>JAUMJM010000048.1:26115000-27462500 GCA_033558235.1 Neomorphus geoffroyi | reverse complement strand
GCCTCATCACTTTTCCTTGGAGTTATAACTTAATCTCAAGCAGGGTTTTAGTACAAAGATTGGAGCATGGCAAGAAGAATGATTTAGAACAAAACAAAACCTTGCAGTCCCTCCCTCTACCTCTCAACTCACACTACAATGCTATATGCATACTATAGGAATGGATAACTTTTCTTGGAATAAACAGAAAACCTATTTCATTATGACAAGGAACTCTATATATCTTAGAAAAAGCAGAATTAATTGTACAGGTTTGGGCTACTAATAGCAAGTATGATGGTATTTATTTTTGGATTGTTTTCTTAGAGAATGGGAGCATAAGAAAATGGCATCTCCACATTCCAGAGCAAATTTAGATTTTGGTGGAGTGAGAGAAGAAAAGCAATAGTCTCCTAAATTACCTGTGAGAAGTTCATGACATGGACACTTGACTGCATTGTTGTGCCTATGCACCTTTTGTCAATGTAAAAGTGTGCGATTCGCTTGAAAGGGGTCATCCCCTTCTGTATACAGAAGGATGTCTGATAACCTCAAAGGGCATAAATCTTAACTTTTAAAAAGGAGTGCTTCTTTGGGTCACTTTGATCAGTGACAGGTCGAGAATGAGCAGAAACCCTTGGCTTCTCTTCCATGCTCATCTGGTTAAGTCCAGGGCACGCACTGCCCATTCTTGTTCTGGCAAGGAGTTATTAACAACAGAAAAGAAGGTCTGCATTTAACTGATTAAAAAAGCAGACTTTTGTGATTGTCTGCTTTCATAAATGTTTTGTGCAATTGTCAGAATAAGAAATGTCATTTTTCTTCATCCAGTTACCTTAAGGGCTGTTATGTTCTAAAATACTTTTAAGTCATCTCAGAAATGAGACCGTAAGAGAAGTGGCTGTAACCCACAGTGACACAAAATGCCAGAGCCATGTACCATTTTGTTAAGAAGTATGTTTAATCTGTTTCAGATAAAAAGGTAATAGCCTTTCCAGAAGCTTTTTCAATGTGAGAGTGAAAAATCAGTATATCAGAATTATAAATGGATCTGTGCGTCATTATATAGTAATTTAGGATTCACTCAATGATGTAACAAAATTAACAACATAATTTCATTGTGTAACTGTATCTTATTAAAGAACAACTGTCTGACATTCTCTTACAGTTGCTTTATTTAACTTCATGCAAATATTATTAGTAGTGACATTTCTCTATTGTACATTAGATTCTCTCATTAGCATGGTGTGTTAGTTATCACCAGAGAAATCACTTCTATATAGGTGAACGGGAAGCCAAGAAAACTAAAAATTAAATCAATGAAGTATATTAATATAGACGTGTCTATTCATGAGAGATATGGTACAGTAAATTCAACTTCTTTTCCTTGCCTAAGTGTGTGCTTATTCCAACAAAAACTAAATAATACCTACAATATGTGGAGTATACATTAATATTGCTAGAAATAATAAACTGTATACAACATGCACTGCCTATTCTGACCTGTGCTTGTAATATTCAATCTGATAGTTCTTAACATTGATGTAGACATAGGCACATAAACTCTTTATTGAACCAGTATTTAAAAATAGGGCTGCAGTGTAATGTCTAATGGATTGAAGGTGAAAGCTTTTTAAATGTTCCTGTGTTACTTCTCATAGAGATTACATGCAATTTTAACATTTATTAAGAAATCAAATGTTTTATTGTAGCATATAACTATTCTTTTAATATAGATATACATGCAAAAAGAGTTCAAGCTTGATTAATCAACAAGCTATAATTTCATACATTGATTTATTATTAACAATTTGAGAACATTAACAGTGGTAAAATACATTTTTTAGTTTACGGTGGTTAACAATTGCCTTTGTCAGAATGCATCAGCAAACATAATAAATTTATTTTTATATATATATTTATCACACCGTTTTAAAAATTAGCTGACCCTAGGTGAGGGTTTTTTTGTTGTTGTTTTTCTTTGATAAGTTCATGTGCAGGTATGAATTCAGAAGCTTTATCTGGTTACACTGTCTCATTTCAGACATTTGTGTTAATTTTGTTGGGTATTTAGTAAAGCATGGTTTAGACCTATAATGGTTCATGTCCTTTTAGTAAATTAAAAATATTTACGTCAAGGATTTTGTGCTGCTTTTGATGTGCCTCAGAATAGAGGCATTAGAAAATACTGTTCAGGAAAAACGCACAAGATGTTTTGTATGGCATATAGCACTAGACATACAGGTAGTTGCAGTGATAGATAACTGGCTATGTGCACGATACATGATTAAAAATAAAAAACCACTCTCAATAGCTTCTCTCACTCTCTTCAGTATTTTCAAGAGGACTAAAACATAGAAAAATATTTCCCGTTCCTCTCTTTAAGTATTAATCTTGCATACATATACATGCAGTGTTTGAACATATCTGTGCCATTGTATATTTTAGTTGATGATGTTGGTATTTTTGTTGATGCTAAGAACACTGTTAGATCTTTGCTTAACTTTGGGATATGTATGCACAAAACTGTAAAATCTGCATGAAGCGTTGAAATATGTATTCAAGCAAATGCTTAAATATATTGTGCAATAAGCATGGGTGCTTAACATTTTAAAATATATAGTTTTTGTATTTTTCTTCTTTGTGTTTCAGTAGTTACTTATTCATGTATAGTTTTATGGGGATTTGATTAATGTAGTGACAGAAGGATTTGGTATATAACAGCAGCAGAGACTCCTGCTCTTATGTCAGGGTTAAGAGCCAAGGCAAATCTTCCCTAACTAATTAGATGCTGAGTAAGGCATCTTATGAAGTTGGGGCAAAAGTGAATGGGTCACAGCTGAGGCAAGATTGCAAGGACTGTAGTGATAGTGAAAGCATTCACGTTTGCCAGGTCGTTGTGACACTGTGCTGATTGCAAAGGAACACTCTGTTCACTGATACAGAACTGCCGTCATGAAGTACAATAAGAAACAAAAGCTTTAAAGAGCTTTTACTTTTTACTAGAAATGCTCAAAACATATACTGTGTATAGCTTTCTTTGCTCAGTTATTTTTCTCAAACAATAGTGCTTGTGCTTTTGTAAAAGGATTTGCCGTGTAGACTAATGGTTTGCAGTTTAGAAGAAATTCCAAACTTGGGGCTCCCAGTATACCCAGGAGGTGATGAATCATACTGGCTCAAGAAAGAGAAGGCTGAAACAGAGAAGAGGGAGAAAGGGAGAATTCCATGACTGCTGTCTCTTAATCTTTTAGTTCAGAAAGAGAATCACTAACGCAGCTTTTTGCTATAATTCAGAGAACATAATGACAATATTTCAATATCTAGATAAAGTGTAATTAAGGGATTTATTTTTTGCCAAGACAGTGAGTAGAAAGGGCAAAACTTAAAAAGTAGTTCTAGTAAATGAAATTGTGTATCTCTATACAGTTTTTCAATGAGGCAAAATGCATTCTTTAGTTTAACATCAGTCTGCCCAAGAAATGTTCAAAATAAGAAACTGTACATCAACCTGTGGACAGGCATCTGTTGCTTTGTTACTGCTCACCCTACTCCTTTCAGTAATGCCCTAAAGCCTCTTTCCCCTTACTGAAATACTTGACAACTGTTTTCTAAATGATTTTCCTTCACTGACAAAGAAAACAGTGCCACTTTTATGGCTGTGTCGCACAACATTTTGTCATAGAGAGGCCATCTCTTTCGGGGGGCGGGGGATGAGCATCTCAGAATTGCTTTGATCAATGTGAACTTGCCAACAATGTACCATTGATGCTATTCTGACTCTCTCGGGAAGCCATTGCATCCCCATCCTCTACTGATGATGCATATCTGTGCACTTGTGCAAAGGGAAGGAGAGACTGTCATCTGCCACTTAGAGAGCACAGGAGTTCAGAAGAGAAAATGACACGATTACGATCCTGCCTTTCCTTCCTGTGCACAATGCAGAAGTCAGCAAGCTTTTCTAAGTGAATAATAAGTGCTACTTTAGGAAGTTTAATGGAAAGTGAGAAAATTTATACTGGGGTTGTCATTAAAGCTGAAATGTACTGTCGCTGGCAGGTAAACTTACCGTGATATTTGAGATGATGTTTATTTGGAAATGGACCACAACACAGACATGTCAGTAGAGATCAGGGCTGCAGCCTTGCCTCCCTGTGCATTTTGGAATATGCCCCTTAAAGAAGAATTTGAGTGGCATGGTAAACATTTCCTTTTTTTTTTGTGCTACCTAGTGCGACTAATGCTGAAAAGAGCTTTAATTTCTCTTCTTTTTCTCAGTAATTTTTAACAACTCAGGGAACAGTGAGACACACCTCATGAACACCATTTATTTCTAGTGGTTCTTTTCAAAATTTATTTAACTAGAATTTCAAGGAAGGATATAGATTACCTGATTATATGCATATGTATTTTCTCTGTATATTCCATAGGATATTTCATAAAAATCGGTAACTTTACAATGCAATACTTGTGGCTTTGAACAGTTTGAATAAAAATGTCATACAATGTAGTTCTTTTCAGATGAACAATTCAACATTTGGTGTGTACCTGTGAGAGGAAACTAGAATAAAAAGGATCATATCCTCACCGTGATCTGAGCATGTGTTTTCCATTCATGTCATTGGAGACTCTGTCATGGATCAAGGACAGCATATAGTTTAGGTACGGAATTACAGATAGCAGTGTATTAGCCTTCAGAGTGAGCTGTAAGTAGGAGCTCAATTCTGTAAGCCTTCTGTATGCATGTAACTTTTATGAAGCTAAATGTGCAGGTTATTTTGCGAGACAGGATTCTATAGTGGTAAAGAAAGTTGCTCTTGTGTATTTTAATCTTTTCTATTATTTAGACACTAAGGATATGAGCATCATTAAAAAAAAAAATAAGAAGAAGAAGAGGAAGGAGTAGAAGATAAAAGAAGATGAAAAGCACTTTCTTAAAGAACTCTAAACCTGGCTTACTGGTTTATCACAATCCAGAAATAAAGCCAGATTCTGTGTTAAAATCTCTGGTCAGTTCTGAGATTTTAGACATTATGTGCATGTATAAGATTTTATGTATAACTTAACTGAAAGCTCAGTTTTTCATGGTTTATCCTGGAAGCCAGTGCAAAATTATATTTGCTTCCAGTTTGCCTCTGAACTTTTGCGGTTTTTGAACTAGAAATCTCAAAATGAAATTTGGGCAGTGTAATTCAACATGAAATTAAATTGGAGGAGAAATGTTTGCAAGACTCCTTGCTAACTTGAACTGACAACTTTTCCATAGGAAAAGTGGCAACACAGTAGAATAAAAGGTAATTTGATCAATAAAGTAATATTTTGAAAGGAATTCTTTTTGTTTACATAAAAATTTGTCATCCCGAAGTGTTCTATCTTCTTTGTTTTCTCATTAAGGGAAAACAAACCCTGAAAAACCAACCAAAACCCCAAACAAACCTGAAGATGTTATTGTCAGATCCTTTTATGCAGATTGATTTCCTTTTAGCATATTCATTGCCCTTTACCTACACAGAATATAAGACCTTGCATTCTGTACTGCAGTTTTATTGCTGCTTTCAGAGGGACGTCTTGTGAGATGTTGCAGCTCTTGCGGAAGTACAACAGCAAAATGTCATTTTATGATAGATCATGATTGATATCCTTTATTTATTTATGCCTTTCCTCATTTTTCTTTCCCTACAGTTTTTCCTGATCTCTCTATATATCTGAACATATATTAAAAGAAAAACTCTTCTGAACTTAATAATTAAAACAATTTTTATTGTAAGGGACTATAGGAAGAGATGAGGGGCAGAAAGAAGTATCTCTTCTAAGGATGTCTGAATGTAGGCGCTGACATGCAAAGGGTTCAGTGTTTTGTATTTCAGTGTGCCTGCATGTAAAAGCATGATAAAAATGTGTGATGCCTTGGTTTATCACATGAAAGGTGCTGAGGAGCATCTGTTTGCTGTGTACTTTGTGCAATTTCTTAACCAAGGCATTGCTAATATTTAAAAAGGATCCCTCAATGTATTTTATTCCTATATCTCAAATATGAGTTTTGTGTTTATTTGACAACATAAATATCAAGAAAAATGGGAAAATTAAACTTATAGAATGCTTGAATACATTATTTTTTTGCTAGACAAAAAATTATCAGCTTGTACATCAGTGAGGTGTTTAAAATTAGTTAAAACCATAAACCTGTATCACTGTGTTCAGACTTAGCTCTTAATTAAAAATATGCCATGTGGTTTTTTTTCTTGCAAGAATTCTCTAAAATTTAAATTTTATGGCAATCTATAAAATAGAGGTCCTATGAAAACAGTCTCCTCAGAAGTGGTAGGAACTGTGTTTCTGAGTAGTGGTTGTAGGGGGTTTCACATTTTCTAATCTAACTTTTAGTGTCTGTTCGTTCCCTGAACAGTTTACTTTTTAAAGGACATAAATTTGATAAAAACATATGAAATAGGGAGAAGGGAGGTACAAACTAATGAAGAGTATGCAAGGGAAAAAAAAAAATAATTACTTCCAGCTGGCTTTATATAATAAAACTACTATTAAAATGAGGAGCTCCATTAGCAAGGCTTTAATTATGTATTTTCTTACATTTCTAAATAAACGCCATAGTCTTTAGAAAAATACCACTTAAATGAGTTAAGTGTGACAGCTCTCATTCTAGCTAGGGGAAAATGTAAAGAAGACCAACTCATCTACCCTGCCTTCATGCCCCACAGCAGTTGACATTGCTGGAATGCCTCCTGCAGCTGGTGGCATATGACTGTCATTTGCAGGCAGGATATACGGAGAGTTTACACAATGGAGGCATTCATGAAAGTGTTCCTCATCTGGGACTCCTGCAAGCTCTCATTTTATTGACCTTGTCAGAATTTAACTGGTAGGCTGTCAAATTATGTGTTGCTTTATCTAATATTAGTTTTTCTTTTAAACTAGAATGCAGGGAAGAAGGGGTTGTGGCAAACAGGTATGAAAAGCAAAATCAACTTCTGGCTTACTGTTTCTGCTCCAGGAAAAATGTAATAGCTGTGTAGGAACTGTATCATTTGTGCTACAAATTGTAAGGATAATTTTATTTGTTTATTTATGTATTCATTTATTTATATAGCTAGTTAGTTGGTTAGTTAGTTCAAGATTAAATAATGTGATTTAGTTATGGAGTTTTTTCAGTGTTTGGGTTGGTTTTTTTTAAAATTCAAAGCCATAAACAAAAATCTGTGTTCTAAATTACCACATCCTTCAAGTGTCACTGAGACTTCGGTGTACAAACAGTTTTATGAAACAGTTCACTCTTTAACTGCTGGTGTCTTTAAATACAGCAGGGAAAGTGCTCTCATTATACAAGCTTCTGCAAAGAGAGATTTGTTCATATGCTTTGCTGCATCGTTACGCAGAATGCTATAAAGAAATACCTGATAACAGTTTTTATAATGTTCTGCAAAGAATGTAATAATCTGAGAGGTGATTGATTATTACAAATAAGTTCTTTAAATCACAGATTGGCTGCTTATTATTTTAATGGTGTTGAGGCATGATCTCTCCAAAGTCATAGTTTGCATGCAAAAATAAAATGTATGCACAGCTTCATTGATATCAGGGAGAGAAGTGGTTACAATAGCAGACAGCACACCAAAACGTGGGCTTCATGCAAGTGGAGCATACTGCAAGGGAAGCACCTTACTCAGTGAGTTACTTATTTTAATAGACCCTCCTATCCTCTAGTCCATTGTTAATGCAATGCAAAGGTTCAGTTCAGGGCAAGGGGAAGAGAGAGGAGTAAGAAAGAACGATTCGATTGTTTTAAGGAAAATAAATTTTAACCTGGAGGTTATCAATCACTTCATTTCTGCTAGAAAAATACCTTGATTCACCATATATGTTTTTGTTTATGTATGGAAATAAGGTATGGCATCTGTCTGTCTGCCATGTGATCTCATTATCATAGATTTTACTTATTACATTTTTTTATCATTGTTCTACTTCTAAAAAATTGTTGGATTTCTACTAGAACAGTTCACAGCTGAATACTAAACACTTTCACGTTGAGAGAGGTATACAAAATTATTTTAAACACAAAAGACAAAATAATATAAATAGAATATTATTACACTATTTTGCAAGACCTCCTGAAATATTTCTCTGCAGTCCACTGAGATGTTGATTTTTCTCTGCAGGCATAAGTAAGACAACTGAAATATTTTAATTCACCTGGAAATGTGGGGTTTTTTTTACTTTTTGATATAGTGTTTGGGATATATTGTCTTCCCTTAAAATATTTTGAAAGATAAAGTTGGTTGTATGAGCTGTAACATTAAATTAGTATTTAGAAAAGCAAAGAGAAGTTATTTATGAGAATTTAACAAATGTGGATGGTGTGTCATGATAAGTGAATTTTCATTCCAAGGAAAATGCTATTTCCACAGTTTTGGCATAGTATTAGTTGTAAAGTGGCAATTTTTTGTTTTCTTTTCCTTAAAAATTGAGGAAAAACTGAAGTACATACATACTGTTATGTTATTGAGGGTGATTTCATAAGTGGCTTCTTGGTCTGGTAGTTTAAGGAGAGAAGTAAGAGCTTAGTTTTAGAACATGACCAAGATCATGGAAAATGGTTCAGGCAAGAGTAAAAATGGTTAGTGAATTTCCTACATCATCATACTTACCTGACAATTTATTGAAAAAAAATTCTATTTGAGGTAGTCAGTCTGTCAGTAAACTATTACAGGTCAAAAACAAGGTATCTCAAAGTCTTCTGCTGATACAAAAGGTTTATGTGGGAAAACAATGCTTTACAACACTAGAAAATGTTAATTTTAAGTGCCTAGTCCTGTTCTCACTGAAATCAATAAAAGCACAGTCTGTAATCACAGAACTCGTCTGAGGGCTTTTCCTACAGTCCTTCCCCAGGAAGAAATAATTTGTGTTTTGCACATCTAAAATACATATTAAGTGAAGAAAAAATGACAGAAGGAAAATTTGGGATAAGGATTAGAGCATTAGGGCATTGTACTCTAGTATGTCTAGATTCTTCAAGATTTTAATTATGCATTTAAGAAAAACTGTTTGGTGTATGCTAGCTGTTTAAAAAAATAATCCTCTGATACTCAGTGTTAGGCATTTTTTTTTTTTTATTTTAAAATGCAATTTTATTCTTCCATGAAAATGTATGTTTCATTAACCTGTATCTTCATTAACAAAATCTTTCCAAAGGCAATGGAAGGAAATGATTTAACTCATAGCATAGACTGTAATGATCTTTAAAACTAAAACGACATCACAAATCCCCAAAACAAAATTAACGCCACTTTGAACACCTTTAATTGGTATTTATGTATTTTTTGCAGGGAAGTTGCTTAGACATGAAATGATGTCTTTCTTTACATCTTATTTTTGCTTTTTCCTAATGTTGGGAAGCTAAAAGTGTGTTAAACCAATTCAATCTATAAGCAATTTTATAATTAGAAACTTGAAATTTGTTTTTCACCAAATGGACCCATGTAAATAATGTTTTTTATTATTTTTCAATTTGCATTTTTAAAGGCCTTTTTTACGTACATGAAGTATGTAAATATGTAAATATGAAGTTGTACACGTGAAACTGATTTTAAATGACTAGGTTGTGAGGTTTTTTCCTGAACTTGTCCCTTCTGTACCAGATCCCCCATTCCTTCCAAAATTCAGCAGTGGTCAGGTGTGGCATTTTGGTGTTTATACACCCACAAAATGTAAAAAGAAAACTGACTAAATGTGGCTTCAGGGAAAAGAAAGGAGTGGTGGGCTTACATACCAGCTGGAGCTTGATGCATGTGTTCTCTTCTGTGGCACCATTTTGTTGTTGATGTGGGAATGTAGCTAAACAGTGGCTACAGATGCTCCACTAAATAAGGATCCACATAAATTCCAGCTGTGAACTTGTGATTCATCCTTCCCTGCACAAAAGATATGTTTCCATATGTCTCATTATGTTCCATATTTGATTTTTATCACACACTGTGTGCCACTCTGAATCTCCTCTACATACTTTTTATGAATCCTTTAACCCTTTCTGTCTTCCTCCTTTGAGTTAGGTACATAACGCGCCCCAGCCTCCATGCAAGAAATCCACATTATAGTAATACAACATTCTTGTAAATAATTTTTTAATGAATAAAGCACATGAATAATGTGTCTTTGTAACCACTGTAACACAGAGTCTGGACATGGCTATAGAAAATCATCGTATTTCTCTTGAAGCTAACTCTGCAGTCCTTAAAATGATCAGACTTCTAAATAATTTCATCTTTCAAGATACTTGTGTCTTTACCTACTCTAAATGGATTTTTGTGATATTATTTGTAATCATGTCAGGTATCTAGTGTAGATAACTACTTATATTTTTTAAGTAATTGATTGCTAAAGACTCCATTTTGAATTATGAATAATATTAATTGTTAAACCATTTATGCTCTCTGAGGCTCAGTGAAAAGAATTGCAAAACTGTCACTGGTTCCATGAACTAAATAAAATATGGTCATTAATTATTATTTATTTTTAAATATTGCTCTTATCTGTTATATTCTCTAGGCTGGAATTCAGGATATTTTTTTCTTCTGCATCCATAATTTAGATATAGAAATTGGCACCTAGAAATGTAGGCATTGATGGCTCCAAGAGCATATAAACACCCAAAGTTTAAAATACTAAAAAACAATGTAAGGATTTACAAACTGCTAGGTGAATTGCGGTGTAGGCTTTTGAGTTGGCTTATTGTAATACAGTCAGGTGAAACATGGTCCCTGCCTCCTAACCGGGATGGAATATGGCTGCTGGTCGGCTTTCTAAGAAACATAGTGTTGCTAGAGCTTTGCAGCAGGTTTCACATATGATAGTTATGGAGTGTCATAAAACTACTTAGAACATGAGGCAGAAGTCAGCGTTGTGTTAGGCAGCTGTAGGCTAAAAAATATCTGTCTTTGTGAAGGTAAAACCTCAGAAGTTGCAGCAATTACTAAGGTCACCATTAAAGTAGTGAAGTTGTTCATTGACATTTGCAAGTTGTTGAAGCCAATGCTTGTAGTTCCAGAACAGATTTTAATGGTTTATCAGGAACTGGATGAAATGCTTGCAGTCTTCATAAGTGAAGTTATTGTGCAGATGTTGCAGCAGTGCTGTAACTTCCATAAAGGTGAATTGCAGTATACTTATCTACATGGGCAGTTGTAACTTGGTTGACTGAAGAGAAGTGCTATGAGCACAGATTTTCTTGAAACAAGGTGCATCAAAGGAAATGCTGGTATCTGCTCTAAAGAAGCACCATTCAGCTGTGGGCAGAATTTGGCATCCGGTGCTTTTTTGTCTATTGTGTTGCAAGGAAAAATGAGTCTGTTCATAATTGTAATTCTCCCGGCAAGTCAGATGTCAACATTATACTAACATTTTTTCAACAGAATGAATAGTTAATTAGTTTGTCTTTTAAATTGAAGGTCTCTGTGTTATAGATTTCTGTGCGAACAAAAATAGAAAGCATCTAGTTAAAACCGTGAGTAAGTGGGGCCTGTTCTCAGCAGTGTCTGAAGTACCATTGAGTTGAATCACTGGTCACTGTCAAATTCCAATCAAAATGCAGATAAGTTTAGCATAAACATAATAAGGTGTTGGTGTGTTTCCAGAACTGTAAAGAAGACTTTAACTGGAGAAGGGGCTGGATATTAACAGTTTGTTTTACAGCTAGGTTAAGTATTTCAAATCAAGTGTCTGGTGCTGCTTGTAACGAAGCATTTGCAAAGCGTGTCAGTGTGACGTTGGTATTCTGCGTTCAAGAAGGTCAATGTCAACACAGCTGTGACTTACCACTTTTAGCAACCTCTCAACTTGGAATTAGATAAAATACCTTTAATTTGGGCACGAGGCTGGGGGAGAGTACTGGGACGGGAATATAATTTCAGATGCTATTAATTTTCACAAAATAACATTTGTATGCTTTGTCTTGCCAGATAGCCTACAATGCTTTTCCTCATTTCACATGCCAGGCTGTTTTTATATTATCATTTCCTTCTCTGCTGTGTTTATCTTTTCTGAAAATGGTGAATGTAAGCTGTTACAGACTGGGTGGGTGGCACACATTTGCACAGTAACTTTTAAAACACAGAGCAAGCATTTTATTTGGGTTTTGAAAACCACTGAGAGAACTTAATGCAGCTGCTCTCATGGCATCAAAGTGAAGCATGTAAAAATCTCACTTTCTATTCTAAATAACCTTAGGGCTGTTGAGTCAGATATTTCCGGGTTGACGTGTTTTGCACAGCAGTGACAATGGCATTGAGTATATATAGTAAATCTTAATGTTCCACTGAATCTCTTCACTCTTTTATGAGCTTCGCAGAGTACTCATCCCTAACAAAATGTCAAGTTAAAACATGTCACTTTGCCATAGTTGAAATTACTTACTTGTTTTTAATCAAAAAGCAACTCTTAATGGGCTGTTTTACTGTAGGCAGTAAGGAAAGGAGCTTTCCAGTTTAGCAGCAAGTAGTTCTTCTGACCCATTATTTGCTGTCATTTCTACTTCTCATGCAGCAATGTGAAAAGGATTGCATGATTAAAATCTGAGAATGCTGAATCAGAATGCTAGTGCTGCATATCTTACACCAAGTAGAATTAATATTTTTAGGAAAAGCTAAGCCTTTTTTGATGCACATCTTTCAGTTCTATTAAGCAGTAGTCTTGCATTTCCTAGGAACTTTACTGTATTCGTGATCTCTGTCAGCAGCAGAGGTGGTCTTTCTGATGGTAAAGGTGATTTATGGTATAGTGCTTCTTTGATTTTCATTTTTCAAAACTCAGGATTAATTTAAGATGAGAGGTGCCATATATTCAACATAATCTTTGGATCCTACCCTGTGAATTAGAAGGCTTTCTTAACTGGAGGCACTCAAAAGCTCAAGCTGTACAAGTTCGGTGAATTCAGTTCATGTTCTTCTTAAGACTGAAATGGCTCTTCAGTTTCTAGGCCAGTTAATAATCCTCCTCTTAACTATGCTGTACATATCGCAGATGGTGCTTGACGGACTAGCCAGTGTCTCAAAGGTCACCACAACACTATTAGCTAGATCACTATGCCCTTTGTTTCTTGAGGATGCTTCTGCTATAGTACTTGTTACTTGAAAAATATTATAGGAGTAAAGTTTACGTTTTGTTTTAAAAGAAAACCTTAACCACTTCTCTCCTCACCAACACGTCCTTCAAATGTGGAATTGTTTCTTTTTCAGTGAAGTGCTCTGGAGTTTAGCATTCTGCTGATACAGGTATGGCTGGTGGTCTCGTTCAGTTGGGTGGGGTTTTTTGTATGAAGATGTAACAGAGACGATGACTGATGTTTTAAGTTTTGATCATAGTTGCCTCTTGGAGCTTTTATTATGTCTTGAGGGCTTATTTCAGCACCTGAGAAACAGGAACTTTTAAAATCTAGAAATTTTTGTGGCCAAAGCCGTATGTGTTCCTTCTGTGTAGGTTGAAAACATTGAAGTAACTGAAGGATGTTTTAAAAGCAAATAGGAAAAAGCAAGTCTTTAAACCCTGTTGTTGTTGCTTTATTGAGCTATTTACAACCATAGACACAAAAAGCTGCACACCTTTGTCATAGCAGCAGAAACATACAGAGAAAAGTCTCCTTTATGTAGCGTAATGCATGTTTATCAATATATTTTACAGCAAAAATAGCTGTCATTCTTTTGTGTCCACACTTGTTTTTTATATTACTGAAATAATGTAACTTTACAAGGTCAGTCTTAGATTTGGAGAGACAAGTTGCAAATTGCAAAGCTACTTTTATTTTTTTCTGAGGCAAGGACACTTCCTGAGGCCAGTTCAGCTATGCTGTTAATATAACTCTTAAAATATTTTGCTTAAACTGATTAAGCAATGCCAGACTTTTTTAAAGTTCATTCACAATACATGACAGACCTGTTACTTTTTCTGTTACCTATAAGAAACCAAGTGAAATTATTTGATCCACATATAGCTGTATACTGGAAACTATTTTCTAGTAATTTGTGCATTTTCAGTAATAAATGTTGAGGTATGTATATGCTTCTTTCCTTTTTTCTGGGCACTTTAATTTTACTGTTTTGAATATCCTGCTTCTTCAGTCTGCATTCTTTCTGATTTATTATCTTTGATATCAGCTGAAACTCCAGTTATTTACATTGCTTTCATTTGTTTTATTTTTATGTTAGTGATACAAATTACATTCTCCCATCAGTCGGCAAATACTCAGGAAAGACTTGAACTCCTTATAGAATTTCCATGGTGTTCAGATAGTTAAACCATTATTAGAATTTAACTTTGTATTGTAAAGTGAGCAGTATCATCCTGGATGAAAGAAATTTCCCATACACTAAAAATAAACTGAATGCAAAGACTGTCATTTCCAAACAGGACACAAAAGCATTCTTTTGTAGTAGATGATCTTTGTCACACAGGGAAGCATGCTATAGATGTGATTTTTTTGTTTGTTTTTTACATGAAATATACACACAAAAAATTTGCAAATTAATCTAGTGACTCTAAACATTTTTAAACTACTTTTCTGGTGTAGGAAATTTCCATTTTAATTAAACTGCTACAGGTTAATAGAGGGATGGGAGAGATGCTAGAAGTTAATTCATATCCAGCCAAACTCAGCTAATTTCATGTATCTTTATACTACTGCATCTCCTTCTCCCTACCTATTACTTTTAAATTGCAAGGTTCCAAGAATATCAAGAAAGCATTACATATTTCAAAAATATTCAGTCTTCACAGAACTATTTGAACTGGCATTTCTTAGTGTCCTTGTCCCCACCCCCCTGCCACACAGCTGTCACTAACAGAGGAGAAGGACTGGGGGGAGGGAAGGAGGGAGCCCTGCTAAAATCGTGTCACGT
Source organism: Neomorphus geoffroyi (assembly GCA_033558235.1). Lineage (NCBI taxonomy): Eukaryota > Metazoa > Chordata > Aves > Cuculiformes > Neomorphidae > Neomorphus > Neomorphus geoffroyi. Next base: position 27,447,621 of record JAUMJM010000048.1, on the reverse strand, counting down.
AGCACTAATTCATCTGCTCTCATTAGAGTGAGCGAGGGACAGCAGTGATGGCCAAGAGCTGCACTCCACACATGACACACGAACAGTTTGGGGAATAGAAAATTGCTTTCTCAGGAAGCCCAGCCAATTAAGGACTTGACCATATTGAATGTCAAGTGTTAATTTAGGTTTTTCTTCATTTTCCCAGTAGTAATGTGGGTCCTGTGATGAGCAAATACATGTCAAGTAAAAGTTGATTGCATGAAGGACCTGGGTATTATATGTCACTGACAAGTCACAAATGTACTCTAGTCTTTTAACCCCTTAGGTGAGTCCAGAAGGGGGGGAAGGGGAGTAGCAGAGGGGGATTAAATGTACTATAATGATAAGAATAGATATCTTTTATTAGGGAGAAGTCTGTATGGGACAGACAGGAATAGAAATTTGTGCAAGAGGCTAGGATGCAGACTTTCTGCAATCACTGCACATATGTGGTACCTTTCTGGGTTATAATTAATAAACAGACATAAAGACCCCCTCAGGATTCTTTAGGGTTTTAAACAAGCCTATGAAGCATGCATGTTATATCCTCCATAAGGTTTCATGCAAAAAGAAGGAAGAGAGATGTGGAGTGCCAGAAATACGAAATACTCCTTAAGGAGTGACCTGTTTTGAAATAAAATAATTGTGCATTTTTTTATGGAAAAGAAAATATATGTATTTCCAAGGTCTTTAAAAAAATAAAATAAATCAAAAAGAAAAGACAATGCCCCCATGTGAAAGCATGAAATTGTAAAACACATTCATGTTAAAACCAGATTTATTTTCCATCTAATGTGCTTCTCTAGCTTAATTTCACAGCCATCAGAACCCCCCCGCAAAAGGCCACGTACCCTATCTTGCATTGTACCTTCCTGCACTAGGGAAGCAGGGGATGGCAGAAGCAGTAGTACTGAAGTCTAAGTGAAGTAGCATTTACTTTTACAAGATGTGGATACTTACATATCATCTATAGCATCTAATTTCCATTCATCAGCATATTATTTACATATGAATGTTCTGAAAATAAGAGAGTGTCTGTTTCTATCGCAATTGTATAATTGACAAAATAAAAAAAATCCTACAACAATGTAGGCGTTGTGTAGTGCAAATACAATGAAACAGAAGTGGCAATTATGCAGGCACCTAGAAAGTTGTCCACACTTTTATTGGTTTAATCTAAAACAGTAAAAGCCACTTACACTTCCCAGGATTTTTCAGAAATTATTTGCTGTCCCTAAATTTTGTTTTGTTTGTTAATATCTAAGCCACAGATGCGTAACTGTTTGCTTGAAGCTGGTCAGTAAGCACTGTATCTTTGCATTAAATATTACAGAGCTGATCCTAATTAGGACACCTCCTCCGTATTGCTCCTTTGGATTCTGCTCCCCTGCATTCTGAGGCAAGATACACTGTCACTGTCCGTGCCATATGTGTTCAATAGACATAAACCAGGCTTCATTCTTATTCAGGTAATATGACACTTTAAAAAAATGCAAAGTTAACCAATACAGGTTAAATTTTGAAATAGATGTGCTTTCCAAACAAAAGCAATTTAGGTTTGATTAGTGTGTGCTGGGCTGAGGTTAGATTCTCTATGAATGTGAAACCACGCTGTCCTTATAGTTAAAATGAACATCTTTCTTTTTAAGAAACAGTTTCAAGTATCTGACCTCAAGACAATCAGTAACACTTTTCCTACCACAGTTCTACTTCAAGTTTGTGTAGAAACTACTTATACTTACAAGGCATCTCAAATAAACCAAATTTACTTCTCCCTCCTCAGCCTACTTCCCTTTGTATTTCAGTAGGTAGTATCTGTAGATCTCAGCTGGCATTTAGAACGGCGTTTTAATCGTAGCAGCTTCTTGTCTGCTAGGTGTGCAGAGGGATTTTGTTAAGTTTCTTTAAACTAAATTCCAATGATGGCATCTCAGGTTGCTGATTCAAGATTTTGCTGCTCTGTGGTGTCACTTTTGACAGATGGTACCTAATGCAATCAGCCACCACTAAAACAAGGCCCTAGTTTGACCAAAGGGTACAAAGGAAAAAAAGAAAAAAAAAAAGAAAAAAAAAAACCCCAGCCTAACCCTCTACCCAACAACCAAATAGGGCAGGCTGTTTCTGAATTGCTATTTCCCAATGCTTTAGCAGAAGATGCCTCCCTTTGCGCATGTTTTTGATAAATTTAAGAAGTCAAATCACTGACACAGATGGATAATCCAAGTGTATAGGGTGAAGAGTTATAAATTAACACATTATTCCCTCTTAATGTGAAATACTTGAGAATGCATTTTCTGGGTCCCCTGACATCTACCCAGTGAGGGCTCGCATTGTACTTTTCAAGTGGCATTGATTTGTTAAAGCGCTGAATTAGCATCTCAGGCCAGCTGCCTGTTCCACTGTTGTGTTGTTGGGTTCATTCTCTCTCCCTCTGCCTTGCTTCCTGCTGCCTTGGCCACACACAGGGCTTCAGGCTGCTTACCCCAGCTTTTCCTCTCTGTTGTTTTAGCTAATCCAGGTAATACACTCACCAAATGCGCCTTGCCCAAGCTGAGGAAATTAGCGTATTTCTCATTGCATAAAGCTTGTAATATGCACGTGTTTGTATATGCATGTGCGTATGTGCGCAGTATGGACTGAGGAAGAAATAATCAGGGGGCGGAGAGGAGAAAACGATGGGCTGCAAGGATGAATGGCTATGTTTACCAGCCTCATTCTCTAGTGAAGTTACACATTGTCCTTTTATTTAATTTGTGTTGTGCCGAGGCCTTCCGTACAGCAGCTGAGTCAAAGAGGAAAGAGAGAAGAAACAAAGGAAGAGAAAAGCTATGAAATGCAATATTAAACTGTGTATCCTGGTCTGAATTTTAGTCTGTAGTACTTTACCTAGTTGTTCATTAATGAATGTCTGCACAGATCTAAAGATAGTTTGTGCTTACATGTCTATATTGAAATATGCTATTTATAACTGTTTTTTTATTCTGATTGTAATTAGCCAGTTTTAAGACCTTCCCTTTCCCACCTTTTCTTTTGTCTGTAATAAGCCTATCCTTATTACTGCAATCTTACTATTTACTTTTAATGATTTCAGTGCAACTTTATATTTCTCATGGTGGCACCTGACAGATTTGTAGCTATGTTCTAATTGTCTAAAGTATGCTAGTAATACATGTATTGCAGAAATGAAGGCTATGTACGTGAAATTAACATTATATTTCATTTAAGGTGGCTAATAAAATGGTCATATTTTTATCCATGATTCCTTGGCATAGATGAATCTGATTTCTGGAGCTAGTGTTGAGTAGTGAAATGATATTCTTTCATACTGCAAATTCATTATTCCTGCACTATTTTGATTATCTTTATCTCACCATTGTTTCTTGTGAGAATTTAAGGTGATTTCTTTCCTGTGCAATGCTTTTGGTAATGAAAATTTCAGGAATAATCAAAAGAACTATTCCTGTCTCTCTTTTATAACATGGCAAATTCTGTTGTTTGGGATGAAGTGCTTCTGGGAAACCTCTTCTTCTTGCAGATGTATAAAGTGATACATTTTTCTTGGCATAAGAAATAGAATGTGAGCAGGGTTCAAAATTTCAGATCAACTGAGTAAGATCCACATTGGTCACCTATTTTGTTTATAGCTACTAGCATAATCTTCTAATAATTACATAATATTTAGTATGAATTAGAGGCCATAATTTTAAAATCCTCGTTGCTAGTAATACAGTGAGACATTTTTACTGCATGAAAACATGGATTAGATTCCTTGCCTATTTACATTTTATGTTTTCAAAGGTGATACAACTATTAGCCTTCTTACACAGTAAAAATAGAGTATTTGCTACTTTTGAAATTTATATCAGTTTTCAAATATAGAGTAAAAAGTGTTGTTTGCCTTGACATGCTTACATTCAAAACCTAAACTCAACAGACTAAGATTAACATAGTGTCCTGGCTAAGTAATCTGATTTCATAGAAATATTTGCTGGTGTGTAACAGGTTTAGAATTATAGTTTCATGGAGTTGAGGGGATTAAACTTTTGTCTTTAACCTGGGCTTTCATAGGCTAATTGAAACCACTAATGAGATGAAGAGTAGGAAAAGAACACAATTGGTCTTCCTATGTTTTTGCAATAACATGTTAGTTTCTTCACAGGACATTGCCAGCATTGCCCCTGTAGCTTTGTGCAGCATGCTGAGAACAAACCAAATGTGCCCTCATGTGTTAATGTTACATTACATTATACGCCATGCTGAAGTGCATCTGATGATACATGGTGTACACGGATATATTTCTGTTGTTTTAGGCAAAGAAGGGCTCCGAACCATTGCAGACTGGTTTAATCATGCACGTGATACACTTGGCTTAGGGGCCCGGCAGAAATGAATGCTGCATAAATTTTCTCAGAGCACCTAGAGTAGGCTAAGTTAGAATTTGTGGTGGTTTTTGCAGAAGCTTCTGGACGTTGTTTAAGGAAAAGGTGAAATAAGAGTAAGAACCTACAGAAGGACTAATGGAAGAGTTTATCAGATAGGAACAAAGCTACTGACAATATTGATGCCAAAAATTAAAAGAGATAGGTCTCTCTTTCCTTGTCCTAAATTCAGTTCAAATATGAGCACCTACTCGTTAATATCAGGAATGTTTAATGTTATGGATTATATTAAAGATGCTAGCAGTACCAGTGCCATCTTGCTATAGAAAAAAAAGATATTTGGCATTGTATTTTAAGCAGGCTCTTTCACAAGGCTATTAAGCAGTGTTCTGAGTGCAGTTCTTCTCGGGTTGTTCCTTGAACTGGTTCAATTGAAGCCTCAGTTGATGATGTGCTTGCGTCTTCTGTTGTCATACAGAAATAAACACAATCTTGTCCTGACAGATTTTAGAATTTAACTAGAACACAAAAAAAGAATAAGAAAATATGGAGAATGGACAATCATCATGGCTAATCCGAGAATTAACATAGTTGGAGCAGTCGTTCCTTATGATTAAAAAAATGTAGTTTAGAATAAAGACTTTTATTCAATATTTTTATTATTTGTGAGAGACACATTAAAACTTGGACTTAGGTAGAAAGAGTCAGAGATACACATTTGACTGGAGGTTCATTTATATATATCCCAGCAAAGAAATTTTAAATACATGTATGGATGTAAAAAAAAAAAACTCAGGAGCCTCTTCTGCTCCATTTTCAAATTATCTGAAGCACTTTAAGAAAGAAAATGTGTTACATAAATTCTATGGAATAGGACTTTCTTGTGGAAATCTGGCACCGAAACAGAGAATTAAGTTACTACCTTGTGTACTGAATTTCTGAGTGCCACTCCTGTTTCTAACCACAGGGACTGAATTGTCTCTGTAGAGAATTTAATATGAGGTATTCCTAGTGTTCCACCATTAAATTCTTCTTTTTTTCATATTTTTGTGCGCTGCTTTTTGCCAAAGATGCCAGGAGCCCTGTGAGTTCCCATGAACAATTTGTAGATAATAGTTTATAACTAAGGTTGCTCAATAAGAAAAAAAATATGAACGACATGTTATGCTGCAGCTACTTTGTCAAAGTGTTCTCTATATTTTAGTCATTGCACTCTGCAGGCCTCATTTCAGTAACAGTTCTTCTCTGAAATGACTGTCAGTATATCAAGTCATGATCCATTTGCACAACCCTTACTGATCTGAAATACATGAAAGCCTGCCTGTGATTATCTTATGATTGTCCTACCATTATTGACCAGACTTTGAGAGAGTATTTTCTAGACCTTGCTTTAGTGCTATCATGGATGAACAAAGGAAAGGAGCACTGTCTTCAGTCTTTTTTATGAACTTCCTAGTTCCCTGAATGCATGATGTGGATCGCTATGTGAGCCAAAAGGTAGCTGATGGAAGTAGCAGAGTTCATATAGAGGCCTTTCTTTCTGGGCCCAATTCCCCTACCCACTGCAGGCAGCGATTTGCTACCATGTCAAGTAAAGGCGAGTTTCTCTCAGAATTATGCTTTTGTGTGAACATGCACATGTTTCTACTAGTTCTGCCTGGGAAGAAGTCTGTGTTCAACCCCCTTGGGAAAGCTTCCATGCAGATGGTGGTATGGGAGCCCCCAGAGCCGGCTCCTGGCAACCGAATAAGGAGTTCATTCCAGCTCTTCAGAGGAGGAGGAACAGAAGGGTTGTACTAGTCTGATACCTCAGCATCCAAGCCTCATGAACTCAGTGGAGGACTGTCATTTCAGATGATTCTCCAGAGGTACAGGAACCTGAAAAAACAGCCAGAAAACTTTTAACTGAAGATATGAATTCACTCACTTGCTGCCTTCTCAGGACTCTGCAGCTGTCTCCTCTGGCACTAGCCCCTGCATTGATTCCAAATCCTAAATAGGAAAAGATTCTTATTGTTGTGGAGGAGTCATCAGCCAGGCACCCAGATGTTAATTCTCTTGCAACTTCCACTGCACATTTGTTGGTACTAAATGTCCATCCTCTGTCAAGGAATTAATATTATTTACATTGCTCAGAGATTCTACCTAGTATCGATTCTTGGCTTTTCAGTTCTGGTCTATTCTCTTTCTTCAGGCCACTGTCAAACCTCCAATACTCCAGGCATCCTCCCTCAAAAAAATAGTTGATTGAAGTATTTTTTTTCTGTATAGCTGTGTTTCGCAACATGTTCTATCCAGGCAGAATTCTGATTGACAGGCTTGATTTTCTAATGTTCTACTATCTCTTTCTACCCTGTCAGCAGTTTACAGGCTAGTGGAGCACAGACATTTCTAGATATTTAGAACCTGGTTTCTACCTTCACCCATTCTGAAATTGAAGGATTGACTGATTAGCTTAAAGAAAACATAGCTTATAACATGCAAGGCCACTCTTCCTGACCCAAGTTTAAAGAAACGTCAGGATCACAGATTATGAATTGAGGATTATTTGGAGCAGCTTGGACAAAGACTTCTGTGATACATTTAGAAAGTTGTAAGATGACTGGTATGCTGGGGAAGTATGTACACAATAGGTACCTTTGATGTTTTTTCTGTAGTGGTGAGCTTGAGTAGGGATCTTTCCACATTCCCAGATGAACACTTTGTCAGCTGACAGAAATATGTAGAAAGATGAAGAATCAAGGTTATCACTTTTCTTCCTATTCTACATTACATTTATTTTAACTCCTTGAGAATTCTGAGGACTTGCAAAAGATAATAGATATGGTGCCTCATTTAGTATCTTTCTAAGCATTCAATTTTGTCCTGGCACCCTTGTGACCTCTTGGCATCCTAGTGGCCTCTTGGCACCCTAGTGGCCTCTTGGCACTTCCTTATATTACTTCATTGTGTCTAGAAGGTCAAGGGAAAACAGGCCTCTCATGAGACAGAAAAGTCAACTAATTCTGGAATGATGCTGAAATTGTATCTAAATCAGTCCGTGAGAGCATCCAAGCTAAGGCAAGAAAATATGACTACAACTCCAAGGTATATGACCACTAATAGATGTTTTCAGATATGCTCTAGAGACCCATGAGCTTGTATTGTGTGTCTGTTTCCTAATTTTTGTTGCCATGATGATAGTGCTGCTGGTACCAAAAAAATCCTTGCTTCAGTAGCCCCAAACACCTTTAGTCAGAATTAAATTGTATTCTTCAGCCCTGCAGCTCTGAAAGACCTCTCAGTCCCTCTGCACCATAGCTGTGTTCCCTCCATCTGTAGTCTACATGCTCCTTGAGATTTGTGTCTAAGCTGCCTGTGAAAGATAATTAAGAGAAGCAGATCATATATCCTAGACAGCAATCTGTATTTGTTTGTTTTGTAAAGATGCCCATTTCACCATAAGAAAATTTTTAGATATCCATAAAACAAGGAAAAGGGTCCTGTATTACTGCTCTAGATTATCTGTGCATATATTTCAACCCAGCCTCAGACATTTTTTTCACAAGAGGCATCTAAACTCTGCCACTTCTCAAGTAAATTTTACTCCGAAGTATACTGTAACCATTGGTTGTTTTCCTGCTTTTTTGAATGGATATGATCCAGCAGAGCTGTATAAAGCAGAGGTAAATACAAACTACTATCTCCTCCTTATCCGCCTTTTTTTAAATGGATATGATACAATAAGGCAGCCTCTTTGCCTGACTCGCCTGACTATGGTGATCTGTTAATAGATCTGCTAAAGTTATTTTGATTGAACAGAGAATGGGGATTTTTCATTTAGGTGGAAAACCATCAGAAAAGACTCAACAGATTTATAGAAAGCAGAATTTAGTAGAAATTACTAGTTGCCCCTTATCGGAAGGACTGAATGAGAAGAAACCCTGTTAAATGAAAAGAAATAACTATAAGCATTGGCAGGTCATGTTGAATGCTAGAAAACCTGGGCCACATACATATATTTGAGGTTGCAAGCCTAGGTTCATAAACTCTACAGCCTTGCATATAAATGCTGAATACCTTCACACTTATTCCAAGTAGAATTAAAAGCAGAACCTTTAAAAAGATGTCTGTTATTTTACAATTCAAGGGTCATTTAAATGCTGAAAAATTTCTGAAATGCAAGAGCATACCTTTAAAAGAACAACTGTGGATTTCTAGCAAAAAGGTCAGATTTTTTTCAGAACAGGAAAACAGTTTCTGGGAGCTTTGTGTTCTGAGTGTGTGTATTATCATCTATAGACTAAATTTAAAGTATTATTTGTCTTCAGCAGTGGAACAGCTTTGATTGCATATATGCTTACTTAACTTTTGTCTTTGCTCCAAATGTAATTCTTCACACTGAACGCTTACACTGCTGTGTTATGCATTCATTGTAAACACAAAGCAAACTTAACTCTGTATAGCCAAGCATATTGAAAAATATTTTGTATGTGTAAGGTAGCACTCCTTTTCCTTCCTTATTGCCTAACACAAGTACTAACTATAATTTAAATGAGAAGTCAGTATTGTTTGCTCTAACTAGAAGGAAATTCTGTGGACATTAAAACATAATCTGTAAAACTGCAGCTCTCCCCCCTAAATCATCTACATCTTCACATCATGCCATAAGCTAATCTGTAACAGGGTGGAGATTATAAAAAAGTCTGTTCTGTGGGCAGCCTAGCCCATATTTGTCCAACATTGGATTTCTTTCTCTGAAGTATGTGATTTTATCTACTGTTCGCTGTGGCTGCTTTGGCATTTGTAAAATCTCTGTTGTTCTAGAAAACAGAGAATCAAGCTTGAATTTCCTGAAAACATATGCACTAGTCAAGTGAACCTGGAGTACAGAGGTAGTGTTGCTTTCTTTTGCGTTCTGGAAATATGATTCTTGGTGGAAAAATCACAGAAAAATTATTTTCAATGCAAATGGCACAAGGCATTCTTTATTAACATATCTCAAAATGCTCTGCATTTTGGAATACAGCACTTGGATGTTGTGTATTGATGAAATACCTTTCTAACCTGTACTTATTTCTCCTGACCTCTGGGTGATTACATGTGGAGATATAGTTCCAGATGTTGTGACATAGGAACAAGATGTTATCTAATTAGAGCACTTCTCCTGCGTTTTAAGATGTGGTAACCTCTTTCTCCTCCTCCTTTTCTGTTTGCACCCTATATTTGCTGGTCACGTGATAGTATTTCATTCCTTTTGTAAACTCCTTGGGCAAAGGGACCTATCCTCTTGGGTTGTTCTGTAGAGCATTTATGGAACCACACTGGCATGTCAATAATTAGGATAACATGATAAACAGTCACGAGGGAGTGCTAGTCAACCCTCATGAGTTACAATCAATGTTGTATTTTGCAGAACTAGGAATGCTTTTATCTCCTAATTTGGTTTACAGACGCCTGTAATGACCTGCATGAGGAACAGAACAAGGACACAGGGACAGTTGGTATTGGTTCAGTTTTTAATGCAAATGCCAAAGTAGCTGAGGGTGTATTCCCAGTTTTTTAAAATATTTCTTTGCCTGTTTGTTCAGTGCACTCTATCCACCTAAATCAAAGGCAATTTAGCTGCAGAAGAATTAAACTGAGTAGTGAGGAGGGGCAAGGAGCAGCAAAATTATTTTTGGGGAAGCTGCCTGTCATGCATGTCATTCAGAACAAGACAAAGTAAGTAAATTCAGGTCTTAGAAAGCTGTACTTTTTCAAAAATCAAAATTGTGTAAGCAGTTCTCTTACATCATTCTGGTGCACTACGCTTCCGATTTGTGTTTGCAGCAATCTTGTCATTATGCAAAAGGGTTAACAGAGGGCAAATGAGACATTTAATATTTTTCTTTTCCCATCAGCATTCTTTGTAAATCATCAAGGAAATACTTGTGCTTTCTCTTCCCCTTTTCTTTAATTACAGAAAAAATAAAATGCCACTAGAAAACCGAAGTGCTTGGTAGCTTTGGTAACTAGTCCCCTAAGCAAAACTGTTCTGTCAGTAATCATAACCTAATTACCACAGGCAATTGGAGAGGTTGGGTTTGGCTTTTTTTTCCTTTAGTTTTGTTTTGATGGGGGAGGGCACATAGGTGGAGGAAAGGTCTTTGGATTTAAGCATAGAACCTTAACAACAATAGCATATACGTTTTAAAAATGCTGGGAAATGTTAAAAAAAAAAAAAAAGCAGAGAGAGGGAAAAAACCCAGCCACCCTCTGGCAGATGATCAACTGCCTGTTGAGACAGAGCAGCAAGTCAGTGAAATGCTGGAGTTGCCTGCTCAGTGTTGTGACTCTGCAGAAGTCCTGATGTGACATATGCATCACAGGGCTGTCACGGTGCTGAAACAGGCCAGAGGTCATGGTTAAGAGCGGGGTGTTGCTGGATAAGGCCGAGGAAACAGAGGTGGCCCCTCTGCTCTGTGTGTGGGTCTGTGTACTCCTTTCCCGTCAGAGCTGGCCCAGCAGACCCAAAAAAGCGATTCCTTGGCAGGGCTTAATGGCAGGATGATGTAGTCTGTTGTGACTAGTGCATTCCTTTCAGGTTAAACTAGGGAAATGGCATTGTGTTAAAATTCCAAGTCGCATGAATGTTTTATTGCCACAAGTGCATTCAGGCCTCAAGGGGAGTGTGTGTGGTGGGGAAAGGGGGAGGGAGGGTGACTTAGAGACTCGGGAACTATCAGAAGAGCACTTCCCTTGGAAAATTTTACCCGGCAGCGTGAAGCTGACGGGCTGTGATAGCTGCTTAGATGGGTTTCGCTTTTCTGTGGCTGTTTAAACTCTCACAGTCCAGACAATTAGCAGCTGAAGAAAATATGACAAGACACACGCAAAGAAGTTGGGAGATAGAGGGGAAGGAATGCACCGGGAGGGAGCTGGGTTGCCTTTTCGTGTAAACCACCAGATCTCTCCCCCACGGCTCCCCCTGCTCCGTCGACCCAGCCCAGAACCCTGGGGAGGGAGGAGGGGGAGGGTTTTTTTCCCCTGTCTGCTGAAGGCCAGAAGTGATCTGTTAACTGTACACCACTGACTGGGAGGCCAAAGCAGCTCATGGTACTGTATGTTACCACTACTACTCCCTCATTCCTTTTTACATTTTTTAAACATCTCTTTGTATTAATGGTTGACAAGACTCAAGAGCATTTAAGTGTAGACTGCAGAAGGACAAAATAATGAAAAGTAACAATGCTGCACGTTTCTGTGATTGAATTTCTTTACAAAGGGAATAAACTTGTCCATGCAATTTGTGTTAGTTCTAAGTAATGGCTTCTAGCAAAGTTTAAACAGGACTGTTTAGTAGATCAAGAATAGGGAGATGGAACAACAGGCATGCAGATACAGTCCTTGGAAAGAAACTTTGTTTTGATTCATGATTATTTCAGTTTCTCTGTGTTTTTATACGGTCTCAGGCTATTCATGTCATGTGCCATAACTGATTTTTAAGTGATTTTTTAATAAATTATTGTGAAATTTTCAGTTCAGAGCTCTTTGTAGCATAGAATTATAGTATGTCATTCTATGATTATTTGTCTGCATGTTGTTGCTGATTAGTGTAAAAATAATTTGTGGATACATATATTGGGACCTAAGTGACATTTGTGGGCATCTGGATCTGTAAAAATCAGACTGTTTTTACGAAAAGGTAGGCATGTGTGTTTAGACAAGTTTGTTGTGGAATTTGTGTGCTCTTCAGATCTATACACACCCAGACAAACTTTCTTATACTGCATGCTCTTACTGTTGAAAAATCACTGAAGACAAGGAAGCAGCTAGGATGTAAGTGAAAACTGATTTAGTCCCTAATGCAACAAAATGCTCTGGATTTTTATGCGTTGTAACTTCATCTAAACATCTAGGTCTGGGTGCAAAAATGTTCCTACATGCATATAAGCACAGAGGCTTGTGTTTACAGAACATACGACACTAAAGAGTCTTGTGACAAGGTTTTGGTTTTGCGAGTGAGAAATTATCACAGAGATCACAGAGAAGTTTGTGTCTTGCGAATAACAGTGACGCTTCGAAGGTTATGTATAAACTTAAGTTTATTGTTGCTCATATTGTTAGCATCCTTACTGCTAGACTGTTTGGTTTCTTGCAAGGGTTTATTTGGCCATGTATTATAGATTTGATATGGTATCAGTGATATCAAACATTACGTGCAAGGGTTTGTATCTGCAAGAGTTCATAGAAAACAATGATGCTTAATCCTGCCAGGTTAGCAGGGGAAGTAGAGAAAGTTAGCCTACTGTACTTAAAATAAGACAAAATTTTATAAGGAAAGAGAAGAGGAACTTCTTCCCTCTTACGTAAGTGTGTACATAGCCTGTCTGTATACATATGAATATGTTCACATAGGTAATTTTTTACTGATATGTACAATTTACTCTCTGTGAATTCTGCAGTTAAAAATTAGTGTGGTATACCTTACCAGCAAAAAGAAATACTTGATTTGTTTGAAATTACATTACAAAGCAGATGCACACGCTATAATTTCTCATTTGTCCATGTATCTGCCAGGACATCTGGTCATATATGACATTTTTCCTTTAAAGAATGTAGTGCTAGGAAAGAAATAAATCCCCAGACAACTTATTACAAATTCTATCCTGTGCTATCTATTGCATAAGAACTGTTAGGACATCTACATTTGGCTGTATACTTTATTTCTTTTGCTTACATAAAAAGACATAATTTTGTCAGATAAATAAGATGTTAATCTGATTATTTCCCATTTATGATGGTTTGGTGGTGGTGTTTTTAAACAGTTAAATTGACAAGGCTTATAGAGGGTCATAAACTCAACAAGCAGCCAGCCATAAAGAAAAAGAATGATTTATAAAAGGAATCATTACTTCAAATTTCAGAAAACCTCGTTAACACCTTTCAGAAATTTCAAACAATGCGCACTTTGAGTATGTGTTAGCTGTTTTGAACTATGTTGAGTATAAACTGTTAACAGTTTACTTATGATGATCTGCAAAGGAAAATTTAAAAATAACAGTTATCAAAGATAAGTGGGCAGTGATATATATTCATGTAATATATATAAGTATTTATTTATGCTACTGTTTTAACTGTTAAAAATAATTCCCCAAGTCAAATGCAGTAAATTACAACTCTTACCTGAAAAGTGGATGAAGAAAACTTTGGAAATATCCTTCAAATAGGTTTCACATTCATTCCAGAAAGAAGGAATTTGACACAAGATCTTATTTTACATTGCTCGCTACAAGTCTGATGTCAAAATAAAACAAAGTTCTTTCTTTAATTATTTTAAAAACAGAACATGCAATTCATCTGCACGCGTAGTAATGTGGAAGTACAATTAACTCTGATTTTTCCAGTCAAACTGGGACTCGTATTTCATACATTTTGCGACCATTTTTCTCAAGGTGCAAAATGGTAGAGAACCATTTTAGTTCTACTGTTATTTTAAAAAGAGAATAATGTGCACTAGACAACAGCTGGGAATTTCAGACACTGCTAAGCATTAATTGCTAAGCATGTTTCGGACTTCACAAAATAATGAGGCTAGTGTAAAGATGAAGAGATTAAAATAATACATTTAATATGGGTTTTTTTTCCGTTTGATACTTTGGATTACACCGACTTAAGGCTTTTATATTTTGGTTTGCAAATATAAAGTAGAAACTGACACTTTATTTTACTTTGATGCTTCTAGAAGTTGGGTCTTCAACAAAAAAATAAAAAGAGGAAGTTATTTTGAGGTGTGTACATATACATACACATAGGTATGTATGCCTGTATCTCTATATACATATATCTATATACACATCTGTGTAGAAATCTTTATACACGTGCATGTATATACTAATCTAATTATGCTAGTATAATCTCTAATGTAGACTTGTTTAAACTAGTTTAAATTTTGCTACAACTACAGTGAACTAAACCAGTAATTCAATGAATGACGGTTTAGAACATGATCTGGTTTTGTGAGTTGGTAATTAGCTCCATACACTTACCACAACAAATGTGAGGTAAAAATATGTGAGCAAAAACCTCTTTCACAGAACTTTAATCATCCACATTTTATCTCAGATTTAAAATGGGCAATAAATGCAAATGCATTTAGTTACCATGATTAAGCTGTTGCATATCATATGCAACAGTTTTTTAAACCATGATGATTCAATTGTGTATCTAAACTCAAAACGTGGACTGTGTGAACATGGATAGAATGTGTTTAAAGATTCCTACTTGAGGGGTTTGGATTACTATAACTGGATTCATTTTTTTATGGATTCATATATTTTGACGCAACTTGCCTTATAAAGACAGATCTTGAAAGGTGGCGATTTTATTTATTTTTTGTAGAAAGCTTCTTTATCTGTAATGATAAAGTTGAAGTTGTCATTTTGAGAATTCTTTGTTAATAAGTCTTGAGATATTATTTAAGGATGAATTTGTATCTCATGTTCATAGCATGCATACCACATCAAGAAAAGTTAATAAAAAGAGAAAAATCTTGAAGATATGAACAAAATATTACGTTGTACACTTCTTTTAATAGTTTTAAGTCCGGTGTTTCTGTACCATTTTCTCAGGTGGCAGTCAGAAATATACTGATTTAAAAAAAAAAAAAAAAAATCAGTGACTTCTCATCACTTTTACATATTAATTTTTCATGTTTCCACCTCCATTAAAGATGGGGGGGGGGGTTGTTGTTTCTCAATATATTCTTTCACACTTTGGTCAAAATCTTCCTAGCCTTTGTAGAGTTTTAAAGAATTGCAATATTTTATTATGCATGTACCTCAAAAAACCCCCATAACTTTGAACACTGTTATGTAAATAATTCTTGTTAACAAGTTCTTTCAAGGCCAAATTTGAAAAAAAATTATTTATGTATTTGAGCTATGAATAAGCAAAGCATTTAGGCATGGAATGATGTTTCATGTACTTAAAGTTATGTACTTGGCCTATATATGGTGTTTGCGTTAAGACAGACTGGAAAACAAGAAACAGAAGAAACAATGTGTACATGTATCTACAGGAATACTTTGACAGAAATGTATATAAATGGTTTCTTGCTCTGTGTTGACTTTTTAACAATGTTGATAGTTTGTTAGCCTTATTACCTGAAGGGACTTACCATCTGACTGTATCCACAAAAATCAGTGGCAAAATCAGAAAGTGGTACGGCTCAGGAGTAAAGCATAAACTGCATCAAGCACATGTGCTTTAATTTCTTTTTGCTCTTTTGGTTCTTTACTCTTTTAGAAAAAAAAATATTTGCAGGGATCGGGTATTTTCAGTCTTGTGAATACAAAATTCCAGTAGTAGTTTTGGTAAATTTTATTTTCCTGACTTGTAGAACTGTTTCAAACATTGCTTTAGAATGTAGACTCTTCACTAGTGAATTATTAAGTTTAGTTAATTTTGGAGTGTTTCTAGCTGGTTTTGTATATCTTTAGGTAAGCGCATAACCGCAACCTAAGCAAGGATTTTCGGAACTACGCAGAACAGAACAGTGTGGACTTACAGGCAGACTTAGAGATATCCTTTCCTTTCGATGGTATGTTTTCAGCAGATTGTTCCTCTACCTTGTTAGACTTGGCTATGAAGTGAAGGGCAGAAACATACACCCCTGTGTCTTCTGGATGTGGACTAAGCCTTGGCACCACAGCGGACAAAGTATTGAGACCACTTCCAGGCACTACTTTTTGCTTGCCTCCCCCCAACCCCCCTTTATTAACAGGCCTGTAAAAACATGTTTAAAATGAATAAACAAAGTTCTCTGGGGAGTAGGCTGTCTTTAACAAAGAGGGAGAAGTAAACAAGCAGGTTGCTCCTTACTTGGAAACTGAAGAAAGATGGTAAAATGTTAGGAAAGAAATTAATCTAGTTCTTGCTTTGAAATTGCATGTGCTACATAAAAACTGTCAGTGTTATTTGTGGTGGGATGAGCAGGGGTAAGGACAGTGAAACGTGCCATCAGTTGTGCTAATTCGCAGTGTAATGCAAGATCCTCCCTTTTAGAGGTCCAGCCTTATCTAAGGGACTGAAAACCACTGAAAATCATGACTTAGGACATTAATATTCAGTTTATTTATTTAGCTAGTCGTCCTATTTACTGCCAAACAACTGGTGCGTGCCACAGACTTGAGGTGGACTTAGTTGACTGGTAAAGACATGGGAGCCACCACATCATGCTATCACAAGTGTAAATTACTAGCCTCTTTCAGTTCCAATGCTATTTCAGCACTTCATCAGCCTTCAACAATTTGAATTGACAGGGCTTACACATAGACCTCAGAATGACAGAAAGATAGGAAGGGGAGAAAAATTTAATCTTACATCTAATGTGAAAGAATTTTGATGCATTTCTGTTCCTTCCAACAGTATACATCATCTCCTCATCCTTTTACTGGAAGTCTCTTTCATCTTTGACCAAGAACATGATGAAGATTTTAGACACAATTTAATTGCAAAAAAGAAGTAAAATACTTCTCTTTCGAGGCTTTGAAAAATTCGTATAACAGAGAGGGAAGAGGTTTTAAATTAATGACTATAGTCGGCAACAGAGGTGTGTACTGGCAGTGTTCTTATTTCTCATGAAGTGAGTCATGTTCACTGTCTTTTCCTCCTTCATTCTCTACAACCAAATTCAAGCCTTACCCACAAAGAAAACCACCTTGATTCATTGATCTTGCTTCAAAGACTGCCTTATTATGCTCTGTCCCAAATAACTTGTTAATGTAATGTTAGGATTTTACTGATAGGCTGCCCCTTTCTTAGAAAGCTGTACTAGAAAGCCAGGTAATAATCTTTTGAATTTCCTTAGGAAATATGCTTTAAATTGTTGATGAGAAAATATATTTGTAACATTTTATATGAAGGCAACATGTAAGTTAGTTGCAAATTTGGAACCAACTCTAAGTATGGCATTTAACAATGCATTTCTTACAACAGTAGCTCTTGGAAAAGGACAGAAATTGTCTATGGGAAAATAGGGAAAGAAATTGAAATTAAGTCTATCCTTCCCCCTTTTTCTCAGCTTTCAGTTTAGACTCTGTAGTCAGACTTCTGCCACCATCTGAGGGACTGTAAAACATGCAGGAGTCTCAGGGGTGCTTTCTGGCAGCCCTCAAGCACCTTTGGAAATACAGAAAATCTTCCACAGTGACAGTGACATTCCCACAGTAGTGACATGTCTTCCACCAGTACTTTGCCTGTTGGAAATTTTCGCTATGACCTGTTCTGCTTCTGTTACTCTCAGTCTTTCCTTGATGGGCATTGGCAATGACCCAAAAGAGGTTCCGATTCTTATTGTTACTTAGAAGAGGCATTTGGGTTTGGGCATTTTCCATTAGCTGCACCAGTTATTGAAGTATCTTTTGCTTTGGCTCTTGTCACTGCTTCTGTCCCTTTGGCCTGTCTTTTCAGGTCCTGGTCAGAAGCACATCACTCCTAATTTATTCCGTGGTCAGATCCTTATTGCCCCTGGACAGACTTGGTATGGAAAGTGTGTATAAGTATGTCTCTATCTTTGTGGGGAGGAGCAAAGGATTGGGCAGGTGTTTTTGCTGTAGCTCAGAATCAGAATTGCCTCAAACCCCACTACTGACATAAAAGGCACTGCCTCATTCTTCCTTACCCATCCTTCCCCCCTTACTTCCTGAGTGGGTTGGAGGGATAAAAGACAGGAGGGGTAGATGGGCAAAAGCCTTTGTGCTCCTTGTAGTATCTTTTCTTTCTGATGATGATACACAAAGCAAGTTGTAAATAGCTCCTTTACACAGAGTTTGTATTCCTTTGAGAGAGGTACTACACAGTAGCTGTGCTTTCAGCATTGCTATGCCCCAGAGATTTGAGAGGGACATTTTAAAGATCCTTTTCATTAATTTCTGCGTTTTTGACAGGAAGAAATTTAGCGCTGTATACGAAAAGATGTCATCTAATCATAAAGCTGGAATTGGGTCATAGGTTGGACTTCGGGTCATAGGTTGGATTCGATGATCTCAAAGGTCTTTTCCAACCTTACGATACTGTAATACTGTGATACTGTGATATAATTTCAAAATTTTTCGTAGCAGTCAGCACAGTATGAAACAATCTCAAACTATGAATTTGCATGACATATAGAGTGTAAAGTGTTTGAATCTTCATACACTGCCTGCCATCTACATCTTAGCAAACACACACAAAAAAAAGAAACAAAGAAAAAGACAAGTCAGGTACGAATTTTATTTTAACTAAAAGTAATAACAGGATTAATAACAGAATTTAATTCCATTTTTCTCACAACAGTCAAACAAGGTTCACAAACGTGGATACTATTAGAATTCATGAAGAGAAAGACACTAAAAGCTTGGCTAATTACACTTGTTCTCAACCTGGTTTCAATATTTCTACCACTTGGGAATATAGATGACAAAACAGTGTGCATTTCTGTGTTAAACTTATTGGAAATTAGTTTTTAATTCCCGGGAGACAAACTTTATCTGGCATGTATTTGTGACACATAAAATGTGTTCAGGGAGCTTCTCTGTATACCAGTATCTATTTGATAACGTTCAGGCTACGGTCTCTACCTTCTTGCCTTCCCTAGTGCTTGAAATATGATGCTGGTTTTATTGTTAAATTTTATAGTTTCAAATCAATAAAGTCCTCAACTTTTAATACACCTGACGCTGATGCAAAACTTACTCTCAGCTACCCTGAAGTTCTGCAGATATCAAGGGCCATTTTGGAAAATTCAGATCTAGTTTGAACCTTAATATAATGGATCGCGGCAAATAATAATTAGGAGTGGAGGGGACCCAGGGAGTTTGGAGAACTAAGACAAAGAACTGTATCGCTATGCATATTGTTTTGAACAATTACAGTGATGATCATGAGTAGAAAAGCAAGGTGGTGCAGTGGGATGAAGAACAGCTCAGAGTCTAATTTTTTATGGTCCAGGAAGCACTTGCAGGTGGCTTATGGAGAGCTGACTAGTTGTGTGGTTCTGGCTGTTTTCTTTACTTTCTGCTGCTGAATTAGTTGAAGGTTTTCCTGCTGATGCTTTTCCATATATACAATTACTGTGGGATATTAAGTAACTGCAGGTAGGAGGGGTGGTTCTCTACATGACCGTAAATGGGAGAAGTGGTCCATGCAGCATTTTGTCTCTTAAGATGTTGTCCATGCTCTTAAGCATCATGAGAATCCTTGAAGCAGAGGATAAAGGAAAGCTGGAATATAAATGCAGCGAGATGTAAGCCAGTGTATTTAGGGTTCTTTAGTTAAGGAAGAACAGAAAGATGCAGTAATAGAAAATGAAATGTCACAAGATTGAGCTGGCCACACTGAGTAGGAAAGTAAAAGGTGAGAGCTGAAGCAAGATGACTTAATAGCTTGAAAAAGGGTAGTGGAAAAAGTCCCACATATATAGAACAGTGCAAGTAGAAAGAAGACGGACGGATAAGAGAAGTGAGGACTGAGACCGTGGTTTTTGTAGCAGTAGAGTGTTAAAACACATTGTCAAAATGAATCACTGGAGTGCGTTCAGATCCACTGAAAATTCAGATGCGAAGGTGCTTCTTAAAGTCTTTCTGATTTCATGAATAAATGTGAAAACTAGCCTGGTAATTTTGAATTAGATAAAGATCTAAATTGGAAACTGAGAACAATGATACAACGTTAGTGTGTTTCCTGGAGAAAGTGACTGTTCTTGGCTGCGGTGTCTTGGTGCTTTGTAGTACAGAGTGTGCTGAGGTAGACAGTGTCTGTAGAAGTGTGCATTGCAGCAACTAAGATAGATAAGCTGAGCTTTAGGACTTAGGAATAAACCTGTCTCATATCACAGATCAAAGTGATCATGGGATGCCCAAGTACAGGAGCTAGTGATTCTGCTAAAAAATACAATGGTCTTGTTAGGAAGAGAACATAACTTGTGACACTGAGGTTGTGGTAGTTGATTAGATATGAAAAATAGCAACCTCATGTAAAAGCCCTTTTGCTCATTTGGAAAAAAACCCCTAACTTTATTTTTTATAGTTAATAGTAGATCTAATAGATCTGTTTCTGAAGTCTTTGAAAATATATCTTTTTTATATTCTATGAGGAAATGTTAAGTCCTATGAATGCTTCATTTCAAACAGAAAATTTTGCCTGTGCAGTGGTTTTCTGGAAAGTGAATAGTTTTGCTAGATTAAAGACACAAGTTGAGATTGCACTGTTGCACTTGAGAGTGAGATACTATGTAATGTTTGTTTCAAACACTATGATTCTCCATTCTTTGGATACATTTTTGGATTTCTCTATCCATTTGACTGAGTTGTGAAATGGATTTTTCTGAGAGCTTTGGAATGGATTAAGTGTTGGAGACGGCATGTGTTTGAACACCTCCCCTTTGTGCCATGTAATCTTCAGTCCATCACTAAGGAAACTATTGTAATGGTGGAATATTGCAGTTGTGAATCAGGTCACTACTGCATTTTAGTCCATCTGAGGTTGAGAGTTCAAAGTAAACTAATGGTTTACATAGGGAATTCATAAACATTCAGATAGGACCTGGTGCAATGTTTTAGCCTTCTTATCAAATTGCATTTCTAGTTTCATTTCATTGTGATATCTCTGGAATGCTTTTATGTCCTTTCTCCGATGCCATCTCTGTGTAGACTTAGTGTACACATCTCTGCCACAGAAAATCTCCTAATCTGATTGAGATGTGTTATCCTTTCTTAGATGCCTTCCTAAAGACATACTGATTTTTCTAGAAATAGAAGCACAGCACAAACAAACAAAAGATCACCACATAGGAGTGCAGAAGTAAGTTGTCTTGAGTTTCACAGGGTAAATTGCCCTTTGATATTTATCTTCCAGACTTTAAAGTTCTTTGGACACGACAGGTGTCTTGTTCATTTGGTATTTGACAAACAATGGCAATGAGAAAAATGGGTTTGTTGCTTTCTGGATTTATAGATTTTTTGTGCTTTTTTTAGTCATGATGTCTTAACAAAAGTTTGTTCCCACTTTGTTTTCCAGAGTAAGAGCTTCTCAATCTACCTGTGGTATTTTAACTTTCTCCTTCCAGATTAGACTAAGGTTTTGTTCAGATCATTCTTTTATGGTATCTTGCTCAGAGATTTGATTCTAAATCTCTTGACTATCCTAAATCTCCTGTTTCACCAGTTTTTGAGAATTGCTCAACATAAATTTTATCCTGGAAAGGCATCCTTTACATTTGAATTTATTTAAATTACATATATATTAGCAGCCAATGACAGAAAGGTGTATTTTTATAGCAAAAGTTTATAATCCATGAATGATGATATTAAAATTGTGTTTTATTTAAGGGTAGTAGTATACCTACCTCTATATGAACAAGCAATATTAGATGGGCCCCTCCTGTAAGCATTTATAACCTGAACAGATGTTCGGAGCGATCCAGTTGTGAAACTCTCACAGCAGCCCTACGATGAGTGTCTCTCTGAGCATTGCAATTGACATTTAATGGTAGGACAGAGATAACTTTCCCTAGGTGGCTTATGGTTTTTATGCTTCACAGAAGAATTTAGTTGTTTTAAAGAACAAATGGAATGAAGTGGGAGCAACTGCCCAGGTGTGAAAAAGGACATTGAAGAAAGTCTGAAGACAAGAGCTGGCTAAATAGAAAAGGGAGGAGGAAGGCTATGGGCTTCAGGGAGTAGAATGAAAAGAATATGATGGGGAACAGAAGTGTAGCCAGAAGCAGAGTTGTTCAGAGCCTTGAAGTTTAGGATGAAGAGCCTGGACTTGAATCAGCTTCCTTTACCTTCCACATCAAAGAGGGGAATTACATGATCCAGGCAATAGGTCAGAAATCCCTTATACTACAAGTTTCATGCTACATTAATAGGAAACGTACTTACAAAACTGAAGCATTTAAGAGAGAAAAAAAAGAGTATGAACAAAATGGTCTGTAGATAAGGAATGTTAATTTGATGTTCAAGCTGCAGTTTCCTTAGTAGCGATCTTTTGGTTGGTGTTGCTTTTATGGCAAAAGCATACCTGTAGAGTAATATTTATCCAGAGTGTACAGTGAAGAAACAGGTCCACATGGCATCAAAGCATACAACACACCAGTTTTGTGAATGTAACTTGTTTTCTGTGTAGTTTTATACTTAGACTTTGGACAAGTTAACCATGGAAAAATGGAGACAGCCTTCAGTTTTGTTTTAGCAGCCAGGAGCTCTTGGTCCCTGACACTTCTTTTATTTGAAAGCAACTTGAATAAAGCAAGGTGTTTGTCTGTGTAGTGTGCCTTGTAGCAGAGTGCTTCAAATTAGTTTGCATGCCAAAAGCAGCCCAGCTGCAGGTTCACAAAGCTCTGTGTGGACTGCTTTTCTCAAGAGCAAAATAAGGTAACTTATTCTGCCATTGGAAGGGAGATCTCACTGCTCCAGAGTTATTCAAGATGTTTTCATTGTGCCAGTTCATGCATGGCAACCTGCGGTGTAGAGATCTCCAACAATAATTTTAAAAGATGATTCAGGATGATAATAAGGAAAGTAGGGATTTGAGACACATAATTTGAATTTTGTTGGAATCTATGTTCCACTGTTTCATTCAATAGAGGAGACATGCAGGTCACATTTGGAAGGTTCTTTTAAGCAAGTTTAGAACTGGTAGTACTGACTAAGTCAGAAGGGAGAGCAGTGGGCTAGAACCTTATTTTTTCTCTTTGTGTGTTGATGTTGCCTAGTGCATATTATGAGTTGGATCTGCAACTGCTGGACACTGCTATTGTTTCCACTAAAAATAACAAGATGTTCCCAGCAGTAAAAGAGATATGAATTCTTCCCTTGATCCAGAAATTGTCGAGATTCTAAAGTCTAGGCTTTGTCCAACCCCTTTTTTTCCCATTCTATTTGACATCCTTGTAAAAACAAACCCCCCTCAAACCACAAAAAAACCCAATACAAGCAAGCAAGCAGGAAAAAATTAAACTCCACAACAACTAGTGGTCACATATTCAGTTAACTGAAATCTGTGTGATTTTGTAAACCTACTCAGATGAGAGAGTGCGGTTTCCCTCTTGTCCAAGCAATGATCGAGAGAGGTTATTCATAATGAACCTGAGGCAGGTCATAAAGAATACATACTTTAGTGTGTGTGTGTGTGTTTTGCATGAGTGCGTGTGTGTATTTTCCTTGGTGGCTAAGGAGGTAATGCCACGGTGGCCAGGGCATTGGTGTGTCTCAGTTCTTAGAATACTGCACAGCAGAGCAATAAGCAGGGTGAGAAGTGTGTATCTTAACTATGTCTATGTCTGTGTATATAATGTTTTATTAATGTTTAAAAACAAGCATAATCCTGAAGCACAAGCAGAATGGCAAGCTTGCAACAGTCATTAAAGTTCACTTCCAGCTTAAATAGTAACCTTGCTGTCTTTCCAGTACATGGCTGGTGGAGCAATAGTTCAAGAAAGTGTCTTGAAGATGGGAGAGCTTTTTTTAAGTGTTTAATATTGTCAGTCTTACTTATCTCTTACTGTTATACATGACTTTATGCATAGCTGGTTAGTAGGATCTAGCAGCTGAAAATGTTTATTCCATTTGTAGATCCATATATATATGTACAGAACTCTTCAATGTGCTGTATTATTTCTAATGCTTCATTCCCTTTTGCTCTGAATTTTTGAGAATTCAATTTCTCTGATGGCGAATACACGCATTCTCCGTCTTAGCTCCTGTATGGTTTAACACACTTGCTCATTCACCTCAGCTTTCCATTGCTCAGCTGTAAACTCGATTTGTGCAGTGATCTGAGGTGAAATCACATTTTTGAATGTTTTTGGAAACGATTTTCTGAGCTAACTCATACCTACGATTATCTTTTGTGATCTTTTGTGATCTTGAAGTATTAGAGCAAATTAAACATGTTTCTGAAGCTGCCCATATTACCAAGAATAGTGATGATTCATGTAAATTCGTGCTCCAAAGTCTATAGTCTCAATTATAGTGAGTGTGAGATAGCTCAAAGCATGAATGGGATGGGTAAAGCCAGCATCTGATATATAAATAATTATTAGAGGAAAATTGAATGAAAGCTAAATGAGCAGAATTATTTCAGTTACACACATAGAGAGCAATAAAAAAAATAAAAATGCTGTGCCCCAGTGCATGGTAAACTGTTTCGCTACCCAAACCCATAGATGTGGAAGTATTTTGTTCCCTGGCTCCATGCTATACTTGCTTTTACCAATGAGACTTAAAGATACATTCTTACTGATATGCTGGTACATATTGATGGACTATCCTATAGCAGCCCCACCCCTCTGCTCCCGCTTTCTCCCTGCCTGCAAGTTTGGAACCTGAAACTTTTTTGCACTGTGGATCTTATGAAGAATAACTAAGAGAATCTAAAGGATGGGTGAATCTTGTGCAGCACTACACATAAAGACATACTTGTACATATGTGTGCAGACATACAGATACACATCCATCTATGTGACCGTCTACCTGTCTATCTGTCTTTATAGGGATAAATCTTTTTTTTTCTTTTCCACCTAAATATACTTAATTACATTTTACTTGTGTTTACAACTCCTATGATTAAACTAAAAAGAGTTGAAAACAATTTTGCATGCTGGTTGGACTTGGTATGTACCACTGTTGCAATGTTTTGATGTAAATATTGAGGCAATATTTCGTTCCCAGTTTATATGTAGTATGTTGTGATGCTTCAGATGTTTGAGGTCTGTGTGAGTGGGGTTCTTTCCCTCCCCCCCTTTTTTTTCCCAGGCATACTGGAGATTAAGTGCAAATTTCCATACAATTTAAATAAGGTGCTTCCTGTAATAATGAATAATTGTGGCTGCTCTCTGGTCTGCATTGTAATTAACCATGATCAGACTTGTTCAGGGGAGATATTGTTCCTGTTATAATTTGACAGGCTACTGTGATTTTTCCAGATTAAACAACCTGCAGAGTTACAGGGACAAGATGTGCTTTTGCTGCAGCAGTTTCTTCTTAAAAGCAGCAGAAGAATGAATTGAAAGCTAGCTATGAAGAGCCATCAGTTGGATCAGTGAATACAAACCTATTCAGTTTTTGTAGGTTGTAATGAGTCTTTTCCTAGGAGTGTTCACAATATTGTACAATGTAGTACTTGTGAATTAGCCAGTAAAATCTGGCATTGTGGCTTCGAAAGGGCAAAGTGATCCTTATATTTTTTTATGTAGGAGATATTTGTACAGGGTAAATAGAACCTCTCTGGGAAAAAACAGGGGGAGGAACACCAAATAAGAACAAAACCAAACCCAGAATTACAGAAGAACCATAAAAACTAGCCCTAAATAAAAACACTTTCTCTTGTAGAAACAGCAAGTGACCTTGTGCCCAAGCACAGATGCCGTGTGCAGTAGTGGTTTCTTTAGACTTGGTAGCACTGTATCTGGCTACTTGGTCAGCCTCTCCTTCTCTGTCTCCCTCCTTTTTTGCGTTAAGAACTGTTCAAAACATTACTGTCTAGTTACTGTGGTGTCTTTCATTTAGATTCTGTTTATTGACTAAACCACAAGGATTCCTGCCTGAAGTACCAGGCAGCCTATGCTTGAATGATTTTGATTTTCTAACATCAGCCCTGAGGTTTATTTGAAAAATGTACATACACTGCAGCTTTAACAAGTCAAGTGACTGCATGTTTCTGACCACGGAGTAAAGTATATCTGAAGATCATTAAATTAAAAAAAGGAGGGGGTGAGGGGAAGGAATAAATGTAGTAGTCATTGTACCAGCACTGTGCATGTGTGACACATGTTTTTTGTCTTTTCATCTTCCACAAGAGCCAGAAAGTTTCCTGCCGTTCTCTTTCCAGCTATTGACAAATGATTGCCAGATGTGAGATCTTTGCAGTGCTCTTTCCCCTTCACAAACCTGCAGTGATGGGATATTCGATTCTCCCTTGCCCATTTCATCTCCTTTCCACATCTGCCAGGGACACACAAGAAATACATCCCTACATGAGAGTTTAAAGTTTATTCAGGGCCTCCACTCTCCCCAGTGGAACATTCAGAGACGACAGAATGAAATCCATGTGACTGCGTAAGTCTCAGTGGATTTCAGAATACATTGGGGTTTTTTATTTGTATGCACCTAAATAAGTTTGGTTTATTTGTTGGTGTGTATTTTCTGTATAAACTTTCACACATACATATATATTCCTATGTATACGGAAAAGGTAATGAAAGTTTGAGACTGCTGAGGGGTTCCTGTCATTGTCACATTATATGCATCTCTCCTCCTCCTGACACTGAAAATGAAGCACAAGATTTTGCAGGATTGTATGCTAAAGTGATTTTAATGAGCAACTAAAATAACATCAGTGATGAACTCCATGCTGTGAAAGTTTTTAAAACACTTTTAAAATAATTGATGAAAAAAATAAGCCTGTGTCAGATTGTAGATGGTGTATTACTTCTCACTTTCCTCCAGTCTTGTTACCGGATTTTTAGGAAAATTCGGAAAAGACCTTCCTTCAAAGTAACTTTTAATTATCTAAGTGAGGAACTAAATTTTATCTTAAAAGAAATAATTCTGAAGTGGCCACACACATAATCAAACTTATGTACAAAGCTTTTCCGGCACTGTTATCTGGAGTTTGTGTTGTTGAGGTTACTTTTCCTTTCCAAGTGTTCGTTTAAATATGTTTAAGCAAGAAAAAAAAAAGGCAGAGAGAGACAGACTGACTTTACAGCTCCTGATCTTCCTATCGGGTGGGCTAACGCAGGTGGCCTTTCTGTTTTAATACTACACTTTTGGCAAACTTAGCAGCCCTTTGGTCCCTGACACAGATCTGCATTTTTTTTAATTAAAAAAAAGGCAATAGAATGTCTGCCATATGTGCTCAAAATAGTGGATAGAATTTCAGAAACAGAGATGCTTGTTTTTAATCTTAAAGATGCAAGACACTTGTTGTTTTCTTCTTCCAGACTTATAGCTGCACACTTGTTACTCTTTCCACCCACATCTTTTAAGAGGTGGAGCCCCATCCTGGTTTTCAGGATGTCCAGGCTCACAACTTCACTGTTTGTTTTTCTTTCATGTAAGGTGTCTAGGTTCCTCCTGTAGAGGAAAATACCTGAATGTTGTGAGAGGAATACACAGAGCAAAATAAAACCCCAAACCAAGCTGAATGTGAGTGGAACTTTTCTAAGATTCTATTCTGCTTTTGGAGATGATGGGATAATTAGATAATGTTGTAGGTAAGAGTTTAATTGCCCATGACCATTTCAATTTCTCCTTTATTCTCCCCCTCCCCCTCCTTTAAAGAAAGACCAGGCTGTTTTTGAAAGAAACATAGAAAACTTAACACCTTGAAGTTCAGGGCAAACCATTGTCTATCTTTTTCATAAAACAATCAGGCTTGAAACTCCAGTACAAGGAGATGAGATCCTTCAAGTTCAGAATGCTTCACTTAATTTGTCCTTACTAATGCATTGGCTGGTTTCTCATGTCTTTCTTCTTCTCTCACCATGGTTACTCAGGGAGGCAGAGAGGTGCTAAGCAGTGGAGGTGTCATCCGGCCTGTGCACTGAGGGAACGTCCTTCAGAGGACGACTTGTCACTAGCCGTCAAAGAAGAGAGTGGCTTTGTGGTCTCTGAACATCTGGCAGTGCCGCACAGGAAGCTGAGGGGGTGTCATTAATTGTGATGAAATAATTTAAACCATCAGGAATAAATGAGGCTGTTAAGCTAAGTTCAGATTCCATTTGCTGTGCACATGTGTCTAGCAGCCTGTGTGCAGTTAAAAAAAAAGATTTGAGTTATATTAGCTTGTGAGTAGAAGTGAAACAGATTTTGTAAATGAAGTGAGTTACAGTGTGATGACATCATGTAGAACAACATTCAGAGAGTGAGTTTTGTAAAATCAGCATGCAGGAAAGTGGTACATTACTTTGATAAACTTTTCCTTATGATCGCACCTGATGTCCACACCTGGAGCTGGACGAAGGCAGAGATATTCATAAATAAGGGATTGGCCCCCTTACGCGGAGGGATCCTTTTTAAAAAAATACATATATATAATCAAGTATTGTTATTCTTTTGGACTTTCTCACTGTTTTCATCACTAAAATTAGATTTATTTGGTGTAAACCACTTCTTATATCTTGTCCTACAGTGTCCAAACAGGATGCAGTAGTACAGCAGATGGTGCGAAATTATATTTTGTCATAGGAAAGACAGTGTGGGGACAGCGTAGCCTTTGTAGTGTATAAACCTTTCAAGGGCTTTTCCTTCTCACTTCATACCCTGTAGGTGAAGCAACTATTTTAGTGTAGGAATGTTAAGGAAAAACTTGCAATAACAAATACTCATATATATATATATATGAGTATATATATATACACACACACACCTTTGACCCAAAACATGTTTAAATTTGTAACAGTAAGTTTTGTACCAGTGTTTTGTACCTTCTGCCTGAAACCAAGAAATTGATGCTTTGGTTATTGGCGAACTCAGGTTCATATCAAGGATTCTTGAGATCACTGGGAAGCTGTTGAGAAAGCAGGTGGGAACATGGTTCAGAAAGTAGGTACCTAAGTCTTGTAAGGAGACTAGCTGAACACAGCCCAGGTCCTGGAGATGCTGAGCAATTTTTATCCTGGTTGAGATTTCAGGTAAGATTGAAAATTGGTGCATGTCACATTAAACAGTCTTAATATGACTGTATTTACTGAACTGTAGATCAGCAAATTTGAAAGGTTTTGGGTCGAGCTGTCTAAATATTATAAGTATTAACAAATGAAAAGCATACTACGTATTTTATCCTTGCAGTGCTTATATACACCTTATATACATTTTGCAGGATGTATATTGCATGTATTTGGCTGCTATGTAGTTATGGAAAACAAAATGAAGGCTTTTGCTTTTAGTTGTTTCTGCTGTATATGAGATGCTGGAGCCCCCTCTCCATCCTTTCAAAAGAAAGACTTGTTCTTTTTTAAGGCTTTCGCAACCCCTGCAATTTACGCTCTGGCCTTCTAGACTGTCACTTCTCTTCTGCCTAATCCCTATCATGCATCAACTACATTTGTTTATACCCTGCTGGAAGCTGTGAAGAAACAGTTCTTCATTAATGGCCACTAGAAAATGAATAAATAAAAGCTTTGTGTCCCTTAGACTATTTTCTTTGGGCTAATATACACCAAGAGATATTTCTGAGGACCACTCTCCGTGTGTGTTTGTTCTAGTTTAGTTAAATAGTTGGGCTAAACTATGACAGAGTGGAGAAGGAGTGGGAAAGGACAAAAGAACTACAGAGTGAACACATAGTGCTGCAGACATTGTTAAAACTTAGCAGCCTAAGTGTAAAAGTAAACCCCTAGAACAGAAGGTGAAGATGGCTATGCTACATGAATATAAACGTTATTCTGCTAGCTGCAGTGAAATGCAAACCGCTCAAGTTGTTTTAATATCTATAAATTATGATTTTAAGGACCTTGTTTTCTCTCCTGGAATAAACAAACCATCTCAGCCTCCTGAAATCATTTATTAGGCTGGAAAATGTTTAGAGATTCAAATTGACCCTATTTTGTGCGTTGAAGATAAATGCACATATAAGTCAATTTACTTTGTTTTGTAAAGCTGTTGTGTGAGCTTCATGATGTAATGGCAGAAATATTGTGATTATAGAACAAGATTCCTTTCTATATTTTTGTCATCTATTAGGATCCTTTTATTTGTCAATTATGATAACATAACTCTGAAGGAAGTTGGTCAGGCTTCTGTGTAAAAGATCCACATGCTCGACTCCCTGTTGAATTTCTTTCTTTCTTCCCTAAGATGGGAATTGTATTCTTTTAACCCATTGTCCCCTGCCTCATTAAGTACAAATACCCTCCAGACATTGCTTTCTCCAGGCACAGCAAAGTTCATTATAAATGCAGCTCACTATTTGTGGGCAATGCAGTGTTGTGCTGTTTTTGTACAAAAATATTTCACTTGCATGTTAAGTTTATTAGATATTCCGTATGTAAAGGGAAGAGGTGTTCTTTGATCTTCAGACAAACTATGTTTTTAGCAACTTATCGTAAAATCCCTCGAATACTGCATTAGAGTGTTGTTTTATTACTGAAAAAAAAAAGAAGTAGAAATTTAAATATATGCATTGGAGCAATTGACAGCAATTGGCACTCTGCACCAACATGTACTCTATCTGAATTACAGTCTTGGAGTACTGGAAGGACTAGGGCCTTACTCTGGACCACAGAGCTAAAAGAATCACCGCACTGGGTGTCCAAATACACGAGGCACCTGCAGCTTCCTCCGATTTCAATGACGTTCTGGAAACCAAGCAGTTATGGAAAGCAGGCCAATAGGATTTAATACTCATTAAATAATTACAAAATAATATTTTTCTGAGTGACATTTCAGTTTTTTCCAGATCATGTTATGCATTGTTTCTGTGTCTGGTTACATCCTCCCACTGTTTCACTGCCATGCCTATGTGCTTTCTTTTGGGGAGCTGGTTTGAAACAAGTGCTCTTCTAGGGACTCCACAGGTAGCAAAACCCCGATGTGATTCACTTACAAATATTATTTTTATGAATTGAGCAATTACTGTCTGATGTGGCAGGCATTCCTAGACTTATCCTCGAATTGTGCTTGATTTATTGCAGTTTTGAATTCACTAATATAGTAGGACTCCATATATGACAAGGTGAAGCGGTACTTTTAGATTTATTCTGGCTAATGCTAATTAAAGAAAAAAGTTTCTGGAAAATTCAAGCATTTACTTTTGAAGAAGCTGTTGCATCTGCCTTTAGTTTTCTTAAATGAAGCAGCTTTTAAAGAGTGATCTCTCTCTCACAGACCATCCTTATTAATTGTTAAGAGTATGTCTCATTCCTGTGGTTTATGAATCAGTAGTCACTGAAGTTTTCTGAATAAATTATCCATGAATTATTTGTTTGGTGTTTTCTTAACTAGAAAAAATATGGATAATAAGACCACAATTCAATAAGGATACAAATTCATTTTCGCATTGTATCTGGGTTTTTTTGTTGAAAATCCTTGAGTGTGGTAATGGTGCTAAGCAAAAAATTTTTCACAGTCTCATTTGAGCCATGCAGAGAAATGCAAGTTAGAATCTGTTTTCTGGAAGTTAGTCAAGCCAACTGTTATTCGGCCTTTACTGAAATATGAGCATATCAATTGGAGTTGAGTTTTATAGCAGAAAACTGGAACTCCATGTATGGGAAAGAAATGGGGTTGATGAAGTTTATTTCATACATTAAAGCTGCTCATTTTTTGTTATTTTCTGTAATAAAAATTATACAAATAATTGGATAGATATTATTGCTAGATCTGGGAGAAGATAATCTTGGATATAATAATTGTCTTTATAAAGGAGTGGCAAAAGAAAAAAAAAAATTTATTACTTCTGTTTCCTGTCCTTATCTTTTCCTATCCTTCACCCACATCAGCCACTTTCTTTGCCTTGAATCTACCCTTTTCCCCCAGTTTTCATTTTTTTGTATGTATTTTCAAAGTTAAATAGATGTAGATCCTTAATTTGTATGCTGCTTGAGTTGTTCTTCCTCAAACATGTAGGTGTGCTTTGCTGCCTAGAAGGGAGTTTTGAGGGAGCAGGTGAGCCACTATGCGTGTGTACCAAAAATGAATGTTTAAAGATACAGCTGCCCCTCTTGCCCCTCTTGCCCTGTCTGTCCTTATGGGACTTGTAGCTTGCCATTAGAAAAGGACAAAGACTCATGTAAACTGAAATTGTCTGAGGAAAAAGTTTTCTTTTCACAGAATCATAGAGTATTTCAAGTTCGAAGGGAACTATAAGCATCATAGAGTCCAACTCTCTTTTCACCAGTAGTAATAGCAACCAGTGCTGGAGACTGGCAAATATCTAAGGATGGGCTACTAGGGCATGCTTTTGGGATCATATGGTAGCTAGCCGAAAGGGTTCTGCGTGATTTTGCATTTCAGAGGTAGGTGATAGCTGCTAAATTTTGCAAATGCCTGACTTTGAAGATGGAATTATGTAAACACTTTTCATGAATTACAATGGGGTGAGGCAACATGATTTTTTTGCGGTTTATTTTCTGTTGCTTGTTTTATTGAATTCATAGTGGAATACTTTTTATTTATGTATTTATTTTCATAAATAACTAGGTAAGAGTCATTGGATAAGCAGATGAAACAAGATCAAAGATTAACGCGGAGGGCCTTAGGGTGAAGCTAAATTCTTTAATGCTGTATTCACTTGTATAGTTGTAGAAACCACCCAGTACTCTTCCTGCTTTTTTCCATGCTGTATGAGAAGTAATGAGGAGGAGCTCAGAATCTCCAGAACTAGAAACAAATGACAGTGCTAGATGCTGTCAGCACCTTGACTAACTGGGGGCACTCCTGTAGAATTAAGACCGAACTACCTTTTTAAAAAGTTACTTTTCCTTATTGTTCTTACTGTGTTCACTATTCGTATTGCAGTGGTGCATAGAAGCTCCATCTATGGACCAGGAGGCTGGTCACTCTACAAACACAGAACAAATCTTATTTTTACAGTGAAGTGATACCAGTGTTGCAAATTCCGTAAATCTTCATGCCGACTGTTTGTGACGATGTATCAGAAAGTGTATGCTTTCTGATCCAGAAAATAAAGAGGACTTCAAAAGAAAGAGTGGAATAAAAGAGAATCATTAGCTTTTCTTCGTGTTTGTTTTCTTCACGCTGAAAGCTATTAAGCATCTAGGAGTGCTTTGAGAGCTATTTTTTGTTAGATAATTGAGTTTGCAAGTGAAATCAAATATTGGTAGCAAGGCATGACAAAATGGGATCAGATCTTCATGATGCAACTTTGTAGGCAAAACTAGACAAGCTTCTGCAGGTAAAATGGAATACAAGATGCAGTTATGGCCATAAGACACTTCCTAACCTTAAGTGTACTGTGGGGAGATGAAACAGAAGTTTAGGTTTACTTTGAAAATAGTTGACTTTTGGGGTTGAAAAGATGTACTCTATGGCTTAATGTTCACTTTGTATCTTATTCTCTGCCAGCCTTTATCTAGTAATATTGACTCACTCTACTCAATAAACCCAGTCAATAGATGAAGCATTGTATACCTCATAATTACATTATGACCTAAAAATGTGAAATGTGGTTTATGAATAACTAATAGTCTGCAAGTCTTTTGAAATCTTAACATGTTGATACCATGACTAATTCTAATGCCCTCAGCGCAGCCTGAGATATTTTCTTTGTATGAAAATTGTGGGAGAGGTTGAAGAGAAATTAGAATACCATAAACCACTAGGTCAAGTTAGTCAGATCCAGATTTGATCCACTGTCATCTATTTTCATATGCTTGTGAAATATCAACTAATTTTGGCAGAGACCTGCTCTGAGTTATAATCAATTTAAAATCTGAGAATCTATCAAAACCATATTTCTAGCTGTAGCAAAATGTATATTTACATTACAGTCTGTCCAACATGAGTAATGTCAACAATATTACAGCGTACA
Source organism: Neomorphus geoffroyi (assembly GCA_033558235.1). Taxonomy (NCBI): domain Eukaryota; kingdom Metazoa; phylum Chordata; class Aves; order Cuculiformes; family Neomorphidae; genus Neomorphus; species Neomorphus geoffroyi. Next base: position 27,413,722 of record JAUMJM010000048.1, on the reverse strand, counting down.
TTTTATTCCAACTAGCAACAGTAGCTCTATCCAAGTTCCAGTCAGAGGTACAGCGTAAACACAAAACTAAGTTTTATGTCCTGCAGTGGTAAGCCAGTCATGTTCTGGTTTAAAAAAAAAAAAACTAAGGGCGTTGTGTGTGTGTTTGAGTATCTCTGTATATAACTATTTCAATAGTTCTTGCAGATGGACTAGAATTTTTGTAGCCAATGATTTAGTGTCAGATTCTTTTTCATTTTAGTTATAAACATATAAAATGCAGTTTTTGTAGTCTTTTTGAAAATAAATGTGATATGTCAAAGACACTAATCAGCAACTGGAAGACTTGAATCCTCTTTTTATAGGCCTCTGTGGTCTGCTCCACGGCAAGGCACAGATTTGGCTCAGGCAGCACACAGAAAGCTAGCATAACCCAACTTTACAGCAACAACAATAGCAAAATTTAATAAGATACGATCATTTTGCTTGTTGATTTCTTTGAGGAAAAACTTGTAATTTGGCTAAAATTGCATGCGATGACAAGTCCATTATATGTCTTTTTCCTAATACGTGCTAGAAACTTCATCACTCTCTAGTGCTTTGTTGCTTGCTAAAAGAGCAATAGTACACTTTTCACCTCTTAAACTCAAAAACATTACCACGTTAAGACAAAAGTAAGCAGTAGTGTATAGCCCAGATATAATAGTTTTCTGAAGATTTGTTGCTTGAGATAGAAAATTCTACTTTTTTTTTAAATGTCAATTTTGTCTTTTTCTGGGTTTGATAATTTTACAAATGTCAAATTCTCATTTCGTTATGATGAAGTCTTTCGCAGGTTGTTTCTGTATGTACTGAAAACTGGGCACATGGTCTGACTCAATTAATGTCTCTGTGAGCCTGTACAACTTGGTTTGTACCTATGACACTGTAACTTCTCAAGCTAAAGTTACTTTAGAAATTTTCAGTTTAACAATACGTAACATCTGTATAAATTTAACAAGTTGACAATTATAAATGCATTATAGAATCATAGAATCCTTTGGTTGGAAAAGACCTTTGAGATCATCAAATCCAACCATACTTATTCAATACTAGGCCATATGCCAGGTTTAGTGAATATTGCTTCCTACAATGTGCAACACAGGTCTGGGGAAATAGTCATTGCTGAAAATGTGTTTTGAGGGATCTGCTTGGGTCAGATGACTGGTCTTGTCTGTGAAGAAAGGTGGCCAGTGATATTAGGAAGGAATGTACATTCATTATTTTCCTAATGCATCTTTGTACACAGATTGTCAGTATGGCACACATAAACTCAAAAAGAATCTGTTAATAATGTCATGTGTACGGTTATTTTCTTACATTTTGAGATCTGTTAAATAATACTCTTCTCTTTGTCATATATTTATACTTGCAGATAATAGGAAATATGCCCCTATGACATGACAGACACACACACACATTGAGAGACGGAGGGGTGGGTGTTGGAAAAGGAAAAAGGGAATTTCAGCAGCTGACAGGAGAGAGATCAAGGGGATGCCAAAATTACTGGAAGGAAAGAAATCAGAGAATTGAAGATGAGAAGAAAATTAGGGTACCATGCGGACATAAGAGCCAAGGAACAAAAGTACATCTCATGATGCAAGTGTCCAAGAACAACTATAGTGAGGTAATCTGTTTCTTAAGATGAAGTCAATACAATGCAATAAAAGAAAAATAAATATGTAAAAGAAATGTGAATCTCCTAATTCTAAGAGAAATAATATATCTCTGAAGTAGATAATAAAGTGAAGTGAAATCTATAGTAGTCAAGAGGTTATCCAGTGATAAAATTAATCTATAGTAATTAAGTTTTCCACATACTAAATCCACAGACATATAGTTGCATTTCTATGAAGCATTGCTCAGTCAGGAGACTAAGTTCCTTAGTATAGACAAACTTTCATAGTATGAATGCACACACCCTTGAGAACTGTACAGTTACTTAGGTGTATAAAGTTAAATACATTTTTAAAACTTCACAGTATTGAAGCGTGATATGTAAAAACAAGGTACAACAAGAAAAATTCTGTAGCAGATTTGGCAAAAATATGATGTTAGTGTGCTGTATCAAAACTGTTTATTGCATATGATAAAAAACCACTAGTGCTATTAGGGAGTTGTGAACTATAATTTACTGTCCTATTATAACATGATTAATTTAAATATAGCTACTTCCTCTTATAGAGCCCACCATATATTAATGCCAGTTACGTATAAAAGTTTAAATTGGGGGGAAAGTATTAAGAGTGAAAATATTTTCTTAGGCTGTTGCAAAGGTGGAAGGAACTGAGGTAGTTTGGGGGGCAGATGAATTAAGCATAGGGCACAATTAATTCAATTGAGCAGAGTGACCTCTTAGTCCTATCCTCCCTTATGGAACCAATATGGCTATACTGGAACATGTTAAATTTTGTATTTTTTTATAATTAGATTTACAATTTAAAATTGGAAATAAAGATGGATATAGACATATTCTGGAAGCAGATTTACAGTTATGTGAGAGTGACTTAAAAGTTACTATCTACCAGAGGTCATTAGTGCTAGTTATAGAAGGACAATGTGCTATGGAGCATCACACATCAGAAAAGATTACAGATTCAAACCTTATTTGGCCTTACATGCATTACAGATAGTTGGATATATCTCCATTTGCTTTTGCATATGTTTGCTAAAGATCATACCTGTTTAGTCTGCTTCTCTGTGAAATGTGAGTTGAATTTGCAGCATTCCTATTATATGGTGTGTTTTGGAAAGCTAGTGTAAAGCCGCTTTGAAGTTAGAGACATTGTATCAAGTGCTGTTGTAGTTTTATTGCACATTTTGTGATGCATGTTTCTGCTGCAAGTCTCTACCATCTCACATTCCCTTTACGTTGAATTGTTGCAGAGCATTGGTATTAGATGACTTGAAAAGTGAGGGAAGAATTAGTGATTTCAGTCTGTAAATTGGCTTGATTCCTGGGAAGACCGTGAATGTTTTGGACCATGGAAAACCTTTTTTCTTTTTTGACACAGGGTTTACTTGCTGAAAAACAAAAGCTATACATTAATAGTTAAGGAGACGAGGACAGAAAAGTCATTTGCTGGATTTTATTTCACAGCCAGTGAGTTTCATCTACTTCAATGAAAAATACCATGTGAGCTATTTTGGTATATTCTTTGTGAAGTATCATACTTATGTGGAACATATAACATATGACTTATGTGGAACTTTATGATAACTTGAGAAAAAGAATGTGAGAATTCTTGTTTTGGGGTTTTTTTGTTTATTTGGAGGACAACCATATGGCAAATATAGTCGTTTCCCAGTAGAGAGGTCCAATAGTGTATAGATTCACAATAAGGATTGGATCCGTTTTTGAAAGGGTCATAGTGTGTAGCCAGTTAGCCAGAATTTTGAAGAGTAAGCGAATCATTAGGAGTTTGACGTTCAGGGCTCTAATTGTGGGTTTGAGTATTAAGTTAAAGGATCAAAAAGTGATATTCGCTTTGGACCATCTGGAGTTATTCAGGCCAGCAGTAAATGCTCAGCAGATTTAGGACTGTTGTTAAGTTTCTAACATTGTTTTCTGTGGAGTATTTTTTTTCCCCCTCTGTTTATTCAGGGGTGGTCTTAAAGGTCAGAATAGTAGGTGCTTCAAGAAAATATTGGTGTTTTGGGAGAGTGACATCATTTCTGTTGTGTGTGGGCAAGCAAGTGTGATAGTCCTTTGCTTTCCTCAGTGGGAGAAATCAGCAAGTATGATATGGGCAGAAGGTCAGTGGTTCCCAGTTAGAAAAGTGCTGACCCTTTGCAAGCTCATCAATATGACTTTCGTTTGTAATGACTGTGCTTAAATAAGTCTTTGTTCATTAAAATATGCAAGCAAAGCTGCTCCTTCTTTCTGTGAAGAACAAGTTGCTGATTTAATGAGGACCAGCAAAAGGATGTATGCGGAAACTTGCCACCATTTAAAATGGTGGGAAGGTGCCAAGGTGACCAATGCGTAGAGCAGATGTGGTGATCTCACTTCTCCATGACCAGTACGAATTGGAAGCATTTGCTCCAGAGTTTGCCTGACCTGTGAGTCTGTTTCCTTCCCCCTTGATTTGTGCTCCTTCCCAATCAGATCTCATGCCCCAGCACTAAATACAGCATAAAGGCTTTGATCTTGTGGCCCAACCAGTCTGAAAAGCAGTGTGCATGCAGACACATTTTAATCATTCATATGATGATTGGTGGCTCCCTGTTGTTAAACCACAATTATTGATCCACTGCTGCTGAAATGTATGGCTGAGGAAATGTGGCCTGTCAGTTGCTGACTGAATTGGAAGGAAGCGTAGAGCTCCTTTAAACCATGTCTTCTCATCATGGTGGTCCAAATCCTCCATGGTGGTGAATAGCTTACCCTGCATTGCAAGGTTTCTGATTTGACCAAAATGTCTAGGTTAACATGAATGGGTATGTTTAAAATACTTAGGATGGATGAACTGTCCATTGCTCTCATATCTGAGCTGGCTCACAAGTTAAATGCTGGAAAGTAATTTTGCTGGAAGAACGGTAAAACTCCTTCTAGGGCAAATAATGCTGCATGATGTATGTCAACATTTTACTGAGGAGATGTTTTTACACAAATGATACTCTCAGACAGAACAAATACATACAGCTTAAACCCTGGTTGATTCAAGACTGTTCAAATAATTGTGTCTAAATTATGTTCAGATAGCTGCTTTGTTGGTGCTGGTTTTGCTTTTGGATCAGATTTACAGTTCTGCTAGGCCATGTGGCACAAAAATTGAGATAAAAAATTCGAGGAAGAACTGCTGGCACTGACTGTAGGTGACAGTGACTTACGAAGTAGGACATAGGATTGTTCTGCTATCCAGGACCCAATTCTTACATAAAATAGATCATCTTCCCAGAGTTTATGTTTTAGTTTGAAAAGACAATGAACAAGAGAAATTTAAGGTGGAACATTTGTTAAAAATGGAAGCTGAAGGACTGAAATAGAACTGCAATTCTGCTAACATTTTATTAGAGCCTCTGCCCATGCCTTTGCTACAACACTCTGAATGTTTTATTTTTGTTATAATTACAGTATCTTGCTTGCACTTTGTCCCTCTGATCCTTTGTTAAAGCCCAGATCGCTATGTGCAGACTGTGCTTGTAGGTGTGATTTATTGAGTGACAAGTAGCTGTAGGGTAGAACACACGCCTCTGTACCTGAGTAAAGTATTAGACATCACAGAGCTGGGGAGGGGGGGTGAGAGAGAGAAGAAAAGCACAGAGCAGTAACACGGCAGCTCCTGGATACAGATCAGACAAGAGGTTCTGCCACAAATCACCTAGAAACATGTCAGACGCTGCATGTTTGTTGTTTTACACTGAGGGCACAGCCGTAGTCCAAAAGTATTGATTCTTTTCTTTGTACAGAGACAGAAACTGTCAGCTGTAGCAGGCTGACCTTGGTATGGCTCAGACAACTATTCCCCACCCTGCCTACCATATGAACCCCACAGGAAAAGTCCAGGCAAGATATGCCAATGTCCGTTTCACATAAACAGAGAGAAACCCAAGCCTGCCGAAACAGCTCCCTTCTCTCCCTCCAGAGGTCCATGGTAGCAGTTCTGCACCACATTCTCTATGACAGAGAATTCGATTTTTTTCCAGTGCCTCAACATTCAAGAGACATTAATTCTACTTAATCATTCAAGAATTCAAGAACTGTCTACAAAAACGTATAATGAAAAAGAAGCCATTGATACTTCTCACAAAGAAAAAGCGCTAACGTTTTTTTTTATGGACCTGGTGGGGGGAGTAGTAAACGAGCCCACTTAGCACCAATCATAGGCAGAAACATTTTAATAGAATTGTAATTATTTGTGTTGATACAGTAAAATGACCCAGGCACATTATACGTGTAAAAACATGACTACATTTCTGTGAAATATTTGACTTGAATTTAAGCATTCTTTTGCATTTTATTACAATTTGCTTCAGTGCAGCAGAGCTGTCTGAAGTGTTTTCAAGTGTTCACAGTTTTATTCATATTATTTTCCTCCTTTTAAATACTTTCCTGTTCCCCTCCCCAACCTAACAACCCTCATTCATTCAGTGGTGAACAGAACTCAATAGTAAGAAGTGCTTTTCCTATGAAAAAGGTTAACTTGAGTCACAACTTTGACTCCAATAGATATAACTGGTTTGGTATATGTGAAGGTACAGGTGCTCTGCAAAGCCTTAAACAATCTGTAGTTATCTCCTTCAATGAAGTTCTAATACAGCTCTGTATTCTGACATCACACATTACGACGTGCCATCATGCTTTAGCGTGTGAATGATCATGCTTTTGCTGTGGGAGTTTATAGAGCATAAAAGTAACTCTCAATGTCTTGATTAATCCTATTATTATTTAAAAATTCATCTTAAACCACAATGCTACTTGATCTCTGACTGTTTAATAACTTCAGCAGTATTTAGTATCTATAATGTTTAAGGTGCTTTATAAAAAATAGATAAAGTACTGTGTAATAGTAAGCACTTGTATTTTACTTAAAATAAAAGTTAATGTGATCAACAGATTGAGAATTTCCAAAAGGATAAACGAAGAAAGGAATTTTTTACAGAGGTCATAATGATAGGCTATTAGATAATTGCTTTGTTTTAAAAGATGTATTTATTTTCATTACTGCTACTATTTAGTTATTATTTTAACTTGAAAGCGTATTTCATGCTGTATGCAGCTTTCCAAGGATAAGTGTTGATTCTAATAGGTATTCATTCGACTTTGTAATATAAACTATAAATTTTCTAAATCTAGCTATGGTTCTGCTGAATGGCTGTCACTTAACCATATTATGTGACATGGAAGCACTGTATCACCAAGTCAGAGGAGCTTTGTCTTATGGGAAAAGGATAATGCAGATTGTTAATAGAAATATCTCTGCATAAGAAGCACAACATCTTACATTTTTTTAAGATGCATTAATTAACTTTTGAAACTCGTGACATTTGAAAATTGGTATGGTGAACATGTTGCTCAAAACCCGGGTTTGGGAAATGCTTTCTATCTGCCATTTTGTGAAGATATGACCAAATTAATATGGCTCTTAATTCTAAAAATGTGTTACTTACTATGTTGTAAAAAACACATAAAAACCATGCTTCAGAGAGACATAGGGCCCCACCATCACTGGAATCATTTCATTGGTTGATCAGACCCTAGAGATTGAAGTAATGAAAAGATATTGGCAGAAAATGTTTTCCTTCTCTTGTTGTTACTTGCTTTGTGCTTTTGATAGTATTTTGTATATAATGAGTGGCCCTTCTTCCCATTTATAACTACTTTCTCTTTTTTCACTCTGTAACAAAAAAAAAAAGCTTTTGAACAATTTGAAACTGACTGAAAATTGTCTAAATTGCCTAGATTTTTGAAAAAAGGGTGCAACTGAAACTTTTTTTAATTGACTGTCTTGCAGATTGACTGTATAATTTAAATACTTTACATGGCGTAACTGGTGGCTAATACTGAAACAGAACCTATGCTTTTTCTTCTTCAAGCTATTTCCATTTGCTGTAAGAGGACAGTTACCTTTTGAGTTCCTTATGCCCTCTCTAGTACAGTTGCAATTAAATATCTTTTTGATGTACTGAAAATTAATATTTAAAAAAATCTATTTTCCTTAAAAAAGGAGGTAAAATTGTAATTTTGTGAGGTTATAGAATAATTTAAATTTGTGGTTTTCAGCCTCTTTGCTAGGATTAGAAGTATTTAAAAACCTATGTTTTTTATTGTTCCATGACAAATTTTTCAATGTGGTATAGTATTTAGAGATTTAAATAGCGTCAAGGTGGTAAACAATTTCTTTATGGCAGTATGCAGTCATGAGGTGGATAAGGTAGGCAATGCATTATGAGCAGTATATACCTCAAGTATTACAACACACAATAAAAGGAGTAGGTACTATATTTATTCTTTCTGGAACAGCAGTGAAGCAAATTAAAAAATGGTAGTGCATTGGATGTCTTCTAAAGTCCATGTTTTACTTAAGAACAAGATATTCTGTTTTCTTTGTGTCTGTCAAAGTCACACAATGTACTTACAGAATTACACTGCTTTTTAAAGTGTCAACGGAGTTATGCCTTGCCTTGTTAGAGTCATGTTTGATTTCTTGGACAGGGTCTGTAAATCACTATCTAATATGCAGGTCTTTTGAAAATGCACCCAAGGTTTATTGCTAGTAACAGACTAGTGGCCTTATGTGGACTTCCCATGAATAAAACAGATTGATGAACCATTTTATAGCATTGCAAGCTGTATTACAAATACTTCACCCTTTTCAGTAATTTAACGTGAAGAAAGTCTAATGAACTACCAGCTATAACCTGCCAGAGAATTGAGGACACTGCTAAGCTCATAGACCAAGTGATAAAATTTTGATTACAGGCTAGAAACGTAGAAGTTTCTAAGGGCTTTCCCTTGTTTTGTGAGTTTTTTACTTTATTTCTGAATACTATAGTAAACACGATAACAATGCAATACTATCAGATTATTGTGTACAACGTTATGAAATCTAATGGGTTTGGGGAAAGCAGAGAGGATTTACGGAAAAGTTTCAAATTTTGAACTAATTATAAAATAGATTTTTTTTGGTTAAATTTGCCAAAGTAAATCTTCATAACTGCTGCTCAAATGTAGGAAAGTCAAGCAGGTCATATCTAAGAAAATTATGAAAGAAAGAAAAAGAGGGAATGAATAAAAGTAGGAAAAAAGATAAAAAGGGTTAGTTTCTATGATTGTTTTTCCTTTAAAAAAAAGTTAACAAACACTCTCACCTATCTGCAGTTTATACAGATTCCTGCTTTGCCCAGGTTTGTGGAGTGGAGTGGCAGGGAGTTCTTCAGAAATACACAGAAATCAGGATTTAGAGTTCTTGTACTGGCTATTCATAGCCATAATAGTTTTGAGCAAATGAGTAGTCACACATTGTATGAGATAAATTGTTTATCATCAGACATAAATTGTTTATCATTAGACATATGAGAATGGGAGTATACACAACATGTACATTTTTTTAAGTATGGAAAATTCCAGCGAAAGGAATGACAGAAAAATTGTATCTGAAGGAGAAAGGACAGAAACACAAGTAAATTGGCTACCATTCATATGCTACCCATCCTGCTGTTTATTCTTCATTGTTAAACATCTTTCTGTCCTGCTAGAATTATTAAGTAGCACCAGCTTTTTAATCCTTTTTCTCAGGCTTCTCCTGACTCTAACTTTGGCCACTGCAGTAAAATCCTAATTGTATCAAAATGACTGCAAAAGGAAATTTTAGTGAAATTACTTAGGTTCGAAACTGATACCCAAATGATTCCTTGTAGCAACAATATGCTTAGAATATATGACTTTAAACCTAATTTTAAATTGAGAATTTAAATTTCATTTTTAAATTAAAAGTGGGATTGATTATATGTTACCTATTAGTTGAAGAGGTCCTAGAAATTTTCTGAAATGGGATTGCTATCTAAAAACATTTACTTTTATGGCTTAAGAATAGCTTAGTTACTAGCATGTAGTTAAGAACTCAAATGTAGATTTTAAAATAATATTTTTTTACTATGAAAGCAGACAAAGAAGCAAGCAGTTCAGCAGCCTAGGAGATCTTGTTCCTGCAGGTCAAGCATAAAAAGCCTTGGTTACACAGACTAGAAGGCAAAGCTCTGAAAACGCTTTAATTAATCTTTACAGAATGTATAGAAATGGACTATTTTGCATGAAAAGCCGAAACATTTCAGAAACTGCTACTAGTCTATAGGGGGCCTTGTTTTCCTGGGACTTCTGCACTATGTATCCATAGTTTTCACATAATTAAAAGGAGACTCCCTGTCCTGTGTACTCCATTAAAAACGGACGAAAAGTAAACTCCTCTTTTTATAATCCATCCATCCATACCTGTTCTGTTTGGGGTTTGAGAGCCTTTCAGTTTAAATGCTGTCACACATTTTATATTCTAGTCTGGTTTACAGTACATCAAGTACTGTAAGATTCACAGGGTAGTGAATGGGAAGTGTAGTTTTCTGATCTAGATAAACAGGACAAATCTTGAAGCTCTTTATAAACCCTACACTGAAGATCTCAACTGAAACGACGGGATCATTACCTGAACAGGGAGGCTGATACCTTGAAACTAGGCTCAATTCTTTCAATGTCAGCCCTTCTTGAGAATGCTGTTTAAAATTACAGCAAGGACCCACTCTTTGATCATCATTCTTCTCAGATATGTGAACTGCATGTCAAGGAGTTTATTTTGCTGGGACATCTCTCAAAAGAACCAAGGTGGTGACCATTCTCTGTAAATATAAAGGTCCTGATTCTGTATTAAAAAAAATCTTGTGCCTGTTTATGGTGACTATATTGGCCTGAGCTACTCAACCTGCAAAATCCAGAAAAGCCCCTAAAATATAGTAGTACACTTTGGACAGGTCAGAGTGGTCTAAATATTTACTATAATCCTCTGTGTGCATTAGAGAAAATTGCACGATCTTAACAAGATGTATCAGCATTTCAGTGTTAGGTATATATGTTTCAGACTTCCACTGCTTGTATTCTCTTTCCATTTTGTTTTTTTAATTGTTTTTCTCCTTACTTCCCACTAACTTTTGTTTCATCCATGCTTGTTTCTTATACCATGTCCATACTACCATTCTTTATTACCCTGTTGACCATTATTGTACGACAAAAACAGACAATAAATCTGGTGTTTAAAAAAAAAAGAAAAAAAGCAAACCACAAAATAAACAAGGCTGATCCAAGCAAGCTCAGCACAAGAGAGCAAACAGGATTCAGCACAGTAGCACTGCTTATGCTCTTGAAATCTTACAACAGCTTCTGCTTGACTGAGGTTTTCTCTTCTGAGCCAGGAGCAGGGATAACTTTGGGTCTATGCAGTATTTGTCAGTATGGGGCTGAGACTCTTTTGGGGTCATTTCTATGGTTTTTACTGCTGCATCTGCTACTACTCAGATTAAAGAGTGACGGTGGTGCAGTTTTCCTTCTTGCTGTTGCTGTCTTGCCCAGCAGTGCTGAGCACTGAAGTGGAGGAGGAGGTGATGGTTGTGTGATGGCAACTTCTGGAGGGGGATAGTGTCTAGCAGAGTTGTAATTTATTTCAGTCATTTATTTCCACTAATAAGAGTCCAAAAAGCATCTTGGGTTTTTTTTCAGAAGGGGCAAGACACCTAAAACATAGCTTAGAAAGGGGAAGAAATGTTAAGGAAACATTTTAGTTATGCTGAATGCCTAATTTCAAAGCGTTTATTCTGATTACTGGTTCTCACATCAGTAAATGTTTTTACAAGGCGTCATTGGACCTTAATGGCATCCACTCCCTTTTCTTTCCTCTTTAAAGCACCTAAGGAGACAGTAATATTTTCTTATCATTGCAACTTTTAACAGAATTTGCTTGGGAACAGATTGCTTTCTTCTTTTTTTTTTTTTTTTTTTTTTTTTAATTTAAATGCCTAAACAATGATAATTAATCTCACCTGCTTTCAGAGTCACATGTTGCTGTGCATGGGTTTGATGTCCTTGTCTATGTGCTCACTTGCTTTTATCAGAACCTGTTTCAGAAGAAGCAACCAGAGCAGTAGAACGGAGAAGTTAAAACTGCCATGCTGGAAGTGCAATACAATGTAGAAATAATGAATGCACTTCTGTGAACAACCTGTGAAAACAGTGCTGTAAGTGGAGGGTCAGTGTGTATTTTGGCTTATGAAACATTAAGATAAATCTTAACTGTGATGAGCAGGTTTAAACCAAATGATAAATGTTGCTAAGCAACATGTTACTTTTGGTGTTTGCTTACAGTGGGAGAATATTTCGCAGTTCTTTTTTTTTCTCCTATGTTTTGGAACCTAAGGAGTATTATTCTGCTTAAAAAGGAAGCACGATGTTGCTGTGAACTTGAATGCACCTGAGTATGCAGGTATATATTTTATGTGTGTTAGACAAAGGTTTGGATTGCACCTGCTGTTTTTACAGTGCCGATTCCCTAATCCCTCCACTTACTGATACCAGTGGAGTATCTCCACACAGTTTTCTGGAACCATTTCCATTCTGTTACACTGGTCCCAGGCCGTCTGAGAAGAAAGAGTAGAAATAGAAAAGGAAATTGTGGGAGCAGTATATATTAACATCTTCAAGCATATAGAGGTCCACTGCTCTTTATGACTGAGGTGCCAGTGGCTTCGATGGAGCAACTTTTTAGATGACTGAGTTCCCCAAATGACCTGCTGTGCTTGAAGGAGGGGTTGCTGAAGGAATTTGTCATCTGTTTACAGAGGGGGATGGGGAAGCCTGTCTGTCTTCCTACTGCCCAGCCAGAGACTTATTGACAGAGGGAATGATTGCAGTCATGGTTATTGGAGTGTTCAAAAGTGAATTTGTAAGCATCTGTCTTGAACCTGCTTCTGTTCAGGGGAGAAGATAACCCAGTTAACAGAATTGCAGTGTGGTTTTGATAAAAAGCTGTACTTTTAAATATTGAGTGTGATTTGCAGGATATTTTCTATAAACAGGGATGCTGACAATACAGCAGTTAACATCAATAAAATACTGCCTGAAAGTATAAAATAAGTAATAGCATTTATTTAATTGTTTTGCAGTTTTGCTTATTTGAAAATACTTCCAATATGTTGAGAATTGATAAAGGTATTTAAAACAATATTTAAAATTGCTTTTCAGATTGGTACAATCCACAGCAATCGTACCACTGGATTATTTTACACTGTGAGAAGGACTCCAAAAAAGTGGGGTTTGATAAAACAAAGCTATTGTTATCATTATCATGTGGGTAGCCACTAAGTTATTCTAACTAGTCCTGTTTATTATTCATGATTCTTATAATGAGGGCAAACAATCCATTAGCAAGCAAGCTGATTTCTGATTACCTTGTTGAAAGGCAGATGTAGTCCAAAACTTTGCTCATGTGTTTCTGCCAAAGATTTCCTAGACATAAAAATGTATTCACATTCTCTGCAGTACATGTTCAATGAGTCTCATTCTTTCAAGAAAAGCTAGTTTTATGGCACATGCACTGAGCAGATAGTATCTGCAAAATATGGAAGGACAGTGGGTTTGGGACACGTTGGGCTTAGTGCACGTGAATAGACCATCTGCACAGTTGACCCTTCCTGAAAAGTCAGACTAACTGTGTACTAGTTGTCCAGTAGTTTTTGCAAGCTAGCCAGAGAGATAAAATATCCTGAAGGCCATCTGTGAAGTGCATATACAATGAGGTTGATCCTACTTGGGGATGCTGGACATGGTTATGATTTATAGATACCCTGGCAGCCCAGCTGAAACACAAAGATACTAGACTTTGAATTCTTCAAGAACAAAACAGGATCCCAGGTGCTATGGTGTTAATCATACCTTGTAACTCCTGAGTTGTGCCATAACTTGTGTGAATAAATCTCTTAATAGTGAGAATATTGATATGCGACATGAGGAAGAACGAAAACAAGCTCAGAAAATGACTGCTGCCTGCCAGTGGAGTTCACGTAGATGTCGGTGAAAATGCGGCTCCCATAGCTTTACTCTAGTCTGGTCAAAAATAGCTCAGGGAATGTGAATCAGGAGAGTAATATGGAGAATTTCAGAGAAGTGCCTTCATAGTATCTAAACATACAGTAAGAATAGGCTAGGTAGTAACCTTACGAGGTTCCACATGGCTTTCAGAGATGCATAGGTAACAATTACTTCTCAGTACTTTCTGACGTTTCTGTGTCTTTGAGGATTAGTCTCTTCATGATTGAACAGAATAATTTTAGGAGATTCTGTAAAGGGAACAGCCTCACATGTCTGTAAGTGATTTACCTGCTCTCCTTTCAAGTGCTGCTACAGATTTGTGGAACTGAGGAGTGCTGGATATGAAAGCTATCCCACCCCATTTTAATTGTGAGTTTGACATCAGTGTGTAACTGCTTTCCCCTGCTGTTTCTGTGGACCTTCCACTCTGCAGTATGGGTAGGAAACACTTCACAACAGCAGTTGTGAAAGTAAACTTACAAAACTGAGTATGAGAGACTGAAAAATTCCTTTGGAAGCAAAAGTTGCCTATGACAGTTCATCGTCTTATGGATTAAGAGCACGTTTATGTTTCCACATTTTTCTTACCCTAACAGCTAAACTCAGCTTCTGCATAAAACAGTGCAATTCAGATCTTCGTAAAACACCTGCATGTTTGCCCCCCTTTTCCAGCCAAATGTTAACGAATATGTGGAAACCACGAGAAAATTGATACTATGTTTTCTACTTGAAATAATTTTATCATGGCAGATTCACTAGGTGCCAGAATTAGGATGGACTAAAATCTGCAGGTTTGGAATTTCATTAAAATACAGTTTTCTAATCTTAACAAAATGTCATGCTGACTGAAGGGGGAGAACATCATTGTAGTTGTTCATTCTTTGCAATTATCAGTTAGTGTTTGTGCATATTTTAAATTATCTCCTATACTAGTTTTTTGTCTGTCATAAAGGAAACTAGTCATTGTTTCCTCTTTGTAATTTTTAAAAAATAACCTTATAAGACATTTTGAATAGATATAGACAGACATATCTTCATTTTTTCAAGATCATTACATATCCAGTCACAGGAGAATACATTATTTCTATTTATTTTGAGTGCTAGTTTTTCTTCTTTGGTAACCACTTTATGTCATGTGATTCAGCAATATAAGCTTATATTTAAGGTTTTTACATCCCTTCATATTGGAGACTTTCCTGGGTTTTCCCTTGTTACTGTATGTAAGTGTAAAATGACTTAGAGTATATGTCAAATTAAGATTTTGCTTTTAACTGTACTTTCTCCAGTCATGAAGATGCTAATGTGAAAAGAGCCAATACTCAACAGAACAGTTTTGGACATCTCTTTGGTTTCTGTCACCTTGAAAACATTAATGAAATCTTGTGCATTTGACATCTGTGCGCAGAATTCAACAAGCCAAGCAGTAAACGATTGTTCTGGTTTTGACATTAGTAATTAGTAGCAGAACACTCAAATTAGAAATTAGAAAAATCTGAACATATTTAAATTTTCTGCCAGTACTTTTCTCACAACAACAGTTAGAGGTCTGCCAGTTTTTCAATGTTAAATAGATCTGACCCAAACTGTATGTAATTATCTATGGAAACAGGATGCAATTTTATTTAGAACTTTGTGATGGCTAAACAAGGAAAAAAATTACTATTCTTTTATATTAGATACATGTCCCCTGTGAATTGAACCCTGTAAAGTTTTCTAAGAATTTGGATTGGTATCTGAAAAATCAGTAATCACTATGCGTGATTAAACCTGATTTGTGTTTGTGAAGCAGGATCTATCGTGATATTTTCATCTGGAACACTGAACATTTTTTGAAACAGTTGCCCAAACTCTGCATATCAAACGGTTTTCTATGTACTTGTACCTGAATATCAGGAGCCTCAGCACATTATGGTTTCTAAGAATCATCAGAACAGGGTCCAAGCATTTGTGAAATTTTGGGACTAGAAATTATTAGAATTTTCATGGAATGTGCAATTTCATTTACTCAATCAAAAAACTTAGAGCAGTGTATCTGTAGATAAAGATTGCCACCAGCAGATGTTTATTCAAGTGTGAGGGTAGTTTGCTACTTATCATACTAGGAGATTAAAACCGTTGCAGTGTTATTTATATGCCTTTTCATCACCTTTGTATAAAAGAAAGCTTAGTTTAGTGAGAGGATCTGTAAGAATGAGTATATATTAAGTTCAGTTTCTTCTTGTTCTGTCTCACTGAATTGTGATTTTTCTCAATCTATAGAATTTGAACTTTCTTAATGGGACTTTTGTTAGTTAGTTCCAGGTTCCACTTGGTATGCCTTACTTTTTCCGACTGTAAATTGGGAATGAGTATTCCTCTGAAACATTTTCAAACTTTGAATGATGCATGCTGTCTAATTGTAATTTGTTAATATATATTTTTTTGCTCATGAGATTTCTCAGTTCCTAAAACACTTCTATGAAAACTCATGAATAATGCCTTAGAAGAATAATTTCACTGTCTTCAAACTGTCAGAACTTTTCTTGTCATTCCTCTACATTTTTCATCATAAAGGCTGTTGTTGGTATTTACTTCTGTCTTGATATTTACTTCTCTTCTACCTTGTTGGGATGCAGATTTAGTAACAATGGAGACAGGATGCTGTTAACACATACTGTGTTTGCGTTATCGGTTCGTTGTTGAGGGACACATGTTGGTCGTTTGAAAGATAAAAGTCATGTCAAAAGACAGGCTTTGAGTAGCATCCAGATTCCACACCCTGCAGGTATTCTTTAATAGCTTATCAGATTTGTGAAACGGCTCTGGTTGTCATGGCCTTTGGGGAACACACCAAGGTATTCTCTGCATCCTTGGCAGGTCACTGCTGCACACTTACTTCACTGGAATTGTGCTTTTGATGAGTCACTCGATCTGGAGAGAACTGCTGTCTGAGTTATTATGAACTATACTGTATTAAGGTGCTAGTTACACTATCTGGGCAACTGAAAGTCTGCTTTGCTTTCCTAAAAAGCATCACCGTATTTGCACTTGAGAGAGGTGTTGTTCATATGTCAATGTTGGTTGCCGTTTCTGTTCTAAAATCTTTCCCCTTGTATTAAAGTGTCAGTGTTCAGGCACTGTGAAGTGAGCGCCCAGCGTTTCAATAATTTTGCTTAAGGGCTGGTAATTCAGCAATTAATCCTTGCTGATCTGAAAAGTAGGCACATAAATATCCCTGTTTCAAAAGGCTGTGAAAGTGAGGCAGATGGGAGTTCTTGACTTACCAGAAATCTTAGAAAGTCCACAAATTTGGAACTGGAACAGGAATTCCTGGCTCTCCCTCCTGTTCTCAGGCAAGTAGATTGCATCTCACTGCGAAGTGTGTGAAAGCTGATAACTTTATAGTCCAAATGATAACTCTCTGGGGAGATGGAGAGCTCTGCCTTGAAGTTCACCAGATGTTTGAAAGTTTACATTGTATGTGAGCTATGAGGAACTGTATTCCTAATACAAGCTTTCTGAATTGTATGGAATTATGTCTTAGAGATATAGGTATTTAGACACAGTTAGATTTGTCTCAAACTCCATATCAATGTTGCAGTTTTCTGTGAAATTCAGTCACATTTCCCAAGAGGCAGAGTATCTCATCTAGGTCCTTAACCATGACCTCATAGTAGCACTTATATATATAAATATATAAATATATGTATAAAATATGTATATTAGCTCAAAGTTTTAATTACATTTATCTGACTAATTTATTTAGGTAAAATCCTTAAGCTTTTTCTTTTATCTTAAAGATTCAAATAAAAACCAGAGGAATAGGGTAGGCTTGCTATTGTAATAGTTTTTATTTTTTCTGGAAGTACTTTTGTTAGAACCTGCTTTTTCTCTCTACTAACTGATATATTAAACACTTTATAAATCTGAAGGTTAAATCTGGCCATAGCAAAAGAGCAAAATTGCCATTAACTTCAAGAGGATTGGAATTCCAGCCCCAAATTTACAGTCCTGAACAGAAAAATAATTTCTCTTGCCTAAGCTTAATAGGGAAATCTAAGTATATATGTAAGCTTGAAATCGTCAAGGCATTTATTCCTATCATTAGTGTATATTCTTCCATGATTTCTGCTTAACGTAAACCTTATATCAAGTCTAAGGAAATTGTGCAAAGAAATGTAAACAATGCCACCTCTATTAAACAAAAATACTGAAATGTTACAAAAGTACACAAAGTTATGATAAAATATTGAACTGCTTCGTGCTTGTATTTCTTTGTGGCCTGTTGGTTAATTTAATTTTACATGACAGGGGATAAGTTAAAGAGACTTATCATAAAGTAAACAATTAAAAGTCATTAATAACTCAGATACATAATGATGTTCATGCAGTGAATTGTTATCAGCCTATGTTTGAAAAAAACTTATAGATGAGGATAATTTAGTGCACTACGTTTCAAAGAGGCTGGTCATCTTGTTACCAATATAACATGGGATAAAATTAGTCACTTTTTAACTGCAGTATGGATATTCAAATGACTTGTTTTACGAGCTAAATATCTTCTTAAGTCATAGGAATAGCATAGCTAGAGAGAGGCAAGAAAAAGCCTGCCTATAAGACAGCAGTGCAGAGCGTTCATTTTTAAATACTGGTTGCTGCTAAAATATGATTTCCATATGGAGAAGACTACATGTAATTTATGTAAATTATGTAAACTACTACCACATTGGTAATAGTTTTTATCAAGGGGTGCTAAACACAAGCTAAATCCAGCATTACTGTTTATGTAGACAGCATGTAAGTAAGTTGTGGGTATTACTAGGGCTAGCCAGATTTTTCAGTAAAGTATTTCCATTGCTGTACCAGTTATAGAGTAATACAGCTCACGTTTGCAGCAGTTCTAGCTTTGGCTAAGATGATTTTGGACTTTAGATAGGAAGCAAAAGAAACCAGTTTGTAATAAATCACTAATGGTGCGCTTCTAAGGACTTGTACATGTAGTGACATATAAAATACACCTGTCTCTGCACAGGTATTCAAATGTTTTAGTTTTCCTTTTTGATAGGGAGGGAAAGACATAGCAAAAACTATTTACACAGAACTGTATCTAGGCACATAATGGTGGTGATAAGGGAAAAAAAGAGCTTTTCTGTGAGTATGGCATGCTTTTCTAACACGTTAAAAGGCAAGAAAATAGGAGGCTGTGGAGGACATTTTTATCTACTTTTGATTCAGATGAGACTTTCTGACAAGATAGAAGATTAAGAACTGTGTTAGAACTAAGCACAGAATGGCAATCTTAGAATCATAGAATGGTTTGGGTTGTAAGCGACCTTAAAGATCTTCTAGTTCCAACCCCACTGCCATGGGCAGGGAGACCTTCCACTAGACCCATCTAAGGTTTTGTAGACTTTAGTACTAGCCCACATATTATTTAGTATGTCCATTATTTACCTGGAAAGGAGTGCATAGGGTTAGTTTACTAAGCAGGTAAGACTAACTAGAAGATGAAGTCTATTTAAAAACCAACATAGATACTGGTTAGATAACAGTATTCGATAGCTTGAACTGCAAGCTCCTGACCTCTGATCCTGACTGTGCCATCTGTTTATGGACAAATCTTTCAGTAACGGTATTTATTTTTCTTACTGTAGATAGTAATGCTTAATAAGACAGGTTATTGATATAATTTTAAAAGTAAGAAAAAAACCAACCAAAGAAACAACACACACAAAGGAATTTCTAGAAAAACTCAACCAGAAAAGACACTGAATGAGGTGGTTAGAAGTATCTCTGCTTTCAGGATGGGTTTGGACTGTATGACCTTCAGAGTTTCTGTACAATCTAAATTAATCTATGATTCTAAAAAGAAAAAAAGGAAAACCCCGAACCCCCCAAAACTAATGGCATAAGTATTACATAGTTTGTGTTTTTGGGCAAAAGTACATATTTCTTACTGAGAAACTGTAGACTTGCACTTGTATAGCTAAGAGGAAAATCTTTGTTTTTTTTCATGTAACTGCAAAGGTAAAATCCAACTTCACACATGTAAACATAAAACAATTATTTAAATTATAAATTCATGGTCTTCTGGAGCTTTTGTTTACATGCCTCATGCATGGGTACCTTCGAGCTGTCTGTTCTATTGCTCCACTCGCTTGGCTCGAGCACTGTATCTCTGCGTCACCCAGATGACATGTTGAAGGAAAGCTAACCTCAAGGCATCTCCTACTGCCTTGGATGCTCTTTTCTGGGAGAGAAGGATAACTATTTCCAAATAAGGTTGAGGTGTACCTGAAAGTAGATGGATTGGTGATTTCGGTGTGAATCTGCCTCTCAGAGAAGCAGTGAATAGTGTGGTCATGTTAAATTCTATGTTTATACTTATTTTTCTTACAAGAAATAGTATGGTTTTCTAACACTGACTATTAGCCAACTACTAGTAGCTATCACATCACATTTCTTTACATAGTCACTGCTGTTAATTGTAACCTGGCTTAGTCAAACTGTTAACTTGTACGGTAAATTTTTGTTTATAGAAGGTGCTTTCATAATCTACAATTTCTATAAATCATACAATTACTGGAAAAAACCCCTGTAGTTTTCAATTCAAGCTATCTTACCATTTCTGGAAATCAAGATGGATTTTGCAA
Organism: Neomorphus geoffroyi; assembly: GCA_033558235.1. Lineage (NCBI taxonomy): Eukaryota > Metazoa > Chordata > Aves > Cuculiformes > Neomorphidae > Neomorphus > Neomorphus geoffroyi. Next base: position 27,393,502 of record JAUMJM010000048.1, on the reverse strand, counting down.
TTGGCTAAGATGTGACACTGTTTGAATCATAATAGATTGGATTAATGCTTCAAAACCTTTTGTCAAGAAAAAGGAAGAAGAAATTTGATTACTCAGTTTAATTCTTCTTAGCAATTCCTCTGCTATATTTTTTTTGTTTCTTTTTTTTCTTTAAACATCTGAATGTAAAAAAGTTATTTGATAAACAACCATTAATTGAAACAGGACAAACATAGACTCTGATTCCCGTTCAGGGAAGTGTGCATGTGTATATTTTGGTCTACTCAGGAAACTGTAATGAGATATTCTAACATACAGGGTACCGTACTTTATACTGTAATTTTTGGAATCCCTTTCTATTATATTGAATTTTAATTTCTATGAAATATCCATTTCAGAAAAAAAAAGTAAGTCAAAATATTAACTAAGAATAGGTATTTTTAATATGGTTATTCAGTTCTCATTTTAATAAACATTTGATAACAGGGATTTAGAATTAGCTGTAGAATTGCAAATTAAATTATAAGACACCATGCAGAAGTTATCACTCCTATGTTGATACTGGATATCTCTAATTGTCTTCTCCCAGGTCTTTCTTTTTATGATTGATTTTATTTTATTTATTTCATTTGAATTTGGGAAAATGAATGGGTGCCATTTTTTGTGCTTGCAAAAAAATAAAGCTTGCATTAAAATTTAATGTAAATTGTACAGCTTATTTAGTGATAGCAGTTTGTTATTGTTATGACTGTCCTTTATTTGACTCTGCAAAGATCTGTTGAAGACCTTTTTCATTTTAAGAGGAAGTATACTTTGTTAGTGTGTAGTTTGAGGTAAACCAGTGAATAATTCAAACAAAACCATCTGCTGCCCTACAGTTAAAAAATGTGATTTTCAACTGTGTAAAGAGCTCAAGTTTGTAATTTCCTTTTAGCTTATGTCAACTAAGCGACTACACAGTTGATGCTGCTGGTGTGGAGTTGATGTTAGAGTAATATACAAGATACCTGAAAGACTTTGTCAATTCTTTTCATAAACTGCAGTACACATCCCATCCAAAAATAACTTTAAAAATCTGATCCATCCAGTGCAGCTCTTTAGAGGGCATATGTCTGAGTTGTATTCGGTCTATCTTACCAAGAAGGAGAGGGTGAACATAAATTTCAGCATACTTTGATCATGGTCCCCCGTTTTTCAGTGCTGATGAGATGCTCAGTTGTAATGTTAGAATAGCATCAGGGTTACCTTTGGTATAGGAGACACAATTATTTGACTACAAATAGATTCAAGAGCTGACATTCGTGTAACAGAAAGAGATGAATACAAATACCATGAAGAGGATTTCTTTACCCTTTGGAAATGGAGTAAGTTGAGGCTACAAGGTGGAATACATGGCACATCTAGGAATGAATAATAATCTGAACAGTTCTTAAAATTATGGTGCTGTTTGATATGTCAAAGCTGACTTGAGAAGATTCTTATCATTTGCAAATACTGTTAACTGAAATTTTCCTTCCTCAGTTGATTCCCTCCATGAGATCTATATAACTAGACTTGCTGTTCATATGTTTCGCTTAGTATTTTAGCATGACATCACAGGTGTGTTGGGTAGGGAGAGATCACTGTACTTGTATTGTACGTTAAACTATACTTAAAATAGTTTTCCTACAAAGTACATGTGTATACAAAATACGTAATGGCACAGCACTGCATTAAATTGTTGTTTGCGCTTGATAGGGAGTCTCTCAATAGCTCACTTGATGATTTTACTGCTGGGGGTAATGTGACCATACCCAGTGAGAACTAAAAGCTTTAAAGCTGCTAAACATGTTTACAGTGTTTGTGTGCACATGTATACACTGTACGAAAAAAGTCACCAAAAAGGTACAGACTGCTGTGGGTCTTGCCCTTTCTCACATGCTTAACCAATATATATTGAAGGCGGGACGCCTGTATTTGCTGGAAAATCTTACGATAGATGTGGGATATACTTATTATGGGATTTCCAAGAATCCATCACAAGACCATTAGTTAATCTAAAGTTATTCAAAAATTCTGAAAATGGTGTCATTAATGAAAAACCAATTTCTGTCAAAATCTTCACTCTTTCCTATATCAGTATTCTCTAAAATGCATACCTATGTGAGCTGCAAGATAAGGAAAGACCAATTCTAGACCAGGATCTTGACTTTTTAAAGAATCTTGTATTTCTGCAGGGTTGGAAACATCACATTGGGTTTTTATGGAGACTAAAAGGGAAAAGCAGACTGAATCACAGTGTGATATTCAGTACTTCATTTTAGATTGACTGGGAACATCAGACCTGCACATTACAGCGTTTCTTATGTAAAGGAAAGCCACTCTAAATCAATTCCGATTTTTCTTTTTTTTCTTTTCACATTGATTACTTTTTTCTCCACACCATCTCAGCAAGTATAGTGGATTTACAGTAATTTTGTTATGTGTAGAAGAATCAAGAAATCGTCCTCATCAAAATTTTTAAAAGCCTTTCTGAAACACCGCCGGAATAGTCTTCAATAAAGTACATGCCATTACAGTGCATACAGCATTGTGGTATTGTATAACTTTTACTGGTTTTCCTGTTGGGGTATTGTATGTTATTAGAGATTAAGGAAGTTATTTGTGAGTTTCACAACTTCCCTAGATTTAATCTGATAAAATCTTGGGATCTCAGGACAGTGTTTCTCACCTACCCTCCTTCATTTGTGAGGACCATGCTATGCTTTTAGGTACAAATACAAATTATGAACGTAGGCGTGTTTTAAGTGTATGCATGTCTTTTTCTGTGCTTTAAGGTGTCACGCAAGCAGAGCAGATGGTTAGATGCGTACTCTGGCTCTTTAAAATTCCTGACTCGGGCTAGTTTGACAAAGACCTCCTTATCATTTTCTTGAAACCCAGTTTCCTGAATCAGCGGAATTTTTTTTCCCTTTGAAACTTCTGAAACTCTGAACGCTGTCAAAACAAAATGGCTGGCAAGTTTTAGGGACAGAGGAGAGACACAGACAGAGACAAAGAAGCCCCTGAGAAGGCAGACGGACTTATATTGCTTGTGGTTTTTCAGTACAGCTGGTTTCAGATGTGTCGGCCTTGTTCTGCACTGGTTCCACTGCCAAAGCAAGACTGTCACAGCTGGTAGTACTTACTGCACTTGCGGGAAAGTATGTGATTCATTAGTTGGAACCGTATGTTTTTCACCAGTTCTGGTCATGTTTTTGTTAGGATGTGGTAAAAGCATAAGCAGGGGGTGAAGGGACAATGGAAATATGTGACTTGTTAAAGATTGGCCCCAACCAGTTATTAGCTAAATTGTATGCCGTTAAAAAAAAAAAAAAACAACAACAACAAAAAAACACAAAAACCCAAAACACTAAAAAAAACCAACCCCCCGACATTGCTCATAAGACAAATGATTTAATTCTTTAGTTAAGGTCATTTAGTCATAAGTAGTAAAAAATTGTCAACATCAAGTCCCTTTTCCCCTCTTTTCTCTGAAGTGTCATGATCTTTTTTATTGAAAACTGTACTACTGGAAGAAGTCATGCAAGCAAAAGACATTCATTTGGTAAAAAACAGCCAGACTAGTTTAGCATTTTGAATTTTTGAAAGGAGGTAGCTGCTGCTATTGATAAAATACAACTGTGGCACAAAGGCTTGTGAAAAGTGTTTGGCAGATTGGAATACTTGGTGGAAGCAGAACTGTAAGTGGGTGTTCCTGTGCCCACACATGGTAAAACAGACTGGAGTTTTACAGAGAGATGTAACAAGCTCTGTTGTTTACAATTTTTTTTTTCCTGGAGTAACATCTTCCAGTATTTTTGAGTGTTGGAGAAAGTTTCTGTTTACTGTTTGTTTTGTAGTTGTTTGGACCTAAACATAACAGTTCAAATGAGAAAAAAAGGGGAGGGGAGGTGGGGGGACACAGCACATTTAAACCAAACATTACTATAGTCTCAAGCTGCAAATATACCTCCCCCTCCTTCATAGCACCAATGAAATAACATGAAGGCTTCAAAGCCATGTGTTTAAGAAAGTGCTTTCAAAAAGAATTCCTCTCTCTGCCCCCTTTCCCCCGCTCAATCTCATTTTCCATCCCAGCCTTTTAATGCATATACACGGCCACTGGACTTTATAGAGCTAGAACAGGTCTGTCTCTGATAATTAGCTCAGCTGGCTGCAGCATAAATAACAGAATGCACTTAGGGGCTGTAGTCTGTGACATGGTTTAACAGAGCATAAAAAGGTGCATCTGTTAACATGCCTGAATTCAGTCACCTTACTGTCACCCACAGAAAGATACCAGCTCTGAAATGTACCGATGATATTTTGCAAACAAGAGGCCAGTATTGTATTAAATTAACCAGCCTGTGAACGTGCGAAGTGGTGCCTCTTAAAAATTGTGCTGTCTTGGCTTACAGTGGTGTTGCAATGAGTCCCTCCAGTATCTATTAGGATGACCTGTGGCACTGAATACTTCAACACTGTTCTGGCTAGCATTGTTGACCTTTGTCAGCTTGATAAAAAAGCAGAGCCTAGAAAATGTGCTTGTCATTTTTAGTGAACCAGGAGTCTGGAAAGCATGGGGAAGGAGAGGGGGCTGCAGGGAAGCACAGATGCCGACAGCCTGTTTTTGTTTAAATTAGGATGCTGAACCTATGATGAAATTGCAGTCTGCTTCCCTTTTCCTCCCTAGCAGCACCATGTCTCTCACCCCTTTCTTCCCCTGACTGTTGCTACTTGATTTGAGGTCTGAAATAATGAGGAATGTCTGCGTGATCAAAGTTACTGTCTGCCTCCTGGTCTCCACAGAAGCCCTGCTGTATGTGTTTGGTAGGCGACAAACAGCTTGTTGTAATGTATTTGAAGGTAATACAATCACACTTCTGTTACGTTCTTTGAACATTTATTTTCTTTTTAATTCAGTAATCCTAATGAAAAAAATACATATTAAACCCACTTTTTGCGTTTATTTAGCAATATAATGATTTTTAAATTATTTGCAGGAAAAAGATTACTCCAGCAGGGGATATAGCCAAGCATACTTCAAAGAATTGATAAGTTCGTCATTTTATAGATGTATAATTCCTTTGAAAATGTTGATTAAAGTCTACCTAGCTCTGTCCAGACACTTAACAAGGTAACAGGATATTTGTTTTCAGGTCACACTTTGTGCTATACAAACCATTATTTATACAGCATGATTATTTTTAAATATTATGCCTCTTATTAGTATGTATTTTTATATATCTATATATAATATTCTTCAGAAGGACAAATGAGTGCCTTATTCATTAGCAGATGATGTAATGCCAGTGGGAGCTAGTCCCACACAGCTTGAACCAAAAATCATTCCATTTGCCGGTAACAGAAAGTGGATGACCAGGAGGTATAATGCATTCTCTAGTCTATTTTGAAGTCGTTACACTGGAAATATCCCACCCAGTTGTGCTTGGCCCTTTAGTTGACATTGGGCCACACCTGCATTCCTAACGTCCAGACCCATCTTTGTTTTTGCCAAATGCCTTTACCCACAAATATCTTCAAGGGAAAAAAAATTCTACAAAAACCCCTAGAAAACCCACGCATTAGCATTTACCTTGTTGCTTGGAGAGAGGGATGGAGGAGGGATAGAAGTTGCTATCAAGGAGACGATAGTGCCTTAAAATCCCTTTATCTGAGCACTGTGAAGTTATAATAAGCCAGCTGTGAAACAGAAGAAAAAAGCTACTGAGTTCTTTTCAGTTATCTTGATTTTTTTTCCCCCAGTCATGACTTTTCCCCTCCCTTTTTTTTTCTTCTTTTTCTCTCCCCTTCTTAATCTCAAGGGAGTTACGAAAGAAGTAAACCTAGGGGGAAAAAAAAAAAAAAAAGCTGAGGTTTATGTTAGAAGAAATTAAGGTTAATGATCATTGGCTCATTTTCATATTCCGTGGGTGTGGATGGAGGAGTAATCAGTGCAGGTGGCCTTGCCAGCTGGGAGTTTCTCTTTGTCATCAAGAAAATAAGGAGAGTGCAGGGATTGAATTACCACAACTATTTCAGGGCTAAACATATTTTGTTTCCCCATTGGCTCTGGTTTAAGGACAGAAAACTTACATTAAATTTATCTGAGAGAAAACACAGTTAATTCTCTATATATCCTGAGATAATTTGACGGAATGTATAAGAATCTGTACGTGTTCAAATGTATGTCTAGTGTAATCTTGCAAATAATTTTGCATGTAACACACTGAAAAGCAGTCTTTTCCTTAATTTGCTGTGACAGTTTATGTTTCTGTGCCCAATTACCACTCACTTTATTGAATGTTTAAGAGCTGCATATTAAAAAATGTGCTCCGACTGCTACATTTGGCTTCCCAGATGCCTGTTATTACATGTAAAGGTGCTCTCTTCTAACTTTTAGAGGATGTACAAAATTAAAGGAGTTCTGTTCAGTTTGTAAAGGAAGCAGTGGATTTAGTTAAGGAATTCTATGCTGGCCCTGAAAGGATATCTAGTGTGCATTCACGTCTTGGCCATAGAGGAGCTGTTCTTTAAGGAAAAATGTTTTTGAGAAAGAATAAGGAAATGACAAATAATTCAGACAAACAAGCCCCTGATAAATCCCACTTAGAAAGCTTCTGCATCAGTGATGTTTTTTGTCTAATTTTGCTGGAATAGATTATGGTCAAGAGATTTCAATATAGAATACAGGAAAGTCAGAAATAAAAGTCAATGGGAGTCTGTAAAAGGTATTGAGTAGGAGGAGAAAATTGTAGTAAGAGTATTTTGAATTGTGTGTGTTTCTAACACTTGCATTTGCCCATCCGTTCTGCATGATGTTTGACTAGAAAAGGAATCTTGCTACTGAATAGGTAGTTTTAGTTTCAGAACATGATGTAGTCAGCAGCAGTGACTGTTATTTTAGCAGTAAATCTGTGTGGATGTTATATTTATTATAGGTAATGTAGTTCTAGTTAAAACGAAGACTTAAGACTACAGTGTATACTCAGTGTTGTGGGGTTTTTTTAATGAACCTGATATCAATCCCCCACTCACACTCTTACAGGAACAACAGTTATTTAGCTTTGCAAAAGAGACAGTGTTACAGATTTAGTTGCTATTATTCAAAATAAAATATTACAGCATCAGGAGGCTTAACCAGTAGAATAGGGGGCTGCATTTTGGTTCCCTTGGTCCACTGTGGTAAGAGTCAACATGCAGCTGAATATTCATGAGGCTTTCCTTTATAAGAATAGTTGGTCTGCTGCTGCACCTTTCCATGGTTTATTAATAACTTATGGACAGACCACTCCCAAGCTTACAGAGGGCAAGAATACTTTAATGATTGCGGCATTCTCTCAATAAAAAGGCAGAATGGGATGGTATATTGCAGCAGCACCATTTGCGATGCTGTAGTTAAGGTGTCAGTAGCATACTGTACTTAAGGTTGTATTGGTAATGAACTATAGATCCCATATTTTAAGAGTTATGAGTTGTGTAAAACTTTGTTCTAGGCTGAAAAATTATATAAAGAAGTATCTGACTTCAAGCAACTATTTTTTGGCTTAATCTTTTAGCGTATCATTGTATCTTTTATTATTTTAAGTCAATGAATACAGGGGGAAACATATGGATGTTACCATTTGAAGGCTTTCTTCTTCCTTGCTGATGAAACTCAAAATGAGCTTAAATTAAAAGCACAAATATGGGCATCTTATCAGTCCATAGCTTAATCTCGATGTTTCTGACATTGAAAAGTAATGTTTGTTACTCATGTAAAAAGAAGCTTTCAAAAACACACCTTATATTAAGAAATCCTTCTGTGGATAGGTGACCCATAGATAATCTCACTAGAGAGGGGGAATGATATAGGAAAGGTGCTGAATTAAGAATAAAAATAAGATCTTTTAAAAAAATAAATTCTGCTCTGAAAAGTATTTGTCCTTGGGCATATCATTTGTTAAGGTTTTTGAGATACTCATACTATAATACCCAATAATATTATGTAGTCATAGTTTGTAAATTTTATCTGCAATATATAAAACATTCCATGCTTTCTTTCATCATTTACTAATCAGTTAGGATCTTAACACTTTCTCAAGAAGAAGGGCATGCAATGTTATTTCACTGTTATCCATTGTAATATGATTTCTGTTATTTCAGAGAAGTAGCCAGCTTTACTTTGTGTGTTACAGTTTCACACTAAGTAGCTTGGGCTGCTGAGGCTGTGTTGTGAAGCCTCCATTAAATTAAGGATTGATGATGTACACTCTTGTTATGTTTTAAACGCAGATAATTACATCCCATGGGCTGTGCTGAGCTGGTCAGACAGACTTTTATTTTCTTTCTTTATTACTTTTCTTTCTGAGTGAATATCTTTTTTGAAATTTTAAGCCTGAAAGTCCACTAACACAATGAAAACCGTAGTCATGAAATTGAACTGGAGAAATTTCACCTCCTAGTCACTATCCAACAAGTTTTGGGAAAATTATTCAAGAATGATAAGAAATGTTGTTTTATTTTGTGGCTTTTGCCCCAGTTTTTAGCCTTGATAAGTTTGACACAGGAGCATTATCATTTGGTGGAAGAAATTGCATGTTTTTTCATTAGCTTTTAATTTATTTTTTTTTTAGTATCTAGTACACTGCCCTCCAAGGAAGTCTCCCCTGGGACTGCAGTTTTTCGTTTGTGTTTAAAAGTACTGAGGTACCCTGGTTCAGGGGATTACTAGTTAGATACAGAGTCTTTCTGCTTTAGGTCACCAGTTTGAATTCAGTCCAGGCCATCATCAGACTTCTGTTAACATCTGAGGGCAGCATGGCATTCTCAGCCCAATTCCCAGAAGGCACATTTTTTCTCTTCTTCCATTCTTCGCTTGTTCTCTCCTGGATTGAGTTCCTTATGTTGAGCAATCATCCTGCCAAGTTTAAGTAAGTTCCATCATCTACACTTGGATCCAGTTTTCCCTCACCTAGGAAAAATTCATCCACAGTTGTTACTTACTTGAGTGTGATATTACCATCACCACCATCAGTGTTGTCCACTTTTAATATTTCAGGACACTGTGGAGTAAGAAGATGCATGCCTCAAAAAATTGAAAGAAAACCAAAAAAAATTTATCCTAAAACAAACAAAAAATTCTCACTGCTCCTTTCTCCCCTCCCTTGAAACACAGCTGCATTGTGTAGGGTTTTATGGATTAAATGCTTGGCAGAGATGCTGGAGTTGGTAGGATTTCATTTTGCAGTGAGACAGCCTCATCCATGGAACTCACTTAATTTCATTAGGCTCCCCGACCTTGGGCTCACTACCCTTCTGGTCATTCATATCTCTCAGGGAAGATGAGAGGGGTAAAGTTAAAATTAATGCCCCAAAAAGAAGTTGTGATAGGGTAAAGTTAAAATTAATATTTCTTTTTGTATAGGGCATGGAAATACTTCTGTTCAAATGCTTGTACAATCATGGGAAGCCACAGAGAAGTCTTGTGCATCTTTGTGGAAAAAAATAAGCGCGAAGACTTGTGGATGATTTTTGTGTAGGGTCATCCACTGCAGCCTTTTTATGGATGTGACCAGTATGTTATGTGGCTATAATGTCTGTATTTGGGTACAGTAAGAAAATAAAAAAGAATACATACATTGGCTAAATTGTCAGTAATCACAGCAGGAGTCTGAAGGATGAAATGAGCCATGGAGGGTAAGCTACTTTTTCAACTGTGAAATTGACCTCTTTAGGTCAGGGTTATGACATCCTGGTAAACCAAGCAATGTAGAGAAGGTTTACTGCTGCTGCCTGTGGTGGTAGAAAAAAAGGAGACTTGTAGTTACCTGTTCATCTCGTCAATGCACGTTACATTTTCCTTTACATTCACAGACTTTTTTCTACTGTTAATGTCATTCAGAGCATTTTAAACATCAGCAGATTATTATTGAAAACATTTTGTATAAGGCTAGAAAATATATAGTAGGGAAGTAGCAGTTTCTCCTGCTTTGGCTGGAGATAGGAGGGGTGATATATGGTCTTTTCCTTCTCTAACATTCATGATTCTAGATTTTATAAGTGCCGAGTATACTTTTGCAAAAAGATGAAAACATTTCACCCTTTAGCATTAAAATAAATAATTTAGAGCAGGACTTAATTGTGCTCTCCAATCTGCATGGCAGAAATAATCTCCATTACTCTGCTCTCCCTTTGTATATGTTAACATTTAACGCTAGATTAGCAATGGGGGAAGAGTGGCAAGTCTGCATCTTGAGAATCCCAAGATGAGTACATGGCCTTACACCTTACTACTGAGTTCAGAGTTTGTTCACATCACCTATAAGCAAAACTGAAACAGCATGTGGGATAGGTATAGCTGTGAGTTTCCTGAAGTCTACCTGTGATACCTACTTACTTTCTAGTACATATTTTGAAACTTCCTAAATAAGTGTACATTGCATACATAATATTTTTTCTAAGAGTGTGAGAAAACAGAGTTTGTCCATGATAAGTTTGTCATACAAGATTTGTATCTGGTTTTTCATAATGAAATTCATATAAAATAAACATATTATTCCAAGGCCTTCCAGTTTTGAGAACTGGAAGTAGTCACACATTTTTCTGTAAAATTTGCTTTGTCAGGTGCATAAGTGTTGCACAAATATTTTGTTACATTCTCTCCATTCCCTGGTATGTAGTCACACTTCCAGAGGTCGAAGTGGGAGTGTAGCAGTTTTACTTTAAATAACCAGTTTCAAAATTGCACTTGCATCACAGCAGAATAGTTCATATCTAAATAGGTACTTGTACAATTAGATAACTACACACTTAGCAGTAATTTGCATAAGTAATGGCCTTTCTTGTAAGCAAACAGCGTAAGGGAAAAAGCCACTCTTTCTCTTACGCTGTTTGCTTACAAGAAAGGCTTGTGGCTGGTGCCCATCTTTAAAGATTGCTGCCAGAAATGGCTCAGTTTGCTTTGTGAGTAATATTTAGCAGGATTTGTTTGGAATACTTGAGAGACTGTAAACATACTACAAAATCATGTTAACACAAGATTATCTTATTAGACAAACCTCTTGAATTGCTTAGGAATGCTTAATTTACTAATACAAGCCAAAGTCTTAGTTAATTTATTTATTTTCTTTCTCTCAGCTTCTCCCTTGCCCCCCCCCCTCCCCGATTGTTTAGGGAGGAGGGGGAAGGCAGAGGGAACCTCTTTTTCCTTAAGAAAAGGCATCTTGTCCTGTTCTTTAACCACAGACATGATACAGACAGTACTTTGGGAGAAGATAATATTGCTCTCATGCTTTCCCTCTGAGGTTGAAGGCAATAGCGCCTGTAGTTGGCCAGCCTGTGGCTGTCCACCATCTGTGTAAGGAATTCACAATCCCAGACAAAAGAAATTGGCAAAGTCTTCTTTCTGTCTGTTCTCCAGAGCCTCAAGATAGCCATAAAACACCTGGACAAAATCAGCAGGTGATGGCAAGGGAAAGAGAATGATCAGTCACAGGCATTGTTGAATCCTTTGAACATTACTTATAGCTTGGACACTGCTGTCACCAGACACAGTTTGATCTTTGGTAAGCTTTCTGGAAGTGATTTTTTCCCTGGCTGAATGACAACAAGGGAACCAGATAATGCTGTGGAGGCAAGGTAGAGTTTTCCCATCTTGTAATTTTTTATCTCACCTTGTAACTCTAGTTTTTGTTAGCTGTATTTGCACTTAAGTGATCATGGAAGAAAAATGCAGCTTTTATATGCAGAAAAACAAGTCATATCTTTTTATCTTTGTGACCACTGTAACCAGTAGTGCTTAACTGGGATCTGTGTCCCAAAATTAAAACAAATCACTTAAAAATTGAGATCCATCACAGTCTTTCTTTTCCCTTTCATGTTGCTTTACACAAAAATTGAAACAATGACAATTTTCAAACTAAGGAATGCAGTTTTCTTCCAAGTATGTTCTTGTGTTAGCACATTCATAACAGAACTTATTTTCTTCCTTTTTTATGATTTCTTAGAACTCACTATTGATCATCAATTATGACCACTATGTAACTGTCCAGAAACTTAGTATGAATCTGAAACTCAGCAAATGCTTGCCTTTAATTCATAGAGTTTTCTTAGTTTCTTTTCCACACAATATATGTGTTTTTTAGCCTGCACAGACTAAAGTGTAATAAAAATTCATCTTGAATCTAAAAAGAGAACAAAAAAGTGCAGTGATAGATAAATATATCTAGAAGAGTGTCTGTACATGAAACACAAATATAGCCAAAAGAACATATTACCCTTTGTAGGAGGAGAAAAAACCCTTCCTAGCCCTTAGCATGTTGCCAAATGGAGTCTGAATTTCAGTGCTCGGGTGCTTAGCATTAAGGCTGACAGTCTTGCCAGTGTCAAGGGGTTAAGTTTGTAGCTGTTGTTTTGTTGCATTCCCAAAGCGAAGTCTAAACCGTATCAAAAAGCTGCTGGATCACTTCACACTTCAGCTGTCCCCTGAATCCTGCTCCCTCCTGTAGGTGTTTTCTCTCTCCTCCCTGCAAATACAACTCTTCTTAACAGAGCTGGTGTCAAGCTTCAATGAATATACTCTGTTGTACCAAGTGTATTAATCCTGCACTCTACTTCAGACATGCAGCTTGTTCATAAAGCCTGTGTAGAGGTTCGTGTGTGCCTGTGTACATGCATGAGTTGAGGATGCTTGTTAACCCGCTGTTTTAAGACCGAATGCTTCGACTGTTCAGCTGTTTCTGTAGCCTGTATTACAGCTTGTATGAACCTTAGGAGAGTAAAGGTGAAGATTTAAGATTAAAATATGAATTAAAGAATATTTTGTTACTTCAGTGCAAGATCATTTGTTGATAACTAAAATTAAGAAAACTTGGTCTTCTGTCTGCTTTCTCAATGTGGAAAGTATATATAGCATCCCTAGAATGCATTACCAAAAGTGTTAATATCTTATAACAGCAGTAATAATAATCCTTTTACTCTAGTTAATCATGTGATAATCTGTTGGTAAGTCAGAAGTATTAGACCATTTTAAATTCATTGTGTCAGCTCAGCCGAAGTAACTGGCATGGTGCTATAAACATTTGGGAGAAGGTTTGTTTGAACTAAAATAATGATGTCATAAAGTAGAGAATTTTGCAAGTTCTACACAGCAACTCTAACAGTGTTGTTAGTTTTAGGTCCTGCACAAAGTCATTTGAGTTTATATAGAAACAGAATACTGCTGCTGTTTCCTTGCTGTGTACTTTTTCTGAATTGGATTTCTGTGTTTAATACTTCTCACTAAGCTGCTAGGGATAGTTCACTGTCTGAAAGATTTTCTACTTGTAAACTTTTATTCCTGTAAATCCTTGACTGATATTTGTTCCTGATTTTTCTAATGTTTGTAGGCAATGACGGAATGTAGCGTATTTAGTTTATTCTCTTTTAAATTTTGTCTTTTGTTGTGTCGCCCGAAGTAATTACCTAGGCTTTTATCAATCCTGTCACTTGAGCTTGCCTCCTCATGGTTTTATATTTAGGAATTTTTCTGTGTCCCTCTTGCCACTCTACTTCACAGCATGGTTCACATTATTCCCTGCAATGCTATATCAGATACTACCACTCTTCATAATTAAACTATTCAGATCAGACTCAATGCAAATAGTGATAAAAGTTGATAAGAAGAATAATTTGCATTCCCTCTTAGTCTTATGTGAAAAATGGGCATATTCTGTTTTACAAGGATTTGTCTTTGGTAAAAGATTTCAGTGATCACCCATGTAGCAGTGAAAATTTCCTCTTTTTTTAGCTATTAGGATAGTGCATATACAGGCTCATTTCCACCTGTCTAGAATAGTTAGAGCTAGAAGCCACATTGTCAGACGAAAGCCACGTTGTCAGGAGAGAGATTGTATTTCATATTGAAAATGTGAATACATTATCAGAATACTGTCAATCTCAGTTACTGGGAATTTATTTCTATTATAAGAGTTTGAAAAATTGCTTTTACACTATAAATTTGAAATTTAATTTTTATTTTTTATTACAAATCTAAAAATATAGTTTTAATTTATTTTTACATGGACTTAAATTTCTTACGTCTCCATGGAGATTTTTCACATCTTATGCACAAATGAAATTTGTATTTAACTGTGAAGATTTACTTATGTTAAATATAGTACTGCAGGTGTAACTTAAGAAACTCTTCAGAAAATGCAAACCTGAAAATTAATTATTATTTTTTTTATTTGACCAAAGATACAGATGTGTCTTTAACTTTTTTAACCTATTTAAATTTGGGTTGTGTTTCTTAGGAATTGTACTTAAAACCAAGCATAGTCTTCAATAATAATAGCCTTTTGCAGTCATTTACAAGATTTTATTTTCTTTGTTTCTTGTATTGTATTATATTTTCCCCCCTGTGTTTTAGAACTAAATCTACCAGTCTGACTAACTGTCTATGTTTTATTTAGTGATCCACTACAGCTACAGAGCTGATGTTTATTAGTGGAAGACTTATCCTTTAACAGAAAGTACTGTGGTTACACTTGTATTGTGGTGTTTGAAGGGCAAGTGAAATGATTGCAATGCTGAGACAGCAAAACAGAGAACATGGAAAAAGTATTTTCACATAAGAAAAACAGAACTGCTTTCCCCTTCTGTGTTAAAATCTAAAAGTACATACATATAAAGTATATATATGTGCACTTTCTCCCCAAATACCCTCACAGTCTGCTTCTTTCTTTTGGGTGCTGTGTATGTCCTGTTTAGTGCTGGCAAACTCTGTTTCCTGACATTTTTGATTTATGACCTTTTAATTTCTAGTATATGAATTTTTTGTCCTGAGTGAATGAAGCAAAGTGGTGTATGCTCTGCCTGAAAGTGTCCCATCGTAAAGCAGACCTTCAAGCAAAGATTGGGGAATCCTCTCATCATTGCTACTTAATCTTGCAGTCCAGTGTTCTTTGGTTATACTTCACCAGATGATCGTACATATTTTTGCGTATTGCATGAATTGCTTTTGAATCCTGAGAGCAAATAGAATATTCAGCTTGTACACTGTGCTTTACATCTGTCAGTTCTGAAGCACTGTAAGAATGAGGTACATTTTATTACTCTCATTTCCAGATGGGAAATTGAGGCAAAGGAGAAGGAAAGTGACTTGCCCAATGTAATAAGGGTGGACTGTGTCAGGTGTTACCTTTTCTGAAATCAACAGTAAAATAAACTGGCTGACAGCTTTCAGATTTCTCTCTGGTTACTGTTCAGAAGTAATACTTAGATCTGGAGCTTGTCAATGCAGGGAAAAACACAGATGGTCACCTGAATCCATTTTGCTGAGTGGTTTCATTAAACCATGATAAAGCTGTGAGTGCATGATCTTATTCAGGAAGAGAGTGGCTTGAAGTACTGTGCTGGTGCTTTACATGTGTAGAGTTGCATTCTTCCATCTTTTGCGTTGTTTATTCACTTGGCTAAAAGAGACTGCTGATGGAATCAGATCTTACACACCCCTACCCTCCACCACCCCTTACCCACCGCCCCGGTACCCCTACCGGGGTCCTTAGTCGTATGAGAGCCTGACAGATTGAGATCCGCTTTCATCTTAAGCATGTTATATTGCTCAAATCATCCATGCATTTTTAAAAGTAGTATTTATAGAGGGGGTATGGAATTGTGTGTTTATATAAGAATGTGAGTTTAAGCCAGTGTTTTATTTCAGAGAGAAACAGAGCATCCACTGGGCAAGGTACTCAGGTGAATTGTGCAAAGATGGCCTTCATCTTAAATTTATGTGTATGTGAAGTAATGGAAAACTATTAGTGACAGATGTTACTCAATGTAGTATTATACCAGGAGGCAAATGTTCATAGTATCAGTTTGTAAAACATTAAGTAAATGTACTGATGTACTGTGCTATACAAATATGTTTCAGTAGTTGTTATTCCCAGTTGAAACATGCTTTTCCTTAAGCGTCCTGTGAACAGCTCTGGATGGAGCAGTGGTCGGTAAATGCTGAGCTTGAGGCATAGTGGTGCAGAGCACAGGTGGCAAACAGAAGGCCTGCAGCCTGAATCTGGCCCTCCACCTTGTTTTATCCTGCCTGGCACCTTGTTTCTACCCGGCGGCAGCGCTGATCTCCTTGCCCCTGCGCTCCTGCCAGTGCTGGTCACGTGTGCAGTGTGTGCGACACGTGTTATGCTGCAGGAGCAGGCTGATGTGGCCCCTGGTGAAAATGAGTTTGACACCCCTGCTGTAGAGGTTAGGATGCTTCTCCTGCCAGCTGTCTGTCCTGACAGCTACCCAAAGCAACTGCCGTCAGAGCTGAGTGGCAAAGGCAAATTAAGCTCATTGCCCAGTGATTTCTGTTCATGTCCTGGTGAAAACTGGGACGCATTTCTCCTTCTCAGTTCTTTACTAGGAGAGTAAATGCTGAGAAAGTAAAGATGTCAAAAGATGGGGTGATGACAATATTCTAAGTGCCACAGCTTTTTTCCTAGTGTATGTTAGATGGAGGTCTGTAACTCACTGTTTCCATTTACAGAATGGAAAAGTATGTTATGTTGAATACATGTACACCTCTATCAGAGCTGTACCATAGAGAGATACAGAGGAAGAAGTCTGGACAATAGAGGACCAGCTCAAAAAAGTTTTCAAGGAGCTTTCTGTTCCTGGCAGTAGGCAGCACATAAAAAACAACTGAGTGGAAAGAGCATTCTCTAGTATGAGCTGTTGGTTAGAAATAGTAACCAAGATTTGTAGGTGTAGGTAAGTATTTGATAACTAGCAGGCACTTATGTTTCCCAACTGATTATTGAAATGAATCACATTGTGTAATAGTCAGACCTCTGCGCAGTAGAGGTTTTTTCCACCCTGTTTCATGTGTTCAAAGAAAAATGTATTACAGTGTGTCATAATTTCTTCTGTAATTCAGCTGTAAGATCACAAAATAATACAAGCTAGATTTTGCCCCACGTTAAGGTGTGGTCCATACAATGAATTTCTGTCATTCAGGTAGAGAAGTTCTTTAATTGTCCCTTCCTTATTTTGTTACACAAATTTTTAAAGTGGGGAACATTTTTATTTCGTCTCTTGTCACTAGAATAAATTAAACATAAATAGATAATCCTAAAAATTCTTTTTTGGAGATAGAATAGCAGTACCATTTACATGGGCAGTGCATCATGGAACAGCTACTTAATTTGAGGAAGCAGTCTAATGAGTATGAACACTTTAGAAATTATTCGTCCATTTCATTAATTGTTTATTTGCGAATGAAAAGAGCTAGTCAAGCAAAGATACTGTTTGGTTTCTGGAAACTGCTCCACCAAACTATCTCCAGATGTTGGAGGAGGTGGGGAAGGAAGAAATTTCATCCACATTTTAATACATGAAACTTTTGTAGCATGCTCACAATTCCTCGTATGTGTTTGGATGCTATTTTTGCTTTGTTTCTTGTGTGCTAGGTCTTTTCCCATTTTTTGTCCAACAAAACAAAGTTTGTAGCAAAGAGTCTACACCAGTATCTTCGGCTGAAATGTGAAGTGTTCAGCTGAAGAAAAGAAACTGGTTCTTGCATTTTTTATTTAAATAACAAGAAGTTTGCATTTTTCTCTTTTCAGAAAACATTGTAAAACCATTTACATGTTGTAGGATAAATGATAAATGTATTTATTTTTATTTATTATTATGTTGTAGGATAAATGATAAATATTTTTCAAGAAAGGACAGATATTAAAATTATGAAAAGTAATGAATTGCAGTAAAAATTCTCAGGAATGGATATTTCTGGAGTGCTAGTTTGCTTAAATAGGCTCTTTTTCTAACTTGTTATGCAAATGACTGCGGTCTTACAAACAGATTTCTCTCTGAATCTGCATAGGATATCCAAAAAATCTGTGTTTGTTTTCATTTTGTCTCTCTTTTTTTTTTTGTCTTTTTAATGTTGATATTTTCTGGACTGTGTGCTTAGATTTTTGCCATTACTTGTATGTTCTTTTAGCTGACCAGTATCTCATTCCTCATACCCTTTACTCTTTCCAAAGAAGGAATAAACCCCCTACCCATTTTTGCTAAGAAATATTAAGGAAACTCATTTCTGAGTGATAAGCAGGCAAAACCAGCATTGGATTTGTGTTCAGAATTGAACTGCACGTCTGTTAAAAAAGGCAACTGTGCTGCAGTTAGTTATTTTCCAGATTATTCAAAATACTTGAGCGTTAGAAGAATCTGTCTAGTCCCACAGGAAAAACTGTCCAATACGCCTCTCCCTTCATCTAAGGGTCATAGAGGAAACCCTGGCTAGACGTTTTGGTGACTAATTTAAAATATCTGGCAAGACAATTGATAGCACCCTTCCTTTGTGTTGTGACAAATATATTTCGACTGCAGTTTATTAACATAATCCAACACAACCACAGACATATTGTATGTATTATAGCATAGAATTAGAAACACTTTTTGCACATCACAGTCTTTACTCTCTCTCTTTTTTGACAAGGATCTGGATAATTGCCTCAACAAATGAACTGCTGTGTTCAGTCTGTTTCTATAATTTCATAAATTGTTTTCCATGCTAAAACTAAGCAAGCTTTTACTGAGTAAGTATAAAGAACCACAGTGTAATTACAGGAGCAGTGTTATTAAAAAGTGTGACAGAAATGGCAGTTTAACTGACAGCTACTTTTTCTTTGCTTTATTACAACAAATTAAGTATCTTATGGAGTGCCAGTTAGTGAGCAACAGTGTCTTCTGCCTCCCTTTGTGTCTCACTCACTGTTAGGCACACATGCATGTGTGCACACAAGTATCTTAAAGCTGAGACTTACCATAGAGGATTACTACATAAGCTGGACCATAAATTGCCAGCTGAGGTTCCTTCTGCTCCAGGAATTTTTATTTCAAATTAAAAATTAGAGAGTTTGTTTCACCCTTAGATATTTAGGTGTTATCTATTTCCCTTTTTGAATATAATTGGTTCCCTTTATTGATAAAGGAGTTTAGAATTCTTCCCATTACATGGATGGAAAAAAGTGAGACACAAGAAGAGATTAACTTTCTCAAGACTCAGAAAAACCAGGCTAAAAACGAATCCTAAATTTGCTGTCTTAATCGTTGAACCACACTGCCTGCAATCAATATGACCCTGATCCAGACCGCACTGAAATCAATGAAAAGAAAGTTTTTACTGTTCTGTATCTAATGTAAAGTCCTTGCTTTAGTTTATTTTCCTCCTATAGTAAAGCACATCTTTTCCATACAGTACTTTTCCAGACAGTGATTGAAATCAATCAATCTATGACAGTGATGTAATTAGCATGAGGAGTAGGAGCTAATTTCCCCAGTTCTAAGGCTCCTGTCCCTCCTACTTTTTTTCAGTTGGACGCCTTTTGGCATAAGAAATGTTCACGCATTCCAAATCCATTTGTTGTCTTCAAAAATATGTATATTTTATTTATCTGAACTGGTTTTCTTTATGTTTTCCAGGGCTCTCTATTCAAACCTTTATTTTTACTAAGTCTAAAACCAGCAGAAGGTTATTCTCCAAATAATCTATAAATATCAGATTTAAATCAGGTTCAATACTAAATAGGTGATCATTCCTTGTAAGTTATATGCTCAATCACTCTAGTAAGTCAGTTGTCAGTGTTAAACTGTTGACTAGTATGAACAAGATTAATTGACAAGGAAAGCATATATTATGTATTACTTGGCTTGTAAAGTATGTGCAGCTTGGAGCTATATGGGTTGTAAAGTTAACTTTACTAAAGAAGGAGGAAAAAT
This sequence comes from Neomorphus geoffroyi, assembly GCA_033558235.1. Lineage (NCBI taxonomy): Eukaryota > Metazoa > Chordata > Aves > Cuculiformes > Neomorphidae > Neomorphus > Neomorphus geoffroyi. The sequence continues at coordinate 27,373,759 of JAUMJM010000048.1, read as the reverse complement.
CTAAAAGGTTTTGTTAAAAATTTGGCTGTAAATATAATTTAACAATTCTTTTTATTTCTCAAGTTTTTGGACATAGTTTAAATTGTGATAACTATGGCAAATGTCATGATTTCATCAATTTTAGCATCCCTTTTTATTGTCTATGGTGTGATGGCTCCATAGGATTTTATTAGATTGATATATTGCTGCAAAAGAAGAGTGGGATTGTCCTGAAACAAGGCTATTCCATTTATGTTTTGTAGTTCTTAAATGCATCTGAGAACCAGGAAAAAAGAGAATGAGTAACTTAATGAATTGAACCAGGTGACTGTTTTTAGTTAATCATTCCACAAAAAATGACTGCATGAGAATTTGCCTTGATTCATGCCTAGTCAGCTGTGATCATTAGCGATCTATTTGCCTAATAGCTCAGGATCTGCCTACAGATATGTGAAAACCTCAATTGTATGTGAAATTACTTGGCTCAGTACCAATGGTGAGTTCTGACTGCAATACCTAGGAAAGTGCTTAGCCAGGTCTGGCTACCAAGAAGTCTCCTGGTGAAGTATTCCTTAAACTTTTTCTAAAATAATGTTTAAAACTTATGTAAACATCTCCTATAAATATCTATCAGTCTCTCTTTTTCATAGTATGCCATTTCAAATCTGATTTTAGCATGTCTGATCCTTCAGTTCTGTTTACCGTTTTTTTGCGCAGTACTCAGAAATGCCTCTGAATACTCTCCTATGTTGTTGATGTCTGGCAAAGAACCTGTATAATGTCATGCACTCAGGTAATTAATTTTACCATTCTTCTTAGACAAAGTTTGGGGGATTCCAAGTTCTTAGATATCCAGTAATTTCAGGTTCCAGGCTCGGTGTGAATAGAGACTTTTTTCCTCCCAGAATTCTCATAAGATTGAAAATATAAATTTGAAATATGTGTATCCAGCAAACAGTTAACAGCAGCGTTAGCAAAACCAGATCTCCCACAGCTTTATTCTTAGCATTGAAAATTTTTACAAATCTCTAATCTTACCCCAAGGTTTCCTTCCAGGCTACCTTTTGCAGCACTCTTGTAGTCCAGAACTACCTATGCTTGGCTTAATAAGAGGTGTGGTGTGACTAGGCAGGAGCTGCCGATTGATCAGCTGGCTGCTACCTCTTTGCTCTTAAGTAAGTGTAATGGAATGCCCTGGCTCTAAGTACTTGGCAGGCCAAAAGAGAAGGTTTGGGGGACTGCGTGCAGCTTCTGGGTCATGCTTTGTCCAACCACATTATAAGAATCTTTGGAAAGTCGATCTTTCTGCCAAAGGTGATGGAAGTAGATCCATGGATTCAGAAGCTGTGGAACAGTAAAAAGACAAACATATAGGCTTTGGAATTGCATAACTATTGTTTCCTTTGGAGACATAATCAGATAGGTTTGCAACATTTATTTTTTTAAAATCATATTCATTAGTCTGATAAGTTACTTGATGTAGTAGGATAAATACTTTCCATTTTTCATTATACCCTGGACACAAGTGGGAGTGAGAGTGTGGCTTTATCTGTCTTTCTTCCATCTAGATGTTAGAGCTAAGGGATCTTCTAATTTGATCTAGTGGGTTGTGAAGCAAATTCTCCCCATCTGCTTCCCACGGTGACAGGTTTCATGCACATGGAGTTTTGAGGAGTGTTTCTTATGCTGGTTCTTTGTGTGTTGAGAACTTACTGTTCTGTGAGAAGTGTTTCCTCAGAGAGTTGCTCTCATATTGCTCCGTGGTTTACATCCGTACTTCATGTTCCTGTGAAAATGAGGAGTTTTTAGTAGTTAAAGGATTATTGTTTGATGAAGTTAAGTTAAAGAATGCAAGCGGCACACTTCTGGCGTCTACATATTTTTTTTAAAGTATAGGTATATTTTTGCCCTACCACATTACATGTCTTTTTGAAAGTTGTCCATCAGTTGTAAGGATGACTTCTGAGTAGTTAAGCTCTTTTAGTTCAGAACTGCAGAGGTGAACATGAAGAACATAGCAGGTGCTTTATAAATTGGTCTGAATTAAGTGTATCTCCTGAAGTTTTACTGTAACAGGTAACTATCCAGATAATACATGTACATTGAGGACACTTGTAAAAGCCATTGGAAGAGATGTGTGTGTTGCTGGTATTTACTCTGGAAATCGTTAGTGACTTTCATACTTCCTCTTTTGGTGATGAATATCTGTCTGGATTTTGACAGGATGGATGCACATGATGCACAATAGTATATTTTCACGTGAGTTTTGCAGGGCTGCAGCAAACCAATCATTTCAGTATTATGCCCACTGCTCTCAAAAATGTAGTACTTACCCCTTGCCATAGTAGATTTTAACTTCTTAGAAATTCGAAAGGTGACAGTTCTGTTCTTTTCCTCTAACATATTCGTCAGTTTTTCTTATTTGCATTTTTGTCCCTAGTTCTTTTGTGTTGTTTCCCTGTCCCGCATGCCTCCCTCCCTTACTATAATTTTTCTCTGCATCTGACCTAGTGCCTTCCTTTATCCGTCCCTTCCTTTGCTACTACCTGTCAGGTGTTCTGCTTCTCTCCACATATTTTTACTCCCTTAAAGTTTTACAAGGGACTGGGATAGCTTTACAACTTTTCCTTGTAATGACTAAAGTCACTTTAAAAGTCATCACTTTCTCGTAAGCTGTGATTTCCCAAAGCATATGAAGTATTTAAGAGTTAGGAAAAAGGAGCAACCTGGCACAGGCCCGAAGTCTCATTTGACTTAAAAAACTGTGCCTGACCAAACTCCCCAGAAAGCATCAAAAAAGTCATAGAAGTGGCAATTTTATTTTGGGAGAATTATGTAGAAGGTCTGTTCTTCTCATCTGCTGCGATCCTCTTCAACAATATTGAATTTGGATGCTGACAGAACTACTGGAGTTGTATGTTTCTTTTAGTAGAATTTAATATTGTTACTATCTAACAACTAATAGATGGTGTCCTACTCAGTAATTATGTGAGTTAGATACCTTTTGAGTTATGAGTTTTGCCAGTCTTCTAGGAAAGATCTGCTTTTCATCTTTGTAGTCCATATTGAATGGGGCCATTGCATTAGAAAAGGGAAAGAATTTTTAAATGATGTGAAGAATACTACCTTATATGCTTACAATTTAAAAGTGTATTTTAAACTGCTGTACCAACAGTCTTGAATGATAATTTGGAAAAGTAATAAATCCATATAATATATGTATTCATGTCAATAATGGCCTCCAAAGCTCTAAAAGCAATGGTTAAACAGATGAGACCTCCTTTCTACTAGTAAAAATCTTACTTGTTTACCCCATCTATATCATGCCTGTCATCTGATGCTACGATGTTTCTTCAGTTTTTCAATGCTAGTTCTTGGTTGCCTTTCTTGCCAAGTCTAGCAGTTGTTGCTAGTGCCTGTCACCACACCTGATTTTTCTACTTAGTCTTCCTATATCTCAGCAAGGTCACTTCTCCTAAATAGGAGGATACAGCTTTCAAGCAAAGCCTTTGCTGTCCCTCCCTGTCTGATGAGCTCCTCCTTGCCTTGAGAGGCTGTCTCCTATGAATTATTCACACTCTGCTTCCTCATCTTGTCCTTTTCCTCCCTGCTCATCCCACAAATTACTTCATGTCACTAGCCCTAGGGCTACCTGGCCATGACTAGTTTGTCCTGCATCCCTGGAGGGTGGGAACAGATATGGACAGGCTGCTGGGAGGTGTGTTGTTTGCTGTCTGGGGACAGAGGCATGTGAGGAAGAGGATACATGTTTTGTGTAGCCAGAGAGGATATCATTGCCTGCACTTTAAGCCCATGGTCCCCCTCATCTCGTGTTCCCTTTCTGCTGGCACAAGGTAAATCTCAGGCTTTCTCATGACATCAGAAAAACGTAGAACTTGTTTGAGGCATGGAAAGTGGGAAAAGAGTGGAAGAAGAGCACAGGCAACAACAGTTTGTACCTGTTTGGACTTCTCTCCCCCTCTCCTAATTTGAGAATTTCTGCTTTATAGAATTAATTCTCAATCTATCCTTCTGAGCTGTTAATTGTACTTGAAAGGTAGAACTCAGGAGAAGATGCATGAAGTCACTCAGGAAGTCAGTGGAATGGGACTAGAAACATCTTTGCAGAGTCGTGTGAGGGCCTGTTCCTCATCTTCAGGTTTGGCTTCAGAAATGCTTTTGTTTTTCTAGCCAATGGAATAAGTAGGTGAAATTTTAAACAAGAATAAACAGAGGCTCCTAGTTTTTGTTTCGGGCACGGAACACTGTCTTCCCTACTAGACTGAATTTTTGCACTGTGTGTCACTGGGTCATCTCACAGTACGAGACATCCCTTAAGTGCTGTGCTGCTGAGAGATAACTTGCCTGCTTTTATACAAACTTACCCAAGTACTAGAAGCAATGTGTCCAAGTGTGCATGGAGCGCCACTTGGGTTCATTCGTTTTGTGAAGCTGTGCAGAAGAGATTTAAGAATTTCTGCATGGCATGCATTCCACTGTGCAATATGGACATTGCTGGCCCCCCTTCTGCCACAGGCTGAGCCAGGCAATGAATCAGTGTTTTTATCTCTGAGAAGTATATTAATACCATGCCGAAAGCCACTACCATCTTCTTGTGTAGTTTGGTCTTTGCTTAGTCAAAGTGGGATTATTCTCTGTATTTGGCTTTCTTACATATTTAAAACTGATGCTGTACATAAATATGTTAAAGAATAGGTGGGAAGGGAAAAAGATATTGGATAGCATTAATTTATAACTTCTTGATAACTGAAAAATTCCTTTGCTACAAAGAGAGGAAAAAATAGGTCTAACTTAAACTGGTCTAACTTAAACTTTGTGACAATGTATGCCACTGATCACTGCTTAGGTACAGTCCAGCACTGAAAAAAGGCTAAAACTCAGAAGTGCTTTTTCCTTCTGTTTTATGTGGGTTTTTTTTTTTTTCAATTTGAAAGGGATTTACGTTTATTTAAAGACATTTTTCTAAATTTTGCTTTGAATACAAATCATGTCATACAGCTTTGCCAAAATAAACTTGGCAGCTTACATTTTCTTTCCTTTTTTTTGAGTGTTGGTATGTAATGAATATTAATGGAGCATCACTTCCTGGTTTTTGGCATGATACTTTCTTCATGTAAATACTGCTTTTTGAAATACCAAAAGCCAGTGGGCAGTTCAAAGTCTTCAGATCATTTACATGACTAGATAAAGAATGTCTGTTTTCTATTTTGTGAGAGCTTGAATGTGTTTGTTTCCTGATGAAAATTTTTAATTTTTTTAGAAAGATAAGAAAAAGTGATTCCATGAGTTTGACTACCTTCTTAGCTAATTAGTACATCTTGTTCCCTGAATCTGCATTTTAGCTCCTAAAATTAAATTCCTCTTCTTTTTGAGGTTTTCAGAGCAACAAGGACATTGTCGACAGTGAAATAATAATAGGGAGAAGTGAAACAGTCTGGATAAAGTGGAACTGACCTGAATTTGATCCTTAAACTTAAACGAACCACAACTATTCTGGGGTTTTAAATTTTTTTGGGTTTAGAAATTACTATCACACACCTCTGCACCATCTGGCTTTTCCTAGGAGTGGAAACAGACTTATCAACATACTGTAACAGAGTCTGGTTTTGTGGTGTGTCTGGCAGAGTTGTTACCCAAAAACTCTGGAAATCTCACCAGAAGGGCAGCTTTTATGCAATTTCGAGACCAGTTTTCACACTAAAGAGGATTAAGTGGTAAGCAGAGTGGAGAAAGAGTCTGTGCTTGTGGTTGCATTTTGGTTTTACCGATCACTGATTTGTGCTAGGCTAAATGATGCTTTTAATTATGCTCTGACAAAACTCTCACAAAATTGCTAAAAATGTCTCCCATTTGTCTCATTGTGACTAGAACTTTTCATCATGGAAATCCAGTGGCTGTAATGAGGTGACACATGAGCTTTTGGAGCTGAATTTAGTCCTCCCTACATGTGCAAGCTTATTTTATGCTAGCATTGTCCATCATGTAGACCCTGAGGTCTAGATGGACGAACCCGTTCCGTCTGTCCTGTGCCTTTGTCCTGCAGAAAAAAGCTGCAGTTAAGGGTTGAGTGTGCTGATTTAACTCTTCCTGTACAGGTGTTGATGACATGCATGCATGTGGAGGTGATTGAAAACAGGAAGTTTTTGAATGGTGTTTGCAACAGTGAGGGTAGCAGAAAGAGCCTGTCTGGGAGCTCTCATCAGAGCTGCTGGTGAATGTGTTAGGGAGGAGGGGTATTGAGAGGCGACTATAGCAATGTCTGTGAATAAGGAGTAGCATTGATACCTGCTATGGTTACTGTACTTTTAAGTTTCCCTGTGATGTTCTAGTGCCATAGGAGCATCAAATGTAAACTGAGAATGAAATTTGATCCCATCTGTTAGATAGTTATGCTGGCAGCTTTGCACTTCACTCTCTTGGGTGGATATGTTTGAAGTATGCGACAAAGCAGATATAGTTTAGAAATGCATCCTGATATAATAATCCTCTGAATTTTATGACATAGAGGAATGAAGATTGTTATTGTTATTTTAAGTTGCTCTGTTTCATAAAGGTATTAAAAAAACCTCCAAACTATGACAGGCTTATTCTACCCTCAGTGGAACAGGACAAATCTCCTGTTGATTTCAATGGGAAGAGGCTCTGGGCCAGTGTTTTGCACGTACTGAGCTGTTTCACTTTCTACCAGTCTGGTCTACTCTTTCCAAGAACGTGCACATTATATGTATTTACTGCAAAGAATTTACATATTGAATGGTGACCAAGTAATCTTGTCCTGTGATAAAATGCTGGGTGCTATGATAGAAATAAATACTGGGCTTAGCACGAGCACAGTGTGTGCCTCTTAAGTATACATGCTGGACTAGAGCCTGCAGAGCAGTCTTTGCAAAAGGAGTGAGAGCTTTCGTGTTTGCTGAACCCTTGCTTAGCACTTTATGAACTGAGTAGCAGTAGAATTGCTGTAGCTGATGCTAGACTTAGAGTGATCTCACACCAGTTTCACAATGCAAAATAAAAGTTTTAAACAAATACTGAATATTGTATTCTAGACAAGCTTATGGAATTGTAAAAGAATGCACTAAAAGCATTGACTTCTTTGTCTATGAGGGTGTGGGTTGCTTGATTTTTAAAGATGCTAAATACTGGCAAATTAACTGCACAGTCAGAATCTGAAAAATACAGGGTACAAGTGAGCATTGTATTATTCCTGGTATCAAAATAATCTACTAGATAAATGGATTTAAATACAATGCATGAGTCCAAGTGGCAAAAGTTGCTGTTATTTTAATAGAACATATTAAAATACATTCTTCTGAATGGGGATTGTTCTTGGGACATCTGTATAATTATTATCATCCTCTGCTGTATATATATATATCTAAATGGATGAATTCTATTTAGTAAAATAGCTTATTTTATTTTTAAAAAAAATAGAATTCATTCCCCATTTCCTAGTGTGTTCCTTCTGCACTTTCTGCAGAATTCTGGAAGTTTGAATATGCTGGGAATATGACTTTCCTTATTCCAGCTCTGAGATACAAGAACAGGTTGTTGCAGCAAAGCCGTAACTGCTGTTGCCTGATCTGTCTTAGATCACTGTATATACAAGACTTCAGGGTCCAAAGGTAATATTTTAGCATGCATTTCAAGGTACAAATTCAGGTAGTAGTGTGAGGGAAGTGGGTAGCATCAAAGTTTCCCCTTCTGGAGAAACTGGCTGCCATCAGCGTGGACAGGCACACCCTCAGCTGGGTTAAAAACTGGCTGCATGGTCAGGCCCAAAGGGTTGTGGTAAATGGAGTTAAATCCAGTTGGAAACCAGTCACGAGTGGCATTCCCCAGGGCTCAATGCTGGGTCCAGTCCTGTTCAACATCTTTATCAATGATCTGGACAAGGGGATTGAGTGCATCCTTAGCAAGTTTGCAGATGACACCAAGCTGGGTGCAAGTGTGGATCTGCTTGAAGGAAGGGAGGCTCTGCAGAGGGATCTGGACAGGCTGGATCGATGGGCTGAGACCAACGGGATGAGGTTCAACAAGGCCAAGTGCAGAGTCCTCCATTTGGGTCACAACAACCCCACGCAGTGTTACAGGCTTGGGGAAGAGTGGCTGGAGAGCTGCCTGGCAGAGAAGGACCTGGGGGTGTTGGTTGACAGCAGCTGAACAGGAGCCAGCAGTGTGCCCAGGTGGCCAAGAGGGCCAATGGCATCTTGGCCTGTGTCAGACACAGCGTGGCCAGCAGGAGCAGGGAGGTGATTGTGCCCCTGGACTCAGCACTGGTGAGGCCGCACCTCGAGTGCTGGGTTCAGGTTTGGGTCCCTCACTACAGGAAGGACATTGAGGGGCTGGAGCGCATCCAGAGAAGGGCAACAAGGCTGCTGAGGGGGCTGGAGAAAAGTCCTATGAGAAGCGACTGAGGGAACTGGGGTTGTTTAGCTTGGAGAAGAGGAGGCTGAGGGGAGACCTCATCACTGTCTACAACTGTCTGAAAGGAGGTTGTGATGGGGTGGGTGCTGGTGTCTTCTCACAAGTGACAAGTGATAGGACAAGAAGTAATGGCCACAAGTTTCAACTGAACATTAAAAAGAATTTCTTCACTGAAAGGGTGGTCAGGGATTGGAACAGGCTGCCCAGGGAGGTGGTGGAGTCACCGTCCCTGGAGGTGTTTAAAAAGGGAGTGGATGAGTTTCTTAGGGACATGGTTTAGTAGGGAGATGGGCACGGTTGGACTCAGTGATCTCAGAAGTCTCTTCCAACCTTATGATTCTAGGATTCTAAAGTCAGACTGATGACCGCTCCTGTCACTGAATAAACCCAAAAGCAATGGAAAATCTAAACAAAACAGAATTGTGTTATTAGACTGCTGGTTTTCCCTTGGGTGCAGTCTGACATCCGAGTTCTCCTTGACTGATTTTAAATAAGTGCATGTAGATGAAAATAAGCTATTATGAAATGAGAGATTAGGAGAAAAACCAATTCTGTATCTAAACACGAGAGTTCCTGTTCGTGTATATGAACATACTTACCTAATGAATCACCTGTTGTCTTCCCTACCCCTGCCCCTGCCCTTAAATGCAAAACCAAAAGAGTCCATATTGATCTTTCAGAAACAATTTGGTAGTTATTTGGCTCAATTTAGCTACAATTACTGTGAACTAGGCAAGACAATAGTACTAAATTCATATGATCAGAAGCAAAATATATGGCATTTCTTGACTACTTGCTTTAAATTTTTTGCTCAGAGGTGAAACTGTGACAGAAACTGTAGTAAAAGGCTGGATACAGTCCACTACAAAAGTATGAATAGCTAACAATTTCATTTCATGGAAGTCTCAGTCTCAGTACATTGTACAAATGAATGCACATCATGCAAACCTCTATAAATGGTAGCTGCACTGAACATTCCTTGTCTACATAGCACTAATTATGCAGGAATAGCAGAGAAGGTGATGATATTTACAAGACTGGTGACACATGTAAAACCCAACATTCCTGTGGGGTAAGCTTCCTACATTTTCACAGAATCATAGAATGGTTTGGGGACCTCCAAAAATTATCTAGTTCCAGCCCCACTAGGAACACCTCCCACTAGACCATGTGCTCAAGACCCCATCCAACCTGGCCTTGAACACTTCCAGAGAGGCGGCATCCACAGCTTCCCTGGGCAACCTGTGCCAGTGCCTCACCACCCACAGTGTGAAGAATTTCTTCCTAATGTCTAAGCTAAATCTCTCCCCTTCCAGTTTAAAGCCATTTCCCCTCATCCTATCAGTCCCTCCCCAGCTTTCTTGCAGGCCTGAAGGCTGCTATGAGCCTTCTCTTATGCAGGCTGAACAACGCCAACTCTCTCAGCCTGTCCTCACATCAGAGGTGCTCCAGCTCTCTGATCATCTTCGTAGCCCTCTTTTGGACCCACTCCAACAGTTCCATATCCTTCTTAAGTTGGGGATTCCAGCACCGGACACAGTACTCCACATGGGATCTCACAAGAGCGGCACAGAGGGAAAGAATCACCTCCCTTCACCTGCTGGCTACTCTTCTTTTAATGCAGCCCAGGACATGGTTGACCTGGTCTGCATGCACACGTTGCCGGCTCATATCAAGCTTCTCATCAATCAGCACCCCCAAGTCCTTCTCCGCAGGGCTGCTCTCAATCATGCCATTCTCTATCCTGCATTGATACCAGGGGTTGCCCTGACCCAGGAGCAGGACCTTGCACTTGGCCTTGTTGAACCTCATGAGGTTCACACAGGCCCACTTCTCCAGCTTGTCCAGGTCCCTCTGGATGACATCTCATCCTTCTGGTGTGACCACTGCCCCACTCAGCCTGGTGTCATCTGCAAGTTTCCTGAAGATGCAATCTATCCCTCTGTCAATATCATTAATGAAAATATTAAACAACACTAATCCCAATATGGACCCCTGAGGAGCACCACTCATCATGGGTCTCCATCTGGAGGTCAAGCTGTTGACCACTACTCTCTGAATGTGATCATCCAATCAATTCCTTGTCCACTGAACAGTCTACCCATCAAGTCCATATCTCTTCAGTTTTACAGAGAAGGATGTTGGGGACTCTGTCAAAGGCTTTGCAGAAGTCCAGATAGATTACATCCATTGCTTCTCTTGTGTCCACTGATGTGGTCACCCCATCATAGAAACCTGCTAGGTTGATCAGGCAGGATGTGCCCTTGGAGAAGCCATGCTGGCTGTGTCAAATCACCTCCCTGTCCTCCAGGTGATTTAACATAGCTTCTAGGAGGATCTGTTCCATGATATTCCCAGGCACACAGGTGAGGCTGACAGGTCAGTAGCTCCTTTAAACCCTTTTTTATAAATGGGCACAATGTTGCTTTTCTTCCAGTCACCAGGGGCTTTCCCTCACTGCCATGACTTTTCAAATATTATGGAGAGTGAATTGGCTACCACATCAGCCAGTTCCCTCAGGGCTCTGGGATGCATCTCATTGGGTCCTTTTGTAGGTTTTCTTCCTGGCATTGTACTTAAAAATTATACTTACGTTGCTTACTGCCTCATACATTTTAAACAGATATAGAATTATTAGACAGCCATCAGTTAAACAAATAAACAACAAAAAAAGAACCTCTTTCTGTTTTCCCTTGGACACTGTGCCCTCTCTGCTTCGCCCTCAGCCTTTCTCCCTTGCTGTTCACTGAAGAGCAGGTGCTCAGGGTCACTCTGGTCCAACAGCTGTGATAGACACAATTGCTCACATTGAAATTCTTGGGCAGACATGTAGGAGTGACGGTGGGAGCATGGCTGTCATCCTCGCTAGCCAAACACTCAGCTGGACTCTATAGGTTTTGAAATACTTTTACATCCCTCAAGTTTAGGGTTATCCATTCTCTCTTGAAACAGAGTTTATTTTAAAAGTCAGCGTCTCAAACAGTGTTGGAGGCATACGTTCCATGCCACTGGTTTCCTTTACTTTTAGGTTTTGTATTGATGTTAATTGTTCATAAAAAGTAACACATACATTTCACCAACGTTAAATCTATTCTAGCTTCACGGTCAGCATTACATTATGTTGTCTCAGATCACAATGAAGACTATTGTCTCCTAAAACTACAACCACCTGGGTTTCTTTATGTTCTGCCCATACTTGATCAAATGTTACATGTAATGTTTTAAAAATTAGGAGTAATAAGGAAGAAGAGAGTTACTTAACATCAAGATCCACAAAACCTGTGCATGTATTGGAAGTCACATAAATTTCCAAAATTGCATCCCAAATCCAAATAAGCACTAAAAATTGAAAAGTGTCAAGAACTAAATAACAAGGGTCACTGTAAATGACATGGAATGCTTTTGTTAAATAAAGTCTTTATACCCAAATATCTCACAGTCTTTTACACTCATTTAGTGCAACTGATTTTAGTATCATAATTTTGTTTTATTAAAAACTGTTAAAAATAGGCATTGCTCACTTTTGCATGTCACAATACCTAAAAATGAGCAATTTCTTTTTCAATTTAATTGGATTTTCTTTTTCTGTTATTCTTTGAGAATGACATGAAAGTGGTAACTCAGGAAGAGGAAAGCAGCCCTGATGCTGAATATTCATTGCAATGGTATTGTTTCTCCTATTTAGAAATGTGACTAGATCTGGTGCCTTTTACCCCAAAAGAGTATTAGTCTGGGACATGTTTCCTTTTGTTGATCCCCACACTGGTTCTGAAATCTAGAAACTCAGTTGAAGTTTTAGCACAGCACATACATTGGGAAATCCAGACTCAGCTTCTGCATATCTTCTCTGTCCACCCCAAGACAGATGGAAACCACTGTGACAAAGCAGTTACCTTGATTATGACGCACAGTGACGAAGGTATTTTCAGACTTAGAGTCTGTCTTACCTTCCATACATTTTCAACAGAGACTTGCTGACTAAGCACATCTGAAGTATTGCATCAGCCAGAGCCGTTAAGTGATACAACATTTATCTTCTGTTCTGTAGGAATAAATGTTCTTACTGTGAGGAATTTTTACACTTTGCTGACCTGCTGGCACATGTATTTCTCATTCTTTTTCCTTCTACCATTTTGTAGATATCACTTTTTCATAGAAGTGAGTGGGGTACTTACCATGCATACACACGTTAAGTCTCTTTTGTTAGTAAAACTAGTGTAGCACCCTTCCTCAGTCTGATGCTCATATTGTACCAAACCCCTTAATACTGAATGAGGTGGAGTCTCTTTTAATAAAAGAAGTGTGAAGAAGTGATTCCATGGTCATTAACAACTCACTTTTTTTATGAAAGAATAATCTCATTGCTAAGAGCAGCCAAGCCTGGGGAAGAGAGACAGTTGATGCCCAGCCCTGAAGGAAATGAAAATTTTAGACTCACATAAAATTTCCAGGATTCTAATACCTCAATGGAAATGACGTTTTGAGGTTTAACAGGAGACATTGTCCCCACCATTGTTTGTACCATCTTCATTCAGCCATTGATTCCCCACTGGTGATTGCAAGTATAGTCATTTACACAGACTTACACTGTTTCCTCAGAATATCAACTTTTTCTACTTGGAGAATGAAGCCCGTGGGTCTAGTGTCTTTACCTGTTACTGTTTTGAGTGGAGAAAATGCTATTCCATAGTAAGAGAAAGTTGTAAATGTTTCATGTTACTGTCCAACTAACACAACACACAAGACCTGCTTAACAGAGACAAGCAGATTTCTTTCTCCCAAGCTGAGTGTTGCAAACTTGTCAATATGCAGCATTTGGTTCAAAGAAACATTAGGTAAGTGTTAACTGTAATGACAAATCAGTTTTAAATTTAATTGCTAAAATATTTGGCTTGCTCTTCTGGTAATTTTGAAGATGTGCTTCTTTGCAGAAGCTTCAGAAACTGAAATTCTGGTGTTATTTTTTGTGTGTTGTACTTAGAGGATGCAGCAATTTAATTATTTATTGGATTAGAAGAATTTTTTCTGCCTTTAAGGAGAAGAATATGAGTATGAATATATATAAACAGTGTGAATGCAAATATTTGCAGAATCAAGTGGCATGGTTGATAGGCATTTAAAAAAGCAATGTAGATCATAAAAGACCTGGAAGTATGCTTTGGGGTTTTTTGCAGGCCTTACTTGTCTTGTACTTTGTTCTTTTTTTGGTTAACATATAGCTCTGTATTGTCATTATTATCTTAAAGATAAATATTGTCCCTATGTATGACAGTGGCAGTAGATCTTACTTTGATTTCTCACCTCCTTGGATTAAAATTAAATCTGTGTGCAATTTGAGCATGTTCTGCCAGACATAACATGTCCTATCTTAGGTGAGTTGGACATTGTATGTTGTAAATCTATGCAATTTTAATACTATTGTTAAATGTGTTATAATGATTTAATGAGACATACATTTGAAAGGTGAACTATTTAAATGTGAAGGTTGTGTAGGAAAAGAGGTCTGAGAGAACAAAAATCTTTTTCTGAGCTCATACAAGATGTTGTAGGATGGCAAGTCCAGCTTTGTGCAATTAGGGGCACATTTATTCTGTACATTGATAAAAAACCAAATGACTTGAATAAAAAGAACAAGCTGATAAAGCTTGTGCTTCAGATTATAAAAGCAAATAAATCTATGTATATTATATTGTATTATGTATATTTGTGTTCTTGAGTATAGCTAAAGGACAGCTTCCCATGAAATAATGCATTCCTTTAGAATTACTGTAGATTTTCATAATTTTTTTAAACATTCCTATTGTAACCTACATCAAAAGGGCAGCTATGGTTCTTGTGTCTGACTATACATATGCATTATAAAAAAGTGAGTCTACTGTAATTACCAGTTTGCAGAGCGAATTCCTGCAGGGTTTGTATTCTCCCCATTAGTAAAAGAGATAAGTTGAAATGTATTAAAATTTCACTGTACAACTGGGAGTTTTTGTTCACAGTAAATGTGGTAATGTTTCTTCATTGCTCGACTGTTTGTGTTTAAATTTAGGCAGTGTGCCCAACAGGGACAAAATTATAGGATAAAGCTATGTATAAAAGAAAATCCTTCTGAGAAAACTAATAACATTTTTTTCTTTTTTTCCTCTTTTATTTCTCTCTCTCTCTTTTTCTCTTAATAAGTGGTTATGTATATAATCATGTTCCATTCTGGCCGAGGAAATATATTTTATCTATTTCACACTTACTGGATTTCTTCTCTCTCGTACATAAGCTGAAGGGATAGACTATATGTTAGCAAACCTTTGTGCAAAAATTAAGTGGCTTCTGTTAAGGAAGTGTTAAAGAAGCAAAATTTAGAAGATACGTGAATGAGAGCAATACATGTTTAGTGAACAACATGATCTAATGAAGACAAAAATTTTTACCTGTTAGTCCAGCATTAGGGGAGAAAGCCAAAAATAAAAGGGTTGTGCGGTCTGCTTGTTCTTGCTTACTTAAACTATCTGTTTTGTGGCCGACAAAGAGTTGACCACTAAATGAACGGTGCAGGACTGTTGTTAATTAATTTAGATAAGAAGGTATTTCTTTAGGATATAACTTAAAAACATGGTATGCAATATAAAGTGTCAATCTTGATGAAATAGAAAAATATTCTTTTTAGAAAATACTCAAAACTTTTCTAACAAATTTTAATTCATTGCACTTATTTTCAGAACAATAAAGTCTTTCATGATAACTTTTTAATGCAGCTTCTATAAAACTCGAATTTATCTTTACTGGCTAAAATACAGTGCAGTGCAGTCTAAATCCTTGGGGATTTTTTTTTCCAAATTGAAAGCCCATCATTTAGAATCCAAAAAACAGTAACATCTGAGAAGGTAAAGAAAAGCCTGAAAAGTGAAGTCTTCCTGAAGAGCAGATTAGACAATAAACAATGAGTTTGTGGTATATTTAAAGGAGAATTCCTAAATAAAGGAACAGAAATGAATACCTAGTCCAGGAGTCATGATGCATTTTACTTTATTTAAATCAGATTTTGCTTTTGCTTCTTTTGACTTAAAGAGGGAAAAAAGTGGAAAATAAAAAAAATCTTAGCTACTGATTTTGCCATCCTCATTCGTTGCAGACATTTCCATTTTCTTATAAGGTTCCTAAACTATGCAATAAAAGTCATATTTTTGTATATGTTTTTACATATATTTTTTACTGGACAGAATGTAACTGTTAAAGACTAAACAAAACTAGTTCTGAGAATGAGTTATTTATGTGATGATCTTTAAATGTTCTCATCTTCTGATTAATTTCGATAGAAACAGTATATGAACAATAGATATTAGATTTAATAGATTTAAATAACTCTTTTGAACCATTTCTAATCTATTGGTAAAATCTTCTTTTATGGATTACTGACCCAATAGTCTATGTAATGTGGCAAAAATCTGTTGATTGTTTCCTTCAATATGCATGCCACATCTGCAGGCTCAATGTCATTTTTAGGATACCACAGGAGAAGTTTCCTTTTGGGACATTCTTTAATTGGTTTTAATTTTTACATCACAAGTTTCAAATGTTATTGCTTTACATAGCGTTCTTCTAAAAACATTTGCTATAAGGAAACTGAAGTCTATTTTGAGTAGCAAGGCTGAAACCACAGTATGGGAATCTCAGTATACTTTATCTTATATAGTTGCCAGCAGAGATATTTTATGATTTTTTAACCTGCAGAGATGTCAGTACAGTTTATAGAAAGAAAAATGGTTATACTTGTACTACCAATGGCTAAACAAAGTTTTTCAGTTTGGGGAATATTTTTCTTTTGTCATACAAAAGCAATAATGCTGTGTGCAAAGATGATGTAGAAATTGTAAACCGTTCAGTTTTTCAGTTCAGAATCAGAGAATGATTGGTCCAGTGTGGACAGGAGAGTAAAACCAGTGGAAGCAGCTTGCCTCCTGTGCTTTCTAAGGGAGATCATAGTTGTGCTTACTTGAGGTGTGGAGCTGTATGAAGCTAACGATGTTAATCTCTAGAAGAGTCATGGGTAGAGGAAGGTATGTGAGGGTTTCTTCAGGTGCATCCATCACCTATCCAGCACTGACTGTTGCCTTGAGAAAAACGTATGGCTGAACTCCAGTGACTGACAGTGTTGGTTTCATAACATGAATCTGGTTTTCATCTATAAAAACAGTGACTGCATTTGCTAATGTAGTTTCAGACACAAGGAATCTCGTTCTTAAATCAGCCATGTGTTTTTCTTCGAATTTTAAGCAAAGAAGCACTTGTCAGTCTTAATTTTTAAATGCAAACAACTTTGCCTTTGATACCTAGGAACCTCAGGCTAGTTTTACATGCTATAGAAACATATTGTGATATTGTACCTGCAGTCAATATCCTGTTGGCAGCACTGTGAGTTGTGTGTATGGAATCAGGATAACGTGGGCTGCAGAAAGTTCCTGGAAAATTACAAAGCTATCCTGTGTTATATCTGTTTTCTCTAGAAAAGTCTAGGTAGCATTCATTGACACAGGTTTCCACTTTTGGAATTATCTAAAGCAGAATTGAAGAACAACTCCTAACTTCAGTGCAGTATAACAGATGATATTTTTTCTTTTTCCTTCCTTTCTTATTCTGTGTTCATATACTAGCTCTCAAGAAGAGCTGAAAATGGTTTCCTAAAGCGCTCAAAGGCTAGGTTGTCCTTATTCCAGGAAAAGCTGGTTTATCCTATTAACAGCTTTCTCTCTTGTTAGCATCCTTCCCTTCATATTGTATTAGTAACTGTTTTCTTGAATGCCCCAGAGAAATATAACAATATTAGTACCTTTCAAATTGTATTACTGAAAACAAATACAAGTAAGAAACAATAGTGTGGTGTGAAATTGCTAATAAAATACTTCACTGCAGTGAACAACTTAGAAGATATTTGAATGTCTCTGAATGGGAGAGAGATTGGAAACCTTATTTCATTGGATGGATGTTTAAGACCATTCAGGTGCAAAGTATATTCACAGAATCACAGAATGGCAGGAGTTGGAAGGGACCTCTGGAGATCATCTAGTCTAACCCTCCTGCTAAAGCAGGTTCACCTAGAGCAGGTTGCACAGGAACTTGCCCAGACAGGTTTTTAATATCTCCAGTGAAGGAGATTATTCTCTGGGCAGCCTGTTCCAGTGCTCCATCACCCTCACAGGAAAAATTTTTTTTCTCATGTTCAGGTGGACCTTCCTTTGTTCCAGTTTGTTCCGGTTGCCCCTTGTTCTGTTGAAAGACACCACTGAAAAGAGTGTGATGCCATCCTCCTGACACCCACCCTACAGCTATTTTTAAATGTTGATAAGATGCCCTCTCATTCTTCTCCAGACTAGGAGAAGAAAGGAATGGTGTAGTGATTTCTGTCTACCTACTTGTCTAATTTTAGTGGATATTTTTCTCTCACTGCCAGCCATTTTTTGTGAGTTTCTGTGGAAAATAATATTTTCTCTTGAAATGAACTTTACAATCTTATACACTGTAATATTCCTGTAGTCCAAACAAGTACAGATTCAGCAAGTAAAAGTTTTGAAACACAGAGGGAACCTCAGCTGCAAACGGTGGGGGATGGACTGGGCGATTTCTGTTCTTGAAAAACAAAATTTTCTTTTTATTTTTTTTTATTAGGCTCACAGACTTAAACAGTTAGTGAAATGACTTTGACTTCTAGTGACTGCCTCATAATATTGTAAATGCAATTAATTATGAATATATTTGGTGGCCCACAACATCTGTAGCTTTTTTTTTCTAAGTCTTGTCAAATGTGTGAGCAATTCAATAAGGATACAAGTTTGTGGTCTCAAATATAAAATGTGTACCATACTCTAGCTCAATTTTGAATGATTGTGGATTTTTTATTGCCCACATCTAAGCTTTGGTTGTCTTCTCTCTTAGGAAGTATGGTCTATAAATTACAAAAATTTCTGGGGTTGTTTTGGCTGGGATACAGTTAAATTTCTTTGTAGTGGCTGGCATGGTGCTATGTTTTGGATTTGTGCTGAGAAGAGTGCTGGTAACACACCAATGTTTTGGTTATTGATGAGCAGCATTCATACAGCACCAAGATCTTTTCTGCCTCTCACAGCACCCCCATAGTGAGAAAGCTGGGAATGCACAGAGGCTGAGAGGGGACACAGCCAAGAGAGCTGACCCTACCTCACCTAAGAGACATTCCATACTGTATAATGTCATGCTCAGCAATAAAAGCTGGAGGAAGAAGGAAGCAAGTGGACATTTGAAGGGGTGACTTTCATCTTCCCAGGTCACTGTCAGCACATGATGGAGCTCTGCTTTCCTGGAAATGACTGAACATCTGCCTGCTAATGGAAAGTTATTATTTTGTCTTGCTTCTGTGTGTGGCTTTAGCTTTACCTATTAAACTAGCTCTAACTCAAGCCATGAGTCTTCTTAATTTTACCCTTCCGATTCTTTCCCTCATCCCACCAGGGGACAGTGACAGAGTGACTGACTGATGCTTAGTTGCCAGGTTGGGTTAAACCTTGACAATTCCCTCTAATACATACCAAGCTTACTATACACAAGTCATATTATGCATTTCCGAAGTGTCAGTATGCAAATGATCCTCCTTTTGGTGTTAAATTAGAAAACCTCTGTTATACTCTTGATTTACCAACTATTAAAAATAGTTTAGTTTTTGTGGGATCTTTTTGCCATTTATGCAACAAAATACACGCTGTGTTCTTTAAAAGAAATCCTTAATTGACAAGAGCAAAAAGATTTATTGAGATTCCTGAAGAAGTAAAGAAGTGGCAGATTTTTCTAAGAGCTATGTGTGGAACGTATAATATGTTCTCTGAAAAAGAAAGGGAAAAAACCCAACCTAAACCAGCAGCATGTTACAATCCTGCGCTGAGCAGTAGTGTGGATTTATTAAGACAGATTTTATCTTCTTCACTTTGTACCCAAGAAATGGTAAGAAAACCTTAAGGACAGGGAAGACTTTCCACTTTAAAAATGCTGGAACACTTGCAGGACTTACCTGTTGTCTGCTGCTTCATATCTTTTCTTGTCATGAGTCAAAATAGAGCAACATGAGTGGATCTCTGTGTTTCTCATCAACCTCTTGCTCATTAACTTTGAACAATTATTTTGATGTGCCGTCATGTCTTGAGACTAACCACCGAATGGCTTTACATTTTTCTCCCAATGACAGTGCTATTTATTTCAACAAAATATTAGTTCAAAATTAGGTATTTGGTATTTATATAGACTTAAAACTGCTTGGCGGTGGAAAGAAAAGATTGTATATTACAGGTTTGGTTTTGTTTATTCTTAAACTTAGAGATAAAGTGCAAAAAGTGCTTTTGGCTTTAGCTTTTCTAATACCTCCAATCATTTCACTCAAACATTTCATTTATTGACATACACCACCAGAACTTTTCTCTTTTTAAAGTCATAAACAAGATAATTTATTCTGCTGAGTAAATATGGAAAGTTCTTGCACTTATTACTAAAATGCATAGAACTTGTGAATTACAACATTATGCAAAATCTAAATTTTAGTTATACATGTGTGTGTTTGTGTATAAAAACCCTGGCATCCTTACTAACTAATAAATTTGTTTAGAGTGCATGCTCACACAGTCTTTCTGATTTTAATGCAGCTGTAAGGAACTGTATTTATGCATCAGTTTGCTGGTTTTAAGTCTCCCTAAAATGATTCACAAACACCAGACCAAACCATCTTCAGGCCTTGTACTCTTGTGGTTGGTATGTTACAATGGACTTAGATTGCATGAGCTCCATAGGATAAGTGTAGATAGAAGCTTTAGACAGGTAGATGGAACTTCCCTGAAAAGGGAGTGAATGTAGTTGACACCTTTATGTATTCAGATGCTCAGTGATCACTTATATGGTGGATGTAATGGACTGAGAGTAGCACTGAAGGAGAGGACTTGGGAGTGTTGGTGGATGTGAAACTCAACATAAGCTGGCAATGTGTGCTTGCAGCCCAGGAAGTCAACTGCATCCTGGGCTACATCAAAAGAAGTGTTACTGGCAGATCCAGAGAGGCGATTTTCCCCTTCTACTCTACGCTCGTGAAAGTGAAACCTTGTCTGGAGTACTGCATTCAGTTCTGGGGCCCTCAGCAGAAGAAGGTGGATCTGTTAGAGCAAGTCCAAAGGAGGGCCACGAAGATGATCAGAAAGCTGGAACACCTCCTATATGAGGACAGTCTGAGAGAGTTGGGCTTCTTCAGCCTAGAGAAGAAAAGGTTCTGGGGAGACCTTATAGCAGCCTTCCAGTAGCTGAAGGGGGCGTACAGGAAAGATGGGGAGGGGCTCTTTATCAGAGAGTATAGTGATAGTGAGGGCTAACAATTTCAAAATGAAAGAGGGTAGGTTTAGATTAAACATTAATAAGAAATTCTTCATGATGAGAGTGGTGAGGCACTGGCACAGGTTGCCCAGGGAAGTCATGGATGCCCCCTCCCTGGAAGTGTTCAAGGCCAGGTTGGATGAGGCTTTGAGCAACCTAACCTAGTGGGAGATGTCCCTGCCCATGGTAGGGGGTTGGATCTAGATGATTTTTGAGTCCCTTCCAACCCAAACCATTCTGTGATTCTGTGGTATCATAGATGGCTTGTTAGGAGACCTTTCTGTACATCAGAAAGATGAGGCAAGGACATTAAGAGCAAGGCTCTGTTAAACACTGCTCACTGTATAAAAGGATGTAATTAAGGCTTCAGTAAGACACTATGTAACCTCACAAGACTCTGATAAGTCTCATCACAAGGTACATTAAAAATTTTCTTAGATTTACCATTAAAATTCAGGATAAAGGTAGTTGCAAAACTTACCTGTCTCTCCAGAATGTTGTGTCATTTTAAATTGCTTCCATCTTTTGTGGACACTTGTAAGAACTCCAGAGGAGAAATTATATCTCTTCTTTACTTGTTCTACTCCTTCTCCCACACTGTGATCCCATTCATGATAGGATATTGCTTCTTATCTCTTCAAAGCTCTGCAAAACAGCCACACTTATTGACTTTGTATTACTGCTGTAGGCTGCTCCTATTAATATGTGAATAATATTTAGTTGTTAGGTATAATTAAATCACCCAAACTATGTTAAATGAAAATCCTTGGTCTGGGGGAACCCATAGAAATTAGGTCTAACATCCTTTAATGTTAGCCATACAAACTTATGCATATGTATACTAGACCACATGCTTTAATATTAAGCAAAGTTCCCTTCTTTCTGCATTATCACAGTATCACAGTATCACAAGGCTGGAAAAGACCTTTGAGATCATCAAGTCCAGCCTATGACCCAACACCAACACCTATTCATCATCTAAACCACAGCACTAAGTGCCTCATCCAATCTCCTTTTAAACATCTCCTGGGACGGTGACTCCACCACCTCCCCGGGCAGCGCATTCCAATGGCCAGTCACTCTTTCAGTGAAGAATTTTTTCCTAATATCAAGCCTAAACCTCCCCTGACAAAGTTTGAGACCGTGTCCTCTTGTTCTGTCACCGATCAACTGAGAGAAGACACCAACCCCTGCCTGACTACAACCTTCTTTTAGGTAGTTGTAGAGAGCAATAAGGTCTCCCCTGAGCCTCCTCTTCTTGAGGCTAAACAGCCCCATAGGGTTTGTGCTCCAGCCCCTTCACCATCCTCGTCGCTCTCCTCTGGACACGCTCCAGCATCTCGACATCTTTCTTAAACTGAGGGGCCCAGAACTGGACACAGCACTCAAGGTGCGGCCTGACCAGTGTGGAGTATAAGGGGATGATAACTTCCCTAGTCCTGCTGGCCACACTATTCCTGATGCAGGCCAGGATGCCTTTGGCCTTCTTTGCCACTTGAGCGCACTGCTGGCTCATGTTGAGTTTCCTGTCCACCAGCACTCCCAAGTCCCTTTCCGCCTGACTGCTCTCCAGCCACTCTGCACCCAGTCTATAGCTCTGCATGGGGTTGTTGTGTCCAAAGTGTAGGACCTGGCATTTGGACTTGTTAAACCTCATGCTATTGGAGTTAGCCCATCTCTCCAGCCTGTCAAGGTCCCTCTGTAGGGCCCTCCTACCCTCCAGCAGATCGACACTTCCTCCCAGCTTAGTATCATCTGCAAGAAGATGATATCAAATAGAGCAGCAAGATCTTTCTGAATGTTTCAGTGTCAATTATAAACCCCTTAATAACATTGCTTTAGGATTTAATGAATCAGTTGTGTTAACTATTTAAAATGATTCCGCCAAAATCCAGTCCATTTCCTCCACAGGTCCTCAAGAGCCACTGTAATTTGGTAGAAATGCAAGGAGCTTTAGGAACTCAGTGGAAGTACGTATGAAAATGCTTGAGTACTCCTATTGTCGGCAGACCACTGATGTGGTAGAACATAATGGCTGTAGAAGACCACACTTGTTGCTTACTTAAAGGCCTTAACCTGCAACTTGTCATCTAAATACATAGTTGCCTCTCAGCCCTAGAGAGAGCGCTTGTATCTACCGATTTTCCTTTTGCTATGCAAAGTCTTTGGTTTCTTTTCCTTTCCTTCTTTTTTTTTATTTTTGAGGAATTTCTAAGACCTTAGTCAGGAAAGATCTCTGTTTCTTTCCCTACAAAATAGTGTGGTACAAGGAGTTCCATTTGGTAAACTTTGAGCAATATATTGTGAAGGCAGAATTACAGTGGATAACTTCTGGAATGCTTAGCACTACTCTTTGAGAAGCATTTTCTGGCAAAGGTTTAACATTTGTACATCACTGGATTTTTATACTACTTTTTAGCAGGTTTGAACAATGGCCACAATATCTAGCTGCTGCAAATTCACCCAGGATCTTTTTATTATCCCTGCATCCACCCCACCTCTTTGAAATTAAGCAGTAACAGATCTCCAACCACAGTTGCACCAATCCATGCTACTCCCTACAAGCACACCAGCTACTGTGATTTTAGCCCATCTGTACCTTAAAATCCTGATACTGGTGACTGGAGGAGCTGCATTAAAGCTTTTTATTCTTCACTGAATCTATACCACATTCATCTCCTGTTGCCATTCTGGGTTATTCCTGGGCCTGCTGTACAAACTGTCAGTGACTTGTATGCCTAAGTTAAATGCTTTTGAAAAACAGTAGAAAGAAATAGTTAATAATTCAGATTATATTCTTGCAAAGCTCCGTACATGTGTTGGTTCCGTTGTGAAGGTCTTTAAAGACAATGCTTTTGTTTGTGTTAGTGAATGTTAATGTCCCATCTGTGTGTCTCGAAACACACACTATTCCTGACATTTTGAATCTCTTCTCCACCAAATTACGCTGGATTTATTCTGGATATTGTAGTGATCTGAGGTGGTTACAATGATTCTGGATTAACTGAGTAAAATGAAAAATGAACCTCTGAAATAAATACTAAATTCTCCCTGAGATTTTGAATAGCCTCCATCACTATAGAGCATCTTACAATTTAGCCTGACAACAACACTTTTCTCTTACTGTGTCTGGTTATTGTTTAGGGAATGTAGGCATCAGGCCAACAAAGTAATTTGCCCTAGATCATGCCAGAATGTGAACCAGAATATGTATTTTTTCAGTCCCATGTGAACATCTTGCAGCTTGAGGGGTTATCCTCGTCACTCAGAAGTATGCATGGGATTCTCAGCGATGGGATGGGAAATTACTGAAACCTGGCACCAACACACTATTCACAGATAAAGTGGCCAAGCAAGGCCAGGTTGGATGTTTTGGCCATGTTACTTATATTTGGAGTTTTCCATGCCAATCCATATTACTTTATAACAATGCACAACTATTTTTGAAGATTTTTCACATTTAGTTATTTGAGGAACAAGCTGACATTTTCATTTTTCTGAAAAATTTGCATTTTGGGGGGCATATATATTAAAGATAGAAGTCTTACAAGTTAATCTCCTTTATGCCATCAAGATTCTCTTTAACTCAGGGAAGAGGGAAAGAAACATGAAACTTTTAAACTTTTTTTCTGCATCTTATAATTTATAATGGTTAAGTAGATCATTTTTGTTTGTGTGTAGTAAAACTCACTCTTAGGCTGAAACGTATTTCAGGTTCAAGCTGAATCCAATTTTTACAGGCAACCTGTTAGCCTCTAGGCCAAAAATAGGTAGGGTTGTAATGGAAGTGCTTATAAGCCTTAATAAAGCAACTCTACCAAATGGCAGAATTTCATCTACTATGTGTACATACAGTGTATTACTCTCATTATACATACTGTGACACATGAACAAGACAGAATAACATCAAATACAACAAATGTGTGCCACATTGGTGCAGAGATTTAAAAAAGGTGGTAAATGTAAGAAAACCTTTTATGGTAGAAAAAGAATACAATTAAGTAAGCCCTTTTTCTTGCAGTACAATTAATTACTGAGTTCATTAATTAATGAACATATTAGAGAAAGAACACCATTACTGACTGGTGGAGACCTGATATATTACTGAGTCAATAAACTATTGAACATGAAACAGGACCTTTCAGGAGAATTTTTTTCTCATAACCCACAAACACATATATTATTCTTGCACAGTCAGCACTTCTTTGGTATCCTTATATTTCATATTACTAATTCTTTTAATCACACGTACATACAGCAGTGTTTTATAACCTAGCTAATGAGTAATTGGACAGGCGACATTGGGACTGAGGCCTTGGAGTGTCAGGCATAATAGAGGAGATTATTTTTTACCCATTAGGTTTTTAAGACTAAAAGATAGTAAAAGAGAGGATAGGATAGGAGGGATAAAGGACTTTTGTACCAGAAGTTTGTCAGAGAAATACAGATTTTAAGTGGATCCATGAAGTATAAATGGCTTTAAATTGCTGTCTGATGCGGATAAATAAGTAAAGAGATAAAACATTTAAAGTAACTCTGAACTGTTTTCATCATCAGCAATCAAGGTGTTTAGCTTGGCCAAGCCAAAGTTGAATGTAATTTTCTTTAAGTCAGTATAGTTCATTTTGTTTTTAATGGAGAGTGTCTGTATGTTGGTATTTATCGTTTGGAAAAGGCAAGAGGATTCACAGTACTTCAGTATGTCAGTGGCCATAGGTACCAAACATCCTTCCCCCACCTTAGCCCCCAAGTAATCATTGATTGCATCTAATTCTATAGAGATATCTTTTCCTGGCAGCTCTGGTAGTTGCAGTAGATTGTTAATCTGTGAACGATCAGAATAAACCTCTCTGTCTCAGAAATCTCCATGCAAATTACATCTAAATGCATGCCATAAATTTATTAATAGCAGTTTGAAGTGCAAAGGTCATCTTCCACACTATCTGAAAACATATGTCTGTTACACAGTAAAAAGAGTCTCATGCAATTTGTATTCACTTTTCTGTGGACGTAGCTAGCCCCTATCAAATAAACCTGTGTAATTTTTGAAACAATTTTAAAAAGGCAGATGAGATATTTATAAGATGTGTTATTTAAGCAAATTTTAGATCTCTGCATGGGACTGGAGTTCTAGCAATTGCTGCTTTGAAATAGATTCATCATTTGCAAAACAGAAATATATGTTTGACAAATAGGGATTGCTAAGAGGTAAAGGGTTATGCCTAGATATCGGAGAAAGCGAGAGATGGCAGAGGAAAGTTACAGGATGTTTAATGAACAAGTCTGATTCTTGTACCTTGATCATTTTATCTTATTTTGAGAACACATCAAATTCACGACTCCTTTCTGTAGTGGAATAGTGGAGTTATATTCTATGTGAAGCTTGAAAAGGAAACAGCCTTTGGATAACATGAGGGAAGGGGAAAGAGATCCTTTGTTTTCCTTTTTGTATGCTTTTGTTTCCTTATTTTACTCTTGGTTTTAATCAAGCTGATATGCTGCTATGGTAAGAAAGACATTTTCCTTCAGGCAGTTGATGCAAAACCAGGAAATCTGTGGAACGCCTACAGAATCCTCATCCTACTACTCAGGTTTTTTTCCCTAAGGAAATAAAGCACTTCTTCTAAAGTCTTTAGGAATGTATTCATCTCCACTGGACAACAGACTATGTTATTACTGAATAAGCATTTTAGTTGTCGTTGCTCTGGGATACTGATGTATGTTTTTGAAGGAAAATTAATCTCTACTTAAAAGAATGAGCAATGCTTTGAATGTTAGAAGGCTGGATTTTGCTGTACAGTTAATACCCTTCTAGTCCTCACAACATGAAGGAAGAAAGACATTAATATGTGTTTTCTGTTTCTTTTTCCAGGCCATCCGCTGTACACTGGTAAATTGCACGTGTGAATGTTTTCAGCCAGGGAAGATAAACCTGAGAACCTGTGATCAGTGTAAACATGGCTGGGTGGCACATGGTAAGAAATGCATGCTCCAGGCTTGTCTTCTGTATTCTGGTCCATCTTTCATTGGAGTCTTTAAATACTAAGAGCTGAACTGATACAGACATTAGTGACATCTATTTGTCTGGACATGTGTGTCCTTTTTTTTACAGCAATTTCTAGTGTGGAAAAGTGAGGATCTGTTATTCTGGCAAGAGCTTGTGTGATAGCTCAAAATAATATTCTAGCCTTCAGGAAATAAGGTAGTTCCAGCAGAGCTTCACAGAAAGGCAAAAAGTTTGTAGTACAGTTGCTCAGCACAGTTCGTATTGCAAAGGAGCATCAGCCAGTAAGTCACTGAGCTAATGGACATTCAAACTGCCAGTGCCAAACTTTCAGAGTCTGGATGTCAGAAACGAATGAGTGTATTCTGTATGGCTCAACAGAAGTGTGCATATGTGATACGCGAGTTGAACCTCTCTTCCCAGGTTTAAGTGGCTAAAGAGAGAAAGGAGGGATTAATACGCCCGGATCCTGTGTCAAGGCATTAAAATACACTTATAGACCTATTTTACTTATGCTTTACTATTTTGTGTTTGTGATGCTTTATTTTTTCTTTACAGTCTTGATTAAGTTATGCATGAGAGTAAAAGAGAGAGCTGTATACACAATTAGAAGGCAAATAAGGAGAACACATAAAATGTTTTAATATAAAAATAAGAAAAGAAGAAAAAGTGAAAAAAGAGAAAGATTACTATGTTTGCAGAAGAAATTAGTGCTGGAGATGTCTTCTCATGGTTTCAACTATCAGCTAGGAAGCACATTCTTCATTCCCCACTTCTGCTGCACTTTCAGTGGGTTATATTCTATAAATTTTATTTTATATTGATGACACCTGGGTGGGAGCTTAGTACTTCCCTCTTAAGATGCACTTGATCTGTACTTATTTAATTCATGTGTGTGTGTACTTGTGCTTAAGCATGCTTGACATATGGCAAGTGTGAATACCCAACAAATTCAACAACACAGACTGCCAGAGAAGTTTTTAATATGTTCACATACATGGAAAGGAACACAGGAATGCAGGTAACATGCAGTCCTGTGTCACTGCACAGAAATATACACAGTCTGTCTATAAATACCCTAATACCACCAGTTTGGTAGATGGTTGCAGATTTATTATATACTTGATCCTCTAGGGACACAGCTTATTTTCGTTCCTCTTAATTCCCAGGAAGATATCTTCAGTTGCAGCATAACCAGACTCACATTTCTTGGAAGGATTGCTAAACCTTGCAAAATTTCTATAGTTCAGGAATGCTTCAGGCTTTCTGTAGAGTCAGCATCTGAAGTTTTGCTGATCCATGGATAGGAAGGAGTTGTCTAGCTATTTTCGAGGATGTCCTCCTCTTGAATAACAGAAATTAGAAGTCTAGCACTTACATTCTGTCATATGGGCATCCTGTATTTTCTTTTCAGCCAATACATTTTAGAAGAGAGTGGTCGAATTTTCCTGGTAAGTTCTTCCCAATAAGGTAGTTGGATTCAAAATCAAAATGCATTGCAGTGATTTGAGATGACCAGAGTGTGTGAAACAGAAATGTCCCTGTTTTACAAGTCCAGAAAGTTGAAAGGTGAATGTGATGATCAGGTAAACACCACCTGTTCCCATACTCAAGTGCTTAACTTTCCAAATAGAAAATTTAATATAGCTATATATTATTAGAAAGTGTTTGGTTTACTACTGTACCAAGCAAAGAATGTTCTGATTTATTTTTTTTAGTACACTTTGTGTACATTCATCTGAAGTATTCACGTTTTATGGCAGAGCAAGACAAGTCAGATGTATGTTTCATATACAATACTCAAAGCCCAGGCTTATAAATTACTTCCTGGAGACTATGATGCATCTAATTCAATTCTTAATCTTAGCTGTTTTCCAGTATTTTGAAGGCAGCATTCAGGAGACTGATCATTTCACTGCACTGTAGCTTCTGGATTTCAAAATGACTGAGTCAGGCTGCTTTTCAGAGATGATTTTCTTCAAACCATTAGCATGGTACTGTCAGAAGTTGTTCCTTGAATGCAAATAGTATTTCCTGCTGCTTTAATGAAAGGGTTTCGTTCTGATTTTTATTAATGAATTTCAGCTCAGCTCCTTGACGCATGATTTAGTGCTTTACTAAATGTAATTATTAGAGAATAGGTGTTTCAACAGGAAGTATCATGCTTATTCAGTTCTGATAACCTGGAATCATAATTAACCAAGTAGATCAAAAATAGCTTAGAACTGCAGTCTTCTCATGCTGTACTTGAATAATCTTTGCAGAGTTAATTCATGTTAATAACTGCCATTTAAAATGTTGGAATTCTTGGAGTGAGGAGGAAGGGGCATACAGCCATCATATTATTGCACTTTGCAACTCCTGGCTTGTTTTCTTTTTTCTTGTGTTTCTCATATTTTTCCTTGTTCCAATAAAATAAGCTGTACACTTCATGAAAGGAAATGTTTCCTACAAGTTCAATTTGTTCTATCTGGAGTCACCCAAAATAATGTTGACAATATATGAATAGATTCATCAGAGAAGTTCTTTTGTGGCAAGATAAATGTTTCTGTTTGCAAAAGTTCAGCTTATCAAGTTTTGACCTTGAACCCCTGTGCTGCAGTGGTAATCCTACCATTAGTGTTTCTAAGGCTGAAGCCAAAAGCTGCGTAGGCCATCACTGCCTTCTCTAGTACTGCTCTACATAATGAAGAAGGGATAATTGGCGGTTTGAATCTGAATATTTTAAAGGATTTGGATAACTAGACTGTTTTAATTTGTTTTCAGCTGAACCCTGGCTTTCATATTGGCTTTCAGCTTGGGTGGGGATTTATTTTCTAAAACAAAAAATAAATGGTTTAAATTGGATGAGACGTTTCATGGGCCTCAAGCAGGCAAATAGATAACAGTTAAATGTTTTTCCTTCTAGTTTTTTTATTGTTTAAGATACTTTGTATAGTCCATGTGATAAAAAAATAAAATCTTATTAAAATCTTCATAGTCAATTTTTTTCTAGGAGAATTTATTTTAACACAAGCCATTTGCTATTTTGTGACTTTTAAATAGTGTAGGACTAAGATGACTACAAAAAGTCAAGACTTTCTTGACTGCTTGAATTGGTTGCTTCTGATGATATTTTTGTTATGTTGAAAGTAACATGCTATACTGTCAGCATAGTCATGGCATTTTACTAGCTTTAGCACAAAAATCACTTACTCAAACTCCATTGGAAATAATGAAAAAAAAAGACTTTATTTGCTACCCATTTCCCCTAGCAGAAGTCTTAGCCTATGATAAAAGATATTAAGCAAGTCAGCAGTAAAAAGATGTTGATTTCATTGACTTTGCATTTTGCCTTGTGTGCGTGACATTGGTGTCAGAATAATGACTAGTGTACTGCTAGCAAAAGTAGTCTTATTAGAACTAGTCCAACAGATCAAAAGACCCAATGCAGTTTCAATGGGAAACAGAGGCTGCTCTGTCTCACAACTGTTTCGATCTAAAAAGATGAGCCAAGATGATACATGTCATAGTGGACTAAAGGTATTACTTATTACACTAAATTCTGTTTATTTTAGTTTCAGCATTTTAAACTTGCAGCAATTTAAAACCTCGCAGTATAATAATATTATTGTTTGTCTGAAATCATTGTCACCTTGTTTCAAAGACAGTCAGAAAATTAGAAATATTAGTTCTTTGTCTTGCCCTCAAACTGATCGCTGGTAAAACTCAGCAGCAGCATGTTTTTCAGATATTTTTGGTATACTGTGCATTCTTGGACTAGCTGAAATTCACACTGTTCAATCTACTGTAGGAAATGAAGTATCCTGTGAACATTTTTGCTGTCTTCCTTCTTTTTTTTCCTCTCAGAGAAAGCTGATCTGTAGTCCTCTAGTGATCCTTTGATGTCTTTTTCATCTGCATCATGCCGATCAGCACAGCTCGGGGCTCTGCTACTTATTCAAGTAGGCTTTAGTACCTCTCTGAGGTATAATGAGGCTGCATACAGCCCATCTCCAGTCCAAGACTTGGCCAGGCCTTTTCTCTAGTAACTTTGAGATGAAGTATCTTTAAGTTTTGATGAAAACCACATTAGCTAATAGATTTTGCATGTAGGCCAAATCAGTTACTCTTTTTAAGTTCAAAATCTTCCACCCGGTAAATACTCATGCTCAGAGACTTGCCACATAGGTTGCACTTTCACCTTGTAAAGGAAGTTTTCTGCTGCCAATATTTATATAATGCATGTACTAGGTTATTTATTGTAAATGAGACTAACAATGGAAACAACAACTTCCACTAGAACATAGAGAATACTCTGTTATAAAGTCAGATGCATGACATCACTGTGACTTCTTCATTCAGAATGGTTGAGTTTTCTGACTTTCTGCACTGTGTTTTATGAAATTGTCAGGCAAAAAAAATGAAGTGAGAACAAAACAAAGTAAGGACAGGTGTAAATAAATAAATACAAGAAAAAGAAGAACCTTGGAGAAATTTTAAAAATTGCAATTTTTCTTTATTCTGAAGTTGCTGAAAGGACTTGGTCCAGGAAAAAGGTTTAGATTTTAAATGTGCGCGGCATGGGAATGAGGTGGGGAAGAAGAGCAGTGCTATGTGAAATAAAACTCAGCAGGGTCTCAGTCCAAAGCTGTTAAGTGAAATAATCCAGGTTTGCAAAGTTAAAGATCATCTCTAACAAAACAAAACCTCATCATTGATCTCAGAATCTGTCTAAAAGCTGGCAAAACTGCCATGTTGTTCTTTGAAAATAGAGTTAGTGGAGAATAATTACTAAAAAAGGAAAGGAGACGTGTAATCCTATTATTTTTGTTTGCTGGTAAAATAACTGGGTTATTTTTGTATCATTTCGTAGTACGTAAAAAATAATCACAGTTTTAGCATACCAAATGTGATTGATCCTTCTATTCAATTTATTTAATACTTTAAAATGCTTAAAAATTACCTGAGAACATAATTTCTTTTTACATGGAGATTTTTAGCAAAGCAACTGTCTACAATTCATTGGTAACAAAGGCTAGCTCTTCATGATTTTTAAAGTAAAACTATTTTAGATCTAGTCTGGCTTTTACTGACAAAATCATTTAAATCCATCTGCTGTAACTTCCTTTTGTCCCTGAAGGCTGAGGTATATTTTTCATTACTCAGTTGTTTCCAGGAATCTTACCTGATTAACATTCATTCCTGGTAAACACTTTTTAAGTCCCCCCCCTTCTTCCTATGCCATTCATTTCTGCTTCCCTTCAGCAGCAATTACCAAAGCAACCAATACAGCAGAGAGAAGACGTGCTCCGCTGTCTTGTGGGTACTTTGACCCAGTATCTGGTTTTAAAGCCTGCCACAGTGGCAGGAAAGATGTGATATAGTGTCTGCTTTGGGTTGCTCCAAAATCACCCTTAATGCAAGTCAAGCTGAGGTGAAAGGAAATGAGAATATCCAAGCATCAGGGCGTCCAAGAAAAATAATATTGATTCAAAGTTTATAAAACAGAGGTGACTAAAATTAAATAATCTTAGCCACCCCAACATCAAGTAAAAAGCCTTCCTTTTCCATCCTTTTATTCAGATGATACTTACAAAACCTGGTGGGCAAGGGTTTAGTCCTCATGTAAATTTGACATGAAGTGTAGAAGGTTTACTCTTGGGGTAAACCACAGGATCTAACTTACATAAGTTCACATTTACACCTCCTTGTATCTCCCTGGGGGTTCAGGTAATCCTGAAATACATACAAGGCCACTTTTATGGCTATGATCTCCTATGACTAGTTATAAAATGCCCACAGAGGTTTAGACTAAAAGTATTTCAAAATGCCGAGATCCTGTTACTTGGTGCCCATTGTTATTGAGTTTGTATTTTAGACAGAACGCTTCATCCTGTTTACTGTATCAAATACCATAGGATAAAATGCTAGGAGATGTTTTGGACAATGATGTTGTATCTTCTCTTCTTATGGAGAGAATCTAGTATGAATAAAACAGACTTGCTATGTTCAAGATGGAGCAAAATCAATAAAAACAGTGATTTTTTTAATTAACACTTGGGACTCTTTCCAGATACAGTAGAGGCTGCTGTTTCCAAAGGTGGTCAGTGAAACCCTTGATCTTGCCCCCTTTAAGACAGAAAGTTGACTACATGGCATAGCTTCAGATAGGAGCAGATTGGTGTCTCATGCTAACTGCTTGGTTCCCGGATGAGCAGGGTAAGTTCTGTGGGATCTGAGAGTGCAAAACACCAATGCATTTGTAGGGCAGCAACATGAATCCACAGTTCTCCAGGATGTTTAGGTGACAGTATCTACTTATTAGTCTCTTTTAACACCTATGCTGCTGCACAGGAATTGCTGTGATGTGCTAACCACTTTATCATTTTATTACACTTTATTACATCATAAATTTTTATATCTTCTTAACGATCCTACAAGAAGCTTAATTGTTCATAGGAACAGCTTAATTAACTAGAGTTCACTAGGTTAAGCAGAACACAAATTGAAAGAGCTCTAAATGAAACAAACCCTACCACTCCATTCCATATAGCTTCATATGGTTAAAAAGGCATTTGACTGCAAGAATAAATTGTTCCTACTGCTTTCAGATATTACAAAATAATGATGATATCGTGGATAACCTTACCTTAGCTTTCTGGTTTGCAAATGTGAAATTCAATGGGAAAAAAATATATATATATTTACATAATAGATATTAAATAAACCTTTTTTTTCATATACTTAATAGGAAGAATTTGAGCAGCAGACAGTAGTGTTACTTTATTATCCCATTTCCATTTGGACTTATTAAATAGTAAAGATTATACAAGAAATGTATAACATGTATCAAACACTTCTTTAATTATATAATTATTTATTACAGTCAGTTTTTCTGAAGCATATTTAACAAGAGCTTTGTGAAATGGTCACAGTACATGAATTGGGGTAGATGTTCATGAATGGTAGAGCTGTCTATATGAAACAGTCTTCCAAGTTTTAAACATCTCCTCTTAAAGTTGCTCTCAGCAGCTTTAGAACAGGAGGTTTTCCTGGGAAAACTAGGGTGGTTTAGCACATGCGAGAGAGCGTTTCATAGGCTTGAACCAGAGTTACACCCTAGACTGAAACACTGCCATAGTCTTGGCTTGCCTGTGGGAAAAGCCTCTACAACACAGTACTCCATCCAAACAGAATGATGGTAACAGGTGGGTGGGCAGTGTCTGTTGCATTTTTATTACAGTTTTCAAGGCTGCATAAAAGATGGCATAGATTGCCTTGAGGAGTGGTGGAATTTCCCCCACTGTAAATATCAAAGACTCAGCTTGACTGAGCCAGAGATAACCTAATCTGAGGCCCTGCTTTCTATCGAAGGCTGTACCAGACAATCTACAGAAATCCCTTCCGACTTAGGCTTTCTGTGAATCACATTTAATGGAATTTGGGGTGCATTTGGATTAAGATGGAAATCCTCCACATCCAGACCACAATCCAGTACTCCCAAATGTGAGTCTGCCTCACTGTGTGTAGTATGTCAACCCTGTGATATTAAGAGCATTAAGATATATTAACTCCTATCTCACCATTATTAAAGGAGAGAACATTTTTAAGAAGGTATTAGTGGCTGATGGGAGGGAAACATTTGGCTTTGGAGGCAAGATAGGAAAGATCAAAAATGCATGACTAGTCAAGATAATAGGAAGAGATATATTAATTTAGTGGCTTCCATTATAAATTGTAGGTTTCAACAATGACACTATCAATCCATGTGTCAAGAAGCAGCAAAAGTGGAGCTGCCCAGCAAAGGGGTATGAGCCAGGAGTCAAGGACAACTCCAGCACTGGCCATGCCTGCTTCGGGGGCACAGTTCCTCGAGGTCTGATCATGGTAGACAGATCCAGGTACTAGTAACTGGATCCATTGTCAGCCTCAGACATGGCAAGAGAATGAGTCAGGTCAAGGCTCCATCCAGGGGCTCCAATCAAGAACAAAAGAAGGCGGAGGCAGAGACAGGGCTGTAACATGGGTCAAAGGGTCATCTAGAAGGCACGTCTATGACGTACCTTAGGTAAGGGATGATGGTCCAGGCCTGAGCTTTAGTAGGGGTCCTGGGCCCATGGACTGAGAATGCAGGGTGGACATCTCTGGAGAGGCTGGTCAGTGCAACGAAGGCCAGTTGGTGCTCTCAGGGCTGTGACACCATGTTTGCTGTCTCTACTAAAGTGAAGATGACACCAATACATATAAAACCAACTGTGTTTTGGGACACTCATGTGATTAATCTACGTATTTTCCTCCATCAGGATTATCATCAGTGCTGAAGTCCTCCTACACATAGGCACAAATGCACAAACCAATGGAGGTGACTGCAAGGTCCAAATCCCACAGAAGAGAAGATGTTGTGTCTCATCTTCCCTACTATGGTCCCCATAGTCAGATATCTTCATTCATTCAGTGTGGAAGTGTCTATTATCCCAGATGATTTCCTGAGAACTTGGAATGAAGGTCTTTTACAGCTTGTTCCTTTGAACACATTACCTATTAACAAGAAGGAGGGAAAATAAGCCTACCACATAATTTATTTGTTTAGGGAGTTAGTTCTGAATTAAAAACATACTCATGAGTTACGACTACACAGAGTTAGATCTACCCCACATATTTTGGAGAAAGCATTTTGGGGGGAGGGGGTGTCTTTTTTTTCCCTCTGTAATCATGTTTTCCACTACTGAGCAAGAAGTTTTTGTATAGGAAGAAAACGTAAAAGAAAACACCTGTTTGGCTTGCAGAAATTGGCCAGGGAGCCTGTTTTCCTGACAGACCAAAAGCGACCAGGGCCCCTTTAAAAAAAAAAAGCAAGATTACCCGCCTCCCCCCCATTACATGTGAGCATTGGCAGAAACTCTGACAAGCAGTGCTTCATATTTTATTACATTCTTGTCTGGCAGAATCTCTGTCAGGCAAAAACCTTGTCAGCGGAAAACCTGTCGTAGGATCAGAGGAGACAAAAACAGGTGTCACAGAGGCAGTCAAAACTGAAGGAAAAAAAAGATTAGGCTAAAGAGAGAAAGGCAGACAATTACATTAATGCCATTGCTTTTATCTTATAGATGTGTGTTATTATCTCGGGGTGCTGAGTGCGCAATTGCCTCAAAGAAAAGTAGACAGGAGACAAGGGGAAACTTGATAGTTATTAACTGAAGAGGCAGTGTGTCAAAGCTGGATGGGGTTCAAAGTTTTGCAAAGGGATAAAAAAATTGCAGACAGCAAGCAATGTCTGTGAACAAACTATGGTTGTGCTTCCGGCTACATAAACCTAGTAGCAACTTGGAATTAGATCACAGATGGAAATATTAATGAAAGTTTTCATTCAGACTTTTTTTAATAACATTTATTTTGTGTACCTGCAACTGAAGTGCTGTGTTGGTTTTTGGGGGTTTTTTTAGCTGTTACAAAAATGTTGTTAGATCATGAGGCATGGTGAGGCATGAAGACATTTATCAGTTTAGTTGCTGTGTTGTTTGGGTTGGAAACACCTATTCTCAACACACTTTTATATTAAAATGCTATTAAGGATCCTTTTACTAAGTGTGAACATCTGTACATGCGGGCTGTAAATCAGAAGATCACATATGTGTCCCTCTGTCAGAGACTAAATGCACTTGGCAAATGTTTTCCATTATTAGCTTTTAAGTAGAAGAAAAGTTGGTTTTGCCTATGAATCAGGTTATGCTTTACTTACTCTCCTTCGACGATCTTTTGAAAGTGTCTTAGTGAACATTTCTCTTTTATCTGGATTAAGTGAAATGGAGATCACCAAAGGATGCCACGTTGTAGCTGGAATTTTTACCCAGATTGATTCAGGGTGTTCACCCACCCATATAAATGTCAATATCTCATGCTCTCTGTGCTTGTGCCAGGGGTGAGTGGGGTAATATCCTACACTGTGAAAATATTCGAGCTATTCAGTTGGCACTGGCAAGTTTTCTTGTCTTTATTCACCTTCTAAGCATTATATTTTTAAGGAGCAATTGTTTCCACCTACAAAATGCACCACATTACACTGTGTTACAGGTGGTATTAAATTTGGATATTGAGGGAGGCTAGCTTAGACAATCTCTTATGACTGCAGTACTTTGCCTCTTCCAGTATTTTAGTCATTCATGGAAACCTTCTGTTCTTTAAAGGATTTGTTACTTCTTTTGTTGTGGTTGATGAAGAAGAAAATCTTGAACTCTGAAAATGTGAAAGTGTTCATGTTCACCACTAAAATCAACTACAGTGCTGCACATTGCTGTTAATAATACTGTATCTGTTTTACCATACCCAACATGATGTTGTTGCAACATTATTACAGAATATTTTTATGGTGGTATTGTGTATTTATTCGCTCTGCCAGTTTGAGTTTCTCTGGCTGCAGGAAGTGACCCAGTTGTTTAGATTAAGACAAAAGTCTGGGACACTCTCTGTTATTTTCTGGACACAGACTGCATAAAATTTCTTTTTCCTTCTCCTGGTGACCCTTGAACAAACCTAGTAATCTGGAAAGCTGATGATGTTTTTAAAATTCTGTATTGTCGTGTGTGTGCATGAACTCCAAGTATATCCCTCTTTGGTAAATCAGAAAACTGGCTAGAAAGCATAAAATAAAACCTAGAACGGGACTATTGCAGAGCCCAGATTTAAAACTGAAATTGAGTGAAATCCATAATGACCTGTGCATTGCAAACTACTGACTCTTCTCTGTGGTATTCTGAGATATACAACCCAACAAATCAGCTCAGAGAAAAGGTTTCACTAGACCTTTCCAACCCTCTGTAGAGTACCTAAATATTTATCTAGTATCAGGAAATTAGCAAGAGGCATGTGTATTTACAAATTAAATTGCATTAAAAGTAGGATATTTTAAATTCTGTTATATTCAATAAAGGCAAGATGTCTCTCAGTGTGAGACCTCTGAAGTACAAGGTTCATCACTGCATACTTGTATTTCTTTTGCTAAACAAAAGTGAAATCCACTCTGATGCATGCCTTTTAATTTGGTTAACCTTGTCCACTGCACATGGGAAAGGAAGTGGTCCAGGGTCAATGAGTAAATTTGCATAGCTGAGCTAATGAGCTGGCCAAGGTATGGATGAAATAAAAGATTTTGTATTTATTTACTGTCTTTTGATTAACTGAAAAAGTATTTGAGTCTTATTTTAATGTATCTTTTGTATTTAATTTCCTTTGACTTACACAGGGCCCCAAAAATGCAGTTAAATATAAATGGTGAAATAAATTTTCCCTCCCTCTTCCACTGCATTTGAAAAACAAAAAGAAACACAAATGGAACATAACAGTTCATTCAATGATTTGTTAGGTCCAATTCTTTTTAGAATATTATGCATAATAAGAATACTGCAAACTTTAATGTGAAGGTAGACATTGTATCATTTCCAAAGTTCTGTTTACAAGTCAGATTATGTTGAACAAAGACTCTGTAAAATCTTGGGGATTTTCTTTATTCCTGAAGAAGATAAAGAGTGGATAAGCCAAAAGGGGATGTTCAGCCTTAACGTTGGGAACCATTTGTTTACTGAGAGCATGGCCAACACTAGAACAGGTTTACTAGAGAGATGGCTGATGCCTCAAGCCTGTCAGAGTTTAAAGGGCATTTGGATAGTGCCCTTAATAAAATGCTTTAAGTGTTGGTCAGCCCTAAAGTGGTCAGGCAGTTGGATGACGTGATTGTTGTAGCTCCCTTCCAACTGAAATAGTCTAAATTATCTAAATTATTATGATGTGTACTTGATACTTCAGACTTGGGTAAGAAAAGCAGTACTGAAAGATTCCGGCTTCCTATACTATTTATCCAGTTAGCTATTGTTGGGTGCTGAAGGCAATCTTCTCAAATATCTTCTACTTCTTTATCATCTTTTTTGCACCCCCTCCCTCACCTACTTTTTAATTGTTAAAACTTCTGATACAAGTACTTGAAATTTAGAATTCACCATGGAAATATTACTGTGTGTTGTTATAGTAAAACACATGGACTTTTTTAGGCTGTTCCACAAAAATTTTCATTACTCAGCAAGTACATGATTTTAAAATTCATTAAAATTTCTTCTTCCTCTATCAGTGAACAGCTTTCCACTCACGTCAGGGTAAAGAGTATCTGACTGTCAGTGCAGTGCTAAGAACTGAACTGTTAAAAGCTAGCCTTCTTAGGTTAAGCACCTAGCTGAACCCACTGCAGTCATGTTTTCAGAAAAGATTATGCAGGTTGTGACCAAAAAGTCACAAACACATGAAAACTTTTCTGGGTGAACTTTTGATCCCACTGAAGTGGAAGATGTATGAGTAATATGACGTGCTGCACCAGGAAGGAGACTTTTAGTGTATGTTTTATGATGTTCAGTCACTGATATCTTCTTAATAAGGACACAACTGTTTATGTCATTTTTTCAGCTATGATAAAGCTAATACTTTCATATAATGTGTTTCATCTTGACATCTTCTAAGCACTAATAAAGTCTACACTGCTGTGGATACTGTTGAATGTATTCACTTGTGAAACACGACATTGTTCATTAGCATATAGAAACTGAACAAATTGTTGAGAACAGAAAATGGCAAGGAATGCATCATCCACATGAAATTAGATGGGCAATTCAGGACAGCAGAATACAACTATCTATGCTAAGATTTGGCAAGAAGACTTAAGTTAATATTCTTGTCTATACAGAAGAACCAACAATGAGACTTAAGTCCTTCTTTTATCTCATATTTAAAAAGTTTGTGTCTAGCCACATACATGGTCTCTTGAATGCACATAGAACACTGGCATTAGTTCACTAATCATAACAGAGGAGAAATCACTTAGAAGCACTCCAGAAACTGACTTCTCTCTGTCAACTATTTCCTTAGCAATCTCTTTTAAAGAAACAAGGTCGTTTTCAGAAATTGCAAATTATAATGAAAAGTTTCATTCTCCTGCCAAGCACAAGGGGTTTCAATAGTCAATGATCCAAAAGATTTTCAAATGTTAATTTCAAATGTTATATTGTTATTTCTCATATGGGTACAAGTGCATTTCCTTTCTCTTCATGTAGAACTTTTCCCTTTTTTTTTCTCTGTAGCATGAGGTCTATCTTTAGTTTGCAAATGTTTTTACACACCAATGCAAAAATATATGCTTTGTTGTGTTAGAAATTACACATTTCAGTGCATATCCTGACTTGTACTTCAAAAGGATAATATTCTCTGCTTATTTGTTTATTCCATAACATGTAGAATAAGGCTGCAAATCAAAATTCAAGATAATTTCAGTGTCACTTGGAATGTGAATCCAACATGGGACTAACTCTTATTTCTGTGAGTAAATGTCCACAGAGTTTTGTAATCTCATTCTAGCTATTAGTTTTATAATCCACTCTAGTCTTTAGATAAAGATGTCTTACAGTCATTCTGACTTGGGCCAAGGTAGGATTATTACCTTGAAATCTTCAGCAAGCCAAGTGTTCTTTAGCTGGAAGAACTTGCTTTTCCTTGCTACAGGCACAAGTTATACTGTTAAGTGAAGAGAAACAAAAACAAAAATTAAGATATATCGGAAATACAGTATGATACAGTGTTTAAAAAACGTTGAGTATTCAGAAAATATTAATTCAGATCTTGACTTCGGTCTGAATTTGTGTAGACTTGGAGAAACCAGTTAACCTCTTTGGACCCTATTCCCATTCTGTGAGACTGAAGACGGAAAGCACAAGGTCATCTAGATCTGCTTAATTATTTTGACTGTGTGGTAGAAGGAGATAGATATATTAACACTTTATTTTACTCCTTCCAAATGATTGGTCTGCCCCCCAGGTACACATATATGCACATCAGCACACATAAGGCACCGCCTACACAGTAATAAAATTAAATTTCTAGGCTTTTCCAGCTAAGTACTTGCATCAAATATCTGTAATTGTAGTAACAAAATAACTGTGTTACAAAATATCATCCATAAAATGGGCAAAAAATTTAGGAAAGTATTTGACCTGTTAAATCCTCAGTCAAATGCCATTTGTCCAACAAAGACCTGTGTCTGTAACTCATTTTATTTAACAAATTAAGAAAATGAAATATGATCGCCTTCAAACTAGTTCTCTTCTGAGTTGACACACAGCTGCGTACAATGTTGTCAATGTTCAAAGCAATTGCATAGATCATTTTCTGAAAAACTATTGGGGAACGTAATAATTTTTGCTTTCACATCTTCTACCAACAAAAGAATAGGTTCTTTGAAGCACTGATTTGATCTTTAGATCTCTTCACCATAAGCCCCGGTCAAAAATTGAAAATTTCCATTGTGGATTTCGTCAGTTTCACAAGAAACTTGATGTTAACTTGCTGTTCCCTCTTGTACAGCAACATTTTCTGACGGAGGGTAAGAAAACATCATATCTGAGCAGGCATCTGCTTGTACTGAGTGAAATGATCTAGTTGAGCCTTGCCTCACTGTGACAGGTTATAACATGTTCTATAACCATCTCTTTGTCTCTCCCCTCCCAGTCTTTGTTTCCAAACTATAGGGTTAGTCACCTTTTGTTTGCATCTGACCTCATAAATCAGTCTCATATCATGCAGGCTATGTAGCTGAAGTACTTGGGAAGAACTACTTTTGGAAGAAAATGTTCCACCCTTCACATTCTGCAGTATAAATGTCCTGTGGAGAGACACAAGACTGCAGTTCCTAGGCTTGCCGGTTCCTTATCTTTTTTGAATGTTAAATTAATATTTAAAACTATTTATTCAAAGTTGACTTAACCACTAGAATAGGAAAGATCAGACAAATCAGTTGCGAGAAATGAAGTATGAGGAAAACAGAACTCTTTGACAAAGTATCCCTTGGAGTAAATGTGTTGAATGAAGCCAGCCAGTAAATGATAAGGGCCTTTACGCCTTGGATGGAAGAAAGCAATTTATCAAGAGTACATGAACTCTCCAGTGACCATGAGCCAAGAAGAAACAAAAGTACAGCAGAAGTTCCTATAAAATTATTTTAAATACTCAGAAACTTTTGTTTAAAAAGAGCAGTGAGAAGCTTAGTTGCTGCAACATAGTCCATGAAATAAAAAGAAAATTCAATTTAAACATTGATAGTAAAATGTGTGATGTCTTATGCAATTCCATCATATTTAACTTCACGAGGGGATAAGAATTACCTTCATCCTGCAAACCTCCCCTCCCCTCATCTCTAAACTATTCACATCACAGTCAATAAGATGAAATTCACACGAAAGGGTAAAATAAACTAGCCAGCTCAAGTAGCTGTGAATTCATGATAGAATCTATGGTAAAACAGGGGACTAACTTTTAACATGTTTAAAAGACTAAGTTTTAGGTTGTATCTGTTTTATTTTTTCCCTCTAGAGTTTAAATCTCAAACCTTTCACAGTCCTAATCAATTCTGCATAGCTTCAATCTTGATCATCACTTAATCATAAATATTCTCTAATTTCTTTTGAACTTAAGAGTATTGTAATCTCTGGGGCTCAGCTAAGCACCTTTCTGCTGAAGTAATTAAAGTTAATTGTGACCTTTGGAAACTAGGTCTGTTTCAGACTGCATCTGTGAAAAAGAATCACTCGGTGATGAGTTGTGTTCCTCAGGGGGTTGTACTGGGACCAGTACTGTTTAATATTTTCATCAATGACATAAACAGTAGGATTGAGTGCACCCTTAGCAAATTTGCAGATGACACCAAATTAAGTGGTGTGGTTAAAATGCTTGAGGGACAGGATGCCATTCAGAAGGACCTGAACAAGCTTGAGAAATGGGCCTGTGTGAACCTCTTGAGGTTCCACAAGGCAAAGTTCAAGGTCCTGCACCTGGGTCAAGGCAAACATCAGTATCCACACAGGCTGAGGATGAAGGGATTGAGAGCAGCCCTGTTGAGTAGCCTGGTCAAGAAGGACTTTGTTGTGCTGGTGGATGAAATGCCTGCCATGTGCACTT
The DNA here is from genome assembly GCA_033558235.1 of Neomorphus geoffroyi. Classification (NCBI taxonomy): domain Eukaryota; kingdom Metazoa; phylum Chordata; class Aves; order Cuculiformes; family Neomorphidae; genus Neomorphus; species Neomorphus geoffroyi. The sequence continues at coordinate 27,330,999 of JAUMJM010000048.1, read as the reverse complement.
GCAGCCCAGAAAGACAACCATATCCTTGGCTGCATTAGAAGAAGCGTGGCCAGCAGGTCAAGAGAGGTGATTCTACCCTTCTGCTCTGCACTGGTGAGATCTTACCTGGAGCACTGCAACCAGCAGTCCTCAGTACAAGATAGACATGGACCTGTTGGAGCAAGTCCAAAGAAGGGCCACAAAAATAATTAGAGGGGTGGAACACCTCTCCTATGAGGACAGGCTGAGAGAGTTGGGGTTGTTCTTCCTGGAGAGAGAAGGCTTCAGGGAGGCCTTATTGCAGCCTCTCAGTGCTTAAATAGGGCTTATAAGAAAGGTGGGGACAGGCTTTTTAGCAGGGCCTGTTGTGATAGGACAAGGGGTAATGGTTTTAAACTAAGAGAGGATAGATTCAGACTAGGTATAAGGAAGTAATATTTTACAGTGAGCATGGCGAAGCACTGGAACGTGTTGCCCAGGGAGGCTGTAGATTCCTCGTCTCTGGAAACATTCAATATTGTGTTGGATTGGGCTCTGTATAACCTTATCAAGTTGAACCAGATGGTCTTTGGGGGTCCCTTCCAAACCAAACTGTTCTTTGATTCTATGATTCTATGAATCACCCAAGTGATATTTCTCTGGAAAATAAGTGCATCTGCCAAATTTGCTATGTTTAGATAATTATTTGGGATTATTTTTTTATGTTTCCTTTGTGTCTTCTCCTAAGATATAACATATTTTTAATGCCTTTTCTTTCAGCCTTGGACAAGCTTAGTACTCAGCACCTCTACCACCCAACCCAAGTGGAGATTGTGCAGTCCAATGTTGTGTTTGACATCAGCAGCCTGATGCTCTATGGTACTCAAGCTGTGCCTGTGAGACTGAAGATACTACTTGACCGACTCTTCAGTGTACTGAAGCAAGAGGAGGTGTTGCATATTCTACATGGCTTAGGCTGGACACTCCGAGACTATGTTCGAGGCTACATCCTTCAGGTAGGAAATAAAAAAAACATGTTTCCAAACCCAGTTAACTGATTATTTTTTTTTTGTACAGATGTAGTGACCGTGCACCCAAAGAGGTAGAAGGATATGAAAGCCGATTTAGTAGGGCATGCTGGAGTAATGGTGCTATTGGCAAAATACTTAATTTTTCCTAAGCTAAAAAAATTTATGTTCCCTCATACTGTAGTAATTATTTGTATTTGCTCATGCTTATTGTACTGAATACCTTAAATACTGCAAATATTGAGGTTAGCTAGCTGCAAGCCTGATTTGGTCATCAAAGGCAAGTTTTTTTGGTCCAACTGGAAAGTTTTCAGGGGCTTCTGTTTGACATAAGAAACTAACATAAAAATCAACACCTCCTTCATCTTCTCTTTCCTTCTTTGGCAAGATATCTAATAAGAAGCAGATAAAATGGGGGTTCTGATCATGGTTGTATTGGGAAGTATCCTTACAGTGTAACGTATAAACAGGAAAATCTTGTTTATAAAGCCATTTTTAAAAGGTAGCTTAAATAAAGTGTTACATGCAGATTGATTAAGACAAGGGAAACAAATAAATAAGTAAATGATGAAATGGACAGGCTTGCTTTATGAGTATGGTCACGAATGTGTATGGTTGATTATCTGAAGATTTTCATCATCTGTTGAGCTCCAAAATGAAATATTACATTTCATAAGACTGTTTCTGATTGACAATACAATACCACATGCTTCTCTTAATTGCTGCTGACTTTGTGGGAGCTCTGCATCATCTATAACTCTTGCAGTTACTAAGTGGACATGCTGAAGAACTTTGAAAATTCTAATTTCGGATTTATTTCTTTACTTTCTTAGGCAATTACAGTGTGCTTTGGACTGAATAGAAAATATGGGAATCTTTATTATTACTCTGAGGCATTCTAACTGTATTTTTTAATTCATCTTCAATTTTCTGTCCTTCAAGTCAAAGAAGTAACTTACGTAACTCTATAGAAACCTTCATATTTTTTTAAATGCTCCATACAAGATTTTCTCAGGAAAGCATTCTGGATTGTAGAAACATCATGGAGAAAGAGCAAATAAAAAGGCTATTACATTAATAATGTTATTCTTACTAGAATATATACAGAATGGAGCTCTTCAATTGTTTTAGGGTTCTCTTAGGCATCTAATGTGTAAAAGCTTAATGTTATACATGTTCAAATATAGTAGAATTCATTTTTTCCATTATCAGTCTAAAACTTACATGTAAGTATATACTTATGCAGTAGATATCTGTAGGTGTTTGTCTGATATATATATGGTTGGATATGTATCTGTAGATATTCTATTATATTATATGTAATTTAGATAGCTACATGATAGATATCCATAAACACATACTGCAATGGTGTTATATATGTATTGCATCATATTCTAAGTTCCTGGATTCTGAATGCTACTGATCGAAAGGGCTGAAGAAATACGTGTAAAAAAATGCAGCCTTTCTAAGATATAAAATTGGAAAATTGCTGTGTATGAAATGCAATTAATAGTTAGGCATAATATATTACAAGCATAAAATGTGATTCAGTTTCTCTTACAGACAAGAAGACTGACTGAAATCAGTAGTTTTCTTGTTTTAAAGGTCATAGAATCAGGATTGTATTGATTTTGTTTTAATTATCTGCTGGAATGATCTTAACATATGCAACAATGGCTTCTAGTATAATTCCATAGAGGTTTATACTGACTGTGATTGTGACCTATGCATCTGAGTGTTGTAATACACCATTAGGTCAGAGTTCCGTTTATCTGGCTAAAACTCAATCACATTGTAGCCCTCAAGGTATGAGTTTTACCATTACTACCTTCAACAACAGCATATTGAATATAGTGTCAGTTAAAGGAGAAAAATTATCAATGAAAGTTAAGGGCAGCTGTAGCAGTCTTGCCACATATTGACTTGGTTTAGCACTCTGCTGTGTATTGTGTTAATGCGTGAATGAAGACCTACGATAGGTGGTCTAGTCTGCTTTTTAATCTAGCTCTCTCATTTCAAAGAATCACAGACCGGTTGAGGCTGGAAGGGTCCACCCCACCTGCTCAAGCAGGGCCACCGAGAGCTGGTTGCCCACATCCATGTCCAGGCAGCTTTTGCATAGCTTCAAGGATGGAGACTCCACAGTCTCTCTAGGCAAAAGGTCCATTTTTGGTCCATTTTTGAAAAAGGTTTCCGTTAAAGCTAGAAAGCTCAGCATATGGCAGAAAGGGAAACTGCCATGATGAAAAATCTTAGGAAAGTTAATGAAATCTATGATAATAGAAAAGTCTTTTATAAAAAGTAATTCTATTGCTGCTATATGATGAAGAGGAGAAAAGGGGCATGCGGGGTCATTTGAAAGGAAGTGCGTACTAACACAGGCACAGTAAAAGTGCATACTGATGAGAACTACAGGTACTGACTCCTTCAAGTAAAGTGTAGTGTTCCATAAAACTCATCATTATAGAACTGGAACTCTTCATAGGATTGTTTGAGGCTTTCAAATTCAGCTTTTCCACACAAATAGCTTTCAATGAAATGGCATGAGCCTCTTATAGAGTAACAAAAGTATCAAGTACGAAAGAAATAATCCATCTGATTCTCAGTCTGGAAGTATAGTTCTTTTTCACTTGTCTGTGCAAACCTGTCTAAGTTATAACCCAGTCCAATGAATGCTGGTGGTTTGCCATACATTCATACATACTCATTGTATGTCAAATACACAAATATACATCCCTTGGAAAAGGTAGTTAGAGAAGTATAGACTGGTAAACTAGATTGTTTGACTCTAATATAATTAAAATAATATTTTAAATGAAATTATGGATATCACTGGCATTAAAAAAAAATAAAAGGCTGGTAGCTTTGAGAACACTTGCTCAGAAATACAGACTCTGTATCCTAAGTCTCTTCTACAAGGACTAAGAGAAGTACCAGAATAAGAAAAGGGAATGGTTGTGACAGATTCCAGAATGCTTGTGGTTCGAGTTCCAGTGTTCAACAATTAAAAACAGTGCAAACGCTTTGTAAAGCTGTTACAAAATCAGAGTTTCATGCCTTGGGAAGGTCTGAGACATCAATTTGTGCTGAATTTCTCCTGAATCATAATAGAAGTATTAAAATGTTTTAACATTGTCCCTAAATGGATGCTTTCTGGATAGAAAAAAAAAAAGTCTTAGGGTACATGGATCATCTCAAAATCAATTATTTTAGTATTGCCAGACATTTTCTTTTCTGATCAAGGTCTATAACAACACTTCTTCCCATATAAAAAGAAAATAATTCTTTTCTCAGAAATTACTGAGTGAAACATCTCAAGTGAGTGCTCCTCTCAAGAAACCAGAGAAAACCAGTGTCTCTTGTTGTTTATAGTGCTGCAAGGTGGGTGGGATTATTTGTATTACTCTCATTTTAACTAACAGTGTTCCTAAATAGCAATATAAAAAGCAGTGGGCAGAGAAAAATGCAATATTTATTGCTTCATTCAGTGGATGCATAAATGGAGCACAGGAAGCAAAGGAACCCTGAAGACAGTGGAGGTAATACGATACACCAGCTTTCACATTTGGGCACAGTCACAGCATTGCCAGTAATGGCTGAAAGGCATTAAGACTTGATAAGTTTTCTCTGGCCTCTGTGCAAGAAACCTAGATTCTGCTGAATATGAAATGAAATGTCAGTGAGTGACAGTTCAGTCAGCAGTCTCATCAGATTGGCCACAGGAATAACGTTTTAAAGGAGGAGTTGTTCTTTCATCTTTAGAAGTGATCCTCAAAACAACTTTACTGCATAGGGAGACTTCCTGGACTGTGTTGAATCCAGAGTGCTTCAGTTTTCAGACTTGTTTAGCCAGTACCTGTCACAAGGAACTAAGTTATTATATTTGGTGTAGAGCTGTTAGTAAGCCTGTAGGTTTTCTCTTTTGGAACAGTCAATGCAACAACTGTCTTCACACGTCGTTTTGGGTCAGATTCTGCACCTCCTACTCAAAGAGCTGTGATTAGTGGCCCTATTGATTTAGGTGAAGTTACTTTTTCTGTAAAAAACAGCTCAACTCTAAGTAAGTCTCCAGCCCTGGTTTGATTCCTGCTGAGCTAAGTGAAGAGGCAGCTTTGCCAGCTGTTCTCTGCTCCTCCAGTGGAGGATACTTCACCCTACCCATTTGCTAGTGTAACTACAGGTACGATTGCTCCCTAGCCAGGTTGTCTCTAAACAAGCCAGGTTAGAAAAATCCTCCTGCTGAACATGTGCAAGTTAACTGATTATTCTGATAGAAAAGGGCTAGAGATCTATTATGCCGCTAGCAATGAACAACTGGGGCATTCAGCTTTTACACTCGTCCAGCTGCAGATGACAGGACATGTGACCACAACTTAGAGGCCATAAACTACTCTTTCCAAATGACTCAGTGTTTCAAGTAATAGCTCAACACTTTTTCAGCTGGTTTATGATCAAATAGTTTTAGTCCCTTATTGTAAAATAAATTTTATCTCTACAGTTCAAAGAGGGAAGCAGAGGCACAGAACATAACATTGGCAGACTCAAAAAACAGGGCTAGACCAAGGAATCCCGTTCTTACCATTGTTCCCTCAAAAAAAGTAGCTTATAATCAGTAGCTCGTAGGCAATATCTTGGCTACCAGCTTTCTGGTGCCACTCACAGCTGTAAGAATTAAAAAACAAACAAGCAAACAAACAAGAAAATAACAAAATCAAAACTAAAGCCTGCTGGAGTAGTATGGGTATTTTATTGGCCCAAAAGGCGAGTAACAGAAGTTCATGCACTGGACCGTGCATGGGGGATCGCTAATACTGAATAAACATCTTTACCATGGCAACATCAATGCTGGAAACTGATGAAATAAAAAAATATTAGGTACCACTTTCTGCTTTGGTAAGACTGAAAATGGGAGTATAATTCTTTTCCTGCCTCTCGGGTTTAACTGTCAAGATGGCTAGTTTTAAAAGCAAGAAAAGAACTCTGGAATTAATGACATCCTCTGCCATTGCTGAGTTAAGCTTGTGTGTTTCTTTGCCCACTGATCATCAGCACAATCCCTACTTTATGAATTTAGTTAACTCTTCAGATGGTGACCAGGATGGACTCTTGGTTTTTTTTCCCATTGCTGTGTTGGTTCTGTAGGGCTGAAAGAACTGCTGGGCACGAGGAACTGTTTCAATCACTGAAGTCAGCTAAGAGTAAACTCTCAGAAGGCAGTGGAGGAGGACAGATTTAGACATTACTTCAAAAGACAACATCCCATTAACTAAAAAAACCTCATTCAAATATCGAAATACACAGTGCAGGTTAAATAATTCAGTTCTGAGCATTTTAAAGAAAAAATTTTATATGCATAATCTTATTAGATGCTCATAAGTATTGGTGTTATATTTGACTGCAAATTTCTCAAATTTTTGTACAACATAGTTGTTCTTGTTGGAATGGATTGTTTTCATTCACTATCCTAGTTTAACACAACTAGATTGTTCATGCACCCACTTCTTCCATCCAGATTAAGTACAAAGATTTGGGGAGAGACCAAAGGAAGAAATTTGAGCTTCTTCAGTAATACGGTTCTTAATTTCTTTTCTGTTCTTTCTCTGAGTAATCCCTTAGCACCTCATCCCTTCTAAGCAGGTGAAATATTAACCATATGCACAGATGGAAATTGCTTTACTGTTCTTAAAATTAAATATTGCCCACCATTGGCTTGTCTATGGAGGATTTCAGAAAAGCATGAGTTCTGTTGCTATCTGACCTCTTTTAGAGGCTTTAGAGTTGGAGCTTTCCCGTCTGTACTCATTTACGTCCTTTTAAGATGTTTGAAGTTTTGCTGCAGAGACCAAGTGCAAGGGCTATTTAATTAAACAGCTTGTCAAAAAGCCTCCATTGCTTAAACATTAGAAAGAGGGAACATTAGAAATAAAACAAAAAACCAGCAGCTCTGAGGATATCAGTTTTTCCAAGGTAGACAAGCGGTGTCAGATCATTGTAGTGATGGTATCCCACTTCCAGTACAATGTAGTCTGTTATCTGTAATCACAAGTCACGTGAACCTGTCAGGTTTTTTTCCCAAGTGCCATCAATTGATTACTTCTTTATTCTTTCTTATCAAGAACACCTTTAAAGGATGGTATGCTGCATTATTTTTGGTAAATAAAATTAAGATGAATAGGCAATGAAATTATGATATGGATGGATGGGGAAAGTTTAGCTTTGCAACCCTGTGAAAATCTGGTGACCATTAGCACTATTAATGCAGTAAAAATGGCTTTTTCATGTGAAGGTAGTGCATTTATTTAATTGATATTGCTTCTTATTCCTCACTCTTTGTCAGTCTCTGGATTAATACTTTGTCCTTGTTTAGCTGTGACCACAGGAGGATTTTTATGCATTTTAAAAAGCAGTCACTTACTAGGTCTTTCCATGTCTGTATGAGTATTATGGTCTTCTTTTGTATGGTAAAACTAAGGCAGATAAAGGTTAAGAAGGTTATCTGGTAGAGACTGTAACAAAGCCAAATTACAAAGTCTTTCACATGCAAGCCTCTATTTCCCATAATAAGTGCCACCCACGTTAAATTGCTGATTATGAAAACAGAGTTACTATTTTACAGCTTTATTTACTATTTCCAGCTTTGTTAGACACTCTTCTATATTGTGTTTTCTTTTCCCCCTTGTAATTATTATTAACACTCATGTGTGTTCTTTTTTTCTAACATTATCTTTCAACAGTGACCCTCAGAGTGACCAGGGCTCAAAGCTGGATAACATTTATCCAGACTTTTTACTCTCCCACTACAGATGGGATTTAATTCTGGTTCTCTTTAGTATTTTCCTTACCTATTTCTTGTTCTGTCTGCCTGCCTGTTGCCTCCTCCCTGTCTTTCCACTTCAACTTACTTATTCTGTTGTCATTGCCTCCCATTTCTGCCCCCCGCCCCCACCCACCCTACCCCCACCTTTATTTCTTCCTTATCTTTCCCTCTTCACTGTCACTTCAGTTTCACTGCCTCTCCTTCTCTGATTTTACCTCTTTAGCACAAAGAGATGAAAAGGATCTGTTAGATGATGTGTCCATCTCCTGAGTTTTCCATTCCTCCCACAGCATCGCTGCATGCTAACATTGCGGCTGTGATCATCTGGAAGAGTTTCTTTTCTCCCATGTGAGTCAGCTTAGCATACTCCCCTGCACTTCTTTGGAACAGATATTTTCTGCTATGCCCCTTGCTCTTTTGTATTCATCTTTAGCTGTACTGATCTAGAAGTGATTATGCTATCGCTACTCTAAACAGAGGGTGGAAAAAGCACAAATAAACCTTCAAGGGCTGAAGAGGGAGATGGGAAAAAGAGCCCAACTGCTGTGCAAGAGGGAAGCATTGTTGTATATTTGAGCAAAGCAATGCCACTTGTTCTACAGTGTGAAGTGCTTTCAGATTTTCTCTGTATCTGCACTAACTTGCCTAACATCTCCCTGCTGCTTTTGATGCCATACCTCTAGTAGTAGCACTACCAATCACACTAGTGCTACATGACTCTATTTATCATGACCATTAGCATTTGAACTGGGAAAGAATAAAAATAAAGTCTAAAGAGTTTGATGGCACTTCTGAATGCCACCAGGACAAGTTACATGACAACAGATGTCTCAGTAACATGAAGATCATTTAGATTTCCAGAATATGTGCAGCTGGAGAGCTGTGCTATTGCTGCTCTGTGTCTTGCATCTTGCAAGGGTAATGAAGCAGAGGGCTGTATAACCTCTGGTGATCAAAAGCAGTATACATGATGCTAGTTCTTAATGACTACTATGAAATAGTGAGCCTTTATAACCATAGTGTTTCACATGGCTCAGAAATGCTACGATAGCCTTTTTAATGGCAAACATTTTTGATTGTGGAATACAGAAAGAAAAAAAGGGAAAGAGAGAGAGAGAGACTTTTGTGTGCTGTGTTTCTCCCACCTGTAATGTGTACTGTTTACAGTACTGGGGGTAAGAAGCCATGATCCCACTGACGTAGTTTCATACAGCTGGGCATAGCCACTGGGATGCAGGGCATGGAAATGGCTGTTACTAAAGGTCTTCAGGCATATACCTGGACCACGTATGCTTCCCTTTTAAAATGGAGCTGAAAGTCTCTTCGTCTGTCAAGGCTTGAGTTCATGGTCCTGTGCTTCTCTTGTGATAGCTGATGAAATCATGAATACCTAAAGAAGAGTGGTTGATGAAGGAAGTGCGACGAGTAGGTCACTGCCTAGACTGTTTTAGCTGTGAGTGGTGCCATCAGGCATTGGAGGAGAAACAGAGCCCTGAACTTGGGTCTTGGCAGGTACGCCAAAAAGGAAACTATTTCCAGCTTTCTAGCTTCAGAATGTTTTTTTAACTTCTATTATTCATTTATAATCACAGATGTTTTTATCCATGAGATCTGTGTATATGTGTCTGTATATATGGACATACTTAAATAATCTGTAAATTCTATTTATATTTCTAAAAGATTGTGAGTGTGTGAGTCTGTGAGTCTGTGACCAAAGTCTCTGTTATTGAGACAGATTCTCTGTGGATACAGGGAAGGGAGAGAAGGGCTTTCCTCCTAGCCTAGAAAATCACTTTGTGAACGATGCCACATTGAAGCCTCTATCGGAACATGTCCTGCACTATGTCAAAGAAATATGACCATTGAGTTGAAGACAGGATCTTGGGGTTACTGTCCATCTCAATTTTCTTGTAATAAATGCAGTGTCCTGTTACAAAATAAATAAAACAAAAGGACATAAAGCTATTGATCGAAGGGAAATGTGTGTGTGCATGCGGAGGGAAGCAAGTTGTGCCAGGAATCCAAGGAATTAATATCATTAATATCAAAATATCATTAATATCAAAAAATGCAGCTCAGAGATTAGAACTTCTGCTTTTTATAGACTACTCTCTTCACAGAAGACCTCAGGCTGAATTAAAATCGTGGTTCTGGAGGTGATAAGGTTGCTATATTAACCATTCAGCCACACATCAATGGAGATTAACTTTGTTAGAGAGTATGGAGTCCAGACCATGACACTTTAATGGGTTTAAGACTTTTCCCAGTTTAGACGCTTCTTGCTCTGAGTTTAGGGGTGGGTTTGATTGCCTGTATGTCAGCAGTGGCTTCAGGCACTTATGAAATTTAGGCCCACAGACACTTAGGAATCAGGAAGAGCCACAGAGAATCAGAACTTGTCATCTGTCCAGCATCCGTTGATTTACTGCTTTTCTTGAAGTCCAAGGGATCTCAAGGGTACTTTTTTCCCTTGCAGCACTAATCTTTCAATGAGGTGCTAACGCCTGTCCTGAGCAATAACAAGGAATAACAGTGAAGTGTGAGTGACTCTTATTAGGAGGGGTAAATGTCATTAGCACTTACCGTTGCCTTCTAGGCAGTAAGAGCACAGTATTGAATGTAGACAGACAACCCCCTTTAAGTAATCAAAGTACATTTTGAATCTAATGAACACAAACTCTTATATTTTAATTAAGAAATTTATTTTTCTTTCCTGTGCTGAAATATCTTCTCTGATTTGCTTGTCGTTTTGCACCATGTCCTAGAATTCTGAATACTTAACTTGAAGACAGGAAACGTATTATTCTACCAGCTCTAATATATTAACTTGCTGCACGAGTCCTTTGTGCTTCAGCTTGATTTCTCTCCTCCCCCATGGCTTTTACAAAATGTTCTAATCATTCCAATTAATACTTGGATGTTGTTAATTAATGTTTATGAAGTGCTTTGAGATCCTCTAATGAAATAGAATATGTAATTGTGATTGTTCTTTAGTCAAATTCTGAAACATCACCACCACTGGAACAGTAGGTTCAGTAAATATTTTTTCTTGATAATCTTTTTAGCAAATGGAAGAGGAACAATTTGTTTTCATTTGTTCCATTTTTGCTTTTTTCTAGTAGGGAAAAGTATGTCTGTTTACATCCAGTCTTGCTAGATTCTTCTTGATGAATCTTGCCAGAATTGCACCCTGAAGTCTTACATTCATTATGCTGGAAAGGGTGTGGAAACATGTGCTACTGACTGAAAGTCATCTTACAGAGAAGGAAGTCACTTGTAGGATGGTAGATTTTTAAGACTGCTGGCCATGTATATGTCAGCTTGCCATCTTTTTCATGTATCTGTATAGCTTCCCTGGTGACATGGTTATGGTAATAGTGTTAACAACATTACATTTTTATCCACATAGACTGGATATTGATGTCTTTAACTCGTGTCCAAGTTGATATGTGGTGCTGACAAGTAAAAATAAAGGAAATGAGCCTGCTTATCCAGTAGCTTGCAGCTTAGCTTGTGTTGTACAGGGCTTCCATTAAAACAGAATGACTCTCAGACTATTTGGAAATAGCTAGGACAACACCTGGGCAACATAGTCTGTTCAACTAACTCAATATATAGTTGAATGAATGCTTGGTGAGTGGCTTCAGAAAAGTATAGTGACTATAGAAGGTCAGCATATTAATACGAAGCAGTTCAGTATTAATAGGGTCAAAGCATTTGAAGGTCATAAATTCTAGTTCAGAATATTAGGGAATTGGTTTAAAAGATTAGATTAAATATAGCTTATTATAATAGTAGATTAAGTATAATTTCTTTTTGCTTTCCATTTTATACTGGAGAAAGCTAAGCTTGTATTTTCAAGCTGCTTCTCCCTGTTTTGAAACACCAAAACCCAATGAAAAATGAAAACTTCTTTAAAGAAAAAAAGAAAATCCACATACAAACTCCAGGAAGCAGATACAATAGAAAAAAAGCCTGATTTGTAATATCAAGCGATTGTCGATAAAATTGCAAGAATTGGCTATTCTGAAGTAGTGTTCTTGAGTACTAGATAAGACATACTGAGTTTGTAATGTTACAACCCACAAAAATGCTTTTGTACGACCCATCTCTTTTAGAAAAAATTGTATAAACTAAAATTAAATTTAAAGAATTTAACTAGTACTAATTTAATCGCTTTCCATGAATAAGCTGGTTTTCTCTTGATAGGAGTATTTCAAACAGTACAATGGGATGCAAAACAGAGCTTTTCTCTCCCCTTTGTAGGCTCAAACAGTTGTGAGGTACTGGATATGAGACCCGTGTTATCCACTTGCTGGCACAGTTGAAGGCAGAGATATGTTTATTGAGAGAAAAAGGGTGAGGAATTAATAATGTCTGTAGCAGATTGCTCACACAATGTGTTTGTTGGGAGGCTGCAGAGAACCTAAATGTTACAGAATGTATGGGATGACTGGCCAGCAGAGGTGGTGTGGTCTAGAGATGCAATGGCAGCTGATTATGATGTCTCTAACCTTGTCACTTCCGGATCTTTGCCTGGAGGACGTGGCTTGATGAGCCCAGTGACATATAGCTAACAAGTTGATTTTACATGGTGAGCTTAAGATGCATCTTGAAAGAGTAATCTTCACATAATGCCTACTTATTTATATTCTCAGAGCCTGGTACATGATGTACTATGAACTGAAAAACGCTGTAGCTGTATATATATTTCAATTTGCTAATTTTGTTACTGTCTTATAGTGCAGTATTGTTGCATATAGTATTAATACTGTCCTGTAACAATTATTAAATAGAAGGCTGTTTATTCTGGTATTTGGAAGAGTATTTGTTTGAGTGAAATAAAGAGTTAGCCCTCTCATTGGGTCAATACAACCATTTTTTGTAGGCATGAAAATATTGCAACAAACCTGAGCTTTACACTTCACTTGGAGTCAGAGGAATAAAAAATAGATTTTCTTAAAAGTTTTTCTCATTGTTGCTTGGGTTTGCTTTGTTTTTTCAGTTTTTTTGAGTAGTAAACCACAGGATCACATAGATCAATGAAAATACAGTACATTAGCATGGAACTCCTTGTTATATCAATGTTAAGATTTCAGAGCAGGATATAAATGCAATACAATAGAAAGTTTTATGGGCTTTGAAACACTTGTGAGAATTTAAATGTCAAATCTGTTTGAGCTGTTTCAAAAGTGCTTCAAACTGAAAATTTGAAATGAAAGTATAGAGATACTCCCATGTTTCACTAACATAGTATAAATTTCCAGCACTAATCACACCAGACATTTCGTGTAAGTTACTCACTTTCACTTTGGCTGTTTACTGTTCACACAAGATAATTGCACTGAATTTCAGCAGCTACTGCATTGTATAAAAGAAGTCCTTATTTTTTCACCTAGCTATTCAAAAGAGTGGAGCTTGTATGACAGTACTTTGAATAACTATTTTCAGCTTAGTTCAAGAAATGGGAATTACAGTGCTGCAAATATATGAAGTACCTATGTGCTTTATATGGTCAGGTAGTGGAGAGAGACATTGGTACTTCCTGGGATGAAGAAAAAGCTCATCCTTTTTCAGGCACCAAATAAACTATACTAGAGAGACATGGGGAAAGAGGCTATAAAAATGCAAACCAAAAGAATTCTCTGCCTTTTGGACACTAGAGACGTAAAGCTATAGGGAACCAAACTTAATTTGTTACCCAGAGAACTGCTCAGTCACTGTCAGAAAGTGGGTCCTGATTCAGCAAGGTGCACAAATACCTACCCAACTTTAAACAATAAATGCCCTTGACTTCAACAGGGATCTACTCACATGTTTGATGTTATGCATATGCTTGTATATTTTTCTGAATTGGTGCTTCAATGAATATATGTATGTCAGCTCAGTCAGCTGAGGTCACACTAAAGTTCCCTTCCTGTAAGCATTGCCCTTTAGTTGAAGAGAAACGAATAGTCAGTTGTGATAAATATTTGAGGAAGTATGTTTCAATTAAAAATTGGGAGTTTCTAAAGATTCTTTCTTTACTGTTTATTGTTTTCACTGAGGTAGATTCCAGCTCTGCCGGCACTGACATTTATTACATCTCTCATATCAGGCTACCAGCCATGGGTTGTTTGTGGCATGTTTGGCACATGAAGACTCATTAATAAAACAGGCTCTTATCATGAGGTCTCCAAGTCAATTTTGTCATGTCTCTCAAGATTAGGGCCTCACTAAAAGAAGATTGCAACTCTTTTTATTTCCTGCCCCCAGCAGTAGTTTTGTGGAGTAGGTGGAGGATACAATCGGTAAGGATAAGGTCCTTGGCCACTTGACCTCCCATCCCCAGTGTCTGTGGGTCAGATATGGGTAGCTGCTGCATCCTTAGTTCCTTTTCCTTCTAAGTGTCTGGAGACTACCCTAGAGCACTGCTTTTTGGCATCAGCTGTGCAGAGGGCCAAGACTTTGCTCAACATGTCGAGCTAGTTACATAGTATGTAAAAATTAAGAGTTTCTGTTCCTTTTGAAACGTATGGACACAATTTACCAAATCCCTCTGTGAAAAAGAGGAGAAAGTTTGCAAGAGTGGTTGAAGTACTTGTTACTACATGACCAACTGAGGTAATGTGAAGAACACCTTTCAGCTAATGATCAAATACACTGAACAGAAGAGTCCTTAAATGTTATGTTTCCAACAAAGTTTGGCACATTTAAAAACCAGCCTTCCTTCCTAGTAGCCTGGCCTTTTATTGCTATTGGCAGCTTGTCCTTTGTGTCACTCAAGAATTTGTAATTAATCCATACAAAACAAATAGTTCTGCATTTTGTCTGGAGGAAAACAGGAGACTTCTACTGTAGTGGACAGACTTGCTTGGTGTGTGGATTTGTAAAAAATACCATGTTGGATGTATGTTCTGTATAGTCCCTGGAGTATCAATTCTGATCTAGTTACGTGGTAAATAGCGTTGACTGATTCGAAATAAATACACTCAGAGTTTGCAATGTATGTTTTATAATAATTTTTGTAGCTTTGGTTTTTTGTTTGGTTTTGCTGAAAGGTAGCTGACAGGTAGCTCTTTGAAGTTATTCTTATTACATTTATTTTTTTTAAATTAAGTTACAGTTTTACTTTTTTTTGGACTATGATAGTAACAGACACTCCATGCAAACTTGGCCATCAAAATGTGTGCTTCCAAATTCATAGCCTTATCCCTGAAGAAACTGTAAAGAAATTGTCATTTCTGTTTCCGTCTACAAATGCAAGAAAGAAAACTGTCATTTATTGGTACACTCTGATATTTGTTTTAGTAGTGCCTTACTTTACAAGCAGTGGAACCGCTTGTGTAGTAAGGCACTGTTTAGTTGAATGAAGATATCAAAACTAAACTCACCTTGTTCATTCTAAATTCCATGATTTTTGACAGTTAAATGTAGTGAACTAACTTTTCACAAAGTGAAACTGGACTTGCATTTCCTCTGCCTTTGGCCCAGTTCCTCTAGTATGTTTCTGTTCAAGCAAAAATAAAGTTAGAGATGGAAGGGAACAGAAACAAGGATTTAATCGATAATATCTGGGAATATCAGTGTAGATATAGAACTTTCAAAAGGCCAAATCCACCTATATTCAGTTACTGAATCTCTGACTGTACCAATAAAAATTATGTTGTGACTGCTTGATAGTTTTATGCCCAAGTGAAGTTATGTGAAGAGCAGCTACCATAACGTGTAGTATTTAATAAAAATACTTTAACAGGCAGTTGTTAAGATACAAGGTAACAGTCTTGCTCAGCTTTGGCTATATTTTTAAATATTGATTCACAGTGTGAGAAGTTCAGACACTGAGGAATGATACCAGTTGTTCATGAGAAATAGAATGAAACAGATGAGGAAAAATAATTAAATCTTATGAAAAGCAGAAAGCAAGTTCTAAGTAAGCTTGGCTAATATCATATCCACCCCCAGTACACACACACAAGTGTGTGCAGATGCACACACTTACATATGGGTATTTGCCTTTTAGTGATGTTTAATTTGGAATGCCTGAACTGAACAATTTGGACCAAATCCTCCCAAAAGTTCAGGTATTAAGTCAGTTTATCCATGTATTTTAAAGACTCAGAAGCTTTTCAGAGCTTTGAACCTTTTCTAGCTCTCATATCTCCTCCAGAGCAAGTGAGAGCACAATGCTCCTATGGCAAAGAAATAAGAAGCAGCAGTAACCATAACTGTGAACAGTTTCTTCCCTTCACCTTGGAGTAAGCCAGCTGTTGCTGACTAGTCCTCTTTTTTCCTACCAGTTTGCAATCTGAGACTGCATTTCAAGAAAAACTGAATATGGAGCTTAAGCATTTAGATTATTACCTTTTCTTTCCATCTTTTCAGACATCTAATGCAGAGGTTCCTACGCCATACTTTATGGAAGCCTAAGAGTGCTGAGTATCTGATTATTATCTTGGCGTCTTGCTGGACTTGCTGGTGTTTAACTACTCTATTTTATTAAAAAACAAGCCATCAAATTCTTTCTTAGTTTTTGTCTTCTATGTAAGCAGTTAATGCAGAAATGTATCTTTGCAATAGGATAGGAAGGGACTCAGAAACCATTTCTTTCAAAATATTGTTCAAATTACAAAAGCATTTCCAAAATCCTTATGTGGTTCCCCTCCCCCCTCCTTTTTTTTTTTTTTTTTTTCCTACTTCTCTTAATGTAGGGTGTACAAAAGAAAAAGATTTGAAAGATTTTTGTCCAGGCCACTTTTCATATACTTAGTAGTACAATGCTTCGTTCTTTTGGGAAAAAAACAGGTAACTGTATTATTGTAGATACGCTATATTAGACGCTTAACAATGTGGCTTTCGAACTTGGGAGGGGGCTGGAGAGAGAAGAAAATATCTACACAATGGAAAGAGTTTCTTTCTTGTATCAAAAGAATACTTAAAAAACATTTCCTTTGCTTATTGTATTTTTCTCCCCCTTTATTCTTCTCAGTACAGGACACATTCAGCATCTGTTCTCTTGCAAAAGTCCTCAGGAAAAATTAAAAAGCTGTTCTTGCAAATTCATTGTTATTATTAAGAACCATAATTCGCCTCCTGGTTATCTCAGCCGTTCTTTAGCTCTTATCTGCACTCTGTGATGACATTGCCCTCTTGAGCAAGGCATCATTCCAGCCTCGTCTCATTTCTCCCACCTTAATTTGTACCGATGCATTGCAGTTTGGTGACAGGCAGTTGTTTGTGCTTGAGTAACCCAAGATTTGAATTCTATAGTTTGTGGCATCCATGTAATGCTTGGCAGTGGGTACAGCTGTTAACTATTCGCTTATAAATAATCTTTTTCCCCTCTCAACCTGTCTCCCAGGTAGTGTACCTGTCACCACTAATAACTTATTGGTAGCTCCCCAGTGATTTGACCCATCACTTGTCATTCACAGTGGAGCGCTACTCTGGCCTGCAATTGACGCTCACACAAGCTCCTTCAGCTATTCACTCATCCTAGTAGCTGTACCGTTTCATGTTCCTGACTTACAGGGAATTGCAGTGATGGGTTCCACTGGTAGGCACCTCGGTTTTCCCCTCTCATCACTGGCTGTGCGTCAAGCCTCACCTTTGGAAAGTATAATGTTGTCTGCTTCACACACTGGAGAAAATTATTATAAGTTACAAATTATTTTAAGTCACCTCTCACTGGCCGCGTTGATGTCACTGGAAGTATAACCCTGGAATTTGCTTAGACCAGTATATTTAGCAATTATGTTCACACATCTATTTAATACTAAATGTTGGTCTTACTGTTTATTTTTATTGTGGTAGTAGCCTTACTGATGCGCATGCTCCAGAAATCAGAACAAAAAAGGCAACTGATATTCTGCATTGGTTATCTATTTTAGCTTGGGAAGGGGAGGGAAGATAGAAGTGACTTTGTTTGCCACCTTGCTATAAAAGATTAATTTTTTGCTCCATTACTCTGCATAAGAAAATAGTTGTCCCTTCTCTGTCGGGCTGATATGCTTCCTTTGCTAAGGAGCCCTGGCTGGGGTGTTCGTTGTTACCTAATCCTCTTACTTTGGAGAAACTTACTGTAATTATGATGCAGTAAATGGGCAGGAAATCATTCAGGGTCAAGACAGTAAAGACACTGGTCTCATGAGCAAAGATAGTGCTTTGGAGAGGTGCTCTAAAGTGAAGTGATACATAGGTAGCTGCTATATTAATTTGTAGCTGTTGCGTTAAGACAGTTTCTACTTTACCTATTTCTGGAGTCAAAACTGGGGCAAAAACTGTATTTAAATTAGTAGACATAGTTCTCTTTGGTTTGAACACTGAGCTTGGATTAATTACTAATGTAAAGGTTTTCTAACAAAGCAGAACTTTTATACCAGACTGGCACTGCAGGAGGGCACTAAGGAAGGCATGACTGGGAGAAAGTGCCTGTGCTGCATTTGTTCGGGTGATGAGTAAATGGCAACTACAAGAGGCAGACAACCTGAAGGTGAAGTTGTCCTTCCAAACTCCTTGTAAAATTCTAAATCCCTGATTGTATGGAGGCCCATCATTAATGGTTGAACACTACTGATTCCTCACAGGAATGTTAGGCCATGTGTTTTTTCATCCGGACTACAAGTTAGCGACTTACCTAAAGTAACACTTAAGTGAGGTGAGCCAGCAGTTGAATATTTGACCCCTAGTACTCAATATCCAACTAACCAATTAGATTGCTGACCTTATTGGATTAGATGCAAACCCCATTAAAGTCACTGGGAGCAATTCCACCGGGTGTGGGAAATCAACATAAGAGGTAGCTAATGCTTCAGACTTTATTTGAGGATGCAATGCAGGTAGTGTGTTGAGATGATGCTGGCCCTGTATGGAAGGGGAACTTCCCTGTGTGAAGGAGCTGTCATGAATCCTCCTTTGGGGCATTAGTATAGTGGACTGTTCCACCCTCGTGGGATTGCTGGCTGGAAGATCTTTTTGTTGAAATAAAAGCTTCTTCCTCACAATTAATTATTAAGTGTTCCAAGGCACTATTATATATTTATACGTTCTTGAGAGCTGTTCTCTTATAAGCGCACTCTATCTCTCTCTTTGGTGTTACGTCGTTCTGATAGCTGTTCACTCGCTTCACTTCTCTCTGTCAGTTTGTGGTCCTGTCACCCAAACAAAAGAACGTGGTACTGCAGAGGAGATCGTACGAGACCAATAAGGACTGGAAGCACTGTAAATTAATGAAAGGCACTTCTATTTTTTAACTCTAATAAAATAAAACTCTATATGGATTTGAAATACTAAGATTTCGCTTTACATTTTAGAAAGATTTTTACCTTACTGTAGACTAGCTATCCTGGGTTTTATTGTGGATCTCTTTAGGTACAGAATGCTTTCCTAAGTTTTTGACCTTAATTGGTTTTGGTAGGGAGAAAACCGTCTGCCTTCAATTTTA
This sequence comes from Neomorphus geoffroyi, assembly GCA_033558235.1. Classification (NCBI taxonomy): domain Eukaryota; kingdom Metazoa; phylum Chordata; class Aves; order Cuculiformes; family Neomorphidae; genus Neomorphus; species Neomorphus geoffroyi. Next base: position 27,311,774 of record JAUMJM010000048.1, on the reverse strand, counting down.
TTACCAATGTATTTGCTTTTTTGCTTGCATCCCTGTTTATGTCAGTAGTCATTCCTCAAACAAACCTTTGAATAGCCATACAGACACGTTCACATTGACTCACATTCTTCCCTGCCTCTTCAGCAGGTGCTCTCAAAAAGCACTCAGGCAGCACTTCTGATGGGAATGCATGTTGCTGGTTTGCTTTCCTGCTCTCTCTCTGGTTTAGAGAACTTGCTTTCTGCTGGACACAGTGGAGTTAAAACAAAAGTTAGTGGTTTGGCACTTCCCAGCTGCTTCTCAAGAGAATATAAAGTGCCTGTGGATCAGGTCCAAACCAGTGGATGTTTAAGAGAAGGCAAAAAAAAAAGCTAGCTGAAGAGCAGCATTCTTGTGTGACTTCGTTACCTTCTGTCGTGTTAAAAAAAACATGTTTTGCTTTAAAGTTTTAAACACTCAAAAAAAGTTAGAAGAACCAAATGACCTCCAGGCCTGCTGGCTCTCCTAACTCAGTTTATCAAGTCTCCTCCGCCTTTTTCCCTGTAAAAATCCAGAGTGAAGTGTGAAAGGCATCAGAAAGTCTCATTTGTGCCAGTGCAGCCTTTTAGTTGCTTGCCAGCACCTTCATCTCTTCATATGTTTCTAGCTAAGGTCTAACATGGAACAAAAACCTGACAGCAATAGAGACCAGATGCCGGTATTTCTTCTCTGTCACTTGGCTGCTGAGCAGATGGAATTTATATCAATCGGGCATGCTAGGAGGAAGAGGCCGTGGCAGCCAACATGTGGAACTGGGGCTGAGTGACATTTTTGCTAATGTTTTGTCCTTGTAGAACATTATGCTTCCTCTTTGCTTATGAGCTGTGGTTTTCCTGACTCAGACGAAGTTCCAAGCCCAGCTGGAATGGTTGTCCCCCCACCACCCCCCTTTTAAGGGAGTGCTGGGAGCGATGGAGGAGTAGTGGGGCCCTGCACAATGGAGCTCTTTATAAAAATACCTGACATCTGCATGCAATGCACCCAAATCATCTTAGCTGAGCAGAGAAATTGACTGGGCATTACCAGTCACTTTTTGTCTAGTTTTGTATGCTTGTTTGATTTATATAATGAGTGAATGCCTCTGGCAAAGGAGTACTTTAAGCATATTATTGGACAGCAATTTTCAAAGAGGTATTGTCATACAAAGTCTCAGAATAAAAGAATTAAAGGGAAAAAAAAGTAAAATGGACTTTTTCTTCTTTTTTTTTATTTTGGTTTTCAATCATTAATGGAAAAAAAAAATGAAGAGCAAAACCTTGAGAAGACTTCATAAAGTATAAACTACTCCAGTACCCACTTGGTAAGGCCATTCTGCAAGCAGAGGTCATGTATTACAGAAGCCATAGATTGAATGTAGGCAGGGAAGTTTTGGAAAGTGATATCAAGACTACCTATGCACAAAAAGTAAATTCCTAATGGGTTGCCAAAATTAACAAAGAAACAAAGCAATTCAAGGCAGTTTGTTTCAAAAGTGGGAGAAAAAAAATTAAAAAGAAGTTGTGGAGGGAGTGCCAGAATAGTGCGGTTTCTCTTCTAGCTCTGAAACTGTTTCTCCTCCACGTGAACAGCAGTGTGATTAGTAAACAGAGAGCTTCTTGTGAGTAAAGAGCTACGCAAATTGTTCTTCAGTATCAGGAATTTATGGTTGTGCCCAAGTTAAATGGTTTGCAATCACTTGTGCAATTAATTTAAAATCAAGCTCAGACTTACATTATATAAAAGTATAGTAAATAAAAGGACTTGAACACTTTAATTTGACAGAATTTGTTGTGCTGTTTAAAGTGGGAGTGGTGCAGGAAACATGAGGGTTTGGATCCCTGAAGACTTCTGTTTGACCTGCGTGTCTCATCCTAAAACTCTCCAGCGAGCCAGCCTCCCTTCATCTGAGAAAGTCTTTGTAGCTTGTCAATTTCTCTCCTGATTCATCTGGAGGGGTCACTAGAGAGTTAGTGTGAGGTGTTACCTCCTCTGTCACGTTGTGAGTGAGCTGTCTGAAGGCAGCTTTGAACTGGTTTAGGAATGGAGGACTGAATGCATCCTTAAACTGCAGCCTAGTAACTGCTGTAAAACATTGACTTCCTGACTGAACTCTTAACTCGTCCTGGAGTTTTGCACAGGTCCAATGTTTTGCATATTGGCCCTTCCAGTTACATGGAATCCAAGACATTCAGCAAATAAAGTCAGATAAGAAGTCACCATGATGTACATTTTTGTTGAGTATGAATTATAGTGACTTCTTTTTGTAAGGCAATGTGCCATATTTAATAACACAGCAGTAAAGCAAAATGTAAGGGTTAGGTGCTGGTGAGATAAACTGAACAGTGCAGCCCAATACAACAGTTCAAGGACGTTTTAGGTGCAGTCATATGATATCTTGTGTGCCATCAGATTAGTTATATTTCATTCCAGTGTAAGCACAAGTAGCCTGTTCAAGAATCAAAGCTTTTTTCCCCCCTTTTTCTTCTCTTACCTGGCAGTGCTCTTTACTTTGACAAACTGAGAGAGACCATAATGAATTAATTTTTCAGACTTCCTCAAAATACTTCCATTTGTGACCAGGAAAGTGTTTGATTTGGATTTTTTTTGGGGGGGGCGTTGTTTTGTTGTTTGTTCTCTTCCCTAATTGTTATAAGAGAACATGTAACTAATAAAACACGTTTAAGGCTGATCGGTAAAATGAAGCTGGGTGAAATCTATTAAAAAATTTCTTACGCTTCTCATTGAGGGGATGCTGCTGCTAAGTCACATTTCCACGTTTTTGTCACATTAAAATATGGTAGGCAAAAAAATTCCCTGGAATAATTCCATATTCATGATTAGACTGATTTCTTATTGATTTCATCCTGTGATGTTTCAGAGTAGTGTAAGAATAGGGAAAAAGAGGAATTATCATAGGTCATAGACTTTGCCAGTAAGTTTAGAATTATTCATGAAGAAACTGCAGTAGGGGAGCAGACTGGATGGATGGCTCTGATTTTCCCTTGAAGAATGTGATGTGTATCTTGATTCCCACCTCCTCAACTCTTGCATACACAAAGATAAACAAATGAGCTTCATATGAACTATTGCAGTAAAGTTCATAATTCTTCACAAGGCTTGAGGAAATACTTAAAAAAATTAATGATTTTTTGGTTTGGAGTAAAATCAATTAACCTGTGTTTATGACAGTAAGTAACATTTTTCTGATACTGATTTTAATTCTTGCTGGTTGAAAATAAGAGATTTGGGAACATGGAAACAAAGAAGATTGTGTCACTTCCTCACGTCCTTTCATGTGTCACTAGGGCTGCAGATCTTGGCTATTACTTAATTGTATTTTAGTTGCGTACAGTATAAGAGAAAAATTGCCATATAGGGGTATGTAAATCGTTGATGTTTCCACAGCTCAGCTGAGCTAGGCTCTTTCATACACACACACGTGCACGTGTGCCACTGTAGAACAGTACATAAATTTAATAAATCTGAATTTTATCTGAATCTGCAGCATTTGGGGGAATTGCGGGGAAGGCTGTCAGCATAAACAGCCTGTGAAACCTCATGCAAGTTTGGAATACAGCTCCCAGATTTTACAGCCATGACATAGTAGTTCTATTTACACTCACTCTTGAGTTCTATGTTTTGTATACAGTATGTCACTTTTCTGCTTTAGTTGTGTCAGGATGGCTCTGATTAGTTTGAGCCGCAGTAACAAATAGTGTGTCTTAATACCAAATGTAAGGAAATTGTGCGGTTGTCTTTAGTTTTCTTGTTATGCTGCTAGCATTGTTTCTGGTGCTGAGGGATGCAACCTAGTCCTTTTATCTGGGAAAGAAAATAAACCTGTGGGTAATATGAAATCATGAAAAAGGATATTTTAAATAGCTTCCAGAAAGACAAAAAGTATGTTCGAATACCCCGAAATGACTATTTGCAGTTGTTTCTGTGCCAGCTGTTCATTTTACACTTAGAAATGCTAGGTATTTAAATGTGCTAGTAGGGCAAATTCTGAAGATGGCATGTTCTTAGAGATGGCTTTCAAAGTTAGTTCCAGATTTTTCTTTCTGTCCCTATGAAATAAGCCTCTGCGTCTGTGTGTCTAGTATGGCATTTTCTCCATGTAGCCTTGGAAAGAACTTCATTATTAATAGTAATGCTCCCTTGCTGCGAATAATGAAAACAAAATTACACTACACATCGTGGAAATATTGTTCAAATGAGGCTCTTTGTCTGTGTTAGCATAGGATGGCTTAGCATAAGGAAGCAATAACACGAACGTGTCAGAGAACACAAGTAACAGCCTTTTCAGATTTTTTAGCAAATGGTATATGTAGCACTCTGAGTCTAGAAAGAATTTAACACAAGACAAATACTGTTTTTGTTTTTTTTTTTAATGAAGAAATCCAAGCAGCATGAAAATAAATAGGACATTTGGATATTTGATGACCATATACACAACATAGGGGCAGATGCAAAAAAATAAATTCACTGGGTTAAAAAAAAATATACCATGCTGATAGAGTTGAATATTTAACAGAGTTTTGTGGCAGAGGACTGGAAAATACAGAAGAGCTCTTGTGTTTACCAGGCCACCCCGAAAGGCAAGAGGGCATAAGGCACTTATAAACAGTGGCAAAGCACAAGCAATGTTGTCTTTGAAAAGTTTTCATTTTTCCCTTGAATCAGCTACAGTCTCCTGCTTGAGGTCACCACAGTTTGCAATCTTTGGCAGAAGGCTTTTTCCATTTTTGGTAGTGGCAGTCTGAATTTTTTGGAAGTGTTTTCTTCTCAAGCTGCCATTATCTTCCAAACCTGTTTCATGTTATCATTGTCAGATGCTTCTTCCTTGAGTTTCTCAGAACAAAATGTTGTGTTTTCCTGGTATTGGGCTGTAAGGCTTTTTTTAAGCTTGGAATTGAGAATCATATGGTTATGATTTGAGAATGTCAAGCCTAATTTTTTTTTAAAGCAGTACCTTTTTCTCTGGGCGGTGAACTCACTGCAGAAACATCAAAGGGAATATGTGCTGCTGGATCAAGGTGATTTTTTTTCACAACCACATCATTGCCAGCTGTGGTGTTTATGATTAGAGGCAGGCGTTCCAGACACCTCTGAGTCCTTGCTAAGCGTCAGATCTTTAACGGGATCCATCCCAGCTGAGTGACACTAAACAGACAGCCGGGGGGAGCTGGTGGGGTAGAGCAACAGAGGAGGGGGTCTTTGGTACCCAGTGCACTCACCAGCCAAGCTTATAACAAACTCTGCTAATGCTAGGCTTTAGGCTGCCTAGAGGCCCTGCATTATGCCTTTCAGGACTGCTTTCATTAGCAGAGAGGATGACTAGAGCCCAGCAAATGCTGTCATTGATCCTCTCACACTGAGTGCACGGATGTGCAGCATTCAGGTCACAGCCTACTCAGCTTTGAAGCAGCTCCATTTCACACTTCTGACAGCCACATACTGTCGACTCGCCAGAACCGACACAATTCCCTCTCCGATCTGATTCTCTGCTCTGTGCAGCTAACTACACTGAAGTCCCCACGGATGCTCCTTCTACGAGAAATATTAACACTTGTTTACTGGTCCTGTTGACATAAGAATTCTGCAAATAGCTAGCACTTCTGATAGCAGCACTCCATTTCAGGCATTCTTGGTTTTGCTGCCTTCCTTGCTTGCCCACTTTTGGACAATATTTTAACTGTATCAATACTAAATTGGTTTCCTGGGCAAAAAACAAGCTGCCCCACCTTCCTCAGAATAAAAGTTAAAACCACAGATTAGATGCAGAGTAACTACAGAGTTAGAAGGTTTTTTACTTTTAATTGGGACTTTATGGAGGGAAGGAAGTTTCAAACCCAGCTCTTAGCACAGAAGTCATCTTGCTTGTAGTTCAGGTAGTGACGTGGAAGCAGCTATTGTATATGGTACCTTAGAGGCCATCTAGAATAAAGGTCACATAATAAAGGTGCCAGTTACAGCAAAACCCCAAAGAAGGATGTAAATCAGTCAAACGTCATTGTTAAAAAAAAATGACAGTACATTTTGCTGAAATTGCTGGATCTTTTCCAGTCCCATTGTAGTAGATCTTAGAACGTCAGCTTAAGAAGGGCTTTAAAAAATTGTCGTGAGTGAAGATCTTGTTTCCAGCCATGTGCTGATTTGACATTCCTGAACTTGTGCAATGAAGATCCAAATCAGTTAAAGGAACTGAATTACTTTGTGGCATATAGTAGTAAATAGTACTCAAGTCAGGCATCTCAGTGTAAGGATTTCTGGGTTTTGTTTTGAGTCAGAATAAACAATAGAAGTTGTTCCAGTGAGACATACAAGAGTTCCTGAAATCAATCAAGTTCCATTAGTGTAAAATCAGTGCAAGATGAGGATCAAGCTGATTTAGCAACATGGTAAGGAAGAAGGGCTCTGAGTATGTCTTTTTGTTTCAGTCTCTCCTAATAGTGGTAAATGAGACTCAAAAAAGTTGGATGATTTTATTACCAAAAAAAAAAAGTTTCCTGCCATGTCTGGAACTGAAGCTTTTACATTTTTTTCAGAAATTAACACTGAAAAAAAGCTTTGGTTAATACTGTTTTTCCTGATTATAAAGTTGAGGTAATTTTCAGGAGTCAAAAACTTGATGCTCCATTTAAAAAACACTTTCAGGTGACTTCCACAGTCAGACAGGTTTGGACCAAAAGAGTCAAGCATTTCTCTGCAAGGCCTTTAGACCAGCATACAAAAGCGAAAATTTTGAGATTTCTTCCTCTCTACTAATTGCCATGACACCATCTCCCGTCTGATTTCCCACCACCACTTATCAGGAAACTTATCTGCCTTTTTTCTTTCCTTGCTCTCTCTGATTCTCTCTGCCCCTGTCAGCTCCTTTCAACCTCTGGTCAAGGGTTTCTTTAATTTTTCCCCTGTTGCCTGTAACCAACAACCTGCATAATCCATTTTTTCCTGCTTTACCATCATCATACTTTTTTATAAAGCTACCCTGGGAAGAAGGACGGTCGAGAAAAGGTTTTTGTTCTTGTTGATCTGCCTTCCTCTCTGAAATGGAAGAGAGGGTATAGGTCTTTTACTTGATATCTCTTATCATCTCTAATTCACTTCAACAATCTAGAAACAGCAGCCTGGGGGTGCTGGCAGCTGTTTTGACCAGTGGGGAGCATTGTTTGGGATGTGTGGGGTAAGATTTGGTAAAGAACTGAGCTGTTGAGTGATCCACGTATCAAACATGGAAAAATGAAGTGGTTTTATTAATTTTTTATTTATCTGTTTATTAACTAATTTTGCAGTTCAACCCTAGAGTGTCAGCGACCAGTGTAATTATTAGAAGGGGGAAAGGAGGGCAAAGGAGGAAATGAAAAGGGTAAAACTTTGAACTTACTGAGGTTGTGTCAGTTGGTCTTACAGCTGGCACTATTTTATGATACGCCTTGCACCTCCTCTATGCACTGGCAGCCTCAAGTCCCTTCTCAGAAGAATCTGTGAAGGGGTTTTTTTCACAGTTTATGATACATACGGAGAACTACAGGAGTGCAAGACTAAAGTTATGAGTTGTTCAATACAAGGAGAAGTTTTCATTAGGGCACACCGGTTTGTCAAAACTGATGGAAAATATTAGTGAAAATATTCCCATTTTCATTAGACTTGAGGCCAAGACATCCTTGTTAAACCTTGAAATGGAGCTAAATATCGTGAAAATGTCTGGCAACCGAAACTCCTTTTCTCCTTCAGAATTAAGGGGAACAACAGACCTGAATCTGTTACTCCTACTTTTGGACATTCTGAGGTGGTTCTTCTGTAATTTCATCTGAAATTTTTGCTTTTGGAAAGGAGAAAGAGGAGTTAAAAGGGAAGAGAGGTATTGGATGATGGTTTTGGGTAAGAAACGGAAAAAGAAGTATAAAATCTTGCCTTTTTTTGATAAATGAAATAGTCAACTTATTAGATAACTTAGCACCAGTGTGGTGAGCCATCACCAGACAATTTAAAAAAGATGAAAGGTTGAATACAAAGAGAGGAAGAAGTTTCAAATAATTATTACTCTGCAGTGATGATTAAATATTCAAGACTTCTTTTTTTATTTAATTTCTAATAAGAATGTTCCACCTAACAAATAACATTTAGCCCCAGTTATCTTTGTGTTGAGACTTGATAGAGTAGGAACATCTATGAAAATATGACTGACCTAAGAAAGCAGGAGTTTGAAAGAATCATTAAGGTTCCTTCTCTACCTGGAAATTATTTCAGAGAAATGTATATAATAAGAATTTAATTTAAGGTGACTATATTCAACAAATGAGAAGATGGGCAGGTCTTCTTAGGAGGATAAAGCAGATGGAAAGGAAATAATGTAAATCTTGAAGATAAGGGAATTTTTGTAGCAGGGGAAAGGGATGCATTTTTTATTGACATAACCCTGTTTTCAAAGGGTTGATGAGTAACTTCTGTGTTTAGAAATTTGATGGAATACCTAGCTTTTGGGTGTTATAATTATCCTCCTCTTAGAAGTAATTGACTGTAGAAGACAAAGGGTATATGCAAAGAATTTGGAAAACTACACATGTTGGCTCCTGAAGAAGAGCATGTTTAATGATGATGAAAGTATCATGAACACACCATACAAGTTTCCCCTTGTGTTAACTCACTAAGTGAGTTCTTTTGATTCAATAGAATATAGGTTGATTGAAAGTGCCATAAATAACACCACAGAAGGAACCACAAGCAATACTTCGAAGTTTCTTAGCAACAAAATTAGTTTGGACTGCTAATGGCTATTTCTTTTGAGTTTTTTGTCCTTCTTCATACTTTACCAAAGCCTGGAAGCCATCCTTGAAAGTTACATAAAATATATACACATACAGCCTATTTAATATGTAAGTATCACACAAAGCACAATTAAAGTATATTCAGACTGCAGGGTAAAGCACTCAATAGCCAGGAAATCTGGACCCAAGATTGCCTGTTAACTTAAATTCCTTGTCTTTGGTCATAAACATAGGTGATACATTTCTCAATTCCATGAACACATGCTGGTGAGTCAGGAGGTTGTTTGGGTTGGGGTTTGTTTATTCTTTTCTCGGCAATAGTAGCTATTCAATATTTATTTTGTCCTTTTGATGGATCGTTCTGGCAATTCTTTTACTTCATGATATACACCCTGCTCCAAATAAAGGTACGGTTTACTTTTGGTCTTTTCTGTGGTGCTCATTGAAATAGATATCAGAATGGTTCCAAAACACTGATGATTTTTTTTCCCTACCTTCTTACAAAGTAAGTAGCTGTTTTTATTTCCTCTTTGTAAGATGCTGAAAAGAATCTTACAACATATCTTATAAAAGAGAAATATTGTGACCACTTCTTTTGATGTTTCTTTTGCCAGATCTTCAGGAAACAGTATAAGATTGGGTCTGTTCAGTTTGTTTGATGTTGGTTGTGAGCATTTTGCAGTCCTTCATTTTGCAGTTCAGTTTGTCTGAGTCTGGTACTGTACATGAGAGTCTTTCCACATGGGTTGATCATGTAGACTTCTTCTCCTGTTAAGGGAAACAAATGGATCCTTGCATGAGGAGATTTCTTTTATCCTGCAGCAGATATATAAAATTATCTTTTCAGTTAGTGATCTAGAAATGACACATTTTCTATACTGACTTGAGTAGAAGTCCGGCCCACCAGGTTCTGTAAGTATCTAAGTATAACTAGAGGGGAAAGCCACTCTAAATACATTGCCTTGATCCTAGAAGGTGCTTAGTCATAAGGAAATAAATGAATCACAGAGAAAGGAGCAGCTACAGCAAAAACAACCTGGAGTTCCACCAAGAACCTTACTTGGGGGGAAATGCCATGACTGGATGCTTGCTTGTGCAAAATTAACATCCCCTTAATAGACATACTGCCATTTTTAAAGGAAGCCACAGGAAATTCATATTTTCACAATCCATTCATATAGCAGGAGTCTCCAGAGCCATGATGCAGTTTTGTTCCAGTTGAGCTTTTTATCTATCCTGTCTCTGGCATCTTGTCCACTGTCTTTTTCATTGTGGAAACCACACACCTTATATCAAACTGAATTCACCATCCCCACCACTAGTTCTCTTTTCCAGTCTTATTGTCTTGCTGACAAAGATGTCAGTCTGACTTCCTGATCTCTCTGTATTTGCCAGGAAGGTCTTTTCTCTCATGCAGCCATCAGTTCCTCCTCCTGGCTATTAGGAGTATTTGCAAAGATCTGCCTCTTCAGTCCCAGCCACATCAGGACTATGCATCTTCAATTCAGACTGAAGCTTTAGGGAATGTTGCTCTGGAGCTCTAACATGTTTCTGCAAAGTGTATGCAAACTGTCCTGACTTGATGGTTTCCATGGGTGCCACAAGGAACGTCCTGGGTGTTCATGTAAATCTTCAGACAACAGTCAGAAATAAGTTAACTAGTGATACTGAACCTTCTGCTTCTGCTTCAACTATTATTATTACTAATCAGCCTGCAACTGACTCTTTGCTTGGGCAAGAAGCTCAGTGCAAACTTGCTCAAGTCAGGCAAAACAAAACAGATGTTTATAACAGGGAGTTTGCAATATCTTAAATGTAATCACTTCCAAAGTAATAGCTATTACGCTTTCTATCAACTGAGAGTCAGAGCTAGGGGTTTTTTTTTTTTCACAGTGTCATAGTAAGTCTCTGAGAACAATTTAGTGTAGGTGTTGTGTTTAGGAAAGTAGTAAGAAAGTATTGTTGCAGAGGTATTATAAGAAAAGAGGTTGGGTGTTTCTCACTGTGTATAAATAACAGAATTCGTAGTGTCTACACCTTAGTTTTGCTCCAAAACAGTCTAGCATGTGTGGCTGGTACTTACTGAGTTGATCACCAGAGGTCTCACTGACCTTGGCAGCCTTATATGACTCAGACTTTAACACGAATGAACTGTTCCTGAACAATTTCTTCTGAAGGACTGGGCACAAACAGTCCCTTTACTTACTTTACATCAGGTGGCTACCATTGTTTTTTTAATTTTCTTTCTTTAAACTTTTTTTAACTCTTTTTTTTTTCTTTTTTCCTTAACTCTGGTATTGAACTACTTGTTACAATTACTACAAGAAATTGTCAGATTATGATTTCTTTCAAGTCTCCATTAATTTTTTACTTAAAGAAAAGCAAAAGGAGGTTTCATTCTCAGTGCAGAAGGAAGCAGCAATATTTCTGCTCAAGTGGATGTCTTTGCTATTATAACATGCCTTAATGCCTTTATTGTGGTATCTGAGATCACAATGAGGTGTTAATATAACCATTATTTAAAATAATAGCAAATTTATCAGATGCTGGAATATTTGTATTCACTTATGCTATCACTAAAATTAAACTGGTACGCCTGAAACTGTATGTGGTCCTCTGCTTTTTTAATATACTTTGGGTTTTGAAGAGTTTAATAGTAATTAACCACAGTGTTTTTGAAGTACCAGAACTCGGAAGCCAAGAAAGTTTTTTCTATTAAAAATGTTTTCCACTTTTTTTGGAGCAGCATGTCAGCTTAGTCAAGAAATTCTTTTTTTGTATTTTTTTTCCTAGATCAGAACTGAGTGTCTTAGAGGCTTTGGAGGTAGGTTCTGTACTTAGTAGTTGAAATTATAAATCCACCGAAGATAACTTTTTAGTGATAAATTAACTTCTCTTGCAGTGTTTTTTAAGTTTGCCGTCATACATCTTAATCATCCTGTGCTAGTAGAAGTCTCTTATGGTGATGTAGATTTAAATTATTTAGTAAAACCTTACTATAATGAGTTCACAGGCTTTGCCTACATTGCCTTTCTAAAGGCCATATTGGATTATGAAAAACTAAGAAATCATCATACCTAGCTTTGCCAACCTGACTACTGATCTTACGTGCAGTACCTAATCAAAGTTAACTATATTGAAAAGGACAGATCATTTTATAAAGAATGTGTTTGGTTCTGTTTCTTTCAACAAAGCTATACAAAACTGAAGGAAGTCTCCCATCCCCTAAAAAAGAATTTTATAGGTAGAGTTAATATTTTACATTTCAATGAAGAACTTCCATATGCATATACTCAGATAGATGACAGAAATAGTCTTTGAAAAGGAGGTGGCATTTTCAAGTGGCTAAGGTTTTAATGGGAAATTTGGGCATTCTCCAGATTGAATAATTTTTGCTGGTCAAAATATTTATAGGAAATCTTTAGTAGTTTAAATATTAACATATATTAATTAACAATTAATTAGCAGTTAACATATTGTTCTAAAATATGAAAGATTTGTATTTAAAATTCTGTGAATAAAAATCTCCTGAACCTAATAGTAGTGAACTGTAGACAACAGTAGAAAATCATAGAATCATAGAATCCTAGAATACAGTGCCTCTGAGGCCAGCACACTAACTTCCCATTCGTGACTTGACATGGCTTGACATTGAAAGGATTTGACAGCCTACCACAGACTTGTGCAAAACGAGAAGAAAGCACATTTTAGGATTTCTTTTCACCACCTCTCCTGTGAAGTCACGTTCGGGAAGCAACGGTGACTAGAGTGAAGCCTGTTAAAATCTTGACCGTCATCCAAGGCCTGTAGAAAGAGATGTCAGTCCCCTCTCACTGCCCAAGACACTTTCTGGTGTGCCACAGGCATTACAGATAGAGTTATATGTGTATTATGATGCTGAGATGTGCAATAGCTCTTATAGAAATTACAATTTTCTGGGACCATTTCTGGACTTGGCCTCTGGTCTCACTGGAAAAATGCTTAATTTGTACAGATTGAATAGTATGGAAAGTTTTCTGAGATGCCTTGAAATTTTCTTACACTTAAAGGTGGATTTAATTGAGAGGTACTGTGTATGAACATATTTACGTTTGGAAACTAGGATGGTGTAATTCAAGTGCAAAGTTGTGGGGTTTTTTGTCTTGCTGAAGTTTGATGGCTTGAAAATTCACAGTTCCATTTCTGGACCGTAACTTTGATGCTATGACACCATTTATTTACTGTTCTTTGATGTCTTTTTTCCTCTCAGCATAGTCCATAAAACCCGATTAACAAATATGTAAGCCACCTCTCACCTGTAACAAAGTACAGTGTCTCTCTGTTACCTAATGAGATGGTTAATTAGACTGGCAGAGGAATTGGCAAAGGCTAGTTTCAGAGACTGCATAACCCAAATTCAACTATACGGGTCCATTGGTCAAAAAGTCACTTGACTTCTGTGAGCAAGTGCCTACTTATCCATATATTGAATGCTGGGGGGAGACTTCAAAATCAAATAACATTGTTTATTAAGTGATTATTCATATATGCAAATATATAACTGCCTTCTGCATTTAGGAGCTCTTTGGAAAAGGTTTGCAGCAGTTCACAGGATTGTTTGCTATTAAATATTAACTATTGAATTAACTACTGAATGTACTGTGTGGATGAACTGAAAGTCTCTCCAGGCTGCCTGAGGACCAGAGTCTCTCAGGGCCTGAATATTGAAGACATGACTGACACCAAAGGCCATTTATCATGATGTATTTAACTCAACTCTAAGTTTTTTCAAGATATATATGTATTATTTTTTAAGCTCCTTTCTTTTGTGTAAACAAAGAAAGAATCAATTGCAAATGTTTTTGCTATTCACATTTTCTTTTAGAAGTTCTATGTCTAATGCAAAAATTCATTACTGGTAAAATTTCTTAAATGTAGTATATCTGAAATTCAGCTTTAAGATGTTTTCCTGTGGATAAAATTATCATCATAGGCACTACATTTTTTTCTTTAAAAATTTCTTCTGAGGTTTTTCTTTTATGTGCCTCTCTTCCCAGGCCTTTGTATGGTGCAGATTTTCATGATTCAAGGGTTAAAAATCCAACTTAAAGTCTATAAATCAGAAGACAGTTTTACTTACCAGAATGCTGTTTTTTACCTCAATAGACTGCTGGTTCTCTCATTGGTGCCAGGCTCTGCCTTATCGCAAAGCAATCATCAGCCCTGTGTGGTGGAATGCTCTTTGTTTGGATTATTTATTTCTAGTATAAACAAAGATTAGAGCAAAAAATTTCAACTACAGGGCCCATGAACTGTCAAATTGTTCCTGGAAATCATGTGTTCCATAAAGTTGCTTGCTTTTCAAGAGCACAACTGGCAATGGGACATTCCTTTTTTAATACCAGCATATTTCTCACATGTTAAGAACGGTGATGGAATGACCTAGACTTCTATTAATGCAAACCCTTTTTTTAGTATATATTACATAGTCAGTTATCAAATGTGAAACACAGTGAATGTTGTATATAAAAAGTGAACCACAAAAACCTGGGAATTGTTATTTCATGAGTTAGCTGTGATTTGACTGAGATTCTTTGTACCAAACATCATATGAGATTTTTAGGACGATTTTATTTCAAATAAATTGGTAACAGATTATAGATAGCCTTTCTTTCAGGGTCTCCTTTTCTATTTGGCAGTTAGCAAAGGTGCAGAAAAACTAAAGCTGGCAAGTCAAATAATTTTCAGTCTTAAAAATATGCTGGTGTATGTTATGGTAGCGGTTAATTCCAGTAGTGCTTAATGACTTCACAAATCCCAGATTAACCAAAGCATTTAAGGGTTTGCACTCATAATCATAGGTGGCATAACTTGTTATCTCCAGAAATGTCTTTTCAAGATACAGGTCAAAGGCATGACAATCTTCACCTCTATTTGGCTGCAGCTCATTTCTGGCAATTCTCTTGACATAAAATTCAACAACGAGTTTCTTTCTGTGAAACTTGACTTAAGCAGCCAAAAGAGTGTGAATTCCCTTTCAGTTTTTCCTAGCTTTACACAGAAGGATGAGAGTTTCTTCTCACTATTATGTTAGGGGTTTGATTCTTCAAACTATGAGAAGTTTTGCTTTCCAGAGATGCCTTTTCTAAATACATATAATTAGGCACAGAAATGTTAATCAGAAGTATGGTTGGGCTTGCATACAACCTTTGCCTTTAACAAGAGAATTGTATAGGGAAACAAAAAGGGCTTTTCTATTCACAGGCTATTGGAAAAGTTCCTTTTTGCTTCATAACTGAATCTTCTGGAACATCCCTTTCTAGATAGCTCAACTTGAAACTGTTGAACCCCCTTTCTAGATAAAAAAGCCTAGAAATGAATATGTTTCCTCTAGTTGTATTTTATGTGCTTATTGACATATTAAAAGCTACATACCATATTGGTGGCACATAGATTGACCAGTTTAATTGATTAATAATGGCACTTAAAATATTTATAAAGGCAGCATTGAGTTGGTGTATATATGTACTGTGGCAATGGTAAAATGCATTAATAAATCACCCATTCACAAATTCTAATGATAAAATAAATTATATATAGTTATAGTCTATACAAAATATGTATACTCTGTTATCTATACAAATGTCATAAACTTGTGCATGTATAATTTATTGACTACTAAAGGGATTTTGCTGTGGTGTGAAAAGATTCAGGGGACCATGCAAATATCAAGAAGGTGAATGCCCTTTTTAGTGTCATTGAAACAGTGTATTGTACTCTGGTTTCAAAACTCTCCAGGAAAGGGTGTGTTGCTATGAATATGTATTTCCTTTACTAGTCCACTGACAAGAGTTTATGTTAGGTTTTTTGACCCTGTGGGAGCATGAAGTAAAAACATATACTACATCCAGCTGTCCGAAACAACATTACTTTCCTACTAAATTTCCCATTTTGTAATGATCTGTGCAGTTTGCTCTGAGATTGGAGAAGACCATCTTCTCCTTCTGGGGAACCATGAAAGAAATAAGTGTGTTATGCAGGATACTGGATTAGGAAACGGCAGTGGATTTTCCTGGCCTTAAAATGACTCAATCTTTGAACCTCTGTCTGAGCTTCACCACCATAACCTCTGCAAGTGGAAACGTCAGCCTTTCAAGTATCATCCAGGATATATATTTCCATTACCTATCTGTGCAGGAGCCTTTCTAGCAATCATACTCTGTTCCCTAGAAATGTCTGATGATTGTTCTAACTCGAGAGTAACTGTCTTTCAAAATGGTTAGGGAGATACTGTGGTTATCTGTGAATAAATGATAAAATTATAAATTTGGCAGAAGTTATGATTTAAGTGGTATAAAAAATGGATCATTGGGAGACAAGAAAATAGTTGAAATATCATATTTTTTGATATTTTGGACAGCATCTGTAAACAGATGGGGTTACCACATTTATCCCACAAAGGGGAAGTGGTTATACATGCATTTGGGTAATTTCACACTGATAATTTTTTACTTTTCATAAACAATATAGTTTTCACAGGTGAATATGCCTCTGTTTTATTTGCAAATGTCTTCTTTCAGGGAAACCTTAAGTGTGGAACAAAAGAAAAATGCAAACAGTTTTAGAGATTCACATGCTATAAGGATGATATTTCTGTCACTCTTTTCTACACGACTACTCCTCCCTTGCTGATGCTTTAATGACTATCCCATCTTCTTGATTGATATAGTATAACAAAATTATGGTGCTTGGGTTTTCTTCTGACTAGGCTTTATATTTAAGACTTCAAATATACTACATCTGAAAACATTACAAAACAGAAATTTCTTACTTTATGGCTAAGATGTGTATGGCCTGCCTGAATACGAATACTATGTACAAGGCTTTCTGCTCCCCAATTAAAGCTGTACTTTAATTTAGATAGTGCTATCAAAAAATGTCTGTCTTCTGTAAGGACTACCAGAATGTACCTCACAGCATTCTAATATAACCTGGAGAATTATCATGGGTGTCTGGCTGATTAGAGAACTTAAGTTTGAATCTTTGAAGGATTTTAAAGGAATTAAGCAAGAAATTTCATTGAATTTCAATAGCAATGATGGAGAATCACAGGATACTCACATTGCTTGCTCTGGATACCTAACGCAGATGCCTACATTTGGAGTGCTGACTGCCTAAACTGAGGAGAGACTGCGGAGATCATCTAAGATAGATGCCTCCAGTTAAGTAATAGTCTGATTTCTCTAAGGCTCTTTTGGTTAATTGTGATAATTTTTTTCTTTTGTAATCCTAATAAATTTCTTCCAGAGCCCAGATTTCCCTAGGCAATGCAACTGGAGACTAGTGGGGATTTCTAAATGCTTTCTTTAATCCTTTTTTTTCCCTTCTGAGAAAAGATTCCAAGCTATGACTTTGTCCAAGTACTCCATCAAGTCCTGGTATGGACAGGCTGGCCTGTTGTTGGTTTTTTTTTTTTTTTTGATTGCCCATGTATTTCTCAAAATAAATGCTGGAAAGAATTTAAATAATTTTTATTTTGTAAATTTGCAGGTATTTTAGAGATTAAATGAACAACCAAAAAAAATTCCACAAACCTAAGCAAAGGAAGAAGGTTGTCATGCTCAGCAGTGTAATGGATTATTTTGGGTTATTCAAATAATCCAGCAATATTCTCAGTGTTGTTACTGATACATACAGTCACCTAATGTCTGGCCATATTCATCTGCAAAATTGACTTGAACAAAGATATACCCTATTTTGGAAAATTCTGAAGCTATTGTGGAGTGAACCTACATTGTAACATAAACTCTTCAGAAAAACCTCTTATTTCAAACCTGGGATGACAGAAAAATGTGTTTTAGTACTATCTTCTCTCTAAACTCTTAAGATTGTCATATTTCAGCAAATACGCAAATATGAATCCTGTATTTCTTTAGTATGCTTGCTTTTGATCTATATTTGTGACTTTTGAGAAGGTGTTAAGTATTTTTTCTTTTTGAAATCTAGCCAGAACAAAGCTCTTTGAACTCACAGGACATGCTTAAAACACATGAGAAGATAGTTGTTGGCTGATTCCTGATTACATGCAAAAAGGGCAGATCTGCAGGTGGCTCACTCTGTTGACAAAAATGTGCCGTTAGATGAAAGAATTATATTGTAGCCGAGCTGTACTGAGAATACTGGATGACAGAGCAAATAAGACTTAAAAGTAATAAGATTTGTAAGTGAAGTTTTTAGCCTGTAAAATGTTATCCAAAACAGCCAGGTGGACCTTGTGCATCAGTCAGTAAATAAGAACAATAAATGAATAAGCAGAAAAATATGACAGAAAAAAAAAAGTCTTGCACAGTGTCAGGCATTTATTTTGATGCCTACAAAAGGAAAACTGATTCACAGCATATGCTGTGACTTTCTCACATGGTTTAGAAAAAGCTCTGCATTCCGCAGATGTTAATTTAGCCTAAGCCCTTATTTCCCTCTCCTTTAAAGCTCTTTCAGTCTCCACAACTGCCAGAAGAGCTTAGGAAGAGGTGCGTTTGGGGAAATAGCAGGAGGACCAAGGCAGGTAATGAGACACTACTGGCAATGGAGATCACATGGCTCAATGTTCTTTGTTTTGACATTTTTGTTTACTGGATCATGTGCAGGATGGTGCAGTAGTTCCCATTTTCTTTAAGTCAGTTGAAACGGGCATGTTCTTCAACATGTGAAATTCCTGTTTTGCCAGGTACTGGAGAGCAGAAGTGTATAAACAATTCTGAGTTCTGATCTCAAAGAAAAGGAAACAGGGCCTGAGCAGTTTTGGAGCTGCATCATTCCCACCTTCTGGCATCTCAAAGGACTGGATGAAACTGTGACAGGGAGTACAGAGAACTGCAATTAATTTTTTGCTAATCTAGGCTCTAATATAAGGCTATAATACACTCAGATTATTTCCCTTGTAGTAGTACAACCCAACTGTTTAACTTGCTGCTGAAATGTACTCAAGCAGTTGCAGAAGTTTTTGTGAATTTGTCAATATCCTCGTTACAAGGCCCAGATAAAAAAAAAAAACCCACTAGTCTTTTGAAAATAAAGGCTATCAATATACACAGTGCATTTTGTATCTGTATGGTGGGCTTCAGACAAAGCAAGAAGAGTTCCTTTGGAGAATGAGAAATGAATACAATATAGCAGCTTACCTGTCAAGAAAGAGGAAGTGTTATTGTTGAAGTTAACTTGAAGTAATACATGTGGCTTTTTTCGGGATAGGTCTCTGTTGGGGTTCAGTGCTCTTTTTGGTCTTATTTGAATAATTTTTTATCAGTCAGACAAAATAGTATTAAACCGTAATATAGTTCTGCTATAACAGATTAGAATAAAGATTTAATATGCTATCTGTGAAGAATCTGATACCCACCATGTAGTGCTATAATAAAATGGAAACAAATGAGCCAACTCAAACTCTCCATGGTTTTTAGCTCTCTCATACATTTTTGTAAAACATATGTGAGAACTTCTGAATTGTCAAATTGAGTTACTTTTTAAAAATTAAATTGTGCTCCAATGCAGATATAAATATATAGATGATATAGATACAGATAGATAGATAGATATAGATATAGATAGATATAGTAAAATAGTTATAGTAAAATTCTATTTGTGGTTCTGTGTGCTCTGTAACGTGCATTCAGCAACATGAATTCCCTGTCTGCTAAAAGAAATTTAAAAACAAGTAATTTTTTATATAAGAGAATATATGCTAAGATAACTATGTGGTCTTTAATCAGCAACTTGATGATGTTACTGTTAAATATTCTGTGCAAAAATGGTTTTGTTTCTGGATATTACAATATGTTTTGTGAATATTGATTTATGTGAGCACTAGTAAAATCTTTGTGGAGATATGCTTATCTGAAACAAGTTTAGTGACGCTTCTAGTGTTCACAGAAGGGTAAACAGGATAGCTAATGAGTAGTAAACATACAGCTCACGTGAGTAATATTGGCAAAGATGTGCCTCTAATTTCATGCATCAAACTGGAAGCGGAGCACTATCATCTTCTCCTATAAAATTATTATTTTTTTCTTCATGTAAGCTATTGCAGGTTTGGGGATTTTTTTTGGTTTTTAAGTGATTGAATGTTCATTATTACACTCCCACTAAATGTCTTCTCCTTTGAGACAGCAAATATTGTCTAAGGAGAAGATCATGAAGGAATGACTACCAACTCTGTTAATTTAAGTTTAGCACTTGGCATTCTTTGCCTTCCAACAGCATTGTAAACGCTTGTAGTTTATTTTTACTCCTAAGTTAGCTTTCATCAGAGCAAACATCCCTAAAATGCATTAGCCTTACAGCAGAGGAGTGGAAACCTATGAAGCAGGAAGCCTTACAGAGCCTTCAGGGAACTCTTGAGTGCTTTTGGGAATGATTTATTTTCAAAGGGCTTAAGCAAAATTAGCTCCAGAAAAGATACGAATGTTACAGGCAAGGTGCAGTGAAAAGACATTGTAGCTCCACCATGGACTTTGCCTTCTACAAATTATTTCACTACAACCATAGAATACACCTTTAGATTTTTACAGGCAGTCATTCACAGAAGAGCACAGGTTATCAAGGCTGTGACAGATTTTATTAGAAGCCATAAGAAAAACATTAAAAACTGTAAGTCAAGGCATCCTGTGAATACATTAGGCCACTGACTAGAAGAACCAGGTATAATGAGTGTAACCACAGGGATTCTTGTACTTTGAGGTCAGAAATTTTACATGAACAACAGATTCAGTTTCACAGAACAGAGGGAATAGTGGTAGACATCAGTGGGAGCAGCATTGCACCAGGACTCCCAGCTGCAAGGTTATTTCAGCAACACAACTGCTCCCAATGAAATAGCAGGTGAAAGTGAGGGGATTCTGTTCTTAGTTAGGAAGAATACCTGAAGATACCAGTATTGCATAGATAAAGAACTAATGACAAAAAGCTCATGTGCAGCTAGTAGTCAACACCATGCAAGCACAAAGCGTTTCTGCTGATGTGTCAGTTTGAACAGGATGAATTTCTTCCCACAATTCTCAGATGGACTCTGCTACTCTTTCTCTTTTTTACCTTTCTTTCTTTTGAAAGAGGTCGGTTTATCCTAAAAAGTATAACAACTCTTTACCCTTATATTTTTACTTCACAGGTACAGTCTGCAAGCTCTAGATTATTTGCGAATGTTTATGCAAATGAATCCTTTAATAGTATTTTCAAAAATCCATAAGTGAAAGCTTTAGTTTCATTTTCAGAAGTGACTTGAACACTTAAGAGTTTAAATCCTGTTCATTATTAGTGATGCTTAGACCTCTAAATTTAGGTCCTTCGAGGCCTTTTTCCAGTTTCTTCCTATGTCTGTTACAATAATCTTGAAAAAGACATTTTAGTTCATGGTAGTCATGTCCCTTAATTCTTTACCTCCTGCTTTAGGACAGAGGTAACTAAACTCCCCCTTACTCTTATATTTTTCCTTGCAATGATTCCCAAGTTAACTGGCCATTGCTTTGTTCTTGCAAGTGGAACATTGTATGTTCTCTGGACCAAATGTTGTTTGCTTCTACAATAAGGCTTGTTGACAATGACATCTTATATTTTTAAAGAATGCCATTAAAATACAGTTTTAAAGATGGGCAATTACTGAGCTTGTAATTTACTCCTATTTACCTCTGGAGATTGTTGTCACTCCCTAAAAGTGAAATCTGAAAATTGTTAGCTGAGGGGAACAGCTAGCAGGCGTTATAAAACGTAATGTAGGTCTATCCCTCTGAAAGCTCCTCAAGGCCTTCTGTTACTACTCTCCATAATCAGATATGTATGTTTACTACTATTTAATATTACAACGTGAGGCTCCTTTTTTGAAGAAAAATTGTCATATATGACCTTAGACCATTGTGTCTGGTTCTGGTCTGTTGGATCAAATGGTGATCAGGTAAAATGTGTAGGCTTTGAATAAGTAGTATACGTGACTTGATAACTATAAAGATTTTACCCTGAAGTGCTCTTCAGTATCTTCAAACAAGACCTGTCTATTACAATAAAAGGCAAAGGCACTCACAGGTTATTTGCAGATAGCATTTCCTCTGACTCCTATATGTAAATATGTTTGTGCGTGTGCATGTGAATATTTCTCTACAAAAGAAAATTTATGTTTTCTTTCTATAAAATTACTATCACTGATTTAAGGAACTTTGGGCTTGGAAAGTATTGAAATTCCTGAAAGCTATTTGATGGCTTGCTGTATGAACCACAGTATGAATTTTGTGCAGCAGTTAAATAAAATAGTCATAAGATATTCCAGACAGCAAACTAAATTGGCTCTGTGGTTCATGATGGAATGAGGGCTACATGCTCTGGGTTCTTTTCAAGTACATGGATGACAAACAGCAAGATGGTTCTCACTTTTACTGGATGAATGAACTGGAGTGCAAGTTTCTGTAATATACGTGGAATTGTGTATCCTAAGCATTTTTAGTGTCTTCACCCTCAAATATTTGGATTTAGATTCATTTGGAAGTCTTGACTTGCGTACGCTTCTAGCATTATAACCACAAGTCTCATCCCTTAATTTTGTTGTAACAAATTTGATTTTATCTGTGTTTTTCTTTTTTTTAAAAGAAACTGGTGAATTCTCAGTTGTTTTCTGTTGTTTGACCAAATTACCATTTTAGGATTTGGTTTTCTTGAAAGGAACTTTAAAAAAATAGTAAAGGAAATATAATGCTACTTGCAATGAATGATAATCTTTGTGGCTGTGTTCACATACATACAGTACAATTTCACTAGGTGAAAAACCCTCATTTCCTTTAGCACTTAAAACTCTGGTAGTTTTATCAACTGAATGTGCATATTCCTTGATTTCAAATTGCAGTATATGAACCATAGAGCATACGAGTTTCTTAAGGTGTGATGGAAGAGTATATACATTCCTATAGAAAAAATTATCTGTCTGATAAAGGTTAGGGGAGCTGAAAATACGTTCTGTGGATTTTACCAGGTTGCAGACACAATCTCTACCAATCTGAGCAAAGGCTAGTAGAAATTTTAAGAAGCTTTCTTCAAGTTTTACAGTCAAGCAAGGTTTACAGGCCTCCTTCTGTTGCAACTTGTGTATTGGCCACTATGAACTTTGACATTTTATATCACAAATCTTGTAAAAGTAAGTTTAAGTTTATGTAGACTTTCTCAGAAAGTAGAAGTCTTTTTTATCAGCAATTAGGTGGGTCTCAGAGTTTATACAGTCTGTTGCTCTTCAGAAATTAAATGTCTTCCAAAAGAATTTGCTCTGGAGAGCTTACAGACTTCATGTTCTTCTTTGCAAACCCACCATACTTCTCTAAGAGTTAATAACTCAAAACTTTCAGAGATTAAACCTGTCATCATAGAGATAACTGAACATTTTCAGTAAGGCATAGGAATAATGTATATGATGGTGCTGCAGGACAATTTTCAAAAAAGTCTGGAATGAAACATATTACAATTCCCAGATTATAATTTCATTAATAGCAAGAAATGTCTGAAACTAAAACAGATATTTTCAGTAGTAAAAGTTTGCCTTCTCTGGTTATCTTCAAAATACTCAGCAGAAACCGTGGTTAAAGACTTGTGACCAGAGATCAGAGATATCTGGGGAGGAAAGTGTCTGTTTTCTACACATCAGCTGGAGGAATTTAACACCCAAATTTTTAGTTAATGTCGTTTCAACTTAACTAAGCATAGTTGACCAGTAGTTCTGTAGCAGAATGGTTACCCAGAGAAATCTTTCACACTTTTGTGATTGCAAGTAATTAAAGATACTGCAGTGTTCACAAGACATGAATATGTTATAGGAAAAATGTAATGACAATCACTATAGACCAAGATAGTCCACTAGAATGTATCTTCTGGTTTGCAGTAACAATCCTTTTTCCACAAAGTCAGGACAGTTTAAAATATGTGCTATATACAAAATGTTACCAAACACTCCATAGGTATGGTCAGCCATTCTCTTCAAACATATGGGAGGTGTAAGTTCAATTTCCTTATGGGCAGCTTCATTAGGTCTACTGTATTTCCTGGATTGTGAACATTGTCTTAAAAAAAAAAAAAAAAAAAAAAAAAAAAGATTAAAAAAATAGCATACTGTATATGCCAGCTAGCTCTGGTTTCTAACACATGATTATTTTATTGGGGTGTACATTAATTAATCCTGAAATAAGATCCTGTGTGACATTCAAAGTTGTGTTGAGTAACACAGAGTTTAAATATTTTAGTTTTACAACTCTGTTATGCTGGCAGCAAACAATAGCATCTCAGTGAAGTCAGCATATGAACACTGCTTGTGATGACATCTGGAAGGCTTGTTTTATCTATAAGCACAGTTGTAGACAAATGAAAGCAGACAGATGTAAGGCTGGTGTGGCATCTTCGCCTCAAGCATTCTTTGGCTGTACATTTTCCAGTGTGTCAAAAACAGGGAGCTCTTTTCTGGAATAAAAACATTCTGTCACATCTGTATGCCAACTACTGTGCTGCCTTCTCTGAGCTCTGAGGTATAAAATGGCAGATACTGTTCAAAATTTAACACAAAGCCAAATTTCAAAATGCTGAGAACTACCTGAGTGTTTGGAGTGTAAGTCACCAAGGGACAATAAAAAGCACAAATTATGAGCTTACATTGCTAGTCTTATTAATACTGCCTGGTAGGGGGAGGGTGATGGTGTTTATGGCAAGGATACGCAGATATTTCTAAGAGTACCTTTCACACTGGTATTTCATTTAAGTAACAAATGCATTTGAGGGAAGATGAGAAAATATTCTGTCTGCATAGCAAGGTTTATGAATGCCTCATGCTTTAAAAACTGTAGCCTGAATCTTAGCACAAGGTATACCCTTTATGTGGAGTGACACTCTTAACAGGCCTGATGCTCTTCTGTGTAGATTAATTTTCTGAAGAGAAAAATACTATGTGTTTGGAGGAGATAAGCACTGAGGAAAATGTAGGCATTATTATGTGAGAGGTTTTATTTTTTTATTTTTTTAAATAAACTGCTTTGCTGTAGTTTTCACCAGGGATCTTAGCTGATACACACAGTAAAACGCACTGCACCTGCTATGGTGCATACAATTCAGGCACAAGTCTCTGGAGATTCATGGATGAAATACTCCATCCCGTGTATGTGTCACCTAAGCTTTTGCTAATTACATTTAAGCATATTTTTTAAGGAACTTGAAACTCGGGATAGAATCCAGCTTTTGCTAGGAAGATTTCATGTATTTTACCCTAAGCTAATAAAAAAAAATGTAGTATGTTTAGCATTGGTACATTTAAGTAAGCAATAACGGAAACTGCAGGGAAATAAGACAATAGCAATTGGGAGAGAAGTCCAGAATCCCTCCTTACACTTTTCACTTTCTCAGTATCCTTTGCCTGAAGAGAAGCTGGCTGCTTTCCATTATATCGTATCTTTCTACTGTGGAAGAATCAGTAGCAAAAGGTGGTGAAGTGCACAGGTTTTTTAGTAATAAAGAATCATTAGGCTATTAACCTGGGAAATACACGGTTGTCCATTTCCTGTTTGTCCCCGCCGCAGTACCATCAATCTATTCAGAGTGCTTTGTATTCAGAGCCCAAGGGCCCCAGATAAGTGCCTTTGTGTACATAAAATGGCACTTTTTTGTTTTACATGCTGTTAGCATAGGGCAAAGGAAGTGAGTGTGTAATCGCATATGTACAGCAAATAGCTATTTGTACCTGCAAGGAGCAAATGGGCCCACTCAGATGGATTGGTCGGCCTTTAATAGCACTTGAGTGAGCTGATAGGCAGACATAGATGTACCTGTTACACTAGAGACCCGAGGCTCTTGTACCTTTGCATGACTTTTCACTTAAAAACTACTGTTCGTGGTTCAGTGGCTCCATCACTCTATTTGTGTTCCTTTGCTTGTAAGACCATGGGCTGCTCCTGAGAGTCCTGGTTTCTAAAATTTTAATGCTGTAACGTTGACCCCTTGGTAATGTTCCCAGATTAGCCTTAACTTGAAGGATGTAGTTTAACAGCTAGCAGTAAATATTTTACTTTGTTCTTCTCAGCATGTTTTTCTCTGGGTTTTTTGGTTTGTTTGTTTGGTTGTTTTTTAAATATCCAAACTGTAATGGAAGTAGCAAATCCTATAGTCTGAGCACAGACCATAGTTTCATAGCCACTACCATTTCATGTCGCATCTCCTAATTGATCAAGCAGAGGAGTGAAGACATAGAGACTGCAAAGGATGTAGGTACACGCATGTACATTGACACATCATCAGTCACCTACACAATAGGAAAGAGTTAAAACTGATATTGCGTGATTTTTGCTTGGTATTGTTACTGCAGTAATTTTGTTGCATTATCATAGCAAATATTTTTACTTTTTCAGGTGACTATTTCTGGCCTTGTCAATATTTCTAGAGTGAGAGCAAGTAGACAAACATGTTGCTTTGACCTGTGTATGATACATTGCAAACCTACTGAAAACCCACCTGAGACCAGAATTACTGTAATTCGCTTACAATTCACTGCTCTTTTCCTTCCAATACACTAAATCCACTTTTTCTCCTGCTTATTATATTAACTGTGGTTTTAAAAAACATGTTCAAGTCTCCTTTCTGTAGCTTTTTTGTTATTGTCCTTCACAGCTAATTTGCAACAGATTTTAATTATAAAACTAGGTGTAGATTTTTTTTCATACCTCTCTGTGGGGTAATATTTATTTTTTAAATATGATAACACTCAGAGGCCCAAGACCAAAAATTGGGCACGCTTATGCTAACACAATGCAAACACAGAGTCAATGCAGGACTACCTACAAATATGAAAATTAAATACCTTGGTAAGTTTATTTTCAGCTATTGTTTTATGAATATATTCATATAAATACAAGAAATTAATATTGTGAGTAAACAGCTGTTGGTGTCTTCATTGAATATCATGGGGTTTTTTCCTTATTTTTCTCATATTATAATAATTAACCATTAATTCATGTAAAATTTTATCCAAATTATTGGGGACTATCTCAGAAAGACATTTACAGCCAAAAGAGTGAGGAAAGGTGAATACAGACTTGCTATTTTATGTAGTGTGGACAGTGTGTTACAAGCTTAAAATAACGTAGCCTGTAACAAATACATGCTGATAACAGATAAATGCTGATAACAGTTTAGTACTGGACTTTCTTTTCATATTGACTATGGGTTTTCATTGCCTTATGATAAAGCTAGTATTTTTTGTTTCTGCTGCAGTAGGGAGCTAGCGCTAGACCTGTGAAGATGACCTTTAAAGCTGTGTGTGTATTTTGTGTGTTCATCATATGCAATACGGCATAACTCAGTATGACTGGTAGCATCTTTTAAAACAACACCCTCAGAGCTGTGGTGCAGCAGCAGATACTGTAGGTCATCACATACCATACAGCTGTGCGTACCATGTTTGGTAGCTGTCCGTGCTTTGGGTCTCATTCTTGTCAGAGTGGTTACTGATTTCTTTGGTTTTCTTTGATTTTCTTTGGTTTGCAATTTCTTTGGTTTCTGTTGAGCTCAGTACAAATAGTACAGAATCTTTCCCAGGGTAAGACTGATTCCAGTAAGTTTTACCTCTAGTTAGTCTGAACTTCCCCATACTGCTAACTTGCACTGACACCAAACATTTGTATACTCATTGTGACTGGAGTCTGGGAATTTAAACATGGAAAAGTGCTCTTAGCCCATGTGAAAAAGCCGAGATTTTTTTTTTAATTCCCTTTTGTCATCATTGAACACCATGAGTAATTTCCCTTTTGTTTGATTTGTTTGGTTTTTTTCTAAACAAGCAAACAATTGATTACATTTCATATATTGATACATATTTACAGAGGGGCTTCCAGGAGAGTTGAAAATCTGTCACACTTCATGAAGTATAGTAAGATAAATTCTAGTGTAGAGTCATGGAATCATTTAGGTTGGAAAAGAACTTTAAAATCGTCAAGTCCAGTCATTAACCTAACACTGCCAAGTCGACTACTAAACAATATCTACATGACATTTAGATACCTTAAAGGATGGAGACTCAACCACTTCCCTTGGCAGCCTATTCCAATGCTTGACAACCCTTTCAGCGAAGAAATTTTTCATGATATCCAATCTAAACCTGCCCTGATGCAATTTGAGGCCATTTCCTGTTGTCCTTTCAGTTGTTGCCTGGGAGAAGAACCTACACCTACCCTGCTACAGCCTCCTTTCAGGTAGTTGTAGAGTGATAAGGTCTCCCCTCAGTCTCCTTTTCTCTAGGCTAAACAACCCAGTTCCACGAGCTGCCCCTCCTAAGACTTGTTCTCTAGACCCTTCACCAGCTTCTCTGCACATGCTCCACCACCTCAGTGTCTTTCTTGTAGTGAGGGGCCCCAAACTGAACACAGTATTTTAGGTGTACCCTCAACAGTGCCAACTGCAGGGGACAATCAGTTCCCTAGTTTTGCCGGCCACACTATTTCTGATATAAGGCAGGATGCTGTTGGCCGTCTTGGCCACGTGGGCACACTGCCAGCTTGTGTTTTGCCAGCTGTCAAACAACATCCCCAGCTCCTTTTCAGTTGGGCCACTCTTCTCCAACCCTGTAGTGTTGCATGGGGTTGTCATGATGCAAGTGCAAGACCTGACCTTGTTGAATCTCGTACTGTTGGTCTCAGCCCATCTATCCAGCCTGTCCAGATCCCTCTGTAAAGCCTTTCTACCCTCAAAGAGATCAATGCTCTTGCCCAACCTGATGTCATCTACAAACTTACTGAGGGTGCACCCATTAACTGGGACCTCCCTGGTTAGTCATAATGCCATGATGGAAAGCAACTTGGTCAGCTCTTCTGCCCACACCCTCACTACCCTCGGGTGGATCCCATCTGGCCCCATGGACTTGTGTGTATTTGAGGATGTGTAAACAAACACACATATATTACTAATATTAGGGTATTATGCTTTTATTTTCCCTATAGTGAAACAAAATTAACCTTCCCTGTTGTAATCTGTACCCCCATCTTTGCCCTGCTGAGCTTAGCCAGTAGCTTTCAATAGTCCAGGAACAGTGTTGCTTCTTCCTTACACTACGTGACAAGCTCTTCTTACTCATTGCAAAACCAGATTTATTGTAATACATAATATGATCATTTTGGTGGTACAAAACCATGCTTGCATCCTTACAATATGCTCTGGTACAGTCGACCAGCATCCATGTAGCTAATTTGGGTCTTGTGCTTCCTCAGCCAGAAAGCACTAGTAGAAGAGATGATCTACGCTTATTACATCTACCAGTCCTTTCATCTTGTAATTTGCATTAAAAGATGTTTTTAGGCAGAACATTCTGTGTTCACTGAAGGATAAAATCAGAGATTAAGTAATAGACTACCCAGGAAAAAGGCAACAATTTTGATTTTTTCTGCCTGAGTGTTCTGAGTTTGGGTATCTTCCTTTTTGTTTTCCACATTTTTCCACTGTGATTTGTTTCTGCATTGTGTTGATATGAAACAGTAATAACTCATGTTTACATGTCTGCAAGTGAAGTGCAACTCATATGCAGTAGCTCCCATGGCTTGCAGAATTTCAATATGCAGGCCATGGGTGTCTGTAAGGAAATCAATGTTAACAGTTCCAACAATGGAAGCATCCCATAATGCAGTCAAGGGCTGTGGTGGCCCTGTGTTTTATGGATGAATGCACAATGTATATTGCTTTTGCCAGATTTCTATGGCTCCCCTGGCAATTTTGGGAAGAGTTTCTCAGGCCTAGTACATGTAGAAAGGTGTGGTCAGCCGTTCTCCTTGGCAGAAGGGAGTATGTGCCCAGGACGTAAATGGAGAAATGTGAAGCAACAGAAGTACAACAGTGGAAGCAAAAATTGGAAGAGGGATGAGGGACCAAGAGTTTGTAAATTAAAATGTTCATATTAGATTTATACTGTATTTTGTGAGACACTTCTAGGATTCAATTACATCTGCAATTAATCCACTGCAGACCAGAGATCTTTGGGTGCAGCTAGAAAGATTATTATACTATTGGGTCGTACTATCTCTGGTTAACTGATCTATTATTTATCTGCATTGCCATTCACTTCGCCAATATTAGAGTTATTTTTTGCCTGTATGAAATCTCAGGATATTTTAACATTATTTTTGTCTCAGTCAGGGATGGGCTGACTGACTTTTTCTTTGCCTTTCCTATAGCAGTCGGCACAGATATGCCCATAGTTCAGGTACTGCAGCTCCCTCCATGCACATCTCCTCTTCATACACAGTCACAGTGTTGAAGGGTGCTCTGAAGTAGACCTAATTTAAGCTAATCTAATTCACCAAGAGAGGGTAAGCAAGAAGACTAGATATGCTGTGAATCTGAGATTAAACATGACTTTGAAATAAATCTCTTGTTTGCCTTGCTGACAGTGGTATTTCATTCCAGAGATCACATTCATTTTTACTTTCATTGCCTTACTTTTCATCGCTTTACCTTTAGAATGTTTATTAGTCATATAGCCAGCCAATGGGTACAGACTCACTGGGACCAGAAGATGATTTTGATCCTTTAAGAATTCCTAATTGGTTTTGTATGATACATTTGGCAGAAGATTTATCCAACCCATTAATTCAATACTGGTAAGGAAATGGACTGTAATGATGGTAAAGGTTGTTATCATAGAAAAAGTAAATACATTTGGCATACATCCTTGTACTTCATTATTTGCACACAACTATCAGTATGACTTGAACATGGAGCATAGGAGGACACATCACCGTGTGTCCTCACATAGGAAATTAATTCCTTTTGAATTTTCAGTCAGGAATTCAAACATCAGAAGATTCTTATGTTTATGAAACCCAGCAGTCTCTTCTTTGGGAATAGAGCAATCAAAATTGCAGTATGAAATCTATATCAGTTCTTTTCAAGTCTGGAAAAAATAAATTATGATAGTTTGAAAATACTGACATTTTCCAGAATGAGTATGAGCTGAAAACATGAAGAATTTTGAGTGCTTTTGAATACCAAGAGATTTGAATCTAATTAGATTAGATTTTTGTTGATTAAAGCACAGAATGCTAGGTAAATTCAGTGAACATAAAGTGGTATATGGAGACCTTTTACATGGAAATGTTTATATAAAATGTGATTTAGTAGGGAAAGTCTTCTAACACTTGTGCACAGCATTAAGAAAACAAAAGCTTTGAAGCCGTATCTCATTTTTTGGTGACCTAACAGCAGGTGAAAGCAAAGTGAATGCTGTAAGGCCCGAGTACATTTGACCTTGAACCCTTACTGACCGGGGCCCAGAAGGACATTTTCTTCCTACTTTGGCCCCTACCAAATCATCATTTATGCTCTCTAGTAGCTGACTTAGGCCAAACAAGCACAATCTCACTTACCCTGGAGAAAAAAGCTATACATGGTTTATGTGAACTATAGAAAAGTGCGCATTTAGGCCTGGACTTGCATTAAACAGAGAATGAGAAATTTCACCACTGGAATTACTAGAGAAGCCTTCAGGGGTCTCTTGCTTTGTCCCTTAATGGTACAGATCCTTAAATAAGTGCTCACGCTCAAGCTTGCTTTGCTGTGATAATCCAAGACAAGTCTGAGGGCATGCACTTGTTTCCTCTGACTTCATTAAGACCAGATTTGACCCCTAATGTTTTTAGCATGTCATTATTTAGTACGATATTTAGCAAAGCGTATAGCCAGGGCTTAAGAACTCTTATAAATACTTAAGAAGAGCTAACTGTATGTAAATATAGATAAGCTGTATGATTTCTTACCTTGGATTCCTGATACATATTTGAATTAATTATGTCTTGCACATACTTTTCATAAACAAATTTCTTCCTATTGTAATCTTAACTTTACATATTTACTTAACAATATTTTGAGTAGTATTTTAACAAAACATCATTTGTGATTTGATATAATGGAACATTAGGAATGATGAAGACATGCAAAAACTCTGAACTAACTTTCTTTAAAAAAAAAAACAAACCCAACTAGCAAAAATCCCTAAAACAACTTGAATTCTATCAGGCTTGAACAATAGCATAAAGCAAAGTTGTGTTCTAGAGAAAAGTATTTCAGTGAAGAAATTATTGGTTCATGAGAGTGTTCAACTACAGTGGAAAAAAATCAAGTTTAAACCAAGCTTTTATTGTAGAAAAATAGAGGACTCTATAGTTGTGATGCTTGTGAGGGTTGAGGTAGAACGATCTGTATTTCTAATCTACAAGATAACTAGATGATCAAGATGCTATATAGTTTTAATAGCATTATGTCAGTGTCTACCCAGGCTCCCATTGCTGAAAAATGAGAGATAAGCTGCAGCTGAAACAAATCATCTAGACATTTAAGAAATCTCAGATTTTAACACGTGCTTCAGTCTTCAGACTTTGTTTTGTTGTAAAGTAGTCCAGTTATCTAGTATATAGGTATTAAGCTGTCTTTAGAATGACAGAAATTAGATCGCTTAAGTAATTGAGCAGTGATAAGTATTAAAAAAATTCTTAACACTGAAGAATAGTTAAAATCTATAGTTTTAGCCTTATCTTTGAATTCCTAATTGGTTGCTATTGAATTAGATGTTTCCTGTTTATATAAAATCCAGGTGCTAATATATGCTTCTCCTTTTGATACCAGTGTTTATGCATATCCATATTTGCAATCTGTAATTTGAATCCAATATTTAGGATTCAACCTCTTTCTACTGTTTCATGCAAGTGAACTTTTGAGCCAATGCCAAAAATTATCAGGATATTTAAAATATGATGTTATGCCTTAGTCATGAGTTTACTGAAGCCTTTTTTACACCTCTCAAGTGATAAAAAAAAGTAAATGCAAATGGCATTTTCTGTTTTATATATTTTTTCACAGGAGGAATGAAATTTTTAAACTTTTTCTGCTGCCACCTGCACTGCCAACATTTAACTTTACAGTAAAAATGAAAGGCATCGTACAAAATACTGCACTCATGTCTACTGGTTGTGGTAAGATCTGGGAAAGAAATAAGAGCAAACAAACTGTGAATGCTGTTTCACTTAGCATACAGTTCTAGTAAGCTGGGATGAATGCTTCTAACTTCCTAACTTGTTAGTTTGGCCTGCATCATTTATATAGAAACAGTTTAACATTGAGATGGGAAAGCATTGGCAAAGTGTAGAAGGTAGGTGAAATATGCCTTAAGTCTTGTTAGAAGGCCTGTCTGTATATTAAGGAAAAATCATAAGCTATAGTCATTGGGCTGATCTGCAACTTGAACCAATTAGTACATTTCCTTTGGATCACCACTACACCTGTATTTGAAAAATCTAAACTCAAAAGATACATGATTTTACAAAATCAAAACCACTCATAGCTTTACTTTTCTCTAGTGATCAGAAAAGCTGAGAAAGTAACATTAATTTAAAGGATTTATAGGGAGATAGAACTGGAAAACCGTTCCCCATATCACTTTCGGAATCACCAGGTTATCAGTATTCTGCTGTCCTCCAGGTTCTCACTGCAGTACAGTACAGGCTTTA
The DNA here is from genome assembly GCA_033558235.1 of Neomorphus geoffroyi. NCBI lineage: Eukaryota > Metazoa > Chordata > Aves > Cuculiformes > Neomorphidae > Neomorphus > Neomorphus geoffroyi. Next base: position 27,278,485 of record JAUMJM010000048.1, on the reverse strand, counting down.
GAGACTGTTCTTTCCTTTTGAACAGTGGCTCTTAGTGTAGTTTTCTCTGTTGCATGGTAAAATATTCCCAACATGCATTCTGAATTACACTGAGGAATAAGGATAAAAGACAATGTTTGATTTATTAATTTCTAGTGGATTAGAACTACAAATGTTGGCTATGTTTTTAATTTGAGAAGTAGACAGAATCACAGCAGCTTTTAATTATGCATTTTGTGTAATGCAGCCCTGAATAGAGCAGAGCAAAATTAAAATTGTGGATCAAATGCTAAATCTGAGTAGTGACTGAAGTGAGCTGTAGTGTAATGCTAATGGTTTTGCGTCTTCCTGGCATTATGTCAATAATAGCTCTAATCACATTAAAGAGAGAACCCATTAGCTTATTCTCTTCGGCAGCATGCACCATAGCAACATATTGTGAGCCTTGAAATAACTTGAAATTTCTTTCAAAAGCATTGCTATCTATAAGCTAAGAAGGGTGCAGTATTAAACATCATAATAAAAAAAACCATAGGAAAGCCTTCTCTGTATCTTCTTAATTATGCCTCTGTTAGCTTCCATTTCATTGAAAAACTTGAATTTCTACTCATTGCCTGATTTAGGTAATTTTAGTGGGAATCTGTGACAGCTTTGTGAGACAGAGTGATTCTTACACTGACTGTACCTGAAAAATTACCTTTTACAGGGTTTGAACTTAAGGGCAGGGACCTTCTCAGTATCGTTTATTAAATGATTTTTCTGCCAACCTGTTTCAGCATGTAGCATTGCTTTTATTTTGTTATATGTGCATAGAACTAACCTTTCCTTGGTGTCCATTTAGCACTCCCTTCAGAATTTACCACAGCCTAAATAGATGGTTATTGATAAACCAAACCAAAATAAACCAAAACAAAACAGAACAAAACAACCATAAAACATGCATTTGTTCAGTCAGATTGAGCCACAAAAATCATGTTTTAACTCCAGTTATACTGGAAAAATATTGTTTGAGCTTCCTTGAAGATGACAGAATTGTTCACAATTTATATCAGCATGAATCAGAGGAGAGAGCCAAATTCTGGCCTTGGAGGCTCACACATATTGCTAGTCTACTTCAGTAGAGAATGCAGGTTCTTATGTGCAGCAAAATTTGGCCGTTGCATACCTAGTCCTCTGTCTGCTGGCTCAGCTCATCAGCGACTGACTTCCTCTATCTCCCACCACAGGCTGCTTGTCATGCCTTGTACAAGCTCTTTTTTCTCTCTAGCTTATGCTCTTAGATACAGTCTATGCTTTGTTGGCGTCTCTATTTCTTTTCAGGTCTCAGCTGAAAACATTCCTTTTACCTGTGCCTCTTAATTTCTCCCTCTGCTGGTATTTACAATATCAGTGAAACACTGGAAAATAAGTCTGTGAAGGATTTTAGGATAGAGCTTGTTTGAAAGATTTTGTACTAAATAAATCTGTATTTTATGTCTGCACAGAGAACTATATCCCGGGTATCCTCCTAACATATCTATAAATCATTCACCATATAAATGACTGATTCCGTTTGATACCATTTTTTGTTTCATTTACAGAGTTTGTAGGATACTTTATTTCTGTTGCATCACAAATAGTAAATTACCAGGAAAAAACAACCAACCAACCAACAAACAAACAAACAAAAAAACCTTGAAACTAATCCTAGTTACAGCAAGGGACCAACTGCTGTAGGGAAACCCATCTCCCAGTATTATGTTTAGGCATTCTCATTAACTTGCTTTATCCACTGGAAGAAAATAGGTTTGTTTTAGCCATGTTTGGCAAAATTCATGTTCAGACAGTAGAAGAAACAGTCGATAAGAAGGAACCGGGAAGGTCTGATCCAGTATGCATTTACACACATGAATGGTCGCACTGAAGACAACTGAACTGGTTTACCCCAGAAATATTATTTATGGAGAGAGAGAGAAAGTTCAGCTATGGCTTAAGTCACATGCATTTTGATTATCTGAAACTTTTCAGTCATTTGCATATGTTCAACAATTAATTCAGATGCAGTACAAAAGACAGAATCCATTGTTTTAAATTAAATATGCAATGCGTAACATGTTACTTGAAGTTTTACTTCTTATACTTGTGGAAAAATCTTATCTTGCTTATCTTATTTAAACCAAAAAAAATCACACTTAACAAGCAAGTTATTAATTTTAAAAATAAATATATAAATGCTGTGGGAGGAAATGTTATCCGGTTCAGCTAGGCCACAAGAGTTTACTTTGAGGTTTTGTAAGTATTTACTACTTAATAAAAAATAGAGATTGTTAGAAAAACACCTTATAAAACAATACACCCTGATATGTAATAGGTTATAAAAATTCTTCAAAGTACTACACACTTTATAATTCTGCAATTTGTTTATCAACCAGTTTTGGAGTATTTAAGTGGAACAGTGAGGGTAAAATTATTTTCTGACCACCACATGCCATAATTCTTCCTGACATATATGAACCATCAAGGCAACAAAAAAAAATAACAAGCCTAGGTAAGATCTCTTACTAGAATCACTTACCACATCTTTATGGGCCAAACCCTTTCAAACATTTTTTCAGAAAGTCCAGATCAATCCTGGGGCTTCCAAAGGGAAAAAAATGTTTGAGGAATTTAGAAAAAATATATATGTGCAACTTTGTTCTTGTTTTCCATTGACATATGCACAAAATGCAAGTAATTCCTATGAATTCTTATGAATCATGAGTGTGGACCACTGAAATAATGGATATCAAAGGTCACACTTTCAAAGGGATCTTGGCTTGCACTGCAGAGGAAGAAGAAGTCAGTTTGCTTTGTATGCATATATATAACACGTGACCACCATATATGCAACAGACTAAAAGGTATTCCTATGAGTTTAAATTTCAGATATGATTTCAAAAACCTGTATCCAACACTTTTGATTTCTAAGATGAGTACCTCTTTGAGTCACTCTCAGACCTACCAAACTCCTTCCATTTACAAATAATAGAAAGGAGAGCTCCTGCTGCACCTCTCCTCTGCGTATTTGTATAATGCATTTGTAGTTCTCATGCTCTAATGGCTCTTACATATGTTATATAGAGTCACTAGACAATAATAAGCAGTGTGTCCTTTCTGTCCACACAAACTTATGACAAATAAAACTGACAAAAGGAAGGGTGTATTATTTCATGTTCCATAATTTTGATAGTAGATTGCTACTTCCCTTTTCTTTTCAAAGGTTAAATAGCTAACTTCTATCTCATTTGGAACATAACCTTTCTAATGGTAAGGATTTCAGGTGTCATTTATGTTTACTTCCACGCTAGATGTTGGTGTGTATGCATGACAGCCAATACCAAGAAACTTCTTTCCTATTGCTAAGCAGTCCAGATTTCTACATTACTGCCAAGGTCTCTATATAGGTACTGTAAGTCCTGCATGATTTTGTGAGATTTTTTGTAAATTGTTTGCAAAAAGTTTCATTTTTTCCTAATTTTTGCTTGATTTGAGGTGACTCTTTGTGTGAGGACCATGTTTTACAGCTATTACTTGAAATTAGGGCTTTATAAAATTTATTTATCTATTGTGAATAATGGCAGTCAATACAATATGCTTGGATGCCTTGGATCAGCAGCTGATAACATTTACACATCTGACTGGAATGTTAATGGTGAAAGATACAGTTTTGGGTAAATAAGGTTATTCCAAATTAATTTTAACTTGCATTGTGGATATATAGTGACATTAAAAATCCCCAGCCCTTATTAAAACACTTGGCTAGTCTTTGTTACTGACAATATCATCAGAGCAAAAGGATTGCACAGAAGAAGAAGCTGCAACACAGTAAAAACACTCCGTATTGTTTTATCAATGAATAATGGGTATAAGAGGGCATTGATGGTCACTAATGTCATTAGCATTTTTCTCTATTGATACCCAGCCTCAGAGTGTGAAGCATACAGAAATCTAACCTCTGTCTTTCCAGAACTCATGCCTTTTCCTAACTGTTGTTTGTATTTTATATCTGCAAATAGAAATTAACAGATTTGGGCCCTAGTTGCATAAACAAAACCCACGTGGGCAGTTTTACATAAAAATCAAGTTAAAATAATTGCAGATGTTCAAGACTGGAATTTTTAACTTTGGATTTTGAGTATTAGCTCTTTTAAATACAAGTGGAAAGGAAGTGGATGTGTTAAGCACTTTGTTTCAGCTGAAGTCATTGTTCTATACTTCCAGCAGTTTCTAAACAGTTTTTGGTCAAGTGGTGCAGGTATGTAGGTGGATTTATTCCTAGAAAAATTTATAAAAAGGAGGTGAAACAGAAATTCTAGAAAAGTGTCCCCTCTCCCCCTCCTTCTCTTTCTCTCCCTTTCACTCTCATTCTCCCTCTTTTTCATTTGCTTCTCTTGTCTCCACCTCCTTTCCCCTTCATTTTCATTCCCCCTCTCTCTCCTCCTCTCTCTCTCTTTTTCTTTCTCTACCTCCCAACATATTAAACACTAGCAGTCATGCACTGTAGGTTCATAAAAGGTGGGAGTATTTCTAGCTCTCTGGCAGGTAGAAGACATTGTTATGGGCTGAATACACTTATATGTGAATAAATTCCCAGGGAGGCTGAGAACCACTGACATGGTAGGTATGTAAAACCATGTAACTGACATCAAGGCCTGTTGCACTTGTGTAGCCTTATTGAATCAGTGAAGCGCTCAGTCCCTAGTGAGGCAGATGTCACCACCATCCGCATTCCTGACAAGTACCTACACTTGAGATTCAGGGGACACTTACATACTTCTGCCGAGCCCCACATCACTGAGGCATCGTTATAGGCTTTGAAAAATGTATTTTCAAAACTAAACCAGCTTATCTATGTTGATTTGGTGTACTGGAAGGAGCCATTAGAGCGCAAGATCTTCAGCAGTAATGTCTGTTTAAGTGTAGTAAGTGTTGTTCTCGGACTCCAAATGAGATTGACTCGCCTGATAATAACAACATACAGACACTAAACAGTTTTAAAATACATGAAGTGGATTGTGATTCTCTTATATTTTCTCTGAACTTTGTCTTGAACATGACATATTCCACCCCCCTTTCTTTATTTTGTCAATTAGCCTTGTCCGATTTGAAAGTCCTGTGTGGCACAGGAGTGGAGAAGGATGATTTTTCTTACTCCAAATAAAATATAATAATAGCTAAGTCACACACAACACAAATTCCAAGCCAGATAGGACAAGAGGAAATGGCCGCAAGTTGTGCCAGGGGAGGTTTAGACTGAACATTGGAAAGAATTTCTCTACTGAAAGAGTGGTCAGGCATTGGAACAGGCTGCCCAGGGAGGTGATGGAGTCACCATCCCTGGAGGTGTTTAAAAGATGGGTAGATGAGTTCCTTAGGGACATGGTTTAGTAGGGAGACAGGCACGGTTGGACTCGGTGATCTCAGAGGTCTCTTCCAACATTATGATTCTATGATTCTATGATTCTATGGTTCTATGATAAAAGAAGTGACAGAGGAACACCATAAGATGCCATTGTATATACCCCCTAAAACCCACCAAAACTGTCAGTTATCATAAAGTCCAAGAAACTTTTTTTGTAATTCTTTCAGGGAATTCTGCCTCGCTGTCTCTTTGACTAGAGAACTTCTGCCTGGGTGGAAGTAGAGTGACGATCAAAGGACTTTAAGTAATAGGTAGACTGCTCTACAAAAATGTAGACAAAATGCATGAAAAGTGTGTGCATGCCTGTTTGTGCAATTATTTTGAAGTTAGACACTATTGCCTTTGTTTATTGCTCTTCAATCCTGAGGCTGACCTAACACTATGCCTTTCAATACCTGCCTGTATTCCTTGGGCCCTAGCTAATACCTGGGCTTCTTGTGGTGAGTGTGAAATTCCACTGCAGGGCTTGAGTAGAGAAGCTCTTGTGGTTTATGGCATCATCAGTACCTTGAGATGGAAATGGGGCTTTATGGAAATCAGTCTTCCTTAGAGGGCTCTGTACAATACGAAGTGCTTAAAAATACTGAGTGAATGTTGCTTTTACTGTTCTGGCATCGGCCCAGCCAGTGCTCACTTATGGATGGTTATGATATAGGTGGGTGTTCTGCAGCCACAGCTCTCAACGCTCTGGTTGAAAAATAGGAAAAAGAGGTGGGTGAATGGTTGCAGGGGGAGTAAGCTATTGCTTTATCCTCTCTCCTAATTCTCAAACATAGTTTTTACTGCTTCTTTCCAGACCTCATCTGTACTGCTGCTGTGAAAATGTAGCTTCATTCTTTGTCTCCCTGTGTTACTCCCCCTCCTAAAATTGCACTTAAGGAAGAACAAAGCCTGGCTTTAACCTGATTTTACTACATCTTGTGTCAAAGCCATGTAGGACCTATAGTGCCTTCTTTGTGTGAGTCTAAATTCAATGTGTTTCTCTCCCTCAGAGCAGTAAAAAGGCAAGTGTAAGCCACTGCATTACTGCATTTCCTGACCTACTGCTGCTGTTTGCTGTGTCCTTGCTGCTATGTGTGTATCACAATATAATTGTTTAAACATGCTCACACTGCTGTGGTGTTCCTATGGTGAATCTTACATAGTAATTTGATTTGATTAATGGATTTCAGAAGGTGTGGTTCCCCCCTTTAAGCTCATGTGGATTGAGATCACCATGTTATAGGTAACCTTGCCTGTTTAGCTCCACCAAATTGAATTAATTACTCTGTAGTTCACTTAAAAAATGTAGAAAACAATTCCAGGAGTTGGTCACGTAACAACACTGATGTTGCATTTCTAATTACTTGGTAGCAATCCTTTCTTGCTTAAGAGGACAGCAAGACATACAGTTATGTTTTAAATAACTTGTAAATGATAACTCCATTTACTATAGTTTTACAGATCCCTCTACAAGGTTTGACCTTACCATCTTGTATGGACAAAATTGACACCTGGCTTGCAGTCTTCATTTCCCATTTGCCTTTCTCAAGATTGCAGGAGTATGGCCTTCTCTCTATACAAGATCTTCTATTTTATTATCACAGTTGACCCAAGCTTAATTGGTATGTCTGTGAACACTGAAACCAGGAGTCTTGCTTGCTTCGAGGAAATGTTTAGAGTTTCATTTCAGACATTGCCGCCACTGAGGAGCAGCTGAGAGAGTCTGTGATTGCAAAGAGATTCACTTGGTTCTTTCTTTTGTACGCCATGATCATTTGCCTTTTTGCCATAGTGTAATTCACAGGGCATATGGCCCCATAAAACCATATGCGGGCTGCTATCCAGACTATTCCTTGTTTTATTTTAAAATAGACATCTATGATTAATTCAAGGTCTGAACTGCAATGTGTTGAACTTCTGAGCTTTAGAATGCATATTTAGGATTGCATTTTCGTGTAAGACAAATATATATATATATAGGCTAAAAAGATCATTCTTTTTATTTTACTAACTTATTTCAGCCTTTCAGTAGAGTACAATAAATAAATCAGGTATAAAATATTTGCGTTATCATGACTGTGGCCTGAGGAGTTTCATACACCACCATAACCCTGTCATTTTTTTGGTTTTGATATACAAAATCAAAACCAAGAGGCTTGTAATCCTCCAAATATTGATTTTTTTATTATTAAAAAGTGAAAGTTGAAAGGCAGCTCTAAACTTGCTTTATCAGCCACACTTGGACCAACTTTGGATGCCATTTCTAAGAGCTGGAGGTGTGCCAAAGACATTAAAAGTTGCTTTTTGCTTGCATTTTTCAAAGCTGTTTGTACAACTCTCTTTTTATGAAAATAGTTCATTTTATTTGTTTTGCAACAAATATTTGTATTGAGGAGAGTCTCTTCTATATTAAGTAGCCTGTCCCCTGGGGTACGAGGGTGGCTTGTAAAGTTATCGAAAGAAACTTGTGAGTACTGTTATTTCCTTCAGAGTTTGCTGCACTACAGGTAATCTAATGACAGTTTATTGGTATCCATTTGGGGAGTTGGGATTGGTATTTTTATTTGAGAATTATTTCACTTGGGAAGCTCTGAACATAATAAGCATGAATGAAACAATCACAATGTAGTGTAATAAAGGTCATTCTCTGAGAGGATGAACTAGAAAATGCATTCATTGACTGATCATAGCTTATGCATCTGAATATTGTAGAACTGAATCCTTCTGCCGTGTCCCACTGTCCTCCACTGAAAAAGGGAGCATGAATGCTGCATATATGTAGAGTTCCACTGACTTCAGCCTTTGAAAGTCTGTTGCATGTTTTTCATTACAACATCACGAGATGTAACGGTCACAAGTTGCGCCAGCGGAGGTTCAGACTAGGTATTAGGAAAAATTTCTTCACTGAAAGGGTGGTCAGGCATTGGAACAGGCTGCCCAGGGAGGTGCTTGAGTCACTGTCCCTGGACATGTTTAAAAGATGGGTGCACGAGTTTCTCCAGGATATGGTTTAGTAGTGGACCCAAGCAGATCCCTCAAAACACATTTTCAGCAATGACTATTTCCCCAGCCCTGTGTTGTTTGGTTTTTTTTCTTTTAAAGTAAAATCTCCTCAAAATTTCACATTGTGTGCACTAAACAAGGCATATGGCCTAGTATTGAACAAGTATGGTTGGACTCAGTGATCTTAAAGGTCTTTTCCAGCCAAGCTGTTCTGTGATTCTATGACTATGATCACCATGAACAAGGGGAAAGGCTGTCTGTGTCAGTTTTAAAGGCAAAGATCTGAGACATGGAACGACTGTGATTTGTCCAAAATGCACAAGAAGTGGCTGGCAAGTCTAGGATTAAAGCCTCAGTTTCCTCAGAGTTGCCAATCTCCTCCTCTTTCTGTGAAGTTAGAATATGAAAAGGTATTAAAAATATAAAGAGATTGGTTTTATTTTCAGGTGAAAAATGTTTGTACTTGATGAGATTTCTTTTTGATATTTTAAGTCTGTCTTTAAATTCTAAGAATAGGTATAGTTTGATCACTCCGCTTGAATTTCTAGCATTTTGGTCATTTGTATTTGTAGTTCAAATATTAACTCTGGAGCTGAAAAATTACCAAAAATAATGAAGTTTTTTGTGAATAAACTAAGGTTACTTCTACACTCATGCCTTACCAGACCATTTGACTGGAAGAGTGAGCAGAGTGGCACAGGCCTTTGCGAGCAGAACTTCCATTACGTTTGAAAAAGGTAGTTTCGCCCAAATAGAGGATTAGGCCAGCAAATGGCTCTGTTAATCTCCAACATTTAGCATTTTCTTGCTTATTCTTCTGTCCAGCCCATACTGTGACATGTATTATATTTTCCAGTGTCCTCTCCAACATGAATTGCTCATGTAAAATGTGTTTCTATCCTTCTTGTTCTGGTATTGAGCACTGAAAATGGTAGCTAAATCTCAACAATATGTGAGGTTCTCTAGAAATGATGAATAATTTATACACAAATATGATAGGTTTAGTATAATTCCAAATGTTCACGTTCCTGTTCAGAATTGCCTTTCATATGCAATGTGACTGAGCTGCTTGTTAACTCTATATACATATTAATTTTTATACTGTTTTCTTGCTTATGTCAAACTTTACTACCTGCTGGTCAATGTCCATACAAAGTATTACCTTACCTTTCAAATCAGTTTTAGATCAAAGGTATGTACTTGCATTTAAGTGTAGAAGATCTCAGGCAAAGCTGAATAATACCTATGTAAATAATATTTCTTAATGAATAGAAATCTCTGCAAGTAACTCAGCATCTCTAGAGATTGTTCAAAGAAAGCTGATAAAACGCAAAATGTGCAAAAGCAAAAATTTCACAGTATATGATATTTTTTAAAGGAGTATAACTGGCATGAATAACTATGTTTCTCCTATCTACTTTAACTGTCGCCTAGTTTCAATCTGTTATTTTGCCAGGGTTTTTCTCAAAAATTCTTCACTTAAACCTGTCTCAGAGTTATCCCAAGAAGCAGCCAGCATTTTTTCCCTACCCTTAAAGGGTAATGTTGCATTTAGGGCCCGTGCTTGCCTGCATAGAAAACAGACATTAATACTTACCTTTACTTGGTGGGACTGCCAACTTACGTATTATGAGCATATAACACTTGTCTGTCTTGTAGAGTTTCTGTGCTATTAGAAAAGGCCAGAGGCCAAAGCATCTCCAAATGTAAAGAGAAATATTAATAATTTAGAAACACATTTTTCCAAATAATATTGTACATGACACTAACAGTGTTCTGTGTCCTTAAACATTTTAAACCATCTGTTGCCTAGCACTTTACCATCAGCCACATTGGTTTTACTTTTCCATCAGCATAGAGAGAAAATAACATACTAAATGGGAGGGCGGAGAGTTACTGCAGCACTTACATTTATTTCTGCAGTGGATACCCTGCTGAAAGTTGCATCGACTGAACACGGGACAGACACAAAGATCAATCCTAGTGGGACCAAAACCCTTGAGGTAGTGTTTACTCAAAATCGATCAGTCTTTTCAGTTATCCCTAGCAGTGATGGCTGTTACATTTTCTTGCCATTTCACTGCAGCTTTTTCTTCCAACCTATGCTAGGAATATGGTTAGAGATGCCTTTCTCATCCATGTTCCATTCAAACCACTGTTATTTTCAGTAATATTAATTAGTAATAGTAATTTTATTATATCTATATTTGTCTATTCTTTCTGGATATGACACTATCATAATCCAACAAAATAAATGTACTCTTCACTATGATAAAATTTTTTTCAGTGCTGGTATAACTTACTGAATTGCAGTAAATAATCACTAGGTTTTGGACGATCCTGAAATTTCCTTTTTCATGTACAGAAGCTCTAACAATCTTGTATTGCTACCCTTCAGGAATCATAATTCTGCTCCAATTTGTACGTTGTCCTCTTGACTTCATTTTTTAATACTGCTCTGGTCAGAAGCTGCTGCTGAACATGTTTTAGCACATGTGTAAAATGGAAAGGTTTTCTGAACAAGGAGAATTGTAAAATATAAAGCAAAATCAAATACATTTTGAATATGCAAATATGTAACCTCATACCAATGCATGTATAATTTGTAAATATGTGTAAAGTGTGTCCCCCAAGTCGATCAGTGCATTACTGTGTAAGCATATTACAGGATGCAGAGTTGACATACCCATTGTTATGCATTGGATTTCCTGCAAGCTGTGCAGCAGGCAGTTTCATCTAGCTAAAAGAGATGTAGCTAAACCAGCATCTCACTCTATGAATCATTCAAGTAGTTAAAAGTGCACCTCACTCCATTTGCCTGGCAAGCAGGGAAGTACCCCTGTTCCAGGAGTTAAATGTTGAGTCTGAGGGAGAGCAAGATCTACTCAACCCAGTGGTGAGAGGAAGTTCATGTACTGTGACTGCACTGGGCTTGAGGAAATAAAATTTGTAGCCTGAGTCACAAGAAGAAGCCCAGCCATTGCTAACTCTTTGTAATTAATGGGATTGCCAGCAATCCTAAACCAATAAAAAAAGACTTTCTCTGACTCAAGAAGGGACCTTCCCAAGACAGAGTGGAAATGCACCATCTTTGTTGTATTGTTTGTGAAGAACTGTGGTTCCTAGGTCTATCAATCAGCTACATCTCAAAGACCAATACAGGAAGAAGCATTATTTAAAAGCAGTTGTTGTTTTAACGTAATTTAGCATAGACTTAATTTTGGCTCTGAGCACTGAATTTGTATGTGTTTCTAGTTGAAGTCATTGAGCTGTCTTTTGTAAAGGAAGCAGTCAACGTCAATCACAAGTCAACTTTCTTTCTCAAAGCAGGACATATCTGGCTTCTGTGATATCTTACTAACAGAGTACTCTTAACTGTGACTTGAAATTGGTTCAGAAAGTGGAATATACCAGAAAGCTAGTATTTACCAATTCTGCTTTCCTCTCCTGAGGCAGAATTACCTCAGTCCATAGAGAATGAATTGAATTCAGAATTTTTTTCCTACCTCTGTGGAATTCTAATTAGACCAAGGAGGTGACTCAAAGTGCAGGCACTGGAAAACAGTAGGCAACGTGCTAATTTAATTTTTTATTTATTTTTTTAATCAATACATTGACTTAGGTGCTGCCTGCCAGACTCTGCCTTAGCTTTGCACTGAGCAGTCCTGTTGGAGTCTCTAGGACTGGTCAGGGCAGACACAATCCAAACTATTAATCTTTGTTTATATTGTTCTGAAACGCATCCACTAAATTAGCATTGCCTGTGGTTGTATGGAGGCTGATTCGTTCCAATTTGTGTTTGGATATTTTTGTTAAAAAAAATCCTACATGGATTCAGAAACAACAGAAAATGTGAAATTCAGCACAGTCTGGACTATGAGATTGTTTAGAAAATATCACTGGCTCATCTATCAACTGTTAAATTAGCAGAAGAGTTCTCAGGAAGTGATAATGGAATTACTTGTAGCTTTCTATATTTCTTCTACCACCCTTAGGTTACTACTTCAGAGCCTACTTCCACCATACTGTGACCTATCCACATCTAAATATATCTCCTAAAACATTCAGTATGTATTTACTAATTGTGATCAGGCTAAAATTCAAGGGCTGTGCTTATGGGATTTTTTTTTATCGGAAGCCCTATTTAAGTGATGACACACAGTAATTTGTTCATTCTTCTGTCAGTGTAATTTACAAGGCAACGACAGATAAACATAGCTATACAAGATTCATTTACAGTGACACAATGGCAGATACACAGAGCAGAACCCTGCCTATGAGATAAAGTGGACTGAGTGACTTATGCAGTAATTAGGGGATAATTGTCATTAACCTCGCAAACAGTAGTTTACCCATATTGTTTAAAAGGCTCCAGGATGCATAATGACAAGGTAATCTGTCAAAGCGCTAGGGGGAAATATTAATAAGATTTGTGCAAGCCTGGATAGAAAATATGCAGAAAGCGGCCACATTAAGCTAATTGGTGGATGAATATACACTTGTAAAAGTGCTTCTAATGGCACGTTTGCTGCTCTCCAAATGACTACTGTTAATGTGGAGAAGTGGGCTGCCTAGAAAGTCAGGACTGCTGGGACAAGAGGGTATTAAGACATGCAGGCACAGTTATTATTACTTTGTACACTGTAATATAATTTCCCCTACTTTCTTTAGCATTTCAGTGTTTGTAACAGATAGATCACTTCAGGTACCACAGCATTTTTATATTCCAGTGACCTTTGTCTTTTTGGTGTCACTTCTGCACCCTGTTGTCTGCCTTTTGCGTCATGTTGCCACCTTTGACAAACCTAGGATTTTTCATGTAAATTTTTTAGGCAAAAAAAGAATCAAAGGGAAAAGGCCTCATTAAGACTGTGTTTTATATATTGCAAGTAATAATGCATAGTCCCCTAATGAATACTAAAGATGGAAATCAATCTCCTGGTTCTGCTGCCATTCATATACCCAGCATACAGTACAGATGATTCCCCCCTTACTGAGGCACAATTTGGGTTCAATCAGAAAACCGGGGATGTAATAAAATCAAATTTATGAGTATAACCTATTGGCACTTTTACGCCAATGTTTTTTTCCTTAGGCAACTTTTCAATTCCTTGCAATGCCCCTAGATAGGCAAATTTCTAGCTGACTACTTTGCAAGTTTTACTCACAAGCCTAGGAAGGCTCAGCTTTTGTTGCTTGCATTTCCCGGTTAGTTATAGCTTTAGTTATATTATATTTAAAGTGAAAAAAAGACTATCTAATAACAGGATTAGACTTGACTGTTAGATGTTTTGCCCTGCTTTTGGTGCAGTTCATGTTAGATGGAGCCAGGATGTCAGAAATTATTTTTTTGTATTAACACCTTGTGCATTGGGGAAGTTCTTCACTGAAGAGAGCAGGGATGTCTTTTGTGGCTGTATGTATTGCAAATACAATACCTCATCAGTGCTCTTTGTGAATGTTTCCTGTTTCTCATAAAAATTATGTGTCATTCTTTCAAGTGTTGGTGAAACTGAGGCTCAGAAAGAGATGATTAAGTAGCTTACTAAATTTACTGAAAGATTGTCAGAGCACAGAAAACATAATTTTACTTTTTAGGGAGTTACGCAGCACTGACACCAGGCAGTAAAACCACAAGTGGCATACCAAAAGGGGCAACTATATATGAAAAAAAATGGTGAAAGTGATTATGACAATCAATTGTTACTATGGTTATGTGATTGCTGGCTGTTTTCTACCCTCTTACATGCAAAATTGTGTTGTAAAGTTAATTTATAGCTGGAATTATTTCAGTGGTTTGCCATGTTTGTGTCTGTATTTACATCCTGTCCTGAAAGATCCCTACCATCATCTCATACTGTCTAAAAATTTTCACCTTCACCTTTCACTTCAATTGTGTGCTTGGTGTTTTGATTGCCTCTAAGAGCCACGTCTGCCTAGGGGCAAACACTTTGTTAGTTGCCACAAGTTAGTGGCAAAGCTTCTTCAGAGACATTTCAATAAAGTTCTCACTCTCACAGGTCATAAGGAAACCCATGTATCAAGACATTCCTCTATACTTGGGGTCTAGGTGATGGATTTCAAAGCTGGTTTAGGAATTTGAATATCCAGTTTCTATAAAATCTTGATATTCTACTATTTGATGAATGTGAGATAAAATACTTCTCCTTTAGCGTGCATTAAAAATGTTTTTGTAAGCATATACCATAAAGCATCTGGTCGCCTCACATTAAGTCCTTATTTAGGAAAGTCTTTGGAAATCTTTTGAAAGTCTCAACCAGAACTGATGATGAAGGGGATAAATGTTTGAATTCGAAAATGCATGAATTTCTTACAGGGGAGGGACAAAACACTTGGGAAGTGGCACTGATATTTCAAAGTATCAAATAATGAGATAATGACATCTGCTGAAAGATGACTTTGGATCTTCTTAAAGATACCAGATCAATGTGTATCCATGCTAACAGAAGTTCTGTCATTATCAGTTACTGACAGATTTTGCCCTTTAATAGTTCTCACTAACATGACAGTTGTAAATCAAAGGAAATTTTGTGGACATCATAGGAGTTTACCACTGTAAAACTAATAAATGCAAGAAGAGTATCAGGCTGTGGCTGTGTTTAGATTCTTTTTCTTCAAGTGTGGACAAAAGTTTACTGTGAAAAAAACTTGTCAGGCACCCAATTGTAAAGAGGCTTGGTGTAGCTGCTATGATTAAACGAATTTCTAACTGCTGGGATTAAACACATTGTAAACCCATAGTGATCTATCGTAGTTTTAAAAATAAAATTGCAGTATACAGTGTTATTCAGAAGAAAAAAAGTCATCGTCTTGTGAATTATACATTCTTATCTGGTCTATAATCAAGAGCATTCCATAACAAAGTGAATATTTTATCAAAAGTCAAACAATATGTTTTAAAAATCAGAAGAAGCATTTAAAACTAGTGCCCTTGCATCCTAATAATTTCACTGGAGTTGCAGAGCTGAATACCAATTCATAAAGAGCAAGAAAGAGTTCAAATGAATGTTTCTTATTCTAAAAACAGTAAGACACTCTTCCCTACCCCAATACTCCTAGATGCTTAGTAGCTGATATTTGACAGACCGTCAACATTTTTCAGGGCAATGCTTTCAAATGTATTTTAAGGCTGGTGTACCTGAAAGATAAAAAGTCATCTTGCAATTGGGGTGCCTTAGGAGGAAGTTCAGTCCCCAAAAGGAACCATGTGTTGGCATTCCAGTCTTTTCATACTGCTCCCTACAAATCAGTTCAGGACCAGTGTTCTGGGTTACTTGTGCAGGGATCTGTGCTGCTGGCGTACGTCTTTGGGATAAGATAGAAAACAGAGGACCTGCATACTTTTGGTCAGCAAAGACCCCATAGGCCATTTAGCAAGGGTGTGGGTGGTTAATGACAGTGTCCTGGCTGGGTTTCTGCTGTGGTTATTGCATTCCACCTCCTTATGTTCCATCTGCAGTTTCAGCAGGACATGGTGTTCCTCACTTTCACTCTGAAACCATTGAGCTGTGCTCCTGTGCATTGTTAGACAGCCGCTGTGTTCCACCATATTCAAACAGATTTGGCTTCACGTCATGTTTCACATCTAGGTTATGTCAAAATTACTTTCCAACGTGGTCAGTGGAATTACTGTGGACTTAAAACGTAATTACTCTGGATCTGAAATAGAGCCATATTTCACCTGGTGTCTACAATATCAGTTAGCAAAGTTTCCAAAGGTCTTTGAAAATCCTTTGGGTCAAAACACAAAGGGTTTTTTGCTGCTGAATGCATAAGGAAACGTGGAGTCTAAGGAGAAACTAGAGCAAATACCATTACAAACTTGACAGCAAAAATAATCATAAGCATGCCTGTAAGTAAATAAAATCTCCTTCAAGTTAATTTTCATTTGAACACATACTGTCAATTCCATTGTCAGTGATACTTCGGGGAAAGGCAGGCTACTTCACTTTCCCTGCTGTAACATGCTGGTATCATCATGCATACCCCGTGTCTTTGGGGAAAAGAAAACAAGTCCAACAAGTGCGGGAAAGGGGATGTCAGAAGGGAAGAAGATCTATTGGTTTTGATTTTTCTAGCAGAGCACAGGCTGCAGTGAAGCCAAAAGATAAAGATTTCCATTATTGACTGAGAACTCAGTAGTACTGCACTGTGTTTGTTCCTGCTGCAGCAACGTAACTCAAGGAAGGGGCTGCTGACACTCAAACATGAGTTTGTTTTCATGTGTTTCAGTTGGTGAAGGGGCATGGTGGGAGGTGGATGAGAAGTGACAGATCCAGTTGCACATGCATGGTTGCAGTGAGCAAGTATGCACCTTTTGTTCAAATACACAGGAGCAAAGTGAATGTGCTTTATGTTCACAGATTCAGCGTGGTAAAAAAACTATCAGGAAAATGAGTATGTGATTGTGTGTGTGAGTGTACATTTCTATGGAAAACTAGATACAGGCTTTACTTCTGTCCTACTGAAGTTAATGGGAGTTGTCTGACATAAGCAAGAGGTGTTGCACATTGGCCCTTCTGTACTACTTTGAGTAGCTGTGCTGCTACACGCATTTAGTACCTTTTACCCCAGCAGTAGAAGGCCTACCCATAGTGTAACAACTTGAAGTTTAACTGAGAAGCAAAGCAAAAGTTCCTGGGAAATTCAGCCAGATAAAACCAAAAAACCCTAAATCGTGGAAGTCGTGTAGGCTTTTCTGCATTTGGAACAAATGTTGATTTTTTTCTGTCTACACCATAATTAAAACCATCCTCTGCAATTAGAATTTGGGCAAATGAATATATTTCAGTCTGCTTTTAATTGTTACGGCTGCAGTCAAAATGTTTCTTTGAGATCAGCTAGAAAATATGTAGCTCTTTAGGAAGGGCTGAGAAAAGAAAGATTCGTGATAAACACTAGGCTTACTTAATTATTTAATCAAACATGTATCTATGTAATATTTTGTAAAATGGATACTTAGCTGATATGCAAAAGCAGCAGTTTATGGTACGTATGCAAACTTGCTGAAGTATGAAGGCTAGCAATGTGTTTGTCTATATAGCTTTGAGTGGTTCTCAGAAGTTATCAAAATAGTGTCCCCAAATGATCCTTGAATGCTTCCCAGAATACAAGGTTCTTGTTTAAGAAGCAATTTTAATTTTTTTTAACATTTCTATTAATCTTATCTCTTGTATAATCATCTGTCATTATGTGTTCAGCCAGATATATATATACATTTTACCTATGCCAAGAAGTTAATTAGTAAGATAAAAATAGAACTGCAAAAGTCCATGGTGTGTCTGTGTACGTGTGTGAGTGTAGACATACAAAATTAGCTGCAGGTAATGCAAACATAGGCGTCAACAGAGCTTCTCATACAAAGTGAAAGTTTAAAACAACTGGTTTCATAACACCCATTCAAGGTTTACAGTGTATGTTTATAGCATATGTTTGTGTGGACTGCCCTTATTTTATAAAGAGGCAGTTTCAAAATTGGGAGATTTTCAAGCTGGATTTTGTAAAGATTAAAGGCCCTCTGAAGACTCATCTTCATAATCTTCTCCAGTTAAGTTCCTAAAAATTAGAGTGATCTAAGTGTCCATCTTCTATTGTAGCTGGTTTGTATCATCCAAGATAATCATCTTGACAACCATCATGCGTTCTTTCTGACCCAGAAGTTTAAGTCAAGATGTACCCTAACATATCCTGACACTTCTCTTCCTAACATGCAGTCAGAAAAAATATGGAAGCAGGTTCAGGGTGGTTAACCATGACATTACTTTATATATCTAGTATCCTATGTGTGATCTGAATTTGTACTTATAGAAATAATAGAACCAAGTGTGTTTTTAGAATTAGAAAAAGATTCAAGGTTATGTCTTGATTTCTTGGTGGTTAATTTAATATTATTTAGACATTAGGAGATTTTCCCACACATGTAAAACAAAATTAAAAAACAAACAAACAAACAGGTCTGTATGGGTGACGAAGGAAGAGCATCAGTGCACGTTGTACAGGTTGGGCTTCCTTGTCTGTTGCCTGGCTTAGAGCTGTAAGCGTACAGTGGTATCTCTGTACTCACTGACTTCCTTGTACATATTGTCACAGGAGGCTTGCTTAATCAGTTGTGAGCTGAAAAAAGTAATATAAATTGGAACCTTTTGTCATGAAATATTTAAATGTGCATATGATTTAATGGCTTTGGGGAGAAAATTTAGTGTGAGAGATTGTAAGAAACAAGAAATCGATTACACGTAAGAAAGGATTTGAACCTCTAATCAAGTATTACCATATATAGAGAGATCCCTAGCTAGTTATAGCTTAATTCAAAGGGGATAATGGTTAGATTTTTTGTTAATTTTAAGTTTTATCAAAAAAATGTCATTCCTATTCACTTTTTATCTAGTTTCCTATTCACTTTTTATCTAGTTTTGCACAATACATACGTACAATGATTTATGGAAAGCCATCACTATGTAAATACTGAAGTGTATGCTACACACTATCCATAAGTAGTGTGTTTTCTATGAAATAATAGACATCTGCATATATTTTCTTTACTTTTGCTGGAAATAAAAAAACGCCTAACAACTTCTTGCTGAAAGTTAGCAAGCTATAGCTTGATTTAACTACTAACTCCTAGTGGTAGGTGAGGATCATTTAATAGCAGCTTTCTGAGTCCCTGCTGTTCCTGTGACAGCAAGGGTAACCTCATGACAGTCACACCATTGACTGCCAGTTTCTCTGATCAGTAGAACTTAGCAGCTGCTGAAGGTCTGGCCCTCCTCATTGCGAATCCTTAAGCTAAATGAAAAAAAGGGATGATGGTGTCACACTGTAAGGTAGCTTATGTAGCCATTTGCCGGTTTCTTGGAGTAAAGCTGTGGAATAAGCCCCTGAAAGCATACTGGGAGTCCCCGCATTTAGAGAATGTCTGCCTGTTCTGTGCACTAAAAGAGCTGGGGTGCACTGCTGCTGGGTAAGGGACTGTGTGGTACCACCATCCGCTTACATGTGGGAGTCTGTTACAGGATCTGTACCTACTGTTCTTGTGAGTTATTGTTGTGCTGGCTTTATTTAATTTTTATTTACTTAAACATCCATTTTTGTAAAGCATCCATCTGTTACGTAAGCCTGTGACTGATTTACAAATTAAAGCAGAACCAAAACAAATTGCTACCAGTAGTACATTACAAAGCAGCTTGCAGCTGGCTGCAGACAGGAATCCTAATTCAATACATGTAAGCGGTGTAAATTAGATGATGTTATTTCCATGTTCAAACAATGAAAGTTACAGTTAGAACTCATTAATACTTGTGGCTTGGGATTAGGAATATGCATCTATAGACTGGGTCAGAAGTCTAGAGACCAAAATATGAACCAAGTGTGGTTTTGCATTTCCAGGTCAGGATTACTCAAATGTGGAACTGACATGGCTGACTGGAAGTTATGGGAGAAGTAGATGTAAGAAGCTTTAGATCACATTCATGGACAGAGTAGCCAAAGTTAGTTGGATGCGGAAGAAAAATGTAATTTTAGAGCTTTAATATATGAACCTGTCCCTTAGGTTGTTTGTTTGTGCTGCTTGTGGTTTTTTTCTCCCTCCGCTCACCCCATTTTGGTTTTGTTTTGTCATTGGGTTGTGTTTTTTTATATTCTGCTTGATTTCTACTAGATAGCACTGACAGCCTGTGAAATACTGCTGCATTAGACAGGTAGAACTGGGAGGGCATGTCCACAGTGCTTAAAGGTGTTCAAAGCCGGGGACATTTCCTGATTAATGCTGCAAACCAGGACCAGCGTCTGCATCGCAGTATTTGTGTAAACACATGCTGAACATTTTCTGCAGAGACATGTTTTCTGAGGCTTTCCATCTGAATCAGCTGGGTAAGATTTTCCATAATTAATTGCTGTTGAGGGTTTCATGGTCTTGAAAGGCCTGACTGTCAATAGTCACGTATGGAACCTTTCTAAAGATTCTGCAGTCACATTTAAAGTACAGAAACATACATGATGTTGACCTTTGTTGTTAACTTTGTATCCAGAGAGATGATACAGATCAGAACTGATATAATAAAACCAAGTGTAATCAAATAAGTATATACTTTACTATCTTGGGCAATTTGCATTTTCCAGTACTCTAGAAAATGTGAGGGGAGAGAAAAATCAATCCTCTCAAGACTGAAGATAATAAAATAAATAAATAAGCAGGTGAGACCTTAAAAAAGTCAAGAAAGGTATTTGCAGTCTTCATAATCAAACAAGAGCTAGTGGTTTTTGCAATAGTGAGTAGTCTGAAATGTTCGGGTAATGTTCTGAAGCTGAGATTCAAGATCTGAGAAGATCAGAGACAGTACCTTGCAAGTGTCTTGCAAGGCTTTCAAACTGTTTAATGCATGACAAAACATTGAAATAATTCTGATTTGATGGCCTGCAACAGTGCTTGTTGGTTATAGTTACTGTGCTGGTGTTATGTCCAGCATTTGCCCAAAAGGAAAGATGCCGATAAAGTGATGTATTCATTATATAAGTATTTTAATATGTTTTTATCAATACGTGCTGGAATGGATTGCCTGACATTACATTGCAGAATTTTTAAGTCCTACCTTCAGGCAAATCTCATGCTTACTAGCAAAAATGAAAGTGTGAAATGCTTTTTAATGTATATTTAACAACAGATAGTCTAGTGATTACTGATGTGTAGTCTCTCAGGATTTTTCCCTTGCTATCAGAAGGCAATGTTAAGAGACAACATTTTTACACATTTATGCTATCTACATCCATCAGATGCTTCCTTTTTACATATTTTTAACTGCCATTTACAGCAAGGCTGCAAAAAAGTAATCTCTTAAGTCCAAACCATACCAAGATTGTAAGTTCACAATCAGTTGCCAGTAATAGTCTGGTTATACTTAAAAACAATGTCCCAGTTTCTACCTTTTGATGAAAGTTTATAATGAATGTGGGGTTTGGTATAGCTGTCATGAAAAAAAAAAATGCAAGTATTGTGTACTATTTTTAAGGCTTTTTGTCTTACATCAAAATTTCTTGTGAGATGGCCCATGAATGACTTCAGTCTTATGCCTGCTTGTATTTAAGAATCGAATCTATCAAATGCATTTATTTAGCTCTTTCTTATAATTTTGATATTTAATAGCAATTAAGGTACAATTTTCTATATTTTACAATGGACTGTACAGCAAAGGTTCATGTTTTACACTAATGTATGCTAAATGTTAGCGTTGTATATAGATCATTGTTGTTTAAAATAAAAGTATTGAATACATTCTAGATCGCAGAGCCCTGTGGTCTACTTTTTGTTTGCTCTGACATTATTAAACTCAATCTATTTCTCTGACTGTGACTCTAATTACTATATATGCATGGCTGGAAAGTTTGCATTTATGGGTCGAGTTTTCTTATCACTGTTTGCATGTTGTTTTTTGAGCATAGTATTTCATGTTCAGGCAGCACTTTCTATTGAATTCAATAATTATGCAGAATCAATAAGTTTTTTTTCTCTGTGTTTATCTTTGTTGTGTCTTTGATATGGCCTCTAGGATGCTGCAGGCAAGGTGCTGGACCGCTGGGCCATCATGTCCAGGGAAGAAGAGATCATTACCCTTCAGCAGTTCCTGAGATTTGGAGAAACCAAATCCATTGTGGAGCTGATGGCAATTCAAGAAAAAGAAGGGCAGGCTGTGGCTGTGCCATCTTCAAAGACAGATTCAGATATAAGGACTTTTATTGAAAGCAATAATCGCACCAGGAGCCCAAGTCTCCTTGCTCACCTGGAGAACAGCAACCCTTCCAGCATTCATCATTTTGAAAACATCCCAAACAGCCTTGCATTCCTGCTTCCATTCCAGTACATAAATCCAGTCTCTGCTCCACTGCTGGGGCTGCCTCCAAACGGCCTCCTGCTGGAACAGCCGGCAATGAGGCTCCGTGAACCAAGCCTTACGACCCAAAATGAATATAATGAAAGCAGTGAATCTGAAGTTTCCCCTACTCCTTTCAAGAGTGAGCAAACATCTAGCAGGAATGCTTTGACTAGCATCACAAATGTTGAGCCCAAAACTGAGCCAGCCTGCGTCTCTCCTGTTCAAACACCTACACCTGTCAATGATTTGTCAAAACCAGAACACACTAAAAGCTCATTCCGCATTCACAGAATGAGGAGAATGGGGTCAGCCTCCAGGAAAGGAAGAGTGTTTTGCAATGCATGTGGCAAAACTTTCTATGACAAAGGTACTCTTAAAATCCACTATAATGCTGTTCACCTGAAAATCAAGCACCGGTGCACTATTGAGGGCTGCAACATGGTCTTCAGCTCTCTCAGAAGCCGTAACCGCCACAGTGCTAACCCAAATCCCCGCCTCCACATGCCTATGCTAAGGAATAACCGTGACAAAGATTTAATTCGTGCTACATCAGGTGCCGCCACTCCAGTCATAGCAAGTACAAAATCCAACCTAACTTTAACAAGCCCTGGGCGTCCACCAATGGGGTTTACCACTCCCCCTCTAGATCCTGTATTACAGAACCCTCTTCCAAGTCAGCTGGTGTTCCCGGCTTTAAAGACTGTCCAACCGGTTCCTCCATTTTACAGAAATTTACTTACTCCTGGAGAAATGGTGAGTCCTCCAACCTCACTTCCTACAAGTCCAATAATACCAGCAGTGAGTGGAATGGAGCCGCATCCCCCTCCTCCTTCAGAGTCATCAGTACCTTCAGTGCTGATGCCCAACCCAGAGCCTAATGCTGACCTTGCCCCAAAGAAAAAGCCAAGGAAGTCAAGTATGCCAGTTAAAATTGAAAAGGAGGTTATTGATACAGCTGATGAGTTTGATGATGAAGATGAAGAGGTGAATGATGGCAGCACGATGGTAAATGACATTGGTCATGACAATCACTGCCATTCTCAGGAGGAAATGAGCCCAGGCCTGTCTGTGAAAGACTTTTCCAAAAGTGACAGAAGCAGATGCATTTCCAGACCAGACATAAGAAGGGCAGACAGCATGACATCAGAAGATCAAGAGCATGAAAGAGACTATGAAAATGAGTCAGAGTCATCAGAGCCCAAATTGTGTGAGGAATCCATGGAAGGTGATGATCGCCTCCAGGAACCTGGTGAAAAATCTATGATTCACAGTGACAGACCAGATGAAAATCACAATGACTCTTCCAACCAGGATGTCATTAAGGTGAAGGAAGAGTATACAGACCCTACATATGATATGTTCTACATGAGCCAATATGGACTATACAATGGAGGCAGTGCCAGTATGGCTGCCCTTCATGAAAGTTTCGCTTCTACATTCAACTACAGCAGCCCTCAGAAGTTCTCCCCAGAAGGTGAAATGTGCTCTAGCCCAGACCCCAAGATCTGCTATGTGTGCAAGAAAAGTTTCAAGAGTTCCTATAGTGTGAAGCTTCACTACAGAAATGTTCATTTGAAAGAGATGCATGTCTGCACAGTGGCTGGCTGTAATGCTGCGTTCCCATCACGGAGAAGCAGAGACAGGTTAGTAAATATTAATTGATTTTCTACATTATTAAATGTGTTGAATTATGTAAGAATAGGCAGTTTAGGATATATGAAGAAATAGAGAGATGCGCAGTAATGACAAGTGACAATTGTGTTCCCATGACATTGAGAGAGTTTTATTACTTTAAGATTTTCATTGTTGCTTGGCATTCAGAACAGCATATATTGTGCCATCTTCCTAAGTGATTGGATATCTAGTAAATGTCATTATTCTTTCTGTGTCCCTGTGAACATGTGTATTGTACTTCTGTGTATAAGCTGCATCTTTTATTATATTTTTTCCCTGAATCTTTTAAAACAAGAAAATCTTCTATTAAATATAAAGTAAATTATATACAATACAAATATCTTCATGCATGCATATCAAACCATACAACTAGGAAGGAAGGGAAAGGGTGGATGGATGAATGGAGGGAGAGCAGAGCAGAGGGGCTGGAATAAAAGGATGATTTTGGTCCCTGTAGGGTCATAGAAAAGCAAACAGGCAGCACTGGAAAACTGTTCTCTCTTTTCAATTTTTAAAATAGCTATTCTGTTGTAGCAAGAACAAGTAAATATTAAGAAAACCTTTCTCTCTTTCTTTAGTAGAACTTACACACCTCTCTGTCCACTATGGTCATTTAGTCTACTTTGTCTTCTTTTCTGCATGTGAGCAGTTCCCTTCCCCATGGGAATTATGTACACACATAGAGGAGAGTCTAGACCCCTACATGTTTCTAAGCTCTGCCAGGGTAGACTCTGCTGTCCCTTCAGATGACATCATGCCCTAGCTATGCTGAATCAATACTGAAACAGTTGGGCTTTAACAGAAGCAGCTGGTCCTAAAACTCGTAGTTTGTTGTGTTTTGTTTTGTGTTTTTGTTAATACTTTATTCTTTTTGATTCCTGAGGAAAATGTAATAAAAATGGAATTTGTCAAGATGATAAAATAACAATTATTTCATGCTTGTGGATAAAAGCTCTTGCATGTAATGATAATCATATTGTCACATAACTAAATCTCTCTGGTTCATGGCGAGATGGTGAGATTGGGTCACCTCTTTCCTTCACTTGTGTTTTGTATTTTTTCATTAAGTTGTAAAAGTTCTGGAGTCACAAGAAGGAAATTAAATGTAGCTAAATGTTTCATGGACATCTCTTTTTTTTTTTTAATTGAAATTGGTGCCATTTGGAAATTAATGTATCATGTCACATAAAATGAAAGCGAGTTAGTGTGGACGATACTGACGAGCCAAAATTAACTATTTTGATAGAGAGTCCAGTCCTCAAACATCTCATGTCTTCTGTTACCATTTAAGAAATCCACTAAACAAAAACACAGAAACACACGTAAGAATAAAAGTTCAAAATTAATCAGAATGACAATCTAGAATGTTTGTGTTTTGGTATAATGAAACCACTTGTCATGAAGCAGGTAAAACTGAATTAAGACTCCTTTCTTGGCATATCTTTGTGACTTTATGAGACTTGAGTTTGACAAGGGAAGCATGTGCATCAGTGGCATAATCTGTGCTGACTTTAGATGTGTGCAACCCCTTTCAGTTCCTGAAATAACACAGGGTTTTCTGGTCAAGGATTTGGCTTGGTTGGCCTGTGTCCTCAAGTGAATGATGAAAGTCAATCATGTACTAAGCAAAACAGCTCTGCATTCAGTATGTGAAGTAAGAAGTATCTAGCTATAGGGTTTGCAACTTTATGCAATGTATTAAAATTTATCAGGAATACATTGATACATCATGCTAATAATAAAGTTAGTGTAGTACAAATTTATGTGTTCTAAGAAAAAGATGACTGTTATGACATACATATAATATTTCTGAGACAATAACATTAAAAAAGAGCATATTTTATAAATATTTTGTGACCTATATAGGTTACCTATATGAAGCTTACTGAAAGCAAGCCATAAAATAAAAAGCTGATTCAGGAACTTAAAATGGAGCCTGTATATTTAAAGATAAAATTATTATTTACATGTCATTTTGAGTTGTGCAAGGCACAAGTCCATCTTTTCATATCATTTCACTAGTAACATTCAGAAAGTGTTTCACTTATGTGTTGTGCTTGGAACAAAATAAATTCATAGACATATTGTATTCTTTAATTACCGAGATTAAAGAGCTATAATGCACTTCAAAAAATTCAAACATGTTGTACAGTATGTGTGCCCATTCAGGTTTGCAGTTTTCATAAGTTCATTAGCTCTCCTGGTTTGCAAGTTTTCTGGAAATAACTTGAAAGAACCGAGTAATATTCTCATGGTTCTTGAATAATATTTCAAATAATTGGGCAAGAAATATCTTCAAAACTTCCCTGGACTACCCATTCTTATCCAGGAGTGTGAAGTTTACAGATGTGCTGGAAAGCATGTGTGCAGCATATAAAAGAAAGAGGATGAAATTATTTAAGTAAACATTTAAAATGTTATTTTCTAATACTTACTGCAAAAAGAAGGCTTTTTAAAAATAAAGTTAGGCAGGATAAGTTTAATTAATATATTCTCTCTCTTTTTTAAACTGTTTAATTGCCCTAAAGACATTCCATTTGTTTCAAATTTTTTTCTGATATTCATTTTGAATATATTCATTTATTTTAGATGCAGTAATTGTGCACCTAAGTACACGATTTCTAGTGTTTGAAGTTATGAAGAGCACCTCAGAGATAACTGGGTAACTGAATTATTGGCATTGTAAATGTGAACTTCTTCCAGACATTTAAATCAATTTTACTTAAAAGATCAGAAGCATCTTGCTATTAATTGCTATAGAAGAAATATCTACCTAATTCCTGGATAACATTTGTCGTGTATTTGGTACATCATAAAAAGTCTGTGTTAATTGCTTGTGTTGTAAGTCACATAATCTTTGACTAGCCAGAGAATCTTAGAACTTGTTTGCATTGAAAATTAAAATTCAATATTTTTTTCAGTACTTCTTAATGAAATCAGAGTTCTAGCTATCTCCATAGTTTATGGTCTAGTAAAATTATTATCTTTATTTTCAGTCATTTTATTAATCGTATTACTAGTATTGTATTAATAATATTATTAATCCTTTTATAACTAGTTACAGGTCTAAAACTCATAATTCTATTTATGTTCTAAAAGAAAATACAGGCTTACACAGAGAGAAGTGACACTGGCCGATGCTTTCTGTTTCCTTTAGAGGCATCTGAGTTAAGACCTTTTCCAGTGCAAATCTAGTTATCACAGGTTTGACTGTATTTCCCCTGTCCTGTACGTACACAAAACTCCAAATTGTTGACAGTGGCTGTAGCTGTTGTAAAATAAGCTTTGCAAGGGTGAAATTTTAATACACACTGCTGGTTACCAGAGGTGTCAGGTCATGTTAGGAGCAAACACAGTGCTGCTTTGATTGAAGGAGAGGTTTTTATACGTGTCACAGCTGCAACCCTCTGTTGTGGAATGCATCCTGGAGCAATTCATATTAAGGTTTGACTAAATCCAGCTTCATCATTCCTACATCATATTTGCCAAGATCAGCTGCTGTATAAATATCCTTCTGCCAAAACAGCTGGAATATCTTCTGAAGTCTTTGACTAAACGCTGCTATTCTTTGTAAATTAGGGTCAAGGTAACCAGAAGATTGAAGAGTCCCACTTCACGTGTTTTCACAATGCAGGGCAGAGGAAAGCAAAGCAAAGTCCTGTCCCTTACTGTCAATGACCCTGTAATTCTGTTTTCCGTACTAAAAATTAGACAGCATTGCTTTTGAATAGTCAAGCTCCACTGAGCCCATATTTTTTAAAAGGGCCTTTTTTCATCAACTTCTGCACTACAAGTCATCAAATCAGCCTTGTACATACCTATATTTTTGATCTTTTCCCCAGGCAAGCCTTTCTGATTTGGGGTTTTTTTGTGGAACCACTATACTTGTGAAAGGCACTTTTTCTTCCATTCTTCACCAGCCACTCCCTGAATTAACTGTTCATCCATTTCTGTTTCTGCATTTGCTTCAGATGTCCTTTCTCCTAAAGGCAAGGTGTTCAGGCTGTATCTTGTTGCAATAAGACAATGGAGAATATATAGGAAAATTTAAAATCATGTCACTTAGAAGCAATGTGTCGTAATTCTTGTTTTGAATGGAAAGACATCTTTTCAAAACAATCTTTTAGATGACAGAGAGGAGGGAAGAAGATAAGTTCCTATGAGAACTGTGCACTTGAGTGGAAAGAATTGTCTGTAAAGTGAATTCTGTCTGATCTCGGAGGTCTGTCCTGTGAGGGAGGAGAATGGGCCTGCGGCCCCAGTGGGTCCCAGCATCATCTGTGAGTCCTGCCCTGGCAGATACTGGATTTGCCTTACAAAGAGATAGGTGTGGTTGGTTCTTGAAGGCAGCACTGAGGTACTCAGGGAATGCTCCTGATCTGTGGATGAGACTTGCAGATGGGAGAATAGAATACTTATTTCCTGTCCAAAGAGGACAACAATGCCAAAGTTTCATCTAGGAGTCTCTGTCTGAGAGCACATGCAGAGGTGAAGGTCTGGAAGGTCAAACTTAGAGTAGTTGGCTTCCTTTCTGGTTCTTGCCTTTAAGAGCCAAGAATTTTGTGTTCAAAACCATTGATGAAATAGGAGGCAGGGTGGACCTTCTACCTTCAGTGAGTCCTGTTGAAAAACTGCTGTCAGATCTTAAGGAGAAACACTTCTCTGTCAGCCTTAGTGCCTGCTAAATCCATTTTTTACTTCAGTACTGGTACTATTAAAAATCTATGCTTCTTAAGCTAGGGCACAGCATTAGTAATATATGTTACTACATTTTGTTTTCTCTCAGTGTATGCAAAATAAATTAATTCTTAGTGTACCTGTTCAGAGGAAAGCAAGAACTTTTCGCTTTGTCTTTCTGCTACTAAAGTAGGGCTATTAATAGCTCAAGTTTATCTTTAAATTTTCTCGCAGAGTGAGCGTGTGTGTTTGTGTGTATGTGTTCCACAAGATGGGAAAGGTGATTGGGCCCCATGAATTAATCTAAAGCCAAAATAGTATCTGCTCAGGGTGACTTATAAATAAATATGAGGCAACTATTGGCGCCAAGTGTGAACATGCCACTTGATTGCTAGTTAAATCAGTCCAGATTTAAACATGTAAACTCCTTGATTTGTATGGAGCAAGACATCTGTAGGTGGTTTATTGAAACGTGCTGATGTCTCCAGAACTAAATTTGTACAGATATAAGCCTCTAGGTAGCCATATTGAAAAAGAAGAGACATACTTTTTGTCTGGTTACCTGACTTCCAGCCCTGTACAGGTGTGCTTGAATAAATTAACATCAGTTACCTATGAAGAGCCACTGCATACATTATCAAGGGAGGTGAAGATGTGAGAAAGCTGCTACGTGCCTGCTGTTATCACATCCTTGACACAACGGCACTCATTTTTTCATTATCCTACTATGCTTGGAATCTCCTACAGAGAACATTTGAGAGAATTCTTTTCTATAAATGTACTCCATTCTAGGAAGAGATAGCTCCAAGAAATAAGATATTTCACACCAGTCCATGGTACTTATTAGTGTATTTCCCCTAACATTATTAGCTGTAATATGCAGCTTGGATTTCTACCTTGTTTTAAGACGTAAGCTGTTTGATGAACCATTTATCAAGAGACAAAAGGGTTATTTGATACATTTTTTAAAATATAAACAAATTTACACAGATACTTCTGTTTCCGGACTTGTTGCAGTTCCTGAATAGGCTAGCTGCATATCCAATACAATTGCATGGACCATTAGGTTTTGTCTTGTAGAATCACTAAGATGTGTGTCATTGCTAATGTTCACATAACTCTTCGTTACCCAAGAGAACCTGGATCATAAAGAAACATTTTGTGCCACCCTTAATACAGAGCTAACCTCTTCCACGAGTAGTCATGTTGAACACAGATGGCCTGTCGCATTTCATACTCACCAATATGAACAAGATAAGCAGAATTTAAAGTAGAATGCATAATGCTAATGTCTTTGAAGATTTTTTTATTATTATTTAAAATAAAAAATAAATTCAAACCCTAAAGACAACTTACATGAGTAAAGTTTGCAGGATCAACTGTGTCATGGATGGAGGTGTATTCCAACTACATAAATCCATTTGTTTGGGGTTTTAGTTGGGAATGGTGATTGTGTTTTGATAAGATATGCTGCCTTCATTGTCTTTTTCTCTTTTGGTACACAAAATGGTATCAATTTGAGAGTGGGAGTACAGTTTCTTGTACAGTGCAAGAAGTCCCATTTTTGTGTGAACTTGCAAAGTAAGTCAAGTACTTTTCAATGACCTGAAAAGTTTTTTTAAATAAAATACAAAAGGTGGATTAAGATAGTTGGAAAGCATAAATAAATCACTGAAAACACTAGGCAAAAGTAAAACATGCGTTGAGCAATATTTTCACCTGGTATGTGTTGTGACAATTAGTGTAAATGTTTAATTTGTTTTTTCTCAGTTTCCTGCAAAGCTTCTGTATGTTTTATGTTCAGTGAAAGAGATTATTTGGAAAGACAGGATAGGGAGCATGAATGCTTGTTCATAATATCCTGGTTGCCTCTTGGTTCCTAGGAAATACCTGGAAGAACCAAATTTTTCTCCAGAGAGTAGAAGATAATTGAGTATTTTCCACTTATCTGAGTAATTGTAAAGCTGTTCCCCATGTACAGAGGCATCCCATCTTCCCTAGAGTCTTTTGGAAGTGGGGTAAATGAAACATCTACCTACCTTTGTTCCTGCAGAGAAGGCTCTAGCTTTTCTTTTAAATTTAACAGCAGAACACTGTAAGATTTCTGTGACAGCAGAGGAAACTGTACTTTAAAGATAGAAGGTAGCGTCAGGGCACTACTCCCAAAAGTCTGGATGCATGAAAATAGAACAAAACACTGGGAACTGAGACATCTAATACCCTCAGGTGAAGTCCTCTGGAGAGAAATAATGAAAAGGGGAGGGAGACACACCTGTCACAGAAATAGCTGTGTGTTTACTGCCCTTTGGAGCTACAGCTACCAGTGAAAGGACAGACACAATAAGTAGATAAATGTCATCATATACACATATATGTTACATTCATTTGTCAGCTGTGCTTGTCTGTCTGAAATGAGAAACTGTCATCTGAAGAGGCAAACTTTAGATCAGATCTTATGGCCAAACCAAAAATTACTTGCAGATGTGGCCATTTTCTTCTCCCCTTAAAGATGATTATGCTCCTGTCCCTAGATCTGAACCATTTCTTTCATTAGAACATCAACTGAGTGACTGTGCTGGGGCATAGTGGAATTAAAGTTTACCTGAAATTGAGAAAACTGGTGAGGCAGGTCAAGTCCTAGGAAAAAAAATAACCCGTAAGGGGGAAATACTACCAGGTGTCAATAATTCCAAATAGCTACAACATTGTTATGGAGGATGGTACACTAGTCTTATCAGTATATCTAGACAGAGGCATACATCGTCCTCAGTTGACTCTCATCCCAAAGATTCAGTCATTCCTAGGGTTTGTGGGGTCATAGGTTATTTTTTTAAGTAGAATTAATAGCAGGTGATCAGTATAGTAAAACAAATCTCATTTGGGTTCCTGTTGCATTCTTTTTTGACCAAATAGGTCTTGGCTCAAGGACCCAGATGGATTGGTTAAGAATGATAGGGAGTCTTTTATGATAGTCACCAATGTCTGAGTTTCTCGTCTGAAGGCAGGTTTGCAACAAACAGGTGAGGTGGGAGTGTTTTACGCTGGAATATGTCTTAGTAAAAGGATGTTACTCAAAAATATTACAGGATTTGTGAGCCCTGGGGAAAAGAAAACACCAAACTCAACCAGTTTGAATCTGGGGCACTTTTTCATGGTTATACAAGTTGTTGCAAATATGGTTAGCAAATGAGACAGGGTGTAATAGCAAATTCATAGAGTTATTCACAGAGTACAGCCTGTAACTGTGGGAGTATACTGTGCAGGTAGAAACAGTTACGGGGGAAAATAACCAGACTGCTGGCTACTTATTCAAGGGTGGTCCTGAAGGAAGGGATGCAAAGTTATCAATGAGCATTAACTGCTCAACAGTGTCAAGGGGACGTTATGTACTGTACGGGCACTGAAAGTGCCCTGCAAGGCACAGTGCACATCTTTTCAACTCCCTTTAGGCCTGACCTGCAGTACCCACAGCCTTCTGTCCTTTCCCTCGCTTCAGGAAAGATGGCCAGCTCTGCCATCATGTACCGGTATTTGTATTATTATGCTGGGGGTACCACAGTAGCAGCCACTCATTCATATCCAGCAGGTACACAAAACATTCCCAATGACACTAGAGATACCTGGGATGGTCTATTGGGAACTGAGGCAACACAGGAATATGTCAGGTGCAATACCACTTAAGGAGCTTCACATATTGACCTTTTAATGGCAAACACTGAATGTTTCCTCACAGAAGTCTTAAGCCCACCACTTCTAAAGAAATCTAAGGATTATACTAATGTTTCCTACTTTACAGCAGCATCTTTTAAATGAGCAGTTTGCCTTGTGATAA
Source organism: Neomorphus geoffroyi (assembly GCA_033558235.1). NCBI lineage: Eukaryota > Metazoa > Chordata > Aves > Cuculiformes > Neomorphidae > Neomorphus > Neomorphus geoffroyi. The sequence continues at coordinate 27,246,012 of JAUMJM010000048.1, read as the reverse complement.
CAAGTTTTGTTGTTTGTTTTTTTGGTTGTTGGGTTTGGTTTTTCTGTTGGGGTTTTATTTGGGGTCTGGCTTGGTTTTTTTTAATTAGGAGCTCCTCATTTCACATTTAAGCTTGCCCTAAAAAGCATTACTTAGAGAGATCTATCTAAGAAATAATTTAACATTTTTTTGCCATAAGGCACCTGTGAGCTTCATATAAATGGACCTGGAAGAGAAATGGAAGAGTTTTAGAATTGCCAAAAATGTACACTGTCATAAAAAAAAGAAGACTGCAGGACTTTGTTGGCACTGTTTATAAATGTGAAGTGGTTTCTGTTGTATGTGGGAAATCAGGAGAGAAAGAAAGGATAGGATTGTAACAAGATATGTTTTGCCGTCACTTTGGTTTTCCTTTTTTTTGGACAAGAAAGGGGGACAAAAAAAATCCCTGAACTGTATGTCCTTGTCAAACTATATGAGTCTGAAACATAGCTGTAAATTCTAAGTTTTATAAGTTGTTATTTCCAATGTTACTGATTTTGATTCTACTGCTTTACACACTTTACTGCTTGCGTTATTAACTAGGGAAAAGTGTTGCCCACTTCCAGTTCAATACATTTTTTTCCTTTCTCTCCCTCTCTCTCTCCTTTTCTTTGTTGTGCCAAAATAAAAAAGCAATTATGCTTCAGCCACTTATAACTGAAAATACAAACAGGACATAGTTAATTTTTCTACCTATAAATCTTTTGCTGTACTTGTATCTTTAACACCCACAATGTGGAAATAAAAATAGCCCAAACTTTTATATATGTCTGTGTATCTGTGGATGCACGTATTGAAAGAAAGAACTGTATATAGCTGTGTTGGTAGATCTAAAAATCCAGTGGACAGAAAGAATTTGGATACCCACTGAGAAAAGGTAAATGAGCCTTTGATTCAAGAAAAAGATGCACGCAGATAATATATTATGCAGGACAGAGAATCAAGACTTCATGAGGGGAGGAGGCAGGCCCTGGCAGGAAGGATAACAGATCCTGCGCTGGACATCTCTCAGGTCTGATAGCCAGATAGGGGAGCAGCACTAATTCTGCAGCCTTTTTAGTCTCTTCTGTCACAGAAGGGGCACTGCTGGGTCAGTCAGCTCACTAGTAATTGTGTTTTACAGACTTCTAAAGCAATTGGCTCAGTCAGTCCCAATTCAATAAAAGTGGAGAGCGAGAGTGAGAGCACTTTTGTTCTATTTTTTACTTGAAATTATTTCATTCAGCAGTCTGTCTTTTTTATTACCAGTATTTGACATTAGCACTCCAAGCTATATTAGCATCCATTTCAGCAGTTCAGTAATGGTATTAAAAAAACACTTAACTTCAACGGTGAATGGTTGTATGACAGTACCATAAAAATCCACATTAAAAAAAAAACTTATGTATTTGTCCCTGCAAATTATTTTTCACTTGTTTAACCACTTCAAAACTACACTATCTTGACTGGTGTTCGCAAGAGCTCTAGCAGAAGAGGAGGCTTCTAATGGAGCTGAGAAGCATCTGCAGCAACTATGGCATAAAGGGAAAAATGAAGACATTTAAAGAAGAAAAATGTAATAGGAACATGCAAGCACATATACATGCACAAGAAAGACCTGTCATTTTGGGTGGATACCTGCCATTCATCAACTGAAGTAAGATTTTAAACTCAAATCACTCAAGGTAAAATCTTTGGCATCTTCCATATTTCTGGGATTTAATTTTGAACCCAGCACTCTCCAATCTTGGGACAGCAGCCTAACTATCTTGGCACTGCAACACAGTCATAAATGACTGCATTAGGTTCTAAATTTTGATTAAACATTCTGTAATTAATCAATGGTAGACATGAAGCAGTTGGCAAGGTCCAGAGCTGCAAAATGCTTAAGACATAAAACATTACAAAGTAATTAGAATGTGCTCCTTCTAGAGAAGGATTGCCTTCAATAAAGAGGTAAATGATAGCATCATGTTTATTGTGGACGTAGGCAGCCAGTGCAATATGATAAACTGCAGGAGATACACATATCAGTAATCATCCACATTATTAGTGTCATTAATCATAATTCTAAAAATATGACAGCAGCAGCCAACTTTTTGACCAATTTTGCCTCTGCCTGTTGGCCGTTATAACTTCACTAATAGACTGCAGAGCTCCTGTGTGTGGCAGTTTGCATTGAGAATGGAAGGTTAATTATATTTGAGCTGCTGATTCCTTCTCTCCTTGGAAAAGACTGAGCACTTTGACAATCCCAGGAGTTCACTGCTGTTAAACCAGTAAAAGTACTTTATTGAAATTTTCTTTGTTGGTCAGGAATGAGTAGATGTTCCAAATGAGATATAAGCGCCAGGCTGGGACAGCTGCTAATGTTTCCTCCAAAATAATCCTTGGACAGCAAGCTGAACTCATACTTCCTTTAGGTATCTTTGCACAGTCTCTTGTGGATGGGTAAAAAGTTGAGAATTTAATAACTGCTGACAATAGTATGCATGGAAGAATCTCAAAGGATTGAAATTACTGAGGAGTTGGGGCATCAGTGAAGGGAGGTTATATGATAATCAGCCATCAGTTGACCTGAAAGGGGTACTTATTTAGGAATGTAAAATTACTAATAGAGGACCCCTGTTGAAGTGCCACATCATATTTGGTTTTATAGCTCCTCTGGCACTATATAAATAAAACCAGCATTTTTAGACAAACAAATCAGAGGGAATGAGAATTACCATTGTGTTGTGACCATAAGAAATGGTTTACTTGTTTGCTAGGGAACCTGAATCATACAAAACTGTCTCTGGATCTGAGGGTTTATTATGAATTTGAACTTTCAATGCAATCAGTAAAGAGTCTATGAACCTTCTAAGCAAATCATTAGATAATGAGTTGCTGTCCATCATTATCTGGGAGAAAATAATTTGTTTCAAAGCAGAATTGGGGGAAGTTAGCTGTTCTGACTGGGTTTTGTCTTTTTTGCATTTACTGAAACTTGAAACTCAGTAAAATGAGCAAGATGCTGAACTGAAGGGACTGTTTGCATAAAATCTTGCAAAATTATCACATTTTAGATGGCCGTTGTGACAGTAAAATAAAATAGAAAGATGAAAATTCCTGATAACAAAACTTGGATCATGTAACTTTTATATAATTTAGGTTTGAAAAGAAACATTAATTCATGCAGTTTGGCATGTTCTACCTGGATCTTACCTAATTACTTCTCAAAGGGAAATACACCTTGTGTGAAGGACCAGCAAAATAATTCAACACACATGAGATGAGGACCTAATGCATGTCTCTGTTAGGGCATTGTGTGAATCGCCTGCTCCAGGGATGAATTTTTCTGTAGAGCATGTGTAGATTTGTAGAAACAGCTTATGGCAGTCAAAATGATTTTCAGTGGTGCTGAGTACCTGTAATTTCCATTGAAGGACTTCGTCGTATGTATGATGACCTTCTCATGCATGTAATATTGCTACACTGAGTTAGTTCACTTAGGAAATATTCTGTCAGATAAATCTTTTTATTCTAAACTATGTCAGCCAGTCTGGATATTATACAAGAGTGCTGGCTATTTTGTAATGAGTCTGTTTTGCTTCCAGGCAGCTAGTAAAGTGAGAGGTTGAAGTGTTGCAACACAATTTTGATAGTTTCTGAGTAACTTTGGCAAGTACGCCAGTGGTTGTGCTTTTTGTTTGTAATATCTTTTGATCTTTAATGGACAACAATGTTAATATATTAAGAGTGCGACATGACCTCGATGCTTCTGAGCACACACAGCTGTTGTGAAAGTGTAATTCTGTTCACACCATAAGGATCGTCTCACTAAACACCTCAACAGGTATGTACTGAATTATTGGGCCTTTCAAGAATCCTGAACCTGTCAGATTTTACATTAAAATATATTTGGTAGCAAACATTGCCATCAGATATCATTTCCACATTTAACGTTAGTATTTGCTTACACAGTTGACTATCCCGCCTCCTCAAATGCCATCTCGGTATTAACATTTTTTATGCATTCCACTGCGATGACAAATTGTTTTCTGACTCTAACTGTGTATTAAGTATGCAAAAGGCATGTTTGCCACTGCCAGCAAACCAGTAATTCTCACTAACATCTTCAGAGTTAACAACATTTATAAAGTTGCAAAGTGGAGTAAACAAACCATCTGTTTGGCTTTACCATATATGTCATGCTCTCTTATTAGCATATTACGATTCATTTAGTAAACAAATTTGGTGATTTTGTTCATGTCAAAGTTAGAGGGAGCTTGAAGATGATTAACATTCCTGGGACAGGCACATTAATACATTGCTTCCTCTGCAAAGTTAAATGGCTTCTCAGGAGAATCGCCCCTTGTTGACAAGATGAGACTGTCAATTTTGTTTGCCTGCCACATTAGGGGCCGTGAGGGGATGGGAAGCTCTGAGAAAGAGGAGCAGTGTAGGCAGCATAATTCACTGTGAATTGAAAAAAGAAGTCTAATTCTGATAAATGGTCGACCCCAATACATCCTACCTGTTATTACAACAGACGTGCCGTATCTGTGCAGTAAATTAGTTAAACCCCTGAAGAGTTTGATGGGAGCTTATCTTCAAGTGAATAATTTGAGTGTAGAGGGAGCTGTCTCCGTGACCAGTGTGAGTGATTTGTTTCATATTGAAAAGGATTGAAATGACTGGGCTCCACATCTTTAATTTGCAAGAACTTGCTTGTCCTTTATTTCCTGCATTTAATAAGCACTGTTTTTTTACTTTTTTTTTAATAGGTGCTGAACTGTATTTTACCTTTTGGATTTTCTTCCTATGAAAGGTTAATATTTTTCAGATTCTATGCAATTTAAAGCCTCAAGAACTGATGTTATTACCCAAACTGTTCATGCAGAAATGCCATGGTTTCATTGGGTAGTATAGTATTTTGTCTTCACTTGTTGTTTTAAAGTCTGGCTCCTATCCCTACTTTTCCCCTCACGTTTACAGGCAAACTAAACACTATTGGATATATAGAAGTGCTAGAGCATAAACTGAAACATTGGCCCTGTTCTGCTAAATGTGAATTTTATAATTTAGGTCAGATAGGGATTTCAAATCTTTATCATCGTTGCTTAAATTTATGGATATTTTTTTCTTTAGGAAAAAAAAAGAAAAAAGCTGTTTCAAAGACTGGTGAGAGAGTGGCAAAATTAGAACAGTAGCTAAGAAAATAATTTCTTTAACAGTTTACTTTACTAATTAAATTCCAGGAAGTGTTTCATTGTTGATTCTCTTAAGTAAATGGGGAAATGTTTACTGCTTCTATCTTGAAGAAATACTAGAATTAAGGCTACATCTTTTCTCATAAGTATATGCACTGCCATATTTAACCAGAGTTTTACTTTCTGGTTCTTTGATTTTATCTGCATGAAACTCAGCACTTTCAGTCTGCAGAGATTCTAGGAAAGCATAAAATTCTGGGTTTACTTTCTGTTATGTTCGCATATTCTGAGACTTTCTGTGATTTTCAGGCTTAAATAGGCAGGAAAGAAACATGAAATTGAGGTAAGGTCACAATAGTTTGCCATATCAGCAACTTGTGTTAGCAATTAAAATAACGAAATTTTTAAACAAAACCTTAAAAGTTATTTGAAAGCCTTTGAGGTGAAAAGAAACAAAGAGAAATTTGATTTAACATTTCGTTATAGGTAAAAACATAGGCTGAATACTGAACTGCAGGTAGGTGTGGAAAAAGTCTCCTGGAAGGAATAATGAAAAGCTGAGTATAGCAGGAGGTGAGCTTTTATGGGTCTGTTACAAACAGAGCAGTTAATTCTACATCCAGATTTAATAAGATGTTTGCCAATCTGTATGTAAACCACCAGACAAACATGTCCTGGCCATGTTGTAATAGAACCTTCTCCCAATGTTAGCTTATGTCATCTTTTAAAAAAAATCTACCTTAACTTGGAAAGAACAGAATTTAATAGAACAGAATTTAATGTTGACTTCTAATGCATTAACTCTCCAAATATATGTTTATTGTATTACTTAATGCCGGGTTCACTTATTGTATCTTAAAGCAAAGCTACCCAAAGATTGATGGCCCCCTGCTGTGACCTTCTGTCTGTGATTTCTTTGCAGTATTAGAATGATAGGGCTGAGTGGTATTACTTTAGCAAATAATGTATTTGTGAGAAAATGTATTTTCAGAACATTTGAAATATAGGAGATTGGGATATTAATTTTTTTGAAAACATAGAAGGAAAGGATGTGGCAGGATACAACTGTATATGTTGGAATTATTCATTTCAGAATTTTAATGGACAATAGAGTGCTCTTTGATGTTTGTGTCAGGTTTTCGTCAGGGAACTTTGTGACATACAGTCAGCCAAGGAGGAGGAAGGGACCAATAGCTAGGACATTTAACTGGGATGTCAGTTGGCTTGGCCTTTCTTCCAGCTGCATGAGGGAGCAGAAAATGGGTTTCCTTAGTCCCTAGCTGACTGCCCTAACAATTATGCTTCTGTATCATTCTCACTCTCTTATTCTCTCATCCACTTAATATTTAAGTGTAATTATATTTTTGTCTTGCTAAAAAAATAATAAAATAATGTTCTTTGTTTCAACAACATGCCCTGTCCTGAACTCGGAACAAGACATTCAACCCAATTTTTTAATACACTTGTTTTTGTACTCTGTTTGACACTTGAATTTAAATAAACCGAGTATTCTTCATTATCCAGATTTCCTAACTCTGTGCATCAAAGATGAGGTTTGTCCTAGTGCGTATAGGACTGCAGCCATGAGTGCATCTAAAGTTAGCCTTCTAGCTATGAATGCCAATTTCTATGCCAGCACAAATTCTACTTTGTGATAAATTCCTCCTCACTCACTTAAAAAAAACCTCACTAAATAAAAATAAACTAAAATAAAGCATCCATTCCATTTTTCTTTCCAACAAATGGATAGTAAATTAACAAAATCAGTTTCATTGACAAGTGTAGAAAGAAACTGCTGAAGACAATCTAGTCTGGATTTATGAGCTGTGTAAATGGCATGTGCATTTAATTGACCATATTTCCTAGACTTACAATCTCCTTGGTTCTATTGATGTATAGTGTGTCTCTCACTAGAGGAGCTTGCCAGTAGTAGGTGGAGCGTAACTGCTAATGAATTCTTCCATGAACTTCACAAAAGGAAGGAAAATATTACCATCAATGGAATCATGCCCACAGTCAGAGAGCTGCTGTAGTTGCTGTAGCATTCTCCATTGGACTGCTACTGAAACTCCTGTCTGAAAGCGCAATGGTGAACTTGGAGGCGAGGTGTCCTTGCCACTTCACCACAACCATAGATTTCATGTGTATCATCATTATCATTATCATACTTAGAGAAACACTGGTCCATTCCTAAGATCATTGAATTCATAATGCTGAATTCAGTCTCCTGAGGACTTCCCACTCACTTTGCCCACAATATGTCTAATTCATTAGTAGAAACTTGAAAAAAAGAATGTTAATTATGGGGAAGAATCAGGCATTCTTGATCTCCTAAACTAAACCAGACCATTCTGAAACTTCCTTGCCACAACATACTACATTTCAAAACATCTTAGAAAAATATTCTCTTTATTTTTAAGGGTGCATGACATGTAGCACCTTGCTAAACAGGTATTTGGAAATTCTTTGGCACACGTAGTATTTTAAATTCTCAGAATTAACTCTCTTAACTATTCCTTTACCTAGGATGGGGTAGATCTGGTAACTGGAGCTGAGTGAGATATGCCTTTAGGTAAACTCTTTAACCTTGTATTTCTGCTTGGGAGACTTCATTCACCAGTTGTCTTCACGCAACATTCCTCTGCGACAATAAAGTCTCATTTTGGTAGCTAATACAGAAATAAGCAGTCTAAGAAGTCTAGAGTCATTCAAAGGATTTTATTAGGACAATTATTTTATATTTTCTATACATACGTATACCTCTGCCATTCATTTAGGTTCTTCGAGTTTGCAGATTCATCAGCAACTGCAATGCAAAGTCACCAGAGATGGAGTATCTGGCTTCATAATTTTCTCCCTGTATGATGTTCGTGCACTGGCATAAATCACTCTGCCCAAGCTATGCTTCAGTTTACTCAGAGAACACTGTTTACATCTATCTGGGAGCAGTATTCAGAGGGTGAAGGGGTAGCACCACTGTAGTTCGTGTAAAAGGGAAGAATATCTGGAGCAAGGAATGAAGGTGCCATGGGGAGGAGCAGATGACAAGGCGGCTGAGGCATGGTAGAGGGGTTGCTAGGGTATGGGAGTGACAGAGCAAGGGAGAAAGAGTTGGATTAGAGTGCACTACAATATAGTATGGAGAAGGTCTGCGATCTACTGGAGCAATTTAAGATGGATAAATGAGTAGATTTTCCAACAGAAAAAGCAAGGAAAATCAGCATCAGATGAGAGGAGCAAAGAAATAGTTAAGGTTATCAAGGCAAAAGGTAGCATGGGTTTGGCCAATATTTGTAACACTGCTTTTTTCTTCTCAGGTCTCTCTGAATGCTGTTTGCAGCTACTAGGTCAGAGTACAGCTTGTCAGCCACATATTCTTCTGGCTTTCCACCCAAATAATAGTCTTCATAGTGTCATGGCAAATCTTCGTTAATTTCTGCCCTGGAACTCAGTCCTATTCTATCTGGCAGTTGCCAGTTCTTACCTTTTCCTAGAACATCCCCTTTTTTAAACTTCCTGGTCCGTACTGCTTCTCTTTCTATTCTGCCGTTATCCATATTCTTCCTCAGTTCCTTTTTTTTTCCTTATGGATCCATTATTTTTAGCTGTTGTTACATGTGTGGACATGTTCCTCCTACACAGAACTCCCTTGTCATATTTTCCCAAAGAAACCTTGGGAGTGCTGCGGTAAGCCCTGAGAAATGCCTTCTTTGTGCAGGGCACTGTTGAAGCTGTACCTCGCGTGGGGCACTCAGTCTGTGGCATGGAGTGCAAAGCTACGTTTCGTTGTGTGGCAGACGGGAAAGAGGTGCAGTCAGGCTCCAAGCACTCTAGATTGGTGTATATATGAAAACATACTTCTCCTTCCCTCCTATCCCAGTGACCATTCAGCTACTGGAAATGTGTGTTCCTAATAGCTCCAGCACACAGCATTTTTAATTCTGGAAGAGTTTTAACCTCAGTGACTTTGGTTTTGTCATTAGATTTCAAAACTTCAGTGTCCAAATAAATGAACTTTTTCCTTACAATTCATTCCTCTCATCCCTACTAGCATGTTTTTGCATATGATATTTAGGGAGAGTATTAAACAAAAGTGAAATAGATTAAGAAATGAATGTAAAAGAATCAATTATTTTGAACTGTGGTTGCATAATGGAAATCGACTGCTATGAATGAACTTGTGTTCAAAAGTTATGAACAGCAGAGCTAATGCACTGCCATGAGTTCATCTTTATTATTGCATTACACCTGAATCAATTGATAAAGTAGCTTTTTTTTTAAGGCTAGGAATGGCACTTAATTGAATAAAAGTCAATGTAATTATATTAGGAGAATCCAACAGTACTGCTGACAGCGGAAAAGGGACACTACTGAGCAGAGTGCCAGAACTTGTCCACACATTTCTGCACATCGTTTGCCTGACAGATATTATGGACTGGTACATACTTTAACTAGATTACTGATTGCCACTGCTGTAAGTGAGAATTGAATAAGGGAGGCATCGCTCCTTATCAGAGCATCAGCAGGGTTTGCATCCTTACACTGGTCTTTCTCAGAATGGTCTCTGTCCATCTGGGAATCAGGGGCCCCTCTTTAACATAGTAATTTATTCTTATATCTTCATTTGGTGAATGCTGAAGTTATTTTCACTGCATGCCTGGCTGCTGTTTTTCTCAGCAGCAAACCAAAGAAAGAGTCAGAGGAAACGCATGGAAAGAACAGTTATTGTTATCCTGACTAATTTCTACACTGCAGCAAATTCCTGTACTAGGATATTGAGGAGGGGAGAGAGGGGGAGAAATCATAAGTAAACACAGAAGCACTTTATGAGTAGTTTGCAATTAGCATTAAGATGATGAGCACAAATATGCTTTTACGGTCATGGAATAACCGTGGTCAGTGTGGACAGGCCTTCACAATAAACATTTCCTGTACTGCACTTAACAACTTTACGTGGCGTTATACACCATCTGACACCAGGAAGGGAAGGGACTGTCAGGACTACTTTTACCATTCATGTACGTGCAGACTGCATGCATCTGTTCAGAACTCATTTGTGGATGATAATGGGGATGCTGTGAATATGCTTTGATTAATTTGCTTTATGTTTTTCATATTGTGTGGTTGAGTCAGTATCCATCAGAACAACAGTGTGAGATTACAGCTGACAAAAACCAGTTACACAATCAAGACTTTTTATAAAGTCTGTATTTTATTGGTTTCAGATATTTTTTTTCTAAAACCAAATCTGTCTAGATTGCAATGTGAATTTGTTCTCTCTCTCTCTCCTCCCCCTCCCCTTTCTTTCTCTTTTCTCCTCTCTTCTCTCTTTTGTGATCTCAATTTAGCAAAAGATTAGAAAGCTGATCTTATCACAAGGTAAGCTCAGCCTTCCTAAGTGCAGTGTGAGAATATGCATAATTACACTTCTGCGCCTCAAAAAAGCAATGGTGCTATACTTGCTTGTGTGAAAGGAGCATTTCCCATGTGGGAGAAAAACAAGGAATACTCTCCACTTTTTTCCACCCTCGTGCATACCTCTCAACTCTCTCTCATTAGGAGAGAAATTTTCTTCTCTAGACCCCCTTACTGGAATAATTGCATCCCAAAGACACAATTCAATTAAACTGCAGTTCAGTATCAGTTTTATGTCAGAGAACAGTTACCTGCATTTGCAGGTGAGTGGGACAGATGACTTCTATTACAGTTTTATTTATTTATCCCCATAAATTATGTGCAACAGATAAATGAATTGAAAAGTAAGTGATAGAAAATTATTCCTCATCAATTTAATCTTCCTACATTTGCATTTTCCTTATTTATCTGCATTGTATTGCTGTACCACATTTGGAACTTCAGCTGGTTGAGAGGTATGTTTCAAAGGGTTTCTTAAAATAAAAGCTTCCTACGGACGTATTGCTAATAGCTTTTGTTCCCCTTTTGCCTTTTTTGTTACTATAGGACCTGAATGTCTGTAAAATATTTGATCATTGTTATATCTTCCTGTGCCAATTTTATACCTAGTACTTTTTTGCAAATTAAAGTATTCCTATGTTAAAACTCTCTTTCTCTCTCTCTCTCTTCCCTACCCTTTCCCCACTTTCCCACCCCCAATCCCCCCACCCCTGCCTTCTTTCTTTTCCCTTCTACATTTGGGCTCTGATCTGCAATTTATAATGGGCAGACAGACTGGTGAGTCTGCATGTTGTAAATTGCGGGTTTGGGTCCTTAGCTTGCAAAGAATGTTATGCAGTAGAACTTCGCTAATTCTTTTTTTACTGACTTGAAAATCCAGTCATCCTCCAAAGAAACGGAATAAGTATTTGTTAATTCCTCAGCAATGGTGTGCATTCTGAATACTGAACCCTAAAGTTTTCTAACACTGAAAACTTTAAACTGATTTCTTTTTATTAAGTACTTTGAAAAAACGAGCATGTTCTGTTGTCAGAGGTCTTTGATGTCTGTTTGTTGGTTGCATTGTGAATTCAGAAAATGCAGTTTTTCAAAGAGGGTTTCCTGGCACTACTACAAATCAGTGAGGTTCTACTGCAATGGGTGAATAAAGCTAACGTCAAAAGTGGAGAGCAGAATGCAGTATTTGCAATAATAAGCTGTTTTACACAGTTACTTACTCAAAGCCTTACGTTGTTTGCAAATTTAGAGATTTATTTCTTGAGAACAGAGATTTAGATCCTGTAAAACACTTGAAAATTTTTTAACTTGTGGCTTAGGATGTGCTCCAAAGGCCACTGATATCAGTGACAGCTTTTCCAGTGTCTCTTGAGCACCCACAGTTACCTTAGTATGTACCTAAACTAAAGCCTATGCTTCGTGTTTTGATTGATTTGGAACAAAATTCCCATTGCCATTAGCAGGATTGTTTTACTGGAAAATACACTGCTCAGGTCAGTCAACAGTGCATGAGATGTAGTACTGGAAAGAGTACAGGGAAGAGTGGCAGTGCCTCCCAGAAGGATGGAATCAGTGACTTTGGCTAAGATTTCTAGAAACTTGCATGTAGATTTCAGAGATTTTTTTCTCCCAAACACTTCAAATCTTCTCCATCTTGGTTTGGCCCAATTCTGAAACCTCTTGTACCAGAATTAAATTATCAGAGTCAAGACCTCTGACTGTTTATCGTTCAATTACTTTTATTTTTTTCTCCTCTTATGTTTCACTTACACAGTTATGCAAGTACATATATATACAAACATACATATATATATGTATGTAAGTATGTATAAATATATAAGGATGTGGATTTAGAGATAGACATAGATACAAACAAAATTTATTCCATATATTAATAGTATTATCTCTTGAAGCAAGGCTGTTAGGAAGGCTAGCAGGGATTCAGGAACCAAGAAGAGCATTTTGCATTTTCTGTTAGTACAATTTATTATTTTATGAATATCAAATAAAAAGACTGTAGCTGCTGCTGGGGACTAATGTTGAGGGGCAGTAGCTGAAAAGAAAAACAGTATTGGGGATTGATTAATTGGTTTGGTTTGGTTTGGTTTGGTTTTATGTTGCAATTTGTTAATTTGTAGCAAGCCTGAGTTTTCAGCGAAACAAGGATAGGGGATATTTTTATGATAAATTATTGATAAATCAGGGTTTGGATTTGGTGCTTGATGACTGTATTTTTAATCAAAAATACTGTACATTTTTCCTTTTCTCCCTTCCCTCTTCCTTTCCTAGACACAGTGCTAACATAAACCTACACCGTAAACTGTTGACCAAAGAACTGGATGACATGGGCCTGGACACCTCACAGCCTTCTCTTAGTAAGGACCTCCGTGACGAATTTTTGGTGAAGATATACGGCGCTCAGCATCAGATGGGACTTGACATAAGGGAAGACACCTCCTCGCCTGCTGGTACTGAGGATTCCCATATGAATGGGTACGGCAGGGGCATGTCAGAAGACTATATGGTCCTAGACCTGAGCACCACCTCCAGCATACAATCCAGCAGCAGTATCCATTCCTCAAGAGAATCTGATGCAGGAAGTGATGAGGGCATTCTCCTGGATGATGTTGATGGGGCAAGTGACAGCGGGGAATCTGCCCATAAAGCAGATGCCCCTGCCTTAGCTGTAGGTATGGGCACCGATGTCCCAGGATCCCTCATGTTCAACAGTGTTTCGGTGAGCAATGGTGGGATAATGTGTAACATTTGCCACAAAATGTACAGCAACAAGGGAACCCTCAGAGTGCACTATAAAACAGTGCACTTACGAGAGATGCACAAATGCAAAGTCCCTGGGTGCAACATGATGTTCTCCTCTGTCCGTAGCCGAAACCGGCACAGTCAGAACCCCAATCTGCATAAAAACATTCCCTTTACTTCAGTAGATTAGTTCGAGGATGGACAGAGCATAATGCCAGCTCTCAGAGAGGGCCCACCACATCTGAACTGCCATATACAGTCTCCCTTTATATATATATATAAAAATATACATATATATATAATCTTTTTCTTTTCTTTTTTAACAAAAGAAAGAAACACCAGGTGCTTTTTCCCCTTTGTTGGTTGTTGGTTTATTTTTTTCCCTTTGTTTTGGGATAGAAACAAAAAGGTGGGATTTTTAATTTGGAGGGAGAGACCCTTTATGAAACAAGCAAGCAAAAGCAAAAAACAAGCCCACAGAAAACTTGCAGTTGTCCCTAGTTCTGTTAGAATGTTCTTGGTCATCTTCAAACAGACAATTTGTTCAACCCATGACTTTTTCCTGAAAGAAAAGAACAAAAACATGACAAAAAAATTGCAAACAAACAAAAAGAGAAAAAAATCTACTTAGTTGTCTTTGTGTCTTCTAAGCATTGGGGATAACGTTCTACTAAGCATGGCTGTTACACTTGTATATATATATATTGAGCCTTGACAGGCCTATGATGTAAAACAATTGTATTGATGGTGGTTTAACTCTTATTTTTTTGCTTAATTTTTACAGTTACATTCAGCTGTTAGATAAGCAGGAAAAGTAGTTTGCTGGCTAGTTCTACTCATTTATGTTAGCTTTAATGCACATTTTTAAAAGAACCACGGTCTTGTTTTAACTACCTGCTAGATATAAGTAATACAGAGGTGCTGGCATGCTTCACAGTACCTGATCTGATACAGTTTTTTTGTCTTGTACTATTACATAAATCCAGTCATGCACTTTTTCGTACACTACAAGGGGATGTGTAATAATATCCATGCTTTTTTTTTTTCTTAAACTATTGCCATATTTTCAGTAAGTGTCTTTAAAAAAAATACACTTAGATAAAAGTGGTCTGGTCAGTATGAGGGCATGAATGCCAAACAAAGAGTATTAGTGTTTAGTGTTAATACAAAAGTGCCAACTTTGCACACATTTTGAAAAATGAAAATGTAGTTATTCACCATAACCACAGTTGTAGTTTTTGGACTACAGGAAAAATACTGGGGAGGGAAAAGGGGTAAAGTGAAATACAGAATTCGTGGTGCTTTTTTCAAGTGCCAGTTACTGCCAGAAACAATAGTGCATCCTTATTCCTTGTACACTACATTACATAGAAGGAAAAAAAACCCGAAATCATGTCATGTAAATCAGTGGAAATTTTTTTTTTTCAAACATGCATAATATTTGGGGATATAAATGCTGGTACTACTTGTCACAGAACAAAGATGAATATAATTTTGTGTGCTTCTTACTATGGCCTGGATTTTTTGTGGTGTTTTTTTTAAAAAAAAAGGAACAGGGAAATAATGTTAAGTATGTTGTTCTGTAAAGTTGTCTTTTTTCAATGGAAAGTGCTGTAGTATGATTAAGGCATGTTTTATAGAAGCAATCAAAAGAAATTAATAGCAGAAGCACTTAGAAGCTCTGAAAACATATGCTGGACTTTTTATTGGGTAACTTTCCCTTTGGATAAAATTGGAGGCCGGAAAAAAAGGATCTCTATTTGTGTTAATGTTTTGTGTTTCACCCACATGGTTTGTCAGAAAAAAAACAAAAGTCCAAGAAAGATAGTGAGCAAGAGAGCGAGCGTGAACAGAAGAGGAAAAAGGAGAAGCAGTTGAGAAAGACAGAGAAAGAAAGGCTGTCCTCTGAATTCTTTTTGTTTCCGGTGTTTACACATGTTGCTTGAGCTGGTAAACCACACTGGCAGCTTTATTTACCACAACATACTGACTGAGTGATGGTATTTACTTAAGTTCAGTCTACAGCCAAAACCATTAGGGTGCGTGCTGTATACGCTTTTCGTTACAAAAACAATAACAATAACAAAATCAAAACAAACAAACAAGCAAGCAAACAAACAAAAACCCATGGGATGTTTCAGCATACAATAAAATATTCCTTCAGTAAGAATGTGTTCCTTTTCTGTATTTACTGACCCAGAACATTAGTCTTCTCAGCTGAGAGACAGAAAAGCTCCATTATTTCAGCTTGTCATTGTTTTGATTTGCTGTGCATTTTGATTATTGTTACCTTTATGTCCACTTGAGTACTTAAATCTTGTTAACATTTTCTAGAGGAATCTCTTAATATGGATTTCCTCTTTTTTAGTGATCTTTATGCATTTCAGTATTCTTATTTCCAAAGGTAGGAATCAATAGCTAATAAATCAGTATTTCCAGCTGTAGAAAACAAAAGAAAAAAACCTTTCTAAATGCATTCTCACTATGTTCCTATGGATTACGATTCTCTGATGATTTTTTAATTCTGTTCACTGATGAAGCCCTGCAAACATTTGTGGATTCCACAGAAAGTGTAAGGAATATTTACCTTTTGGTTTTAAAAAAAAGAAACTTTATAGTAAAAAGCTAAGCAGTTTGGGTGACTTTTTTTCTTTTGTCCTTTTTTTTTTCCTCAAAGTCTCAACTACATTGCCTTGTTAAATTGAGTGGAGCGATCTACTTCATTTTGCTTTATGTTGTGAAAGCTCAGTGTGTTTGTAAGTGAGGGAAATTAGAACAGTAAAGGTGCATTTTTCTAAAACATATGAGCCTTTGTAGTGTTATCTGTACTGCACTCCCATCCCTCCTCCCAAGCTCTTAGGAACAAACAAGATGGAAAGTCTAAAAAACAAAAAAAAACAAATTTGAATGATATCTACAGGAAGAAAATCCCAGTGTTTTGAAGTATGTATGGTATAAATAAATAAATATAATTTCTATTGAAAAAAACCACATTTAAACTATATAAATAATTCCCCACTGAATTAATCACTATTCTGCATTCTCATTTCACTCTGTTTTTGTTAGAGATCAAATGGTTTTGGTAAACTTGTTTGGAAACTTAAATGTCATCTGTAGATAAATTCAGCAGATGAATTACCTAGGAAAAAAAGAATCTGTTTATAGTACAAAATGAAACAGGACATTCTCAAAAGTAAAAAACCAAGGAAAAACCTCCAAAAAACTATTAGAAGCACTACAATTCTACTTTTGTGGCATCTTAAACATCATTCAAATTTTGCTTAAACTACATAGGAGATATCATCTCCGTCTTGTGGACAGAGTATTGCTCACTGTTATGTCTAGGTGAATCAGATGCTTTTTTCAGTGCAAGTGATAGTAATGGCAGAACAGTCTGGTTTTTTGCAAGGACACCTAACACTTACACTGAATGGAATGGCATTTCCCTCCTTCCTACTTACCATGCATCTCTGTGAGAATCAGTGTTTATCACAATTGTTGCTGTAGTGAAATTTTTATCATGTGAAGTTATCTGAAAAATCCTTAAAAGGGTTGTGGTGGAAGTTTAGTTTTACTGACGGAAAACAGCATTTCTCGCTGATCTCAGCAGTGACCCAGACTGCAATCAGCATAACAACCAAACACTTCGTGTGTCCAGCACAGGACACATGATGTGGCAAAAAGACAAGTATTGTGCAGTTGCTTATGCCATCATACACCTGTGGTGATTGCTTCAGTTTCCAAACCTGTCAGTCTAAAGCTTTTTGCAAGAATTAGACCAACTTTGAGGGAGACTTTTTCCTTCTTGTTTGGTTCTTGTAGTTATTATGGTCGCTCTTTCCATGTTGTTTCACTGTTACGCTTATTCAATGTAGTGTTTTTCTGTAAATATCAAAAAGGCTTTGTCTACTTTTAGGAAATAACTCTTTGTACTGATCCCACTTTAGAAACAGAACTAATTATCTGTAAGTTTTTAAGGATTTTTCTTTGTTTTGGAGAGGGGAGGTCAGGAAAGCATGTGATACTGGTTAATCACTACGTATATATTGAAAACTTGTATGAAACAATTTGGAAAGAAAACAGCACGGTCAAAGTACAAGAATGGGAACAGGAACTTAATTCTAATACTGCTGGTAGCTCTTTGTCCCTGTTTAGTCTTGGACAGATCACATAACTTACTTGCTTGTGTTTCAATCTGTTAAAATATGGCTAATACTAAAATTATCTTCCCCATAAGGGTGCTCTTGTGAGGACTAATTAGCTGGTGTTAGTAGAGAGCTAATTTAAGTCATAATATTTTTGCACACCTTACAATATTTAGTTAATTTTTCTGAGCTGTATCTCAACATTTTGCTATGGCTAAGATTTTAACTTTGCCTCTTAATCTGCAGCTTGCTCCATGGTGACACTGTAATCATGCACACAAAATATAAGCACTCTGTCACTGAGTTACAAGTCAATTTGACAAAATGTGGAAAGTGTAGATTGAAAAGCCTGTTAGCACATACACACTGTTCTTAAAGATCTCTCAAAGGCTTTTCATGACTGAGGTCATAAAATTTATGTTTCCGAGGGTTCTGTAGATACTTCATACAGCAGAAATTGTGCATCATTGTTTGCCATGAGTAAACTTCAATCTGTATCCTCCCTTCCTTCCTTCCTTCCTTCCTTCCTTCCTTCCTTCCTTCCTTCCTTCCTTCCTCCCTCCCTGCTTGCCTCCATGCTTCTCTCTTTCCTCCCTCCCTCCTTTCCATTGTGGAAATAAAAGTGTAATTTCTCTCCCTGTTCCAGGAGTTTAGAAGTTTTCCATCACCTATGCATTTCCCGTTACAATCCCAAAAAGGCACTGTTTCAGAAAAAGGGCAGAGTCAAGTTCCAAACAGTAGAGTAGCTGCTGGGGGAGGTCAGCACCTCTGTTGATCTGGTCCGGTACAGCTAATAGGACGCAGATCTGCAGGGATCCACTTGAGTTTCCCTGGGTTTTAGTCTTCACAGTAAACACAGTTAAGGATCTAGTATAGCTAATTATATGGGGTAGGAATGTGCCTAAGCAACAAGACAAAGAGCTGTGTGGGTATCTGGAAAACTCAGAAACATAATGATTCAAGGTCCGGTCTGTTCCAAAGATAGGAACAACTTACAAGACCAGAGATTTAGTTACAAAAATATGTCCTTCAACACATATGATATTTTAAAATCAGTGCTCAGTTTGGACCCATTTTTCACAGGGTCTTGAGGAATGTCAGCTGCCATCAAAAAGCAGGACCTCTTTTCAGAAATGTGTTTGTACTCAAATTCTGCAGGACATTTTTACAGCATCATTGGTAGCAGGGGAAGGAAGAAGGGAGGGAAAATTTTTGATGGAGGAGCACATACATGCTCCTCTAATTTTTTTGTGCCAGTTATGTGAACAGAACTATTACTGCTTCTTCTGTCCCTGGAATGTTTTTGTCACTTTTCTTTTTGGGTTGTGTTAACAGAATTACTCTTTTTTATTTCAAAAGAGAAGAAAAGGTGTCTGTACTAAGGACAAAGAGGTAACAGAAATTCTCTGCAAGGAAAAGGTGAGTGGCAGACACATGGTGGCAGCTGGTATATATCAGTTCCTACTTAGGTCTGGGTTTTTTTATTTCCTTATGTCACTACTTTGCTGCTATAGTAACCCAACAAAACAGTGACTGTAGTGCTACTTTGCTAGATAAGCATCAGCATATCCTGCTGTCGCCACATGATGAGTTGGGCTTTTTTCCCCGTCCTGTAGGGACTTAAAAGGAACTCTTTTCCATACTCATTTTTAGTTTATGAACAAAGCAACATCATATGATGGACTGAACCTTTCACCCACATGTTTGCCCAAGTACATGTCTGTTCCAGTCCCATGGTTTCTGTCTCTTCTTGCCAAGCAGCATTATCACTGCCGTTAAAATGGCCTGTAACAGAGTGAAGCAGCAACCTTTTTACATAAGTAATATTATCTTGATTCTGTAGTTAACCAGTCTTATATAGCTTGTTTTCTCTGGTCAAGTCATGATACTGAATAACAACTTTGATTTTTTGATCAAAATATTGATCATGTTTATCTCAATACTGTCACTGTTATGTTTGGCACTGGCACTGAAAAGGAAAACAGTTCTGGACAACAAAGGGTTAAAAATGGACATGTTTTTGACAAGTCCTCTGACTTTTGCCAGTATTATTGTTCATTATGATGACACTGTATTTTTTTTAAATAGCAGCTGTAGTTGTCATAAAACTATTTTCCCATTCCTCTCCTTTAAAGTGTGATGTTGTAAATTCATGTGACCTTTCCAGCAAAGAATAAATATTTCTTTTTTTATATAAGATCTCAAGACAAGGCTTGGTTTGTAACAAATAGTGGCCCATTACAAAGCAGGAAAAAAAATGAGCTGAGCAGAAGGAAGCTTCAGTTCAATTTCACCTCATATCTTTCTAATAACTTACTTGTCACTTTATTACCTTCCAGTAATGTGAATGCTGCTGACAAGACTGTCACACTAACAGCAGACAACACCCTCTCTTCCTTAGCCCCAGCTCTCCTGGCTACTTATTGCACTGGCCCTGAAGGGACACAAACTAATAGTGTTCTTTCAAGTTCAGCACTTGGCCATCAAATATAAAAGGATGTGTAATTGCCTGTTTATCCCCAGTGAAGGGGAAATTGAGTATAAGAACCATGCTTTCCCTCCCAGTTCCTTGACACACACATGCATGCACACACACATATCTGCAGTGAGTGAAGGGAAGTCCCATCTGGAGCACTTCGATTTGTCTTTGGGAAGCCCAAGGCTGCCACTGGCTGCTCTATCGAGTTATCAGGCAGACAGTAACAAGATGGCTTCTTAACAAAAGGTCAGCTGAGAAATACTGTCTGTGATGGCACTTTTGTCTCCTTATGTAGCAACTAATTGCTTTGTATTGGCATAAGCCATACTGTGCCTGCTGGAAATAGATGTGTGAATTTACTACGGATCTTGTTGCATAGGTTCAGTGGCAAACAGGGTATGCAGCCTTTTCTTTTTCTGATTTAGCCCATTCATTGGCAGATTTCAGAGCAACACCATCCTCTCAAGTTCCTTTGATGAATGCAAATTTCAGATACCCTTTCCGCCATGACAGAAACATCTGCTGAGGTCACTGTGAACCTCTGTAAAGTCCTAGGGAAACATAACTGAGACACAATCTGCTGTCCTCATATGAGTAAATTTTTTTCTAATTTCTCCTTTATTTACAAGAACACTGCCAAATATACAGGCTTCAGAAGCGCTTCTCAGAAGAGGCCATCAGGAGACAGTAAAGTGGCTTGGGAGCATGTGCTCTGTTTTAAGAAATTCGAAGTGCATGAAGGCCAGCATACCCAGCTTCAGCCACTCCCCTTCCTTTTTATTTTGCACTGACTGACTGACCGCTGAAGAGTAACTGAAAATTCAAATAGCCAGAGGAGCAGCTGAAGCTTTCCTTGCGGGTTCAGCAGCCTTCCCATGCCAAGATCATAACATCAGATCCTGTGTCTGCTTGTGGGTTCTGGGCACCAGGGGTTGAATGGTGCTGGTGGCCAGTGCAGCACCAAAAAAAGGAAAAGATGGGGTTCAGGTAAAGCCAATGCTGGGGGACCTAAACACAGCCATTTGGATGTTCACTATTTTTAATATCCTTGGATCAATTTGTGGCATTAGTGGGCTGTGGCTCCTCTTTGCTGGTTCCAGATGCTAATACTGTCTACAGCACAACATGGTAATTTAATACTTGCTGCAACAGAGGTGACAGTACCCACTGTACATATGCTGAGGTCTTTTATCAGTCAAAGCTCATTGACCATTTTCCTCACTTTTCCTTCCAATTGCATCAGGAACTGTGAGGGTGAAACCATCAGATAACTTCCTTAGGCCTGTTGGTTTCAGAAGTGTGAATGCTGGGCCGAGACTCTGTCCCCTGTCAGCTCCGTGTGCATGTGGCACTGATGGAGGTGGGAGGAGCCAGATTAGCTGACCTGTGATGATGAGCTTGGGCCAGCCTAACTGCTTTTCTTTCTGTACCATTTCTGAGGCTGTTTGTGAAAACTGAGGACTTTCTGATCAAAGAAACCATCTGGGTCCCCTGTGTGCATGTGTGCGTGTGTGTGTGTGTGTGCATGCTTGCAACTGACAGACAGACAGAAACAGACACAGTTTTAGAACAAAGAACCTGAAAATGAAGGTTACAAATGGGCAATATTATATTATTTTCATCACACTTACCTATACATATTTCCTCTCATGCATTTAGGAGCATGAGAAGCATGAGTGACCAAATGTCTAATGTATAGACAGGTTTATTCAAATGTTCGACAGATTTCATACACTGCTCCATTCAAACATTTGGAGAAAAATATTTTAGGAAAATGGAGAAAACCATCCAGGGCAATTATATTTCTAGAGAAGAAAAAGAGAGCGAGACTAGCTAAGTGATGCATAAAGATTTTATAAGGCATCCGTTGTCAAACAAAAGGTTGAGAATGATCAGAGGATAATGCACAGTTAGGATGGCAAACTCATCAATAGTTAATCACAACCTGTCCACTTCTGTTATGAAATGCAAGAGGCTGCGAACAGCAGCGCTGGGGGACCAGTGGCACTCCTGCACATGTGCCTGTGTGTGCCTGAGTGGGGGAGCATTGCGCAATCACCGCATCCACTTCAAGACTTTGATGCACAATCTGCGACCTTGTCCCCTTCCCCTCCTCCTCTCTGCAAAATTCGGCGTTGATTTGGGGCAGACTGCATTCCCCTGATCACTGCTGTGAAACGATACAGTAGCCGCATAGATTATGATTCTGGGGATGTTATTCTTAGCTTACCCAGTGACCTACAGAATGAATAGAGTCACTTAAGCTGTATACCAACTAAGGCTGGTTTCTTCATTATTTTTCAACCATACTTCTGCACTTGGATTACTTCTTTTGACAAGCCCTTGTACAATCTTCAGTCATTGTCTCAGTTTTCCCATTTTCTTCACCTGTCCCCCCTCCTTATTCCAACAGAGTCTCTCATTGAAATTGTCTCAGAAAAGTAACACATCTTTCCTGTATCCTCCATTTTGGAAAGTTGTATGCATTCTATCCATGGAAATGGTCAAGATGATCGTGACAAGATGAATAAAATGGCTACTGTTGTGTATCTCTCTCATTTAGCTATCTATAAATATGCAATATGGAATTCAGCATGCTGCTTTTTGTTGTGCAAACTTTGGTTCCTATGTCATATGGGTCTCCTTTTCCATAAAGTGGCTATTTCTTAATGGGCGGCATTTTTGTTCTCAGTTCATGACTCCTGCCTCTTTTCCAATCTGTAAAAAGAGTGCTCCATGTTCCAGTGTAATGTATATGCAACAGGTGTGTAAAAAAGCTGTTCTGAACACTGAACATATTCAAAATTTACCCTGGCTGAAGCTCCACACACTTTTTCTTACTGCAAGCAGGTCACTGCAACCTTTTTTGTACTCTCACTGTAGGAGGCTTACACCTGTGGCCAAAGGGGTTTGGAGTTTCCTTGTTTTATTGAAAATTCTTGCTCACTTGTACAGTTGTTTTTTTAACAGCTTTGACTGAGAAGGTCACATGGGCCGAGCAACATGGCAATCGCCTATGTAGCCATCAGCTCTGTTCCAGTTCTCCTAGGCTGGAGAGAAGGAAACCTGACTGGGGGTTCGCGCACAGATGTAAACTAAGATAAACTGGATTTGAACCTTCATGGATCTGAACCTTCATGGATTTGAGGGTCTTTAGGGACCTGGCAGCAGGAAGGCAAAAAAGCCTGGAAACCCCTTTCTCAGTGGGCATGGGACAGCCCAGCTGCAAACCCCCTGTGCTGCTCAGCAATGCAACGGCTGCAACGGGGGTCTGCTGCGTGGAAAATGGCAAGCTCGCTGCTAACTTAAAGCTGGGTTTATTGCAGTGGATTTTGTCAAGATGTGTTCCTGGGGCACACCCTCCACTCCTACACACACACACAAGAAAATGTGGAGTCGGGATCTGACGGACATTTTTACAAGGGTCTTTCTCCATTCAGAATAGATGAGGCTTTTTATTTTCACTGTTTCTCAGTATGAGCAAAACTCGAATGCCCTGCTGTCCTGCCTGCAGAACCAAAGCATGCACTATGGAATGTGGCTGTACAAGGGGATATGAAAAAACGCATCATGTTGATCTAATAATCGTGACATTGGTAGCTTCATAAATACTGTATGTACTCTAAAAAAGTTTTTTCCATTAGTAGTCTGAGGGAATTAAAAGCCTTGTTTTTAATTTGACATTTCTTTTTTTGTATTTTCTGTACTGTAACTGTCCTACAGTATGTCTTTTGCATAAAATGCATAAGATTTTGGGGATATAAATGGAGTTTTACTCATTCTTTGTCCAAATACCTCTAGTAATTTGTATCAAAATTCTTGTACAATTTTTATATTAAAGTTTTATCAGTCACTGATCTTTCTGCCTCTTTGTCTCTCACTGCTTCATTTTTTACTGATTCAAACATGCCTTTGCATGGAAAAGCAAAAAGTTGTGGAAAGATGCTCGCCTGCAAGGCTTGCACAAAGCTTCTTGTAGTTTGAGAGCTGCATACTATTTTTAAGATATTCGTATATTTGCTAGAAATTGAATAGGTAAAATTTATTGGGAGAGGCATAACTTTTTTCTCGCTCTGGCTTGTACATATTTAATGAGAAAAGTTGTCATTAGTTTGGCATCCAGCATTGTACAGTCTCACTAGGTTATCGCTTCAGTGTCTGCAAAATCCTCTTAAGGTGGACATTGCTCACACTTAGATATGTCTTTCAGATAAAGAAATTGAAGTGAAAGGTCTGGCCAAACTCTAACTTAGCATCCTAGTGCAAATCAGTCCCTCCTTTGCTTTACAAAGTAGAGGCACACAGCTCATTAATCTCAATGTTTTAGTAGAACTTTCTCATGCTTTGAAATGGTGAGAACATGGGCCAAATGCACCTCCCTACTGACCTTTGCCTGGTGATGCAGAAGTGGATTGTAAGCATTTATCACCAGAGGATTTACCATGATTGGCTTTGTGCTCCATACTGGCAAGAAGGTGGTGTGGTGTAGTGTGGGGAGGTGTTTTGAAGTCCCATTTGCAGAGCTGAATACTTTTTTGTTAAGAAATATTTTTTTTTCTTTTAAGGGACAGCTGTAGCAGCTGGCACAACATAAGATTCTACTGGGGTGACTGCTCTTGGTTCAGCCTGAGCTCTTATGATGCTAGTAATTTTTTACATACCACATTTCTGATCAATAAAGAGAACAAATCGCTGTAAAGTTGTCTCATAATAGGATTTTTTTGTGCATTACACTGTGCTCACAGGAACAAAAAGGCTGCACTACAAGCACAACTGAGTCAATGTGTTGGAATACGATTCATATTAATTCATTCTATGAAAGGAGAGCAAAAGACAACTCTGCTTATCCAGTGCTGCAAGGTACTGGTCACTGGGGCTCTGATGTCTCAAAACGTGTGGGTATGGGCTGAACTTTAAACTAATGTGTAGTCCTGTTTAGCTCAATGGGAATGGATATCTGCAAATGAACCCTTCTCTAACTCATTGACTGGATTGGAAACAGCTTGTTTAGTGTTTGGCAAGAGTCAGTAAGCCTTTTTTGGTTGTTTTCCATTTCCTTATCAGCAAAATGGAAGCAACTGGACTCATCAGCTGAAAGATGAGTGGGGGCAATGGAGTGGCTGGAGAAAGGGATGTGAAGGCCAAACAGCATTCGCTAAGTACTGTGAACTATAAGGCTGGAGAATGTGATTGGTTGTTTGGCTGGTAATACATACTCTCTGATGTATTTAGTACTTTCCTAAGCTGTCACTAGGTCTATCCTTTTCCAGTCCTCCCAACATGAGAAGAAGCCATTTTTCTGCTACACATTTAGCTCTAAAATTAGCACTTCACCTTCCAATCCAATTTCTTTGCAAATGTAATTATGCGCTAAGAGCCAAGAGCCATGTAGAAACAAGATGTCTGCCACAGGTCCAGTAACTAAAGACTTGAAATAGTGCTTATTCAGTTTACCTGTTTTTTCATCAGCCTTTAATGTTACTGATGTGCAGTTGTTAGCTTCATGTCACTAATTTACATGCCACCCTTCCCTTCCCTTCCCTTCCCTTCCCTTCCCTTCCCTTCCCTTCCCTTCCCTTCCCTTCCCTTCCCTTCCCTTCCCTTCCCTTCCCTTCCCTTCCCTTCCCTTCCCTTCCCTTCCCTTCCCTTCCCTTCCCTTCCCTTCCCTTCCCTTCCCTTCCCTTCCCTTCCCTTCCCTTCCCTTCCCTTCCCTTCCTTCCCCCTTCTATATTCTTTTTCTTCTTCCCTTATTCTTTCTCCATTTTTTTGTCTTTTTTTTCTTCCTTTTTTCTTCCTTTTTTTATCTTTTTTTTGTCTTCCTTTTTTCTTACTTTTCCTTGTTTCCCCTTTGTTTCTGTGGGAAGGAAAAAGAGGAAGAAAAGGAAAAATAATTCAGCTTAAGGAATTTTGGGGAAAGTCAACCGCTGTTGAGGCATGTGGTTATCCTTCCATGTTATTAAATGTCATAGATGTGTTAATATAGTCCTGCATGGTAGCCAAGCATAATTATAACCTTTTCATCCGTCATAACACATCTATAATTGGCATGAATTCCCTTAAACCAATTTTTTTCTAGCTTAGGTTTTGCATACTCAGGGCAAAGATGTTAGCAAGCACCCAGAAAGATTGCTTTTGGCACAACTCTGAGCTAACTGCCTGGGTGAGAGCCAGTCAAAGCGCATTGGGCCACTTGAAAACTTGCTCTCTGCTTGTTCATTCCCTGCAAGATAACAGTATGACAGTAGATTAAGTGCTACTAATTTAATAAAACCACTCCTACAGTGATGTTGATATACCAACAATGAGCAAGGGGTGGTAAGAAGAGAGAGGGATAAAAAGTACATTGGTTTGCCTGAAATAATACTGGGAAAAAACCCCACCCTCTATTGATCTTATGTGAGGTGCAGTTATTTTTAAGTCACCTGACTCACACTTACCCAATCCTTACTGGAATTCATCAGAGACACTGTAATGAATAGATATTGATTTACTGGGATAGCTGGAGAAATTTCCCCAACAGTGACCCATTGATAGATCTCCAATGGGAATACATGCAAGTGCAGTCCTGCAACATAACTTACTGTGTTCTAGGTCCTTCAATTGATTTTGTTTGAAGAAAAATTATATCTCCAGTGACCTTTAGCTGAAACCTCCCTGTCAGAAAGAACACAAAGTGACAGTCAGACCAAGTAAGCACTGCTCCTTACAGTCCTGTCCATCACAGCAGAATCAACATAGCTAGGTGCTGCATTTATGTTGTGGTTTCCATAGGATCCCAATGCCCAGCACAGTCCTGGTTTCAGGTGGCAGCTTCCAGCCATTAGCCAAGAAAAAATACGTATCCTGTTATAGCCCCTCTGTTTCTCCAGTGTTTCAGCTAGGTTTCAATTGTTCCAGCAATAGACTGCTGATCCTACGGTATCTCTTTCCAAGGTGAAGTGCTTCCCACAACAAGCAGTGCAGAGTTTAGCAAAATATCCTGTGAGGGTAATGTCACTGAACCGGTAACGCGTCCCTGTGGAGTACTAGTCTCAGATGCTGGCTTGCTGAGAAGCTTGAAGATTTCTGAGCATTTTGCCACATCACAATTGCTTAATGTCCCTGTTAGATTTTCCTGCACTTGGAAGTTCTTTGTCATGGCAAGTTCTCCAGAGCAGCATGCTCAGATCCACATTTTTAGCTCTATTCCTAGACTCTGTAGCAGTACCTAGAGAAAATATCACCTATCAGTACAAAAAGTGGAGTCAAACAGGGTGCTAGTAGCAAGAAAAAAAAGCCTAAAAGGAATTTACAAAAGGGAGCAAAACTGACCACCCTAAAACGCATGTTTTAGAAGTGTTAGGAACAACTTCAGACTTACCAGAGCTCAGGCTGACTCAGACTGCAAACTTAAAGCTAACAGCAAAATCCTCTTTCACTGAGTAAATAAAGTGAGACCAAGCAACAACATGAAGATACTTTCTGACAAAGTGCAGAGGCTTTCAAGATCAAATGTGATTCCAGGATTTATCAGATGAGTCATTTCCCTGAGAGCCTGGACAGCACCAGCGCTACTTTGTCAAACCCAATCCAGCCTTCATTTAGAGCACCACACAGGGTTTTGTTGCCCATGGAAAAGACAGACAAATTCAAAGACAGCCTGCCCATGCCTGCAGAGGAGGAAATAGGCACTCTTATAATGGTAGTTTAAGACAGCTTGGTTTCCTTAGTTAAGCAAATGAGAACTGTAACGGGGAGCTACCCAGATGTGCTGCAAAAATATGTGACAATTGAGCAGGATATAAGCTCCCGGGAAAGAGCTAGGTATGCTAGGAAGAACAAATACCTATATATAATTTTATGCTGGAAAGGAGAAACAGATTTAGATACTGAAGCAGGGAGATTCTGGATCGGCCTTCCAGTATCAGCAGAAGAGTCCAAATTGAGAACTAGCTAGGTGATAGCGACTGAATCGGTTTATGAGGAAATGTAAAATATGGTTATCTGCAAAAGCAGGAATTGGACTTCCATCTTATTTCATCTATACCCAGTGGTGTTTAACTAAGTAAGCAGACTGTTATGAGGATAAGTTCAAGGCATTCAGTATTTCCATCTGTACCACAGAACACAGTAAACGTGTTCATCTTGTCAACTCATTCTCTCATGTCTTAAAGAAATATCTACGGTTTTTACCATATTTGATGGTAATTTCTGCTTCTTACTAGTCCTTTCTTGGGCTAGTGAAAGTATTCTTGCTATATGCAATCCTTTCTTTACAAGATGTTATTTTCATGCAGCTGCCCCTCCTTCTTATCTTTGTCTTTTTAAATCATACTTTTTAAGATCAATTTAAGTTTTCTTGGTTAAAGCATTTGATTTTGTTGGTCCAATATATTTTGATCCTCTGTAACAGAGTTTGAATGCTTTCCCATATGCCAGCACACACAAATGAATCTCAAGGGCTGCGATAATTAAGAATCACGTAATCTATATCGCAGAGAGTGGCTTTGTGTTACTGGGATGTGTGAAGAAAAAGCTTATAAGCATTTGAGTGTGGAGGTTATCAGAGCTCCAGGTATGTGCAGTAGGAAATTATTTGAAATTATTATGCCATGCAGAAATTCTTAGAAAGCTTCAGTCTTTCAAATTTAAGTGATATTAAAAATTCAAAGCACTCTCACAATTTCCCTCTTTTGTGTCCTGCAGCTTCAGTTTTCTTTTTCCTGTGTGTGTGTGTGTGTGTGTGTGTGTTCATTTAAAAGAAAAAATGCAGGATCAAAACTATGTAAAATTTTAGAATTAAAATATCTAAGGCAAAAGACTTTCACTAAGTCCTGCCCTAAATGCTTCACAGGAAGTGTTTTGCAATGAAACGTACTTTAGACAAATATTCTCATCTTCTCTTTGGAGAAGAAGAATGATGTACCTTTCTCAATGATTTAGGAAAAAGACTGGGAAGTATCAAATATGCAGGTTGTCTGGAATATCTTCTATGACTTGAGAAAATACAAAGTTTGAAATTTGGATTTGAAAAAATTATTTCCTTGCTCCTGGGTTATTTTATAAGATGCAAAACATTACAGTCGCTGTGTAAAATTTTCCATCCTGTACCTATGGCCTCTGGCATCTGTTCACATAAATTTATACTCACTGAGCTTCATTTTGGTCCAAATGTTTTCAACTTAGTCTGGTGAAGGTAGACTATCAGAGTCTGACTTACCTGGGAGCCGGTAGGAAACTAGGCTTTATGTCCTAGACCTGGTCTTATAATTAAGATCACAATAACAAAGGTCAAACCCTTGACGTACTACAGCAGTCACTGTCCACTGATTCCAGTGATAAAAGCTACAAGTGAAATGTAAATTGCATTGATAATTTCATTATAGTACATACGCATTGCATATTGGTTTACAAGAATTCTGGTCAAGGGGTGCAACGTGTTTCAAATTTCTTTCCAATCTGCTAGACATTTCTAAAAAATGGTAAATTGCCAAAATACATGTGAACACTGTGTTATTCTGTTCCAAGATCCAAGAGCTAAGCTGTACAGAAAAGTCAGAGGAAGCTGTTACGTCACAAAGAGTATGTCAGGGAACCAATTCTGATAATATTTTAGAAACAAGTAAGCTATAGCAAGAATCTGTATGATTACAAATGCATGGCCACAAGAAAACAATGTCAACAAGCATAAGGTTTTGACTCACAGCTTCTAGATCAGTATAAGTGTTAATTCACCAGTATCAAAGGGTCAACTATGTCTAATAAAACCAAAATAATGAGTGACTAAACAGCTTGCAAAATACAGTCATATATCATGTTAAGGCAAGTTTTAAAGGAGGAAATTTTTGACGCATCGAGCACTTGCTTTTTGGAATGACTTTTTCTGTAAAACATAAAATGAGAAAACTTCTCATCTTAATTCAAAGTAACTCTTCAGACCTGCCTTGTGAAATACCTTTAGCAACGCCACTAAATAATCACAATCCAGATATAATCAACCTCATATCTTCCAGAAAACAGTTGTTGAAGGAGAGACAAAAATCACACTCATATGCTATATTTTAAATCCGGAGACCTCTTTAAAAAAATGTTGAAAGAAAGCATAACATGCAAATTTCTAGATGCAACATAAATATTTTTATGTATCATATCTTTCAAAGTAAGTAGAAGAAACAGAGGGCAAGAAGACCTGAAAAACTAGACTGCTGTTTTCATTCAAGTCTAGTTTCCTAAGAAAAAGAGTGTTATGCTACCACATGTGTCATCACATATGCTGCATCAACACCATTCAAGTATTCTGGATTCACACCCATTCCCAACCTTTCTCGAAGATGTGATAGTTAGCTATGTAAAATGTTTTGATCACTGCTTACCATCCAAAAAGGGAGAAAACCACTCTGCACTCACCCCCTAGAGCAGCTGCTATGGGCTGGGGCAAGCAGGGTTCACAGCACAGAGTGATGCCCACCTCTCCTGCCAGCATCTCCCTCCAAAACTCACAGGTGCCTGGGCAGGCCTGGGCCACCAAAATCCTGCTCTTCTGAGCTGTGCAGGAGGAGCACATTGCCACCCACCTGACCCTTTTGAGTTCTGCCACCTTGCAGCTTGCTAATCCCAAGCATCCCACTTCAGCCTGTGAATCGTAGGCCGCCATCAGGGAAGACCGACAGTTTCCCAAGGTTGTATGACAGCAATTGATGCTAATGCTCCCCCAGAGGTTTTGTTGTTATTGCGTTGGGTTTCTTTCCCTCTCATTATTGAGTCCATTATTGACACCGCTCGCTATTACTGAAGCTATATGGCACAGAGAGCAGGGCCCATAGAGGAGGAATAATCAGTAACCAGAAAACCAGCAAAATGCTCATCTCCTTTCCCTTGTCATCGCTATATGGTACTGCAGAAGGCAGCTTGTTCAGTATTATATCCCTGGGCAAGTCACATGATCTCCACAACCATTTCAAGAGTTAAGTTCCATATACTAAGTATTATAATCCATAATTGTGCAAGATTTATTTAATTTAGGGTTGTATTTATAGTTTGATTGGGATTGTAATGTATTTCCAGCTTCCCATACTGAAATTTGTCAATTTTTACTGTGTCTTTTAATTGCGTTCTTTCAGGCCAAACGCCAACAGTTTTCCAAAGCAGGCAGCTTGCAAAATGTATTTTGCTTCAGTGAGGTGATGGAGAAAAAGAAACGCATTTGCAGCAGCTTTTATCTGAACTGCTTGAGAGAATAACTTATTCATTTACTGATGGGAAGGTAATGGGTACATGCTCCATATATGGCATTTCTGAGGGTGACCACACTGAAACATGACTGCAGCAACTACTGTATCCTCTTCTTCAAAAGAAGGATGCTTTCCTCTAACCATATCTGCTACAGTAGCTTAACCCTGACTCTGGCCCAAATGTCCCTCTCTCAGCTGCTGTCAGGTGCAGCTCAGCCCCTGTTCCAGAGCTCATCCTCAGCAGGAAGCTGGGCAGAGGATACGTGACATGGGAGGATGGAGGAGCCCAACACCTCAGGTTCCCTTGCTTTGGCCATCTATGCCACAGCAGCCCTCTGTGCTCAGCCTCTCAAGCTTCAGCCCTTCCTCTGGCTCTCGGGGCTTGGTGGCCTCCCCAGCAAGCATGTTGCTGCAGTGGCCTCTCCTTTTGAACCAGCTAGGGTGCAGGGAGGTCTTGCTTCTGGCCATGTTCCCATCCCTACAGGCAGAGGGATGGCAGAGCCCCAGCATAAAACTCTTTGCAGCTCTGCTGGCAGATTTCCTGCCAGTAGGATGGCAAGGCTTAAGTTTGGTCTGTAGTTCTAAGGAAACATCATTGCAAAGCTGATTAAGCAAAAGATGACATCAAAAACCCAAAAATTATGATTTGATGGTGACCACCATGGGAGCGATACATTATTAAATGTTACCGTGCAGCCTGTGTGTGCAGAAGGGAGCTATGAAGGACTGACTGACTAGGCAGCTTCATTGTGCATATCCAGTAGTTCAGAAAGTAATGGAGTGAACATCCTTTCCTCATAACTTTTAATAAGACAGCTCATCAGCTGCATTCACTGCATCCAGAGCAGGAAACTTGACAAGGTGCTTTGTACCAAGAAAGCACATCCAGTAGGCTCAGCATCAGGTCCCAATAAAGGCAACTGAGAAGTATTATACAGATTTACGTTCTGTGTAGTTAAGAGGGCAAGCTGAGACTTCCAGGGGACAGAAAAAGCCACCCCAACTGAATAGCTGTCAAAGTGATAATCCTTCTAAAAGAATATGTTTGCTGTCTGCTGCTTATTTATGCAGAGCCTGTATGCCTGGTGAAACTTTTCAGTCCTCTTGAATTCAAAGGGGTGAAGTTTCTGTTAACACAAATGAGTATGCTACATACCAAGATCTTGGGGCTCTCAGACTAGAATATTCCCTTGAATCACTATAAATGGAAGAATCATAATAGAAACTGACTACATTTTTAACTTTAATAAACCATTTAAATTAATGTTACATTATTATGCAGCAGGATTCTGATTAAAAAAAATACAACTAAACAACAAACTTTGTGTTTGGAATCTAGATTGGTTAAAAAAACCCTTACTTTTCTTTATTCAGCAACAAAAATCACAATCACACATAGATGCTGGATTATTTTTTCCCACATAGGTTTTTTGGTTGGACCTCATTTTTGACAGCCAGTGCTACTGGAAATTTGGAGGTGGACTCTACCACAACAAGTTCACTATTGATCTTTGTATGTGTCTAAGAGGGAAAAGATTAGATGAATTTTGGTAGGGTGACTGCCCACTGCCTGTGACTGTGTTGAGTCACCTGGTAATCTTGTGCTGAGAGTGAAGGTTTACACTGCATGGGAGGAGATCACCAGGTTTGTCACGCTTCAGTGTATAATTACCACAGACAGGCCTGCAAGCACTGGGTCTTTCTTGACAACAGCAGAAAAGTCTGAACCAAAATTCCTGTTCCTCTACTTGCGTCTAGGCTTGAAGGCTCTTTTGGGATCAGGCCCTTTAATTTCCTCTAATTCTGTTGTTAATTTGAATAAGCACTTAACCTGTTTCAAGATTTATTTATTTTTTAATGAGCATTTCCCCGCTATTTCATTCTAACAAAGTGGGATGGGAGTAGTTAACATGTCCATTTTCCCATTCACAAACAAGCTGCTTGCCTCTAGATGCAATTATTTTCTTCTACCTGTTTAGGAAATAACACTGCTCAAGTATCTCTGATGTAGGTGGTATGTTGCCTGTGAAAAAATGGCTGAGGCATGGGCCTATTAACCTGCCCATGCTGCACTAACGATTTCACTAACACTTTACCCTCACATGATTGAACAGGGTTTCCCTCAGATGAGTGGACAAATGAGAACAGATGATCAGCAGAGTTCATAAAAGTGAAATATCTGATAGCTGCACCCCTGTTGCTCTTGTGTTGTGGGTGAATCTGCATGCACAGGGGTGAGGAGAAAGAGAAAGAAGAAGGGAGATAATTGTAAAACAGCCCTGTAATTAGGTCCCACATAGCTGAAGCTATGCATCAGTAAGAAACTTGTTTTAAGATGTGTACACTGCCATAGGCGCGACTGCCAAAGTCTGCTTTCACTTATGCTGATAGAAATCTGAAACAATCCTATTTTCAGCTGAGTGACTTCAGCTTGCACAAGAAGAAGTGAGAGCTGAATCTGTCCCTTCAGTAAAAACAGGAAGAGTGAGAAAACAGAATGCAACTTGGTCAGACAAAGGACATGGATCCCTGTATTCTAGTCCCTAAACTTTTCTTATTTCCTGGGGAAGACCTTTTTTATGCTGTGGAGTGTCCTATAGTGACTCTTTTCACTTTCTTAGGAAAATGTGGGCAGTATTTGCACAGTCTAGTCTTTATTATTCTTTTAACCTGAATGATTATTTCACTTTTACCAGCTTACCCTGCACTGGTAGCAAAATAAGAAGCAATAAATCTTCGTCAAGGCTTCTTGGTGTGGGGTGAATAAGCAGCGCTGATGCTGATTCCTTAAAAAAACTCATTTCTTGTAACGTGAGCCCTGCTGAAGATGGTCATGTCAACTGATTAGACTTTTTACTTGGCCATATTGATTCTGTTCTACACCGATGCGGCCCATAATGCTGGCTAATGTTATTGACGAGCCATCAGTCCTGCAGAGACGCGTGGGGCTTGCAGCTCTCTCTGAACCACAAAAACCTATCCATGGACAATGATGGAGAGGAAGAGGAAGATGCAAGCAAAGCACTCAGGCTGGCTTCATTCGGCCTGTAATACATTAATGAAAGACATACACACTGTGGGAAGAGACAGATGTGGCTCTCCAGAAGCCATTTATTTATAAAATAATTATGAATGCACAGTCGAGTCATGGATTTTCATTACAGTGTGCATGTCTAACACTCTTTCTTTGTTCACGTTTCTCTCTAAATGAAATGTAAAGGGAGAGTGATAGCAGCAGAGGCCTGAGAGAGATTACTCTCTCCTTCCCCTTACTACCTTTTGTTAAGCCTCAAGGACAGGTGCTGTGTGACTTTGTCAAAGTAATGCAAAGCTGCCTCTGTAAGATACACTTCAGTCACAACTGGAGAGATGGCCTTTACAGAAGTGCAGTAGAAGGCAGCGTCCCAGCTCACTAAGTGCTGGAGCTTGTTTGAACAGTGCAAGAGCATTATACCAGCTGCTGTGTGGAAAGGAGTAAGTTTGATCTCTGGACTGCTGAGCACAAGGTCTAAACTACTTAAATCTCCATTTCACTTTCTTTTTGTTTCCTTTTCTGTTCTTTCTTTTACGCTCTGTATTCTTGAAACTTTAGGGCAGAGGCTTTGAAAGTTAGTCTGCCTTTTTCTATCTCAAAATGAGAAAAGCAGAATAGAGCTATGACCTAGTCATTCAATGACTTCTGATTCTTGAAGAGGAAGAAGACTGGGAAACTAGTAAGGAAGTCAATTATTGTATCACACCATTCAGTTTCTGGAATAATAGCTCCTTTGTAAGCTGTACTAAAGTAATAGTGAGATAGGTAAACATTAAGAACTTACAGCCAAGAATTTGCTTTGTGTGCCTTTCTAGAATAAAGCCATAGGATCAGACCATAGAAAATAAATGATGAGTGGATTTTCTGCTGGAAATTTTAGTGTAAATTCAAGTCTAGTCTGCTTTACAGTCTTCCATCTGCTTTTCGTACTCTACAGGTTGTTTAAAACGGCCTATTTCCTCCTTTAGGCTGACTGGATTTTAAAGTACAAACATTAGTGGTGTTAAATTGTGTCTATGGAAAAGTATGCCCCTTAGTGTGCTCCTCTAAGTTTGTGAAAGAAAATGTCAAATATGCTATTAGCCCTTCCAGTGTCTGCCCACAAATTAGCATGCTGATTTCCGGACAGCTAATGTTTGTAATATAGGAAAAATGCTATGTAAGAGTTAGATATTAATATTTTTACTGGCAGTCTACTGAGCAAGTGACAGAAGGACCTGCAGCACGTCGTACATGTGCCAAAGGTAATGACTGTAACAGGAAACTAACAATAGGAACAGAAAAAAAGCAAAGGAGCTGAAGCAACTTACTCTTTTTTAAAAAACAACAGCTCATGATTAGTCTTGAGTGAAAGGACAAAACCACATTGAGCATGAGGTTACATTATAGACATGATAGTCCATTCTCAGTGAATGCCTAAAATTTGTATGAGAGACTGGGATCGAGAGGCGGGCGAATTCACAGAGCTCAATAGGGTGATAAAGGACTTGCAGGATTTTTTTGCAAAGTTCAAAAAATGGATGAATTTCACAGAGCGCAGCTGCAGTGATCTATATATATTATTACAAACAAGATAATAGTGTTCATAAGCAGAGATGAAAGTGAACAGGAGCTGGCAAAATAAATGTTAGCAGAAACTGAATCCCGCTAACCTCCTGTGGAACATTTGTAATATTAACCCCCTGCACACCTGCAGCAGAGCATTCACAGAGGGAGGCTGAGCACAAAGCTTGGTGATGTTTAATTTTAATTTAACACAGCTTATCCAAGAGAGACCATACAGCTCTGTGGCATGAATGAAAGGCTATTGAAGAGCATACGAGTGTATGTGTATGGGTGAAAGCATGTTCAATTGCATCAAAACGCAGTGTCAAAGCGAAGTGATCCGGTTTTAGGCTTATGATGGAATAAATAGTTACACTCTGGGCCACATTATGTTGGTGTAAATCCAGAGGAAACTCATTTCACAGCGCTGGGTTTATTCTGTGCTTAGAGATCAGAATCTGGCTTTCTCATGCTCTTACATGGCCTTCTCTTTCTGTGTATTGCTATGGCCTTCACTTCGAACATTACAGTTCCCAAGACATTAAGAATTGTTTTACAATGTTTAAAATTAAAAAAAACCCCACAGACACACTCAAATACTAGTATATTTAGCATTGTTTATTGCTTCCATCTGACTATTTCAGGGCTGTAGCCACACACTGGCAGATGAAATAGACCTCGGAAAAAGCAAGTCTGTAGCGTCCACAAAGATAATTTTGGAAGCAGCATGCTGTCATCTTCTAGGAGACTAACAGTAGCCTGAATCAGCCCATTCAGGGATCATCTTGAGTTTACAGCTAACATGAGTTAAATCTTGACCCTACTGAAGCCAATGGAAATGTATTGGTGTCAGACTTTCAATCTATAACTGTCAAATATTCTGACTGAAGCATATTCCCTATTAATTTAACTGATCGTAGGCATCACTGAAGCCTAATTTCTTGTGAATCTCTAAGGTAATTAAATTATTCTCTTTTGACCCTCCAGAGTATTTCTTTTGGAAACTCAAGAGACAAAAAAGTAGTCTCTAATTATGCAAACATAAGTAAATCCAGCACACAGATTCAACTTCTTAGCTGCCCTTTACGGTTCTCCTTTGTGACAAACTGATGATTTTTGACATGAGAGAGTTTAGAAGGAAAAAGTAGAAACCATTTGATGAGAAAATGGTCTTACATGCAGAGATTTTATGGGTTTCCTTTCTTTGGGTGTAAGTTCCTCTTCTTTCAGAAAGCAGGAAAAAAATACAGCCTATTTCTCAACTGACTGTCAATACCATATATACAGCGTGCATTACAAGATCCTGTAAGTTGTAGATGGGAAAACCCAACTTAAATAATTTTTTTTGGCATATTCTAGTGCTGGGGGTGTGAACATGGATTTTTTACCTGAGTAAATACACTGAAGTCTGTGGTATTCCTTACATTCTGCTGTGTTGTACCCAGAGTTCAGAAGAAGAGTACAGCACTTCTAGCTCTACAGAAGTTGGCTGGTATTTGCTAGAGTGAGAACCACAACCAAATATAAATATTAAATATTATTTTCCTGTGAGTTTCTTTCATTGCTTTAAATTCCTCATTTTATTTCACCTGTGGTCCTAGTGTACCCCAGACTTAGCTCTATTGTTACCATGTAGTCATATTCCACATGAATTGACTGCCTATGTTTAAAATAACCTGACAAGCAATATATTTTTTTTCTTTCTTGCTCTAACTTTTCTTATAGGTTCCCTTGAAACTGAAGAGACCTCCATCCTTTCTCCCTCTTTCCATGGTTTGGGGAAATTGCTGCTCACCAGCACTAACCCAAGTAAAATATTTGATGGAGGGACTGGTGACTCAGAGGCTTCTCATTACTTGTGCAAAGCTCATGTGATACAAACTTGTCTACAAACAGTTCACTATGATTAGTTGTCCACTTCTGGCTGAACTCGTCTTAGTCCTATCTGGGCCCAGGGAATAATCCTGAGCGTCGTATATTTTAATTGAGGAAATCTTCACCACTCTTATGCCAACATGCTGTATAGTATCACAAGGGTTACTATTCATCTACCTTTCCTCTTCTGCCCTGTAGCAGTGAGTCTGAAACAGCAGAGTCCTGTATGAATGTAGAGTGGCATCTTTTGCTGGTGCTACTCACAAGAGCATCTTTACTGGACTTTCTGTTTGTGGAGTGGGGAACAGGACAAAACAACTCACAGGCTGAAAATAATATTTTCATTATACTTCACCACCTCCCTCGGCAGCCTGTTCCAATCCCTGACCACCCTTTCAGTGAAGAAATCTTCCTAATGTCCAGTCTAAACCTCCCCTGGCACAACTTGCAGCCATTTCCTCTCGTCCTATCACTGTCACTTGTGAGAAGAGCCCAGCATCCACCCTGTAGTGGCCTTAGATCAAGGGTGTCAAACTCACTGCTCCCACCATTCTCCTGCTCCTGCTCCTGCAGCGTAACTCACGTCACACACGCCGCACATATGACCAGTGCTGGCAGGAGCACAGGGGCAAGGAGCTTGGTGCTGCCGTGGGGTAGGAACAAGGTGCCTGGCCAGGTATAACAAGGTGGAGGGCCGGATTTGGCCCACAGGCCCTGAGTTTGACACCCCTGGTGTAGATTGTTCAACTTCCAGCATGTGGCAATATAGGAAGAACTCCTCAACATTCCCTTCATAAACTAAATAAGAGACACAGGACAATAAGAGGGGACATATTTCTCTTGCAAGTTAACTCAACATGCAATATGCAAAAGATTACTCAGGCTCACTCCGTGTTAGTGATCCAGGATTTATTGATCTCTCTGTAACACTGCTTACATTTTTTATTCTTTCATTTTCTTTCCTTATTTGCTCGTTAGTTCAAGAGATGGAGGAAAGGGGGGGCGAGTGTTAGAAGATATCATCATTTTTAGGTTGCATCGGAAGAGGAAAATCAGAGGCATTGTCTAATAGCAAGCCCTGAATAGGCACTAACTGTCCAAACTTGTTCTAGGTGATTTGCCCCAGCCCACAGAGCACACCATGATCTGGCCAGCCTTATAGTGCTCTGCTGAGGTTACTTTTCTTGTCTTGCCCATGTGGTTCTTGCTGTGAAGGTATTGTTCTAGCACCTTCCACAGGCATAGCCACGTTACCAGAGAGGTACCTGAGACACAATGCTAGTTGAGTAACTTAGAAATGTGAGCTGCTTCTTCCCTGTCGGCAAGACAATTACCATTGCATCTCTTTTCAACTTGCAATATCAGTAAGCAGCACACAGCAAGAGCTCCTGAGGAATTAACAGATGTGTAAATGTTCAGACATTAGTGTTTAACAATAAAAAGCCAATATTTTTTCCTTGTGTTGTTAGAAAGAACTAACAAGGGCAGTGACTGTGCTTTATCCAGCACAGGGGGTTGCAGCACTGTCTTTTTCAAAGATCTGTTTAATTCCTTTCTTTACCCTATTTCAAACCTCCTCACCTTCTCAATATTGCTACCACATGTTCTTTGAGTTTGCAGAGCTTGGCTGAGAGTAGTGATGAGAAATTTGTTCAGAATGATCAACTGATTTCCTACATAATAAGTAAATGAACACAAATTTAACTTCATGGCATTCAATATTAACTACTTTCCAATGCTGAAATAATGGCCTGCAGCCATCTCTGCAGTATGCAGGGAATGGTTAGTCAGCAGCTAAGCACAACTTTCTTTAACCACTATGCTATCAAAGGAAAAGTGGGCAAAGATTGGGAATTTTAATGAACAAATGGTATTCCTACAGTTTGCAGTTCAAAGATAAGTAAATAATGAATAGCTTGAATGCAAATTACCCCTAATTAACTTTGCTAAGTCTGTTTTTAATAAGGATAGATATGAAAGAATCACCAAGACTATAATATAATACACATACCACAAACACTGAAGCAGTGATTCTTTTCAAAGGGTGGTAAGTGGAAGGAATGAGAGTTTTTCAG
The DNA here is from genome assembly GCA_033558235.1 of Neomorphus geoffroyi. Taxonomy (NCBI): domain Eukaryota; kingdom Metazoa; phylum Chordata; class Aves; order Cuculiformes; family Neomorphidae; genus Neomorphus; species Neomorphus geoffroyi. Next base: position 27,206,285 of record JAUMJM010000048.1, on the reverse strand, counting down.
TGTCCTGGATAGCAGCGTCTAAGTAGTTTGAGAAACAAAGCATTAGTGCCTGCTGAATGCAGTATATGCAACATTCTACTTACAAAGATACCATAAATATGTAAAAAAAATAATTAAAAAAATAAATTTTGCCAAGTCCCCAGTCCTCAGGATTTTGGACAGCAGAGCCCACACGGGAGGCAGAATTAGCAGAAATATCAGTAGATCCCAGTACAAGCTAAAGGCCTGTCTTTTCTGTCTCCATCATCTTCAGTGAACACTGGGTGTGCAAGGAATGCAAGATAAGGCCCTGAAGGCACAACTCAATACAAACCAAATAATATGAGGAAGAACACCCACAGAGTGGGCAGTAGTCCAGCACCTGGCATGCCCCAGAGAAAGGTGGATTTTCAGATGTTTTCTGAAGCTGGGGAAGGGTGTATATCCAAACATATTAACAGGACAGCATGAAAGAGAATAGCTCGAATCTAAGTAGAGTTTATCTATGCTAGAAATCAAATTAATATTGTATTTCTGTAGACTCTCTTTGCTGAGAAATGGGCAGTAAGCCTCTGCATTTTTAGGTAACTGGTGCACACACTGGGCTGCAGTTATTCTTGCTGATTTTAATGAAAGCATGAATATACTGGCATAGGAAAAGAGTCCAGACAAAAAGTACTTTGGAGTAGGGAGTCAGGCATTTTTCTGCACGCTGCAGCCCCCAGAACACAGATGGTTCTGAGTGTTACACAAGTCTGATCTCCACTGTTCTTTATTCAGGAATTACCACTTGAACTCTGAGCATGAGGCAAGTATGTTTGTAGAAAATTGTGATTATTTACAGCTCTGCATGAGTGTTAGCTATGAATCTGGTGATTACTATTGTATTTATGGTGTACACTAATGACAAATACAATCCATTAAAATGTATATTTCACAATGAAATTGCAGATCAAAAATAAACACACAATGTGCTTGTATAAGTTCTGTAAAAAATCTGTTTATGAAATTCACTGACTTTTGAGTGCTTGGTTTCAATACCATACTGTTGCAATAACAAAAATATTCCTTCAGGAATCTTGTTACTCTTTCTTGGTTTAAAGGAAAGAAAAATATTTCCCATCACATCTAGCAGGTAATTTCTGTGTATCCCATAATCCAGAAGCCCCAGGTTGAATTACAACAGCGAATCCTTGGTTGGGGCCTGCCTGGTGAGTGTGGCCCATGCTGTTCTTAATTACTTGAAATCTTTTCAAACACACTTCTCCAAAGAGATGCAAACATGTAATTTCCTTCATTTTAACTGCTGTAGAATCTCTTTGCATTTTGAGAACATTGTTCTCCAGATGAATGTCACATTGCAGATGGACCTCTTGGTTTTCTATGTTCTGGTTGTCAGATTGTAAATATTGATACTCTTCCTCCTTTTTCTTTAATGAGGCAGATTTTCTTTTCCTGCATTTTTCTGTTGGATGACCGAGGTCCATCATCCATAATCATTTGTTTTTTTCTCAAATGAAATGAAAACAAGACTCTCACACAAAACCCAAACCAGACAGGTTTGATGTCTATGTGGAAATATTCTCAGATCTGAGTTGTCATGCCAAAAGCCTGGGCTCCACATTTTCTTTCTTCTCTATTATTCAGGGCAAAATGAGTCAATAAAAGCACTTGGGACTGGGAAAAAAAATACTTTTTTTTGCTCTACAGTGACCCCTCCAGATGATTAAGAAGGGTCCTACACTTAGTTATGTTCAGCCAGAACAGAACTTTTTCATGTATTGGAGAACACATCCAAAGGGACCTTAAAATTTGAGCACAAACATATTGAAGGATCCCTACCCACCCTCACAAACAAAAGTCAAACTAAAGGCTCCAGAGAGCCCAGAAGAATAGTAAGGGGAAGAAAAAAAAAAAAAAAAGACTAAATAAAAGCAATGGAAGACTAAACAAAAGCAATGGCTTTGAAAAAAAGACTTCAGAGAGATTTCTTTTGCTCAGAGAGAGGAGCACATCTGGCTTAGGGTGAAAAGAGAAGTGGTGTCATCTGGGAAAAAATAAAACCATTCTCCTCAAATGTGTCCTTAAAAAAAAAGGAAGGAGGAAAAATAATAATAATAATAAAAAAAGAATAATCATGCAGGAAGGGAAAGCAAGTTCAGGGAAAAACAAAATCTTGTAATGTTTTAGGAGGGCTTATTAGAGTGAAAATTAAGTGCCATGCAGAGCTTTTATTCAAAGAGCCATCACCCTGTAAACCCTCTTTAACAACTCCCTTCAGATGAAATATAAAAATTAAAGACATTTACAACACAGCTTAGTAGCAGATGTAGTCTTACTGTGGAGGTTTAGATCAAATGGCGATGTAACCCCACCAAAAGAGGTTATAGCTCTTATGAAAACCTCTCACCAGAAAAAAACCCCTTGGATATCTGACAAAACATGGAGTTCTATTTTTGCTTTGAATCCCATTTCACATTGTCAGATGGGCTTGACTTTTTATTTACCTCTGGAAGATGGGAAAAAAAAAAAGCAATTTTGTTCCTGGATAGTTTCCCTGTTTCATAATCTTCCTTCAGCTCTGTTTTAGGGTGTAGCATAAGCAGCAGGGCCTCTGCTGGATGAAGGGTATGAAGTGGAGGTAGGTGGGACTTTACAGGGCACTTGCACTATGGCAAACTTCAATAGGATTGCCTGAAGTGGTCAGAGCAATTTATTACAGCAAATCAAAATCCTCTATGTGTTTTCCCCTTTTTTCCTCATAGGGAAGCCTTCTTCAGTAGATCTTGTAGAAAAAGCAACACAAAATAAAGGGCAGAAAGTATCATTCTGCACTAACCTGTAGTAAGTCAGGTTAATTTGGAGTGCTGGCTCTCTGACTTATCTCTTCATTGCTGTTGCCCAAAACACTGTGTTCTCCATGCTGTCCACACACAGCATCAGGTTCCCAACGTTTGGTAATGTCAAGGTCCACTTCGATTTCTTCAGTCCTTTGTTGATTTAAGGCATAACTGCTATATAGAAATGACTTTTTATGGCAAGACAGCAACTGATACGGTACAGAGAGTTGCTTAGAAAACCAGAAAAACACTCTTTTCTTATTGGTGAGCTGTGTGGATGGTCATGTAGTAACAAGTGGATTTCTGGTGTGAAATTCCTAACGCCATGGTTGAAGTGATGGCCAACAGGTATCTACCTATGCTGCAAACAGAGTGGGATGCTTTCTGATGGTGGAATTGGTTTTAAAGCACATATCTCTGAAAGGTAAAAGAATGGGGAATGGACTTGCTACTGGGCAGAGGAATTTTCTTTTAATATCTCAGAGAAATGTGCAATAGCCTAGCACTGGTTCACATTTATTCACTTAACAAGAACCATGCAAAAGCTAAAACCTGTGACGAAATGAATTTTTCAAAATTTATATTACGAGTAGCTCTCTAAAAAGTGGGAAAAGAAGAAGGCATAAAACACCAGAAGGAAGAAGAGTGGGAAACCTGCGTCTGGTATGATTTCTGTCTTTGAGTGTGGTACAACCATTTCTTTCTTTTTCATGATTAATTAACAGTTCCCTAGAATAAGTACCTCAATTATAGAACGGTTTGCCATGTTATTTCTCCTACTATCTATTTCCATTTTGCTCCAGAGCACAGCTTTTGCATGTGTGTGTATGTGTGTATGCGTGCTCACTTTTTGAGATGTGTAAGTAAAGGAAGTAACTTATGGAAATAACTTACAATATATTCAACTTGTTTGGTCAAAAGTTATTGCAGGGCCGAGCTAGGATCCACTGACATGTCACAACACAGAAACTCAGCTGCAAGAATAAGCTAGGAGGCTCCTCACGCACAGCGACCGAACTGTGCTTTCTGCAGCTGGGAGTTGGAGGGAAAAAAGGTTCCTCTACGATATTTGTAGTTCTCACACCCCAGCAGCTGGTTAGGAGCCAGTTCAGCCCGCAACACAATTAAGAGCAACCTTGGGGCAGCTTTAGCAAACAATAACCCTCAAGGATTATGCCACAGTGCACACCCCTTTCTTCCCCACCTCCTGGCCATATCCTTGAGATGTCCTCTGTGCCAAGAGCTGGGAAAATTCTCCAGGGAAATTCTCAGCTTTCTTGATGAGCTAGTCTTATGGTTCCTTTTGCTATCCTGAGACCCAGACCATTGTTGATAATTTTCCTATTGAAAATACGCTATTTTGCCATTCAAATTGCTCAGCAAGTTTAAAGAAGATGACAGTTTCTAACAGAAATGTTATAAACAGAACAGTGAAAATGTGTTTAGTTCAGGTATGACTATAACCTGTGTAACTAGGACATTGGCTAATTGTATGTCAGAGATAAATATCTTCTGACCCCTTGCTGTGCAGCTGTTGTACCTGATAAGGATATGTCTTAAATCCAACCGGTTAACAATTCCATTTAAGTATTGGTATCCTTACTCCCTCCCCCTGGAAAGTAAGTATAGCAAGGAAAGACACCTGCCACAAAACCAGGCAGTTCTTGTGGATGAAACTATCCATCTAGTCTCCTCTTACCTGAGAGATATCTCATGGTGTTCTGACTTACATGTGCTCAAAGTCCTGGCTACTGTGGCCAGACTGAGACTGTGTCTCAGAGCAGGTGCAGAGGTTTATGTTGTCAAGCGTGGAACCTGAGAAAGTAAAAAGCAGTCTAGGAAAACAATACTTTTGTTACTCTTTAATTTAGTATCAAGTTCTAATGTGTTGGTTTGGGTTGGTTTTAGACTCCAACTCTCCACCTGTTCTAGTCCAGCATCTAACAAAATGAGGTCCTAAGAGTACAGAAAGAGCAATGAGTCTTAGCCAAACTGAGAGAATAACACTATCCATAAAGCATCTTTTTGTGTTAAAGATGTTGAAAATTCCCCATTGCCTTCGAGGAAAAAGTGTGAGAGGGAGAGTTTCCAAGAGGTCAAACATTCTTTGTCCCCAGACCAGAATGTAGCAAACAAGGGAGAAAAGTGTACCTGCTGCTCCACATCACTCTTAACAAATACCTCACAGAGTTGCTCTCACTTCGTAACACAATAATAGATTTTGAAGATCCACATAAGGATGGGAGAGCAGAATTTACTTCCAAGTTCTACTTCTGGCTCCTGTTAAAATCACCATGCAATTTGTCCTCAGTTTCCCAACTAAATGAAAAGGAATGATAATTGTCTTCACACCTTACAGAGCTGATCTTGTAATGCTTGTTAAATTTGTGGTAGTGTTAAGTGAAAGACTCAGAAACACCCAAGATAGTGGTAGTCTGTTCCATGTCTCAAAAATAAGAATCTCTAAAGGCAACATCTGTATGTTGTTGTGAGGGTTCTGCACTATGCTTCCAATACATGGTGGCAAAGGGCATAGCTAGAATGATCTCATAATGATTTAAATGCTCTGCTTTGTTTCAGCTTGCTCACAGGGGCAGCCTGGCTGCTTTCTGTGGGTTTATTAAGTGGCAAATGTGCTCAAAAACCAAGGAGGAATGAAGAAGGGGGTTTTATGTGTTTGTGTATTACTCCATGGCAAGTACAGCATTCATCTCCTCCATTCCAAACTTCACCGGATTTAAGATTAAGCACCAGTGATAAGTGCTGTGTTTTCATTCTTCTTGTATTTAGACAAATGTGCTTTGTCGATGAAGCATCCCTCCCTCATTCCATCTGTTTCAATAAGCTATGCTGTGCATGGGTCTCTGGGGGCCATCACAGGAGTGTGCTTTACTCAGTACCACAAGAAGCAGCAGCTGCAGTTCCTCTGTGCAACATGGCAGGGTTTGTAATTGTAAAAATGGCAATGTTCGACTAATGACAGTGCCTACAGCACTTCTGTGCCAAGAGGAAAGAATGCATTTTCTAGAGTTTCCAAAACTTATAACATGCAAACACTCTTGGAGGTCTGGGAGGCACAGCTCAAGTCTAAGACAAATTCATTTGCTTATCTCCCCACTGGTGAGATCAGCTTTTTAGCCCCTGGAAAAAGTTTTTTACAAGTAGCCAAAACAATTAGCTGTCTATCTAATCACTCCTGGCCCTGAGGCAATGTCCCTTTCCCCCCTTTCTTCTCCATATCTCAACTGTTACCAAAAAAATCAGAGTGTTTGGAAATGTCGTTAACCTGTAAATAAAATTACGTTAACTGCAGAAATCCAGACCTTGGAGCCCACCTTAACCCTTGAAATCTGTACAAGAGTGGACAGGCAGGATGTTCCTTGCGATGTAGCCTATTTTGCTTTCAGAATTACTTGGTAAATGCTTTGATTTAAAAAAAAAAAAATGCAGAGAACATTTTAAGACAAGAACTGTTGCTTGTTTTCATTTCATTTTAATGGAGACTTCCACAGCACTCAAACTTGAAATATGGGCTGTTTATCCTTCTGGACAGATACTGGCAGAGGTGAGAGCAGGTACCTGAAGACATAAAAAGTGAATGGTGGGTTTTGTTCTGCCTATATACATGTACCTGTGTTTGTAACATGCATATACTCTAACTGAAGCAGTACTTACCTTCTTGATCTTCTAGATTCTCTGAAAGATCCAGGTCATTTCAAAAATGCAGAGCACTTGAAACAATTTTTGCCTGCTTTCTGATCACGAAGAAGTGCAGCCTGCTCAGCTTACAAATTGTTACATTCAACAAGGGCTGGTAGTGTCAAGTGGAACCTTTCAAGAGACGAAGAATAATAAAGCTCTCACCTAGTCTTGCAGCAGTGTCATTGCAAATCAGTAGTCCTTGAAAGTAGTATCTGAAGTCTGAACTCTGTTTAAGAGCTGACACCATAACTATAAGCCATTTAATTTTCCAGACTTATTATTTCTCCTAATTTTCTTCATTAAAACAGCAAAGAGCAGTTAATACACTTATTCTCTGAGCACAGAATACCTGTTTTACTGGTTGGGCATTAAGGAGAAACAGATGAATGTGACTGCATATCTCATAATGAAAAATGAGATTTCAGTCACTGTCATGACTAGTAAGATGGGAGGAAATCAAGGAAAAGAAATATATAGAGAGGAATGAAAGATGGAAAAACAACCCAGATCAGACACTAATGTGTTAATGTATTCTGCCTGAACATATGATACCAAATGGAGGTGCACGATTCTCAACCCTGAAAACTCAGTGGATAGAAAAAAGCTGACTACTTAAGACTCCTGCAACAACTTCAGTACATCTCAAGACACAGCCTGAAGCAATAATTTTTTTTTATATTTATTTATTTATTTTAAGATTAGTCACCTATTTTAGCATTTAGCACATATTTTTAACATTTGGAGACTGTCTTGTATAGCAACACTACACACATCCCCTGCCATTTCTTTGCATGGTAGTCTTTAAAAAGCAGACATGTCAGCCATGGGTACAAGAAAACTTGTACCCACACAAGAAAATGGATATGCCTCAATGAGCAGTAACAAGGGAAGAAGTGAGGCTTTTTCCCTGGGAACCCTTCGAAGTACAGCACAAAATGGAGGCAAATACATTGGATAGGCTGCTTCTGCCATCCAGGAGGAGTAATTCTTCACTGTGGATATGGGTATCGAAAGTCTATAAGGAAGAAGCAGCCACAATGTTGGGTTGGGGACTAGAAGAGGGCTGCTTTGGGCAGTAAAGTGGCTTCCTGGGGCTCTGAGATGCCACTGAAAAACTGTTTCAGATTTGCAGCCATGTATGGGTGCACATCAACCAAATGCACCTATGGATAGCACTAAGACTATCTTCTTTCATGACTGAGCCCACATCTTCTGAAATAAGTTCCCCTTTTTGTGCACTATTGTAGTACAAGTGATAAACAATATCCCCGGCTCCGAAGATGCCACTGAATAGATAAGACACAAGTCCAACATGAGCTCCTTTCTTTTGTAAGTGTGCAAACAAAGTTTCCTGCTTTTCTTGTGGCTAAAAATGCAACCTGCGTGACAAAAATATGTTGACTGTTACCCAAAGAAGAAAGGATGCTGCCAATAATTTTGGAGTCAGAATCAGTGGTGGCAAGGCAATGAAACTTACTTATTCAGAAATCACTCTAGTGTAGGCAATAGGCATTAGAAAAACAATAGCCTGACACTTGTGAAGTTAAAGTCACCAGAGGTTTGCACTAGGACATGATTTGAGTGCAGAAATGGTGGCTTGCAGTGCATATTACAGGTCTGAGTCCCCATGATCCTTAGCCCATGTGATATTGCTCTTTACCAACACCCTTTTCCCCATTTCGCTAGGGCTGAATATTTGCCAACCTCTAACAAAATAAAAGCACGGATAAAAATGAGGTAAGTGGAGCTGTTGGTTCAAATGCCGCTATTTGAGAGCTCACCTAGCTCTGGGGAAATAAGTACTGAGTATGTAATCCCAGCAATGACACTGAAGGTAAATGGATTTGGGGATTTTTGTCATGTACTGTGGTAGCAATAACAGCAGTGACAGGGCATTTGTATCCCCACATCACAACTGGTGAAAATATTTCATCTGGGAAGCACAGCTTTTATCACGTAATTTGGTCTCATTATTTTAGTGGCTAAAGTTTCACACTGCTTGTGATCCTTACCTGAATCATGGTTGCAAGGTGTCACTCCACTACAGATTCAGGAAGCTTGGGATATAAATTGAAGCCAATACATCCACTATCGTAGAAACATGTATTATTATTAAAGCTCATTCATCACACACTGAAGTAAATACCTTGCATGGGGGAATTGGAATCATTCTCAGTGAACTAGATCCATCACCTTCTAAATCAGGTACATCAGCTAGTGAATCAAATGCATCACCTTTGAATTAGATGGACTCCCCGTTGAATTAGATGCATCACCTATTGAATCAAATACATTACTATTGAATCAAAAACTGTACGTCACCCAGTAAATCATGTAAATATTACCCACACTGCACGTTGAACAGCTGCATCACCAATAAGTTTAACAGATGACATGTTAAAGTTGCTATAACATTTAAACAATTACCATAAGGGCCAAATTCAATATATCAGTCACCAGTCTTGGTAGATCAACCTTTCAGAGCCAGTAAAAACACCATAAAGAAGTTTTGCATTTTTTTCTCATAAGTTAAACCTATAAATTAGTAGGGAAAACCAGAAGAAATAAGAAGGAAAACAAAAAGCAATTCAACAATATTGTCAGCGTAGCTTACAGTAACCATGACATGCTGACATATCAAGGCTTAAGGTACCATAACTGTTCCAGAACTCCCTTAACCCTTGTGCCACATGGCTCAGAAAGGGCTGAGACCATTGTTTAAAACAGTGACTGTCTTTCATTTGTCATAAGATTTTCAACCTTACCAGCACCCTACGGGTTGAAGCAGTGACCACTAAATGCAGGGGTTCATATATATGGTTCATGTATTTGTTTCATATATATATTCATATATTTGTTTGCAAAAGTTGTATCCTTAGAGTTGGCAAAGTTTCTGAGGGTAGCACCAGATAAAAACTGACAATGTCAGCACCAGATAAAAACTGACAATGTAAGACCAGCTGTGCTTTAATATTGGAATGGAAACTCAGCCACATTCAGACCCCAAAAGATGCAATCTTTTATGAATTGTAATATTTGCAAGTCTCCTGTAGTGTCTGAAAAATGGCTCTATTATTGGATGGTTTCCCTATTGGATGGAGGGGAGGGGAGGGGAGGGGAGGGGAGGGGAGGGGAGAGGAGAGGAGAGGAGAGGAGAGGAGAGGAGAGGAGAGGAGAGGAGAGGAGAGGAGAGGAGAGGAGAGGAGAGGAGAGGAGAGGAGAGGAGAGGAGAGGAGAGGAGAGGAGAGGAGAGGAGAGGAGAGGAGAGGAGAGGAGAGGAGAGGAGAGGAGAGGAGAGGAGAGGAGAGGAGAGGAGAGGAGAGGAGAGGAGAGGGACATGTCACTAAGGATGTAAATAGATGGAGTTACTGGAATATTAAAGTTTCTCATAAGCAAGATCAGAGGTTCCTTTGTCCATGCTCTGAAAAAGACTGAAGGAAAAGCAAATTTTAAAAGTGTGCTAAGTTGGAGAGAAGCTGACCAGCAAAAGTAACTATGTTGTCTGCTGTAGTCATTTTTATCCAATAAGAGCATGACTGTCACTTTCATTTCAATCTTATTGACACTGAGGCACTGTGAACATTGCCTTCTCATGTCAAACAAGATCCAGGCATAATGGTAGAAAGACTTACTGATTTAGGTGTATGTGGGTGAGCAGAGTGTGTTTTCTCACCATGAACATTTACCATCCTTCAGACAGTTTAAGCTAAGCTGACGGTGTGTTGTTTCCTAAGCATTGTTATACATCAGGAGAAGTGTGATACTCTCCTCACAAAAAACCCACTTCTGAGTCCTTAATGGGAATGGCTTTCCCTTCCCATCCTTTGTCCTCCTTGTGACAATCCTAGTAAGGAAGTATTTGGAACAAGACATCCAAATAACAGTGTCCTGTCATCTGTAACAGACAGAAGTTGCATGCTCTACTCCTCAACCTTTGAAACAGACTGGGGATTTTTGAGTGGCTGGTTGTTCCACCTTTTTTTTCCCAGGTTCCCGGAACTGTGTGAGGGGACAACAGGAATCAGTTAGCCAGTCAGTCCAATTATGGCACATGAAGACTACTGCTGTCTTTCACAGAGGGCATGAATGAGGAACAAAAAACCCCTCATTTATGCAATAAGAGTTACAGAGAGAAAAGACAATGAGGATACAGCAGCACCTCTCTAGAAGTGGCCTGCATAAGATGGGATATGGGGAAAGCATAACTTTATAGTTCTCTTTTGATGTATGCTATGCAAATGTCTTCCCTGACTAAAAATTTTTGTTCTTTGTACCCATAGGGCCTTGACAGGCATTCCCTGGCAGATCAAGTTCTAGCAGCTTACCCTGGTGCCGTCCTGGCTGTCTGTGCCATCTCTGCCACTGGGGTTAGTCTCACTGCAGAGTCAGCAAAATGAACAAAACACTGTGCCTCAGCTGCTTCAGTCCACAGCTTGGTGGTTTAAATTAATATACCAGACATAGACTGGAGCACCTGAGGTATGGGCATGGGTCCTTGCAGCTGGAGGGGCTGATTGTCTTTTAAACTACTACAAGTATGTTTATGAGATCAGAGTATTGTTTTAGCATTTGATCAGCTTCTCATTGTCTACACAAGCAGGACACCAGCAACCTGCTTGGGTATTGTCTGTGCCCACCCCTTTAAGCAATAACCGATGGGGGATACTGTAGTACATCCTCTATATGTAGTTGTTTTGTAGAGTTGTTCACTTTGCAGTACACAGTATTGGATTCAATATGGAGATGATTTAGTAGATGATCTCCCTGTCTAATTCACAAGGGAAGCCATCTGTTTCAAAGGGTGACTTACAGTGCTGAAGTCAATAAATGATGTATCTGATTTAGAAGGCAAGCTTAACGCTTCAGTGTGAAATACTGTATATCCATTGCAATTCCTTGTGTAATACATTTACTTCAGTGCATGGATGTATATGTGTGGTTGTCTTTCAGGGGGTGTGTGTATTGGAGGGACCACATTCAGTTTGAATAGTTAATAGGCACAGCGGCTTTATGACTGTTTGTTCTGCATAGAAGTTTGTTTACGAAAACCAAACTAGTAGGCATGACACTGAAATGGCATAGAGGATCAGTCCAGGCTTGAGGAAACATAGTGCTTTCTGTTATAAAGGGCTGATGTCACATGATGTAGACACTGCACTGAAGAGAACTTCAGAAAAATGATGGCTGCATGCTCAGTACTGAGTTCATTTTATCCTACAGTAGTAGTCTTGTCTTTCAGCTCAAAACGCGAAGAACTCAACTGCATCCAGAGATACTGCTGTCAGTGAGACCCAGCATGAACACAGATTCTTGAACAAGGCTGATCAGTAGGGATAATTCCTGTTTCTGAAAACATGTGCATGCTGGGGCTGTTTCTGGGTGGGTCACATGCTGGTGATGATTTGCATGCAGAAGATAAAGTTAAGTACAGCTAGTACAGACACGCACTCCCAGCAGCCATGCGGTGTATTGTGGCGGATGTTCAGGAAAGGAGAAGCCATAGAATTTTTCTGTCAGTGCACATCTGGGATAAACTTTGAAATGGAAGATGAAGAAAAGAACAGTATAAACATAATATTTAGGAACTGGCAGCTCTTGTCAGATAATTCTTCCTGTGGCTGTGAGCAACTAAATTTTTGTTTGCTTTGTTTTAGTCTTTTCTGTCTATGAGATAACATATACAGTACAGACCGTAACTTACTGGGGCTTTATGGTATCTTATGGACCAAAGACATTCTAACATAATCCATTGACAGGAAGAATACAAACTAAGAATGTTGAAAGTAAGTGGTGCAAATCAAGCAAGATTTGGCCTCCAGCAAAACATCTGTGGTAAGACCTGCATGCTAATCACCTTTTACCAAAGTGAACTTAGTCCAGCTTTACATGAGGACAAATTTGTAGAAACCTTTCATTCAGCTGAGCTGCTCTGAGTTTATCACAGGAAAGTTAAGCAGAGACTATCCCCATGTACACACTATGGAAGGCATACACATTGAAGGGGAAACACAATGTTCCTATTATTAGCCCATAGAATTTTCCAGTTTCTCAGCCTCCCTTGTTGCTACACACCTTTCTTGTTTTTATTGTGTGATTATGTGGTTTATAGGATAAAGGCAACTGCATTTGCAGAACTGTGCTGAGCGATTACCAAAAAAAGAAAGCAAACATTTACTTTCCTTGCCTACTTCTCCTTTATCTGCAGGCGCCCCCAGGAGAAGAGATGTGGAAATCTAGAAGTTCTCTTGATATTATACTGCTTGTTGCTTCTTAGAAGTATTTCTCTAAATGGGATCAGCCATCACTTTCTATTAGTACAACCAGCCTTTTCAGTGATGACATTACACAACGGGAAGACGGTGATTACTTAGAGTCATAAGGCTGATCTTGTGACTATACTCCTGTGTCCTGCTGTGTTCTGAGGGGAGAGTGCTTTGCTTTGCAAAACTGCTGCAAAGATTTGAAATCTCAAGTGGGTGTGGGATGGTGTACAGCTGCTCACAGCTCTTTACTACCCTCTCTGGCGTTATGCACAACGTCTTAGTCTCTTCTGTGTCCATTTTTCATAGGTATTATGTGGTTGGACTCATTTTGCCAGCTGTATAGGACTAAATTATGAGATTGCCATGCTGTTGTCAAGACCAGGAAGCCTTGTTTGGAGAAAGTATATTAGCACTGTGGGGATAGGTCTCAGGTTATTCAGTTCAGTGTCATTCCACTGTCAAGGGAGTGATCTAAACAATAGACCATGCGTGTTTGGTCTGTGATACTCCCCTCTCAACAATTCCAGTGGTCTACAACACCCTTTCTGAAATGCTAACAAAGCCTTTCATAACTCAAACATCTCTAGCTATGCTTCTAGAGGAGTGTATCTCTGTGAGATGTATGAAAGAGACCATATTGCTCTGAAACTATTGGAAAGGGAACAGGAGGTACATCCAGGTGGATGAAGCAAAGATGGGAATTAGTTTAGAGTCATAGAAATGGTCAGTAAGCACTGGATGTAGGATTCTCAGCTGCTTCTGAAGTCATGAGTGACCTCATTTGCTGAGCGGCCAGAAAAAACCAGTGTAATTTATTTGTCCTTACCATCCTATAAATTAATTCATTGAGCTGGTTGCTGCCTTCCACGCGTCTCTTCTGAAGTTAGATGAACATGAATCTCACCATTTGTGGAGTATATATCTTGCAGTCCCAGTTGTGCTGTTGTAACAAGAAGGGCTGGCACTGTCAGCGAAAGATTCTCTTCAAAATTTGAGTTGCTTATATACCAAATATTGGGACAACTGCAGACAACCAGGGGACATTCAGTATTGAAGAGTATTCATTTTTTAAAACTTGCATCAAACAAAGCATTAGCTAGGGCAGGAGGTTCTTCAAATCCCTACATGCCTGAGCTGTCTTAGTGGACCAATGGTCAGGTTATTATCATTGAAGCAGACTTTTTGTCTGGTCTCCTATTCTCCCAGCTAGATGGAACTAGGGAATGTTACCCAGGGAGAGAACAAAGTACCTTATACTTTTTATGGGAGAATGAGCACAGATTTGCAAGTCACTAAAAGGTATTTATTCACTCCAGTGGCACTCAAAAGGAGTCCCAAATTGTGCTTGCTCTCTGCCCCGAGGAGAATTTTACACCTGGTAGAGCTATAGCAGGCAGATTTCAGTGAGTCTTTAGGCAGCATAACTGTAGGTACGACAGGCTCTGGTAAGAGCCACCAGTTACTCTGGTAAGAGTAACACCACCAGTGAGAACTTTGTCAAGAATATGGAAGATTTCCTCTCAGAAAAGCAAAACAAGCCTCTGAATTCTTTACTCAAAATAAAACTAATCTATTGTTGTTTTCACTTGCAAGACCAGTTTTCTGATTTTGATGTGGGTTTCTCATGCTGTATAGGTCTTATTTGAAAATGGAAAACCAGCCTCCTCCAGCACAGCACCATTCTAATCTCACTATTCAAATCTGGGATAGATTAGTGGAAGTCAGTGACCTAGAGTGGATGTAAAGTCGATGTGAATGAAACAACAGGCCAGCGTCAGCTAAAACAGCTGTGTGTAGGCATGTGTACACAATTATTATAGCGACCCCAAAAGGAAACTTGTATGCGGCAATCACTTCACAGAATATGTGTGCAGCCTTCCTCATAAATGTTTAAATAGTCAGCACAGTGATGCAGTCTCTTCAGCAAAAACAAGTGCATTAGCAAAGAAGAGAACAGCTTGTAAAAGAGGTAGAGTATTCCCACCTCTGCCTTGTTCGTGTCCACTACCATGGCTATGATAACCCTTCACCCCTTCATTCCTTTTGTGCTAATTTCTTTCTCAGGAAGACCAAGTGCCAGAAGAAAAATAAGCAGTTGGTTTAAGTCAACAACAATAGCAATACGGAAAAATAAAACCTCATAATACTGTTGACAGCCCAGAGGTCATGAGTCGCAGGACAGTGGCCTTCTGATGCACCTGGAGTAGGAGACTCGATGACCCAGTGGCAAAGTTGTGAATTCTGCAAGGAACCAAAATATGGATGCCAGTGGTATAGAAGCCCTTGGCCCAAAAACTGCAGAAGTCATCCCATGATAGGAATCTCTCCTTAGAAACCCCAGATAAGTTGGCCACCATGGCTGTGAATTGGTCCCGTTCCCAGATGAACCTGCAAACCACACGGAGTACCTCCAGGCTGCTGGTGTCCAGGATACCAAACAAAGCCTCTCTGTGCTAATGCAAATCTGCAGCTCTATCCCACAAAGCATTATTGCCCGAGGTCTTCAAAGCATAACTGTATTAGAAGAACACACCCTGCCCCTCAGCGTAACTCATTAACGTGGGCTGTGGAACCCAAAGATCTAGCTTTACTATTTTCTGTTCCAGAGCTGGGTAAGACCACACTGACTAGCAGCTCCCTGCACTGTGTCTCACTTTCTCATTAGACCTCATGTTTCTCTATGTGGCAAAGGCACAATTCTTAGCTGGCTGTCTTTTTCTAAAAGGTTTTTTTTGTCTTGCATGACTGGTGTTCATACATGGTGTTTTATACATGGAAAGCTACTTTGACTTCAATAATGGGGTACGCATAGGTGTCTTTGACAGATTCAAAAACTTCTCTGTGCTGCATTATCTACTATCATTACAATGGCACAGACTGCTTTCTAGAATGAGCACACATTCTTTCCATTACAGTGCAGGTAATTCTAGAGAATATCCTGAGTGAACCTGAGCTACAATTTTTTAGAAGCAGCCGTCCATACTGTAGAGTGAGACCAGGAAATTTGGGGCTTGTACAACAGGCAATATTGTGCAACAGTTCCCACAACGCCTTAGGGAAGTAACATAACTAACACTGAAATAGGTGTGCTACACTTCTGCTGCCCAAACATAGGTGTCTAGTGCCATTTCAGATATTCTTATGCATCACTGTCTGGCTTACACCTGCTGTTTTAGAAAGTCACAGGTGTCCCTGTGTCAAATCTTCCAGCTCCCTCTGAGTGTTGTGCTGTACTGGCATGGCTTATAGGGCACCACAGAAAGGCCTCTGTTAAGCAGCTGAATTATGCTAAGGGTACTGGGACAGCTGAGGTGGCAGGGAACTGGTGGTACCTACAGTAGAGCCAGGGTAAAGTAGAAGGTAGATGCAAATAACAGAAGAATGACCTCAGGGTGCTATTTTAAGACACAGGTGACCTGTCACAAGTTCTTGAACAACAGGAGATTAATTAAACTACTAAATAATTCTTAAATAATCTTTCTTCATCTTGCTTTTGCCATCTGTTAAACAAGAGATAATAATTGTCTCTTTTAAAAGAAGCTATTTAGCACGTGGTTTAAACCATTATTATATGTCTGCACAGTGCACAGTACTGCATGGATTCTTCCTTTTGTTGTCTCACAATTAAAAGAGGGAGAGGGAAGAAAAACAAAACTACTCCTCCTGCACTTCTTCCATCTCTATCCTCTTTTTCTGAGGCTCACTCTGTTAAAACCATGGTACAAAGGAAGCACGAGTGTCCTCCTTTATACTTACTTTTGCAGTTTGCACTCAAAACATTAGGATTGGTCCTTATCCCAGACTAAAATCACAGAGTCTCACTTGTTAATCTCTCTCTTCATTAGCTGATCTCTTTTGTTTCCTTAAGATAGAACACCCTTCCCTCTATCTCTAATATGTTTTTCCCCTTTTAAAAGTGTATCTGTTGCCCCAAGTGCAGCTGAAATGAGTGAACAGGTTATGTGGTGCTTAAGGGAATTCCTGAAGAATTGATTCAATTCTTCAGGGATCTGCATTCTGAGAACTGACAGCATAAGTGCTGCAAAACCTGTTTGTGAATCAAACCCAGGCATTAATATATATTAATGTGTTAGAGTAGTGACTCTATGTGTGTGTGTGTGTGTGTGTGTGTTTAAGAAAAAAATAAACGTTGACACAAAGAAAGAAAATGAGAGGCAGGGAAAAAAAAAGACCAGGATCCTGAGGGTTTTGGAGTATGTTTTTTTAAGTGAAAGCTAATGGAATCCAATATAACTGCTGAAACCTTGTCATCCTTGCTATCAGTGAGAACCTTTGAATAAGCTAAATCCTTAATCAGTGTAGCCTAAGACTCCAATGACTATGTGTAGAAGTGTTAGTCCAGATAAATCCTTGAAGGTTTCAAAGATTTGAAGAGCACTGGCACTTTCCTGTGTAGTGCCTGCCCTTTGTCCTTTTCTCCATGATGTCATTATTGAAGTTTTACACTCACTATGCATGGTGTAAGTTGACATTGACAGTTTCAACACTTTCACACTGACTCTGGAGGATTGTTAGCTTTGAAGCTATTTGGCCTTGAGCAGTGAATTCTTTTTTTGAGCTCATACTGGCTTATAATATCTGAGAAGGTTTGCATCAGTATAGCCCCAGCTTGTATTATGAGAGGAGGCTGGTTTCCAAGTTGGAACTGATACCCACATGATAGGAATAGAGCATTAGCCCGTTTCAAATGGGCAGCAAAGTCAGTGTTCCTGAATCCCCCTAGGATGCAACAATGAGTTTTCATTTTAACATCACAGTTAAAGCAACATCGGCAGCATGGCTTTTCTTGTAATCAGAACTCTGAGGCGCAGTCAGGAATGGAAGTTACTGTAAGTACGTGTGCTCTTCTGCCCTGTGATCTGTTTGTTATTAGGCTTTTTGGAAACATCTGTATGGGGCCAGAGGCATATTTCATGTGAGTGTAATTCAAGTATTTTATGAAAATGAAAATAAAAATGCTGTGTGGTGATTTAGAAACATTGGATATCAAAACACACAAGCGCTAACAAGTCACACAAAGAAAGTGAGCTGTTCAGACACTTACTTATGCAAGTTGTCCCCTGGAACTTGATCAGGTTGACACATGTGAGCAGAAAATTAAAGGCTGCATCCAAAGCCTCAGGCATTATTGGATCTGTTGGTGGTAGGTTGTGAGACTCCTCGAGCTCATGCTAAATAGACTTTGCTATGTACCTTCAAGGAGCAAGGCCCTGGCACCCACAAGGATGAAGGGCTGTTGTAACAGGAAGGTTGTGTGAAAGAAAATCTTTCAGGAACTGCGAGCTGAGTCTGTATCTGTCCTTAACCAAATTTCTGCCTTTCCATGGAGTTTTCGGGGGAGAATAAAACATGATAGCGGGACATTCAGCTACCTGAAACTTACCGGCTCAGCAGGTAAAATGCCATCGGCAAACTTCATTGGATACAAATGGCATGGTGGAGTACAAAATGTAGTGTTCCTTTTTGCAGTTCTCAACAAACCATATCAAGAGTAAATCCAGCTGAAAACTGAAAGAGTAAGGGTGGAATTAAATCTAATTGTTTCAGAATACCTATTCCAGTCTTTTATATAAGAATGAAAACCAAGTAAGTCCCTGAATCAGGGCATAAGTATTTTCTCCACCTGCATGTACATTTAGCCATAATCCTTTAGCCAGATATTACAAGCAGTCACAAAGCTTATTTAAACAGCCTTAGATCTCTGTTATAGCCACAAACACAGCTATTGAGCCCATTTCCAGAATTTCTTTTCATCAGTAGAAACTTCTGTTGGATACTCTAATAGGCAATATTTCCCTGTTGCACATCCCAGAACTATGCACTGGATAAGGAAAATTTTAGTTTTTGACGAGCACCAAAAACCCCAACATGGCAACAGTGTAGTCATCTGAATGATAAATAAAAGGCTCTTCCACAGCACTTTTGGCAGTGATTCATGCTCTCTGCCCCCACATCCCAACAACTGCCCTCTCCCTTCCAGTCTTGCAGCTTGCCTGGTCCTTGTAACCTCAGCAGTGACATGAGTCTGTGCTGAGGCTGCCCCACTTGAGCTGGTCTCAGGATGGGCCAGTGTCTGGGTGGGAATGACCACACTGATTTGACTCTGATTAACGACAGTCATCAGGGATGTCCGGGTGGGGATTCTTCTCAGTAAAAAGAGGGAAAGTAATAGTTGCCAAAACACATTGCAGCCCTCTAAAAGAAAAGGCCCTTTCATTTTCTTCTCTGGTTAGTTCCACTGACCAGAAGTTACATAGGAGGTGGCCTCAGATGAATCTTCTTCTGTAGCCTGCTTGCCAGAAGGTGGAGAGTTTCTTGCTCTCCTGAGCTTCAGCCTCTGGAGCTTTCCCATCCATCTCTTCTTTTTATGCTTATAATTTAGGGGATTCAACCTTAATGACCAGTCTTAAAGGACAAACCTATTTTCTGAGTACTGGAAGAAAAACACTTTTTTTTCCTGTTCTTCATATGCTGTCTTGCTAGGACAAATAAACAAATGATATGAACCAACACCTGAGTAAAGGTATTTTACTACTTTTGGCTGTCAAGTCTCTGTCAGGTGTGTAACTCTCACTAAAGGTATTATCTCCTACACTATTACACTAAAGGTATTATTAACTCCATCTCTGAAATTGCTTAAAACTTGTGTGACTGCAAGTAAGAACAGACCTTTTTTAATTGATTTTGCTGGACTTTCTTTCCACTAAATTTGGAAAGTCCTGTATGCGTAAAGTAATGGGTAGACTGTTTCTGAAGGATGAATGGAATTTTAAGGTTTTGGTGAATACAAATAAGTACAAGTTAAAATTACTCTCTCAACCAAATATAACTTTATTTAAATGGTGTAAAATTATATCAGACATTTAATTATTTAACTTCTTTACTTCTATATTGGATAAAAAAAAATATTTCTACTACTGAAAATACTTTAGGACAGGTCCTCAGTCAGTGTAAAATACCAGAAGTCACCGAAATTAAAGAGATAATACAGAATTTCAGCCACATAGGGTGAGACTGAGCAATTGCACTGAACTATGCTTGTGTCTTTTGCAACCTGTGGCATCTCAGTACCAGTGCTGTGGAGTCTGCTAGCATTACTGTACTTATAAATTGCTTCTGGCTATCTTCTCAGTAAATCACCAGAAAGGTAACAAAAAATCAATGGGGGGGGGGGGGGGGGGGGGGAGGGGGGTAGGTTCTTCCTGCTGTGATTTTCTTCTACTTACATATAGCCTAAAAGGTTCATCGGAAGACTACAACTGAAGCTTCAAGCCACGATTTTTCTTTTCAGTAACATAGCTTCTCAATATATAAATCCATTTTACTTTTAAGCAACATCATTCTGAGGCACCGATTTAGTCTGTTTGGTTTACGTGTGCTTTTGCGGGCATAAATATTCTCATGTATTTGTTTTGAGGAGAGATATTGTTCTCCTGTAGTAAGGGACAGTTAATTCTTAGAGAGGTTGGGCCAAAACTTGTATTAGAGCTGCTTGACTTGGGTCTATGTGACACTGGTTCAGGACCTGGCTCCCGATTAGGAAAGTTTAGATGAAGCAGGGTAATGTGTCAAAATCTCCGGTCAGGGTGGATTTCCTCATCTTGTTAGGTTAAAGATAAAAGTTTTTTTCTAGATGAGCACCTGGGAATATCTGTGTGTTGGTGTTGAGAGCTACAATAAAATTATGATTGACTTTCTATGACAACTACTACATCATTTATCACCAAAACTCTCAGTCAGTTGCTCAATGATTTCTCTCATCTCCTAATCCAATACTTTGGTACAAAAGTAAAGTCCCAATATAACTACTGTTGCCATTCGGTATGGTATTTCCACAGCTGCAGGCTAGGCAAATGGGTGACAATGAACAGTAACGAACATTTCCCAGATATTAGTGCGGATTGATGCTATCCCCGACTTGCAAAAACCTGCTTTTTCTCTACAGTTCTTTCCCCCAAAGAGGGAGTCTCATCTATTTATTTATTTTTGCCCACAATGTATTTGCAAATGGCAAAACAGCATGAAACGTAGTATGCACCAAACACTGACTAGTTCAAGGTTCCCCTGAAGGGCCTCTATAAGGATTATTTGAGCACTGGTGCATCTTCGGGTGTCAGAAGAGCAGCTTGAGGTATATTTAACAATCAGCTACCTTTGACTCTAGCACAAAAAAGGGAATGAGAATTAATTACCTTAGGGATGAAGAAGGACCTGGATCAAATTTGGGGTTTTCATCATCTTGCCATATTTAACAGAGCGCGGTGGTAGGGGAGTGGGACAGAAGACATCTGAAATATTTACAGAGTTTGGGAATAGCAAAGGGAGCAAGACAGGATAGAAGGTTAATGCCATCTTTAATATGGAAAAACTACTCTCTCTCTGTGACATATGCCTATGGGGTAACCTTAATATATGCATGTGTGATCAAAATGTCAGCCAGACTTTCATTAATTTCCACCTCTCCCTTAAACACTCTTCTACAGTCCAGAAGTTCCCTGCAAGAGTCTAGAAGTGGAGATTATCCAGATTATACAGCTACAAGGACACAGTTTTTGAAGAGGGGCAAAAGAACTTTGTCAGATAACTCACCCTCACCCGTCTCAGGGTCATGCTACACAGGACCCATCTTGCTGCTCCCACATAATGACTGCAGGGCTTGGCAAAGTTCAGCTTTTGGCTAGGGAGAAAAGGGATATTTTGAGGGTTTTAATAACAGAACTGTAAATAATGCCTCTAATTTGCTCTTTCACTATTTCTTGTTAAGACTCCTGCAAGTTTATTCCATTCTGCATCACAATAGCATAAGGATTAAAGTGAAAGATGAAGCAAGTGAAAGACAAACCCAAGAGGTTACACAGGACCTTGCAGAGAGCCCTGAGTGTTCTTAGCTGACAGTCTTTAAATTTTAGGGACTTCCCTGAGAGAGGATCTTCCCCCCCTTAGAGCAAGCAGTGTCTTGCAGTATTTGGCCTCTAAGATCCCTCTGTTTCGCACTCTGTAAATCCACCTGCCTTGTTGGGACAGGATTTATCTTATTATAAGCTAATTTCTTAGGGTTATGCTTCAGGAGCATCTGAAAAAAACAAGAGAAAACCTTTAAAGCAGTCTCCTTGTTAATACTATAGCAGTGGGATTTGGTTGCCATCTGCTTGCTGAACACTGATAAGTCACATGGCAGGCTGGCTGGGATACCTGAGAAGACATCCCTGTTGCTCTCCTCAGTGTCTGCATGGAAGGCTCCATTGATTACCCACAAAGGAGCTGGTGTTAGATAAACAAATAAAAGTTAGACCATCTCTCACAACTTTGTAATATTTGTAATGCCAAATTCCTGAGACTGCCTTATCACAGACCTGTGCAGCCACTTACTGAAAAATAAGGGTCTCCTGATGTTTTATCTATTCCAGATCCTAATCTCTGCCTAAAATCCACATTCCAAAAGTCAGCATTAACATGTCAGTGGAGTAGTGAAACGTGCTTGAGACTGACTACTGGCCAGGCCCAGGAATCAATGAAATTTTGTGCCCGATTTATAAACATTATCTTTATTAGTAATAATAATAAAGATTATTGTAGTAATATTTGTTAGTGTTTTACATAACAAATCAGCTGGCCCCTGCCTCAGTCAGCACACTCTGTCAGTTACATGACAGACAGATTTTTAGAAACAAAATCTGAGTACTTCTCGTGCCACACAGACAGGTTCAGCTCAGGCCCCACATGGTTCCTCAGGGCATGAAGGAAAGCACAAAGGAATCACAGCAGCAAAGGAAGGGGAGAAGATATCTAAGGAACAATATGGAAGCTGAATTTGCTGCAAAGCTGTGAAATGAGATTTGGCACTACACTTGACGGATAAAGGAAAAAAAAATGTGGCGATGAATCTTGGAGCAAAGTGCAGAAGAGGGGGCCAAAGATAAGCCAAGTGTTGGTAGTAAAAGTTACCAAAATGTAGAGGAGCAATAGTGTCTTGAGGAAAAGAAGAAATGAGTGAAAGGAAAGAAGGAATTGTAGATTGAGAAAAATGTAGTGGATACCTGCATATGTCTGCATATATCAAGCAAAAGAAGTGTACTTCATCCTTATCAGTGTATACGCAAATGCCAACAGTCAAGCCAGGATTTGCTGTCAACGTGGCTATTACAAAGAGGGAATGGGTAGCTGGGAGAGTGGGGCGAGAGAGTTACAGTGCACTAGAACAAGAAACACAGGGTGAACTTCTAAAGCCTGGGATCGCATATTTCTCACAATAAAGCAAACAAGGCAACTGGCAGAGTTCTATAGGGAAAATGACATCACTGCAGATTTTTAGGGATAATCATTTAACTGGATTAGCCCCAAAGTGCTGTGTCTAAAATCAGCATCCCTGTCTCTTTATGTACTCCAGATGAAACACATTAGCAGAAATATGGCAAGGGACATTCACAATGCACTGTTCTACATTATCAGCATTTTTTGCAAATCTGCAATTAGTCTAAAGGGCCTGGGTAAATTAGGCCTCTTGATAAATGAAGCACCTAGACAAGTCTCAGATTTATTTGATCTAGCTGTCCTGCTGTCCGGAGCCTGTCAGCTAGGCTGTGGAACAGAGATGGAACAGTGGGAAAGTCTGTGAAGCCAACATAACCATGAACTGCTGAGTAAATGGTGATAAGCCCTGACTTGGGCTGCTGAATGATTAGCTTTGAAAGTTTCTCCCAGGTTAAGCATAACTTTAGGTAGAATGCAGTGAGTGAAGAAATTTAGAGATCCTCTTCAAACTTCAGTGTATATGCATTAAATCCAGTGTTACTGTAGTGATAGGGACACTCAGCCACAGACACACACGTATGTAGCCTGTGAGGAAAAGAGAGAGAGAGAGAGAGAGGAGGGGGCCAGGGTGCAGAGAGAAAGAGAAGAGAGAGAAAGGACCACTCACTGGAGACAAAGCCAGTATCTTCACATTGAATAAATCCTGGAGAAAAAAAGATACAATATTATTAACTCTTCTCCTTCCCCTGACCCTGAACAAGTCTATTTCACAGGTGATTATTTGCACTCCTGAAGGGAACACTGGTAGTTTCTGTTATTTTTCACCCTTTGAACCATTTTAAAGAAAAGCAGTATATTATGATAGAACACTTTTGATACATACAGCTATTTACTTGCATGTACAGCCCTTCTGTTTTAATACCTCCCCCCACCTAACCAACCCACAATACTGTTGTCTCCTGGGCGTGAGGAAAAGTCTAAAGAAGGGGAGGAGGTATAGGGACTGTCCAGATTATTCTTATTTATATCGAGATCATCTACAGTGATTTCCAACTGAAGTGTGGCGACACCTGCCAACTCCTCTGCTGTTACTACTGCTCTTGCTGAACTCAGCTGAACAAGCCAGTTAGGATTTTCCAGCAGATGTTCAGATGTTTTTCTTTTCTCCCTTTCTTTCTTTCTTACCTTCTGTTTTTAAAAGCACTGTAGGACCCTAGAAAAACCTTGCAACTGTCCCTAGCTTCTCTGAAACAGAGCACATGCAAAATTCCTGCTTTCTATCAGTTATTGCAGTGTTCAGACCAGCAGAGCTAATAATTGAGCATGGAGACACTTTATATCAGTTGTGAGAGGAGGGGAAGGGCAGAAGGATCTAAAATAGCTGGAATAATTTGTTTCTGAAGGAAGTGCAGTATGTCACCACTTCTCACTGACTGCTTCCCTGCTCCCTGGTCTCTCAGTGTATTTTAGTAAACCCACATTGATTTTCCTGTCGATAGCATTCCCTCCAATCACAAAAAAAATCATCAGTGCCAAACAAATTACTGATGCTTTCCTGCAGCTCACTTAGCTCTTCTACCTTGTAAAAAAGCTTACTTTGCTGCTGCATCTCTCCTTTCAAGTAAGTACATTGTATGTGATCTTAGAAGAAAAAGTGAAATCTCTTGTGTCTATCAGGGACCAAAATTCACCCTGGAAGTGCACGGTGTATCCAATTACACCGCAGTTTGATCCTGCTACTTTTCAAGGCCTTGTAAATTATGGAATTAAAATGGTTTAGTGGAAAAAAGGGCTGGTGACACTAGCAGTGTTAAGAATTCAGAATGCGCCTTCTCATATATTAAAAAAGGCTCTTTGAATATCGTCAAAGAGATTTAATAATTTTTATTCCTTTTTAAAGTTGTTTTAAGAATGATTAGACTTTTTAGAATAGACTTCATTTTATGTCTGTCTGTTGATCTCTCTCTTTCCACTCCTTTTCCTCCCAAGTCTTCCCGCCTGCTGATTAATCAAACTTTTCTTTGTTAACATACAGCATTTCTGCCAAAATATTATAATTTTGCCAAAGCAGGCAGCCCAGCACTGAGACTTGGCACTGCTTTGTGTTAAGGTCTCCTAAACGCTGTAGGTGTAAATGACTAGGGAGAATCAGCACTTTTCCAACCACCTACTCTTTCCAACAACAACAAAAATCCCTGACATTAGTCTTGTAGCAATACAAAAAAAACCCAGAAACAAGTGGGGAAAACATAGAGTGAAGCTGAAAGTTTATGTGTCCTGGGCACTTGAAAAGGATAAAGGAGCCTCCTCGAGAAATGTCTGTGGGTTTATCAGCGGGGAGGTGAGGCCAGATGAATATCTGTTTGTCTATGCATGAACGCGCACTTATCTGTATTGAGGCTGAGGGCATCTGCATCCATGAAGCCTAGCCTATGCAGTAACACCTTGAAAATGTTGACATTCACCATTTGAAAGTAATTAGCAGTGCTGTTGTCTTTAAAGTATTCCCTATGTTGAAAATGCTTACAATAATAAACACTAATTGCTTTCAAATTGTGAATTGGAACCACAGCATCTGGATGGTGTTACACTTCTGTGCACGAAGGTGTGTGTATCTGTGTGTGCAGATAGATACACGTATGCATATGTAGGCATGTTCACGCATGTGTGTATGTGTAGGTGTGGGTCTAACATGCAACACGAAGTGGTGCCTATTAGAGACTTTCTGCATATGTTGTTCCTGTTCAAGAAAGAAAATAAGAGATAAGGTGACTTACACAGTCTGCAGAGAGAGAAAAACTGACAGGCTCTCCTGCAGTATTTAAAGGGGAGAAAGCACAGTCTTGTGGTTCATCTACAGAACTGCATATGACTGGCTGTGGGTGCTGGGACCAGTCCTGCCAGAGCAAGTCCCTGGCTAGAGACACCTTGACTGTAAAGGGCGTTCCCCAGTACACCAGGGCCCTGACAAAGGGGGTTCCAGCAGCCTTGATTATCATCAGGAGAAGAGGTGAAAGGGTGCCTGACTCTTTCTGAACTGCAGACTATGAAGTTAGGCAACGAAAAAATAGTGTCCAAAGTTAGTAAGTGGTTCTTAACAGTCTAGATGATGACCTTTAACCAGAGTAGAGGAACTCCTGAGGTTAGCACTGAGACTTTGCTGATAGATGCTTATCAAACACTTTGACATTCTCAGCTGTTCTGAGCTAAGTTGCAAAATGTTCTCACTCCACAAGGGACAGGCTGCTAACAAGCCTGAATCTCTTCTCACACCAGTGTAAATCAGAAGCAAGACCAAAACAGTCAATGTAAGCCACACTGTCGTCAAACAAGGAGCAAGGGGAAAATCAAGCCTCATTTTGCTTGTCAGTTTACAGCTAAGTTGGAAAAAAACGTGCTTGACCCTAATGTAACAGTTTTAAATGAAATAGAAGTTCTGTTCAGCTTCTTCAAACCCACCAGAAAAAATTACCTACTTCACACTGTCAACAATACCTAGGTAAAGTCCTATGGGAATCTAAGAAAAAAAAGAATCCTGCCAGTAAGGCTGGTATTACTCTTACCACAATAGCAGAAGCTGTAATTAGAACTTTGCTCAGGACCAGGGCTCCCAAAAACACACAATCCTTGCACAGTTCTTCCACTGCTCTGTACAAGCCAGGGTGAGATCTACTGTGGTCATCCTTGGGAGCTATGTTAGGCCAAACAGTGAGTGCTTTACAAAATCATCCTCACATGTGAATAAGAATTGGAAGGCAGTCTGGGGATGGCTCTCCTTCATAAGGTCTCTCTGTGGACACTTGCAGTTTCCTGCAGAACAAGAGCAAGCAGGTGTGTCATCTCCTAAAGTTTGTCCTGGGAGATCCCAGCTCACTTTGGTTTGGCAGGAGAGGAGGAGTCCACAACCCCTCTGTGTTTAAAGGGCTGGTGCTGAGTGGACTTATGGATCTCTGCAGAACCTTGAGGCTGTGCCACACAGGTGTCCTGTGCCCCTCAGAATGTTCATCAGTGGTAACAAAGCTCAGGAGGGAGCCGAGCCACTGAGGGACATCCTCTCGAGAAGTGTGCTCTTCAGCAGGGGTTCCTGTGGCCTCCACCTGCAGAAGGAAGGTGCACAGGTCCACTACCACCCCAAGCTAGGCACAGTTCTAGCATGGAATCATGTGGGCTCTTTGGATGGCAGCAGAGGATGAGAGTGGCCGTTCTCCCTTTCAGTCTGTGGGTACTCGTTTCCCATTGTGTCTTGGATGTAAATGCTGGAGGGAAAAGGCCCAGGGAGTGAGATGCTACTGCTTCTTTTGGTAAAGGGGAATCCTTAGAAACAGTAAGGTGACTAAAAGTGTCTGCTTGTAACCTTCCTCTGAGGCATGGGGCAAATTACCATCTTAGCTTGCCACCGTCCCTACAAACATGTACCTGTCTCCCTCTTGCTCTCCCTGCACTTTTGCCAGTTGCTGGTGTTGCTTTTAGACACCAGCATCAGCAGAGACTTTGTATCTTTCCCAGTCAAAGTACTGTAAAACATGACCAAACAGGGAGTATCAGAGGCCGTTAAGCATGCTTTAAAAGTTCTTTAATTTGTTGTATCATGATAACTGCACATTAATAAAAGCAATCTGTGGTCTTAATAGCCATACAATAAACAGTTATTTATATGAGTCAACGTGTCTGGCTGAGCCTTCCAGGTGTGCCCCAGATTTTGAATCATCAGAGTGATCCAGAGGGAGGACACTGTCTGACAGAACCCAAACAAGGTTTATAAACAGGTGCCATTTTGCCTAGTCACATCTAGGGATATGTTGGCTATATTAAGCACTTGGAACAACATGGCACTTTCAGTGCTTTGATTTATTTCAGTATTACCTTTAATTGTTTCCTTCTTGCCGAAGCTTTAACATGCAATGCTTGTAAATATAACCCGCGCCCTCCATATGGCACTCTGGTTTTCCATTTTCAAATGCAATCGTCCTGGAATAATGACTGTGGTATAACTCAATTTGAGTTCTGCTGCTGGGGACTTTATTATATAATGCTTTCTAATTGACCCTCATAGTTTAATAAGACAGAACATTTCGCCAGAACATTGACAAAAGTTATTAATTTTCACTTCAGCAGAGACCAGTGTCCCAATTAAATCCCATGATAATGCCTGACTGACTGACTGACCTCATTATGGCTAATGCTTATTAGTCCTGCAGAGAGGATAACATCACACACTGTTAAAATGCCTAAATGAGCACATACAACTATTCAGCATGATTATAATTTACATACATGACTAATTTTACTCCACCAGTCCTTGCTTGGTGAAACTAATGCCATAAACTCCTGTCTCACACAGGATAGGCACTGAGAATTTTGATCCTATCATAAAAAAGACCCAAAGAGTTTTAAAAGGAAACAACATCCACTTAAATCTTACCTGCCTTCTCAGAAAATGATTGCAAGTATGCATGTGATGTGTACTTGAACTGTTAATGTATTTATCCATATTTCTTCTTAAAAGTAATTATTTCATTTTCTTTAATGAACTTAAATAATGGCTGAGATCAAACCTTTCTGCAAGGATTTCTACATGCCTTACAGTTTAACTGTTCTTCCTTGTACAGGACTGTGTTTTTGTATTTTCTTTGTATTTGCTTTTTAAATGTAGTGTACCTAGCAATTTCACATTCATCAGAACTTTTACCTCGCCTCTTTTAATAGTTCCTTTTGAGGAAAATACCTAAGACAAAGTTCTTTATTAATACATTATACACTATAGTAAGCACATACTGAAAATATCACCTGTTTTGACAGAGTCCTTCTGAAAGGTAGGCCAGGACAGCTGTATTTTTCATGTTCTTTTATAAAGAAGTATGGTAGAGGAGTACAGTGTACATTTTTAGAGGGTGTAAGAAGTTCTTACACCTTTTTCCTGTGTTTTAGTTTGCTTTAAATATGTACACCTCGTGACACAAAGCACGTACTTCATCCTCAGGATTTTCTGTTGGTTTATTGCATCCTTTTCCCAGAGGACTGTGTATTTGACAAAAGATAACAGTGAAACAACAGTGAAACAACCCATCTCCCAGACTTTGGTTTGTTCAGAGGCCAGGTGATGTGAAATTTCAAGAGAGGAATCTACAAGACACAACAGGACTCCGGTAGATTAAGATAAATAGCAACACCCACTACCACACACACATATACAGTTTCACCGGGGCCAGGTGATGGCCTAGATTTTCAGGCTAAAACTTTTTCAGACACAGCCCAATGACATCACAGTATAAGTTCCATTGCAATACAGTGAGATTTATCCTTTAACAATGCATGCTTCTTTGAAAAGAGGACTTCAGATCCTGGCGACATAGACTCAGAGTTCATTCTTCAAAATGACCGTGGAAGTACAGCCAAGGTCAACCACAGCAGCCACTGCCACTGCACAAATGTTGGATGCATGAGAAAGACTGTCTGGGAACAGACTCTTTCCTCATACCAGTCCCTTCAGACATATTACTTTTTCATTCATATATCACTTGACTCATGAGACTAGGTTGAGTCTTTCAGTCTTGTTTTCAACCACATTTTCTGCTTTCATTCCTTCCAGACTCATACCTAACAATGATGTCTTCAATATACCTCACCCTCAATCCCTATCTTAATCGCATTTCATCTTCTACTGTTGCACTTTGGAAAGGAATATTGCAGATATTGTCTACAAAAATGAAGTGCAAACACAGCAGAAAATTAACTCTAAGACATACACAATAGGTGTTTGCATGGATACAACTGAGCAAAGAATATGGCCAAGTATATTTGTAAATAAAACCTGGGAAGTGCTGACCAGTGCTAATTAAGTCAATAGCGTATTCTTGATTTGAAAAGAATTATTTCTCTTTTGCAATTTAAGTGTCATGTTTAATTTCTACTATTTTGTCGTGTTCACTAACAACATGATGAGACATATCATAGTGTGCTTTCACTATGTAAAATAAGCCAAGCAATTTTGAATGCTTTAAAGAACTATCTGATCACATCATGCACTATATAAACAGGGCATCCAAATAGATAATGAGATACTGTAAAATAGATCTTCAGTCCTAGTTTAAATCTTCCATATTCTATCATGTTGCCACTTTTAATTGCAGTTTTCAAGGCTTGGAAGGAAGGAAGGAAGGAAGGAAGGAAGGAAGGAAGGAAGGAAGGAAGGAAGGAAGGAAGGAAGGAGAAGGAAGGAAGGAAGGATACAGACTGAAGTTTACTCATGGCAAATAGTGATGAACAATTTCTGCTGTTTGAAGTATCTGTCTATCTATGCTTGAGTCTGGAATTTGTTAAAAAGCTGTTGATTTGTGTATGATGATCAGAATTTGACTGCTCTGTTAGTGAGATATGAGAATATCCAAAACATAAAAATGGCCAAATGGACTCCAGCTAGTCAGCCACAGAGCCTGTTCAGGAATTATTTCATTAATAGGGCCTTCACAGGAAAAAATACTGGGACTTGAAGCTCTGAAGAGTTCTTTTCTTCGTTGCTTTTTTCACTAACAATCCTTCCAAATCATTCACAAAGGCATCAACCACACTTTAAGCATAAAGGAACAACACAAAATCAGTACAGGTAAAAGGATAAAAGGACTGTCTCGGACCTGCGTAGAGTGAGAAACAGAAACATCTGTAATGCTAAGTTCAGCTGGCAGAAAGGAGAGTCCAAAGGTATGTCTACAAAAGTGGTCTTGTGCACACATCGGCAGAAGGGAAGAAAATAGCAACATAGGTGAGCAGGTGCAAAATAGTGAAACATAATAAAAGGCCATAGGGAGGGGAGGAAGAACAGGTGAAAAAATGAAAGGTCATGGACAGTGGACAAGCAAAGGCCTTGCATGATCACTTGGTTGCTTTAGATGATGCTGAAGAGGGCAAGTAAAGCAGATTTTGAGTTCAGCAAGGTTTGCCAAAAAAAGGAGGAAAGAGTATGAAGAGAAGGTTTTTTTATCAACAGCTCAGAAATCAAAATGCTACACCAAGGAAGAAGTGAAAAGGCAGTCAAGGAACTTGTGATAGAA
This sequence comes from Neomorphus geoffroyi, assembly GCA_033558235.1. Lineage (NCBI taxonomy): Eukaryota > Metazoa > Chordata > Aves > Cuculiformes > Neomorphidae > Neomorphus > Neomorphus geoffroyi. The sequence goes on along the minus strand of JAUMJM010000048.1, from coordinate 27,175,181 downwards.
GACTCCTTCATCTAGGGTGAGTCAAATGTTGCCCTCCAGTCATTTCTTGGTGGAAACCACGTGAACAGGATGTGGCTTTTACGAAAAATAAGAATTCAGAAAGGAACAGTTTTGTCCATTTATTTTAGAACAATAAAGAAGAACATAAAGGTCACAAACTAGTCATGGGAGTTGAACCTAAATAAACCACTGCCTTATTAGTTCACTCTTGACCTTAAGGAGTGCTTTCAGCACTCCTAGAAGTATTTTCTCTCCGGTTCTTGTCACTCATGCGGTCTTTCTCCAAAACCTATTCGGAGGAAACAGTTTACTGCTTTCATTTATGCTATATGGGCTGACAACACAAGCTTTACACCTTAGTATGCTTTCTTCTCCTCCTCCTCTCTGATCTCTGTAAGCACTTCCTTTACATAAAGTTATGAGAGGAATCTTTTGAGTTGAAAGACCTCTATGAAGACTGCAGCTCCTTTTTTTTTTTAAGACATGTATAACTGGACACCACTTCAAGAATGCTATCTGAAGCTAATTCATTGTTGGTGGATATAAACAGTCTGATCTGGGCACCATCTAAACTGGTAATAAGAGTTTAAAAAGCAGAAAATGGAAACGGTGCACGTCACTTTGTTAAGCAACACATTCCATGTGGGGACGGAGAAGAGAGAGGAAAAAGGAAGAACTGCCTGCAGATATAACAGTGACTGTGCAAGAATTCTGGCTATAAATCACTGGAAGAAAACGTGGAACAATAAAAAGAATTAGTACCTTCATTCCAAAAAATATTTTCACTGTGTAATCAGAAAAGAACTTCTGTAATATAAAAATAGCTTCCATCTAGTTGCCTTCAGTGTGAGAAGTGGTACATGCTGACAGCAATACTATGCTATAGGTCAAATAGAACTTAATCTATAATATCAAAACTGAAAGGGGAGTGCAGGCAGGCAGAAAGCAATCATTTAATTTGGAATTGGTCCAGAATGCAGGGGTTAATGCACCCATTCTTGCAAAGTATGCCATAAGACCTTTAATGAGTAAAGCGGTCGGTATCACATCTTGGAAAGGTGTCCCAGTGCTCTCCTGACATCATTCTGGGCTGTGGTTCAGCACGGGCTAGGGATGAGGGAAAGGAGAGGAAAGAGGAAAATGCCGACTACAGTATTAAGCTGCCAATAAAGAACACCTAATAAAGAACAAGGAAATTAAAAACTAATCAAAGGTAAGGAAACAACATGTCAAAAATTTAAAAGATCAAGTCCAGAGTAGACTGTGGGAAGGACTGAATGGAAGAAGAAAACAAAATAAGAAAAGGAAAGTTGAAGAATGGAAAATAGCTTGCTATCTAGATAAAGGTTAGTAAGACTTTTTTTTTAACAAAAAGAAACATAAGGGTCGAGGGAAGAACACAATTGGCCTCCAGGATGTGGCAGGAGTAATTTATTGACAGAAGACGACTTCGCTGAGGAAAAAAAAAAAAGAGAGAGAGAGAGAGAAAGAGAGGAAGAGAAAGAAATTAAATTAATTTTTCCCCTCTGTGTTCACAAAGGGAGATGGGAGACAAATGCCAGAAAAAGGCACAAATTTCCCAGGGGTAGAAGATGAAATATTGAAGAAAATCAGGATCATGTCAGACCAGGTGATTGAGAAATTAGAACATCTGAAGACTGACAAACCTTTACAGTCAGATTAGTTCCAGAAAAGAACTGTGAATGAAGGATGGGGTAAAGAAATGAAGGAAATCTTTAGCGTGCATTTTGGTATAGCAAACCTGGGTTAAAATGGTTCACAGAAACTTCAGGAACTGTAGGGACAAATACCTCAGGAACTGCGGTATCATTGCTTGGTATTGACTGTGACACCAGCCTGGAGGGGCATAAAGCAGAGGAACATTCACAGCCACAGAAGCCACTGTCTGCCTGTTTTCTGAGTTTTAAGTACCTGGTACTCAAAGTCTGCTGGCAGCCTATCAGCATGGCTCCAGTGACAGGGTGGGCCAGTAACTTTACATTTGTGGTGTCAGGAAGAACTATGTTCACCCTACCCTTTAAATCAACATTGTAAATATGTCAACATCACCCATAGGAAGCATTAGAAAGTGTTATTTTAAAGTGTTTAGAAGGCAGCTTGGATTTTTTCCATTTGAGCTTTGTGCAAGGGCTTTCTGCTACCTGGAGTTCCTGTGAGAGGCACACAGTCATCATAATGAGAAAATACATGTTGGAAAACACACAGCAAAACCAGAATCAGTGAAGACAACTGTATCTGCTGTGGATGCCTCTAGGACAAATCTAGCAGTAAAGCAAATAGTGGCCAAAACTTGGCGGAAAATGACTGTAAAGAGCAACATTTCATGCCATATTTTTGGCATTTGGTGTTCGTGAAATTCTCTGCTGAAGGGCAAGAAAGGTGTGGAACAGTCTACATGAGTGAAAGGGAGTCAGATTAAAACAGGAGATGAAACCAATTAGAGAATGGTATGAGGCTTTGACTACTCACATCTTCTCAGAAAATTACACTCCAGTTATTTGTTTGGCTGCTGCTTATGTCACCAGTGTGTCTGCTCTGGGATCCAACTGTCCCAAGACTTGTGCACAAAAAACCCAATGAAGCTGAAGTTAATTGGACTGACATGCTGCAAGAGACAGGATAATTAAGACCAGCGGGTGGAGTAGAAAAGTACAGGAATGCTTTGCTCGTTTGTTTTGTATTGCTCATTTATTACCCTTTGCATGAAACAGCTGTAATTCTTTAGCTGATTAATAGCATAGAACCTCCCACCACTAACTCTTGCTCTGCATCTTTACCTGCAAGGTCTGCCTCCAACACCAACTTAAGGACTAGATGCTGGGGTTTAAGGACTTTGCCTGGGGTTAAGCAAATGTCTTGACATTAAGGTCTGAGTAACTGTGAAGTTTCCACTTTGCCAAGGCAGCCAAAATTCCTGGTATTATAAGATTTCAGTAAATTCTTTCAGTGCACTTAATTTTTTTTATATAAAAGGCAATATAAGTATAGTTTATTCACAGCAGTGCAAAGTCTTAATGCACTGCATTCCCATTACAGTTATAACAACCTTTTTATTTTTTGGCATATTTCAAGAGTTGTTATAAAATATCTACAACCCATTAGAATGACAATGTCTAAATATTTAACAAATCCTCTCAAAATCATTTTTTCCTAATCTGGATTATTGTACTGAGTTTCCATCTTGCACAAATCAGTAGTCATCTGCACAACATCTACATTTCCTTATGAAAATCTGCAAATAGCTAGCTAGCTTCTGTTTGCATGTTACATACGCATGCAAATATGTCTTTTGAGAATAGCTTCATGTTCATTTTTGCATGCATATATATGCAAGAATAGTCAGATTCTTGTTAATGTTATCTGTAGAAAGGTGATCAAATACAAAAAGTTAAGGGATTGATAATTTTTTTTCCTTTACAAACACAATCAAACAAGTGAGATTTGTATATATTACTGTATATCACTTTCACTGGAAGCAGGAAGCTTCAAAATGAACTGCTGCCAATAAGACAACAAAGTTCGTGATTTTAACCTTTGCCCTGTAGTCTGTAAGTCAAAGATCAAAGTTACTTAGCTCCAAAGTTGTTTGCATACAGCCACTCAATACAACATGTGCTTTCAAGGAATCCCTTCGTAAGTACAATTATAATGTGCAAAACCAAGCAAAACAAAACAGTCACCTATTTTCGTGTTGATCGAAGGTTAAAACCATAGGTCACACTCAGTTTCCGTTTCCTGGGGCTTGGGTTTGCTCTGTCAGATAATAAAAATTCTGCTTTGCAGAGGAAATTATGCAGTAAATAAATTTAAACGGAAATTTAATTGGTAGTTCCCAGGATTAACAGTACAAGTGTGAATATGAGAGTCCTTACACCACACACAAACTTGGTATGATTGTAAGAGTGGCTGCACAAAAGGGGAAGGTTATTGTTACTTTTCAGCTATGGTGGGGAGGTCTGAGTTTCCACAGCAAAGGTTCAAGAGTACTATGCAGAAAATTATTGCGCTAGCTATTTGCTAATCTTTTGTACTGGTGAATCTTTTTGTGTTTTTTTTTTTTAATTTAAGTGGTGGCATGTCATGTGCATCACTACTTAAGTGCAGACAGATGTGGTGTAGGCAATTTTGTGCAGCCATCACCTTTCATAGTACGTTGCGTGTAACGTGGGGAGCACAATGCTAGCAAGGACCCTCAGTTGCTGCCCGTATTTTCACTGCTTGATTGTCAGCAGAGCTGCGTGGTGTCTCTTCTAAAGAACAGCAGCTCTAAAAGAGCACCATATCCTTCACGATGACATAGATAGTGAATGTCTATTGCCAAAGTGATGTCCTGAAGGAAGAGATGAAACACTGAATTTTTTTTTCTGTCCCTTTGGTGTCAATGAGCAGATTGTGTTGCTCCATGATGTTAATCTAATTTGAGAAAACAGATTGTTCAAAACATTTTGTCGTTACATATAGCGCTGTAAGCATAAATGTGCTATATTCTCAGAATGCATTTTGCAAGAACCTTGTTTATGTGTTTAAAATTGTGCATGATTTGCTATAAAGTGCACAGACAGTTGTTTTGTACAGTGCCAGAGGGACTGGGAAAAAAAAAATATATTGTCTAAATCCTAAATCTTGACACTAACTTTCAATAAGAACTAAATAAAAATCTTTAAAATAGTGGGGGTTTTCTATAGTTTTATTTCTGAAAAATATTTCACTGAATATTTTCTTTTGATGAAAAGTAGATTGAGTTTTATCTTTCAAAGACATAAAAAAACTATCCAGCTTTTAATATATTTTTGCTTTGCTTCACAAATTGTTAATAGAGCTTTCATTTCTTATTAAGTATTTTATTGCCCATAGTGTCTGTTCACTAAACGTGAATGTTTCCAAAGTTTTAAAATTTTTGCGTATCCCACCCGCTCATTAAATATAACATACACATTCCTAGTTAACACTGGAATAAAAAGTCCTTAAATACCGAAAGAAGCTCTGGTATTTCTGGCCACACATTCAGCTATGAAGTCTATGAAATCTTGCAGGGAAATCTATTCCAGCTAAATTTCTAGTCTAGTTTTGCAGAATCAACAGCTGTGGATGGTTCAAATAAGCATCTGGACTTTTGATGTTTGCACAAAATAAAATGCTGGCTTTCTGAGGTTCCCCAGATCTAGAGACCTCCCTGCACCTATTGACAAATTCTGACCCAAACCTGAACCAACATTTGTAACTGATCAGTATCAGTGTGCTGAAGCAAAACTGCGGACAGAAACCATCCCTGTCCTAAAATCTTTTCAAGGTGTTCAAGACTGGAGGAAAACCTGCCACTTCGGCTACATCTCTGATAGATATCAGAGGCCACTGCTTCAGTTGGGGCTGATGACCATTACACCATTGGCTTCCTAGTATTTCTAGATTGCTTTGAAGTGAATTTATTGCTTACTGAATAAAGATATCCCCAGAAAAAGAAATTGGGAAGAAAAAAATAAAAAACCAACACCCTAGTTGTATCACCAGTCTCTGGATTCAATTAATTTGTGAGAGTTGAGAAAAGCCCTTTTGTTTTTAAACCAGACATTTATTTTTAACAAGGGATGAAATCATTGGAGAACAAAAGCTGAGACATATGTTGTTTTATATCTGTTTATTGTAAGTGCTTAAATGTGAATTTTGTTTCACACAGTTTTGACATTGTTGCTTCATTAATAATGATTACGTAATTGCAACCACAAAACAAGCTGTAAGGCTGTAACATTTTCATTAGTTATTAGCAAAGAACTCAAAACAAAAGACATGATCAGGAAGGAGGTAGCAAAGATGTTGCAGGCAGGTCATATATAGAATTTCATAGCAGCCGCATTCTGGATCAAGCTAGAGAAAATAATTATAGATATTTCTGTTAAAGAAGGTGTTTAAATAAAAAAAAAAAACAAAAAACAAAAAAACAAAAAACAAAAAACACTTTTGAAGATTTAATTTAATTTAATTTAATCAAAACATTTTTGAAAGTTTAATTTAGTGGCTTTTTCAGTTAAAAAAGACAAAAGGAACTGTTTCACTCACTGTTGCTGTTTGATAAAAGTTAACATGTCACTGATCAAGTAAAAATATTTTTCTAATTTTTGTCATTTTGATTCATTTTATTTCACTACATATGGTTCTACAAATAGTAAATTTAATCCAGTATTTCTAACTGAGATTAAATTTAAAGCAAATCACTTAGATTATTTAAGTTATTGTGGAATGTTATGTGTTTGAAGTACAACACTTCTACAAATATTTTTTTGTTTAGAAAATGCTACATAAATGTTAAATTTTACTTTTCTGAAAGCTAGCGTTTTGAATTAGAATTTTAAAAAAACTTTCATTTTTTTCATAAGTGAAAATTTAAGATTATTACTAGTGACCTTGTCATAACCTCACCTGCACAGACTACTTGGAATAGATAATTTTCTTTTGTAAATTTCCTAGGCAGGAAGAGTTAGCTATGTGGTAAAGACAAAGTGTGGTGGCATCAAGCAACATGATTGTAAATGAGGAAAGCTGGTGTCAGGTACATCATAGCCTTGCAGGTAGCAGAGGCTTTGCTTCCCAGAGTCATTGCAGATCACGGTGTATGGTATATTAAGCACAGCTCTATTTCTCCCCTCACTACAAGAAGGACATTGAGGGGCTGGAGCGCCTCCAGAGAAGGGCAATGAGGCTGCTGAGGGGGCTGGAGAGTAAGCCCAACGAGGAGCAACTGAGGGAGCTGGGGTTGTTTAGCCTGGAGAAGAGGACGCTGAGGGGAGACCTCATCACTGTCTACAACTGCCTGAAAGGAGGTTGTGACGGGGTGGGTGCTGGGCTCTTCTCACAAGTGACAAGTGATAGGATGAGAGGAAATGGCCACAAGTTGTGCCAGGGCAGGTTTAGACTGGACATTAGGGAGAATTTCTTCACTTGAAAGGGAAGCCAGGCTGCCCAGGGAGGTGGTGGAGTCACCATCCCTGGAGGCTTCTAAATAATGGGTGGATGAGTTCCTTAGGGACATGGTTTAGTAGGGACAAAGGTGCGGTTGGATTTGCTGATCTGAGAGGTCTCTTCCAGCCTTATGGTTCTATGAATCTATGTTTCTGTGATTCTATGATTTTTACATATGTGATGAATGTATTCTCGGTTTTGCTTAGTATTTACACAGACACATACATCCACCAGTGTGTAGAAGCCATGCCAGTGAGGTCAGTTGCAGTGGTGCTCTGAATCATAGTAGCAACTACAGTGGGGTTTTTTCCCGTGTGCTTTGCAGTTTTCAGAATACTCAGGCTGCTGCTCTAATGGCAGCCCTTAAGGTGTCACCCCAAACTGACAATACACTGGTCACATAACAATTCCTAAGCAGCCCACAAGCAACAGAAGTGCTCAGAGCTCAGCATATCTGTAATTGCAGACATAAAGTTTAAATCAAATGAAAGCTAATGTGTTATATCATCAAATCTTCGCAGGCTCCGATGGAAGGACTAGGGAGGATTGGCAGTCTTTTGGAAACAGAGCTCTAATAGAAAGAAACAGGGAGTCTTAAAACTGAGGATGGAGAGCAATTGACTCTGCTAATGGAAACACATGCAGTATTAAATGAAAGTGTTCTGCACCTTCTTCATAAGGTGACACTTGGGAGCCCAGTCTCTGCATCCTGTAGGGTACATTTCTAGCACAGTGTGAGGGGAAAATCAGCCGCGTGATTCCAGCTCTGGTTAATGGGAGCTGTGCTCCTAATCCATGGTGCACAGAGTAAAATATTTACCTATGCCTTCCTAGTGAGCCTACTTATGTAATTTCAAGGGAGGAAGTAGCCGAGGGGAAGCTGCTTTATACCAATTAAATGGAGAAGAAATGCATGGAGGGCAATTCAATGTATTCACCTTTACAGGGAGATCTGTATTTAAACATCTCAATGGGACATTTTTTAATGAAGAACTAAACTGCATGCAATGCGTATGTCAGAAAGGGATAGCTGGGGCCCACAACACTGAATTTCTCTCTGAGGAAGAAGACTAGTGTGCAGTGTAACCTCCTGCTGGGTGATATATTTACTTTATCAAGATGCTCACAGAGAACTGTGTAAGCATGTATATTCATAAATCACTGCACCTCTGGACTATTGATGGGAAAATGTTATAAGGTTAGAAGGTTTAGAAAACACCTCCAAGAATGTTGAGGTTTTTGTCAAAGTTTATCAGATTCTGTCTGACCCTGTGGAGTTTTTTTATTCCTCCCCTTCCTCCTATTTTTAAACTTTTCTCCACCCTCCTCCCATTCCTCTCACTCTCCATTTGCTCTTCTCCAGCCCTTTCTTCAGTTTACTACAGTGCTGCAGCTCCTGTTTCTACACACAAACAGCACTTGCACAGATCTTCAATCTCAGGCCATACTGATGGGGCCAAATCTGAAGATTGTGTGAGATATCAATAGCTGTGAAATATATCAATATCTTAAGCCACTTTGACCCACTCTGGTAAGATACAGTTCAGTCTAAGCTGGAATAGTTAACACCCTGAGGATCTAAAAGAAAGTCTAATGTAGGCATTGGGCACCTTTGTGCATGTTGAATCTTCAGAAACTTTCCCTTATGTTGGAAGAGGTAGTCATGGATACCATCTGACATCACTTCTGATGGTGTTCCTGTGTATCCTACATCTATAGATCAGAAGCCTCACAAGTAAATGTTGAAAAAATCATCCCACCTACTATCAGACCTACCAAATTTAACGATGGATATTGTGGATTTAAAAAAGAAAAAAAACAAGCAATCAAACATGAACCAAAAATGCAAAATAAAAAGAAAGGAGGACAGCCACAGGATAAAGGATAGTTACAAACTTACTATTTTTATCTCAGATCTCAAAACAGTTCAGACTTGTGCCTGTGGTTTTGTTCATGATTGTTCAATTATTCTGGTTCATTATACACACTTCACTATAGGAGATACAATTTGAATGCAACCCTTTCTAATATGAAACTCCAAATCAGGGCACGGCTGGACGGCTTTTAGACCCACGCTTTGGAATCAGTGGAGTTACTCTGCATTTGCAAGAGTATAAATTAGATCAGAATCTGGCCTGTAATGTACCACTGCATCATACCTTACAGCTGAACTACAATTCACAGGCAAGAGCGTGCGTGTGTCTGCCAAGTCTATCAGCTTGCTGAACCCTGAGTTACATATGTCTGTAGATTCTCTACATGAGCAGTAACAGACATAATCATCTGGTGTAGAAAAACTTCAAGAAGTGATCATTTACACTGACCTCTGGTACACAGTTCCTGTCTACTGTGGTGTGTGCCGTTACAAAGGTATTGACCCCTTTTGTCTCCCATGTTCCTCTAGTAGTCCCAGGAAGTAGCAATGAGCCAGACCAAGAATAAGTTGCCAGTTACTTCCATCCAGTTCTCCCAGGTAAACCCAGTTTAGGCAGAGGTGGTGAGGGATGACTTCTCAAGCAGCAAAACAGAAGTCCGCCGTACAGCAAATTTGCCATTGCTCCCAAGGATTAAAAGAGGCTATAGCTGCTGGGTGGGTGGAGAGCAGCCAGCTCTGAGGAGTGTAAGTGAAAAGAAAAGGCTGCAACTCCTAGTCATGCCTCTGCACTTGCCAAAATGATCCTTCCTCTGTGACTTAACCTTGTGTTGAGATCTGTAGTGGGTTACCTAGGGTACCCTACAGTCTGATTTCTTATGCACACTTTCTTTCTCTTGTTTTTTTTTAATTCATTCATGTATTTTCTACATCTCAAAACAAGTGACTCAGACACACCAAGAATTATCAAGCATCCTCTCTGACAAGAAAAGGTGATTCCTCCTATAGGGTACCTCTAGTTTAGAAGTGGTGTCTGCTACATCTCCAAAAAGCTGGGAAACTGGAGAAAGCTGGATGAACACGCAATTTTTTACACTACTGTAAAGACAAGAAGCTGACGAATTTGAAAAAGGGTGGCCTTATTCTCCTTTCCAAGTTCTTTCAAGAATTCTAGTTGCCTCCCTCAAGCAGTGTGAGACAGCCCTGAAGAGAATGAAATAAGTCTGGGAAGGTTGTAACGCATGGACAGCTCAGCATGTTTCTGATCAGTTGTTCAATTTAGGGCCTTTGACAATCAATGCAAGCCAGTTTGGCTTCCATGCATATATAGAGAGTGAAGTGGAGAAAAGAACATAGTCTTCTTCCGGTATTTTAAGTGAAGAGTGGCTTCTCTTCCTTAGATTTTTTTTTTAAACAACACACCATTACACACAAACAAGGCAAAATTATAAGTGATCCTGGAAGATCATGAGGAATAACAAAGTTCTTGAGAGCTGTATCAGCCCTGGGACATGCTGAAAGGTGAGCAGAGCTGCCCTGAAGAAATCTAACAAGGAAAGATCTTCGTCCCAGTGAAAATTCAAAGTGCTTTTCACATATAGTTACCATAACTTATTTCAGTAGCCAGTATTATACACTCCTGTATATGAATGAGCCTTATGAGCTCATTCTTGCCAGTGTCCAGCTTTAGGCAGCTGCCCTTTAACCCTGGATCTCTTTTAAGATACTTGGGCAGCTAGGAAAGAATTTGTTCCCCTTTCCCATCCACTCCCATTCAGTTAGGATATATAAAGATATAACTTGTGGCCCTCTCTTTCCATCAGCGACAGACTGCAAGACATAGAAGATAAGGAGAAATATTTCTATAGCTTTGCTGGAAAACTGAAGATCAACAGTCTGAGGCAGCAATGGGAACTTCAGGACTGGATTCTCTCTAGATTTGGGCAAGAAGGGACAATGAGGAAGTGTATAGAAAAGTCAGAGAACGTAGCAGGTGGCTGTGTTCACCTTTGGGCTCCTCAAGAGTATTGAACTTTGCTGGGGATGTAGGCAAGACCCGTGTTTCTAACCCCTCTCCACTGCAGGGCTGCAGCAATCATTCTGATGAAAAGGAATAGTCTCTGCAATGTAGGAACCCACCACCCTGCTTGGAGGAACACACAGACAGCCACACTGGCCTTGCCCAAGAGGGTGACACCAGCACCCCAGGAGTCCTAACAATGCCACACACAGCAAGCATTAAGAAAGGGGTTGCAGGAAGTTCATGACGCCTGTACCTCTCAATGATCCCTGCCGGCTCCTCTGGGCCAGATTACCTGCTCTGTTGCAGCAAAATCCACTCCACTTTCCATTTGGGGAAAAAAAAATCAAAATCTTTATGTGGGTTTTTTATCATTTACCTGTGGTGGAGTAGGAGAATTCCTACTCTCCTCAGAAGAATGATTACTTCAGCAAATGTTCCTCCATGCAGAGCAGACAGGCATTCCCCTGTACAACCAAACACATGATGAAAAAGGGGGCATCAAGAAACCAGCCTTCTTGCCTCACCTCTCTAACATCTTTGTCTTCTGCTTTGCTCTGTGTTCTTAGATACAAATATAAATTCTTTATGCAACTGTCCTACTAGATTTACATCCTTGATCTACTGTCTCTGCCTACAGAAACTAACAGCTTACTCAAAGAGCAGGACATGCACCGGGCCTCGTGAGTGCTATGAAGAAAGATGGGAAGGAGAAGCAGGAGGAAATGATAGGCTTTCCCCAACAGTATGGAGTCTAGGGAGGAGTCACATGTTATAAAGTGTCAAAAATATTTATTACTGTCACGTGAAGAAACCTCTTCACATTGTCATGTGCAAACAAGCTGATTTGGCTCCACAGAGAAAGGCTGCTACCTAGGAGAAAGCCCTGAAAGCCCACCCACACTTACGAGCTCTCCAGAGACTGCCTGCCCCACTGGGACATCGAAAAAGCACGAGACAGCTTTTACAAGCAGCCCATTCCTTCTCACTGGGAGCTGCCTCAAGTAAGCCAAAGTGCAGCAGAAGTGCACAAGGAAAGACCCTACACCCATTCAGTGAGCCGTCTCAGTTCAGCTCAACCCAACAGGGAGGAGACAGCTCCCTACCTCTCTTCTACAAGGGACGGCTGGGACTGGGGAGGCAGGGGGCAGACCACCCCAGCCTGAGTGGGCCAGCTGGAAACCCTCTGAGTCTACCCAGACGCAGCACACCCAGGGGCCCCGGCTGGGGCTACAGCCAGGGGTGGATTACTTGAGAAACACAGAGAACATAAACACTGGCAGCACTGAGAAACAAAGAGAATTTCCCCACGGCGGCATCTTCCTGTCTCTGCAGAAGCAGAGTAAGCAAAACTGAGGGCTTTGAACCCTCCTGCCATTCAGGTTTGGGCCACCAGTCTGGGTTAGAGAGCACGGTTTGGAAGAGGAGATGCATAGCACATCCTGTCTTATGTAAAACAATAAAATAATAATTGAAAAACTTCCCTGGAATCCACAAATGGCAGAAAGACTCTTGTTTATTTCCGCATGAAAGGCCCACCATTTATTTTGCACTTCTCATCTTCCACTGGTAGGTCAACAACCAGAGCATGTTGGGGTTCTACTGCCACTGGAACTGGGGTATTCAAGCTGAGGTCAGACCCCACGCATGGTCTGCACGCACACATGTCATGGAGGAAGCTGCCTGGATGCTGCTGCTTGTGGGTGCTCCTCAGGTGTCACGTGTAAAGGCTTCTGGAGACTGTGCAGGTGGCTGCAGTGGCAGAGGGTCACAGGAAGGAGCAGGTGGTAGGGCATCTGGCTGAGGACTCAGGTTGGAGACACCTCTGCACTTTCCTGAACAAGACTCCTGTTGAAGGGTCTTAAACTGGGACTCACTGCTGCTCCTTGTCATACACTTCTGGTGGCACTTCGTCCTCTTTGTTACCTTTCACTGCCCTGGGTGAAATGGCCCGGAATCTTCTCACTGGCAAGCAGAAAGCCCTGCAGACACCCAATAAGGTGTCAGTACCTTCTTGCTTGCCCACATGCACCCAGCAAAGTCTCCTTGGACTTGGTGAAGAGGACGCAAAAGGGGCTGCAGGCTCCTTGGGCTGGATGCTGTGCTCACTCTGGGAGACAGAGTGCTAGGCTTTTCTAGACATAGCTGCAGGGCAGATGGATGTGCTTGTCTGGTCTGAGCCCCACACATGGCTAGCAGGTGCTGTTCCCAGGCAGGCCTGAATCCCTTCCTTCTCTTACCTGTAAAATCACGGTGACATAGAGGAGGCAGACAGCGATTAATTGCTCTGTCTTTTTCACCAGAAGAGCTAGGGAGTGGCAAATAGAGTTAGTGGGAGGTAAGTTCAAAACAAAGGCTTCTTATGGAACTGGCTGAAGTCAGAGGAATTCTGTGATCTTATGAGATTTTGGGGTGAAGGATGGCTGCTCTCCACAAACTTTAGGGATTTCTTCTAAAGAAAAGCAGAAAACCAGACTAACTCTGTGGATTCACCATTGTCATTGACTTTTTATAGTTTACCTACAGCCCTGTAAAATAATTGGCTAATTCAGAGCTCTCCTTCCTGCAGTAAAGAATCATAGTAAGGTCTGACAGGCACAAAGTATCCCCTTTCTTAACCTACATTCTTCTAGCAAAAACACAAAGGGCAGATATGTAAGTGGCTGTAAACAGTATATGCAGGAAGATGTAAGCAAATTATTTATCAACTAAAAGCACAGTCACTTTTAGACTTCTCAGTCATCCCTGTTAGCTCAGCCTCATCCTATAGCCTTCCACAGGGGAGTCACTTCAAAATCATGGCTGAGCAAGCTCTTATCTGCTTTCAGTTCAGTGAATTGCAGGACCCAAGAAATTATTCCAGTAGCTTGTAATTACTGCTGTGCTCTTCATGTCCCACTTTGAATTTTAGTGCTGGCAGGTACAGGGCTTTCCTCCTCCTAGTGTGAATGGGTATCCTTATATGCTAAATAGCAGGCAATTGATTTGCTGTGTGTTCTGACATAAATAGGAAAAAGTAGGAAAGGGCGGGAGTGGAGTTGGGAAGGAAGGAAATGAGGAAGAAACGAAGGAAGGAAGTGAGGGAGGGAGGGAGGGAGGGAGGAAGGAAGGAAGGAAGGAAGGAAGGAAGGAAGGAAGGAAGGAAGTTTGGTTTCATTAACGGTGATAATTTAGCTAACAAACATCTGATCCAAATCAGCTAATGCAGTTATACGGTCCTTTCTTCACTTTCAAAAATAAATCTTCCATCCCCAGCTGGATATGCTTGTATGGCAAGGGAGATTTAATCCATACCAAGATTTTGGTCAGATATTTTTCAAACACTGGCATAAATTTTTAATTTGCACTTTGATATCTAAACAGGCCCAGCTGTAGTCCTCCTGGGGATCCTTCCAGAGGCCTGGACTTTGAACATGCTCCGCAGCAAACAGCAGAGACTACTGAAAAGTCTGACGGCTGGTGCTGAACTTCGAAGCACTACAATAAACTGGAAATCAACACATCCTCTCACTTGGTGAGACGGTTTGGAAAGAGCTTCTCGAAGGAGAACAAATGGAAATAAAGTACATATAGGCAGGAAATGCTGGTGTATTTGTGTCTCCATCTGGGAGTTATTCTGGGAATGTTCTCGGTAACGCAGGATTAACACCTTAAAATGAGAAAAGCGAATAAACATGACTGGATACGGTTTCATTATTTGATTCATTGTGTTTTGATTTCCTCTTCACATTGCATGTACTATGTACACTTTTCTTCTAGATGTGGACCTAGATAACCATATGTTAACTCTTTGTCTGCTGGCCAATAAAACAATTTAAAAATGGGTTTTCCTATAGCGAGACTGAATCTTCTTAGAATGTCCAAGATGTCACTTTGCTGCATGTTGTGGCCAGCTGCTCCTTTGGAAGAGCAGCAAGTTAAGAACTTGCAACATCTTAAAGACATTTCCTACTGCTTGAGGTCCAATACCCATTAGAAGTGTCAGGCTTTGATATGCTAATATCTGATCTTAGCAGCACAAATTAGTGCTACAGCCAATACTCCTCATTTAGTCATTATGGTAAGTTCAGTACAACCTAGCTGATCTTAAAGTTTCACTGAAACACTACCGTTCAGATAAAGCAGGAAACTAATGTCATTACACCTTGGTTAATTAAGAACATTTGAATCACCTGGGCTAGAAAAAGGAAAATTCAGCCATTCTATGACAGTCCAAAATTAAGCTTATATTAGTAAGTATTTGCTCATTGTTCTCTGACACCACATAGTGTCTGCCACCCTTAGTAAGTGACAGACTCATCTTCATTTCTTAGGGTTCTAATGGACTGGAATCTTTCAGGTTGGTTATCGTGTTTCATAGAGGATTCCCTAGCCTTTTCCCTCCAAAATAAATAACATATTTTCCTAATGGTGAACTTACAATGCGCCACGGAAACATCATATGTCCCTATAAATACAGGAAGAGATATTGTGAGGCAGAATGGAAATATATCAGAAAAATTATCTCAGAAGATTGTCTACCATTGTTTTTTTCTGTTGCACCTGACTTTAACAAACCATTAAATCTGTGATGTTTCGTGAGCACCAAATTCATTAACAAAACGAAAATGTAATAAGAGTTGTCAAGTAAAGGTGGGCAGCCAGATGGGGAAGAGTATTTTGTTTTTAAAGACTCTGGGTATAATGAAAAGTGCTGGGCTGGAATCCCTGGAGAACGAAGTTCGTGTTGTCACTGATTAATACACGATACACTGTCAGGTTCCCCAGCAAAATGAGAACACCGACCATACTGAGAAGAGACATAATTTGCTGCATAGATCTTCTTAATAAAACTGTTGTCGTCCACTTTTGTGGTGTGAACTCACATCTCTAGGAGCTTTACTATGTCCTCCATTTCACTTCAGGGGTTCTGAAATGACACGATATTTCAATAATTATTAGCTTGAATTGATCTGAAATAGTAAAAGATTTCCCTGCCCATGATCAAGCTCACAGATGATGTAGACTACTGATTGCCTGGTTTTGTGATACTTGAGTGGGAAAACTGGACAGCCTAAAAGCAACCTAAATTGCTTGAGTTTAATGTCTGCTTATTAAGCTCAACAACCATATTTCACTGAAGATCCTGATTTTCTCATGAATCTATACGGAAGTGAAAAAAGTATCAGATCTGCACAATACAGGAAAATCCACTGAAACATGCCAAAGTTCCTCAGAATCTTCTGTCATGAAGAAGGCCAAAAAACTACTGTAAATGGAAATCAGGCTCTCCAAAGTAACTGACTTTATGCAAAGCAGGCAAGTGCAGTCAAAACACTTACAGCAATCAATTGAAGTTGTTGGGTAAAGTTTTTTCCAAGTCCCATACATTATTGAACAGTTAATTTCGTCTTTGTGCCTGCAAGACATTCTAGCTTCAGGATGACAGCTTTATCCATTAAAAGGAGTGTGGTGACAGGAGTACAGAGAGTGCTGAGAATGCAGGGAGAGAAGGCCCATTCTCAGCTGCATTACCACTGAGAAATACTAGGACACATCAACATCTTAATCAATATGCAAGAGACAATTACTAGGGGAAGCACAAGGCTTAAGCAGAATCAGATTATGAGGTTCAACTTTAGTACATCAAATAGGTGAAACTAATAGAAAGCTGAATGTCATATAGAAAACAAATGATCATCCACTCTTACCCAAAACTTTCTCCCCTCCTTAGTCCTTTCTGGGCCAGATTCACACGTCTTTTCTCTCTCTTTTTCATATTGCAAGGGCAGGCAGGAAGAAGGAGAGGAACAGATTAAAAAAGGGCCAAATTCTGTCTACAGAGCCCGGGAAAAAGCCCTTGTGTGGTTTCACACATACATTTCTGGAGATAAACCACCTTTTAGGAGAAAAAGGCGCAATCCTTCAGAAACATATGTTTCTGCTTTCCTCCCCTTTGGAGGATTCAGCAGATCCAGGCACTTAATGAGTGCAGGGAATGCAAGCAGTAGAGACAGCTTTTTTTTTACTAAATATACCTGAGATGTTATCTGGGTCACTCATTTTCTGGATTTACTTTCTGAGTAGTTTCATGGGTTTAAAAAAGACATGAAGATGCATGAACAAAAACTGAATCTGCTAAGTTGGTACCTTTAATGTAGAAGTAACTTCAGATATTTTATCTGCTCACTGTTCTATTGATTTGGTTGGTTTTTGGTGGCAGAGTCAATGGAGCTGAATCATTGTTTTTGCAGACACAGGGTGTGTGGACCAGCTGGTTTCACTAATAGCCAGGCATTTTATGTCCATTTTTTTGACCAGTTATGGTAGTTCCATTTTAAGAGGAAAGGTCAGAAGGTGAAAGCAGTGACCAAATATTAGAAACTGAATCCTTCACTTGCTGTGTAGGCTAGTTTTATACTGGAAGCAGTTCTGTCTTTAAGTCTTTGAAGATTCAAAATTACACAGAAAAACAGCAATTAAGAAAGATAGGTTCTATAACGAAGTGAAAAGAATGAATAGTGCAATTTGATCAGGCAGTGCAAAAGACTGTCTATGGCAGGTGCTTATTACACTAAGGTAAAGACCTAAACTTGGAAAAAAACCCAATAAAGATAGTCTCTAGACTGTAGACCTGCCCTGGAGTTAGCTGTAATGCTAGGGTTCACTTCTATGGTGGAAGGTCAGACTGTCTCTTAGTCTTTAAAGTCATCTTCAGGCACGACTTTTCTCAGTGACAACCCTACAGAACAGAGGGAATAGAAAGCCTCAGTCTTTCCTGCATAGGGAGGCCTCAGCCCTAGGAGTCCCCCTGAAGTTCAACTGAAAATCCCCAGTCTTGGGTGACAGGGAATGGAGTAGGGGAAGCAGAAAATAGGGAAGGAGAGCAAACTCCACTTGATGTATGTCATTAGGAGAAGAATAGATGACTAACTCAGCCTCAGTCTCTACCATGACAGAAGCCAATGTAGACTGGTCTGAAGATTTGGGGCAAGAGTCTGAGAAACTTCCTGCTTCCACTTATGTGGAGTGGAAAACTTGCTGTGATGTGTTGAGGACTTGTGTATATCTGTCAGGTAATGTGGTCTTCCTCCTTTTTTGCTACCAAATAGGTAATTAAAAAGCAGTGTCAAGCAACAATTTCAGGTGTGACCTAGAAATTTGAAAAGCATGCAAAAAAAGGCTGATGTCAGGCATTGCTTGGAACTTTCTCACCTTTGTTTTTATCAGAGAAAAAAATGTAAGAAAAAATTGGCAGTGTAAAGGGATATTGAAAGCATGACATATTTGTCTGTTAAGTATAAATATGAACAGCTATGGAGATCTGGTGCTATGGTGCTGGGTTTTAACTCCAGTAACATTCATCTAGTGCCAGGAAACACTAGATTTAGTACCTGAGGGATTGCAGTCTCAAATACCTTCTACATTTTTTTTTAATATGCTGCCAAGAATTTAAATTGGTAAAAGCTGGGGACTGACAAAAACTTGATCCCCAAGAGCTTTTCTGGCACAGGTTTATCAGGGAATATGGTACCATTATTTTTATTATAATTATTTTTTTTAGTGGTGGTCAGGGAGATCATTTATAACTCTGTGACTTCTACTCCCAGATGTATTTTTAAAAATCTTAAATAAACAAAGGGTTTGATTTTCTTTGTGGCGCTAGGAGCTGTCATTCATTTTATATACAATATGCCTTCTTGGATTGTAGTAATTTTAACATACTTCTTGAAAGGTCAAGAGCAGGCAACAGAAAAAAAACTGTGGGGTGCACATTCCCTCCAAACCACTACCACCCATCTGATGTCTCTCTGTTCCAGTGAGGGATGATCTTGCAGTATGTAGCAAAGTAAGTTAGGCAACTCTTTTAGGCCCAGCCTTGCTTTCATTGACGTTAATAACCAGTACATGTTATCCAGTACACATATAATGAAAAAAGGGAAATGTGGGCTTGTAAAGGAAGGGCTGGACTTCCATTGGAGATAGACATCTAACAAAATGACAGTTAACCTTTATTGGATTAATAGTAACCTTTTTATCTTCTCACTAGATAGATGGTCCCTGTGATACCAGAATGATAAGAGAAGCCAAGAATCCCTCTCCTATATTGCAGTTGTGACAGAAGGACCCAAATTAGTTGATGTAAAGACTAGATTCACCTTACAACATCGGGTAGGAAAGTGAAGGAGGATCTAATTTGTATGCTAATTTGTCTTGTTTGTATTGAAGGCCCAGGAAACTGCCTTGCTCCCTGCAGCAGAGACTGTTAGGATGGTGACAATGCTGGCTCTATGAAGATGAGGACTGCATTCATCCTCCAGCCTCCATTTCCAAGTTTTATGTAGCTACTCTGCAAACCCTTTACACATATCAAACAGGCAACTACAAATAAGACCTCAGATAGGTTTAGTCACTTTCTCAAAGTCATATAGTAAATAAGTAGAATAGAAAGTAGAATCACAGAAGTTTCTGATTCCCGGATTTATGCTCATTTCATCAGGTCAGGTTGCAGCCAACAACAGCACATATGAAACTTGAAGGTAATATATACAATACTATCTTTATGGTCCCACATTGCTCTCAAATGCCATAACCAGATCCCCCTAAATGTAATTTCAAGTTCACTCAGTAATAATTTATAGGATGTGGTTGGGTTTTTGTGAAAAGAATTTGTCATCTTGTCCCCAGAACAGACACAGCATGGCTTGTGCTGCCTGGAATGCCTTCAGTTTTATTATACAATTAGGTTAGATCTCTTAGGACTTGTGCTCTTTCTGATACTTGTGCCATGGATAAGCTATCCACTGGATAATTTTTTTCTTGTAAGTCAAAGTACAAGATAAAATTCCTTCCACCTGTTGGAAAAAAATACATGTTTTCTGCTGTATAGAAGCTACGCAAATTTTGGTCTTTTCTTGCATTTCGCTGTTAAAAGAACAAGCACAATAGTTTTCTTATTAAAAGAATTATTGCTTAGGTTTATAGTATGCCTTTTACCTGGAAGGAACACAAACACTTTTCAAATTGCAGCTTGGACCTGGCAAGCTTCTGTGCCCTCTCAGCATCCCGTTGACTTGAATGATGTTCCCAACACATAAAGATTTCTCCATATGGATCCACTTGCATATCTGGCCCTCAAGGCACAATTTGTCCCTTTGCCAAGAGAATAAAAACACTTTGAAGAATGGAAACTTTATACATTTCGGTTCAGAGTTTCCACCTGGGCTTTGTTCCTTGTGGAAGGAGAGGGATTATAAGCTTCCAAAAGCAATGGGTGTTCTAGGATCTGCTGATCTGTCCAGTGCCAGACCCCCGTTTCTTTCTGGCCTCACCACAACACTGTTTTCTGAGCAGCCATGATGGCTTTCCTGCATACTGCTGCACATAAAAGCTGTCTTTCCTACACCCTTCTTCCATTTACCTGAGGGAGCACACACACCCACATATGCATATGGCATGCACTCGGCATCTGTGGGACTAAGGAGGATGGAATTATTACCCCTGCACAAGGGTGTGTTGGTGGTGCTAGCGATGAGAACACTGCAGCTGAGAGTCTGTCCTCAACAGACGACTGAGCATAATCTTAGCAAAGGTCCCTGAGCAGTCTTCCAAAGAACTGAGTGATGAGGAGGATTCAGCTGCAAAGTCAGTACCTTCCCCTGTCTCCTTCCCTGAGCTGTGTGGATGGGCTTCTCTTGCTCTCCCAAAGCAGAAGTAACTCCCAAATGCTTTATAAACAGTGTTCAGTCTGCATGACACCCTGTAGAAATTCAGCCACACATTAACAGGGTGGTTTGATAAGGAAGTATTGTCCCTCCTTGGTACCGTGTGGAATTAAGCAGGGCCCTTTGTTACTCTAAATATTTAGAATTCCTTACCAAAACAAATATATAAATGTGTATTATTTTAGAATACATTTAGTCAAAGAAGTATGCACATCCAGTTAAATTCCTTGTTCAGCCGTTCAACTTGAAGCATGTGTTCATTAATTGCCTGAATGTTCTATGTTGTCATATCTAGCTAGAAGCATCCTAGCTGAACATGCTCCACACAATCACCTCAGATCAATGCAGTGGTAGGTCTCCTTTCATCCCTAGTCCAATAACCCCCCTCCAACAACAGAGGTCCTTTGCGGCACAGGGCCCTGATTTATGTTTAATGCAGCAGTGTTTTTTACTGCTTTTGGCACAAGATGTTTGAAAGAGGTGAAAAAGACACACAGGCAAAAAGTCTGTTTAGAAAACAATTCCAACATAAGCACCATATGCCTTCAACTCATAGGTTCATTTCCAGACAAGTCACCACAGCAAGCTCAACAATTAGCTCCTTCTTTAATTGTTTCCCCTTTAAAGGGGGGGAAGTATGGGACTAGGGGTGGTGTCATTTCCTTCCTATAGGATTTTTTATTATTTTTTTTAACTGTTTTTCTTTCCTTCTGCTGGTTTACTGACTTGTATCTATCTTCCCCTCAGGGGTTTAAAAGCCTCGAGTCAGTCTTATTAGATTTTTAAAGTGCATTTTCTGCTTGTGTGTGTGTGTGTCCCTGTGTTGGAGGAAATGGAATCTTCAAGCACTCAGGAACAGAATGGCTAATACTGTCATTTGTCCACCAGCTTCTGTGCAGGGACAGCAATTTACACCAGCTGGGAACTTGCCTCCACAGTGTCTCATTCATTCCTAGAAATGCAAACACTAAGCTAATGTTGCACATATCTGTCATATTCGGTTAAATCTTTTGATGTGTACATGACTTACATTTCTCTGGACTGGGAAAAGAAAACCCATATTGCTAAAACAAAGATAGAAGCTATAAGAGGAGAAAACAGAACCAACTTATAAAATTCCTCAGTTTTGTTATTCCTTTGTTCTGTGTTATTGCTGATCAGGATAAAACTCTTAATAACTTCACCAAAAGGAGGTGGTTTGGCTAAGAAGGTTTTGTCAGGGCCCAAAGGAGATAAGGTTTTGTACAGTAGTGTTACCAATATCTCTACATGAACTGAGAAGTTAAAAGCTCTCCAACTTTTAAGATTAAAATTGTTTCTATTTTTCTAGGAACTAACCATCGTGCAGTCTTTGGAGCTGTACAGCAGCAGGGAGTAAAAATATTCTTCCTTGTGTTTCACAGCAAAAGAAAGGCAGTGCTTAAACAGTAGCAGTAACCACGATCATCAGACACCTGGAGAAAAACAACAAGATTTAAAATTTAGACTGTTGTGTACTAATTATGGCTACTAATTGTCCATTACTCTGGCATAAGGTGTATATCACTGTCGGTTGAACAGTAATGCTGAAGAGCTCGTATTTTCACTTAAATTATTCAAAGAATAAAACACCATTTTCATAATCCAGTTAAAGTTATGAGGGAATAATACATTCACTGTGTATTTTTTGCATTGAGTCTCAAGAAATCATTTGCAAATAATTCTTTAAGCCTCTTGGCCAGTTCCATTGCATATGGGCAGCAGGTTCTCCCAGGGTGCCCATACTCCTACAACAGTCCATTCCTATGGCAGAGGAATATCCACTTGTGGAAGCATGCAAAGCCTTGTTAAGCTTGCTTGTATAGCTGCGGAAGGAAACAAAGTTTACGTTAGGAATGAATGGGAGGGGCTCTACTGTGAACAGACCCTTGTATTTCCTCTGCCATGATCTGTACTTCTAAAATACAAAATTCTTATCCCAGGTCTTAGTAAGGGAGATATCTCTTCCTTTTTAATAATTAACATTAAAATATAAAATAAACAGTGGAAAAAAAAAAACAGAAAAAATCAAGCAGAATGGGGATAGAGGGGAGAAGGACGTAGGGAAACTTGTGCTTTTCCTTTTTTCATCAAAAGCCAACTGGAAATCCAAAAAGCTAGTGCCAGTGACACCATCTGCCCAGAGATCCCACAGCATTTAACAAACATCAGCAGGCCTGCTGATGGAACGTCGCTAGCTGGAAGTTAGCTCAGGACTAACAGTTTGCTGAGAAGTTAGTTGGAACATTGACTATTGAGGCTGCCACACTAAGTGAGCGGTCTGGTAGAGCCCCAAGGGGTTGCCTGCACTGACAGTGTCCTCTCCCTTGGACAGCCTCCTCCAGAGTCCTGCCTGACAGCACACACACTTAAGAAAGGATGAAATGAGGTCTGTTTAAGAGATGACTTTTCTTTTTTCTTTTCTTTTCTTTTCTTTGTTCAGACTTTTCTTTTAGTGCAACACAGCCAAGCGAAAAACAAGGCAAGATGATCCCAAGAGATGTTCCTTCCACCAGTATGTGATGGCTGTGCCAGAGTGCTCTGCTGCACAGGCAGGAAAAATGTTTGGCATAGTAAAAATATGACACCAAAAGAGAGAGGAGAGAGATATTTTCTGGAATGAAGGGAATTAGATGATGGTCAGTGGGTGGGAACATGACTGCTGAGGTGGAGGTATAGACAGAAACCCAGCTAGGCAAGGCATCTTTTCTGGCCTCTTTGTTGGTTTGGTTTGGGGGATTTTTTTGCCTTCCTTTGATAGCTTGGAAAGAGAAGATGGGCAGTGCAGTTTGGACCTTCCCAGTGAACAATCTATAAGTCAAGATGCAGATCCGAATAGTACAGTGCTTCTAGTGCAAAATAAAATTTTTCCATCTCTGGACTCTGTGTCTGCCTTGCCTTTTGTAGCCTCTGCCCCTTCCTTGCCCATTCTGCCCTTCAGTCACCCTTCAGTCTGTGTCTGGACAGCACTTCATGTTGGTTCATGAAATCCTACCAATCCACGGGGTTTTTTTTCCCCAAAGTATCAGACTAGCAATCACATGTCTGCCCCATTGACCACAAACTCATATATCCTCCCACCTCCTCCTCCTTTTTCTTCTTTTTTTCCCTAGCAATTAAAAATAAAAGTGAAATCTAAGACCAAACAAATCAATGTTTACGGATTTGTAATAAGTTTCTTTCTATTTATTTATTTATTTCCTCTTTAGTCACTAAAGAAACAGCAGTAACTTGCAAGGAGCAGTTGTTGCCAGAGGGTGAATCATAGCTATATTGATTTGATTATGTAAAAGCTCAGAGGAACCTAAAGCCAGATACAGAAATATCTCATAGTCCAAACCCTGTGGGACACACACTAGTAAAAAAGCAATCTTTATATTGTTCCTGATAAAAGCATCATTAGTTTCCTCACAGTGAAACCATTTCTCTGCTGATACAATGTATGGTTTTCCTTTTCTCTAGAATCCACTCAGACATAATTAACACTCAGTTACGAGACCGGCTTCACTCTGGTGTGCATGTTTTGAGGGCAGCGAGAGGGTGGGTGCACAAGCCTGAGTGCCTCTGAATCACTTACTTGCCCCTCTGTGGAGCAGGGGTCTGGCTCCCAGTCTGTGGGGGACACTGGTTTCAGGTTTTGTCACCCTCCCCTGGGCCCTCGGTCACCCATCCAGTGGGGCTGTGACTGTCAAGTGCTCCTGCCGTTATTCTGCCTGCAAATCTGTCTCTCACTCCCTTCCAGGCTTTATACCACAACAAAGGCATGAAATTGCACAACCGTAGGCAAACAGTCCTGCACACGTAGGCCCATTCCCAGCCTGCCACAACAGAACACACATGCGTGTGGTTTTCTGCAGAGTGACTCCTTGTAGGGACCCCAGCACGGGGGTAGAAATCTGCTGCCTTAGCTGGCTTGAAAGTGGGGCAGAAAAAGGGTAGGTGCAAAAGGTTTAAACTGAAATGCTACAGAGAGATAAGCCTATAGAGTTTTACCCATTATTCTGCTAGCCCTGTGGCTAATACCTGGGCCGATAGAAACTAGGATAGACAAATTCATTGATCTCAGGGTTTTCTGTATATGGGGAAGGGAAAATACGATCCTGCCTTTCAGAAACTATCCTGCTTGTGCAAGCCTGCATGACAGAGGAAAGATGTATTGTGAGTCAGTCTACTTCATTCACCTCTGGTTCTTTCTTTCTTATCAATTTCAGTCTTCTTTTGGCCCAGTCAAAGGGAAATGCCAATGAACTTTAACATCGCCAGTTTGAATCTGCAACGTGGGACGTGGCTGTAAGATAATGCAAAGTGTTAACATGGTACTTGAGGTGATAATAGACAGACGTGGCACAGTTATGCTACTTGCTAAAATACTAAGTGCTTTAGAGAGGAAACCTTATGAAGGTGAGAGAAGGGAAAGAGAAGAAAGAGTCATTTCAATGCCTGCACCTGTCTTCTGTTCAAACCAATGTGAAGACTCCTCAAGGAAATTTTAAGGCATTTGGGAGTTTTGCTGACAACTCTGAAGGATTAATACACACAAAATTTGAAAAAAATGCCAGAAAACTCTAAATGTCTAAAGGTGATGATTTTGGGAGGTCATTTTACATAGTTGCATTGAAACTTATTGCAGCATCACTAATATAAGAATGGTATTCAACTCACCATCTTAAACTCTCCAATAAATGGGATTACTTTTAACCAACAAATTATTCTTTTTTTTGTCTTTGAGTTTAATTCATGTTTTATCTCTCTCAGAGCTGTTCCATTGTTTGCAATTCTGGCTATCATACTGCTTGAACTGTTCAGGAAGTGCCATATAGCTGCATACAGGCTAAAGCACAACATTTAGGAGGCTTGTAAAATCAAGCCTGCTGAGCACTTTGCATAACTAGTGCTTAAGAAGAAAGGCTGTTCATATAAATTATTTATTCACCCTACCATTTGCAGAGATTTTTTCATTATCAACAAAGGAATAAAGCCAGTGGTTTCAGTTCTCTTCACTGTTTCTGCAGCACCTACAAAGGTAGGTCCGGGACTGCATAGTACAGTTTGTGCAAGATAGCAACCCGCTGCCTGATCAACTTGTTCAAGTAGGACAGATTATTGCTGCTCACACTCACATCCTTTTGTCATCGTGGTACAGTCCTGAATCCCAAAGAACACTGAATGCCTTCATCCACGTGGAAGCCACAAAACACTCTCCTCAGCTCCCCAGCAGTGGCAGATGGGCCCACTGACTGTCTTCTAGGGTTGGACCTAGTGCACAGTCTCTGAAGGTCTTTTAGCACAGAAGTGGGAACAAAACACATGAAAAGGAGGGTTTATTGGACAAGTAAGTAAGTGATTCACACATCTTTTACTCAGTAGCACAGGAAGATTTTAAGTAAATATTAAGGGCACTATGATTTGATGGGTTTACTCTGAATTCTGAACACATATATGTAGTTGAACCACATCAGGAGTCTTCTGACACACCTGTGTTCTTCATTGGTTTTAATGGTAACTTAAGAGAAGACTCAATCTTTTGCATGACCTTTGGAAATTGAATGAGATGCCACATGGCCCACAGCATTACAAGTCTGTCGAAACCATCAGTAGATATCTGTCCCTTCAGTTCTCTCAGCATTCAAAGCAGATGAATCTGACACCTTAATTATGCTCAAGAAGAGCTGCTTGCATTTGATGGATGGCATGTGATCCAAACACATTTGTGCTCAAAAACACCTAGAAACTCCCTAGGTCCATCCTCTCTGAAGTTCTCAAAAATTTTGATGCAAGAGAAGCTGACATGATCAGAAACAAAGCACATAAGAAAACCTTGTGAGAGAGAGGAAAAAAACAAATGCTTTTCAAGCAGATGCTGCAGTTTTGGAGTAACCAACACACAATTTTGTTTTCCATAGACTTACTGACTGAAATGCTCTTTAATTAGAATTCACCTCCACACATTATAAGCCGCAAAGCAAGATTCCACCCTAACTTATCTGAGAATACCAGGATTTTTGGTTTAGAGAAAATTTGTTCTGTTCATTTATTGGAATTTAGTTATTCTGATTGTCTTGAGCTTCTTTATGTACAAAAAACAGGCATCAATGAGAGCACCAAGGAAAAGCTGGGACCAAAACCACCAATGTCAGTGGATTTCCATGACCACTAAATGTGAACCCTCATTATGATAAGTCTTAGCAATTGAAAAAGTGGCTAAACACAAATGGTTAAGTACATACAACGAACACCCATATGTTTTGGTTTTTTGCTGTCTACATCTATTCATCAAGGAACTCTCTTACAAAAGGTGTTCTTGCATTGAAAAATGCTCAGTTCATTGGCTTATTCTCTGCAAGAATTAATAAACCCCTGAAAAACTGCTGCTCACAGCAGCTTTAATAGCTCTGTCCGGCTGCTTCCCAGTCTCTAACCCTTGAAAATAAAACAAACTCTAACTATAAATCAAGACCACTGAAATGAAGACCATTCGCACATCACAGAGAGTGATTTTATAGGTGGAACGTGGACTTGCTAATTTTTAGAATAAATTATTGTGCTTTATTGTATGCAGTTCCATTTACACACTTCTAGTTGCAAAAAAAAAAAAATAGCAAGCCGTGTCACAGGCTGATTTTACATGTCTACTTTTTTCCAGGCAGGTCTCAGTATTGCTTAGCTGACAATGTGCCAGGAAAGCCCTTTCATTAAAATAAACACTAATACACACGTTGTGAAGTTATCTCACTTAATATCAATGATCTTTAATATTGTTGTTTTATTACCAGAATAATATTTCTGTCTGACAAGTCTGGAGTCAATATTTAACAGATTTAGGTCAGATTTAGAAATAGGATTTTGCAAAAACCTGGCAAGACTAAATTCTGACTGCAAACTCATAAAGTAGGTTTACAGATTACAAAATGAGCATTTTCATAAATATGCATGTCTCATAAATATTTGAGAAAAAAATGAAATGAGATCCAAAATCTAAATGATTGTCTAATTAATAATTCTTTTGATAGGGCAGTCTTGAATACATATCAAACACGTGAGAAGAAAGAGAAAATGAGAGAAAGAAACCAACAAGGAAGGAGGGAAGGGGCAAATGCAGGAGTGAGAGGAGAGGTGAGGAAAAGAAAGGAAAAAAGAGAGAGGAAAGAAGGAAGGAAAGAAAAAGGTAGGAAGGAAGGAAGAAAGGAAAGAAGAGAGGGAGGGAGGGTGGGAGGGAGGAGGGGAAAGGCGGGAGGACTTCTCTTTTGAAACAGTAGCAAGATTTTTAAATTCTACTTCTCCATTTTAAAGTTTGAAAATCAGTGAAGAAGACCCTTTAATCTCATCAATATTATATGAAAGTCCTCACATGTACAGCCTGTTGCACATGAAAGATTGCTGTTTGATTCCCGGCACAGCTGGGGTCCAGGGCTTCAGGCAGCAGGATTGCATGAATTTAAGAACACTTTCTACTTGAGGAAGTGAAAATCCTGAGGAAGAGGAGGTCGGAGAAGCATGCTGATGTTGGCTCTGTGGACATCGCTGAGATTCAGCTTTGAATGGGAATCCTACATTGGTTACTCCCGTGATAAATGTCAGCCTAAGCTACAGTGGTCAAAATGTATAAAAAGTGATTCAGTAATGATTTCAGAAAAACAAGCAATCCCATGTTAAGTGTAGAGTTCTATTTCCTGTAATTTGGAAGTATTTTGACAGAGCTGAGAAATACCTAACTCTTGGATGAATGACCATTTCCCATAGAATTTGAGAAGTGTTTTTATTGTTTTCTTTAGATCGTTGTCCCACTGAAAAGGTTTTTAGTATCTACTTAGAGAACAAGAACAATGACGGCAAATCACAATGTGCAGTGAGTGTCTTATTAAGTCGATCATTTGACTGATAGGCACCCAAACAGATTTAAGAACAGTGAAAGGGAAGAAACAAGCAGTCCTATAGTGTCCTGTGCACTGCTTTGAACGGTAACGCTGAAGATGTGTTGGGCAGTGGTGTGACGGTAGCTGAGCTGTAGTTCTACCTCTCTTGGATGGCACAATGGAGCCAGAGCTACACCTGTGGAGCATGTGGCTAAAATTGCTTCTCTTTGGAGCAAGTGATAGAGCTGTGATTCATAAACTGGCATTCTGGTTCCTGTCTCATTCTTTGAATTGCGGCAAGATCTTCACAGTCCCCAAACTTATACCCATTGTTTCCATATCTAGGAAATCACACCAGAAATGTAAAATCCATAAAATCAATGGAAAAACAGGTTTGTGTAAGTTTGAGTCATCTTTCTAAGCTTGTGATTTTCAACTAAGCTGAACAACTTTTGTTGACATTCACCAGTACTGCTGTTTATGAAGTTACTGTACTTGTTCACCCATGCAATCACTGACTACTAGGAATTTCTGCCTTTTCCACATACCACATAACCATCCTCATCTGTTCCCTGGTGGAAAAAGAGTCTGTACTTAGAGCCACTCAAGGATTACGGCTTCTGCTGCATTTTTCAGAATAGTTAAGAGGATGGGTTTCTTTCTAAAGGAGTGGCTTTAAAGATTCAAGAAATGATTTTAAATCTCTTTTCTACGTACAGAACAACATGCATAGCAAAATGCAGCCAAGGTGCATTAAAAATAAACAAGAGATAAGAGAGGAATCTAGCTATTACTTTTTTTAGGGAATTTTATTTAAGAGTTCAGAAGAACTCCTACCTTCACAGTCTGTGAAGAAATAAAAGCTTTGCAAGTTACTAAGGATAAGAAACTTAACATTTATCTGTCAGGCACTGCACACAGGGACATGGAGGTGGCTGAACTCATTAGGGTGGCTAAGTATTTGCCAGACTCAGGCCAAAACCCCTTCTTCATTATGAAATATTAGTCCA
Organism: Neomorphus geoffroyi; assembly: GCA_033558235.1. Classification (NCBI taxonomy): domain Eukaryota; kingdom Metazoa; phylum Chordata; class Aves; order Cuculiformes; family Neomorphidae; genus Neomorphus; species Neomorphus geoffroyi. Next base: position 27,145,728 of record JAUMJM010000048.1, on the reverse strand, counting down.
ACTTTTCAAGTTATAGCCAGGAAATTATTTCTATGGATTGTGTAAGTGCAAGGATCACATCTGTTCTCCAAGGTGTTTAAGCATAAAATGCTAGCGCTTTGCTCAGAAACTATTTGCATTATTAAGATGGACAGGTTTTGTGAACACAAATACACATTTGCATAATTTTAAAGGTGCAAATTTAGGGGCCAGTTTTGATCATTTGGCCTGTAACCACTGATTTTCTATTGTCCTTATAGCAGCAAAAAGGTATTTTTCCAGACAGAACTTTAAAAAACATGTGCTCTCCATGAAATATCCACCATGACTCTCCTAAATGGAAATGTGTTTCTTGCTTTTGGTCTCATCTCCTCCAAGGCTAAAAAAATTGACTTCCCATCATTATTCTTAGTAAGTGGCAGATACTCAGCACATAGATGCTGCAGTCAAGGGCACTCTACAAATGCTTTGTTATATTATTTACATATTAAGAAAATTAATGAAGTACTAGAAGCAGCTCCAGATGTGTTACGAGTAAAGACTGGATGTTTGGGATTACAAGGAACCTATCAGAAAAAAAAATGACTAGAAAGTACAATTGGTTGGACAGAGAACACTGCTAAAGAAACTACTACAGGTACAGAAGTATGGATAAAAGGTGAGACACTGGCACCTGGAAGAAAGAATGAAGACTTATACAAAGAAAGTTTCTGTAAGCAATTTACATCACCTACTTGGACTTGTGCAAAGCATTCAACACTGTCCTGTGCAACATTCTTGTCTCTTAATCGGAGAGACATGGATTTGACAACTAGCCTCAGTGGATAATGAATTGTCTGGACTGTCACATTCAAAGAGTTGTGGTAAGTGATTCAGTGTCCAAGTGGATACCAGTGACAAGTGGTGTTTCTCAGTGGTTGGTATTGGGACCAGTGTTGTTTGTGATCTTTGTCACATACACAAACAGTGGGATTGACGGCACCCTCAGCAAGTGTGCTGATGGCACCAAGACGTGTGGTGCAGTCAGCATAATTCAGGGAAGAAATGCCATCCAGAGGGACCTTGACAGACTTGAGAGGTGGCCCTGTGTGAACCTCATGAAGTTCAACAAGGCCAAGTGCAAGGTCCTGTACCTGGGTCAGGGCAACCCCAAGAACAAGTACAGGGTGGGCAGAGAATGGATTGAGAGTAGCGCTGTGGAAAAGGATTTGGGGATATTGATTGATGAGAAGCTCAACATGAGCCAGCAATGTATGCTTGCAGCCCAGAAAGCCAACCATATCCTGGGTGTATCAAAAGAAGTGTGACCTGCAGATCAAGGGAGGTGATTCTCCTCCTCTACTCCACTCTTGTGAGACCAACCTGGAGTACTGCATCCAGCCCTGGAGTCCTCAGCACAGGAAGGACACAGATCTGCTAGAGTAAGTCCAGAGTAGAGCCACAGAGATGATCAGAGGGCTGCAGGACCTCTGCTACAAGGACAAGCTGAGAGAGTTGAGGTTGTTTAGCCTGGAGAAAAAAATTTCTGGGGAGTCCTTATAGCAGCCTTCCAGTACTTCCACTAATATTTCTAAATAAGGAGAAGATAACCCATAATCAAATTGTGCATGAAATTGTGTCAGAAAACTCAAATCAGCAAAAGGGTAAGCAGGAATGTTTGGGGCCAAATATATGAGTTTTATGGCAAGTGAAAGTAGATCTGGTGTTCAGCATCAGAGCAAAATGTGCCAAATTAACTCACTATGCTCACATTTGACAGAATTAGAGACCTTCAAGACAAAATCACCCTAAATAACTGTAATTGCTATTTTTCTTAGTCATATAATCACCAGATAAGTCCAGTAAGTCCAAGTGATGGCTTGGAGTCTTTAGTGCCTGCATGAACTGCACCTCTTCAACTGGGCCAGTAACATTGTTCTGCCTTTACGGTTCTAGGAATAAGTTGAAGACTTTCCATAACTCGACACCTATAATTGATAAAAAATCTATACAAAAGTTTATTTTAAAATTACAGAAAAAAAATTAGGAAGACAATATATCATATACTTGCATGTTCCTTACCATTACAGTTTGATACCAGGTCTATACCTCCTCCTCTTCAAGAAACGAAATGTGAAGTTGATGAAAAATCAAGATCATAAAAAATGTTAGATGTCTGGAGAATGAACAAGTATGTGTCAGAACCTTTTATTTATGCACTGACAGGTAAAATCAGAAAGATAAGACACTTTGTACAAATCAGGACCCTGACCAAAATCCTTTCCTGATCAACTAGATTTTTTAATAAGGCTTTTATTATTATATGCCCTTGAAAATTCTGAGTCTGGGGAGCTGCAGGGAGCATGTGATACTACTTAATAATGTTTGAATTTTATATTAGTGTATTTATTTACCACATGTGCTGTTTGTACAGCCTGGTGATTAGTTTAAAGCAAAACCAGCCAGGATTTCTGTTTCAAATTCTGATGTTCACTTGCTATGGGACACAAGGACAACTCCTTATTTAACTGTGATAGGAGTGAAATAAAAAGACTTACTCGACGCTACAGTTTTCAAGCACTCTAAAGGAGTGTGGCAATTATCAGGTGAAATCTTCAATACTTTCTAATCTTGGTAGATATTCAAATAGCTCCCAGAGCTATACCATTTGAGCATCTACAATGCGTAGATGCTATTTCACCTGTTCTGATAAGGAATTTCTATGCAACCTAATAGAAGAAGCAAACCTTGAAACAAATTTAAAAAAAGAAAAAAATTCTACATAAAGAAACAATAGAAAGCCACATGGAGAAATACAAGCCAAATGAAAATTAACTTCAAATGTTTGCACTCTGCAGTATATTGTGTTCACACAACCAATTAAAAGACTTGCCATCTCGTTTGGAAAATATCTATTGATTTCCCAGTTCATCAGATCAGCTTGATGTGTCCGGCAATGGCTTCTATGACATCATCAATATTTTTCTATTTAGAATAATGACTTATTTTATATGCCAAGAGCTATAAAAAAGACAATATACATATATTTCTAAGGACATCAGCTTAAAAACTATCTCGATTTCCCCCTTAACATACAATATTTTTTATCCACCTTTTTAAAAAAAATTTGGGTCTTGCCATGAAATTCATTTATGGAACTCAGTAAATTTGTTTAGTTTATAAACCAACCTCTAAATCATGTTTCCCCTATTAGATGCTGTCGCCTTGGCCTGCATTTGGGGTCCAAATTACACACATTTTTCTTTTAGAGTATGCAGAACACATTTCAGAGAAATCCTCCCAGACCTGCTGCCCCCCTCCCCCTTTCTTCTTTTGCAGCCTCCTGTATCTTTTAACTGTCTGGATTCCAACTGCTACGTATTATCTCTAAATCATTCTATAGAGTCAAAAAGGCATCCATTTAGTGAGATGTTTATTCTGTTCAATTTACTCATCTATGTTTTTTAAGCTACAATTACAGCTGACTCTCAGCCCAGTTTCTAGCAGTGGAAAGGAATATTTATATGCCCTGGACATAGATGTGCCCTTAATCAGAACTCCCAACAGCATTAATTGGCATAGAAAAAAAATCAAGCAAGATCTGAGCCAGGAACCAGCAATGAGACAGCTTTGACATGTTATCCCATGTAATTCTTTCTTCTAATATTCTCACTCTGGGAATAAGGGAGGGAGAAAAAATTCCTCATCTTTCCTACTTCTTTCCCGCCTACTCAACACAGTAGGCATTCAAGCTCCCTGGGATGCCGTTTCGCTGTGACCCAAGATGCATGGCAATTTAGAAAGTTTGGAAATCTCCTTGCAGATGGAAGTGCAACAAAAGAGGGTTGTATTGCTCCTTTTGCATATTCCTGGATTGGTCTACTTTTATTCGATTCAATCTGTTTCAAGGGATGTGGCCCATGGGGCCCTGTGCTAGGCAGGCTAGAGCATATTTCTACCCTTGCAGTAGGGTTGAGTGACACAAAGCCAGACCTTTGCCACCAGCAATGACATCACCTGCTCACATTCCAAACTAAGGCTGATCACAGAACTTTGAATAAACAAAACAAAACACATGACCCCAAACCCACTAATTTATAGCACCACTTCAGCAGTTCCTGGAATGTGGTTTGCTGACATCTGGTGGTTAACAAAGCTATGAGAGGTGGTTTGCCAGTCAGACATGGAAAGTTAAAAAGGAAAATTTGGGAACACTGAACACATGTGCAACCATGGTGCTAAACAGTGGATAAAGGTCAAGATTTAAACCCCAGATTTCAGGAGCTACTGTCCTATTCTGCAGACAGATCAAAGGGCAACACTTATTCTTGTATTGCTTTAGCTTGGTAATCATTTCACCCAGCAAAAAGATCTGAAGTAAATGAAGTAAAGCAGCAGCTTCTGTGTCATGTGTGCTCCCACTTAGGATGTTTCTGTTACTCTTCCTTCCTTCTTGGCTCACGACTCCTACCCCTGACATGGCCCCATGGCCTCAGAGGAAATCTCTGATATCCTCTGTTGCTGGGATCGGAGACGACACTTGCAGGGGCAGGTGCTCAAAGCCATGGAGGTAAGGAAGAGACAAGTCTGCTGCAGGAAAACTCTGGGTAAGGTTTAGTTCATCTCTTCTGTTTGGGGCCTAAATGCCTGGTTTGAACGTATCTTTGAAAGTGAGTCTAAGTTGAAACTGAGTCAGTGGGAGTGTGCACAAAGTGTGGAGCTGGCCAGGCCCCCAGACATGTGTTCAGCTGGTGGAGATGTACTGCTTCCCCCACTATCCCTGACTGTCCTCCCCACCACACACTGCCCAGTAACTCAGAGAGAAGACCAGGATTGCATTAAATTCATCCTCTGAGAATAAAAAAAAAGCAAACCCTCCATCTCAGACATTATTAAAGACTGCTATGAGTCATGTTTGTCCTTGGTTATATTCCTTCCAAGGAAGTGCTTTCCTCTGCCCATGGAAATGTACACTAAATATAAACACAGCTTTCTCAGTGACATTTGACCAGTTTAATGACTATACCATCTTCAAGGACAATTTCTGTTGTTATGTACTAAATCCAGATTGTTCCCATTTGCCTTTTTCTGACAGAATAGTGACTAAAACAGGCCACAGTCTGTTTGAGTCTGAAATAATTTCTGGTTACATGACTTCCTGAAATTTTCCATTTAATAAATGACAAACATTCTCTCCTTTTGCTTGTTACCAGTCAACATGCATTACTCCTTTCAACACTGTATTGTCTTATCCATTTTTCTAGCTTTGTCACTGATCCCCTGATCTCCCTAACTGCTAGCACTGGTCCTGACAATTTGTTGAAATTACATTGAATTAATTGCTAAAGACACTACTAAACTCAATTCAAATGAATATCCTTTTAAGATTGATCTGCTGTGGAAAATCTTGCTCCAAATGGCTTTTCCTAGCCCAGACCTGATTTAGTTAAGAAGGATAGACTTCTCTATTAGACAATAAAGGAAGTGATGGTCAAGAGCGGGTCTGATTAGCATACTTTTGAAAAATTAAAAAACATATTCACACTAACCATGCTACAAATAAGATTAAACTCAGGTTATGTTAAAGCAATGTAAAATGTTGTGTGAATATGTCTTTAGGGTGAGTGCCCTGATGCCGTTTAAACTACTGTTTCAGACTGAGTTTGTAAAAAATCATCAAAATACCGTCTTTACACATGACTCTTGGGACAGATGATCATTGCAAAGTGTTAGTTCTCAATTCTCTTTTGCAAGCAGGGGTAGGCCAGCATTTTCAGTATCTGCTTGGTGAGACAGTAGTTCATTTCTTTATTAAGGGCTAAAATCTGTCCTCTGATATGTGTGAATGGCTCCCATTGAAGTGAATGAAAATGTCAATTAATTATTTAGCTTAGTTACAGGGGTATAACTAAAGCAGTAATGAGAAGAAATTAAAAGAAGAAAAATTTAGATTGACTATTAGTAGAAAATCCCAGACAGTCAGGCGATTTATAGCACTGGAGCACATGTATGATTTTAAAAATGTGGTTGATGTTGCTTTTTTTCTTAAGGTTCCATCCATGTATATTTCAGTTCTTAAACTGGATCTGGACTACACTTTGCCCATCATCATAACATTAGACAGTGGAATAATTTCTCAAGGGAAACGAACACTTGGGAACATTTAAATTAGATTGGAGAAACATCAGGAAATATAGCACAGAAATCAATTCCACATTAACAGGAAAATGTAGTGGTTGATCTTTATCTTTTCTACGTTCCACATAGTGTTTATAATTTAGCTCTTGTAGCTTATTTCCAACTGCAGGATATGGAGGTCTGAGGACGTGAAAAGAGGCAATTGTAGTTAACTTCATTACCTATGCAGGCTACATATATGCCACCAGGTGGATAAATACTGCTACTCCTTACCACAACCAGTGGTTTTCTATTTGGAAAGTGCCCAGACCCTACAGAACGTGGTTTGCCACATCTGCAAGCATCCTGGCTTGTATCAGAAGTGGTACAGTCAGCAGGAGTAGGCAAGTGATCATGCCCCTGTACTCAGCACTGGTGAGGGTGCATCTTGAATACTGTGTTCAGTTTTGGCCCCTCAGTACCAGAAGGACATTGAGTTGCTCAAGTGTGTCCAGAGAAGGGCAACGAGGTTGGTGAAGGGTCTGGAGCACAAGTCTTACCAGGAGCAGGTGAGGGAAGTAGGGTTGTTTAGCCTGGAGAGGAGGAGGCTGAGGGAAGACCTTATTGCACTCTACAACTGCCTGAACGGAGGTTGTAGCAAGGTGGGTATTGTTCTCGTCTGCCAAGTGACAAATGATAGGATGAGAGGAAATGGCCTCAAGTTGAGACAGGGGACGTTTAGATTGGATATTAAGAAAAATTTCTTTACAGAAGGAGTGATTAAGCATTGGAATAGGCTGCCCAGGGAAGTGGTGGAGTCACAATCTCTGGAGGTGTTCAAAAAACTTGTAAATGTGGCACTTCAGGACATGGTTTAGTAGGCAAAGTGTTGCTGATCTGACAGTTGGACTGGATGACTTTGGAGGTCTTTTCCAGCCTTAATGGTTCTTTGATCTTTCTAAGCAATAAGAATAGACTGATTAAGCCAAGGCATTCTTATTTCACAGCCTGAAGTATCCCTGACATGTAGGAAACACAGTGCTTACACCCACTGTTGGCAAAGTCTGATATTGAATGAAGGTGGTTTTGTGTGTTTCCATGCCATGTCTCTGGACAAAGGTAAGGATCGCCCTTCCTATTGGAGACTGTCAGAGTGACCCTGCTGTTCATTTGGATGATCCTTTGATACTTGAATAAAGCAGCAAGGCACACACATATAATCCAGCAATCCCACTGCTGTGTAGTCTAACTCCATAAATTTTGCAGTCTGCTTTCTCGAGATAGTAAAAGTGTGCGCTCCTCTTATGCAGCCTGGGAAACCGGAATGCCATTCTAAAATGCGCTTCTGCTAACCTTATCTTCAGCAGAGAATCTGTACATCGTCTTTAGCATAGAATAAAACACCAAATCATATGCCACTAGTATAAGAGAGCTGAAAATCACAGATGCAGAGGGTAATATGTAAATCATACAGCGTTCAAAACTGTTCTGTAAACGCACTGGCACATGCATATTCTAAACCGTGCAGCAGAAATGATGGCAAAGCCTTTATATTTTTTGATAATGCAACTCTGAAACACTGATGGCAGACTGTCTCTACCTCATGTTACATAGGACAAGGAATAGGACAGGGCGTCGGTGCCTCTCAATTCATAGACATGCCATACAATACAACAAGCCAGCTTTATAAAGGTGTGCTGAATGACGCTCTGTGCCTGTAAGGGAAATTTAATTGGATTTCTTTATAGCTTGCAACAATCCAATGAAAAATTATGTAAGAATAGCATGATTCAATTTCAGCATGAGCTTGAATAATAATATTTTTTTTAAAAGGGAGAATTCATGAACATACAGAAAAAAATCTTAAATATGAAAACAACCTAAACCAGCAGTTTTCAACCCAAATAGACTGCATAGTCCAACTTTATTCACAACAGCACTGACATTTTGTGTGTCATTGTCCCAAGTTAGGATATAAAAGCACAAATCATAACCCCTTTGATGTGAATATACAGGCTTTCATAGCTTCTGGGTTTGACTTTTTGAAAGAATAATGCTGTCTTTCATTCTGTCCCCATACTCTGAATAAAAGTGAGTGAGAAAAGAAAAGAAAAGAAAATATTGCCTCATCCAGCTATCAGATCCACCTCAATGAATAATGATGAGTTCAAGCATTACAAGTTCTAGTTGCTTGGGTGTAACTTGAATATTTCTGTACTTCTCTTCATGTTTTATATACATTTTCACATTAAGTAGTTGCCAAATAAACACTTCCAGGGAGGGGGCAGCCACAGCTCCTCTGGGCAACCTGTGCCAGTGCCTCACCACTCTCAGTGTGAAGAATTTCTTACTCATGTCTAAGCTAAACCTTCCCTCTTCCAAATTAAAGCCATTCCCTCTTCTCCTGTCACTACTTGCCCTTGTAAAAAGTCCCTCCCCTGCTTTCCTGTAACCCCTTCAGGTACTGGGAGGCCGCTACAAGGTCTCCTCAGAGCCTTCTCTTCTCCAGGCTGAACAACCCCAACTCTCTCAGTCTGTCCTCATAGCAGAGGTGCTCCAGCCCTCTGACCATCTTCATGGCCCTTCTCTGGACCCATTCCAACAGTTCCACATGCTTCCTGGGTTGGGGACTGCAGAACCGTATGCAGTACTCCAGGTTGGGTCTCACGAGAGCAGAATAGAGGGGAGAATCACTTCCCTCGACCTGCTGGCCATGCTACTTTTGATGCAGCTCAGAACAGGGTTGGCCTTCTGGGCTGCGAGTGCGCATTGTCAGTTCATGTCAAGCTTCTCATCAATCAGCACCCCCAACTCCTTCTGCGCAGGCCTGCTCTCAATCACACCTTCCCCCATCTTGTACTAAAATTGCAGATTGCCCTGACCCAGGAGTAGGACCTTGCACTTGGCCTTGTTGAACCTCATAAGGTTCACACAGACCCACTTCTCCAGCTTGTCCAGATCCCTCTGGATGACATCCCATCCTTTTTGTGTGACACCTACATCATTCAGCATCATCTGCAAACTTGCTGAGGACGCACTCAACCTCACTGTCAATATCATCAATGAAAACATTAAACAGCACTGGTCCCAGTATGGGCGCCAGAAGGACATCACTTGTCACAAATCTCCATCTGGACATTGAGCCATTGACCACTACTCTCTGAATGCAAACAGTCTGTCCCTGCTTGCACTCCCTGAGCAGTTCCATCTTGCTCTTCAGTTTGACCAGCAGATCTTGGTTCAGGCACTCTGGGCTGTCCCCTTCCCTGCCAGATCTCCTGCATCTGGGTACTGAGTGTTCTTGCGCTCTGTGGAAAGCATCCTTAAATATTTGCCAGCTGTATTCTTCTCCCTCATCCCTGAGGACTGTTTCCTAGGGGGTCCTACTGACTAACTCCTTGAAGAGCTGGAATTTTCTTTCCTAAAATTTAGGGTCCTGACTATATTCCTCACCTGTCCCATATCCCTCAGGACTCCACTAATGTGTGATCACTGCAGCCCAGGCTATCTCCAATCTTGACATGACTGATGAGCTCACCTGCATTGGCGACCATCAGGCCCAGTATTGCAACCACTCTTGCAGGGGTGTTTATTACCTGGGTTAAAAAGTTACATGTGACGCACTGTAGGAGTCTCCTGCCTAAATCTTGCTGTGTTACTTTTCCAGCAGATGTCAGGGTGATTGAAATCCCCCTGTAGGATGAGAGCTTGTGAGCGTGAAGCCTCCTGAGAAGGCTCCATCAGCAGGTTCCCCTTGATCGGGTGGCCTGTAGTAGACACCAGCCACAAGGTTCCCTTTGTTGCCCTGGTCTTTTATTCTCATCCATAAGCTTTCGTTTTCATGGCTGTTCTTCAGGAACAGCTTTTCACACGCTATCCATTTCCTCATAATAGAGGGCAATGCCTCTACCCCTCCTTCCTAGTCTCTCCCTTCTGAACAGCCTGTAGCCATTGATAGCCACACTCCAGTCATAGGATTCATACCACCGAGTTTCAATAGCAATAATCCTAGTGTTATTTAAAATTTTGCATTAAGTTTTAATCTGTTTTTCATATGTTCTTGGTGCATATGTTCTCAGTGCAGCACAAAATTTTGGACTGGAATGTAAAAGTACTTTGCATTATCCTCAGTGACTTCAGCATATCAGGAGGAGACAAATGGGTCTTATCACTCCAGAAAAGACCAGAAGGATGTTTGAAACTGTAGAATAAACATGTAAGTTTTATTCTTCTGGTAAAATTAACTGCATTAAAAATGGTATCCATATTGATATTAAAGATTCATTATTAGTTTTTAAAATTAAAGCTCTCTTTCATACATGACTGAGGTCTTGTTTTCATCATTACAGTTCAAAAGCTAACGACTCTGAATGAAAATGTTGTATATGAAGTGCAAAATTTTGCACCAAAAGGAAAATTTTGCGATCAGGTACATAACATTGACTTGCCAAATACACAGACCAGTCAGTATTACAACAGAGATCCATCTATACTGTAGCTAATTATCTTTTTAACATTCTATATTTTAAAATTTCTTCTACTAAGTCTTTTTCTGAACATAAAGTTCTTGCTGTTCATACTACAGACTGCTCTGTGACCATATAGGCTACTCTTGGAAACACTGGTCATCCAGAAAGAAATTCTTTGAGCCTGCCATTTCACAGGATAGGGATTTTGGCAGAAATGCCAACTTAATACATTCATGTTCTTTCTTGTCATTGGTCACTTTTCCTGCAATTTTTACCACTCCTGTTGCTTTTGGGACCATATTCTATGGTGTATCACAAGGCTTACCCAGGACTAAAAAGATCCTTGCAAAGCAGAAATTTACATTGAGCCTGGATCGTTTCACCAATGTTTCCTCAATGTAAAATAATGGCCTTCATCCCTGCATGAGATAACACCTGTGGCTACCTTGTCCCTCATTCATGAAAAGAGCTTTGTGGGAGGCATGTACTATCTGCTCAGGGTCCAGCAGGAGGCCAACATCAGAAAGCAGCTGCTCTCCATCCATGTTACAGGCTCTCAGCTTTGCTAGAGAGAAGGCAGTGAAGGCAGGAGGACACGCTCTGGATGAATAAAGTAGTTTTTTCTCCAGGGTATTCCCTGATGATGTGGCCATTCACCCAGTAGATTCACGTTAGGATGGATAAGTGTGTTCACACCTCTCTGTATACCCTTTTTTTATAAAATACATTTCTTCCAACTGCTTTGAAATTCACTGGCATTCTTAAATTCCCTTTACATATGATATGCTATATGGGTTTGGGTGATTAGTGTTTCGTTGGGGAATTGAGATTTCAGGTCACCAGCAGTTCCTGATAGGCTCTTACCTCATGATTTGTATTTTGTTGATAGAAGAAGGTGGGATGTACTCAGGGAATAAAATCCTGGCTGTATCAGGAAACCGAGGTTCTCATTTACTCCATTGCTCATGTAGTATATGGCAACCACTGCCTGGATAAGAGATACTGAAGTCTAATATTTAACAGATAAAGACGGATGAGATGGTTTGAGCGATTCTTTTTCCTCATATCACTACTGCTGTTTGGAGAGTTGCATGACCAAAGCTTGTTTTTTGGCTTGCTTCTCTAAATAAACGTTTAGGGGATGGGTTTTGAGTGTAATTTATGCCTGTGTTTTTTTAGAAAAAAAATGAAATCTAAATAGCCATGCTTGAAGACCAAACCCTTCTTTGAGCTGCCCCGTAATGGCCAGAGATATGTCAAATGACCGATCATGGAAGAGTGGTTACCTGAAGAGTACTGGATCTTAGAGGGGTCTCTGGCTATGGTGTGCGAGGGAGTCCAGGTGGAAGAGTGTCACAAGGGACAGCACATAGCCTGTTTCTGTGTGAAGTTTGGGTATGTTCTTAAGATGTGTGTGATCCTCCAGCCAGTGTGCATGGATGCCAAACCAGCAAGATTTAGACATGTGTCAGCCTTTTTTCATGTGGTCAACACTAATGTAACCACTTCTATGTTTTTTGCTTGCCTATGATTTCTCACTTCTACCTGTTTGGAAACTTCACTCTACAGATATTTATGTCTCTCTTAGTTTAGGGGAAAAGATTAGGTTTTAACAGCAGTCTACAAACACACCAAGGTAATTTTACGTTCCCCACTATTCTCAGTATTCTTCTAGGAAAAGTCTGGCAAATTTGGGGATTTTCTGTTGCTCTTTTCTATTTCTAGAGTTTCAATAGTATTATTTAAAATGTTTATGTACTTACACATTTTCCCCTATATATTTTGAATACTATTGTTTCCTCTTACATGCATGATCACATTTTTGAGAAAAAGTGTTCTAGTCTAGAAAACTCAGGTAGAGGTCTCTTTTTCCTTTCTCCTAGGTGCAGAAAAATTTATTGAAATACAAGGAAGTAAGGGTCAGTTAGCCTTTAAAGCTTGGTATTGCTCCACAGATGTGGATGAATATTTTGCCATGGAAATTCACAAGTCATAACTGGGCCTTATGAAGTTCAGAGATTTCTAGCTTTAAAGTCTGAGGTCGTTTGTTTTTCATTGCTTTTAACTTTTATTTAGAAAATTATAGACAAAGCCAAATTCTTCCCTAATCTAATTCTGTCTTCAGGAGTATTTATCTGCAAGCAGGGATCTCTGATGATATTAACATCCATCTCTTCCAGCCTTCCATCCACAGTATCACTTTGAAAGTTGCTGTTCGTAACAAAGAACAGGTTATCCTATTAATGTCAAAGAATAATTCACTTAAGCCCTTTCCGTCTGCTAGAGATGCAGAATATGGGTTTCCATTTGTCTCTCTTTGGCATGGCAACCACAGTGTGATTGGAGGGTAGATGTGTAGGTTGGTAATATAATATTGTTCTGTATAAATACTGTTTTGAAATTGAAGTGTGCAAGAGCAATAGTCTGTATCTGATGACTGGACAGATCTAGCTGGTAAAAATCAAGCATTTACAAATTAATTATACTACCCAACCAAAAAGCAGAATCATGCTATTGACACTGTATTCCTCTGTGTTATTTTGATAGCATAGGCTTTGTTACGCCTCTTAGCGTTGCATCAATATTCCACTGTAACTAATCTTCATTCTCTAGGCATTTAAGACTAAGATGTGTTAGTTCAGTGTGAACTTGAACTGAACGGACAAATTAAAAAAACGAAAAACAAACAAAAAACTTTAACCAGAAATGGTGATTAAATTCACCAGAATGGTGATTAAAGACTAATGAGGTTTTTTCCTTTGTTGTCAGAGGATGTCTCCCTTGGGCAACTGTTTTCTCTTCCTTAAAACCTTTCCCTGTTTTGTTTGGGTGGTTTTTTTGTTTCAATAGCAGAAGAAAAGAAGTATAATGTGAGTAGGTTGGAGGAAAAGTGCTGAAAATTTTCAGCCCTTCCATTTCAGCAGCTCTACTGGATGAAAAACGGCAGGGCTGGGAGTGGTAAGGCTGGGTGGACATCAGCTCCTGAAGGAAATGAAAGCACACACTCAAGCAGAGGACAGATCATACTCCCAGGCCAAGTTGTTTAGGGCAAATTGCAAAGACTGAGTAGTTCCACCTGAGACTCTGCTCAGTGCTCAAGTCAGGGGAAGCTGAACCAAAGCAAACAGACAAGCCTGCAGCTTCAAGGAGAAAGCTGGCAGAGGCACATGTCTTGAGCACCACTGTAAGGATATCCAACACTAATAGCATCAAAGACAACAATAACAAATTCTGCAATAGATAGAACATTTTGTGAAACTTACTCAGATTAGGCATAAAGACTATAATATACAAATAGTTTTAGCAGTGTTAAATTACCTCTGAGGCCAACTAATATCCATAGTAATGAACTCTCCTAACCTCCGAGACAAAGCATGGCAGCTGGTACTAGTTCCTGAGACCTATCTGGTAACCACCTGAGAGACCAATGGTTGCTGTTGACTGTGCTCAAAACAAAAAGGGAACCACACTTCAGATGGAAAAGCTGACAAATACTCATTGAGAACTACAAGAACGTCATGAGGGTGTGCAGAGATAAAACTAGAAAAACAGAAGCTCAGCTTGAATTGAAATTTTGCAAAGGTGTCAGAAACTACAAGGGCGGTTTCTTCAGGTACATAAACAGCGTGCAGAAACAGGAGGAAAATATTGACCCACTGTTAAAGAGAAGAGGTGAAGTAGTCACCAACAATGCTGAAAAGGCAGATGTTCTCAACGCTTTCTTCACCTCTGTCTTTACCAGCACTGTTGGGCCTTAGGCCTTGGGATCAAAACCCCAGTTTGATGCAAATACAGACCCACTGGCAGTGAAGGAAAAGCTGATGTGTGAACTGCTACAGGAGCTTGATCCCTACAAATCATGGGCCCCAACTTTATCCACCCAAAGGCATAAGGAGAGCTGTCTCATGTCATCGTAAGGCTGTTCCCCATAATCTTTGAAAAGTCATGGAGATCAAAATAATGTCAGCCCCATCTACAAGAAGGACTTAAAGGAAGGTTAAGGAAATTACAGGCCCATTAGTCTTACTTCAGTCCTGGAAAGGTTAAGGAATTAATCCTCCTGGGAGCTCTCAAAAGTCAAATGAAGCACATAATGGGGAAAAGTCAGCATGGATTTACCTATGGAAAACGGTCACCTTCCATAACAAAGTAACCTGCTCAGTTGATGTGAGACAAGCAGTGGAAGTTTTCTACCTGAATTTCTGCAAGGCTTTCAATACTGTTTCCCATAACCTCCTCCTGCAGAAACAGATGCCTTATAATCAGACAACTACTCTGTGCAGTGGGTGGGACAGGCTGATAGGGTGCACCCAGAAGGGTAGGGGTAAATTTCTCCTTTTCAAACTGGCAATCTGTTACAAGTGGATTCCCCCAGGGATCAATATAGGGCCCAGTGCTGTTTAGTATCTTCATAATTGGTCTGGATGATGGGATCAAATGCAACCTGATGAAGTTTGTTGATGATACCAGACTGGGTGGGGAAATGGACACTTCAGAAGGGAGAGTCACCATCAAGAAAGACCTGTATAGGCTAGAAGCGCAGGCTAACAAGAACCTTAAGAAGTTCAACAAGGACAAGCATGAGTTGTTGCTCCTGGGGACATGCAATCCAGTAGTGATGCACAGGCTGGGATCTACTTGGCTGGAGAGAGACAAGGGGGTCTAGGTGGACAACAAACTCAGCATGAGTGAATCATATACTGCTGCAGCACAGAAAGCAATCCAACAAAGGCATCACCAGTAGAGTTAAAGAAGTTATTATCCCACTCTGATAGGCGCTTTTCAGGCCACACCTGGAATATCGTGTTTAGTTTCTGTCCTCACTGTGCAAAAAAAAGGTGTGGACAGGCTGGAGAGGGACCAGGGAAGGGCCACAAAGATGCTCAAAAGACTGGGAAGCCTGAAAAGTGAGGGAAGGCTGAGAGAACTGAGTTTGTTCAGCCCTGAAGAAGGCTTGGAGGAGACCTGGGCACCAGATTAAAATATATAAAGGGTGGCTACAAAGACAATGACTCCCTTTTTACAAAGGGTCACATGGAAAAGACAGAGTCCAACCTACTCCTGGGGAGATTCCAATTGGACACAAGAGGAAAATTTCTAGTACACTTCTAATATTTGGGTGAAATAGGATGCTAGGCCATCTTGTTTAGACCATGTTTTTGCCAAGAAACTTTGGACCAGATGATGCCTGGGCTCCCTTCTGAATTGGTATTTAATGATTCTGCGACTCTGTAATTCATACCTGGTCCCCACATAATCTGGGGAAACTTCTCCCACCTGACTCACAACATTGAATCATAGAATCATAGAATACTTTGGGTTGGAAGGGACCTTAAAGACCATCCAGTTCCAAACCACCTCCCACCAGACCAGGCTGCTCAAGGACCCATCCAGCCTGGCTTGGGACACTTCCAGGGAGGGGCAGCCACAGCTTCCCTGGGCAACCTGTGCCAGTGCCTCACCACTCTCAGTGTGAAGAATTTCTTACTCATGTCTAAGCTAAACCTTCCCTCTTCCAAATTAAAGCCATTCCCTCTTCTCCTGTCACTACTTGCCCTTGTAAAAAGTCCCTCCCCTGCTTTCCTGTAACCCCTTCAGGTACTGGGAGGCCGCTACAAGGTCTCCTCAGAGCCTTCTCTTCTCCAGGCTGAACAACCCCAACTCTCTCAGTCTGTCCTCATAGCAGAGGTGCTCCAGCCCTCTGACCATCTTCATGGCCCCTCTCTGGACTCATTCCAACAGTTCCACATGCTTCCTGGGTTGGGGACTGCAGAACCGTATGCAGTACTCCAGGTTGGGTCTCACGAGAGCAGAATAGAGGGGAGAATCACTTCCCTCGACCTGCTGGCCATGCTACTTTTGATGCAGCTCAGAACAGGGTTGGCCTTCTGGGCTGCGAGTGCGCATTGTCAGTTCATGTCAAGCTTCTCATCAATCAGCACTCCCAACTCCTTCTCCGCAGGCCTGCTCTTAATCACACCATCCCCCATCTTGTACTAAAATTGCAGATTGCCCTGACCCAGGAGTAGGACCTTGCACTTGGCCTTGTTGAACCTCATAAGGTTCACACAGGCCCACTTCTCCAGCTTGTCCAGATCCCTCTGGATGACATCCCATCTTTCTGGTGTGACACCTACATTACTCATCTTAACATCTTCTGCAATCTTGCTGAGGGTGCACTCTATCTCACTGTCTATATCGCCAATGAAAACATTAAACAGCACTGGTCCCAGTATGGGCCCCAGAATGACACCACTTGTCACAATCTCCATCTGGAGAACGAGTCATCGACCACTATTCTCTGAATGCGACTAGCCAATCAATTTCTTATCCACTGAACAGTCCACCCATCAAATCCGTATCTCCCTGATTTAGAAAGAAGGCTGTTGGAGGGGACCACTTGCTCTTGACGATGCCATGCTGCCTGTCTTGAATCACCTCCCTATCCTCCACATGCTTTAGCATAACTTGATAGTAGGAGTAGGTGTAGGTGTTGGGTCGTAGGTGTTGGGTCATATGTTGGACTCGATGATCTCAAAGGTCTTTTCCAACCTTATGATACTGTGATACTGTGATAACTTCTAGGAGGATCTGTTCCATGATCTTCCCAGACACAGAGGTGAGGCTGACAGTTTGGCAGCTCCCAGGGTCCTCCTTTCCACCCTTTTTAAAAATGGGCACAATGTTACCCTTCTTCCAGTTACCAGGGACCTCCCCTGACTTTTAAATATCATGGAGAATGGTTTGGCTACCATGTCAGCCAACCCTCTGGAATCTGGGATGCATTTCATCAGGTCCCATATATATATGTTCAGGTTCCTCAGGTGGCCACAAACCTGATCTTCCCCTGCAGTGGGGGGGCTTTACCTCCCTGTTTCTCTTCTTGTTGTTCGTTGACCCGGGAGGGGTTAGAAGAGTGGTTGCCAGTGAAGACTGAGGCAAAAATGTTGCTGAATACCGCAGACTTCTCCTCATCTGTAGATATGAGGTCAGCATTTTCATTTATCAGTGGGGCGTACACTTTCTGTAACCTTCCTTTCCTGGCTGACTTACCTACAGAAGCCCTTCTTGTTATTCTTTGCTTCGCTTGTCAAGTTCAGCTCCAGCTGTGCCTTGGCCTTCCTGACCCCATCCCTACACGACTGGGCAGCATCCCTATACTCTTCCCAGGTTCCTTGTCCCTGCTTGTACTGCCTGAAAAGTTCCCTCTTGATTCCCTGCCTGATTTCCTGCATCTGGGGACTGAGCGCTCTTGCGCTCTGTGGAAAGCATCCTTAAATATTTGCCAGCTCTTTCCTGCTCCCTCATCCCTGAGAACTGTTTCCAAGACTGACTAATTCCTTGCAGATCTGGAATCTTACTTTCCTAAAATTTAGGATGCTGACTATACTCCTCGCCTGTTCCATATCCCTCAGGACCTTGAACTCCACCAATGTGCAGCCCTCTGATCCTGACATGACGGATGAGCTCACCTGCATTGACAACCGTCAGGCCCAGTATTGCAACCACTCTTGCAGGGGTGTTTATTACCTGGGTTAAAAAGTTACATGTGACACACCGTGAGTCTCCTGGATTGCCTAAATCTTGCTGTGTTACTTTTCCAGCAGATGTCAGGGTGATTGAAATCCCCCTGTAGGATGAGAGCTTGTGAGCGTGAAGCCTCCTGAGAAGGCTCCATCAGCAGGTTCCCCTTGATCGGGTGGCCTGTAGTAGACACCAGCCACAAGGTTCCCTTTGTTGCCCTGGTCTTTTATTCTCATCCATAAAGTGGTACTTAAATAAACAAAAGGGAAAGACGAGTTATCTAACTATGGGAACCACCTTAAACTTTTCTTTTTCTGGTGCATGTAACTAAGAAAGACAGACGTATAACAATGGATTCCACAACCCTGGCAACTTGAGCTGCATCAGCTGAAGTCAGCTAGTTTTGCTGGAAAAAGAGACAAAAAGCAGCTAAAACCAGACCTATTGGTAAGAAAGAGGACTAGATCCTTAGTTAGTTTTGGTAAGCATAGTTCCAAGTGAGTCAGTGGGGACATCCTAGTTTACACTCCCTAAAAGGTATTTAAAGATAGGAGGATCTTCTTGCTGCTAAGACCAACCTTCTTGTTTCTTAGTTTAATCCTTGTGCCATTTTGCCACCTCTCAGGAGGCAAAATTCATTACAAATTTTCTGACTTGAATAGCTCTGATTTTTCACTCTCTACAGCATGGGTCTGGAAACTATTAACACAGAAATGCTGATTAGCTGAAAACAGATTTAGGTGGACTAGATCCTGAAAACTGTACAGTTAATAGGTTTTAGGGTGGAAGGGACTCAGAATAATTTGCAGGAGCCAAATGACAAGAACCTGGGCTTTTCAGAAGTGAGTTGTGTGACACAGACACCCAATTTCCATTAAAATCCTGTAAGGTTTATTCTCTCAAGGCCAGTTTCCTTAAGAGGGCTCCGCTCCCTTTGGCCTCTGAACTTCTCTGCAGGAGCTAGCAGTTGCTGACTACTTTTAGAAACCTCCCTCTCTGCCACTTCAGCCTCTTTTTAGAGAAATCTGAGTTGATTTTTGAAAGCTATTGTCAATAAACTTAGAACAATATGACAAATGAGGTAACTGTTTCATAAGCTGTTACATAGGAAACATCTCATAGGGTTTTGCTTGACTAATTTGTTATAGTTTGTTCCTGGAAAGTAAAGAAGGTGTCAGGATGTTCTGTTCTTCCAGCTCTCAAAGCCTGTGCTAAGCCTCCATCAAAAAACTAGTCAACGGTGAGGAAGGGTTTTTTCCTCCAGCCCTCCAAGGGCTGTGTGCATTACTTTAAGCATAAGCGTAATGTCCACCTCCTGTGCTCGATAGTCCTCAGTTAGCTTCCAGGAGCTAACATCAGCTACAAGGTGTCCTTCTAGACTGAACTGCAAATGAAGATCTTGTGTGTGGTCACATGATTGCATATTTCCTTAAGTCAATGCATCATACATAGATTTCCACTCAGGATTTTAATGGAGGAATTTTTAATATTTAATACTATACCCTCCTGTAAGTCTTGTTGTTATAAAGCTAATTCATTCTCTGGTTTAGCTCAAAGACACACTGACTATCTCTGTAAGTGGTTACTTCACAAGCAAATCCATCAGCATCTGAAGACAACTTTTTAAACTTTTTCCAGCTGGTGACACATTTTAAAACATGTACCTTTTCTTTAATGAGAAACAGCCCGAGTATCATATGGTCTCCAGAGGCAAGAAAAATCCTTTGCTATTTTCTTAGCTTTCTTGAAGGCAAGATAATTGCAAGAGAGAGCACACTCTTAGCAACAGCTGTGATTATTGGAAGCACTATAGGAAGCAAATAAGTACATGTGTGGGTTTTTTTATTGTACTTGAATAATACAACTAATTTTGTGATCCAATGAGTAAAGTCTTTATTTATTGTCCTATGCTAATACACAAGGGCCGGGTAGCTCATGGTGGCACAATATGGTAAGAGTGTGGCTGATAGGCAGAGGATGCTTCCAGAGGGATCATGTCTCCAGCCAACAACCCCTCCTAGAGCACTCTACAGCAGAAGATTTTTGTGCCAGTGTGGATCCTGTGGAGGAGCAGTGGACTTGCTCTCTCTATGTTTGACTTCTTCAACTGTCCAGTGAAAGGCAGATGGAAATTAGGCTTCTCCTCCTCAACTCCTGGCTTAGGTCATCCCTCCTAGGGTGGCTGGGAAGGGACAGTTACTGCAACATACCCAGATGTAAGCACTCTCCCAGAAACAATTCAATGCTGATACCCGATATACTGCTTAAAGCATAGTACATAGGACCACATCTCTGTACATTTTTTATATCTCCCTGTCAGAAAAAAAGAGACAACCATGTAGCCACTCTCTATTTAACACGCTAAAGAAGAAAAGGCAAAAAATGTTGTCTGCTTCATAATGAACATTCAGGTTCCTGGGTACCTAAAATAGATACATCCCACAAAGAAAGTTGAATCTTTCTCATTCAGATCTCCTGGGTTGCAAGTTCAAACCTTAAATTGCAACTCAGATTTGAGATATACTTGGTGTATCAGTAGGTCTGGATTACTTAATTGTTTCTTTCTTTAGCACCTTATTTAATGAATATGTGTTCAATGTTTTATAAATCTGTTTTCAGGCACCAAGGTGCTTTCAGTGTAAGGATAGAGATTTCATAATATTTTCTCAGAAGTTGATGCAGGATTTGGAAATGTATTTGGGGCCTGTTAGCACGAGGACAGAGTAGTAAAGATTTACATGGATAGTTACTTGTAAACAGAGACCTCTTTCTTTCCTCTTGCTGTCTTCTGACTTCCAGACCAGAGAAGTCATCAAGCTCCACCTTCAGGGCTACTGAGGACCTTTGTCACCATATGAATTCAGGCCCTATTTATGCTTTTTATATGCCAGCATTCACTGAATTTGTAAGGAGAGTTGCCAAATGGCAAGTAAACCTCATAAATCCCCAGAGGAGTTCATACATCCCATTTATTTTTGCACAAAACCAAATAGAATTAACATGCATTGTGGAGCCACAGTCCCTGGAAAACATCAACACTCTTGACAGTTTCTTCCAGTCAACTGTTCTGAACATAACAGTTTCTTCCAGTCATCTAATCAGAAATTAAGTGTCTACAAGCCAGAGCACAGAATCTCTTAATTTCATTTTGCAGAGCAATTGTGCTTCAGGACATCAGTTTTAAGACTAATACTGTCCTGTGATTTTTTCTAATCCATTTCAAAATTATGACCTAGGATAGGATAATAGTAGTGTTTTTGGCCGTCCCTGTCAGTTGAAGATCAGTCCTAGTTTGTATTTCATTATTTTATAGTACCAAAGGAGAAATATTGTGGCTGTAACTTGTGCTTGTATGTTGATTTAGGTGTTCTGTATTTTAGTAAAACAGTAAATATCCTTAACAACATGTAGTACACATGCACAGTTAATATAGACAGAAATGTGTCTTGAAGGCAAATGTAAATTTAAAAATAATATAGTGCTTGGATTCTGTCAAAGCTGCTTGATGGACTTTGAATCTTCAGCTTCACTTCCTCTACCAGCACAAACCAAAATGGACACATACAAAAGTATTTAGGAAGAGTGAGGGGCAATTTAATTATACAGTTTGAGGTAGGAATTGTTGTTTAAGAAAGTATATTTCACAGGAAAAAGAAAGAGGAATTATCTACAACAAATTATTTTTAAGAAAGGGGAGGAGAGGGAGAGGGAGAGGAGAGGAGAGGAGAGGAGAGGAGAGGAGAGGAGAGGAGAGGAGAGGAGAGGAGAGGAGAGGAGAGGAGAGGAGAGGAGAGGAGAGGAGAGGAGAGGAGAGGAGAGGAGAGGAGAGGAGAGGAGAGGAGAGGAGAGGAGAGGAGAGGGAGGGAGAGGGAAAGAAGGAAAGGGAAAGGTTGTCATCATCATGATCAGAAAAAAAAAGGTATTTGAGTCATTCGAAGCGTATATGACTGGGTGCCATGCTTTCAGAGCCACTGTTGTGAGATCTACATACTTTTCTTCACAAGAGTGAGGATTATCACAGAACTTGCAGGGTACTATAAATGCCTAAGATTCAGACAAGTGTTTGTCCAAAATGTTATAGGTATATATTAATTCATAGTAATATCCTAAGGCTTTATTTTTCTGAATAATTCTGTGGATTTCTGCAGGTAGAATATAATCTATTACTGGATAGACACCTGTGACTCTTTACTCTTTTGTTAGGAGGAAATCTTGCAGATAGTAGTTACTTAGCAGTCGTATTTCTCTGTATTTTTTTGTTTTAAAAATATGACTTCTGGTAAGACAGGGCAGCTAGTAGTGTAATTCAATATTCTGTTGGTAAAAACACTCTGTGCTGTGAGTGCTGAGGCTTAAACAGGTTTGTCACAACATTTTGAATCATGATGCTATTATAGGTAACAGATGGAAAGTATGTGCTCCTTCCAGTTTTTTGTTATTGTTGTAGCAATTTAATGGTGTCACATTGTTACAGTTAATTTTTCTGCATGGTACTAATGGGTGAGGGCTGTGTTTTCTTAAGGGATCATTGCATTGATAGTACTTTTCTTCAATGGCTATAGTTTGCACTTTTGTTTGGTGGCTCTTGGCAGTAGTGTTTTAAAAAAAATTCCTGACTCTCCTAGCAGAGTGAATTAGAGGAAGGTGTTTACTTTCGATTACTAAAATGAAGTGATGCAGGTGGTTGGTCTGAAAAAGCTTGGAGTGTGTTGAATGCGGCCAGCCATGGGGTTGTTTAGCATCCTGGTTTAACCATGAATGAATAATTCTGTCCTGTCTTTATTCTTTAAATACTCTAAATTCCAATAGGGAACTGTGAATGGAAGAAGGATGTATCTGTGAATATCCACAGATATACATCTACACAGAGGAGTTAGTGTGTGTGTGTGTGTGTGTGTAGAAAGCAAAGCTGATTTGCCAAACTTCAGACTTATTCCCTCATCAATAGAAATTATCTACATAATAGTGAAATGACAAGAGTATTACATATACCACAGTCAATATATTGCTCTGACAATTAAGAACTACTAAGACTGCGTGGAGGAAAAAAAAAAAAAAAACAAAACAGAGGGAGGTTTTTTTCCCAAAGATTTTTAAGAAACGGAGAAACATCCGTAGGTCGGCTACAGAGGACCTGACAGGAAAGATGGCTAAAAATTAGCCATGGAGTTTTTAAGGAGAGATGGGAGAAATACAGGGAAGTTTGAAATGTGAGTTTGCCTTTCTGGAGATTATCTAAAACATCTTGGTTGTGAGAAACAACACTAGCATCTAACTGTTATTTACTGATGGATGATATTGGAGAGAGAGTCTGTCTATTAAAATATTTTCTATGGAATCAGCGAATAGAAACATTTCCTTAAGGAAACAATGATGAAAACATAGCCAGAATGTCTCTGTATCACTCTTCACTGGGAAAATTTAACAGCTCTGTAGAGGCTGTTTGGCACATGAAAATTAGAATTCTTTCAGTATACTTCACATACTTTTCTAACAGTTACTAAGTACTTAAAGGAACTTCTGTGGAATGCCTGTAGAACCCTGGCTTATTATTTCTCAGCTGTTCTCTGCTGTTTCTGTCAGGTTGAAATGCTGCTGATTAGCAAATGATCCCAACTTAAGATCTTAGTAGTAGGATAGAATGCCCATCAAAAAATCCCTTAGTATGGATATGTGAAGTGAAACTAAAAACCATGTATCAAAAAGGAAAATACAGTTATTGTTATCACATCTATCAAAAGAATTACCTTGTTTCAGTGAAACTCTTTTGCACTAGTTCCTGTAATAAAGGATCTAAAGGATGACTCCAGGAAGAGATCAACTTGTTAACAGAACACCATGTATTGACTGTGTTCAAAAAGTCTGTATATTCAGCAAATCTCCATTGTAACACACCCTCTGCTATTGTAAGAACAGTAGTTCCTGTGGTGAGTATTTGACTCCAGTCTGAACTGTATCTTTTGCACTACAAAACTTCAAAGTCAGCCGCTTCAGAGAAAAGAGATGGAAATGCTTTCCCTTTAACTCTGTGCTTAACCATTTAATGAAGAATTCTGTCTTTAAAAGGTCAGTGAAGCTACAGCGGTAGAAAGTGTGTATAACAGGGTAGAGTCAGTCTTGTAAACGTTTAAGACTATTTTATACGTAAGTTTATTCTGATGATATTGCAAATATAATCTAGTCTGTCCATAAATAAGACAGGCTCAACACTTTTGCCACTTGTGTCATTGTGACATTTGAGCAACTCTGCTGAAGATCATGATTATATGGGACTGCCTGACACTAGATTTAAGCCTGGACTTCCAACATCTGAAGAATTTTCCTAAAACTATAGAAGAAAAATAGGTGTTTGTTTTCCTCTTTCGTGTCCTTGCTCTTCTCTGCAATAGAAATGATTGAGGATTAGTTAAACTGAGTTTACTCTGGTTCAATAGCCAGCAGTGGCAGGTATTTGCTGAGTACTTGACCATTGCCTTGTCACTTTCTAGCAAAAAAATAAAGGAAACATAAAGAGAACATTTTCGTAGGAGCTGTAAACAGTTGACTTACGCTTTTTATGCATGCACTTAATGTTCTTGTTTTACAACCTTAACTCTCCCAGAAGAATTCCTAACAGTCACTAGGCACAAGCAGTTGATGTGTACTGTTTGTGATGGTAACATGAAATCAGCTACAGTAAAACGTTCTGGTTAATAAAGGATGAAACACTAAGTTCTTTGTCAACAAACACATCTGGGACAAACTTAGCAGTTCTTTTTACAAAACAAACGCTCTATAATTAAAGGTATGACATATGATCCTGTCCTTGGAAATGTTGCTTTTATGCTGCACTTATGCTAATGAAAAACTTAGAAGAAGGAGGATCAGCCTGAGAGCTGATATTTACGTATGCATGTATGTATATCTATATATGGATGTACATGTCCTGAAGAGTATAAGATTCCTTATTATTCTCGGTTATGATTGATTGAATACAGTTTTGTAGTGATGAGCAATATCATATCATTGCCAAGAACTGCATGTAAGAGAAACAGTGCCTTCGGGGGTTTGTAGGTAATTCTTCAGATTTGCTTTTTCCAGCGAACAGGAACTAGCTATCATTGTGAAGTACACCAGTGTAACCTAACAGTGATTACTACACTGCTTACATAGAGCACAGTATGTAGGATATAGAACTTAAGGTCCTAACCTCCTGATGTATGTGCTAAGACTTAGAAAAACGTCTTTGCCACATAAGTATATTTTTCCATGGTTACTATATTTTTAAATGCTGAATATTGAAACAATATCTACAGGGGCAAGGGAGGAGGGGACAGAGCATTGCAAATGCTCAGCTGCTGTAAATCAGGATAGTCTCATTTCAGTTAACAGAGATGTGCTAATTGGCCCCCACTGGTATCCAAGATCTAATTCTCTTAGGCTTGAAGACCTAGCCCAGTATGCACTTATCATTGAGAACTAAAGGGGCCAAATGCATGGGTGTTGTAAGTGAAGACAGCCAGGCAGGGTTCAGTGGAGCTCTGCCAGCATGTGTCACCTAAGGATGTGACAACAATTTCAGGCAAAGAAGATACATTTCTTTGAAAAGATTAATTATGTTTTATGTGCACTTACTGGATATTTTTGAGGTATGTTGGCTACATAATTAAAAAGCAGATAATAAATACAAAAAACCAACCTGAATTTGCAGGTGGTCTATTTTATTGGACTGAAAATAAAAGGCAAGCATTTGAGAATCACAGTATCTTTCTTAAGAGCTAGAGAGAGGGGCAAGTTAGGGCAGCCTCATTCTGATTCAGGCTTCCTAATTATATTCAGAGACAAAGATCAAAGCAGGAGCTGAGCAGGAAACAGCAGAGAGAAAGTCAGGTGCAGATATCACACCATACTCCATCGCCATCATCAGCCAAAGCTAGGAACCGGAGCAGTGCGGTGAATGAATGTGTTTGTTTAAGGTAATTGCCCTGACTAAAGCTCATTATTGCTTTTTGCTGACTGCTTTTCATGGGAGCTACTGCCAGACTGTTTCTGGTGGTACAGGTAGCGGGGCTAGTACAGCTGCCACCACTAACACAAAAAAAATCCTGGAGTTTTTATCCAGCTTCTGCTCACTCCTTCATAGGAAAAGCTATGCTGAAATGGGGAGAAGTGGACCTGAAGTCAACAAAAACTTACTTCCACCTTCCAGAATACCCTACTGGAAAAAAACCCCCACCATCCAGACATTTCAGCAGATTGACTCACAATGAAGCAACAACCTGTAGTAGTACAATGATTGTGGGGAAAGATCTCTTTTTTTCTTCTTTTTTTTTTCTTTCTCCTTAAAAGAAGGCCTTTATTTTAACCTATCTACTCCAACTTTCCATAGAATGTCAGATGAAGAAGCAGTTTTAGCAAGACAACAGTGAAATGAATCAATCTGCCCACCTGCAATTTTCTAGATGGTATGAAAGCTATCAAAAGTACAGTCTGTTTGCCGTTACACACTCTTGACTTGACAAGTATCAGTGCAAAGTCTACTGGTTGTATCAGTCTTTATTTTATTCTATACTGTTTGTTCTGTGGAGTCTGCCCTACCAACCGGACCAGGTGGACATATCTAATTAAATGCATTGATTCTATCAGGGAAGACGAAATTGCAATTTTTGCTTTTGCAGTTATTGGAAATGCAGCAAAATCGGTTGAAACTAGAGAATTTTATATTTATCTAAAATCTTTAGATCTAATCACTGTGTATGTAGACTTATTAAACATATATATTTCAGACATCCAGATGTGAACTTAGTTTTATTTTCTTTACTGTCACATATATTTACTGATTTTGAGGTTTGATCTTGGGATCCCAACAAGTGAGTAAGTCATTTGCTGTGAAGGAGTGAATAGCTGGTCCTGGAGGTGCTATCCAGTCTGCTCTAGTTTGATGCTTGCCTGCTCTGAGAGAAGTTCCAGCCAGAGGGAAAGACCTCCTGTACACGCCTGACTAAACCTCTCCTCAGTTTTTCCCTGTTAAGGTTTCCCTCTTGAAGACAGCCCTTTTGAAACTCTTCCTGGAGGTGCACAAGAGGTTTGGAGCAATCCTTGAGGACTGTGTGCACACAGCACAAAACTCTCATTAAAGAACAAGCAGGGACAGGAGCTGCTACACAGAAAAGGGTATGATGGATGGTATAAAGGGAAGTCCCAAGAAAACAAGAGGAAATCCTACAGTGGATACAAGAGAAGAACCTGAGAAAACAGGCAGTATTTAGCTTACAGAAGAGGGCATTTTTACAAATGATCAGAACATTGGTAACCACGGTAACATCAGCCCAACTGAAGTGCATTTATACTAATGCACACAACATGGGCAACAAACAGGGGTAGCTAGAAGCCATTGCAAGGCAGGAAAACTATGACATAGTTGCCATTACAGGAACGTGGTGAAATGATTCACACAACTGGAGTGGTGCCATGGGTGGCTACAAACCCTTCAGGTGAGATAGGTTAGGAAAGAGAGGTGCTGAGGTTCCTCTCTATGTTAGAGAATGTTTTGATTGTGTAGAACTCAATAATAGTAAGGATAGGATTGACAGCTTATGGGTTATAAATCAGTGGAATGCGCAGTAAGCCAAATATAGTGGTGGGAGTCTGTTATCTGCAGCCCAGCCAGGACAAAGAAACTGATGAGCTCTTCTAAAAGCGACTGGGAGAAGACTCCCGATCGCTGTCATTCTTGTGCGGGATTTCAACTTCTGGATGTCTACTGGAAGTACAACACAGCAGAAAGGGAACAGTCCAGGAGATTCATTTTGTGTATGGAAGACAACTTCCTAACACCACTGGTGAGTGAACCGACTAGAGAGGGTGCCCAGCTGGATCTGCTCTTTTTAAATAGAGAAGGCCTCGTGGGAGACGTGATGGTTGGAGGACGCTTGGGGCACCATGATCACGAGTTAATAGAATTCTCAACTCTTGGAGGAGTAAAGAGGGGGGTCAGCAGAGCTGCCACCCTGGACTTCCAGAGGGCAGACTTTGGTCTGTTTAGAAGGTTTCTTGATAAAGTTCATTGAGAGGGAGTTCTAAAGGAGCACATGAGGGCTGGATGATCCTCAAGAAGGAAATCCTGGCGACACAAGAGCAGGCCATCCCCGTGTGCCATAAATGAGTAGGCAGGGAAGAAAATCATGTTGGCTGAGTAGGGAGCTTTGTACTGATCTCAGGAAGAAGAGGAAGGTTTATGAGCTTTGGAAGAGGTGGCAGACATCCCAGGAGGACGACAAGGGTGAGGTGAGATCATGTAGAGAGAAAATTAGAAGGGCTAAAGCCCAGCTAGAACTCCAACTGGCCCGTTTGGTGAAAGACAATAAAATAATATTTCTTCAACTGTATTAACAACAACAGGAGGACCAAGGAGAATGTCCCTCCTTTACTGGATGCAGGAGAGACAATAGTGACAAGGGATGAGGATAAGGCAGAGGGACTTAATGCCTTCTTTGCCTCAGAGTTTAATAATAAGGTGAGGTGTTCTCGGGATACTCAGCCTCCTGAGCCAGAGTGAAGTTCCAACGATTCAGGAGGACTTGGTTAGAGACCTGCCTGACATACACAAGTCTATGGGGCCAGATGGGATCCACTCAAGGCTATTAAGGGAGCTGGCAGAGGTCCTTGCCAAACCCCTTTCCCTCATCTACCAGCAGCCCTGGCTGACTGGGGAAGTGCCGCTTGACTGGAGACTGGCAAATGTTGTAGCCATTTACAAGAAGGGTCGGAGGGAGAATCCTGGGAACTACAGGTCTGTCAGTCTGACCTTGGTACCGGGGAAGGTCATGGAGCAGATTGTCTTGAGTGCTATCATACAGCACACGTGGGACAACCAGGTGATCATAACCACCCAACATGGGTTCACCAAAGGCAGGTCCTGCCAGACCAACTTGATCTCCTTCTATGACAAGGTTACCCGTTTAATGGACGAGGGAAAGGCTGTGGATGTGGTGTACCTGACTTCAGTAAAGCCTTTGATACCATTTCTCAGTGTCCTGCTGGAGAAACTGGCTGCCATCAGCGTGGACAGGCACACCCTCTGCTGGGTAAAAACTGGCTGGATGTCCAGGCCCAAAGGGTTGTGGTAAATGGAGTTAAATCCAGTTGGAAACCAGTCACGAGCGGTGTTCCCCAGGGTTCAGTGCTGGGTCCAGTCCTGTTCAATATCTTTATCAATGATCTCGACGAAAGTATTGAGTGTATCCTTAGCAAGTTTTTGAATGACACCAAGCTGGGTGGAAGTGTGGATCTGCTTGAAGTAAGGGAGGCTCTGCAGAGGGATCTGGACAGGCTGGATCAATGGGCTGAGACCAACGGGATGAGGTTCAACAAGGCCAAGTGCAGAGCCCTCCATTTGGGACAAAACAACCCCATGCAGCGTTACAGACTTGGAGAGGAGTGGCTGGAGAGCTGCCTGGCAGAGAAGGACCTGGGGGTGTTGGTTGGCAGCCGGTTGAACGTGAGCCAGTGGTGTGCCCAGGTGGCCAAGAGGGCCAATGGCATCTTGGCCTGTATCAGACACAGCGTGGCCAGCAGGAGCAGGAGGTGATTGTGCCCCTGTGCTCAGCACTGGTGAGGACACATCTCGAGTCCTGGGTTCAGTTTTGGGTCCCTCACTCCAAGAAGGACATTGAGGTGCTGGAGCACGTCCAGAGAAGGGCAACGAGGCTGGTGAGGGGGCTGGAGAACAAGCCCTACGAGGAGCGACTGAGGGAACTGGGGTTGTTTAACCTGGAGAAGAGGAGGCTGAGGGAAGGTCTCATCACTGTCTACAACTGCCTGAAAGGAGGCTGTGACAGGGTGAGTGCTGGGCTCTTCTCGCAGGTGACAGCAATAGGATGAGAGGAAATGCCTACAAGTTGTGCCAGGGGAGGTTTAGACTGGACATTAGGAAGAACTTCTTCATTGAAAGAATAGTCAGGGATTGGAACAGGCTGCCCAGGGAGGTGGTGGTGTCACCGTCCCTGGAGGTGTTTAAAAGATGGGTGGATGAGTTTCTTAAGGACAGGGTTTAGTACAGAGACAGGCAAAGGTGGACTCAATCTCAGAGGCCTTTTCCAATCAGATGATTCTATGATGCTATGATTCTATGATTTCTCATATAAAATTTGCATCTTTGACTTAAAAGAATATAAAATGTCCAGTCTTAGAGAAGTTCCATAAAAAGCTGTAGAGCTCAGATTAAGTCTTTCAAGGGAATCCGGTTTACTTCACACGGAAGTTAACAGAAATGTAGAAGAACTTGATCAAATCCTGAACTTTACTAAATCCAGAGTTGTTCTGAAATATTACTTTTTGATCATTCTCTTACTCTTCCCATTTCTTCTGCCACTGCAGGGAGCCAGTTGACAACCTTTACAAGCAGTTCAAATGAGAAATTTAGTGCATTTCTAATCCTCCCCTGGGCACAACTTCTACTCTCTCTGGAGACTGATGACAGATGCACAACTGCACAGTAGTTCCAGAGAAAATGCAGCAGCCAGGAGGTAGGTTACCCTTTGCTCAAAATAATCTGACTCTGACCCCTGCCAGGAATCAAAGTTTCATTACAATCTGGCAAATATTCCTGACATGAGAGTTACCTGAGAGCTGTATCTGTTTGCCTTGGCTTTCAACCACTTCTGTGCCAGCTGAAGTTGTTTCCTGCTGAGTAGTTTCCAGAAAGGAACATAACAGTGTGCCTAGCAATCAGCTCACTCACTCTTGTCTGTCTCTATGGTGTGAAGATACCATAAATCACAAAAGAAATATTTGTTTCAAGTTATGTCAAAATACTTGTTCCATTTTCTTCAAACTGCCCACTTTTTTAACACAGAGCCAGCTATCTATCTATGTAGATGCCAATGACCCAGACCTTTGGCATCCAAGGGACAGAACAACATATGAAATTCTGTACGTTCATTAATAAAATCACACTGTCAAACTATGTGCTAACAAAATGCTGTAAGTGAAGGTATAAAACCCTTATGGCCTGATCTCTCAAGATATTTTAGACTCTATAATACTCTTCCTAACTGGCAAAATCCAGGCTTGCAGTTATCCCTTGTAACAAACTTCCAATTTCTTCTTTCCTGTTGCTTCAGGAAAAGAGTTGCCCAAGTTCTGGGACATTAATGTGTTGAAGTTTTTTCATAAATAACTATTATTCGACTATCTAGATTTCAAAATCTCTCCTGAATCTAAATAGCACCTTCCTAAAGGAAATTCTTTTCAGATACAGCAACATTACTTTCACATTTTCTATGTGTGCAGTGAATACAGACATCTAGAGAGTGTCAGGGAAATATAATCCTATAAAATACATAATCACAGTTATTGGAAGGCTCATTATATATACAAGAGAACAACCTTCACAAGATTATAATTTCTGTGATGCATCCTTCCTAAAACTCATTTTTAAAATAGGTAAGATACTTGTGTTATACAAGACATTTTTGTAGGCAGATACCAATATTTATTACTAATATTTTAATTGAGTATTGTTTGCAACCAAATGTATATCCTTAATTTTCCCCCTCAGTTGCTTAGATTGTAGCAAATTCAGTGTAATCTAAAAGTAGGAGATATTTTGGGGAACTGGAGAATTCATGCAAGCCCAGGGTCCAGCTCGTAAAGGTGTCAACCCACTGTTACTGTAAGAGATTGTGTCAGATACGCATTTATTCTCATAGGCAACACTCTGAAGTTTTACTGCAAACATTCAGGCTAGATAGCTGGTGAGAACAGGCTGGAGCGCTGCTCAGTGGCAAGTGAGGGGAAAGGGTGGCTTGATCCTAGAAGCCATCCAGAAATTGAAGACCTACAGAGTTGACATTAATGCTTTCAGTCTTAGCAGAAATTACTTCAATTTGTGCTTCTAGGATTTCAGGATCAAACAACCTTGAATTCAGAGTACCTCAAGTCTATCAACAAGCCACATCCTTGCCAACCATATCTTGGGAATTCTACGTTGCTCTAGCTTTTATCCATGATCTCTCTTGGCTTTCACTCAACTCATCATGTTTTTCTGCTCTTCACCTAATTCAAGTGTTTCTCAGGGGTTTTGGTTTTGTTTTCTTGTTCTTTCCAGAGTAGATCCCAGGATTACGCCTTTTCTTTGAGAAATGATCCTTTTGAATCTCTCAGCCAGAATTCCTCTTTCCTTTTCAAGCTCGTTGGTAGTGGCAGAAGGGAAAAATATATCTTGTTTTCTCCTACTTTTGTAGATGTTTTCTCTTAGGCTCTACAGCTGTATACTTTAGTCTTTTGTTTTTGTCCCAAAACTACTATGTTTCTCACTGTCTTTCAGTCCTTCATCAGTAGTAAATCACACACCCCACACCAAATTAATTTAATTAATCTAAATTTCCTTTCCTTTTCACAAGCATAAGGCAGTGAAATCCCTTCTGCCATCTGGAAGTTACTGCAATAACAATAACAACAACAAAAGGAGATTTCAGTAATTCTATTTTAAACCTAATGAAAAAAGAAGCCAGTATTTTCAGTTTACAGGTAACTGAGTAGGACTCAGAGAAAACTCTACTTTTTGCATTCTCAAAGCAAAATACTTTCCATGTAACAGTGCTATTTAAAACCTATGATTGTTAATATCTCATTCATCTCAAGTCATACTTCCCTTCCTGGTTCTCAGTAGGAGCAAATGGTGTGGTGGCTGTGGCCATTTTCTCCCCTTCAGCAGAAATCTGGCAGCTCCAGGTAACTTGTTTCACCTTCTCATCTCCCCAGCAAAATTCCTTATTGTTTGGTCAGTGTTGCTGCGACCATCACACCCCCTATTAGTGATGCCATTACTCTTTCTTCTCTCTTTGCTTCTGTTGGAAGAACCACCAGTGATATGTGAGAAGAGGTATGTGGGAGAGGACATCAGAGAATGTAGTAGTGGACACCACAGTGATGGACATTACAGAAGGAAGCTGGGCCACATTCAGGTCTTGCGTAAGTACCTGTGTTTTACCTGCACTTCTTCTCTTAAATTCATGAATTCTTCTCTGCTCTCCAGAGCAATATTTTCTATATCATTGTTAGCAACATTATTCACCTGAGGTCTGACCGTGCTATAGGTTAGGTACATCACAAGCCGAAAAGACAAATCTCTGCCCCAAAGATTTTGCAACCTTCAGACCCTATACTGCAGGCATGTAGGAGTAAATACATGCAAAGTCCTGCAATATCCTGCATGGAGGGGTCAGCCAAGAGGCTTTCCTGGGAATAAGGGCGAAGCAACTGGAATAAAGGGTGAAGGAAACATGGGTTTGCAGGTCTTGAAGGAAGTTCCTGACTCACCAAGTTTGCCCAACTATATCTAAACAAAACATTGTTCACCCTGGAAGGCCCTCTGCATACCAGGAGCAAAACACCACAACGCGTGACAGCAAACTTTCAAGCTACCAAAGGGACCAAAAGCCATAACTTGCTATAGGAAGAAAACTGAAGGGATCAGAGGCAACCCAAAATCCTGGCATTAGTAGGCAATTAACTGGAAAAAACACCCAGGAGGTATTAGGCTGTAGGTTACACTTGTCTTCCAGAGATGAGTAGCAGAGGGGGAAGAAGGTATATCTCTATTTGATATAAAAAATAAACATTTTCTTTGTTTCTTAACCTGTTAGGGGGTGAACTTGAGGAGTCCAGCAATGCACTTTCTTGGCAAAATGTGATGCCACTAGAAGAAGCAACACAATTTGGAATGAAAAGCAGAAATCTTTTCTTTGTCTTAGTTTCACAGAGCTGTTTCCTTTGATTTTATTTTATAGATTTACTTCCTGCATAGAACACAGAGGGATATTATTTCAGATACTTAGTAATCTTCAGGATGTGTTAAGAAATTAATGAAAACTCCATATACAAAGACAAATAAATATTACTGCTTAACAAATCACTCTGATTTCATAGTCATGAAATAAAATATACCTTAAACATTTTTTTTTCTACAAAATAGCCCTTCATATATGTCTGAAGGGACGGCTGTCTGCTCAAAGTGTTCACCTCCTAAAAATGGCAGCCACTGTTATGAAGGCAGACCTTCTACAGATCACAGAAGAGAGATTCAATCTTGCTTTTTATTCCTGCTGAGTCTTTTCTAAACCCACAAATACAGAAAACTTAGGTATTTGCATAACTTCTCTGCACACATGCTTAAAATAGTACAAAATTGGCCACTGCTCAGATAAGCCAAAATAAATTATAGGACCAGCAATAAAATTGTATTAATATGTCTAAATAGTAAATTTCCCCAAGCTGTGCAACCTGTGAGATCAGGGCAGCAGACCACCACTCATGTCCCTGCTGCACAGTATGCTCAGATCAGACTCTTCACTGCAATGCTTGAAAGGCTCCTGATCCCCAAGGAAAATAATAGATGATTGTGTGCTAAGTTCAGCAACTATTTCAGATGTAGTGTACTGTGCCTGAAAAGAAAGCTAACTTATTACTCACAGCTGCATTACAACAAATTCAGAGACTAGGCCATTGAGGGCCCCTTTGTATTTTCTTTGGCCTTCACACAATTGTTGACATCATTTCAGTCTTTACCATTTGTCTACTGCTGTTATGAGTTTAAAGCTGTATTTCAAAGATGGGAGAAGTTCTGGTCAACCAGGGATTCCTGTGGGAACTCCTACACCTTTTGTTATTGTATGAAGCAAATGATACCATGAGAAAATGACATTCAGTAACGACAGAGAGCTTTAAAATATTCACTCTGTGAATCCTGGACTCTAGCATTTAAGATAAATTCTTAAACAAATAATAAATTAAACCCCTCTTAAGTAGAAAAAGAATTATGCAATAGCTGCAAATATGTTTATGCTCTTCGTTTTGCCTCACAGAATTCCATCTCGCGGAGTGACCAAGGTTGGAAGGGGCCTCTAGATGTCATCCAGTCCAACCAATCTGCTTTAGCAGAGCTGCCTAGAGCTGGTTGCCCAAGACCATGACCACGTGGTTTTTAATATCTCCAAGGATGGAGACTCCACAATGACCCTGGGCAACCCGTGCCAGTGCTCAGGCACTCTCACAGTGACAAAGTGTTTCCTGATGTTCACACAGGTCCACCTGTGTTTCAGTTTGTGCTCATAGCATTTTTGGTTTTCTTGAATTTGGGCTATCATGATTTCACCAGTGGAATTTTAGGGGAGCCAAAACACAACTACTTACATTGACTTTCATAAAGCATCATGCAGAGACAGTGAGAAGCCAGGGAGAGCAACAGACGCAAGGAGACAAAATGTCTGACTCTAACATTGATTTGCAGAAATTATTTACAGCAGACTGTTGTGTAACCACTTTACAGAAAACCTGGGACTCAGATGTAAGTGAATTAAACCTTGGTCTAACATATACCAGCTCACCTGTGGTTGTGAATTAAGTGCTTGAAGGTCACTGAAATAATGAGCTTAGCTGGTTCAATTGTCCTTTGGTTTAAACTTCAGGGTAATGGTAACTCCATAGGCTACAGCAGGTCTGGTGGTTACTGTCTCCTTTTTGTGCAGTTTCGCACTTATGGAGATGAGGTTGTCTTTGGTGTTGAGGACCAGCATAAAGCTCACTCAGCAGAGCTGGATACTAGCTGTGCTGCACTGTGCCCTGGCATCAGCTTCATGGGAAGTGTGCCAGTGCTTTGCATGGGATTACACAAATGCAAAGTTGAAGGAGAGAGGAAGCAGGTCATCAGCCTACACAAATGTAGGTTTCAGTCACAGAAGCTGCAGAAATGCAGCTCCTGGCTCATGCACTGTTATTTCTAGAGGTACACTTAAAAATATTTCGCCTTTTCTGTTTTGGCCAGACAAGTTTTCTGAGGCGCTGCTTTCTGCAAAGCCTCTTTTTTTCATTGAAATGCACCTTTTTTCTAATAGATATATGAAACACGTTTGAAGTAATTACAGAAGATGTTGTCCTTTTCATTTATGCCTGCGCAATCCAGTTTGACATCATGTCATAAAAGTTTATGTGTTGTGTTCTCTGAGCTCCTTACTAATATCCCTGGCATTCTCCCTGGCTATCCAAAATCAATACCGTTGCTCCTCTCTCAATAAAAAATGGAGCATTGAACAGGGTCCAAATGCACACACTGACAATTTGCAGCAATTAGATGCTGTGCTAACAAATGACCATCCCACAGGGTGATAAAGTAGGACCAGAAGGATCACTGATTTCTTTCACAGTGGAGTCTACAAATAACTGGGACTTTTAAGAAGTAGATTCACTCTCTGTCCCTGTCTCTCTCATTGGACTGTCACAGAAATAGTGAAATCAGAACAGAGAGGCATTCAAATTATGAACCTTGGTGATCAATTTTTACTTGCAGCCGGGTGGATTGTAATCAATGTTAATTAACCAGACTCCTTTTCAGACTAGGTTATACCAAGAGAGCAACTGTGTATATTTTTGACCAAGACAACTGATTTTGCTGGTCTTTAGAAAGGGACAGAGTGATGGCTTTCTAAGTTGCAATAAAATACAAGATTAGAGAAAATAAAAATGAGATATTTTTAAGTCATTTAAGAAAATATGTCTTCAGGGACAGAGGAAAAAATATCTCAGTCATGGAACTAGTAGTAAGACAGTTCAGTGCTGACCCTGTAGCTCCCAGTTCAAATTCAACCCTAGAGGCGGAGACCAAAAATAAATTCTTTTTTTTAAAATGATCTACACAAAGTAAACATTTGTTTTCAGGTCAAGTTCAGGATTAAAAGTGCTGAATGAGAAGTGACATCATCATTGTTACAGTATTCACAGATTTCTCTTGTACATTTGATGCTAATCATAAAGACTTATTTCTTTCAAGGTTGCAGTTAGGAGAGCATTTTAAATTTCTGTATTTTAAAAAAAATGTGTTGAAAATATACCTGAAAAGCATAGAAACCACATGATTCTTGTAAGCATATGTCCTTTTTTATTTTTAATTGTTTTAATTTTTTTTTTTTTTTTTTTTTTTTTTTAAAAGGGCAGGAGAACTATAGGAGGAGGATTGCATCTTGGTGTTGTAGCCAGGTTTGACAGCCAAAGACTGAACAAACATACAGGCTGAGCTGTCATCTCTTTTCCTGAAATTCTTGCTGTCAGATGATGGACACAGTCAGAGAAATCTGACACTGCTCCTGCATGGGTTATACCTGTTTTTCAAATAAACAAAGGAGTTCATTTTCCAGTGCTGTCAGACTATTGCCTCTTCCTGATACAAGACTCTTAAAAATTCACAACACAAGAGAAGGAAAATGTACTGCAAAGCAGGATTTATATACTTGCCTATATGCAAATCTTACTGCATTGATCTGTGAATTTAGTGAATAAAGCTGTCTTTCCAGGGATCTTTGACTGGAATAAAAATTGAGGTTTTCAATGAACTCTGAGTTACAGAATAATGAACTCTAGATAGCACCAGAAAATACTGTTATTACTCAGGCTTAGCGGGGGCCTTGATTGCAGACTCCCTGTGACAGGGACTTTTCTGTTCTGTATTGGTACCCTGGAAGCCAGCCGGACATGGTTTCCAAATAGTTCTTCTAAGTACAGCAGTGATGTATATTAATGCAAAACTAGCTTGAGTGACTCAGAAAAGGCGAAAACACTAACACAATGTCCTATGCTATACAGATCATAGCAGGTAAAGCTCTGATTTTCTTGGTCCCAGTTGAAACAGGCAAGTCACTTAATGATTGTTTCTCAGTTCCTTCTGTACACGGTTGGAATAACAATAATTCCTTCTTTCCATCCTTTCTTTTGTCACTTAAGATGTAATCTTGCAAATAGAATACTGTCTTTTATGAATTTGCATAGCATCTACCAAACCAGGACTGAGAGGCTAAAAGGAAGGTGGTGTCCACAGAGGGTTTTTTGGTATCACTTAGATAGCATATGAAATTATTAAAATCTATGATGTTTTATAAAACATGAAATTTCTTTCTCATTCTTCAGACATTTTAGGGTAATATTTTTCTAGGAAATGTAAGGCAATATGGAGACCATATGACAGAAATGTAATTTAGCCCAGTTCTAAAGATATGACCCACCACTACTAAGAGTTTTCTTTTTAGGTAGTCTCTGCCCAATGCTACTGCTACAGGAGGCAGCAGAGGCACCCTCTGTGCTTTATGCAATATGGCTACCCAAACTTACAGTGGAGTGATCCAGTGCAGAGTTCAGATCCGCAGGAGTAATGGTAAATGCAGACTGCTTCCTGGTGAAGAGAGCTGGAAGACATTCCTTCTTCAAACAAAAAAAAAAAGAAGAGGAAAAAAACCCCCGTGGAACCTAATTTTCCAAGCATGCAACCAATAATCATCATGCAACGAATAATCATCAGATTTACCATATACCAAGTATTCCTAGAGTAGTCTGGATACAGAAAGCAAACCTCCTTTTCACTTTCTATTTTTTAAATTTGTAAGTTTTTAGTTTTTCAACAAGCAGAAACTTCATTCCTAACTATGTGGATCATAAGCTGTGATAAGTTTTACTATGGAAGAAACAAACATAACTTATCCACAAGAGGGATCATTCAATTTGTGATTTACAATTCACAACAAAAAAGTTTTCACATAGGGTAGTACTGTAATATTGTTAGGTGTCATCCACCCTCATTCACTGTAAACAGGTGGCCTTTAATTGGCAGTAATAAGTTTATGACAGAGGCAACAGTGAAACTTCCAATTTAGAGAAGTTTCATCACTTTTGTACTTCTCTTGCTTCTTTTTGGGTGTTTTAGTAGATGCTAAAGAATTGAACGCCTCAGACTAAAATGCATCAACCTGTGTGTATGATGTCATCATTACCATAAAGGCTTCTCTAGGTCAAAAGTTATTTTTTAAACACCATGTCAGCTGAAAGGCAACTTGCAGCAGCCATTTAGATTGATGACAGGATTGAATGTCCAAGTGTATGCAAAAGGTCTCGTGCCTGATGTAAGAAACAGTATCCTGGTTGTTAAGATAGCTCAACAGAAATCTACTAAGAATAATGT
This sequence comes from Neomorphus geoffroyi, assembly GCA_033558235.1. Classification (NCBI taxonomy): domain Eukaryota; kingdom Metazoa; phylum Chordata; class Aves; order Cuculiformes; family Neomorphidae; genus Neomorphus; species Neomorphus geoffroyi. The sequence continues at coordinate 27,106,677 of JAUMJM010000048.1, read as the reverse complement.
TTGGAAAAGGGTCTGGTTTGTTCCAGGATCAACACTGAAGTAATGTTCATCTGTAAATTTTGAAATCTGATTTATTCTAAGCAAATTTAAACCAACTTCAGTGTCCAATATGAGATTCAAGAGCAGACCTTCAGATCCTTCATTTAGAATTTGCTTAGAGACTTTGAATATATTTGAAAACAACAGTAGTCAGTGCATGTCAAACTCAGTATCACAGTATCACAGTATCATAAGGTTGGAAAAGACCTTTGAGATCATCGAGTCCAACCTATGACCCAACACCTACATCTACACCTACTCCTACTTGTCAACTACACCATGTCACTAAGTGCCTCATCCAAATTTTCTTTGAACACCTCCAGGGATGGTGACTCGACCACCTCCCTAGGCAGCGCATTCCAATGAACAACTACCCTTTCAGTGAAGAATTTCTTCCTAATGTCAAGCCTAAACCTCCCCTGGTGAAGCTTGAGACCGTGTCCTCTCGTTCTGTCACTGGTCGCCTGAGAGAAGAGTCCAACTCCTGCCTCACCACAACCTCCCTTTAGGTAGTTGTAGAGAGCAATAAGGTCTCCCCTGAGCCTCCTCTTCTCCAGGCTAAACTACCCCAGCTCTCTCAGTCACTCCTCACAGGGCTTGTGCTCCAGCCCCTTCACCATCCTGGTTGCTCTCCTCTGGACACACTCCAGCATCTCAACATCCTTCTTAAACTGAGGGGCCCAGAACTGGACACAGTACACAAGGTGTGGCCTGATCAATGCCGAGTATAAGGGGATGATGATCTCTCTAGTCCTGCTGGCCACACTGCTCCTGATGCAGGCCAAGATACCATTGGCCTTCTTTGCCACTTGGGCACACTGCTGGCTCATGTTGAGTTTCCTGTCCGCCAGCACTCCCAAGTCCCTTTCCGCCTGACTGCTCTCCAGCCACTCTGTCCCCAGTCTATAGCTCTGCATGGGGTTGTTGTGTCCAAAGTGTAGGACCCGGCATTTGGACTTGTTAAACCTCATGCTGTTGGAGTTAGCCCATCTCTCCAGCCTGTCAAGGTCCCTCTGTAGGGCCCTCCTACGCTCCAGCAGATCGACACTTCCTCCCAGCTTGGTGTCATCAGCGAACTTGCTGATGAAGGACTCGATCCCCTCATCCAGATCATCAATAAAGATATTGAACAGGACCTGGCCCAACACTGAACCCTGGGGGATGTCACTAGTGACCGGCCGCCAGCTGGATGGGACACCATTCCCTACCACCCTTTGGGCTCGGCCATCCAACCAATTCCTAACCCAGCACAGAACATTCCCGTCCATGCCACGGGCTGCCAGCTTGTCCAGTAGTCTACTATGGGAGACTCCAATAGTTGTGGGTTATCAGTGGTTTCAAAGAGGAGCAGTTTCACATGGTGTGAGCCATCCAATATTATTCAATTCAAGGGGACAGAGCAGCAGCAAACTGGATGAAAAGCACTGTGAACTTTCTGCAGTGCAACTGGGATCTGCCCCATGTTGGTCCACCAAAGCAGAGCAAACCCTTGCCCACTTCTCTCTTTCCATAAAAGAAAAAAAAGATATTTTCACTGGGCATTATCTGCCTTTGCAAAACAAAAAAATGCTTTCATGCCTAACCAATGTCTGCAGGTAACTGCCACTGATGACTTATTTTATTATGAGTTGTCAATTGGTTACATGATTATAACAATCTTGCTTTGAATTAATTTCACATGTCTCTTGATCACACAGAAGTTTAATTTCTACAAACTGAAAGGTGTTGAGATTTAAAGTTTCAAGCCAATGAAGGTTATAAGCATTTGCAGGTATTTCAGACTTGTGATCTTTGCCAGTTTTCAGACTTCCCCTGGAACCTCGTGGAAGCTCTGCAGTGCAGAGTTTGAAAATGTTTCTCATTTTTGCAGTTACCCCACCCGAGAGATTTTTTGCTGATGGAACATTTTGCTGAACTGAACTCAGGAAACTACACATACACACACACACACACACACACACACACACACACTCACACACTTTAACACCCCATTACTGCTAGCACAGCTGAAACCTATACCGAAATACTAGCAAAGTATTAACAAGCTCTACAGTGAAACCTGCATTCAGAGTAGTCCTGGAACATGTTAAGTATTTAAAAGACACTTGCAAAAAATCGTCATTTCTTATTCACTAAAGACAGAGCATTCAACACCCTGTAAGACTGAGGCCTTTCAATGGGTAACCTATTGCTTCATAGGTATCACTTTATAGCATCCCTAATGATTCAACCCATACTGAAGACCACCTTGTTCAAACAACTGGTGTATTTCCTGGTCCCTTGCATGGTTCCTTAAGATATTTGTCTAAAGGGAGCCTTTTATCCAACACTGAAATACAGCCTCCCCTGCGGAAGAACTTGGAAACAGTTTAATGACACAGAGCAATACTGTATGAGATGTTTAAAATGGAAAGTTAAGGTGATGAGAAAACAACCATCCCATAACACTAAGTGGCTTAGATACTTTCCTGCTTTTACCAGAAACATTCATTTTAAATGAAGTATATCTCAGCATCATGGTGGGCCAGACATCATGGCTTTGCTGATTTAACATTAAAAATATAGGGAATGGTTGAGGACAGCCTATGTACATTTTGCCTCTAGAATTTGTATTTCTTATTTTCAAGGCACAAAACATCCCTGGACCTTGTTGCACAGAAGATGTGTCATGCTACAGAGCAAGGTAAATATAGTTCTGTATGAAAATCATGTTACTTAGAAAAAGGCTGGGGTTTTTGAGAGTTTACAACAGGTAGACTGAGTTTCTCTTTTTCATAAAAGTGATCTGTCTTATTTTATTTTCTTTTCATAGAATTATAGAATTGTTTAGATTGGAAAACACCTTTAGGATCACCAAGACCAGCCGTAAACCTAACATTGCCAAGCTGACCACTGTACCATGTCCTTAAGTACCACATCTATATGTTTTTTAAATACCTTCAGGGAGGGAGACTCAAGCACTTCCCTGGGCAGCCTGTTCCAAGGCTTGACAACCCTTTCAGTGAAGTATATTTACTAATATACAGTCTAAACCTCCCCTGGTGCAAATTGAGGCCACTTCCTCTCATCCTATCACTTGTTACTTGGGAGGAGACCAGCACCCACCTTGCTACAACCTCCCTTCAGGCAGTTGTGGAGAGTGATAAGGTGTCCCCTCAGCCTTCTCTCCAGACTAAACAACTCCGGTTTCCTCATCTGCTCCTCATGAGACCTGTTTTGCAGACCCTTCACCAGCTTCATTGCCCTTCTCTGCCCACGCTCCAGCAGCTCAGTGTCCTTCTTGTCCTGAGGGGCCCAAAACTGAACCCAGTATTCGAGATGCAGCCTCACCAGTGCTGAGCACAGGGGGTAGATAATTTCCCTAGTCCTGCTAACCACGCTGTTTCTGATACAAGGCAGGATGTCATTGGCCTTCTTGGCCACCTGGGCACACTGCTGGCTCATATTCAGCTGACTACCAACCAGTACCCCCGGCTCCTTTACTGCCTTACAGTTTTCAGCCATTCATCCCCAAACCTGTAGCGTTGCATGGGGTTGTTGTGACCAAAGACCAAAATCTAACATTTAGCTTTGTTGATTCTCATACAGTTGGCCTCAGCCCATTGATTCAACCTTTCCAGATCCCTCTGCAGAGCCTTCCTGCCCTCAGGAAGATCAGCACTTCCACACAACTTGGTGTCATCTATGAACTTACAAAAGGTGCACTGGATCCCCTTTCTGGATCATTTATAAAGATATTAAACAGAACCAGCCCCAACCCTGAGCCCTTGGGAACATCACTTGTGAATGTCCACTGACTGGATTGAACTCCATTCACCAGAACATTGGGTCTGGCCATACAGCCAGTTTTTTACCCAGCCAAGAGTACACCTGTCCAAGCCACGGGCAGCCAATTTTCCCAAGAGAACACTGTCACAAGCTTTACTAAGACCTAGGTAGACAATATCCACAACCTTTTCCCCTTTCGCTAAGCAGGTCGCCTTATCCCAGAAACAAAGATCAGGTTAGTCAAGCAGGATCTGCCTTTGCTAAACCCATGCTGACTAGGCCTGATCACCTGGTTGTTCTGAACATGTCCCTTGATCATCTGCTCCTTTTTGTCACAGTGTCAATTTTCTAATGCCTTCACCAGCAAAATTCCTGTTGGCACAAATGCCTGTTATGTTTTCCATTGGATGAGTTCATTGCCATGTATTTGTCCAAGCAGAATTCCAGTGACATTTTCAGAGGCTCAAAGCAGTGTAAGTTTTACCTTGCTGACACATTGTTTGGCATTAAATACAGGTTCTGTGGAATGACAAACTTATTTAAATCTAAAAAAAAAAAATTTAAAAAAAATAAAAAATCATTTTGGATTGTGTAACAGTTCTTTGCTAGGACTCACATAAAAGCCACATTTACTCACAAAGCCAGTATTCTTTCAGTAAAATCATTTAATGTTGGCTGAAGGAGAACGGCACGTTAGTGGCAGATCTTCTCCTCCACTTTCCTTCTTCTCATATTTCTTCTTCATGTGTCTTGGTCATTGAACAGTACTGATGACCAGACCAAAAGATCTGGACCCTGAAATCAACAATTTAACTTCCAGAGAATTCAGAAAAATTAGGAAATATATCTTAAATTGGTGAAGAGAATCGGGTATTTTCAAAAGGCAATTTAGAATTGACAGAAGCTGAGCTATCCTTCCACTCTCTAAAACACAGTCAACCCATGGTGGGGAAGCCCCTAAATTAGGTACTTCTTTATAAGTGTCTGAAATTAGGTAGAACAAATAAAGACCAAGATGTAGGTTACCATTTCAGAATATGATTTGGCTTTCAGAAACTCAGAAGTTAGCTTTTCAGCATTCATATGAAAAAATGGAGGTAATATTACCGATCACTGTAAAAGAATCCTTTTCCTAGCTCTTTAACATATATCTATAGTATCTTATTTCTATTGTATTATGTTATATGTAAAATGCAGTCAAAGCATAGAGGGAAACATATTCAGACAGTTTCATCCACAACACATAAATGATGGCAATATTGTCTGCAGTGATGAATGGAAGCAATGCAGCAGATGCCAAAGAAAATGAAGTCCACCCCCAACATGCTGTTCCACAAGTTGTCTGGAAGAAAACATACATAAGACCAAGACAGTCTGTAAAAATGTTGGATGTAGATTTGAGGGGGAGAGCAATGGAAACAGAGTTTTATGGAATATGCAAAAGAAAGAAAGAAGGGTGATTAGAGTCTGGCAGTAAGACAGGGTTTGCAGGGAAGTGACGACAACAAGAGCAAAGAGACAAGCTAAAACTGACAGTTACAGAAAACATATCTGTAGAGAGAACCTAAAAGCAAAATATAGCTAAGAAATGTAACCCCATAAAATCCTCAAACATCAGAATTCTGAGGATGAAATCTTATTTATTCTGTATTTTACAAGGTGAAAACTGGTCTTTCAGTTAGAAAACACTTCTATTAAATAATTTCTCTCTAAAAAGACTAGTTTCCTTACTAAAACTGCAGTGGGTTTCACGGTCTCCCCAAGCTGTTCTTGGAGTTTTGTGCTCTTGTTCACAAATAACAGATAAATTCTGTAACCTATCAATCACAAAGGAGATCCTAGCTTGTGCTTACAGTCCTATATAAGTTAGTCAGAGATTGTACTGCTCATTATATCTAAAAATCAAAATGTAGCTGTTGAGAAATTTAAATAAACTTACAACAGTAACCTGGAGTTAAATATTTATATGAGCAAAAACTAGCCTAGCTCTTGAGTTCCTAGAAGTCTCTCTTATTTACACCTTCATAGATAATTTGGAAAAAAAACCTGAAAATCTATTAATAGAAAAGGTAAATCATGAACTTTACTGAAAACAGAAAACAAAATTCAGTCATGTCAACTTTGAACCTCATTTAATAGAAATGAAAAATTGAATGTTATGTATGGTGAGGTCTGGGCCAGACGTCTAAGCTGTTAGAAACAGACTGCAAGTATCACAAGGAGACACAGTTTTGAAATATGTTTAGCCAAAATAACTTGAGAAAACTAACTTAACATCAACAGGGGGTGAGTTTGGCACAAGGCTTCTTTTTTTTGCCTGTACCGCTCACCTGTATTAATTAAAGGCTAGTTTCAAAACCACAGCTTCTGTGTCAGAGAAGAGCTTCAAATGCTGTTATTTCTGCTCAGTCTTCATGAATTATTTTCTGACTGATGCACCCTCTAAATTTTATTTTATTTTTAAAATCCTAGAGAAAGGTAAAATAGGAGTTATTTTCAAACCAGAGGTTGTTTTTTTTCAGGATAAGGTCTGTTTCTGGATAAATATTTTGCTGGTTTTGAAGGAAATCCATAGGGCTTTGTAATGTTTGTGTTGGTTATTTTAGGGGTGAAACATGCAGCAGAAAACAGGGGAAGGATGACTTTTAGGTTCTGCAAACCACAAACAGCACCAGCTTCTTCTATTTATTCCTTGTTCACAAAAACTGGTTGCATCGAAAATGGTTCTCTAGACACACTTTTTGGGAAATGCTTGTGAGGGGTTTGCCATTGAATGACCTCACTCCCAGAAATCTGTTTGTAATGAGTAGTAACAACAATGAAAATGTCATCAAGCACTAAAATCTTCCAGAGAGCTAGAGACTGTTCTCAGCTTATAGTGTATGTAAACTCTGGAAATAAATTGCAATATTCTATAGTTCTGCCTTCAAAAATACATCAACGCAATTTTTTGCTCCATATAGAACTGCATGAAATCGTGAGAAAAGAGCCATACTTAAAATTCCACTATGCTTCTTATTCAACTGCATTAGAAATATCAGGCTAATATCTAATCCTTCCAATTATAGCCAGTGTTCCTTGTCCATTTCAACAGCCAGACATGCTCTCTTCAAAAGCACTCATAGAGGCTGCAAGTCAAAGCCACTGATGAAAGCCAAGTAGCTTGTCTTCCCTGTGTGTTAAGCACTAGGTTTTCTCTCTTTTCATCTGTCTTTCTGTAGAGTTTACAATTGCTGCAAAGGAACAGCTTCTGAATTTCCATTTTTCCTCAGCTTTTCTTGTTCTTAGTATACATACCTGGCTACAGGTACTCTAGAAATAAATTCCCTGAACACTCAAAATATCTGACTTTCAAAGCAACGTTTTGCCTAGAACCACACTATCATCACAATTTGTTTAAGCTATGTGTTGTGTGAGGGTGTTCATGAGGGGGAAACAGGACAAGGGAAAATGCCTGCTCTCTTTTTTCTATGTAGTTAGTAGCAGCAGGTTCACAAATTTTCAAAAAGTAGTCAAAGGGAGTCTTATGGACTGCAGCTTCATGGGGACCAGTGAGGTGGAGACCAGTGAGGTGCTAAGATAAGAAAGCTTATTCATGCATTTATCCTGCCAAAGATGGCAACAACTCTTCTGAGTGGGAATGCAATCCTATTTTAAGTGTGTCCGCTCCTGGCATCATCACCCATGAATGTCTTGGCATGGTTGACAGAAAGGAGAAAAATAACACTGGAGTTTTCAGCTTTGAAGGTGTTTCCAGGAAGAGTAGAAAGTGTTTGCAATAAGAGATTTAGCTGTCCTGGGGTTTTGGCAGGGGAAGTCAGGCATGAGGAAGCGACCACCTGCTCATCAGATTATTGTGACTATCCTAGCTATTGAAGCCCAATGCACCAAGCAACTGTAGGACTGAGGTTGCCTACCTGACAGCCATGGAGAAGAGCAGGGACAAATGGTGCGCATCAAGATCCTTCAGAAGTCTCCACACTGATTGAAAAGTGGGCTCTTTCCCTCCTCATTTTGCCACCCACAGGGGCAAGGTGCTTTTTTTACAGCCTTACAGAGGTAGTCACAGGGCACTTTTTTTTTAAAAAAAAGAAACTAATTAATGAAGGGACAGCCCAGAGCCTAGATGTGGCCTGGGATTGTCCCTCCCTATTATCTGTTCAATTTCTGTGGCCAGATTTTGGGGTATATTTTGTTTCTTAGGTGCCTGCAGGAGTCAATATTTGGTGTATATTTACATTCTCTATAGCATGCCTCAGGCCATAGCCTATGTGCCTATGTGCATTGAGTCTGCACAAAGTCAGAGGCCCTGGATCCAACTGGACCCATCAGACAGTGAGTTCAACTTTGTGTATTACAAGAGAATAATACCTAGTCTTAGCTGACCCCATTAAGAAGGGCTGACCTGCAGGTGTATGTTCTCTCTTGTTTTGGACTGCTGCTTTTTGTTTTTCAAAGTCTCTCAAATGAGCAGGCAAATCTGGGGAGCCATTAAGTGTGAGTCACATTTTGGGACTTAGTTTTGCCAGAAGACTCTTTCTGTGACACCAGCACTGTCTATCTGCACTTGGACATAGAATGGATATGTGTGACGGACACTAAGAAAATGAATGCGCATCTTAGTTTTACACACTTGTTGTCTCTAATCAAGGCCCCCTGGAGAAGCCATGAGGTCACATCCTTCCTCTTGTCTTCTTATTTCCCTTGACTCACAGGTGCAAACTGCACTTTGCAGCGCTGTGTGACACAGTGGGGTGCAAACTGTTGCAGATTTAGGACTGTATAGAGAAAACCATCCGAAAAGGAAAGCACCTCTGAGCCAGATGCTGGAGGGTTGAAAATGGTGGGATGGGGTCTTGGATGAAGATGTAAGTGTAAGAAGTGAACGGGTTACGACTTTCAGACTGGTCCTAGGGCAGGTTTTCAGTGGGAAGGGAGGGAAGTTCAGTTTAAGATCTCCTCTGAAATCTTTATTCTGATCAAAAGCTTCTAGATGAAGACAACGGCTCTTTCAAAAGTGGATGTAATATCCTCTCAGCTGCTGATGCAAAGCTCAGAAGATAGCTTACGGTTTTACAGGTTACAAGTCACCTCACAGCCAGGGAAATAAATGGTCTGTCAGTGAGGCCAGCAAGGTGTGGAGAGCCAGGGAAACTGGTAGTGGGGACAGCAGGACTTCAATAAGCCCAGCATTTCTGCTACTTGCTTAGCAGAGCGCCAAAGAGTATCCCAAGCAGGTTCAGGAGGGTCTTCTTTTCCGGAATCCAGACCATGAAGTGCAGCAACATCTCTCTCTGAGAGGATCACCTCCCTTCCTGTCTGGGATCTCTTGCTCCTTCTTTTACTTCTCCTTAGTCAAACTGAGGCGTAAGAAGATAGTGTACGACCAGTGGAAACAAGGACAGGTGACATGACAGGACTACAGGGATGCTGTTCACCACTGTAGGTTGGAAATTCATGTGGCCAAAGCTCAATTAGAGTTGAAACTGGCCAATACTGTGAAGGATAATAAAAGGGGCTTTTTCAAATATATTAATAGCGAAAGGCGGGCCAGAAACAACATTGGACCATTACTTGATGAGCATAAGCACCTCATTAACATCAACTTAGACAAAGCAGAGACTTTTAATGCTTTTTTTTTGCATCGGTATTCAATAATGACATTGGGCTTGGGCCCTCCCAGAGCTTTGAGCTGGATGATCATGACTGGGCAAACAGTGTCTCAATCACCTCTGAACTTGTGCAGGATCTGCTGCTCCAGCTGGATCCCTACGAGTCGATGGGGCCTGATGGGGTTCATCCAAGGTACTTAAAGAGCTGGCTGATGCCATACTGAGACCTCTCTCGATGATTTTTCAACATTCTTGGCAATATGAAGAGGTACCAGATGACTGGGTGCTGGTGAATGTCGTCCCAGTCTTCAAGAAGGGCAGCAGGGAAGACCCCAGTAACTACTGGCCTGTCAGTCTCACTTCAGTGCCTGGAAAGATTATGGAGAAGACTGTTCTCCAAGTTACCAAAAAACATCTGAAAGACAATGCAGTCATTAGTCCCAGCCAGCATGGGTTTACAAAGGGAAGGTCCTGCCTTACAAACTTAATATCCTTCTATGACAGTCATCCACCTTGTCGACTGGGGAAAACTGGTCGTCATTTTTCTGAATTTCAGCAAGGCCTTTGATACCGTCTCTCACAGTCTCCTCATAAACAGAATGTCCAGCATACAGCTGGATAAACACATAATACAACGGGTGTGCAACTGGCTGATGGGCCAGGCTGAAAGAGTCATAGTGAATGGAGTCACATCAGGCTGGTGTCCAGTCACTAGTGGAGTCCCATGGGGATCCATCCTGGGGCCAGTGCTCTTCAATATGTTCATAAACAACCTGGATGAAAGACTTGAAGGTTTATTGACAAAGTTTGTCCATGACACAAAACTAGTGGGAGCCGTTGCCACTCCTGGGGGCAAAGAGGCCCTGCAGAGAGATCTGGACAGATTGGAGAGGTTGACAATCGCCAACAGCATGAAATTTAACAACAGCAAGTGCTGGGTTCTGCACCTGGTACACAGCAACTCTAGTTATCCATACAGACTGGTGAGCGAGAGGCTGGAGAGCAGCCCTGTGGAGAGGGACCCGGGGCTTCTGGTTGATGGCGAGTTGAACATGAGCCAACAGTGTGCCCTGGCAGCCAAGAGGGCCAACTGTGTCCCAGGGTGCACCATGCACGGTGTTGCCAGCTAGTCGAGGGAGGTGATTGATTGTCCCGCTCTGCTCTGCACTGGTGCCGCCCCACCTCAAGTGCTGTGTGCAGTTTTGGGAGCTGCAGTATATAAAGGACATAAAACTACTGGAGAGTGTCCAGAGGAGACCACAGGGCTGGTAAAGGGTCCAGGGGGGACGTCACATGAGGAATGACTGAAGTCACTTGGTCTGTTCAGCATGGAAAAGAGGAGACTCAGAGGGGATCTCATAGGTGTTTACTGCCTTCTCACAAGGGAGGGAAGTGAAACAGGAGCTGATCTCTTCTCTCTTGCCACCTATGATAGGACTAGAGGGAATGGCAGGAAGATGTGCCAGGGGAGCTTTAGACTACGTATCAGGAAGAAGTTCTTCACCCAGCGGGTGGTGGAGCACTGGGAGGTAGTCATGGCACTGGGTCTGCCGGCACTCAAGAAGCATTTGGACAATGCCCTCAGTCACATGGTGTGAATGTTGGGAGTGCTCTGTGTAAGGCTAGGAGTTGGACTCGATGAGACTTTTGGGTCTCTTCCAACTTGGGTAATTCTATGATTCTATGATTCTTCATCACACAAATCATTGTTTCTTATATGCTATGTCAGTCCCCTGTGGTGCCAAGACGCTCTGGGGAGAAGAAGGAAGACCTTTCAGGGTACTGGAAGGGTTTTCTCTTAGTGTGCAGTGCAGGCAAAACCTACATCCTTGGGAACAGCGGTTGCACCTCTGCATGACTGCAGAGCTGGCCTGTGGGCAGCATTGCTGATGAGAAGGAGAGTCAGGTAGACACCTGATTATAACACCTGATTTCATAGCCAAAAGACAAGTTAGACACCCCACTTCCACACCCATTTTATTCATGCATCAGTCACTTGATCCAGAAGTAATAGAAAATTCTTCAAAGACACAGGACGTGCTCATGTCTTCGACTAGCCTCCCCAAGAAGATAGGAAGGCATAAGTGCAAGAACGAGTCAGATCTATGCCTGCATTTTTTAAAAACTTCCTCTACCATCTCTGAGACTCCACTCCTTGTATTCACCTCTACATTGTCATGAATCCATTCAGTTCAAGCCTCAAAAATTGAGGGTGGGAGATGAATTTCCAAGACTGAATTTGTTAGTTTCTTCACATAAGAAAAGAGATTTCCAGCATCATTGTGAGTGCAGAGCACACTAGGCTTCAAAGGAAACAGAAATACTGTCCCTCTGTTAATTTGTCACAAAGCAACTACTATTTCATGCAGATCAATTACTATGGCAAAATATTTTCTCTGCACAAATACTTGAATGATTTCTAGGAATAAGGCATTTCTTATGAAGAAGATGAAAGAGTAGGGAGGAATAAACCAATTAGCATTAGGGAGAAGAAAGGGGTTTTTTTTATCAAAAGACCAGAATTCAGTAAAGCTACCCTAGGAGCCCACAGAGTGGCTCAATGCAGGTGCATGAAGAAGTGACACCAATTATGGCAGAAAGATATCTGCCATCTCATCTTGTGTAAACTTCACTGAGTACTTGTGCTTCAGAGCAAAGTACAATAGCCATGTAACAGACTAACCTCAAATAACCCAGCGTCCAGTGAAGCTTTCTCCTAGCCCCCTACTCACTTAGTGAGTGATTTTTGCTCTAGAGCTTTAGAGTTTATAAGACATATTTGTTTTCCTTGCCTAATAATGATAACTGTAATTATCCCCATGCTATCTGATGCTTTAATAGAGCTTATTATGCCCTTAATCTTAGTGATACGCTACATTGGCCCAGATACTGACTAACCTTCCGTTTAAGGCTGCATGCTGTCATGTTTTATGAAGTGAAAATAAGAATTCCTCTTCTCCACACCTACCCAAAAATGTTACAGGAAAGGAACAAAGCCTGCAACAGACCATTTTCTCCAGCTGTATTCATAGCCTTGAAACATATGCTAAACCCCACTCATCCTCCAGCTGCTTCTCAGGTGTTCCCCACGGCTTGGGGCAGGCCCAGAGGTCCCTGACACTTCCTATGGGGCGTCAAGGTAGCTCAGAGCCCAGCCATGCCCCTCAGTGCCTTGGGCACTTTGTGGGTGCCCGCAGCCAAATCCAGCAATGTGGATGGCTGCAGCAACACCAGCTGGATGCCCTTGCCATAAGGTCTCTCTGGGACTCCTAGGACCACAGCATAGCCAGTAAATTTAGGGAGGATTTTTCTTCAGGTCTTCATATCTGGGAAAAAGAAAAAAAACCAACAGCAATCATTAAAAAGTAAGTTACTAATGTAACACTGCCATCAGAACTTCCACCAAATAAAAATTTTATTTTCTCACGATTTTAGTTTTCAGCTTCATTAAAAAATCCCTTTTCTTTTTTAGGAAAAGGGTAAATAGAAACAGACAGTTTACTTTCTCCATTCCTTACTTTAAATAATTCAGTCATGTTCTTGTGTTATGGACTGCTTTGTAGCCTCTACCGTAGTCTTCTGCTGCTCTTCACAACGCAATTATTTTTTGTACAAGTTGGCAGGTGCTATCCACATGGTCTGCAGATAATGTGCTGATCACACAGAACTGCTTTAACTCCAGTTGCTTGGTCATGTTAAGCAGCAAAAGGCTCCAAATACTCATTGCCCGTGTAAGCTAATGTTGTAGCTGTTGCAAGGGTCTTGTCAGCTCAAGAATGGTAAAGAAACTATTCAATGAAATACTCTATTTAAACTGTGGTCTGCTGTATTTAAAAAAAAAAAATCGTTCAACGTTGTATGAAATAAAAATGCAAATAAAAAAGGAAACCTAGGAGAATGTTTTATTTTGCTTTCATTAAATGTTTACTAATCTGGATAGGGCTTTTTACGAGTTTTCAGCAATTATTTGCTAGGAATTTTTTTGGAATAATTTTTTAATTTGTTTTAGAGCAATCATATCTACTTAAGAAGACTTATGAAGTATGTTGAGATCATATATGCCTTGATTGCTGACTCACCACAAAAAAATATTAAGCATATCAAATTCATGATAGTGACCATACATATTGCTGAGTGGGTACAACCTCTTGTTGATACTTGGGTTGCAGGATGAGGACCTTAACATGACATGGAGGAATGGGAAGACGTGAGAACTGATTTTATTAAGAAGACAGATGTTATTGTTCTGATGGGGAAAAAGTAGATTTCCACGTCTGGAATCTGAAAGAGTTATAGAGCATTTCCAAAACAATGCAATCAGCTTAGGAGCAATGATTTTTTTATTAGAGCTGGTACTCACTAGATCTTGTAGGTCCATAAGTTCAGGGATTCTTTTTCTCATCAAGTCATGAAAACCATAGAAATATCTCGCTAGCTATGTGAACCAAGGACAGGTTTAACCTCATAAAAGCTGTTTTTATCTCCAATTCTGAATCCAGTCAAGATATCATTGGATAAAAGGATGTAATTTTTTCTTCTTTTTCTATTCATAGATTTATTGTTCACTTTGGCATCTTTTTTTTTGTTTTGCATTATTCTACACTACACTGCTCTAAAACAAGTTTAAATTTTAGTACATACTATATATTTTACTGCCACATCCTGGGAACAATCAATGAACTTTCTTAATAGTGTATCACTTTACTGAATGTTACTTGTAATTAAAAAAACGAACACAGGCTGTATTTATATTTGGTAGTAAAAATTCATTCTCAAATATCAACACAATCATATAGATAGCCACTGCTTTTAATGGTAAAGCATGAACAAAACCACAGATGTCACTGACCTCTCAGTATTGTAATTGTAACAACATGGGCTTTCTTTTCTAGTTGATAGATTCCTACATGCAATGTTTTCCACTGCTTTGGATACAACCTATTCTGGTGCCATAACTTCCCTGCTTTCAACTGACTATTGTCTGAAGATAGCAAAGAAGATAAGAATAAATAGCCACTAGTAAATAAGTTTATGTATTGTTACAGAATTGGGAAAGTGGCAGAGGACCTCTCATGATCATAATGGTAGTATATAGAAAAAAGTAGCTTCCTCCATATAAGCAGCAGGGCAATTTATTGCCAAGACTGAAACCGTCCCTAGACCCTTTTGGTTTTTTGACAAAGACAATTTGAGCGTTTGTAAAGATATTCTGGCTCATATTAACCTGTACATCTAATCAATCAGTCATTCCTAAAAGTTATTGACTGTCCCATTTTCCCTAAAGCTATAAGCAGAAGCCTATTACAGGAGTCCATGAAAACTGTCGGTCATTTTCCTCCGTTCCTAGTAAGTCCCCAGACCAGTTTGCAACTATCTCTACAGTGCATTCCCTACAGTGCAGCCTTCTATTAATTAACATGAATCCCATGAACCCAAGCCCTTTGGTTCACATCTCTACACACACAGTCAGCTAGCATGTGACTTTGCTGAGGAAGAAGTTTGTGGCTAGCACTTCCACAGCAAAAGCTGGGCTGGGGAACATGATTTGATGGTTTGTCTTCCTTGCTAGAGAATGGAGATGCTTTGCTTTGAAAGGTTTAGTAGTTACTGTTTCATACCAATTTTTGTAAATCTATTAATGTTTTAAAACACTTGGCATGTTAGATAAACATTGGATATATTGCAACAGAGTAAAAGGTTTAGGGAAAGGAAGAAACACAAAACCACTACCTTTGCCTTTGCAAGGTTTGATTTCCTTTTTATGGTTATTACAATGTTAAATGTAAAGCACATCTGTTTTTACAGAGGACTTTCTTCTTCCATTGTTTATTAGGCATGTGTAACTGCTTAAATGGCAGGGTCACCTTTCCATGTCATGCATTTTGCATAGTCCCTTAATGTGTATAAATACAACTTGAGCCTTCAAAATTCAGCACAACCTAACTCATGCTACATATAGTGTTTCCTTCCTTACTATAGACATTCCTTTTTTGACAGTGATGTCATAGTTTATATTTTAGGAGCAGTAAGCTGTGTCCCCTACTTAGTGCAGGAAGATCCCCGTGACAGCCATGAAGTGAAGAGAAGAAAATAGTCAGGTCTTTCTAACAGGTAGCCTTCATTTTTCTGCAGTCCCTTTCCACTGTTCATGCTAGGTTACAAAGTAAGCTGGAGTCTAAGTTTTGTGCAGTAAGAAATGGCCAATGCAATGTGTCCCGCCATATCAGCTTGAATGACCACACGTTCCTGCCTTGGCCAGGCATCTTACAGGGTCACCTGGACACATGTAGTTTGTTACGCCTGTTAGCAGCCACTCCTCTGTTTTGATCTGTGGCTTGTATGCAAAGATGCCCTATACCACCTGAACCTCCAGTCTGGGAGGAGCCTCTAGATGTCTTCTAAAGTACGGCAGCTCTCTAGGTCTGCTGCCTCTTTTTTCTTCTGTGGCAAGTACATCACAATCACCTGTGATCTGGTGAGTTGAGGTGTTGCACCTCTCTCTAGACACAAATAAACCTAAATTTAACCAAGAGGTCATGTAAGTGAGCTTCTACCATTGCTTACTTCTTCCCTGACAGCAGGACTCAGTTGCAGGCTCATGCCTCTGAATCACGCCTTCTTAGGGTGGTATACAAGGGCAAAGAAAATTGAAGAATGGTGTTTGCAGGGATTAACTTAGAATATTCCTGGAGAAAAGAGAGCATCTCTAACTACTTACCTGTGTAATTGGGGTTTTTTTGTTCAAGATTTAGTTCTGGGATTTTTTTCCAAACAAACACCAGAACAGTTGGTGCTTTGCAATTAAATGGTTTACCCTCTATGAGATATTGCTCATACTCTTTTTGTAGCAACTGCTATTGAATATGTACTATACAGCAGTGAGCATGGTGACAGGGCTTAATACCTAGTAAATGACAATAGGAGGTTTGCTTGATCACTTTTGGAGCAGAAGAATGAGCTCAAGCTGATCTGTGAGAGTATCATAGCTGATGTGTGAGTGTATTATTTCATCTCCCCTCGTATTTGTTTTTTTTCTTTTACTGGTGGGGGTGATACATTTTGTCTAAAATCAAGCTGTCCTTTGCAGTTGACTTCCCACTTACATGAGGAGCAGGCAGTGATTTTGCTTCCAGATGGAACCTGAAGAGAACAAACATCTGTGAAGAACAGAGAATGGTGGCAGCCCAGTAAAGTGCCTGAGAGCAAAGTGTTCGACATGCTCACTAATAAGTGTCAGCTTGATTTGAATCACTTCCTAAAGTGCAGCCTGGTTGAAGCCAAAAGAACATACCTTTCCTCAATGAAATGGAATCCCAAGGCATAAATAAAAGATTTCACCTGGGAAGAGTGATTTATTATCTACATCCCAAGGAAGATGCCTGTGATTTACAACTCCTTGCTTTAAAGCAGAGTCAAAAACGACCCCTTCCCCCAGAATAACCCCTAACCAGCACTATGTCCATTAGCTGCAAGAGAAGTCTGAGACACATTTATACCAGTGATTTACCTGAAGTCAATAGACTCATACAGGTGGGAGAATAGACCAAATCAGTGACAAACCGGGTCCATGGTTCCAAAAATTATGAGAAATTCACTGATATTAATTTAAAAAAATACAACAGCAATACCAAACTATATCACAGTGGGATTCTGTCCAACCTAAAACTCTGATCCCATATTCCACTGGAAGGCGACAGCTAGTTCATTCCTGACCATATGGATGTTGTAAAGTTGTAGAGATCAAAACCCTCCCTGACAGAACCTTGGATTAAAGAAAGAAAACATTTCTGTTCCCTTGTGAGTAGCCATTTTTGTGGGGAGCCTGATCTATGTTGGGACAATGGTTTGAACAGCTTACTCAATGCTAAAGAACATTTGCACAGCAGACACAATCAATAAAGCTTATAATTTATTTACTTCATTCCTGAGTCTGAGCAGTTTGATTTAAGGAGCTGACATAGGATGTCAAAGTGAGGAGGGGCCTTCTAGGGTGAATGGCAGGTTTTAAATACTGCCTAGGTCTTAGGTATATTCTCTGTAGCCTCTTGCTCAGGATTATACTGAAAACAAGACACTATTCATAGACACCTTCAGCAAACCGCTGCACCGTGTTTGCTGCTAGTTGTTGCCATAAATTACATACACAAAATTCAAAACCACTGGACAATGATGACTGGGTCCCTCTTTGATTCTACTCGCTTATGAAGCCTGAGGTTCTGTGTGTTGTGGGAGATGCAGGCAGGGTAAATTATAATTGCATAGAGTCCCTAACTCCATCTTCCCTTCTTCTGCTGCTTGAAGTTGTGAGAAGAAAGAATGGTAGTGAATCTAAGGTGGTCACAAGTCAGGCATAACTGAGAGTATTTGTTTCCTTTTTTTCAGGCAAACACTGACACTTTTTCCCAACCTAAAAATTTCAGGGAAAACCCTAAGTGACTATCAGGGTCAGCCAGCAATTATACACTTCTCTAGAGCAAGCAAGCTTATTTAGTTCCCCTACAACGTTACCTTTCTTTCCAGTATGAAGTAAATTATCTGTGGTGCTTACAATGTTGCTTGGAGTGCAGAGTACTTGCTGAGACAGTGGAATACTTTCAGGTGAGACAGTCCTTTACTGGAAAGCCTGTGCTTTAATTTACTCAAGCTTTAAGCCAAATATAGGAAGCCACTTCTGCCACAGGAACTGCTTAGTGTTGTTTTCTTTCCAGTCCTCAGCAAAGTGTCAGCCAGATTTAGCACAAACTGATCACTGGTAGGAATGCATGACCAGCCTTGAAAAATTCTTATGTGGCAATAAGTATGCTGAAGACACTGCATGAAAAGATCATTGCCCCTTGTTCACTGCTTCCAGGTTTTTACGATCTCTAATAAAGGTGAAAATGTGATGTGTGCATGACACAGTTATATATTTTCATTCACAAGATGCAAACAATTACCTAAACCTCTAGTCCCAAAAGATAAATAAGCATAAATCCAAGGAAATAAAGAAATGTGAGTCTTTGCATGTGCTGCATTTGTTCCAGTGCTGTCTTGATTTAAATTATTAGGATTTCCTTCTAATGGGAGAAGTTCCACATGGGTGTGACCACACAGGACTAGAAACATCCCTTAGTCCAGAAACAGAGTGCCAGGTACTTCTACAGAAGTGGCCTCAGCGCTGTCCTACGTCCTCTCAGATCAGAGCACACTGCTGGTACTCAGCCAGAGGGAGCCTGCGCATGAGGTACTAGAGGGGTAAGACAAATGAAAAGTAAATTAGTCTATCTCGCCCCTTATTTCCACACCAGAACAAGGGCTACAGCACAGTGTAGGTATCAAGTGGAGCTGAGGCTTCTCTGAGATCTGCCCAAAGTGTACTCTGAAAAACCACAGCAGGTTTTGCAGTGTCTAGACAGAGCCCAGTCCCCTGTGCTGCAGTCCTGTTTCCCCATGTGCTGCAGAGCAAGGGCCCTTACTTTTACTAATAAAGGCACTAGAGAAACTGAAGTTTACTGTGAGAGTTCATTAGCTTCTGAATATAATCTTTGAAGTTACTTCAGCAGCTCTTCGCTATTTCTCACATCCTGCAAGAACTCAACACAGAAATTATCCCCCCTCAACACGAACCAGGTGGAATTTTTTTCTTAATGACCTCAGAAAACAGAGTGTCTACCCCGAGTACTTGGCAAGTACTGTACAGCACAGGTATATCAAAACCATAAGCAACTTTCACACTCAGACAGAAATGTTAGCATTGGCTGCTGTACAAAAGGAGCTATAAAACAACAAAGAGAGAAGCAGAGACCATTTGCGATATTCCCAAATGGCAGGAAATACAAATGGCAGGAGTAGGGTAGCTAAAAGATTCATGGATCAGACCAAAATATACTTTTCCTGTTCACAAAATTATACCTAAAATGTATACTTTGCGTTTTACCGCTCAAGCCTACACTGATAAAACTGCTGTCTCTCAGCCATTTCTTTATCTAAATGAATGATTTATTTGTCAATCAAGGAATTCTCTGGAAAATAAATTTTGCTCTTCTACTTTTTCTCCTATAGAACTAGGGAAAAAAATGACTCTTCAGGCTAATGTAGCACTGTACAACATGGTCACCAGTCATTTCCATCTGTTCTGGCATTCATCATCAGAGATGCTGGAATTTCTGAAGAAACTGGAAAATTGTAGTGAATTTCAGATTTCTGGTACCAATTTAGAAGGAACACAAAATGCTGCCATTCTGCCTGTCCTAATGCTGATTCTATCTAGAACAACACATTTTTCTGAGTAGTTGCTTCATACGAATGTCTATGTCTGCTTGTGGGGATCTAAGTAGGAATAATGCTGTTCTGTCCTCAATTGAGATTTATTTCACCCTTAGAAAGAAGTCACCAGATTATCTGGAGGGATTAAAACTTCTGTTTATAGAAAAGCGATAGAGAGAAAAATAAAATCTGTTCTCTTTTTTGTCCAGATTTGGAGTTTTTAGAACTACTTTACATTGGGGATAAATTCTAGAATTCCCACCTCCAAGCAATCTGGTCCAAGAATGTAATGCAGGTCTGCTTGCTTTTACTGATTGTGTTGCCTGTCTGATGCATTATCGCTGGATTTCTTCCAAAAATCATTATAATAATAATAAAATAAAGTGTTCAGAAAATGTTTATCCAAATATCTAAACAGTTTTTGGAGGAACAAATCCATATTGAGCAGAGATATCATTTGCAGCAATAATATCTGGAAGAAAAGAAAAATGAAAAGTGTCAGTCAAAGTAAACAGATTCTATATTGCAGCCCCCAGGAGGCCATGCTACAGTGTATAATATATTCAGTTGCTCACACCTAGTCCTATTTTCAAAGTCATAAACTGGGGTGGATTTGTCAGAGTTTCAACAATATAATTGTTTAGCTGTAAATTTTCCTGCTGGCAAGTTCCAGAGTTTTCAGAAAATCCCAAGCAGGGATTCAAGCTTCCAGTCACATACACAATACATGGTTCACAGGTAGCATGTGGAGCCTGCAAACCATGCTGCCACAGAAGTTTTCAAGGGATCATGAGGTCCCTCAAGTACACAAGGTAATTTGAATGTATGATACTCAGCTACTTCATCACGGCGCACAAAGAGAGTGACATTGTTGTGGATGGTCTATGATTGACCGTGGAAGTGCAGAGTACGTTTAGAAGTGTGTAAATCACTAGAATTTTTTAGCATCTTGAGCAATAAGATGCACTCCCACTTAAAAGCATGTGGAGAGGGCTTGGCTCAGGCCTTATTTCAAAATAGTCAAGGGAAACAACTGTGTTTCTGTTAGTGCGAGGCAAGGCCCACAGCTTCTTACTTTGGCTATTTTTCTCCTGACTACACAACTTACGTCCTGACAGCAAGATCTCCTGAGGTTTTTTGTTTCATTTGAATGCTTATTTAACTTCCATCTAAGTTATACAACAGGGCTTGAAGCGTTTATAGAAAAAACTACAAAGATAGCAGTCATACTGAAACCACTTCTTTGCAGGTAAACATGATGAGAGCTGATGTACATAAACTAATGAAGAGGAAAGGAGAGAGCAGAGCATTTCCATTTCTCACTGGATTAGGAAGTCAAAGACTATTTCCCTGATTGAGCTTGAGTTTTCTCTCTCAAAGCACCATACGCAGAGTCATTTATTTGTCCTCAGATGGAAGCAAAACAATACTGGAAGAGTCCTGATCATGGTGCCATATCCCATCCCTCACATAGCTTTACCTCTCTGTTATTTGAAGGGTAGCACAAATCCTGCCAAGATAGACTTTCCTTCCACTTCCCTCAGATGGCCCAGCATTTCCATGGCACACTTCCGCACAAGCCTTGCCACCAAACTCAGTGGTGCAGAGAGGCAAAACAGGACTGGCCACAGACACCCAGGGCCTTTGGTGATGTTTACCATTCCCTTCTCAGCTTCTGTCTTGTTTAATGTGTCAAGACAGCTTGCAAACACCCAACACAGTGCCACAGTTCAAGCTTTGTGATTTAGTGGAGGGAATGTACAAAATATTAAATGCACTCAGTTCTCTTTCCTGAGAACTTACACACTTCTTCAAAAATAATTGGAAGTAGAGCACAATGTTAGAGCAGAATACTGAGTGACAGTGAGAGAAACAGCTGTAAGTATTTGCTGTTTCTTTTTCCTCCACTATTGAAAACACACAGAAAAAAATGCCTTATCTCCATCTTCCTTGAATACCCCTGAAGATCAAGAAGCTGATAGTCAAAGGTATTATAAATTCCTCTACAAGACTGTTTTCCAGCTGGTATTTGTAACTCTGTGCTTGCCTCAAGCTTTATCCAATAATTAATCAGATTGCCTTGGTCACACATGCTTGCACTGTAAAATGCCTCTGCAAGAGACACTCACAACCATCCCTGACTTAAGACACACGCGAAGCTGTGATTTATTCATCAGTTTGGCCCGAATAGAAGCAAAGCTATTGTTTTTCACCTGAGGTGTGATCCAGCACTCATTGATGTCAAAGGCAGTGCTCCCATTGACTTCCATGGGACACAGGATCAAGGCTTTTGCCCACTAGCAACTGACAGTAAGTCATGCTGGCAGGGAGGACAAAGCTCCCAAAGGCAATTTAGAGTGAAACAAACTTACCATTGTGTGCTAGGTTACAAAAGATGCTCTCTTTATAATCAAGCCATCCAGCCTCACTATTTAGGTACCTGTACTGAACCACTCCGGCTAAGTTCCTAAACCTTCATTTCAGCCTCATTTAAATTCATGTAAATGTAAAACCCTGAGGCCATTTCCATCTTTTCTTTCTCTCTTTTTCTTCTTTTCCTTCCTTCCTTCCTTCCTTCCTTCCTTCCTTCCTTCCTTCCTTCCTTCCTTCCTTCCTTCCTTCCTTCCTTCCTTCCTTCCTTCCTTCCTTCCTTCCTTCCTTCCTTTTTCATTTTTCTTTGCCTTTCTTTTTCTTTTCATTTTATCAACTTTCAGTTCTCTGTTTGTCTTCCTTTCTTCCGCTTTCTCATTCCTTCTTTTTTACTCCCTTTCTTCCTCTCACTATGCCATCTCTCTCCCCGCACACACACTTTCTCTCCCATTCTTTTCTCTTCTCTTCCATTCCTCTTTTTCTTTCATAACTGACTTATTCCTCTCAGTTTTGATTCAAAATATTAGATAGATAGCAATTCATATAACATGTCCTTGTCTTCAGATAGCATCCAGACTAGTTTAATTATGCTTTCTATAACAACGGAAAATAATGTGTTAATACAGCATGAAGGAACATAAAGAATCTGAAACATCACATGCGCAGCAGCTGGACCCTCTCTGCTCTCCAAAGTCTTGGGGTGATAGTAGTGTAGAGAGGTAATCTGCTAGACAAGTGGGCACGTTTCTTGGTATTATGCACTGGTACACCTTTATAAGATAAATATTTCCAGTTAACTTTGGAGTTGTTTAGGATTTACAATCACTCATTTGAGAGCTAAGTCAGTGCTCAAGTATTAAGATAGCATTTGCTTATCCCAATAACTTTAAAACTGACTTTTTGTCTCTAAATGGTAGCCAAATACATTTTCTTTAATCAAAATGTGATGTTGTTTCCTCCACATGTTCCTTAGGGCTAACTATTCCTACAGTTTATTTCTGCTTTCCCCTGTGTTTGCTTGGCCCCAAATGCACTAAAATGTCCCATCTCCCACTATTTGAAGGTTAGAGGTGACTGGTTTATCTAGAGTTCACTTTAGTTATATTGACACACACATGCTGCAACTGGCCTATTCAGGCCTCCAGGCTCTGGCTCTGAAAGCCATTCCTGCACTGCAAGAGGTGGGGATGTAGGCTGTGACCCATCAGTAGGCTGTCTATACACTAAAATAATGGAGAATTTGATAAACTGTCACCAGAATACAGTCTCAGTTCCCTGACTCTTAATGGTAGAATAACACAATAGGGTCAGGCTAAAAAGGTTTCCTTATGAAAATTTTATCAGCAACTTTGGTAAATTGCTGTGGGAAAGGTGCTTTGCTCTCAGGCAGACCTGGAACCTGTTTTTACAAGGTACAGTTCGCATGCATTGCCTCACTCCCGCAAGATATTAAAGGCACTCAAATTGAATTAACACCAAATCAGGCCGGTGCACTTAACAATACAAATGCACTTAAGGGATGCCTCAGAATGATTTGTGACTAAAGAAAGCAAAGAAGAAATCGGCCTTGAAGACCACAGGGGTGGTGTTGTGTGTCATATACAGGAAAAGCCATAAGAAGAACTTAGAATACCGGAAAACCATGAACTTCAAGGGCTCTCAGATACCTTAGACCCAGCTGTAAAGTAGATGGTCTCTTTTGTGGTATGTAGAAACAATTGATAAATAAATTACAGCCAATTTTCTTAGTGGCATGGTCTCCATTACCTCTGCCAGCAGTGTAACTGCTTTGCTAAAATGATAAGAGGTGAATAATGGTGTATCAGGTAGCAGCAAAGGAAATTCTCCGAGTTGCCTGTTCTCTCCATGAAAGCAATGACACAATGCAGAAATAAATGAGATGTGATGCGGCAGCTGACAAAGAGCTCCATGTGGACTGCTGCTAAGGCCAAAGCAGCTGAACCATACATGCCAGTAAGAGAGTGGAAGTCGTGGGGTTTTGTTTTCCTGTTAAATTATCAGACTCATCTCTTTCAGGAAGCAACCTCTGTTTGCCATCATTTTTCATCAAGTTACTGAATTATTTCTTTCTCTTTGAGCCTGCAGACTATATTCACCCATAAGTTACAGGGCCATGCAAAGTTTAGACTACAACCAGACATAAAAATCACATAAAAAGTACTAAGTTCTGCAACTCAGGACTACTCAGTGGATCAAGTTTACAGAAGGATAGGTCCACTGTGGTGAAATTGGTCTATGTTGAAGGTAATAGTTCCCTTTAGGTCAAAGACTAGTGTTGAATTAAAAATATATATCCAGGCTTTCTTTTACATGGATAATCTCTTCAGCCAGCATGAAGTTGGAAGAACTATTAATTAAAGCAACATTAGTCTTTTTTCTTGACACTGCAAAACAGCAGAGTTGGGTTCTTAAGTAACTGGAACTTCGAGTACAAAGGAAAGTGAAAGGTTCCACACGTTTCTAAGTCCCAAATCTCTGTATCAAACTGGAACAGTGGTGGTTGTGATGAGATTTCTGCCTATCAATGCAACAGCTGCTGGTTCTGCTGCTGTTACAAAAAATAGCCATCTCAACCAGATCTTCTGGAATTTCCTTGGCTTAGAAAGAGAGTTTATTCCAACCACTGAAACAAGACACTTGTAAAGCTGTGATGGTGTTGTGGAAAAGCAGAAGGAAGCTTGGTTTGGTGTTTACAGAGGACATGTCAGGTAGCTCCGAAACAATGAAGTCTTTCTGCAAGCTGCACCACAACTGTTCAGCAACATGCACATACATTGTGGCATTTACAGTCAAAGAAAACGCGTTGTAGGACCATTTTTTTGATCCTGTAGTGGAAGGAGTGCTTACAGGCTGTGAAGTGCACACCCATCTTCCAGCTGAGTGCCAAAAGCTGAGAAAGAAACATCCCATATTCCTACATAGTCTGGTGAGGGTCCTAGCAAACTATTGGCAGGGGAAGACATTAAAAAAGAAAAGTACATACGAGGAGGAGGGGCTGAAGGTGGCTCAGCAATGGAGAGGTCTCTCCACATACAGAAGTACAGCCAACTGATGGTGCACTTCATCCCTACAGGGAAGGACCAGCACAGCACAGCCACAAGTCAGCCAGGGAGCAGATGTAGCTCATTCCTTTTCTCTTTCCTACACATCTTGAAAACCAAGTCCCAGAAAGGAGCCAGCTGGAGATATTTAGGGCAGAATAGACCTTTCCTCCTTTCTTGCATCCCAGACTAGAGCAGAGCAGCCAGGACACAGGCTGATGATCTCACAAAACTGAACTCCTGCCATGGGACAGCATGGCAAGAAGACTTTGTCCTTCTCCAAATATTTATTCAAGCCTTAGTCTGACCAACTGATGATTTTTATGTGATTCTGATCATTTTTATGTGGAAGGAGAGAGGGTTAAAAATGTTCTCTTTGTACTGTCACTACCTGAGTAGCACTAAATGGAAAGCAAACTACTTCTGAGCAGACTGAACCAGTGTCACCCAAGACACTCTACAAAAAAGAGCTTCAGGTTGGAAAACAAGTTTGCAGGCAAACCTTTGTGCCCACAACAGCAGAGCTGGTAGAGGGGAAAGAGGTGAGCCAGGCAGTAGTTCAGCCTCCACACTATGCCTTTTGTCCTTCCACCCTGCTACGCTTCAATATGGTAGGAATTCAACACAAATAACCATCCTGTGGCTGCTGAACCAGATGACCCAGTAGATTTCCTTCATAACAAAAGTTTTTATGAAATTAAAGCACTGTACAGCAGCTTCCTATTAATTCAGGCCTAGCTTCAGCTTCAAATCATGGTATGCTTATTAACACCTCCTTTTAGAATATTTATCAAACATACCCTCTAAATTTTTTGCTCGGAGTCAAGAAATATTCCTCTAAACATCTAAAGCAAAAGGACCAAACCCCAGACTTTTATTCAAGTTCCTGTTCCTGGCGACAATTCCTGAATTCCCTTACAAAACTGGGTTCTTGACTAATTTCTGGGGACAATCAAAATTTTATAAATGGACAGACTGAAATGTCTTTGTACACTTAATAAATATGCATGAGTCAATACTAATCAGGCATACAGATCTTGATATAGTAAGACACAGACACAAAAAGTAATAATTAAAACTAAATCTTTTCATATATATGTTACATTCTAATGATCTGCATTTACTTCAGCTTAGTCTCATTGGAGGCACAATTTTATATTAAGTTTTTTCTATAAAAACAGTGAATGGAAATTTACTAAATTATTAATAACAATAATTGATTAATAGATGTAATAAATAATCAATTGCTTTAAAATAGTCAGTCAATATGTTGCTAACCGTTATTAAAAAACATGCATTACACTTCCTCTTGACATGCTCATAACCTTCCATATCACTTGTTACTACAAGACTTATGCCTCTTTTTCACCTCTAGTAAGCATTCATTATCCCTTTATAAACTTTCTAGGAATGAAATTATGTTGCAGAATGTAAAAAGGATACCTTGTGATTGAAGTCAATTACAGAAGAGGATGTCAAAGACAGAATATCATTCCCAAAGCAACTGATCTTTCTTATGAATATAGCAAATTATTTGAAGGCAGTTGAACCAGATATTCTATTGTGCAAGAAATAAGTAACCATCCAGGAATCTCACACGTGTAGCAGAATGGTTGAGGTTGGAAGAAGCCACTAGAGATCATCTTATCCAGGCCCCTTGCCGCCTGGAGCTGGTTGCCCAGTTTCCAGTCAAGTGGTACCTCCCCAGATTCCCAAGAGTGCTGGAAAATCATTGAGAGAGGTCTTGCTGTGACATCAGCCAGCTCTTTAAGTACCCTCACATAAACTCCATCAGGCCCCATCAACTTACAGGGATCCCACTGGAACACCAGATCCTGCACGAGTTGAATGTTGATTGTCGGATTATCATTTGTGCAGTCTTCATCTTCTGGCTGTGGGTTCTGGGGGCACCAAGCCCATCATCAGGATTGAAGACGAAGGTGAAAAAAGCATTAAATTGTCTATATCTCTGCTTATGAGGTGCCCACGCTTATCAAGTAACGGGCCAATGTTAGTTATGGCCTCTCTTTTGTTATTAACATATTTGAAAAAGCCTCTTTTTTCTCCTTTACAGTGCTGGTTAGCTTCGACTCTAATTGAGCTTTGCCCACATGAATTTCTGCTCTGCAGCGGTGAACAGCATCCCTGTGGCCCTTCTGTGTCACTTGTCCTTGTTTCCACTGGCCATACACCACCCTTTTACGCCTCAGTTCCAGTAGAAAATCCCTGCTCAGTCAGGCTGGCCTTCTGCCTCGCTTGCTTGACTTCCAGCATTTTGGAATTTCCTGGTCCTGTGCTCTTAGGAGGCGGCACAACAAGTGACCAGTACTGATTGACCCCAGCACCTTCAAAAGCTTCTTCCGAGGGGACCTTACCAAGCAGTTCCATGAGCAGCTTGAAGTCTGCTTACTCATATCCACAGTTGAGGTCTTGCTGATAGTTTTCCTCCTGTTGCCATAGATGTTGAACTGGACTGCTCCATGGTTGCTGTGGCCGAGGCCCCCTCCAGTTGCTACTTCACCCAGGAGACCTTTTCTTTTAACTAGCAACCAGTCAAGGAGGGCACCTTTCCTGGCTCGTTCCCTCAGCACCTGTGCCATGAAGTTATCATCCTGAGCACAAGAATGGTCTGGAGCTGTTTGTCCCAGCTGTGTGGTACTCCCACCTGATATCTGACAAATTGAAGTCCCCCATGAGGACAAGGGCAAATGACTTGCAGGCATCCCTTAGTTCCTTAAAAATAACTCATCAGTGGTGTCATCCTGGTTGGGTGGCCTATAGCAGACTGGCAGGATGACATCCATTTTAATTGTCTGTCCCTTAACCTTACCAGAGGCTCCCAACTGTACCATTGCCAACTGCCAGCTCCACGTATTCCAGCCCTTCTGCTACATACAATGCTAACCCTCCGTCTTGCCCACCCTGTCTATCGCTCCTGAATAGCCTGTAACCATCCATCATGGCACACTGGTAGCAGGACTTGTCCCACCAGGGATGAGTTTTATAAGCATTAAATTTTATAAGTATTAAACTTAATATGTATTAAATCTTTCTCCTCCACTAGTCAATTCATTCTCTTGGTTTAATTTTAGTATGTGCTGCGAAGTTATATCTTTTGAAATCATTGGCTTTTCTGAATGTCCCCAGACGCTTCCTGCTTGGTTGCCTCTCAGATCCACTCAGTCTTTTCTTTCCCATGCACCTCTTACTCTTTACTCAGCTGTTTTAGCCCACACAAACATATCAGTCACAAAAGGAGAGTTTTCTGTCTCACATATTCATACTCAGCAGGAGAATACAGAATAAATTTCCTCTACTAACATATATGAGTATGCATATATAGAGACACATATATATATACATAGAAGTATATGTGTGTATGACCTACACACTTCAGTTATTGTAACTACCTGACTTAGGTCTTCTATGGACCATGAGGTGGTGTCGATTTTTTTTTTATTGTCTGCAAGTGCCCACTCTGGCCAAGAAACAGAGAATACAGCCTCTCCCACATACCTGTCCACAAAGCTGGGCAAGAGTTTTGCGTTACATTTATCACATCATGCATGGAGTTAGGTTTCCCATTACATCAATAATGTTATCAGCAACTGGGTAAACTCGCATGGACTGCCGCACTCTCATAAAGCCCTCTAATATTGAAGTATAAATATCAGTGTCACTGGAAATTCTTGTGGTTGCAATGGTATACCTGAGCAGATTCAGCTGTGGTGTTAGGCAAATCATTCAAGATTTTATTGTGACAAGAGAAAGGATATCTCCATCTTTCTGTTATACACAAAGTTTCTGATATCATGTCCCAATAAGGACTGCTAGGTTACTTTTAGTTACCTAGTTCTCTCGCCAAAAGGAGAGGGATGTCTAAATGTGGCATATGTATACAAAACTGTGGGAAAGATTTATCTTCTGCATTTCGAACAAGAAAGCATTTGAATATTTTTGTGTTTTCAGATTGAGGAGGAAAAAAATAATAAAATAGCCATGGAAAAGACCCAGAGTTTCATTGACCAAGTCATTGCTAGAGCTGTAATTTTTGGTCATGATTTCTGAGAAAGTCAAGGAGTTAATGTTTTTCAGAAAATTATCCATGACTGATGACACTTTGGGACTTTTTGCACATGTAGGTAGGTGGACACAATACTAAACAGTTAAATCCATTGCAGAGAAACCCTTTGCTGCTGTCAAGTTAAGTCCTGGACTGTAATGCAATATGACAAAGAGTAGGAACCCAGCAATTCCACCACAATGACAATGTCTTCCAGAACAGCAAACTCTCCCTGAAATTGCCTAGAGGAACAAGCTTTCTCCTCACAGATAGAAAGCAAACAGTTTTTTCTTCTTTCTCTCTCTCTTTTTTTTTTTTTTATTTCCTCTCATTCCAATATGTAGAACCATAGCTTGGTTCTAAGGTTAGTCCTGGCACGGTGTCCAATGGGGTCTCCATATGGTATCTATTTATTTATTCTTTGTCTAAAATGCTTTTGGCACAACACGTTTGTATGAGTTAGATGGTGTTCACAGAAAACCTGATTACTGGGTTTCATAGAAAAAGTCGTAGGCTCATTCTTTCCCTTATTTTAATAGAATTTTTGATTTCTTTTTGAGATTACTTTGTTTCATTGCTTGCTTTCTCGGGGTCAGGGGCGGGGAGGGGGCTGGGTATTTATTGTTGTTGTGGCTGGGTTTTTTCAGCTTAATCACTCACTTGTGGTGTCTCTGTAAAAGCTTCAGAAAATCTTGTTGGATTGGATGACTGTGGGTTTCACTCATAGATGTGGCACGTGGAGCTAGTGCCCATTCCTCCACAGCACAGAACGCTTCCCTTCAGTCTTTCTGAAAGAGGAAATTTGATTCTGCTTGAGTTTTCTTACAAAGCACAGCATACTGCCTTTAACGCACTATCATCTCCCACATTCAGCCAACAACTGGAATAAAACTGCTCTCATTTTACCTACATGCAGTATTTGTGGAAAGCCTCAACATATACTCCAGTTTAACAGAGGGCTGTGGCACAGCTCCAATCCAGAAAAAATGTTAGCTCCCCATTTACCTCCCAAGTGACTCAGACTATATTCAATTGTGTAGGAAGCCTCTCCTCATACCCACTTCCGAAGAATGCCAAATGACACTTCTGTGGCTGTATCTTCCTGGTCTTTAGCAGAGTTACTTGAAGAAATCTTTACTGTTCTACTTTTAGGTCATCTTCAAATGTTAAGATTCAGATAAGGAAGTTATGTTTCATGCAGGCTACTTTGACTCCTTTTGTATATAAATACATATATGATATTACATGTATCTTATAACATTTTTGTCATTGCTGGTTAATGTCAGATGGCAATTTCCCCCAGCTGTGTAAACTGTAACATTTTCCTGAATCCAGCCTTGATGGAATGCAGATGCCTTCAAATGCCTCAGATTTACCCCAAGGCCTCAATCACACCAAGAGAAGTTCCAAGTGCAAGGCAAATCTCAATATGCTGAACAGAATTGGCTGTAACCTTTTTAAAATTTCACTTATTTCATCTTTATTTCCAGCTGGATTCCTTTGCAGAAAAAAAACGCTTGTTGAGATCAATACAGCCACCTTGACTGGCTGAAAGGAAAACCCTGTGGTGCTTCTTCCTAACCTGAGTGCTTTACATTGAAAATGTTATCATCTATGAGCTTCTTGTGTCTGACCCTATATATTACATAATATAGATATAATCCACATTGGGAAGGAAAACCCAGGTTTTGCTTTATAGCAAATATTCCAGCTCACCAGCTATGACACATTACCAGTAATATTAGAGGTCACACAACACTGAGTCATTGGGGAAAGTGGATTTTTTGCTCTCAAACCATGTGGAAATATTTTGTAACTGAAGGAGGGCACTTTCAAAGGTTTGTGACAATAGGCTTGCTACATCTTTTCTTGAGAAATACAATACTTATCTAGATACCTAACTTTACGCATGTGCCCAAATTGAAGTGCTACCTGGCATTTCTTAATGAGGACATCATGCTACATCCGGTGTGAGTCAATTTAAAAGACAAAGCTCTTCTGGTTAATAAACAGAGGTAATATCCAAGATGTAAACTATTATGCCATATCTGGTATAGGCCTCTAAAACCCAAATTGCAACGATTCCCCACCCTGGTGAATTTTTTCCCTACTTTCTGCTAACATAAATAATTCTGTTCATCATCAACACTCCCAGAATGTAACAGGGGATGAAATGATGGATAAAATCACTAAGTGTCTCTGAACTTGTTTTCCAAGCAGTCATAAGCTGCATTGTCAGGGGATGACATGTGCCTACCACCACAGGATGTGTCATTTGCAGAAAGTTTCCCCTGTAGCTTGCTTAAGAAAACACAAAATCCTACTAAACATCAGTACCTATTCATTATTTATATTTCATTCTGAATTTGTATTTGCTGTGTTTTTTCAACAGTCAGTTTTGTTGTGCCATTAGAAAGGAACCACAAGTACGAGCAATAAATTAAAAAGTAACAACCCAGTGTATATTGTTTGGAAAAAATCCCACATTGTGACATGTGCCATGAAGTTATCTTTTCATACACATTATGTCTTAAATAATACATATTTTGCAATTTTACATTACAAACTACTGTTGTGCTAGAATCAAATTAGACATTGAAGCAGTTTGCCTATTCCAGCGAAATTAGTCCAGTACCTGGGCCATTTAACAAAAACATTCAGAAAACATAATTAAACTATAACTCCACCTTCTGAACACCAAGTCTGCTTTTTACAGTAATGTCTACAAGTCAGGCCTGTGAACACTTGATTACTTGCATAGTCCTACTGACTTCAGTAGGAGGAGTTGCAGGCACAGGTCTCTGCAGGACTGCCTCTGGAGCAGGCTGATTAATAATTTTAGCAACATCTGAGGATGCCTGGCATGGTACAGCAACCATGTTGACACATTTGAGCTAAAACCAGTCTCTCTTTTTTAACTTAAAGCACATTTTTAAAAAGATACAGAATTGATTTTAATTGGTGTTTTAGCATCATTCTTGAAAGAGAGGATGAATGGAAGAAGCAAAGATGCATTTCAGCTGGGCAAGGTTCTCTCAATGTTTTCAGGAGGTGAGCAACTTTTAAATTTCAAGCTGAATGTCGCAGACAGAAAGCTTCAAGCAGAGTGAGATTTAAATAGACACTGTCAGAGATCTGATGGTTTCAAGAGCCTTCATCTGAAATAAAAACAGTAAGTCAATTCAACATAGCAGTAAATGAAAATTTTTGCAATCTGTATTATTTCATTACTGCCATTGGAAAAATAAACAATGCTTAGTATATCACAACAGCTGTTGTTAAACATACTGGTGGAATTCATCAGAGGAAAAAACTTTCTCTACCAGTATAATCTTATGTTGGAAAACTGAAAAAATACAATACTGTTATACATAAAAACATGGACACCATATGAAATCCTATTTCCTTGTGATAATGGTACAGATAATAATTTTTCACTACTCAAAATCACTAATGCATCCTCATTCTTTTATATTTACAAGTAATCAATGAGAAGTAGAATAACAACCAGAAGTTAAGGTTAATGAAATCAAATGAAGAATTTTGAAAAGTCAGACCTGTTATTGATATGCCTAAATATTGACTTTAGCCCCTACAAATAGATCAATAGGGTTTAATGTCAGAATGAACTCAACATAACAAAACACAACAAACTTCTCTTAAGAAATGCCTGCTTTTGCACAATGTACACTCTTGAATTACAGTGCCCTTTCAGAAAAGACAAAAAAAAAAAGAAGAAATTTTGACCAAAATATTTCACCCCAGGTAAAAATTCACCAACCTTGCTGTTTCAGTGACTATCACTTTCAAGAACTGGCTTCATTTTAGCCAGAATTTTTCTAACTTCCATTTCCCATCACTTAATCTTGTCAGGAGTTTGGCTAGCGGAGAAAAGGGTCCTACAGAGTGATTTGCATGCCACTCCACAATGCAGCTTGCCATCAGGGCCTGGCATCGTCTGGGGCCATTCCCTGAATCCTCTCCATATCTCATCTCCCTCTCGGACTGTGCGGTCAGAGGTGGGCAATACTGCATCAGGCTCAGTGTTAGGCTTACGTGTGCTCAACAGCACAACTTTCTTTGGTCATGATGACCTCAAGGCAACGTGCTTTTTTGAGTACCTCAATTGTAAGTCTACCTTTAAGGAAAGAGCTACAGAAATGCGTATTGCTTTTTGCACCCCAGCTGTTTGCTGTCCCTCCATTCTGGGGGAATGAGTGGCCAATTATCAGCAACAGTTAGAGTCAGCACTCAGGGAAATGTTAAGGCGTGTAAGGTGAGGTCAAACATCTGTGGACTGAGGAAAGGAGGCATTTGTAATTATCTTCTTAAGATCTGCCCCTTGTCCATTATCTGAGTGCAATGTCGGTTTGTTACTATTCTAGGCTTTCAACCAAATCGCATTAAAATATTAAAATACAAAACAAAATGTGTCAGAAAGTTCTTAGGTTAGTCAATCTACATGTTGCTTTTATGATGCAGCATTTTAAAACATCACAAATACACCATTTTTTTCCCTAGATCTATTTTCTTAACCCTTGCTGACTGCTGTTAACAGAAATACCATGCTTTCATTTAGGCCCTATGCTGATTTTCCATTATTTTATATGGCACCAATGTCCAAAAGAGCAGGCTGAGTAGCCCCTTTGTATTCTGGCTCAGTATTTGCTTTACTCTCTTGGAATGGTTTTGAGATGTGTTAGGGGAAAAAGTTCAATATTACTGCCTCAGAGGAGTTCTCAGCCATTTTGTCTAAAATTTGCTGCTATAAGTTCTTTCTATAGGTGACTAAACATTCTCATTTTTAAAGATGGTCTTTAACATCATCTTTCATTATTACTGGAACCAAAAAGTATTTAGCATTATATGACAGAAATAGGGGCTTTTATCAAGTCTGTAACAACAATATCTATTGAATTGCCATGTCTTCTGCCCTATAAATAGTAATACCAACTAGCAGTGGGTCATTGCAGTCTTCTGTTTGTTTCTCAGTAGACTTTTTTCAGAGATATCTTTTCAAGATCTTCTGTTTCCTCCATCCATTTTCTGATTTTCCTACCTTTTAACTCACATTCACCGATGCTATTTTCTTTTTTCTAATACTTTTTATATCTTTTGGAAGAAAAAGCACATTTATTTTCACTTGTATGCCTAACTTTCAAGAAAAAACAACAACAATCATTTCAAAACTCTATATTACAATAGCCCTTTAGACTGAGAATTTGTTCAGCAGCTAGTGAAATGTTTCATAACAGCAAGATTTTTTTTTTAGATGATCTCACTTAGAATTATTTTCAGTTCTGTGAAACTGACCCTTTAAAGTGCTTTTGTACATGTACTACTGGTTCAGACTCTATACTGTTTGCACATAACAAATGTAATCAAGTTGAGACAATTTGCATATAAAAAACTACCAATTTTGAGTTCTGAGATCAACTTCTATTTTTGAAGGTGAAGTTTAGCATAAAGCTCCCTGGACTTGGGTGTAACACGTATTAAGTTAGAAATCTGATATGTAAGTTTTTTTGAAGTTCCAAAATAAGCTGTGGGACATTGACAGCATGTGCCACCTGACCAAGAGGCCAACACAAGTTATCCATCCATTGAAAATTATGGATTACTCTACTAAGTGCATTTTCAGCTGTTAGGGCAGTGTGAAGAGCAGCTGGTGTCTAGACAGTGGCCTGGTAGCTGCAGCACATGGTAAGAATGGAGAAGAAAACTGTAGCTTTAAAAATGAAGGAAACCTAACAAAAAGTAATAAAATGTGGTTAGAAAAGGAATGAGATTTTATTGAAAACTTTTCAAATTAATGTTTTTCAACAGGACAATAGATCCTGAAATATACTTGAAAGTTCTACCTTCAGTATTATTCATCTGAACAAACCTGTTCATCTGTTTTAAGATACAACTATATGAACCACTCTTTAGTCACTCAGAAAACAATCGAAAAATGTTCCAAGCTTACGGGTGCAAGGGTCTTTTAAAACAGCTGCTTTGAAAACATAAAAGTTGTTTCCAACTTGCTAGTAGGAGTCATACAAACATACGAAAGGTATGTAAGACATTATTTTAAAAAAACTAAATGAAGAAAATCAAGATGCAGACTGGTCAAACCACTTCCTCACAGTGCCATGCGAAGTTGACAACATACCAGAACTGGTTCCTTGAGGGAGGAATAAAAAGTCCAGGTTGCAACTGACACTGCAGGTTGAGTTTATAAATATTTGGGTTCATATATATGTGACACATTAAAAACCCTTTTTTTCACAACACAAAAGAGTCTCCCAATTTAACATTACAGTTTTTTGTTTGCACTCTCCACAAGGTGGATGAAGAGAGAACGTGTCCTCACATGACTCATAACAAATCCATGCCCGTGAATGATCTCAGTGTCCTGGATTTCCACAGTGGCTGATGGCAACAGACCTGAATGAACACCTCTGCAGTAGTGATCAGCTTCATTTCTAAAAACCCTTTTTGAGGAATTAAGCCCAATGCAACTCAGGTTTCCTCACTACTTGAACTCAGCAGTTGCTGACAGACGCAAGACTTCGGGCAGGCATGCCATACCTATACAAACTGTAAAATGAAGGCCTGCTGCTCGAAAAATCATTGCATTAAGCTACAACCGGACAAGGTCACCAATTTTCTAAAAGTCTGGAGACTTATTTTGTGTCAAGAGGGCCAACTGTGTCCCAGGGTGCATCAAGCACAGTGTTGCCAGCCTGTCGAGGGAGGTGATTGATTGTCCCACTCTGCTCTGCACTGGTGCCGCCCTACCTCGAGTGCTGTGTGCAGTTTTGGGAGCTGCAGTATATAAAGGACATAAAGCTACTGGAGAGTGTCCAGAGGAGGTCACAAAGCTGGTGAAGGGTCTAGAGGGGAGGTCACATGAGGAACGACTGAAGTCACTTGGTCTGTTCAGCATAGAAAAGAGGAGACTCAGAGGGGATCTCATAGGTGTTTACTGCCTTCTCACAAGGGAGGGAGGTGAAACAAGAGCTGATCTCTTCTCTCTTGCCACCTATGATAGGACTAGAGGGAATGGCAGGAAGATGTGCCAGGGGAGCTTTAGACTACGTATCAGGAAGAAGTTCTTCAGCCAGCGGGTGGTAGAGCACTGGGGGGTAGTCATGGTACTAAATCTGCCAGCACTCAAGAAGGATTTGGACAATGCCCTCAGTCACATGGTGTGAATGTTGGGATAGGAATTGGGCTTGATGACCATTTTGGGTCCCTTCCAACTCAGGTAATTCTATGGTTCTATGTTTCAACAAAGGGAAAATTTCATTAGTGACATAGCAGTCCTAAACAGACAAACCAAGGTCCAAGAGAGGTAATATCCCTCTAGCATAAATTGCAAGTACTCCATCAGCAGAGGTGTACTACCATAAGGAAAGGCCTCCACACACCAGATGCTTTGATGCACCTTATTTTTGCTACCACAAAAATCAGCTGTCAACACCATAGGACAGTTCTGGGCTGGGTTTCAGGCTAGTTTCCCTCCCAGAGTGATTTTTGGTTTAGCGCAGGACAGCATGTACCCATGGGTGTTAATAGGAGAGCACACATGACTCACATAACAAATGATGAAATGGCCCTAGCAGAGAATAGCGTGTGACCATAGGTTACTCAGCCAGCAGTACCACCAAGACTCAGCCCTGAGCTCTGCAGGATGCTGTGGAGCCCAGAGGGTGCAGGGGCCAGCACCCACTACCAGATCAACAGTGGAGATACTGAGTACCCATGACTTCAGAAACTTCATGCGGTACTCCAGTACCAGGCATGTGCTTAGAGCTGCTGAACTCACCTGAAGATCCAGTCTTTGCTGAGGTATCCACGAACTTCTTCAATTTAGATCAAGGGAGACACTTCTCCAAGATAACTGGCCTAGCCTGGTCAGTATTTTAAAGTATAAATTATAGTGAATTTTCCATCAAAGCTGTAACTTGTTATCTGCCTTAAGAATTTAAATATAGGAAGAGAATTTCTATAGGAAAACACTAACTCATTGCAAGGCAGGTGCTATCTATGCTATAACACTTAAATCCTGCACCATCCCTCATGAGACAGGAGTGCTTAGCAAAACAAGCAGCAATTTCCCTTTTGCCAGGAGTGCTTTGATGTTACACTCAAAGACTTGTTATGGGGCAAAAAGGGCAGCATAACTTACAAGGGATGCCTAGAATTTCCTGTTGGTGTAATTAAAGTCCTGCAGTGTAACTAAGCAACAAGTACTTCTAACAATTAGTCCCGCTAGAACAATGCTAACACTTATTGTCCAAATGATCTAACTTCCACAAAAGAAATCTCCTTATAACACATTACAGAAATCCACCTACTATCTTCCTCTTTCTCTGGTTTTATACTGATCTTCCCATGGCCCCTATGTGATAAAATTTCTACACTTTGTCTTTATTGGTCTGGATCTCATGTTACATTCCATTTTACTCTGTGTGCTGTATTTTACACTTGGTAGACAGAAACCTGTTGCTCGTTGCTCCTGTGGCTCAGGTTCCAGGTCCGTGTCTCTCCAGCTGACAGCACTATGTTGTTTGTAGCCATGGGGTCTTCAGGTGCCAGCCTGCTCCCTCTCTCCTATCACCCCACACCTGCAGACCTCTATGCTGTGTCCCCATTGCCAAGGCCTTCACGTAATGACATAATAATGACATTAAAGCAGGGCCATAAATTTTGCATTCCGCAGAGTAACTCTACAACGAAGATTAAAATGATGGCTACTCTGTGATTGTACAAAGATAAGCAAAAGTAAAAGAAATCAGGCAACAGTCACCTCTTCATTGGAGGAATTGTTGTTATAGCTAAATTAATTAACATAAAGCTCCAGGCAGGCCAAGAAGACCCCACACAAAGCCTGGCAAGCTTGCTTCCACCTGAGACTTTGCAAAGTTACTGCAAAGTCTACAGACTTTACTGGGCTACACATGACTACTAAGAGCTTCTTGTCAAGAAAGGAAAAATGTTACCCCAGAGGAGGAGGCATCATTCCAACAAAATGTTCTACATTAGTGCAATGGGAAAAGTAAACACATGAGTGCATTATCAGGAAAATAAAAGCTGAACTGACACTGACCCAGTTGGTTGCCTTTCAAGCGTTCCATGATGTGAGCAAGCTTATTTGCAACAGACAAACCCCTCTTCCACGGCAAGACATGCATTCACACCCCACTTTTCAGATTTTACTGCTATATTTCCTATGGCATATTAATGAAGAAAAGCAGAATTGCCTATAAACACATTTCTGAA
This sequence comes from Neomorphus geoffroyi, assembly GCA_033558235.1. Classification (NCBI taxonomy): domain Eukaryota; kingdom Metazoa; phylum Chordata; class Aves; order Cuculiformes; family Neomorphidae; genus Neomorphus; species Neomorphus geoffroyi. Next base: position 27,068,248 of record JAUMJM010000048.1, on the reverse strand, counting down.
ACAATGTTTATAGGGCAAGGGCATTCAGCTTCTACTATACTAACACAGTATTAAATAGATACTTTTGAATGTGCTGCTTATCAACCTGGAAGCGATGAAAATGCCCAACAGCTTTATAAAAGCCTCTTCTTGCTTTGAGAAGAAAGTGTCCATGTACAGTAGCCCTTGTTATCCCCAAAATGTTATTTTGTTATACTCCATGCTTGTGATGACACTTGTCTCTTTCAGGCTTGAACAAACTGTGTCATTCGGCTTTAGCAGAATGTAATGCCACAAATCACCACATGTACAGCTTCACAGATCACTGATGGATATCTGTTAGCATTCCTGTAACTTATAAATGCATACACTGTTATTTTTCTTTCCATTTTTCAGAAAGTTCCATATAATATTCTGTACAAATGGGAGTGCACTCAGGTATACCTAAGAAAACATGTATCTTAGATGGAGATCTTTGTGAAGTGGATTTTAGCCCAAAGTAACTTTTTTTTTTTTTTAATCAGAGTTAAAAGCCTCCAGAATTGGAGATTATAATGGAAATAGTGCAACAGAGCATCTAATAGCAGCACTGCTAGATCTCTCCTGTAGAGCAAGACTAGCATTTAGAGTGAAACTACAATGTTAACAGCAATACTCTGCGACCCTCACTTGTACCTTTAACCCCAGTTTTGCAGTGAAAAATGGAAACAGTAAACAGCAGCTCAACATTTCTACTAGCAGTATTAATATCAATGAGTCTTGTAAAACCAATAGCATAAATCTTGCTCTTAGCACCGTAGCACATGTTTAATTAATCAGGCCTGCCATCCTCATTTGCCCTTCACTGGGTTTCACTGATGATTACCCAGTGGAAAATTCAGCCCCTTAATGCAAACAATATACTTTTTAACACTTTCTTTCCAGTGGCTAGCTTTTGGGAGTGGCAGAGGGATTGTCAGCAAAGGAGGCTGACAGTCTTGGCTCCAGCCGTTCTTTGGTGATTTAACTTTCCATAAGGGTTACAAACCAGCTTGGAAGGGATAGCTTTCTTCCCTCATCCAGAATAGCTTTTCCTTCAACACCTCTTTTCCTCTCAGCTTTAGTGATAGGATTATAGCCAAATATTTATGCATCCTGTGAATGTGAGGCAAGAGACATATTAAGTCTAAGTTATTCTAATTTATTCTGCTAAAGGAACCATGTGAGGTAGCACAAAGCCCTCCCTGATTTTGAATTTTAGGCCAGTCACAAGTTTTACTTGTAAAAGACAACAGAATTTTGTTTTCTTGTTGGTGGTGCTTACCCAGGAAAGAGAGAGAAAAATCATCTAAGACACGAAACCCTTGTAAATAAAATAGAATTCACAGACATGAGCAGAATTTTCCTCTGGGTCATTATTAGTGAAACTCAGTGAGGGGATAATAAGGACATGAGACCTGATTAATTAAACATTTGCACTATTGTGTGTAATTATAGTTTTCCGAATCATTCCAAGGACATCTGTTTACACAGGACCACAGAACCTGCCACACAGAGCTTTGCCGGGACCTCAGGCAGAGCCCAGCATGGGGCACTCAGCCGCTGGGCCCCTGCGGCTGCTTCCCCAGCCCAAACAACCCTTCTGTCTGCCCGGGTGGCACATCACTGCTGCCAATGTGGCCACGTGTTCACAGCAGCATCTGCCCAGAGGAAGTCTCCAAACTGGCCTGGTCTAGTGCTCTGAATGGATCCACTGAGTATCTACACGCACCAGTATGTGAATTTGCAGCGACACCTGTAATTTTTCACATTCAGTTACCCAAGTGCAGTTTGGCATTCTCCTAGCATGTTGGATGCATTCCCATTTATCTTACACTTCAATCTGTGTCCAAGCCATATACAGCTCGCAGGAATTAATATGCTGGGGTTTTCACTTGCAATATTTTTTTTAAATCTGCACCATGCCATATTTGTGGTTTAAAGCCTTTTTACAGCTTTTAGTTGCTAATTAACTTGTCTTGGGTTCTGCAGCATTCTGACAAAAAACCCTTGAGTTCCTGAAGCACAGTAAAATCCTAGGTGCCAGCATCATCAATTAGATGCTGTGGAATTACTAATAGAGACAGCAACAGCCTGCTTAAAATTTACTGTAGTAGAAACACGAAATTGTCACAGCTCACATACACTGCTACAATAGCTCTAAGTTGCAGCACATTTCCACTTTGAACAGTGACTGTGACAATGGCATTTTAGTGATCTGCTTCTCCAAGATAGCTGGGATTGACAGTGCTCCAAACAGCCCAGTCACGGAATAATGATCTCTTTTTCTGGGAAGTAAGGGAACAGTTTTACCACCTCTTGGAGATGTTACATCCACCTTCTCTGGATGGGAAAGGGTAACTGTCACGGAAGACCATTTTCAAGAATTTCTGGAGAGATGAAAGTACTCATGAGAGAAAGCTTAATGTTTTGGTTCATTCTTTGGCTTCCACTTACTGATGCAATCTGGGGTGTTTGAAGACATCCTGTGTTTCTAGAAGTGTGGCTCCTAGCCAGGGCACCCCTAGGGGAGAAGAATGAACCATGGAAGTAACATGGAGAAAGAAAATCCAGTTTCGTATATTTATACTTTTCTTTCTTTTTTTCTGATTAGTGACTTTCCAGTCTCTCACCCCCTCTTCAACTGATAATTATCTTTGAGTGTTTTTACAGCACTTGAAGTTCTCCTTCCTCTACCCATGTAAGAATAGATACTAAATTGGAATATTTCTTAAAATCTCAGTCATAGCAGAAAGCATGAATAGCCCAGCTAAACAGGCTACTTCTTTCGCGATAGTTGAAAGGCACAAAACAGCAACAGAGACCTAGATGTACATGACCAGAAGGGAAAAAGAGAAAAAAATTGTACAGTTCAAAACTTCTGCTGTGTTTTCTGTTATAAGAGGAACAAATGTAAAAACCCTGTTAGCAAAATCCTGCCAGGCACTGTGGGTGTCAGCACCTTGTGTATGCAAACAGATAGCTGGGTTGTGTTCAGTGCTACAGAAATCCAACTGTCAGAGGTCAAAAAGACATGCTGAGTTGGCTCAACACAATTTTAGAAACTCGTCGCTGTTGCTTTTTCCTTGCAGTAAAATACTGTCTGCCATAGCATTAAATGATAACATTTTTATCAAGTTAGTGCCGTGTTTCCCTTTGGTATGTCTTCTTTAGCCTGCACTCCAAGTCTTGGCACCCTGCTGCAAAGCCAACAAACTCTGAACACCCTTCAGGTCTGCCCACTAGTGTCACCAGTTCCTATGTGGGGATAACAGATAGGGAAAAGCATCTTCCAGACCTTTTACAATGGGAGTATGTGGGACTGAGGCCTTGGCACTGAAAAGCAAAAATAGACCTGGATCCTTGAGTCACATCTTCAGACAGATAATCGCTAGGCATATGGCATCTTTGTAAGGAAACACAGCGCCCATGGGCAACTCCTGCATGTCTTCTCTTTCTTTCTCTACTCTTCCCCCAGACAAATGGTACAGAGCTAGGGGTGCCCACCTCTGAACTGCACAATGCCCAGCAATTAAACCAATCTGTTTTAAAAAGTACAATCCCTGTCTTGTTTTAGTAATTTGCTAGATTGCATCCTAATTATTCCTTGCATTACCTTGATGAGCTGTAGGTAAATATCTTCAGCAAAAGTAAGATTTGAATACAATACGCCTGATCACCTCCACTGGGACAAGCTGTGCTGTGTTTCCAGTACAAGGGGGGAACTTGACAGACACCAGCAGCACAGGCCACTTTTTAACATGACAGAATAAGGAAACCAAACAATAAGGAGAAACAGTGCCAATATTCTAAGTGGATTTAAAGTGCAAGTAAATGTAATTTTCTTTCTTTCAAAAATATTTATTCAATCATTTTCAGGCAGTTTATCGTACAAGTCAGATTACACATGTGTTTTCTACCCACACCTCCTGATGCTCTTAACAAGAAACCAACTAACTGAACTGATGGACTAGGAAAGACACAACAGAAATTATCATAGTTCCCTCCTTTATACAACAACATTAAAAAAAAAAAATGGGGAATTAATATGTTTTAGAAATTATAACAAGGCTATGCCAAGAACCTTGTTCTCTGAACTACTTGAAGAAAAAGGGACTGTTTTCATGAACAGACTGCCAGGGCTACGTTTCACCACTCATTTAGCTGCTCAGTTGAAATATTCATCTCTAGGGCCAGGGACAATTCATTTTTGTTTGAAACTGACTAGGAAGAAAATAATGAATTTTCTTAGATGTCAATTTTTAGGTCTTAACTATGGATTACTACTAAATAGGATGCAGGTTGTTTTAATGAGTGGAAAGCACATGAAATAGCAACACAAAAACTCTAGTGCAATTTGGTGCCTTGAAAGAGGGCTGAGAACACAGGTCCTATAAGTCTATGTTAAAATTTACCGTTGACCAGTATTTGGGGCCAGTCACTTAGTTGTCCTGTCCATCATTTGCTCTGTACCTCAACTTACTTCTGCAAATGACAGAGTTTAATATTTTACTGTCTCTAATGCACTAGTGGGCTCTCTATATGAAAAGATCAAGGTAATACATGTTGTTATGATGGCAAAAATGCAGTAAACCTTTTCAATTGTCTCATGAGTTAGGCTTGCTAATTTGTTAATTGATGCCTTTGGAAATACATGCCTGACCAACATTGGTATGAAGCTCCCCTGCCTGATACATCTTGACATAATATGGAGTAGAACTAAGTACTGAAAACAGTGTGATAATCAACTTCCTCAGTTTTTTAAGGAGCTTAGACAAGAGAAACAGAGAAAAATCTCCCTTGTGATGCTACGACTGAAACTTTGCTATTGAGATCATTGGCTTTGCCAGAAACCACACTGAATCTTATGTGAAAACAAACAGCAGGGAATCCTGAGTGGCTTACAGGCAACCCAGGGAGTAACCAGGGCAGCATTTTCTTCTTGTTTAAACCTTGGACTGTGCAGTGTTGCAATTGACTGGGTGACACAGCAGCAAAAATCAATTGAAAACTCTAATAAGGGCGTCAGATACGACTGAAGGAGAGCAGGTGAAAAAGATTGTAGATGACATAGCACTGCTGTCTGAATATGTGATGGGAATGCAAGAAACAACTAGCAGTTCACAATGGTGTTGGTCCATTTTGGCCTCACCGATACTGGAGTAATATGACCTAGTATGGGAAAGTCAGTGCTTCAGAGAGGATGACCAGCTAGACAGTACTGTCCCAGCCTCTGCCTGGCAATGATCACCATATGCAAAAGGGCTCGACTGTAAAAGTGACTGGAAGAGGAAGGGATAATTTTGGCAAAGAGAATGGTCATCACAAAAGCCAGTCAATGCTTGAAGCAGCCACTGCAGAAACACTCTGGTCAGGGTGGTAGCCCTGCACGTTGGTGCAATAACAGAGGCAACAGAGGGAGGTTACAGCCCTCCTGCTCTCTCTGGATCTGTCCTATGGAGATGGCCAGGATGTGGCTTATTTTCTGATATTCTGGAACACCTAATTTTTGTTTAAATTCAAAAACAACTAACCAGACTAGCTGGTACACAAAACGGAGTCAATCTCACTTAGGCAGAGTGAGTGTCAATTAAACCTTTTTACTTAAGGACTTTGCTAAACTGTAAAAATTCTTCCATGCTTTCACCTGATGGCAGGTAGTGACACACTTTCTCCTACTGTATTGCTTTGCTATCTGTGATGCAGATCTTTCCTGGTCACGCAATACTCCGTGACAGGGTAGCCTCTAATGTCAGCAAAACGTATTTATAGAAAATACATCAAAAGGAAAATGAGGAGAAAAAAAAAAAAAATGTATATATAACCTGCGCACAAGGTGGGGACACCAAGTAGCCACGAGGCAGACACTTTGTAATTTTCACTGAACTCTTCTAACCCAGCTTTCATTCTTCTAATTTTTAAATTTTGTTTTAATTATCAAAATATGAGAGAATAAAATCTGAGAGAACCACATATAAAGGAAACAGGACTCATATAAGATAAGGAAGCAGAAAATTATGTTCTGTTTATCACATAGTAGGGAGTGTCTCTGACAAGTCCTTTAAAACTTCTTTGGGTCATAGATGCAGCAGTCTTAAAATGAGCTAAAGGTACATTATAAAAGGCTTTCAGAGTATCAGAGAAAAGTGCTGAGCATTGCTACTGTTTCTCCTAGCAAAAAACATCTACACCCAAGGCAGGAGACAGAGAGGCACATCCTGCCCAAGTAACATTCCTTAAAAGCACTGGACATCCTAAAATGCAAGTAATCCACCTCGGGTGTAATACAGGTCTTGGCAAACAAAAAGCCAACCTTCCTGTTCGATAGGGTGAGGATGTCACATAGGAGATACCCCATCTTAGCGTGGTTTATTAGTCCTGCTTCCAAAACACCACTCTTACTGTCCTTTGTCAATAGGACCACGATGTCTCCATGCTTGCAGGTTTAATCCTGGTATTTTATAACTGGTCATATCTGGTTATCAACAGCTGATTAAATTGACACACTTTCCTTTGCTGTGTTGTCTGTCCTCATGGAAGATGTATTAGGTGTTTCACTTGTACCCTTTAGGGCCTGTCTTATCAATCCATCCACTGTATGTTCTCTATTAAATCAGCAAGAAAACTCAGAATGAAAATTGCACAGGAGAAAACATCGTGTCCTGCAGTTCCCTGAGCTTCAGGAAAATACCCTTCTGAAGGTGATTACTAGTGTACATGGCATAGACCTTTGAAGTACACTCAATTTGGAATCAATTCAGGAATTTACAGGTATGGTTTATCAGCCCTTGTTTATTCACAATGATGAGAAGAGTTTAATTAATACCACATATATTAGTCAATTCTTTGCTTTTAAACCTTACCTTTTTACCCATCAGCCAATCAATATGTATTTTAATCTTCTCCCCTTTTCAGAAGTGGTTTTAACATCTAACTCAACAGAGTAGCAGATTTCACAATCATTAACTGCTATTACCAGCCCTTTCATTTTCTGAACATCAGCAGTTTCTATAAATTCCACTTTCATCCATGTATTATATTATCTATTCTTATTCAACACTTGTTTCTGAAGTATTCTTTTTTAAAAACTGCAGAGAGGTTCTATGAACCAGTAATAAAAGAGAATTGTTTTGTACAGTTTCCTTGCCATTCTCAGAATTTCTCATTTAACATGGAAAACCAGATAAAAATAAACATCAGCTGTAAATATTCTTCCACATCGATCTGCAAAATTTAAAATATGGATAAGGAAAATATAGCAATATTCCTTGCTACAAATACTATTAAGCTATTTATTTGAGGATACAGTCTAAACTTTTAACCCAAGGAGTTCTAGGTGACAATTAAGTTCATCAAAATGAAAGTGTTTGAAGGTCTGGCAGTTCACAGTCTACCAACAAGCTGCTGATCTTTGGCCATATGTAACATGTAGTAGCAGTTAACGTGACTTTGTATTTGTCCCCCTCTCTGCTAATCAATGAAATCAAGAGTTACAGGTAGACATGGAAGAACAGCTCTCACTGACTTCTCATTCACATTTTATTCACAAATTGAACGCAGATACAAAAGGGAATTGACAAGAGGTGGTAGCAGGATCGAGTTACCCAGGAGGTGTAGTGTTGGTGTTCAGTCACAAAGGGATGGGGCTAGGAAAGCGAAGCCCCACCAGAAGCTGAATCTGGCAAAGAATGTGAAAGACAAGAAGAAAGTATTTTACAAGTACCTGAACCTCAAAAGGAAAATTTGAGCCCACTACTGAATGGAACTGGGAAACCGGTGACAACTGACATAAAGAGGGACAAAGTACCTGATGACTTCTTTACTTCAGTCTTTACAAGTATCACAGTATCACAGTATCGTAAGGTTGGAAAAGACCTTTGAGATCATCGAGTCCAACCTATGACCCCAAAAAAAGAAACTGGACACACTCCAGCATCTCAACATCTTTCTTAAACTGAGGGGCCCAGAACTGGACACAGCACTCAAGGTGTGGCCTGACCAGTGCGAGTATAAGGGCATGATGACCTCTCTAGTCCTGCTGGACACACTGTTCCTGATGCAGGCCAAGATACCATTGGCCTTCTTTGCCACTTGAGTGCACTGCTGGCTCATGTTGAGTTTCCTGTCCACCAGCACTCCCAAGTCCCTTTCCGCCTGACTGCTCTCCAGCCACTCTGTCCCCAGTCTATAGCTCTGCATGGGGTTGTTTGTGTCCAAAGTGTAGGACCCAGCATTTGGACTTGTTAAACCTCATGCTGTTGGAGTCAGCCCATCTCTCCAGCCTGTCAAGGTCCCTCTGTAGGGCCCTCCTGCCTTCTAGCAGATCGACACTTTCTCCCAGCTTGGTGTCATCTGTGAACTTGCTGATGAAGGACTCGATCCCCTCATCCAGATCATCAATAAAGATATTAAACAGGACCGGGCCCCGCACCAAACCCTGGGGGACGCCATTAGTGACCGACCGCCAACTGGATGGGACACCATTCACTACCACCCTTTGGGCTCGGCCATCCAACCAATTCTTAACCCAGCACAGTACATTCCCGTCCATGCCACGGGCTGCCAGCTTGTCCAGTAGTCTACTATGAGAGACAGTGTCAAAGGCCTTGCTGAAGTCCAGGTACACCACACCCACAGCCTTCCTCTCATCCACCAGGCGAGTCACACGGTCGTAAAAAGAAATCAGGTTGGTCAGGCAGGACCTGCCTCTCCTAAAACCATGCTGGCTGGGCATGATCTTTCCCTCATTCTGCAGGTGCTGCATGATCACACCCAGGATTATCCATTCCATAATTTTGCCTGGAACCGAGGTCAGGCTGACAGGTCTGTAGTTACCTGGATCGTCCCTACGGCCCTTCTTGTGGATGGGCATCACGTTGGCCAACTTCCAGTCTTCTGGGACCTCTCCAGTGAGCCAGGACTGCTGATAAAAACTGGTTTCAGGGATGCCAGGCCCCTGAGACAAGAGGGAAAATCTGGAGCAAGGAGACTGACTTATCCTCAGTGAAGGACTAAGTTAGGGAGCACATACATAAACAAAGTGTTTGTACATAGGCCCAAAAGTCTCAGGGAGATGCTAATATCACTATGAGACCACTCTTAACTGTCTTTGAATGGTCATGTCAGCTAGGAGATGTTCCTGAAGACTGGAACATAGCAAACATCACTCCAGTCTTCAAGGACGGCAAAAAGGAAGATCTGGAGAAAAAAGACTCTTCAGCACCACCTCAAACCCTAGCAAGATGACAAACTCCTGGAAAATATTTCCAGATATATGAATCATAGGAAAGTGATTGTAAATAGTCAGCATGGATTTACAAAGGCAAGATAATGCTTACAAACTTCATTGTCTTCTACAATGTGGTGACTAGTTGCATGGATGACAGAACAATGAATGGTGTTTACCTTGACCTTAGTAAAGTCTCTGACACTGCCTCCACTAACATAATCATAGTCAAACTTGCAAGCACAGGTTAAACACAATCATTGAATCACAGAATGTTTTGGGTTGGAAGGGACCTTAAAGATCATCCACTTCCAAACCCCCTGCCATGGGACATCTCCCACCAGCCCAGGCTGCTCAGGGCCCCAACCAGCCTGGCCTTGAACACCTCCAGGGAGGGGGCAGCCACAGCTTCCCTGGACAACCTGTGCCAGTGTCTCACCACCCTCAGCTTGAAGAATTTCTTCCTAATGTCTAAGCTAAGTCTTCCCCCTTCCAATTTAAAGCCATTACCCCTCGTCCTACCACTACTTGCCCTTGTAAAAAACTCCTCCCCAGCTTTTTGTGGGGCTCCTTCAGGTACTGGAAGACCACTATGGTGTCTCCCCAGAGGCTTCTCTTATCCAGGCTGAACAAGCAAAACTCTCTCAGCCTGTCCTCATAGCAGAGGTGCTCCAGCCCTCCTCGTGGATTCTTCGTGGCCCTCCTCTGGTCTCATTCCAACAGTTCCATATCCTTCCTGGTTGGGGATTCCAGAACTGGACACAATACTTCAGATGGGGCCTTACGAGAGCAGAGCAGATGAGGAACCTGCTGGCCTTGCTTCTTTCGATGCAGCCCAGGACACGGTTGGCCTTTCGGGCTGCGCGTGCACATTGCCGGCTCATGTTGAGCTTCTCATCAATCAGGAACCCCCAAGTCCTTCTCGGCAGGGCTGCTCTCAATCACGTGATCCCACAACCTATATTGAAACCACAGATTGCCCTGGCCCTTGCACTTGGCCTTGTTGAACCTCCTGAGGTTCACACAGGCCCACTTCTCCAGCTTGTCCAGGTCCCTCTGGATGACATCCTGTTCTTCTGGAGTGATAAATGCGTCACTCAGCCTGGTGTCATCTGTAAACTTGCTGAGGGTACACTCAATCTCTGTATCACCAATGAAAATTTTAAACAGCACTGGTCCCAGCATGGACCCCCGAGGGACACCACTTTTCATGGATCTCCATCTGGACATCAAGCTGTTGATCACTGCTTTCTGAAGGCGATCATCCAACCAATTCCTTATCCACCAAACAGTCCACCCTTCAAATCCATATCTCTCCCATTTAGAATGATGGGGGGGGGACACTTCCAAAGGCTTTGCAGAAGACCAGATAGATTACACCTATTGCTTTTCCTGTGTCCACTGATGTAGTCTCCCCAGCACAGAAAGCCACGAGGCTGGTCAGACAGAACTTGCCCTCGGAGAAGCCATGCTGGCTGTCTCGAATCACCTCCCTGTCCTCCACGTGCTTTAGCATAGCTTCTAGGAGGATCTGTTCCATGATACTCCCAGGCAAGTAAGTAGCCAGTGAAGTGGATTAAAAAGTTGCTGAACATTCAAGCCCAGTGCTCTTCAACATCTTCATTAGTGGCCTGGAGAATGGGATGGAGTGCATCCTCAGGAGATTCTCAGATGATACAAAACTTTGAAGCACAACTGATACACCAGAGTGTTTTACTGCCATTCAGTGGGACTCCAACAAGCTACAGAACTGGACAGAGGCAAACCCAGAAACTCAATAAGGAGAAATGGAAAGTCCTGTAACTGGGGGGAATAATGCCAGGAATCAGTGCATGCTGGCCACCCACCTGGAAAACAGCTTTGCAGAAAATGTTCTGACAGGCAACGAGCTGATGACAAAGCAGCAATGCATTTCCATAGCATAAAAAGCCAACAGTATCCTGGGCTACTTTAGGCAGAGAGCTGTCAGCAGGTCTAGGAATGTAGTCTTTGCACTCTGCTCAGCACTAGTGAGGTCACATCTGGAGTACTGTGTCCAGTTCTGTGTTCCAGAGTAGAGAAGAGACATGGACATACTGGAACAACTCATCTGCAGAGCACCAAAGATGATTAAGTGACTGGCGCACCTTTTGTAAGGGCAGAGACTAAGAGAGCTGGGTCCACTCAGCCTGGAGAAAAATAGGCTCAGGGGAACCCTATCCACGAGTATAAATACCTGACAGAAAGGAATAAAGACGGGGGAGCCAGCCTCTTCTCCTTGGTGCCCATTGGCAAGACAGGAGTCAATGAGCACAAAATGAAACACAGAAGGTTCCCTCTGAACATCAGGAAACCCTTTTTTGACTACGACAGTGATCGAGCAGAGGTTGCTCAGGGAGGCTGTAGAGTGCCCATCCTTGGAGACATCCAAAACCCAACTGAACACAGTCCTGGAAAACTGCTCTAGCTGACCCTGCTCTGAGCAAAGGGGGTCAAGCCTACGTGATCTTCAGAGGCCCCTTCCAACTCAAACATTCTATGATTCTGTGATTTGCAAGACAGTGGCTTGTTTGCCGTTATTTGCTGCACTAATTTATGAATTTGTTAACTTCATTCTGTGACCCATGAGAATGATCACATCACTCACGTAGTGGTACCATGGAAGAGCTCCTTAACAAACCAAACACTCTTATGTATAGTAAGCTAAAGACAGAGAGAACAAATGACAGAATTTTAGGATATGCTGAGGTAAAATATTCTATATCACCTAGAATTGACTTACATTGGTACTGAGAATAAAAAAGCTGGGCTGATCAGGTTTACAACCCAGTAGAGTGACTCTGTATTTCTGACAGAATATTTAAACTCTGCTCTAATAGAACAGTAATTCTAGAAACAGTCAAAGATGTCCTATCTGGACCTACTGTCTTCCTTCATTCATTTTCACACAGAACCCCTTAATTCTGAAAAAGGCAGAATTTTGATTGTGAAAATAAATATACATGTACATACACAGTAAGAGAAACAAAGCATACAGGAAAGTAAGAACTGGAAACTGGGAGAAAAAAAGCTTGTGGCAGCCATGCTGAAATTTCTATCACAACACCTTCCTCAGAATTACAGCCCAAGTTTCACTCTACAGTATACCCAAATATCTCTCCACATTTCATCTTCATGTCCCTGAGATTTATATCTTTCTGAGACATTCACACTTGCCTGTAAAATTATAGTTTCTAAATTGGATGCAAATTAGACAATTGGTTTAATGAAAAAGATACCTAGGAGCTGCTCAGAGAAATAAGTTTGTATTTGACTAGCTCACATGCTGAACTCTAACTACTCTATGAACTTTGCAAGAGGTTCTTGTAGACTCAGAAAGAGGTAGACTCCATTTCAGTTATTAAAAGAAACCGTGTCTTTTTGTGTGCACCAAAAAAGAGGAAACTCCTCCCTTTCAAATTATAAGTCTTTGTAGTGCAGTTCTTTATGGCTAGGAAGAGGACTTCAGACACTTTTCAAATAACCCCAACAGTTTAATCTGTACCCTTCAGGAAGTCAAGCTGTGTGTGTAACGTGAGACAGAAACATTTTTGCTGAAATAGAAAGAATCATATGGTTCTGCCCAGCCCACTGTAAAACTAAGCTGCTTCTGATAGGGGAAGGAACCTACTTTTTCTTTGCAGAGAATGGCATGATACGGCTTGTGAATCTTTATCCTTTTGTAGTCTGGTCAGAACCTGTGACCGCAGGGGACCAGTGTTGGCAAATTTCTCCGAAAAAGAAAATGGATAGTAGATCCATTAACAAAGGCATTTAATTTTCTTTATGTAGAAAATCAAAAGCTTCTAAGTTTCATTTACAGTCTGTTCAGTCACAGTGTTTTCCATTAAGTTTTAAACAATTTGTTTGAAATTCTAGCAAATCCAATATCCCAGTAGTAACATTTATTGATTTCCCTACCCTTCCCTGTGCAGTGATTAGCTAATCATACAGGTACAGAAGTACAACACAAACAACAAGTATTCCACAAATACTTAATAAAGACTTCTGATGTATTTAGAGTTGCAAAGGTGTTTCACACTGAAGGAAATTTGCATTGTCAGTAAATTGAGATACCTTCACAGACAGCAACACATTAATAAAATAGAGATGAATGGACTTAGCAGATAGATTGCATTTTTCATCTGAGAATGAAAACATTTTTTAAAGTTTTTTTTAAAACATTTTTTAAAGAAATGGGTAGAAATTCCTGCTTATGAGAATTTACAGTCAGGCCCCTGGACAAAAGGATTCTATCTTGAATGGTAAGCTAGAATTTTTTCTGTTTGTTTCTTCACGATTTTTTTAAGTAGCAGTTGACAAGAAAGATACAAGGAGTTTTGCACTTTTTCCAAATACTGCCACAGGCAGTATTTGGCATCCAAACCCTAACATTGCTAAAATCACACAAACCCTTTCTTTAAAAATAAAGAGCCTTTTGCCACTGAACAGGGCTGCAAGTTATTTGATGACCTCTGAAGCTATCTAGAGATTCCCATGTTTTCTTTTCTTTCTGGTCCTTCACAATTAAAGCTGTTTCTAGCTATTCTCCCTTTTTATGTATTATTTCCTAAATTAGCATATCCACTAGGAAAGTAATAGCAGAGTTTTTCTAATTGGTTGGTTTCATATGCCTTCCTTCTTGGAGCTTTTTGACCAAATGTACTTTTTTGCAGTTAGCCTAAGTTTGTGGTATTGCATTCACCCATTTAAAAATGGGTTTATTTACAATGCCAAAAAATAAACTCTTCTCAGTTTACTCATAATCGAGTATCCTCTTCTCTCTCCAATAATTTAACACACTCTGCCTTAGCAGAGGCTCAAGAGTTCACCAAGCAACAGTTGGTCCTATGTGATTGCTGTAAGTGTTTCTGAGTAAAATAAGGAGCTCAGGGCAACGTGCACAGTATGTGTAACACCACATATACCACAAAGTGCTACAGAATATATTATACCTTTTAAAAAGGGCATTAAAATGTTGAAAAATCCAACACCCAACTCAAATGTTCATATACAAACACATTGCATGGACAATTAGACACTGAGCTACAGCAGGTTCCCGCAAGTTTCCTTATGCCTTCACTCCTCTGCATTGCTCAGTGCTCTTCGCAGCACAGTTGTAAGTTTCTGGATACTGAAATGATTTATCCTTTGGCCTTGAGCCAGTGGCAGATATGAGAACTCTATTTCCACAGTTCAGAGTTCTATAGGCCCTGACTGCTGAACTATACTGCTCCCTATAGCATACAAGAGACTCCGTGTAGATCTTGGAAGAAGACACTGATCTGCAGACTTCACCACTGATTCCTACTGTGAAGTACTTAATCTGGTTCTAAACACTTTTATGATATCTTAGACAGTAGGAAGAAGCTAAATATATCTACTTAAATCCTTAAAGGCAGGTATTTAAATGAGCTTCTGCTTCTAAGAAGCTCTGACTACTATGATTTCCTGCAGAAACTCTTTGCAATTCACTACTCACACAAGATTCAAACCCTTGGCTATTCTCTTAGGAGACCACGTCTGATGTCCTGATATCACCTAATAAGATAGTATAAGAACTAGGAAGTTCACATAATGCATCAAAAGGTTCACATAAGCTAGCTCCGTTTGCAGTTGCAGGCTTCTACCAGGCTGGCTGACATCAACTTGAAAAATCACACTGGCTTGCAAAAAAATTTAAAAAATAAAAAAAAGGTCATAACTCATGAACATTTGCAAATTCATTTCCAAGACACAGAATTCTAATGACTTCCAGAAAGCATCCTGCAGTCATGAGAAAAATCCTGGAAAGCACAGAGTCCAAAAGCATAACAAAGCCCTATGGGACTAGACAAACAGCATGCAGACTACTTTAGCCAAAAGAAGGAAGTATATAACAGCTGTCCATATGGGGACAGTTATTTTGGAATAGTTATTCTACCGTGCAAAAGCACGATATGAAATATCCCCTGCCCATTGCGCATACAAACTCTTGTAAGCTTACCAGTGTTTATTGCTTCCCACATTCCTCTTCAAAAGCTTTTGTTTGTTTGAGTCCAAAATTTACAGTATTTTCTATACCTCACTTGCCAAGCCAGCATCTATTTCCTCTTGAGGGTTTTAGACTAGCACAGAGACTTAACGCTGAGAAGTATTCGGTGAAAGAACATGAAGTTATTTTTTCCAAACTTAGACAAAGACAAGATGAAAAGCCATTGGTGTGTCTGTCCTGAGGCAAGCTTACAAAAGCTATGAGAAGGTGCTTCTATTACAAATATGCCTTCTAGAGTTGGCTTTGTACATTTCAAGGTACACTTACTAACTTGTGTGACACATCTGACAAAAAAATCTTGAGATTAATTTATTTATCTAAAGACCCAACAATTCTGTCTTATCAGTCCTCTCAAGAAGCAGTCTGAAAACATATACGAGGAAACAAAACCAAAACAGTTCACGTTTCCTGTCAGTATATAATGAACGTTGCCACCATTTAGACAGTATAGGATTCCTACTCAGTACAACTGCTCTGTCTTGCACGCTATTTTTCTATAGCAGCACGATATGTCAGTGTATACTTTGCTGAAGAGAACTTTCTGTCAACAATCAGTGTTCATTGGCATTAATGTGCAGTAAAAGACAACGAAGCATGACTCAATTAAACCACCAAATACTGCATTTAAATAACATTAACCCCTGACATTTTAAAAGAACTGTGCTGAATTTTAGCTGCATGACTCTCGTTAAGGTCAGTGCTTTAATATATACAGCTTCCAACACCAAATGTCTGACATAAACTTGTATCAGTAAGCCAATTGCGAATGAAGCTTGAAACTAGGATTTATCTTCTACTGCAAACATATTACAACTAAGATTTCTCCCATGCTGTTGTTTATGGGAACAAATTTTAACCTTCATATGGCAGAGAGGTAGGAAAGGATTTCATATTTAATTCCTAATTCCCTTGATTTTTTTGACAAATATCTTGCGAAATGAGAATCTGTAAATTATTTTTAAAAGTTTTTTATTTGATAAAAATCCTAAATGCCATCCCAATGTCACAGGATAGAGTATGGCTTTTGAATCTCCTCATGTGTGCCAGCAGAACCCTGTGGATTACAACTACTTTTTGTATAAAGTAATGATGGTCTGGCAAATCAAGACAGCATACACTGCAAGATACTGAAATTCTTGCCTGATTCATATGTTGCCACCATTTAGGCTGGCACTGCTATGCACATGCACCAGGTTCTTACACCAAGTGGCTTTCTCCCTGTAAAGCATAAAAGGTATATGCCTTACTTAACAGACTACTGTTCTCAAGTACACACTCTGTGATGCTTCTTGCCAGGACTTTTAGGCCCACACTGCTTAAGTGAACTAAACCACTCCAGCACCTACGAGTCAACAGTTAGTAAGGCTGCTACAAGGATTAGCTGTGTATCGTGTAAAAAGGAATGTTAGCATTGCTGTCCTTATTTTGAATAACCACCTCACTGTTACCATTATGCAGAAAAAGATTAAATAATCTGTTTACCAGGAAACGAAAGGATACTTAGGGACCTAGTTGTTGAGGAGGAATGGGAGCAGGTCTGCTCTTGTGGGGATTTCCCTCCCACCCTCCGACTCCCTTCAAGATGCCACCATTCCAGTTGCCCTTACAAAACAAGTTTGGGATTCTGGAATTTGAGGCTCCGGTTGATGATGGCGATGAAGACAATTCATCCGGGGAACCTCTCAATTTTGCTCTGTCTGTCAGGTGGATCAAAATGTCAAGTACTAAAAAGAAAAGGAGGGTAGTCGTAATAGACGACCCCCTTCTGAAAGGAATAGAGGGTCCTATATGTAGGCCAGACCCTTCCCACAGGGAAGTCAGCTGCCTTCCCAAGCCCAGGTCCAGGACATCACTAAGAGACTCCCGGATCTAATTCACCCCTCAGATTATTATCTTCTGTTGGTTGTTCAGGCTGGCAGTGATGAACTTCATAAGAGGGGCTCCAGAGTAATTAAAAAGGAATTTAGGGAACTAGGTCGATTAATGGGCAAGAGCACAGGTGGTGTTCTGCTCAGTTCCTCCAGTGTCAGAGAGGTATACTACAAGGAAAAAGAGAATCCATGCTGTTAACAACTGGCTCAAGGGCTGGTGCAGACACAGGAATTTCGGTTTCTATGATCATGGGGAAAACTTTACTGCACCCGGCCTGCTGTACCCAGATGGGTCCCACCTAAGCAATAAGGGCAAAAGGATTCTAGCCCAGGAGTTGGGAGGGCTCATTGAGAGGACTTTAAACTAGGTCTGAAGGGGGAGGGAGATGTAACCAGACTCACCAGTGGTGTGACAGCAGAAAGTGAGTCATTATCAAGGGTGAAGCCAGTAGCCCAGCTGAAGTGCATGTACACTAACGCACGCAGTATGGGGAACAAACAAGAGGAGCTGGAAGTCCTGGCCCAGCAAGAGAACCATGATATAGTTGCTATCACGGAAACGTGGTGGAATGACTCTCACAACTGGCGTGCTGCCATGGAAGGCTACAAACTCTTCAGGAGAGACAGGTGTGAGAGAAGGGGTGGAGGGGAGGCCCTGTATACTAAGGAAACTCTTGATGCTGTAGAAGTTGAGATTGGTGATGACCAGATTGAGTGTCTATGGGTAAGAGTAAGAGCGGCAAGTGAGAGTGACATCCCGGTAGGAGTGTGTTACAGACCACCCGATCAGGAGGAAGAAGTGGATCTACTGTTGTTTAAGCAGCTGGAAGTTGCCTCAAGACCTACTTCCCTTGTTCTTTTAGGAGACTTTAATCTCCCAGATATCTGCTGGGAACTTAACACAGCTGAGAGGAGGCAGGCCAGAAGGTTCTTAGAATGTGTTGAGGATTGCTTTTTGTCACAGCTGGTGAGTGAGCCTACCAGGGGTGAGGCTCTCCTTGACCTCCTGTTTACAAATAGAGAAGGGCTGGTGGGGGATGGTATGGTCGGAGGCTGTCTGGGCTGCAGCGACCATGAGATAATCGAATTCTTCACAAACAATGGAACAAGGAAGGGCATAAACAGGACATACACACTGGATTTTTAGCTGGCTGATTTCAGATTATTTAAGGAACTAGTCAGGAGAGTACCCTGGGAAATAGTTCTTAAAAGCAACGGGGTCCAGGAAGGCTGGATGTACTTCAAGAATGAAATCTTGAAGGCACAGGAGCAGGCTCTCCCAATGTGCCGTAAGACGAGCCATAGGGGCAGACGGAGCTTCTGAAGGAGCTAAGCGAGAAAAGGAGGGTGTATCACCTTTGGAGAGAAGGGCAGGTAAGTCAGGTTATGTTCAAAGATACCGTTAAGTCGTGTAGGAAAAAAACTAGGGAGGCAAAAGCCCAGCTGGAGCTCAAATTGGCCATTCTGTTAAGGATAATAAGAAGTTTTTTGCAAATATATTAATGGCAGAAAGAAGGGCAGCAATGATCTCCACTCCTTATTGAGGGAAATACAGCAACTAGAGGAAAAGGCTGAGGTGCTTAATGCCTTCTTTACCTCCATTTTCAAAACTAAGGCTGATTGTTAGACCTGTTGAGCCACTTTGAACTTCATAAGTCTATGGGGCCAGATGGGATCCATCCTAGGGTGATGAGAGAGCTGGCAGATGAGCTTGCTAAGCCGCTTTCCATCATTTATCAACAGTCCTGGCTCACTGGAGAGGTCCTGGATGACTGGAAGTTGGCCAACGTGATGCCCATCCACAAGAAGGGCTGTAGGGACGATCTAGGTAACTACAGACCTGTCAGCCTGACCTCGGTTCCAGGTAAAATTATGGAGCGGATAATCCTGGGTGTGATCATGCAGCACCTGCAGAATGACCAAGAGATCAGACCCAGCCAGCATGGATTTAGGAGAGGTAGGTCCTGCCTGACCAACCTGATCTCCTTTTACAACTATGTGACTCGCCTGGTGGATGAGAGGAAGGCTGTGGATGTAGTGTTCCTGGACTTCAGCAAGGCCTTTGACACTGTCTCCCACAGCAGACTCCTGGAGAAGCTGGAAGCCAGTGGCTTGGATGGGAGCGCTCTGAGCTGGGTTAGGAACTGGTTGGATGGCCGAGCCCAGAGATTGATAGTAAATAGTGTCACATCCAGTTGGCAGCCGGTCACTAGTGGTGTTCCCCAGTGATCAGTGTTGGTCCTGGTCCTGTTCAATATCTTTATTGAAGATCTGGATGAGGGGATTGAGTCCATCATTAGCAAGTTTGCAGACGATACCAAGCTGGGAGGAAGTGTCAATCTGCTGGAGCGTAGGAGGGCCCTACAGAGGGACCTTGACAGGCTGGAGAGATGGGCTAATTCCAACAGCATGAGGTTTAACAAGTCCAAATGCCAGGTCCTACACTTTGGACACAACAACCCCATGCAGAGCTATAGACTGGGGACAGAGTGGCTGGAGAGCAGTCAGGCGGAAAGCGACTTGGGAGTGCTGGCGGACAGGAAACTCAACATGAGCCAGCAGTGTGCCCAAGTGCCAAAGAAGGCTAAAGGCATCCTGGCCTGCATCAGGAATAGTGTGGCCAGCAGGACTAGAGAGGTCATCATGCCCTTATACTCGGCACTGGTCAGGCCGCACCTTGAGTGCTGTGTCCAGTTCTGGGCCCCTCAGCTTGAGAGAGATGTTGGGATGCTGGAGTGTGTCCAGAGGAGAGCAACAAGGATGGTGAAGGGGCTGGAGCACAAGCCCTATGAGAAGCGACTTGAGGGAACTGGGGCTGTTTAGCCTGGAGAAGAGGAGGCTCAGGGGAGACCTCATTGCTCTCTACAACTACCTAAAAGGAGGTTGTAGTCAGGCAGGGGTTGGTCTCTTCTCTCAGGCAACCAGCGACAGAACAAGAGGATACGGTCTCAAGCTTCGTCAGGGGAAGTTTAGGCTTGATATTAGGAAAAAATTCTTCACTGAAAGGGTGACTGGCCACTGGAATGCGCTGCCCAGGGAGGTGGTAGAGTCACCGTTCCTGGAGGTGTTTAAGAGGAGATTGGACGAGGCACTTAGTGCTGTGGTTTAGGTGATGAGTTGGTATTGGGTCATAGGCTGGACTTGATCTAAAAGGTCTTTTCCAACCTTGTGATACTTGTGATGCTGTGATACTTAAACAATAATGCAATAATGCTCAAAATACCTGTGCTTAAAGTAAATCCAGCTTTCTTCATTTCGTAAATAATGACTTTCATTGAATTACTCAAAAGAAAATCCAACAAGTTCTCAAGCTTTCATCACACAGAAAGAGCAATGAGAAGGCAATTTAATACCAGTAATGATTATTAGTGCTATTAGCTTATAGAGAGACAGGAAATATGGTAAACTAGAAAAGGTAAAAAAAGAATTGAAGAAAAATTACTCAGTGGACCTCCTTACCTCCTGCTGAGCATTTCTTGGACATAATTTAGCTTTCAGACACTTCCTCATATTTTTTCTTTGTCCTTGTTCAATTTTTTTCATCAGTCACTGGACACCAAAAACAGCAGACGAAGATTCACTTTACGTGCATTCCTGAATGCACTACTTTGTAAAGAAACCTTTGTTTTTTACAGTAGTATTGAACAACAATGCATAAAATCGTATAAACTGCACAAAATTCCTACATGATATTCCCCATGACAGCAATTAGATCCATGTTAGAATGACAAAGAGCATGTCACCTTCCAGCTTCCATTGATACTGAAGGATGATTTGCAGAGACCTAACTGAAAGTCTACATCTACAAAACTGAAGTCACAGTAGAGGTAGAGAACCTATTAAAGAATGCAATTATAGCAGTTGTAATCCCAAAACACTGTACATAATGAGGTTAAATAGTTTAGTTTTAACATACATTAAGATCACTGTAGATTCCACTGTTTTAGATGAATATTCAGCAAAGATGACACGAATACTTGCCAAATAAAAACCTGAGTATATTTTTGGGGCCATATAGAGACCATGTTGGGAAGTTATTGTCTAAAAAGAATCAAATTATGAAGACCAAAGTGAAGCCACATTAGGTAAAATCTAGTAATTGCATACTGGGTGAGATGAAAGTTAATAAGATAGGAAATAATGTCCTAAAAGATCTATTTTGTGAGTTTGGATTTCCAGGCAAATCAACAAAAGGATGGAGACAGAAATGCTAAGTAAGCTTGGTGTTCACCACCAGCAATGGAAAAAACATGCTTTTCATATAAAGTTTTGTTCCAAACTGATACTGCCCAAAGCTTTTGGTTTTTTTTTCATTAGACAATAATCAAACAACAACACAAAAACATCAGAAGAAAAATGCTAACTAAAGTGATTTTCTATTTCAAAAGAGAGTCTAAATAATTTTTAGGACCTAAGTTATACCACTGAACATATAGATTTATATAAAATCCAAAGCCTTGGAGAGCCTTTCAAGTATAGGATGACAGCAGTATGATCAGATGCTGTCGTAAGTGATCAAATGACTAAACTGACCTAACTGACAAACAGGTTACACAAAATACTGCATTTCACTTAATCCAGGGCTTTAGCAGCGTTTAGAAATTTTGAGAGCCCTTTACACAGCAAAATGGTTGATTGTTGAATAAGGAAATATGGACTACATACACGGACAGTCAGTCAGTTTCAAAACTGTCTGAACTGATGGGCTCAAAGGGTTGTGATCAGTGGCCCAAAGTCGATCTTGAGGCCAGTCACTAATTGGGTACCTACTGGGGCCAATACTGTGTCACAACTTCATTAATGAGCAAGACAATGGGACCCAGAGCACACTCCATGAGTTTGCTAACTATACAAAGCAGGGAGAAGTGGCTGATAGACCAGAACCATTTGCTGCCATCCACAGGGCCCTTGACTGGCCAGAGAAATGGGCTGACAGGAACTTCACAAAGTTTTTAAAAAAAAAAAAGACAGAAGATGCCTACCTGGGCTGAAATACCTTCACGCACCAGGACAGCCAGGGGGGCCAAGACTGCCTGGCAACCAACTGGCTGGGCATCAGCTCAGCAGAAAAGTCTCTGGAGGTCCTCAATAGGATCCATGTTGACCACAAGGCAGTAATGTGCCCTTGGGCGGTGGCATGAAGAGAGCTGCCAGTAGGTAGAGGGAGGTGATTCTTCCCCTATATTCAGCACTTTGACACCACATCTGGAGCAATGGCTGCATTTCTGAGCTTCCTAGTAGAAGAGAGACATGGACCTGCTGGAGTGAGTTCTGTGAAAGGTCACAGAGATGACTGATAAAATGACTGGAGCATCTGCCATGAGAGGAGACTGAGAGAGCACTGTGGGGTTTTCAGCCTGTAGAAGAGAAGGCTTAAGGAGATCTTACCAATATGTATAAATACCTGCAAAGTAAAAAAGATGGAGCCAAAGTATTTTCTGTGTACCTAGAAACAGGACAAGAGGCAAGAGGCACAAAGCGAAATACATGAAATTCCATCAAAACATAAGAAAAAAGGACCTTCACTTTGAGGATGAACACTGGAACTGGTTGCCAAGAGTTATTCTATCCCTGCAGATATTCAAACCCAGCTGGACATCATGCTGAGCAACCTGTTGTAGCTGACCAGAGTACATGATCTCCAGAGGTGCCTTCCAACCTCAGCTACCCTGGATTAAACTGCTACATGGTTCCAAGGTATTTTCCAGCAACGGAGGAGACTCCTGCAATTGTATATTAAATTTTGCTGGCAGTAAAGCTTGTGTTACATTTGAAAATATAAGTGCAAGACAGAGGGAGCTGAAAAGCTCTTCTGCTTTACTGGTGTATTAGTAATGCTTACAGTACGTGGAGTGATAACGCAGTCAGCACAATAACCAAAGCCTTTGCCAAGTATGCACGCACATAGGCAAGCACACAGGTTGTATTAACAGCTGTAAAGCTTCCTATTGCAGGGAAGGAATCGAATAATTCACACAGTCTCTTTTCAGAGATTAGTTGTTTGGTGGGAAAATTAATTTTGCAACTGATCAGAAGGCAGATATGTGACCAATTATTTGTTGTGCCACATTCCAAAAACATGGAGAATATTCTAGCCCAACCAAATGTGGGCTTTCTTCTACGGAAACTGTTTGGTTGTTCTCATGCATGTTCAGTGCTGATGATGGAGCTGAGATTATCCAACTAGACGCAGTCCTCCTGAAAACCTAGGCCCAAACCTTGAAAACCTTTGAAAATAAGGATCAAGGTCTCAAGCTCCGCAATTTTCAAAGCAAGCCAGAGAAAGCAGATGGTATAAAACAGTTGGAATGCTTTTTGGCAGCTACTGCTACTGAACCGTGCTGCCACATTCTACACAAGCATGATTTTTATTGTGTCCCCAAAAAGGATAAATGCTTTGGTAGGATCATTTGTAAACTACTAACAGGGGATCTTGCCAGCTGGATTTCTTCTATTCATTTTGAATTTACCACAAACTTCAATTTATCAGATGCCTGGAGATGCAACACAGAGGTATTTGACTAATGATGATCTAGTTTACTACTTAATAACTTCTTCTCAATATGAGAAAGAGGACTTTTCCTGAAGAAAAGGGATCCTGACATCCAAACAAAATATACTTCAAAGTCTTTTCAAAGTGAAGAGGTTTAAGAAAAATAGTCTTTAACTCAGATTTGGTCAATATTTAAACAGAGTAAATGAGGTACGCATCCTCCTTTGAATGAAAACATACAAGCTAGATCTTGTGAGAAACGATAGCTCACTAGATTGTTCCTGTTAACTACGCTGTTTGGCACTGCTATGGTCCCTGTGAAATCACATAAACCATTGCTTGAAGCAGTAAATGGAGTAACTGGAGGAGATCAGTCCTAAGCTTGATAAGATACTGATTTCAGAATGAAAAACAGTATTAGTATACACACACACATGCACATCATGGCTGTAAGCAATGGACTTGCACAACAGGGGGATATCTGAAAACTTGAAGCTATCTTTGATCAAAGTTCTGCTCTTGTAAATTCAAGATTTATTTTGGTACCTGAAAACAAGGGAATCTGGAAGACTTGGGTCATTGTCAATGGTATATTATTTATGCAAATATTGTTTTCCATCCAAAATGGAATTTCAGTAGCAGCTGGGAAGTTTTAAAATCAAATCCTACATTTGACATATCAGAAGAAATTACAAATACCATAATGCATAATATTATTTTTCTAATGTATCACTGGCCCATAATGACAAACAATCTATTATATAGATTTTGCATTCAATCTTTTTGTCAAAAACTACATAGCACATCAAAAGTTAATAGCACTGGGGAGTTCAGTGATTAATATGAAAACAAATGGTATATTACAAATTTTCTTTTGTTCTTCCTTCACAATGATGAAACTGCTAGGATTTAACCTTTAAGGGTTAAAGAGTTTAATCAATGTCAATGTCTGATCTTCTGAAGGCGATAAAGAACAGTCTGTCTAGCGATACCCAACAGAACATCACTTTGTCAAGCCACAAAGCGCCCAAAAGCTTGTCAAGTAAGTTACCAGAAACCTCTTTGTGGTTAGAACTCAGCTCCTTCCTGCTTGACCTATTATTTGATATTTGACCACTTGGTTGCAAGACACTTGCTCTTTCCAGCTGAAATGTCACTGGGGCATCTTGTCAGCTCCCCGACATCTCGGCCTGACATACAATTTTACTTTTGTGTGCTACAAGGCAGAAAATGCAGGGCAATGGCCTTGCTTTAAATTCTGTCAGCATCAAAGATGGGCGTCACTCTTGGGTCCTACCAACAACAACAAAAAAGGAGTCTATTTGAAGGTCAAAACAGCCATTACTTTAAAGACTTTCAGCTTAAACTAAATTTATTACCTGCAACGCTGGTTTGGGAACTGTCCTTATAAAGTACATAAACATATCATCAGAAATCCTCCCTGCACAATTGTTCTTCTTTCTTATGAAATGCAGACTTGATAAAAGGGTGAGTTTTCAGCGCCTGCAGGGACCAGATTCAGCAGTTAACTTAACTTGTTCAAATAGGCAAGTGGTATCATGTAGCTTTACAAGGAGCAACCTGACCTTCTCACATTGACCAGCAGTGACATTATTGTGCAGGAAGAGAAGCAGTCACATCATTTCTGTTTTGCACAACCTGCTTAAAGTTTGCAACTAAATGCTTGTCTTCAGTTGAGCTGACAAGAGAAAAGAGGGGGCTCAGTGAACCATGGCAGGGCTGCCATGAAATGACAGGAATCATTGGCATACATTTCAAATAGCTCTCTCAATCCTATTAAAGTATTGCAGTCCTGCTTTAAAATAGACAAGTATGAAACAACTTTGATAGATAGAGACTAAAATGGCTTATTGATTTTTTTTTAAAGACTGAGGAAAATTACCCAAAATGTGTCATTCTTTAACATTTAAAAATATACTACATAAAAAATGAACAACTTAAATAAATAAAAGTTTTAAAAAAACCCAACTGTTTCAGTATGCAAAGAATGAGAAGCTCAGAAATGTGAACATATGAATGCACATTTTCATAAAAATGTATAATTAATGTCAAAAAATACATACACTGAACTACAATTGAAAGGTAGCAACAAAACTGCACTTTATTGAATCATTTTACATTAATGCAATTTTTTCCTTCTAAAGGATTATTGATACAAAGAATTTGAAAATCCATCTTCCATTGTTCTTTTGGGACTGGATGTGACATTGAGCTTGAAGGAACAGACTGAAGACTGAGAACTGGCTCTATTGTGCATAAAACTGTAGGATGTGTCAGGTTCAGCTTGCAATGCCAAAAAATCTGGGATGCAACTCTGGTCAGGCTGAATTCCTAGCTTGAAGCCATGTTGAGGTTTGAACTCCCTCTTGATTCCTGGAGTAAAATAAAGTAATAATAAAAAATAAAAAAAGAAGAATCTACATTTACTGTTAAACAAGCAAGAAAAATAATTTCATATGCCTTTCAAAAAGTATGTATATGAAGTATTTTACAAGAGTTTGTTTCTAGTTTCAAACACTTTAAGTATACATGCTACCTCAATATACACATTCATCTTAAACAAGCAGGAACAAAGAACATCAGCTAGACTATTCTGCACTAGTGAGTGTTAGGAAACAATTGCCTACTTTACTAGAAAACTATTACCCCTCTTCATTATCATTTCTAGGATGTGTTTTTTTAATGAAGTAAATAAACTTATTCTGCAGTCTCCCTGTCACCATTATTTGGAAAAATATACCAGGCTTACCATGGAAGGTATTCATTTACTTTTAAATACCAGTTTACATCAAACACTTAGCCTGTTGGAAGACGGCCAGAGAATATACACTGAATGTACACTGATGGGGAATTTGATTCATATTTCAACGAGTCTCAACACCCAGTTAAACAGTTATAAAGGTTAGACCAGTTAAAATTCACCATTAAATAAATTCCAGCACCAAATAATTGTGTATCCTACTTTGAAAGATTATGGATATTATCTCTACATCAGCATTAATAATTTTTTTAACAATAAATTCCTTTGTAAATGCTCTGCATTCCCTTAAATATCCATAATAACAAACGAACTTAAAAAAACCCAGAATGTCATATCACTCTTCTGCCCTTTACCAAGGTATTTTACCCGATACACTATATAGCTGTGGAAATAACAATCAACTATTTCATCAAGCCATAAATTGTGTGAAAACTTCACAAGCAAAGCATAATTACGTAAAAGACAAAAGTTAAGACCCTGAAAGACTGTCATGGTATATTTCAGGTTTTAAATACTCTTCGGCATTTCAGGAAGAGTACACATACATATACAAACACACACACAGAGGCAGAAATGCACATATACAGAGGCGCAGCTAACAAATTACATACTCATAGATGTCCAGAGAGAGGTAGAAGGGTACATGTACATTCATATTTTAACAAATCCAGACTCAGTCATATATATAAAGACACACTCGTGAACGATTCCTGTTTCCTCCATTACTACTACTGGGCAAAAATCAAGGGTTGCTTCTAACACCTACTTCAACAGTTACCTCTGATATGGACTGTTTTGATTTCCTGATTCACCACAAGCCATACTGCAGCTGCTGTAAACAGCTAGGTTATGTTAGATGTTCATTAAGAACCCACAGAGCAGCAAATTTAATGACTACTTCAAGTAGACAGTTAAAACCAGTTAGTGCCTTGAGTTTTTCGAAAGTATGGTGGTGATGAGGATGAGATAACCAGCAAAATCAGCAAGTATGAACCGTAATGCTCTAGCTTTTCAGTCCTTTTGGGCTCAATGCTACGCAGAATGGGAACCACTGAAAAGCCAAAGCACAAACAAGACTTACTGCATTTGTATCAGCACATCTCAAAACAGATTCCAATGAAAGCATCCACCTATTACACCAATTAACAGTCTGTTACTTGCACATTTCAATCAGTCAATCACATACACAACATCCTATCTAAAATAAGTCATTCATTAAGAAATATCAAGACAATATCAAAAATTGCAAATAACTTGTGATGTTCTAAAAATACTTTTTGTGTAAAAAAAATGAAATCAGTAAGATACAAGCTATAAACAGATTTCACTCTGGATAACAAACATTGAAGACAAATTTAAACATTGGTTTGTACTGCTTTCAACATCTCAACTAATCAGCATATCACAATGAGTAAAAATCACATGCTACAATTAGACTTTTCTTACTACTCTTTTTCCAGATGTAGTGAAGGGTTTTTTTGAAGAACATGGCATCAAAATCCCAGTAAGGAGATAAGAAATCAGATTTCCTTTGAGAGTTGCAAAAAAAAAAGTATGAAACTTAATGATTGGCAGCAAGTCAATAGACTATGTTACAGTAAAAGCTTCATCGTTGGGGGAAAAAAGCTCTGTTTTAGTTATCCAGACCCAGTGCTATTCTTCGCACAAAGGACAGAATAGTATTCATTGAAAATAGAAGGCAAATCAAATCTAATAGCAATGTGATTGATGTAAAAAAAAAAAATCTTGGCTGCTACTTTTAAAAACTGTTTTGATCCAATATAATTATAAACACTCCTGATGAGAAAGAAAATAGGATTCTATGGGTTAGTAGGAAAAACAGAACTGTTGTAACACTCATTGTTTGAACACAAGCCTGCACACGGTAATTTTAAAGGCAGTTATAATTTCCCCAACAGACCTCTTTCAACATTATTGTATTTAGATACCTTTCTAAAACATGTATTAAATTGACAAACTCAAATGACTATGCCAGAGATGTGATAACAATTCATCATATAAATATGCATTTAGGTAATTTTTAAAAGAGGAATTATGTATGTTAAATAAGATGTCTGTTCAGGTAAATCTTTAGCATAGCACTTTTATTTACCTGATAAGCTGTAAATGATTCCATCTAAACTGTTACACTTTATCAGGTAAATAGATATTTAGGACACAATGTGTCTAGCAAAAATATGCTTTCAAAATATTTATGTCATATAGTAATTGGTCATGTCTTATGGTCATTTTTCAAAGTTTCATGGCCTAATTTTATAAAACATGTTTTCCCAAAGATCAAAATATGAAAGGTTAGTCTATACTATAGAATAAATATTTCTTAAACTATACTTAACTCAAGCAATCTTTTAATATTAGACATGGAAAAAGATGCCTAAAACAATTCTTCTCTACGGTGTTCCTTCTGTGACTAACCCATGGCTACATTTAAGATCTAGTTTATAGATTGTCTCATAATACATGAGCTGTTTTACCATAGTTAAAACTGATTCATAGTGGGTTGCTTTATTGTGTATGATATCGTGAGGAAATATTATAACACCATCATGTATGACATCCTTATGTATGTTTCTATTGCAACGTCAGCTTACTCAAAAGCCTGATGTTGTGATCAAAGTCACCCTAATTTGCTTTTATATATCAATACCTGTTGAATAATGTGCATAGTTAGACACTTAGAATTAGAAGACTATGTTATGACAGTGTGCAAACAGATAACTATATAAATAAATTCACTGTTAGAAGAACATTGTTTATCTTCAACTCTTGGAGTAAAACCTACAACCAGACTTGAAGCCACAAATCAGTCAATGTTCAAAGTCTACACAAAAATAATTTTACAGGACCACAATTTTCATTACAATACCACATTACAGCTCTTCAATTGCACTTTACTAGTTGTATGTTCCAACAATAACTCCTTCCTGTTTCAGGATTTCCCACCACTAATTTTCATCACTTTAAACTGCTTTCAAATATTCAATTTCAAAACACAGTAGGGCAAACTTCTCTTCCACTTTCTTATCACATGTAACATTATACATTACAAAAAAATCATCATAATAAAAACTGGTAAGGTTTTTGTGAGTTAAGGCATCTGGGTTGTGAATAACCAGCCTCCTTATAAGGCTCTGACTGAGCTAAGAAAGTAATGAAACTGCTTGGAGCCAGAACAGAAAATGATAGAGTAACAGACAAAATAAAAAGGCGGAAAGAATAATGCTGGTGTTAACAACACAACATAAAGGCTCAGTTACAAGGGTTCCCTGTGTGATGATGCAGATGCAGTAATAAGTTCCATGTTATATCTCAAGGTCAATTGTTGTGAAGAGCAAGCCGAAGTTTCTTCTGAATTCTAACAACCCCTAAAACCTCTGGAAGGGCTGTGGCACAGACCTTCCAGAGTAGGAAGAAATGTTAGGTAAGCACAGACACAGAAAAGTGGGAAACAGTCAACTTATTTCTCCACAATTCATTTCTGATACTGATTCCTCTCACCCCAACTCTAGAACACACGTATACACAGTAACGCGAGTAGACAGCAAATCAAACCACCAATAATGTTCTTTTCAGCTTCTCCCACCTATGCTATCATCGTAGCTTGCATCATTTCACTGTAGCAACAGCAATTCCAGTAAGTGTTAAAGAAACAGACACTGTCTTTGATAACCATTTTGCAGCACTTATGTGAAAAACCTATTTCCCTATAGAGAAAGACGCACAATTTCAGATCATTCACAACCACCTTTTCATACTGTTATTTCCAAAACTGATGCCTTTTGCCAGACAGTGCCAACGGACTTCCAGTATGCTGCTCATTCTTTTTCTGTTAAAAGTAGCTTTAAGAGCCATTTCTCACTCTCAGTGAAATAAATAAAACATCAGATTCATGAAAAAGCTAGAAACTGGTGCTTAAAATGGAAAATATTACTACTGGGTGTCAGTAAATTACAGGGCTAGTTAACAAACTTTTCAAAGTAGGAACATATGCTGGCCAAAACAAGAAAGTTTGCTTCCCATTTCAATGACTGCAATTCTGTATGCTGAGGCAGTAGGACTAAATTGGTGCTCTGACACAAAGTAGGAAAACGGTAACATTCTGTTTAAATTTTAATTGTCAGCACTCCTGCCTGGATTCTGCAAACAATTTGCTATCAGAGAATAATTCAATGGGCTGCCAACTCACTACATATTTAGTCAGAAAGGTAGATGCACAACACGCTTTGGGTGCTGCTAGCCAACAATACTAATGGCTTTTTTGATTATCAAAGAATTCCCTCTTTCACTGTCAGGAGATTTTAAATAAATATGACTGAAAAATTTGGAAACACTTTTTTCCTGCTTTTCTAATGCATTTAATGCATTCAGTGAAATCATACTCTAGAGACTCAATTAAAAGCAATTAAGAGAGATTCCATAATATTGTATTTGTTTTTCTAAAATAAAATCTCATTTTATTCAAACATACTTAAACCTGCTATGTTTGAAGAACGCAAGGGAGAGGATTGCCACATCAGATGAAAACCTTATCTTCAAAGTTTTGTTGGCTTAAAGGCAATTTGGTTTTCAATCGCTAATTCTGATGATTTCTAAATATTTGGGCCCAAATCCACCATACAGCCTATACAGTAAGCTTCTCTTCCAGGCGCTTCATTGGAATACACACACAAGTCTCCCATCTCCAGGTCAAATTCTCTACACAATGCTAATAATACCAGAACATTAGGCAAACTACATACTGCACTATTTTCATGGTGAAATGCGCAGTCTGTATTGATTTCAATCCAAATTTCCAAATACTTTAGTGCTTTTTACCCATGCTGCCTACCACTGTCTTACACTTCGCAAAAATGGAAGCAACTTTCATTTATTTTTAATCTAAGTAGCTAACCCAAAAGGTTACTGCTTTATCTTATACTGCACTTTGCAAACTACATTGAAAGGTACTCAGTATTCATATTAAGCTTGTTGTGACACCTCCCCATGTTTTGTATCAGTGTGTAAGATTGTCACTATCTTTAAATGATGGTCCTCTTGCTTCCAAGAAAGGCTTTTCTGCTATGTGAGTCTCCCTACAGCTTTTTTTTTTCCTCAGATCACTATTTCTCTCTTTTACGGTTCCTTTGCAGCTCTTCACTTTTTTCTAGAAAGGAGAAGGTGATTACAACCAGAAACTGTAACACACAACACCATGCTGAGGCACAAGTGGCTCATGAAGTACTCTTCCCAACTTAGCCTTTTCTTCTGCCAGTGCTAGCGGGAAAAGAGTCCCTGTCCAACTAGTTAAAATGTTAAACTTCATATTCTCTTGAGAAATGTATTCAGTCATCAGATGAATTCCTAGACAGTGTGACTGTCTGACGTAAGCCTTCAAACTTTCATTTGAGTTGCATGTATACTGCTGCTCTAGCAGAAAAAGGAAAAAAGTGTATTTACATTCATTTTGCCAAACATTAGCATCTTCTGTCCAATCATTTGAATGCAGAAGTGTTAGAAGAAAACAGCTTAGAGAACAAGGGTTGACACATACAGTGTGAAATCTTAAGGTGCTTGAATGCAATGAGGGAGAAAGTGAGACAGAACCACATTTCATCTCCCTAACTGTGCTATAGTCCACATGAACTTTGTGACAGGTCTCTGTCTCTCAGCCACACTTCACTAGCTTCTGCTGACATTCAGCTGTCAGACAGCAGCCCTTTACCATGCCCCTAACATGCTCTACAGCTTCACCCAATTAACTCGCTTTCACTTGACATTGCAGCAAAAAGCTTCATAATAGGTGGTCAAGGTGCATGGTATCTGCTTGCCCTCTAACTGCTCACACACAGCAAAATGCTTAGTTACCTTCCTTTTTGTCTGTTTGCCCCGAAATGGTGCACCTACAATTTAGACATTCAGCTACTAAATAGGAAAAGGACAGCAGACTTTGCCAGCGGTGCACTAATCCGTCTTTTACCAAAGACTAATTTTAATGCAGAATTCTAGAGCTAATCATCATAAACATTTTGGCAAAAAAGAAATTACACTGATTCGATAAAATACTTCAATCGCTCTTTAATTAATAAAGACATATTGTATCAGCAGCATGGATACAAGGTGGAAAGATGAAAAAAGTAATTATTTATAATAGTAACATTCAAAAACATAAAGAAGAAAGGTCTAGGAACAATGAAAGTGTCCTTATGATTCAGCTTTCTTGCATTAAAAATCTTTAGGCATTCAGAAGATTAATTCTTGCTATGCATTTCTGCAAAACAGGCAATATTTTTGAGGAATAATATTCACAAATATAAATCTATGTAGCTAACAAAACAAATGAACTATTAAAAATAGGGAAATCAACACTTTAGGATTCTCCTGATAGCTTATGTAAAGACAAGAACAAACATGGAACTTACAGTTATTTTCTAGACAGATGCCTTGAGAACACTCCAGTTCGCTCTCCACTAGTCTCAACTGCATTCATCTCAAATATGTGGAGCAGGTCTGAAAAGGCCCTTAAAAATCCAATATGCAATAAATACTGATGATGTTCAAGCACTCTTTGCTGAAAAGGCACAGTGGTAACCAAGTGTGAAAGAGTTTGGATGAGCACTAGTGTCTGGACAGCAGAACTAGGAGTGTTGCTGTAGTGAATGCCTGCTGGTGCCCTTTTGGGTTTCAACTCACAGAACTCCAGCAAGGCAGGACTCTTTCACTACCCACCAAGCCCCTTCAGATTCTGCTGTTTGCTAAACTCCAGAAAGTTCAGATAGGTTATTTAACCTATTTGCTTTCCCAGTACATCTACAGGGACAAATCCCCTTGAAGTTCTCTCTAAAAACATTGAATTGGTATGTTTTTACACAAAAAATCTTGTTTTCATAAAGAGAAGCAGAAATATAGTTTGTAAAAAGTGGAAGCCCAAGAGAAGCCATACGCATGAGGGAAGGAAATAAAAAAGGCAATATGTTGATTGAGATGTAAAGCAGACACCTGTTCCATTAGGAATTTATAGCAATGACATAGAACCAACTTCTCTATATGAAAGGTGATGAAAAGAGGCAAGTTATAAGGACTTGCTGATGCAAAAATTTTGCAATTTTGCAAACTTTTGTAGCAATGAAAAAAAATGTAGGTAATATCTCACGTAATTTCAAGTAGGTATTGCTCAGACTTAAAATGAAGTACCAGGGACACGCAAGGCCTCTTAGTCGAGAATATTATTGCAGATCTATCAAAAAAAATTAGATGAGCAAAAAGTGATTTTGGTCCACTGGGTTGTAAGAATATATTCCAGTGTTGTTCATAATCCTGAAGGAAGAAGGAAAACGCTAATCTCATTAATTGATAGCCTTTAGCATCCTCTAACAAACAACAAATTGATGTTAGCTCTTAGGAGACAACAGAATAAGAATCATAAACTGGATACAGACATAGTTTATGCAACCTATCTGCACCTATTTGAAAAACAGTCTTATAGTAATGTCATCCAAAATACAGACAAACACTTGCATATTGAGTAAGAACATCTGCGCTTGCATTAGGGTACAGGCTAATCTAAGTCTCAGTTCAGATAAATAACTATATTAAACTGAGTAGCCTCTTAAAAAGATAATTTAATGATAGAGCAAAAAGTGACTGACTTATACCACAGGCTTAGAAGTGAGCTATTACTGCTGTTAATTTAATTTTCTCAAAATTAATGTTTGTTATTAAAATCGTCAAGATATTCAGAGGATAAAGGGTTCCACTGTTTTAGCACTGGCCAACACACTGCACATTTTCCTGATTGTCCACCGCAACGCGTAGCCTGCTGCCAACAAGCCAAAATCCTCCAATCTCTTCCCCCATAAACTAGCTTAGCGAAAGATTCGCTCAGAAGAGGTACACCCTGTAGGTTTGGGATAATTTTCAAACTTTTCTTTGTTTATCCAAACAAAGCACTTAAACGTTCATTCATCTCCAGCAAAACTTAGTCGAAGTAACTTCAGGAAGGAATTACTCCTTCTCCCACAATTTGCACTCTGTATTTGAAGCAGTGGATTTTCAACAAAGTTCTAAAGGGTAGTTTTATACCAGTAATAATCAGGAAATACAGTTGGCTTTCCAGCAGTATTGCTTATAAAATATCAGTTGATATCTGAATAGCCTTAAAAAAACATTTTAAGTTCAATTTCAGTTGATGGCTAACATGTAGGTCTTTTGTAAATGCAAGATCCAAATTACATTAACTGGGCAAAGAATCAAGCTTATCAGTTATAAACAACTCGAATGTGGGTGAGCTAGGTTTACTGTCTCTATTAGTTTTGGCTGAATTTATATATACGGTTATACTTCAGACTGAAATTAAATTAAAAAATCTAATAATTACTTCAACAGAACTTTTAATACTTCGACTCCTGAGCACAATCAGCCTCTATGAACTGCTCTCAGCTCAGGTACTAGATCATCTCTTTCTGTGAGGCTGTACATGAAGTTCGAGCAAGTCCACTTGTGAACTAGTACTTCCTGCATACCAATCATATTTTTTGAGAATTAGCATTAAAAAAATACTAATGAAATTTCATCCTTTCAAACACACACAAAAAAACTCTAAAAGCCAGAACCCAGCACCACCACATAAAACATATGTAAAATTTTTATCAGAAGAGTGAAGAACATAGAAGAAAACTTTGAAAGAGGTTTCTTCAGCTTTTTAATTCTTAAAACAAGAAAGCTGTGAAAAAGTTCAAAAAAATAGATTTACATAGGGATGTTTTAATAATTTGGTGTGCCTCATACATTCCAGAATTGTAACGTAAATTCCTTTATTCAGAGTTCCTGCTTAGAATTAAAGAATCGAATCACAGAATCACATAATGGTTTGGGTTGGAAGGGACCTTAAAGATCATCCAGTTCCAACACCTCCCATCAGCCCAGGCTGCTCAAGAGCCCATCCAACCTGGCCTTGAACACTTCCAGGGATGGGGCAGCCATAGCTTCCCTGGGCAACCTGTGCCAGTGCCTCACCACCCTCAGCGTGAAGAATTTCTTCCTCATGTCTAACCTAAACCTTCCCCCTTTCCAGTTTAAAAGTCATTCCCCCTTGTTCTATTACTACAAGCCATTGCAAGAAGTCCCTCCCCAGTTTTCATGTAGCCCCCGTCTGGTACTGGAAGGCCACTATGAGGTCTCCCTGTAGGCTTCTCTTCTGCAGACTGAACAAGCCAAATTCCCTCAGCCTCTCCTCATAGCCGAGGTGCCCCAGCACCCACTCCAACCTTCTTATCCTTCTTACGTTGGAGATTCCAGAACTAGACACACTGCTCCAGGTGGGGTCTCACCTCTGTGGAGCAGACAGGGAGAATCACCTTCCTTGACCTGCTGGCAACGTTTCTTTTGATGCAGCCCAGGAGTCACTGCATCGTAATGCTACTTTGCTCTCCTAATACCAACACACGCAGTAGAGAAACTCGGCTGATAATTAACCACACCGTTCTTGTCCATATTTTAGTAAGTTTTATTACTTATTGTGCACTGTAAATGTACCCCTCCTTGCACGAAAGAATAAGGTCAATTGACTGCTTAACAAAAAGGGCATCCTTCCTTTCCAAAAGGTAGCATATCTGAAACAAGCCAATAACCCGCCAAATTTTTTGTAAAATGGAAAGGTTTTAGAAGCACATTTGTTTCTAAATCTAACTGAACCATTTTGCAAACTGAAGAAAACAAGTTATTTGAAAAATCAAGATTATCATGATAAGACCCTTGTAGCTAACAATGAAGCTCTTTACCCTGCTGTGTACTCCTTTTACATTTTTAAAATTTTTTCAGGCACAAGTTTATTCTACAGCCCACACTGTGCCAGAAGCCTAGTCTCTGGAGGAAACAAGTCCTTACTATGATCAACTGGAAAAACTGTGTCTTCAGTTTCATAAACTTCCATAAGAAATTTTTATATACAGCAACAACAAAATAGAGACAGAGACAGAAATAGAGACAGACAGACACACACACAGATAGACAGACAGATAGATAGATATACAGACAGACAGACTGACAGACAGACAGAAAGACAGACATATAGATAGACAGACAGATAGACAGATAGGATAGACAGACAAAGACAGACAGAGAGACAGACAGATAAACAGACAGAGAGATATACAGATACTTAGGTGAGAGATTGATAGATGACAGATAGATACATACATACATAGGACAGATGGATGGTAGACAGATAGACGGATAGAAGATAGATGGATAGATGATAGATGACAGATAGATGACAGATGATAGATGGATAGACGAATAGACGAATAGATGGATAGATGACAGATAGATGAATACATGGATAGATGATAGAAGATAGATGATAGATGACAGATATTAGAGAGTAGATAGATGATAGATGTTAGAAGATGGATAGATATTAGAAGATAGATAGATGATAGAGGAAAGATAGCAGAGGATACATAGGAGAGATATTAGAAGATAGATGATAGAGGATAGATATTAGAGGATAGATAAATGATAGATATTGGAAGATAGATGATATTAGAGGGTAGATAGATGATATTAGAGGGTAGATAGATGACAGACAGTAGATGATAGAGGAGAGATATCAGAGGATAGATAGATGATAGATGAAAGATATTAGAGGACAGATGATGGATATTAGATGATACATAATAGAGAAATGATAGATAGATGATAGAGGAGAGATAGTAGACGATAAGAGGAGAGATATTAGAGGATAGATAGATGATATTAGATGATACATAGATGAGAGATATTAGATGATAGCTGGATGATAGCTACATGATAGATACTAAATGACAGATACATGATAGAATATAGATACATGATAGATATTAGATGATAGATGATAGATATTAGATAGAAGATAGATATTAGATGATAGACACTGGATGATAGATAGATGACAGATATTAGGTGATAGATATTAGATTATAGATATTAGATGATAGATACATGATAGTTGACAGATGATAGATATTAGATGATAGATAGATGATAGATATTAGATGATAGATACATGATAGACAGACACATGATAAATATTAGATGATAGATACATGATAGATGACAGATAATAGATAGATATTAGATGGTAGATAGATGAAAGATATTAGATGATAGATACATGACAGATGACAGATATTAAATGATAGATGATAGATATTTGATGATAGATGATAGACTATAGATAGGTATTAGATGACAGATAGATATTAGACGATAGATAGATGATAGATATTTGATGATAGATGATAGATATTAGATGACGGATGATAGCTATTAGATGATAGATAGCTATTAGGTGATAGATGACAGATAAATATTAGATGATAGATCATAGATAGCTATTAGACGATAGATGAAAGACAGATGATAGAACATAGATAGCTAGTAGATGATAGCAGATATATGAAACACATTAGAGGATAGATAGAGGATAGATATTAGAGCATAGATAGATGATAGAGGACAGATATTAGAGGATAGATAGATCATAAGAGGACAGATATTAGAGGATAGATAGATCATAAGAGGACAGATATTAGAGGATAGATAGATCATAAGAGGACAGATATTAGAGGATAGATATGAGAGGATAGGTAGATGATAGAGGACAGATAGATGATAGATAGATATTAGAGGATGAATAGACGACAGGATGGATAGATGATAGAAGATGGATAGCTATTAGAAGATGGATAGATGATAGAGGATAGATATTAGAGGATGGATAGCTATTAGAAGATGGATAGATGATAGAAGACAGATAGATGATAGAGGATAGATGATAGACATTACAGGATAGATATAGTGCAGAGATAGAGGATAGATAGATATTAGAGGATAGAGGGATGAGAGAGGATAGATAGATGTTAGAGGATAGATAGATGATAGATAGATATTAGAGGATAGATAGATGATAGAGGATGGACAGATATTAGAGGATGGATATTAGAGGATGGATATTAGAAGATTGATAGATGATAGAGGATAGATATTAGAGCATAGATATTACAGCATAGATATTAGAGGGCAGATATTAAAGGATAGATAAATGATAGACATTAGATATTGGAGGACAGATATTAGAAGATAGATAGATCACAGAGGACAGATATTAGAGGATAGAGGATAGATGATAGAGGATAGATACTAGAGGATTCGTATTAGAACATAGCTATTAGATGATATTAGAAGATAGATTATAGAGGATAGATATTAGAGGATAGATAATAGAGGATAGATATAGATGATAGAGGATAGACAGATAGATGATAGAGGATAGATATTAGAGGACAGATATCAGAGGAAAGATAGATGATAGAGGACAGATATTAGAAGATAGATATTAGAGGACAGATATTAGAGAATAGATAGGTGATAGGGGATAGATATTGGAGGATAGATATACAGGATAAATGTTAGAGAATAGATATTACAGGACAGATAGACAGATGATAGAAGATAGATATTAGAGGATAGATATTAGAAAATAGATGATAGATGATAGATACATGACAGGCAGATGACAGACAGATGACAGATAGATGATCAATGACAGACAGATGACAGATAGATGACAGATGACAGATAGATGATCAATCATAGATGGATGACAGATAGATGACAGATAGATGATAGAGAGATAGACAGATGATAGAGAGATGAGAGACAGATGATCGATGATAGATGACAGATAGATGATCAATGACAGACAGAGAGAGAGACGACAGATTACAGATACATGATCGATGGTAGATGACTGATAGATGACAGGTAGCTGATCGATGGTAGATGACAGATGGATGACAGATGGATGACATGACAGAAAACAGATGACAAACGGATGATCAATGACAGATAGATGACAGGTCTACGACAGGTTGATGATCGATGACAGACAGATAACAGATAGATAACAGGTAGATGATCGATGACAGACAGATGACAGTTTGATGATCGATGACTGATAGATGACAGACTGATAACAGGTTTCTGATTGATGACAGAGAGATGACAGATAGATGACAGGTAGATGACAGGTAGAGGAGAGATACAGGACAGGTAGATGATCGATGACAGATAGATGACAGGTTGAAGATCAATGACAGACAGATGACAGATAGATGATCGATGCCAGATTGATGATCAATGACTGATATATAACAGATAGATGACAGGTAGATGATCGATGACAGATAGATAACAAATAGATGACAGGTAGATGATCGATGACAGGTAGATGAAAGGTTCATGATTGATGACAGAGAGATCATGATAAATGACAGGTAGATGATTGATGACAGATAGATGACATGTTGATGACAGGTAGATGACAGTTTGATGATCGATGACAGACAGATGACAGTTAGATGACAAGTAGATCATCGATGACAGATAGATGACAGGTAGATGATCGATGACAGATGACAGGTTGATGATCAATGACAGATAGATGATCGACAACAGATAGATGACAAGTTGATGACAGATAGATGATCGATGACAGATGACAGGTTGATGATCGATGAGAGATAGATGACAGAGATGACAGGTAGATGATCGACAACAGACAGATGACAGTTAGATGACAAGTAGATCATAGATGACAGGTTGATGATCGATGACAGATGACAGATGACAGGTACATGATCGATGACAGACAGATGACAGATAGATGACAGGATGATCGAAGACAGATAGATGACAGAGGACAGGTAGATGATGAATGACATAGATGAGAGAGATGACAGACAGATGACAGATGATAGGTAGATGATCGATGACAGACAGATGATCAATGACAGAGTGAAAGATAGATGACAAGTTGATGACAGATAGATGACAGGTTGATGATCAATGACAGCTAGAGGACAGAGAGATGACAGAGAGATGACAGAGAGATGACAGAGAGATGACAGATGACAGAGATGACAGAGATGACAGAGATGACAGAGATGACAGAGATATGACCGACGACAGATAGATGACACATAGATGATCGATGACAGAGAGATGAAAGATAGATGACAAGTTGATGACAGATAGATGATCGATGGCTGATAGATGACAGATGACAGGTAGGTGATCAATGACAGATAGATGACAGGTTGATGATCGATGACAGACAGATGACAGAGATGACAGGTAGATGATCGACGACAGATAGAGGACACTTAGATGACAAGTAGATGATCGATGACCGATACAGGACAGATTGATGACAGATAGATTATCGATGACAGGCAGATGACAGATATATAGAACAGATAGAGGACAGTTAGATGATCGATGGCCTACAAAGGACAGGTAGATGACAGGTAGATTATCGATGATTGATCGATTACAGATAGAGGACAGGTAGATGATCGATGGCCTACAGAGGACAGGTAGATGACAGGTAGATTATCAACAGATAGAGGACAGGTAGATGATTGATGACAGGTAGATGATCGATGGCCTACAGACAGATTGACCAACAGACAGATTGATTGACAGACTGATAGACAGACAGATAGACAGACAGATAGACAGACAGATAGACAGACAGATAGACAGACAGATAGACAGACAGATAGACAGACAGACAGATGTTGGGTAAGTATTTAGCAATGTGACTTAAATATGCAATCCTCAATAAAAATAAACATTAAGATGGAACTTGCTGACTGTATGCCCTTAAATCATGCCAATGTAACAGAAATAAAATTATGAGCTAAGAACAGTGTTATGTTTCATGTCATAACTCTGAATTGACTGTCTCTCTACCTCTGCAAGTTTTATTCTTTCATATATTTTAAAGGGTTGGGGTTTTTTTCATTTCTTGCCTTTACTTTCATGCTTAAAGCACAAAATACAAGTGATCAGGCAATGGAAATAACTAAACACATGTATTTCTACAGAAGCACATAGCTCTACTGCAAATACGTCACAGAAAGGAATGTAATGTGGTTTTTTCCCGTTGAAAAGCATGCAAGCATGCACAATTACAGAAGACAACTGTGGAAAAGAGCATGAGCAAATCAACAGAAAAAAAATCAGATTTTATAAATTTCAGAAAGATGCAAAGCAAAGGAGATTGTTACTGTTTACAACTATCCTTTTTCATTGCTCTCTTTATCTCCCTTTGGCCTGTGGAGGATCCATCCACTCCTCCTCCACTTGTACTACTGAAGTGAGATTTGACAGCTGAGAAATCTACTGTGGCATCAGGGGCGGAGATGATACCCATCCTTGTGCTTCTGTGACCCACCTTCCAGTTGGTGATGCAGGAACAGAGACTAGGAGGAGATGCCGGATCAGATGCAGTGGTCTGCTGCAGAAGGAAGTTTGCCTGCTAGCTCCACTGAATTCTCTGCTAGTGGAGCGTCAGTCACCTCCCTGTCACTCAGAGGGAAACACAAACCTCCATACAGGATATTTTGCTTTACAAACATTTGAGGTCCATCTTTTGAGTGGAATACTTACTTTCCCACAATTTTAAATGTAGTTTTATACTTTAAAATAGATTCTCTAGGCCCAATCCAGTTAAACATCAATAGAAAAGTCTATTTTCTTTTTCTTGATTTTTTTTTAAATGGTTGCATCTAGCATTATCTACGCTACATTATAAGCAGGGGCTTGCTGCAGATATATACATTTCTGAGGCTGGCTAAAAACAAGACAGACTCTTGGAAATACTGTGCCAGGTCTTACTTTCTTGTCTTTTTTTTCACTCTGTTAACGGGGCAGTGAGCTAGCTAGTGGTACAAAGTAATGAATTAACACAGAAAACGAGAGTAAAAATCTTTCCAGCTATCATTCCGATCAATTGAATTGCAACTCACAGGTAGCATGTACACATCTTGCAGTAGCTATCAATGCTAATGCCTGATGACTAGCACTGAATTTTCTCCTTATAAATAGTGTTGTACCTACTTGGCTTGAAACACAAAATCCAAAATATAGTAGAACAGGAAAACAATTATTCACAACAGTATACCTTATAGGAACTAGATTTAAACTGTCAAGAAAATATCAGGAAATTGAAAATCTGGATGGCATGGACACGTTTGCCATTTAAGTATCTGAGCTAGACTCATTCAGGCACAGCTATGCTTTAATCCCCTCCAAAAATTTCTCAGCCAATTCACAGTCTTAGATCCCTTTATGTTTAGCCACAGTTTAGCAGGGAATAATAGAAGCTTCCCAGCTCTCTTTCTTGAAATAACTTCTTCAAAGGGAGGATGAAGCACCTTCTGCCCTGAGTAAAAGTCCTTGAGTCTGGAAAGAAGTGAATTTGTCTCCTTTGTAGAGAATATTCCTTTTCTTCTATAAAGACAGTAAAACTGTGTCCTCAGCTCTGTTCTTTTGTAAAAACTTTTTCCCAGGGTTAAATGTCCTGGTCTATAATATCCAGTTCTCAAAATAACAGCCTGTCTAGCACTCCAAATACTTTTATTTCTATTGCAGCATTAGTGATATATGTAATAATATATAAAAGTTTCATTTAATTTGATGTGCTGAACATGTCAGTTTCAGAGGTAAAAAAAAAACAGGAGTGTGTAGAAAACAGGAAGTAAACACGTGGTTGGTGAATAAAACTCATCACATCTCACCAATGAAACACATTTTGAAAGATCACTGAAAAGACATCTACTGAGGCAAATGGTGTCTCATGGCTCCCTCCCAGCTCCTAGTTGCCTTCCACAGCAAGCGGGGCCTTTCTGAAACATTTAGTTTCAGGAAACTCTGCATACCATTTTGCAAAGAAAATAAAAGCTCTTTCCAGTAGTTCTCCTTAAAAAATTGAAAAAAATGAAACGTAGGTATTCACTTCCTTTTCTTCTGTTAATCTGCTGCAAGCAGAAAATTAATGCCTGATGATTTTTTACAGGACAAACCTATACTTTAGACTTGTTTCCTTACCCAAATCATTAGTTTCTCTAAATCAATTTCCAATTAGTTGCTCCGAGAGGTACAATTGTTGCATTGGCCCGAGCATTTAGAATAAGAGATGCATATAGCTTCGGGTTCAAAGTGTCTTGTTTTCAGTCCTGGGAAGTGAGGTCCCTTGCTTGTGAACTGGTAGTTCCAGTACCTCACTAGAAACACATTTCTAAAACCATACAAATGCACACCAGAAAGGTAAAAAAGCAACAGAGATTAGCTTCCTGAAAACATGACCCTCACTCAGCCAGTGACTGAAAAGCTTTGTTTTGTGCTTAACATCAGAACAAACCTGTGGTCATTTATGAACTTCATGGTTTCCATTAAACCGCACAGCATGGATTTTTGGAATTTCAGGGCAACTGCAAAGTGAGAATGTAGATCTTGCTATTCCAAAGTAGAGGCCTCTGCCAAGAGCAAACACACACACACACATTCACTAACGTTCCTTGGCCAATTCACGTCATTAA
Source organism: Neomorphus geoffroyi (assembly GCA_033558235.1). Classification (NCBI taxonomy): domain Eukaryota; kingdom Metazoa; phylum Chordata; class Aves; order Cuculiformes; family Neomorphidae; genus Neomorphus; species Neomorphus geoffroyi. Next base: position 27,024,404 of record JAUMJM010000048.1, on the reverse strand, counting down.
GGAGCCTTAAGAAGATTCAAAACAAAGTAAAAAAAAAAAAAAAAAAGACAACCTTCCTTCCCCCCCAAATACCAAGGTCACTTAAACCTATTAAGCACTTGAAAATAAAATACTACAAGTGGAAATATAATATTTAAATGCAGTGAATGCATTGTGTCCTTCTGCAGTGTTTACAGCATTAACTCTGTAACCACACTGAAAAGCTGAAGTATTGGAAACCACCTAATTACCCAAACATTTACCTCTCTGCAGGTGTAAATACATGGACCTAATAAGCCTTCCCACTGTGAAAGCAGTTACTTAAATTATATTAAAATATTAAAAACAATTTAATGAGCTTTTTTCCCCTAAAGTAAATTGAGTGTGTGCCTTAACCTGCTTCAGGCAAAGGAAGTTTCAAACATATTGGTTTTGAAACTAGCCATTATTTCCCATGTTGCAAAAATGGCAATTTTATTTCCCAACAGCAAATGAAACTGTCAGGAAAATTTAGATGCAATAAAATTGGGTGGTTAAACCAACATGCTGGATTTGGAATAAAACTGAATTAAAGGAATTAAAATTAAGCATTATGTCAGTCAAACTTTATAAAAACTATTCAAAATAGAGGGGGAGAAAGCTGGTGCTGGCCTTTTTTTTTTTTTGCAAAAGTTAGGTTTTGGACTTGGTGGAGTCCACCCATGACTACCCATTTTATGTCCATCAACACTGTCACATTTGAAATTTGCGCAATGAAAAATATTTTGCATAAAATGTGTTGCTTCTGGCAACACTTCTGCCTAAATAAAAAGTTGTCAGGCAGTGTGTGACTTTAGTGGTACAGAGTTTTAAAATGGTGGCTTCAGTCCAAGGCTAGCTAATAACGGCTGACATGCACTGGAATCTTGAGGCCTAAATCAACATTGTTTTCACAGCTGTAATTAAGCCACCTAATCAGAAGCACATTTTGACGGGACAGTTTCTGGAAGCCAGACATTACAATTTCTTATGCCTGGAGCGCAGTGGCTCATGAGAGGTCCTCATTTAATTTCAGGTTAAAAAAAAAAAAAAAGGCTGTAAAATGAAAAGACTATAAAAAAAAAAGCAATGTACGGCTGTTGAAATGAAGCAGGCCTATGTGTTCATGCCTTGACCAACCCTGCATCCCACCCTCCTTCGGCTCTCTGCCGAGTCCCCAGCTCTCAAGTGGCAGCTGCACACAGTGAGATTAAGGGCTTCTGCCAAAGTCAACAGATGAGCTGGTCTGAACTGGCTCTCTGTGTGTTCTGATTGTAAATTGTGCTGGTGATGATTAGAGAACTCTAACACAGGATGTCGACTCTTAAAACTGTCCAGAGAAAATAATTTTTATTTTTTTTTTAAGTTCAGGACTTTTTTTTTAACTTCTTTTGTGGATTGGTACATAGTGTTGTGTCTATAACTTTCAGATGATTCAAACATGAATTCACACAAATTAAGTAACTATATTATTAAAAAAATACACCGTCACTTGCTCACAGCAAGATCCTTCCTTTGGGGATGTTTGCGTAGCAGTGTTGAAGCTGAATGCAGTTCTGTGACTAAAATACTCCATCAGTCTTGATCTTCTACCACCTGCCAGTGGAAGATACTCCTAAAATTCAGACTATTGGCTATTTTTGTTGTGTGACTATTACTTAAGGGCATTTTCATACCTGGAACAGCTAAACTGTCTTGCTCTTTCTGGAGCACAGCTACTTTACTAACTTTAAACATAAACTTTCAACCCCAGAGGCCATTGTAAAACTATCAATATGAAGGCACCAGTCACTGGGGTCTGATTACGTTTAGTTCTGCATTTTAATTACATATGGATTCTATTAACTGAACCTTTTGCCTTATAGGCAACATTTTAATCAAATTACTATAAATTTCAAATAGTCTGACAAGTTAAAAGTTCACATACCTAGAATATTGAGTATCAAAAAAATTTTGCATAGAAAAGGAAGTATTCTTTACAAAATAGCAAATGTGTTGTTGGATTACTGCATCTGTTTTTTAACACCTTGCCCTAAGTTACCTAATGTGATTTATAATGTTGGTACAATTTTTTTTTTTCTTTCATTGGTACTACTTAATAAGGACATAGTTTGAGCTGCATTATTTATACTGTTTGGTTACAACTATTACTTATTTAAGCAATACCATGTGATAAGGTGAGCATCTGCCTGACCATACCTGCATTTCTTGGCTATGCAGTAAGGCTGTCAAATGACACCCAACTGCTTAAAATCAAGTAAGATATGCAAATATTTCAGTTAAAAATAAAGTTTCTGGAAGATATTACTGATTTGTGTATTCAGCCTCATAAAGACTTCAAGTGTAGTAAATGTTACGAATACAGTTTGTTATTTTCGCCTATATTGATATTCCCGGTCTTTTACGGCTATTATCTCAATATTGGGAACTTGTAGACCTATCAGATTTTTCTTCACTTACTCTCACCTTAGGAAGGAACATTCATATGTTTCACAGTAAATAAAAACACACATTGGTATTTAGCAGCACTGAGCAACACAATTATTTGAGCTTCACATCTTACTCAATTCTGTCCTAGAATAGTTCCAAGAAAAAACTGCAATACAGAGGATAACAATAAAAATAACAAGTCTGATTATTATTTGCAAGGCAAATTAAGAACTAGTATCTCCAAATCTTTCACAAAACTGGTTCAATTCCAAATCTTTCAAAAAAAATATTTTCGGTTCAATTGTGCATCAGACTAGCATGAAGTAGTGGAAAAGCCAAGCACACTTTTTGTCGAGGACCTATCTGCTTCCTGCAACATCTGGGAAGAATTCACCCTGCTACATCAGTCATTCCATGTCCTAACACAAAAGATACGGCTCTCGCCCATGAAAGACGCTCTCTGACACTGAACACGACAACAATGGAGTGAGTATCTTTCCCCTATGCAGCAAATGAAAAGGCAAATAGTTTTTCTTCCTCTCCAGTTCCATTCTCATAATTCTAAATGTAAAAGACGGCATTCCCATTAGATGCCAGTCTCAGCTTCAATACACCAAGTGAACTGGTTACAAAGACACAGAGGGTGGGGGAGAAGGACATGTAAAACCAGCCTGGTTAAACAGGAAGAAACTATCAATGGCAGAGAAAACATATAAGTTTGAGTTTTAAATATTTCTTTGCTCTCTTCCTCGCATGAACAGGGTTCAAGTAGATCATGCAAACTGAGAGCTGACTGTTCTGCCTTGGAAAAAAAGTGTACATATTGCTTAATGCAATTCTTCAACACAAAAAATATGAGAGCATATTCCAATTACTAGCACCCCAACAATAAATATTGATTTTTCCTGCATAAGATCATGCTACCTTCTTCTCTCATTTTACCAAAGCCTACAATTCCTGTATTTCCTATGCTTCAGGTAATACCACCAGGCATTTTCAGACAAAAACAGACACAGCCACAACTGTGCGGAAAAAAACAGTAAGGATGATGCAAAGCCATATAAAGCAATGCATGATTTCATTTTCAACCCCAGTTAGGAGAAGAATCCAAAGACAACAGTTATTTTTGTGGTTAGAGAACTCTGCTCTTCTTACAGACCTTGATTTCACCCCTCTCACCCATCTGAAATTCACTTTCCCTCCTTTCAGTGAAAGTTATCCTTTTGTCTGCCCAAATTTCCATTTCTCCACTGCACACAGAGCTTTTCTCTCTTCATCATCTTTATGAATTATCATATTTTCCCCTTTATTTTCTGCTTTCCTTTGATTCTAAAGTGAGAGCAGATACAGGAGGGAATATCACCAGATTAGTGGGACATTCAGTATCAGACAAACGCCTGCCCACTTGTAATGTAACAGTGGCTTCTTCTCTGTTTGCCAAAACTGGTAATAGAATATTTTAAATTCTTAAAATTCTGACAGCAGTAGTGACATTAGGGACAAAATCTCAGGGCTGAAAGCTATGAAAATACTTTCTGGAGAAAATTTATAAATAATTGAATTGTCAGTTCCTTATGTGTATCAGGTCACACCAGAAAATATATTGTCACTACATCCACTCCCCACAACAGGGTGCTTGCAGCAAGACACTCCTCAGCAGTACAGACACCATGGATCCATATGCTTGCATTGTGACTAATAGGGTGCAACATGTTGCCTGACAGCACCCACAAAGTAATTGCTTATGACTATAGGACTCCACAGTACAGGACTAAAAAGCTCTCAGTTCAAAGCATACTCATAACTGCAACTCTCAGCAGAAGTGCAAATATAGTAATAAACTAATGTATCTGAAGATGAAGTAACATGGATAAAGGAGCAGAATCCAGTACTTTTAAAGTCACTTGCAAGTGTTCATTTAGCAGAAAACCTTAAAGCACAGTCCAGATAAGGGTGTTTAGATTACTAGATGTTGCTGAAGAAGAAACAGGCAGGAAAAAAGAAATACAAGAACAGTTTAGCTGATACCTTCTCTGCTTACATACAGATCATGCGTTCAGCTAGTTACTACCATTGAAGTACTTCCACTAAACTCACCTTTTAAGCACATCAAGCTTTCCTACTGAAAATTATAAGAAAGCATAAAGGCAGAGACATGTAAAGGGAAACATAAACAGAAAACGGCAGCGCCAGTCCAGCACTGAGTTCCGCACTCAGTGAAAGAATTCTCCAGCTTATTTCATGCTAGAGGTTGACTGCAGGCTTCACTGTTCCTCCTCTGGCAATCTAGATCCTTATAGTCAAGATTGCATACAGCCATATCAATGACATCATCTTAGCTGAACTCTTATTAACTCTACCAGTTATAGATATGATCGGGGATGCAGCAAGTTATGGAGGACAGAATTGTGACAGTGGTATTTGCATTTCAGAGAAGCTACTTCTGAAAAAACAAGGAAATGTGCAAAGAAAGGCTTTTACAAAATGTTAATGGTTTAATAAGAGAAATAAAAGAAAAAGACATTCTAGAAATGTAAGCCAAATTCCCGAAGCATTTGGTAAAGAAAAAAAGAGAAATTAAAAAATAAATAAAAGCCAGAAAAAAAACAGAAAAAAGAGATACACAAATACAGAACAATAAAAAAAAAAGAAATTGGGCAGAAACCCAGTAATCTGTAGTTCAGTCATATTGAATTTTAAAGAGCTGCAAGAATGTAAAACTCACAGGGCCTTTCTCTGCGCAGAGGAAGAACCATCACAGATGAGTACAACAGAGAGATAGCTGGATATGAATGAAGAGTACAGATACATTCTGCTGTTGACTCCCCTTCATGCCACATAATAATTCTCTTGTTTCTAAGGAGTGTTTCCAGCATTCATCTCACCGCTGTCCATCATAATCATGATATCGCTTCCTGTTCCTCTCTGTTGGCATTAGCATGAGCACACATAGCAATCTTACAATTTAAACACTATTGAAATGGTTGGACTAGAAGCAGAATGGAGGATAGAGACATCAACTCATAGTCTTAGATGAAATATGAGGAGTCAGAATCACTGATGTTATCTTATGCTACCGGTTTTGGTTTTACAATTATCATGAAAACACAAGGCAACAGAAGAGGGAGTGAGTAGTGTAAATAAAAAGAAAGGCAACATAGTAAGCAAATTTCAGTAAAAAAAAAGTCAATTAGGAAAGCAATACCTTCTGAACATGGAAAGAATCAACACTGATGAATGGCCTGAACTTGGATGCAATGGACGATTGGGAGGGCAAGAACCTTAAACAACTAGCATACAAAGCATTAAGAGACAGCCACTCCAACACAGTGAGATAAAAACCAAACTTATAAGTCGAGTCCACACATTGTATACACCTGAAAGACTTTTCAAAAATGTGTTTCAGCACTGAGCAATAGCTTACTGTTCTAGGAACACAACAGTACATCCTATGCAGTCCTGCAGTTAATATAGTCCAGGTGCTGTGTTTGCCTCATACATGAAAGGTTTTGCCTGCAATGCTACTGGAACTGGATGTGTGATTGAACACAATGGATTGAAAGCAACCAAGTATGTACAATTCTGAAACCAAATAGATGCTAAGAAGTCATTACTCCTTTTCATTTTAAATGCTCAAGTATAATGATCTGTTCTATTTTTTTAATACAGAAATAAATATAGTGTGAAACTTATTCCTCAAAACCAGAACAGAACAGTGTCAGCTGAAACTTTAAAATGTAAGTCACTCCAGAAAGCTGTGATGCCTTAAGTTATTAAAAGTCATGCATGCTGCAACTTTTGCAACTATTAGGGACAAGATTTACAGAAAACCCACATACTACAAAATATACCATAAACTTTTTTTTTTTTTGACAGAAAATAATCTATCTTTCTGAATTTTTTGCCTTTACATTAAAATTTAAAACCACTTGTTATTAATGCTTATGCTTAAGTACAAAATAAAATGCATCTAAAGGAAGAACTACTCTCCCCAGAGGATTGTACAAAATGACTAACGTATATTACTACAATGTAAAAAGTATCATCTCTCCATTGATACTGTAGGCAGACACAAATTATTTAAAAAGCACTGCATTTAATCACAGACATTGGAGAGCTGGGAGGGCAAGCTGATTCTTTTTTTACAGTAACATATCAAGCTACTGCATAGCCCTTGATAGATAGAACTAGCACAATCTTTGCAAAAAGCTCTCTGAATCAAAATTAAAGCAAACCTCTTTGCAGAAAGTTTGGCATAGTTCTCAATCTCTAGTACACAAGTGGTCACCTTAATTTAAACAACAAAAACAATCATAACAATCAAACGGGCAAGGGAGGAACCCAATCACACTGCGCACAGATTCCGCAGGACACATGTAAACCTAGTATAAAACATTAAAAACGCCTGGCTGGATGAGAAAAGAAAGAATTTCAGCGAAGAAATTTTTTAATTTTTTAGAAAGGCTGTGCAGTTGCACAGTTTCCTTCAACAACCATTATCTGAAGAACTTAAAATTGTCAGCACTGATAATGTATTTTCTATTTGCACTAATTTCCCATTGTGCTGACCCAGTTTAGAAGCAGGATAAGAAATTAACGCAATTCTATTGGAAATAACTAAAGCCACAGCTTTTGAACACACATTTGCTCATGTTATTATTTGAATTGCACTAGTAACATCTCTCTTCTTACAGCCTATTTCAAAAAGAAAGACAAAAAAATCCACACTTTATGGTACTTTGCTTCACAAGAATAAAAGGAGAAAAAGGAGGAAGAATGAGAGAACAAAAAAAACCCCCAAAAACCACAAACAAAAACCAAACCATCACAAAACTACACAGCTCTCTCTTTTATCCTACGTGGAAGAGTTAAGAAAACTGTAGAAGAAATACATCCAAGTGTATGCAAGTTGCACAGTCTCATTCTAGACATACTTGGCAACATATTTATGACAGTTTATGTGTCTGGCCTCCTGCCTGTGTGACATAAATACAGTAATCCCCCTAGAGAGACATCTCAGATCTGAAGAATCACCTTATTAGCCTTGAACAAGTCCAAGTGTCTTTGTGGGCAAGAACATTTTAGAAAAGAAATTATTTCTGAAATTGGATTTTAACCTCACAAATTTAGTAAGAAGTATTATTCATAACCATAATTGTCAAAAAAATATCATGCCCCCTAATAAATATTTCATTTACATGCAGAGTTAATAATACTCTGTTTTAATATGGTGCTATATCTTTAGACGGTCAAATTCTTTAAGTTCAAAATTCAACTGTTTACAGTAGTGCCAAAACCAAAGAAATCACAATGTATATTTTCAGTGACAGCAGCAAAGAACAGGTCCTTGCAGAAGATACAGTAGTAAAATTAATCCTTGTGTTAGCTTTTACCACCCCCTTTTCTCTCTTGAAAAAGTCTCCAAAGATTTCTGTTGACACTACTTTTATTACTCTATTATGTTTATAATGAATTATTACTGTATATTCCTACAGAAATTATGCAGCATGCAGGGAGATGCAGGCTAGGAAACCACAGCCAAATGACAGAAATTACTTGAAAAGCAGACTTACCAACCATAAGCTCTCACTTTCATGAAGACAAGCTGTTTGGAGCCTGGACTTTTGGACTGCTACGGGAAGCTGATGAGATGATGTTTCTCTCACTAACATGTCAATTCTGGAACTTGCAATCTGGTAGACATCCATAAAACTTTTAATCACAGCCTTTAAAAAGTAAAAGAAATCATCAGTGCCAGGCAGGCTATATTTAAATGCCAAATAGTGTACATCCAGATTCATTACATAAGACCTCAATTTTATTAATCAGAGAATTCAAACAAAGGTAGAAACCAGGCAAAATTTCAGTATCAGGACTTAAAAAGTCTAACATGGGATTTTGCATTCCTTCTAAAATCTCAAATATTAATAGCACTGAAGAGAAGCAAATAATTTTGCACCCTAGCTTGAAAATGTTTTGATGAGGTGTTGTCAAACACACAGTACTGCAGTGAGCAGCCAACACCATTTTTCATTATTTAAATACAAGATTCAGTGCAAGTCAGGTTTCTGTTTACAAAGAATTACTACACAGTTTTAGGTAAATGTTAATACTTTCAAAGTGAGTCAAGTTACTAATCCTCCCACTGTACTCTATAAAAAAACTTAATTTAGCAGAAACAAAAGAAACACAGTAAACTTACGGGCATCTGAAAGTAAATAATTTGATTACAATATAGCTTGGAAAATGTAATGTTTTCGTGTATATAGTGGAAGGATGTCCCAACCGTGTAATATTGATCAAACTGGTAATAAGTTAGCAGCACAGGAGAGTACAAATGATTTGGCAGTACTGGTAACTTTACATCTACCCTAGCGCAACACTGTTGAGATTATTAGTCTTCTTTACAACTGGTTAATCACATTTTATAAGTTATACTTCTCCCTTCTGAAATGACTTGTAGTGAGTTTCTACTGTAAGAACACATTACATGTAATATAAAACTGGCTTTTGAATGTAAGTCTGTGGTACAGGCAAAAATAAACTTAGTACTACAAACACACTATTGCTTTTCAGAATAAAAGATAATATAGCTGAAATCAAGTTATTTCATTGCAAATGTAGAAAACAGGGCAAGTTTACACCATCACATCTTTTCTCATCACAAAGAATATCCAAAATGTTTTACATACTGTGGTGCTAGTCCTGAAATTGCATTCACATAGTTCTCTAAGGCTGCCACTGACCCTGCTTTTAAAATTTTTCATCCACATTTAGCATGACTAAGATGCTGCAGCTCTTCACAAACAATACTGAGCAAGAATGTGGATGTATCTCACACCCCATATAAAACTTTCTGAGGGTCTTCATATGGCAACTGCCCACATGCTAAAAATTAGACAGATGTTTAAATAAATCTATGAACTGGGCCTGTGACTCATAAACAAGGATTACACCAATGTGTCATAACAAGCTGTGCCTCAAATCTCACAGAAAAAAAATCTTATGTGTTCCTTTGATTACTTCCCACATGATATTTAATGGTATCACTGAACTGGAATGCATAGTGATGACTCCTTACCTTGTTCCTTTTACCTCTCCTACCACAAAGCTAGTAAAGCCACTAACACAGCTTCATTCTTTATCTCTGGAGCCACCCTAAGTTCACAGTTATCAACTCCTTGCTGCTCAACTCAGCTTCTTCATTTGTTCTCTTGTTTAAAGAGTTGGAAAATTTTCAATCTAGGAAAAATGTAATCATTCACTACCTTTAATTTTTAGACATGGCAAATATTTTTTTTCTAAGATACCTACATTTTTTTTCCGCCCAGAAAGTAGGAACTTATCAGCTACTAACCATTCGTTACTGATGTGGAAGGTAACATTCATGCATCCGGATGTACACGCTCCTGCCAGTACAACCCAGCTCACTAGCAAAGAGTCAGGGTCTTCAGATTTCTCTCACTCCTCAAGTGGGTGACATGGAATCCTTGATAAGGAGTGTGCAAAACATTTACTCTAAATGCCATCTGGAAGAAGGCAAATACTTTGGGGTTTTAGATGTGCTACGGAACAGCATTTGTTTACACATGACTTTACATAACTCCTGTCAGTCACAAAAAAGTCTGTTGACAGAATTTCAAAGAAAGCATATTTAGTTCTGCAGAATTTTTTCCTTTCCTGCTAAGAAGGAGTGTTTTCTTGTGGTTATAAGTACACATACCAATAAGATGTATCTATAGTTTTTAAGTATACATAGCAATAAGATATTTCACCAACCCTCTGGATTAATTTTCATAGCAAAAAATCAGACATTCGTACACATCTGTGTGATCCGCATTTAAGTGAGAACTTCTAGTTTTGAATGTGTTGGTAATACTGTGACACAAAAACTGGGAACAGAACATGAAACAATAAAATTTGTCTTCTCTTATAAATAAAAATTTTTTTAAAATACACACAAATCACTTCCATTCAGAAAGGTCAGATGTAGCAGTCCCAGAACATGATGGGAACCAACATTACCACAACTCAGACCACTTTAAAAGTTAAAACCTCTTCAGAGAGATGAGTATTACAGTAAAGTAAGCGGGGAGAAGCCTTAAGCAAAGGAGGCCACAGCAACAGTGGGGATGAAGAACACTACTTTTAAATATAATTGGGTCTACGTATTCCTGCTTGAGCTGGGAGTTTGGACCAGATGACCTCCAGTGGTCCATTCCAATCTCAACCAGTCTGTAATTCAGTGATTACAAACTCTTCCTAAGGACAGAACATGCAAGTTAATAATGGCTGAAACTGTAAATATAGGACTGTCAAATTTAAAAGCAGAAAATGTAATTAATTACTGTACATTAATTAAAGAAAAAGACAAATTAATCAGACAGCTGAACAGCTTTTTTCAATGGTCTTCTCTTTTACTCCACACTGACTTATTTTACAAAGGATTTCACTATTATTCGAAGTTCTACATCACGTGCTACTGATACGGCAGAAGTGAATTATAATGGTATGAGTGTTTTCAATGTCAAAAATATCTTCAATGTGAGAGGAAACCCATGCTCCAACACTGTCAAGACATAGGCAGCTTCAGGAAAACAGGCACATGACTTCTTCTGTACACCAATTCTAGAACCACTAATTTTAAGATGCACAGTGCTAAAGAAGCTTTAAAATGACTTTTATATGTATTGCTGGCTATAAATTTACAAGACTGGAAGACTCCATTCTTCAGGAGTATTTTATTTAAAATTAAAAATAGCTAACATTGACAAATGACACAATGATCTTTAAGGAATATGAAGCATGAGAAGAAAATAAACCTTTTTTAAAAATTAATCTATGAAATTCAAAGGTTACTCTTAACTTCAGTTGTTCTCGATTCTGTTATAGAAACAAGAAATATACAGATCAGGATATGCAAATTAGCAGAAGACCTCTCATCAAAGGTGTAATATACTTATCATACCTTATAAAATCAGCATTTTTAATTCCAAATTAAAAACCAGTATATGTTGTTTTCCTTGCCCTGAGCGCTTGACTAATGAGAACAAAGTTCAAAACAATTTTTATTTGGATTATGAATTATAAATTATTGTGAACGGAAGTTTCCACTTGAAAGTTTCAGACTACTCTGAAGTTACAAATAAAATACCAATTGATTAAGCATTAGTTTATGTATTTTTATATTCATGTTATATCATTAACTCAGGATCTTAATGGACCTGTTGTTATTACAGAAGTGTACCTCATGTTTAAAAGGAACAAAACTAAAGGAAGGAGGACTTCTTATGAAATTATGTGAAATTATGCTTATTAAAAGGTATAAACCAACAGCCTGACAATACGAGCACTGATTTTGTAACATTAGATATATCAGGCAGAATAACAAGGCCATCTAACCTTGAACAATGTGCTTACAAAAAAAGTATAAAGTCAAAATTAACATCTGACTGTTAGGCACTTCCTTCAGGAAATTCTTCAACCAAAAAGAAGGCTAGAAGGTAGCAAATTAACCAATGGCAACATAAACAAAAATATGAAAAAGAGCAAGAGAAGGAATAATGAAGAATTGACAATTAACTCTAGTATAACAAAATGCTTAGATAAGAATCTGAAAAGACTGAGAATCTCATTTATGGTACAGAATTTGGCTGAAGTGCAGTGCAGGCAAACGCAACTGGTGTGGAAACAAAACTCCATGGAGTTCTGCATGCTTAATGGATAACCTATAGAATGCCTGTCATTACTGCCTTGCTTCAAACTGACATAAATAAGACTAGTTAAAACAAGTCCAGAAAACAAAACATATGTCAATTAATTTTTGTTTTCAGAACCAAGATTTCAGGATACTTATTAAGGCAGCCATATTTGGGGAAGAAAGAATTAAAATTAATTTCCCACACACATTTTAGAATTTGAAAACCCATCCTGACTGCCTTGACCCATAGTCCAAAATGTCTAGTGGCAATATCAGTGGAGGATGTAAATACAGCAGCTTCTCAGGCATCAGAAAAAGCCCTCAAGGGAAACAGCATTCAGCAAAATTGCACTTTTGCAGCTGTTTGGCACTTCTTTAATGATCTATTCCCCTTGTATCTCATTTTGACACTAAACTTTTTGTTGGGTTCCATTCAAGCATGGCATGCACAATTTAAATGTGCCAAAAAGCAGGTCAGTTCTGTTACAACTTTTTTTTTTTCCCCAACTAAAGCTGACTCAGTGCCACACACGGGGCCTGACTCTATCCCCTTCGCTTCAATAACAATTACTTTACCCCGTAGGTCTCAGAGGATAGCCCAAGGGAATGAAGCTCTAAATAAAAGGCTAGACTCTCTGCAAGGAGTAATGACATGACTTCCTACAAGAAAATTGAAAATGTAGCATTGAAATTGACAGAGACTGAAGGGAAAGTACTTCCACTGGAAACCACAGCAGATGGGCTTAAGAATTGCCACAAAAATTATTACAAAATTTAAGAGTTTCAAAAATAATACTAATCATAGAAACTGATAAATTCAGACCAAGGTGTTTGTTGGTATGACCAAGGTTGTTTGTATGATCGTGTAGAAAGCATCCTGAGAACTTCATACCAAAGGAGCTACCTGCAGCCTTGACTGCTCAGAAATGTCTGTGGACCATGCAAGCAAATTACCACTTCACAAAATTAAGGAAATGCAGATTTTTATAGGTCAAAAATGTTTACATGCAAAGACTGTTCTCACTGTCTGTTGCACAGAGTCAAACATAGCTGCATGCATGATGTAAAGGAAAAACAATCACTGTCACAAAGAACTTGAAGTTTAAGCTACAACTACAGGGAAAATGCTACCAATGCATTGTTCCTCTTCCCATCTTTTTACACAGTCTTGATACAAAAAGAATATTTCAGTCTGTGAGGGAGGAAGAGAATTTAAGAAATTATTTTAGTAAGATAGAAATGGAAAGTGAAAGAAGTTTCAGGCCGGTACCCTTCCTTCAACTTTCTCTTGAAGTGTATATTCTAAACAGGAATGAGGAAAGAAGGACAGGGGGTCACTGAAAATAATATTAAGTTCACATTACGGTGCCTCAAATGTAAGTAAGCAAATCTGCTTAGTGTGAGTACAATATATTACCACTGATAAGAGGAACCAAAGACCAGCAGTCACAACAGAAAAGCTGGGATGCAGTTTGATTTTTAAAATGGCAGTCTTGAGGATTCAGTCTTGAGGAGAAACAAGAATGCAAAACTCAAAATCCAGGTGAAATGTCAAGTGAAATTACAAGTTGTCTGTATCTGGATGATGTTGCTTTTGGTCTATTTGAGTGACATCTTAGAACCACAAAAGATGCACAAAAGTTGAAATACAGAATCCGGTTCTCGCAACAAAATTCATAGCTGTAAAATCAATTTTAAAAGGCATATTCTTTGGTCCTTTTAAGGGACACCTACATACGGACAGGATATCCCTTATAAGCAAACCAATTTTTACATGCTACCTAAATACTCTCTTAATTGTCTGAAATCTAATGAATTAATTACAGGTGCATGTGTACGCGAATAATTCAAGGAGAATAGAGGCAGACATTAATCTGTCAAGTTACAAACTAGGAAAATATGAAGGAACTTTACAAGGAAGATAATTGTGAGATCTGAAAATCTCTTCTGAAATACTGTCGACAAACTATCCAACATAATTAAGTAATTCAATGTGGTAGAAAAAATAAGTTTACTGAAAATTAAAACAATTATTTTCCACTGGTTTTAAAGAGTGCTGTATTGACTAAGACCGATTTCAATTGCTTTTAGTAAAGTAGTATACTTTACAAATAGATGCTAAGACTTTTATGAATCTTTTCGGAAACTCAGGAAAAAATACCAATTCAGTTTTAGCAAGTGTAGAACACATCTGGTGCTGACTCCAACAAAGCAAATTATCATCCCACAAAATCTGGGTTCTGTGTAGACATTTCCTTAAATATTTTGACGAGGTATGAAGGGATATAGATTACTCTTTTCTGGCCACAAGAAGTAGCTTTTCAATTTTAGATTGAAACATTTTCAAACTGAATTAGATAAAATATTTTCCACATGATTAGAAGGGGGAAATGTGTCCACTTTTTATTTCCATACATAAAGATGAAGACCATCTATGCTGCAGTGGTCATTTACTAGGAGAGACAAAAGTCCCTACTGGCAGGTTTAGTCAATATGACAACTGCGATTATGTGTCTTGTGCATAAACAACTATTCCTGAGACCTACTCTTCATATCAGATTTTAGGTGAATTCAAGTTTTGTGCAACCTAGGGGCTGGAAAATTGCATAAAGTTTTACAATACAGTCAATTAATTTCCTTTGCTTTTCTTATGAAGTGCTCATGGTAGCATTGTACTTTAATACAACATAAATATTTCATCCTATATTAAGCAACATTTTGCAGTTTTGTAAGGAAACTCTGAAGTATACCAGTTAGGTTGAAAAGCAAACTGATTTTTTCATTTTGGCTTCTCATCAAAACATCAGTTATGTGCACAAGCTCATGACACCTGCACAGGAAAAAGAACCAGTCAGGCTCTAGAGAGAAAGTAATGATCTAGAAAAGCTGAACTGCACTCCTCAGGTAAATGGACATGCTCTTAATCTAATATAGACTGCCACACAAGATGGACAGGCGTTCTCCCTTCATCCTGCCTAGACTCAGATGTTAGTAAGATAACTAGTTTGCTTCATATGTTCTTGAACTTTATAATTTTCTTTTATGCTTTTTTTTTTTTTTAACTTTCTCTTGTCCAACCTGTTTTTAAGCAGGGACAACCAGAGTTACTGCTATTCTGTGTGCCCCCTGGACATTAAATGTTTACTCAGTCCCACAGTCTGTTTCCCAAAGGAGTAAAATTTGGAGCAAGTCTCACATGAAATAAATGCAGAACAAATCAAGCATCTAGGACTGTGACCTTTGCCAAGGTACAGAAGAACATCATATTTTGAAATGTAGGAGACTTGCTGCTTAAAACTCAGCCTTTGCAAGAATTTGTAAAAACTTCAGAATTTACACTTCAACTTGTGCGATATTAAAGTAATTTACAAAAAACGTTATTCCTTTGAGAATGGGAAACCAGACGGAGACCAAGTCTGGCACTATATGCAGCAACAACAGTGTAATGCTTTGCTTTCTAATCTCTCCATTTATTATTTGCCAATTATGATATGTTCAGGAAGAGGGGAATCTATAAGTAGGTGCTGGTATTAGAAAAGAACACATAATCTTTCTCTGAACAGAGAATTCAAAACTAAATTTCAGTCTTCAGGCATTAAATGAGCATTTCAAGTTTGCCCCATAGGTGGAACAAGTGACTTTCCTCCTTATCTTTACTTTAGAACTGCCCTTCTGTCAAAAAAGCTTATGATATTGAAGCAACCTAAAGGAACCAAAGCATAAGCTCTATCAAGGTTCCAGGAGGATAAAAAAATGGGTTACCTTTGCATGGATATTATCTTTTTAAAAGCCATGAACAACTCAATCCTTTGCAGGTAAACTTTCTAGCATGCAGGCCACGTCGCCCTGTTATTCAGGTTTACAAAACAGTAAAGAGGAGAGGTCCTCCGGACCTCTCAATTTTCTCCTCACTCCCTAATTCCTTACCATCTTTTTGCTTCTAACAGGAAGAGACCATAATGAAAGGAAAGTTAAAGATTACTGTAATGAAACTGGAGACTGCAATGGACAAGTATTTGTTAAAAATAAGTGTCCTATTTCAAGCATATTTGTCCTGGAACACGTACAGCAATAGACCTTATCAATACTAGGATTTATGCTTTTCACAGTTCAATATAAGTGTTAGAACTTGTGACCTTAGGATTCTAGAAGCACATATCACTAGGCTATCAATCAATTCAGTAACTGAAAAATCAAGAAAACAGCTTCAAAGCAGTTCATTACTATTTCTGCAAGATAAGTAAGTAAAAAATAAAATTTGCAGGTAAAACCTGTATGAATTTATGAGCCACAATTTACACACTCCTCCCCCTCCAAAAAAAACAAAACCCACAACTAATTAATGGCAAACTGGTACAATTTCATAAAAAACTAGGTTAACTCTTAGCCCTTTCAAAACTCATCCTCTTTGAATTTCACTTCAGTGGTATACCACTTAGAATGCCATCCCATTCTATTTCTGCAATATAGGACAACTGTGGAATTAACACAACAGCCTGTATTTTTATGTCTAGTTTTATATTCTGAAAGGTTTACTGTGTTTTTCTTAAGCCTTAAGTTGCATATTCATTGCTATATTTTCACCTATCTGCTGTCACTTATATTGTCATGCAGAAGGGCAAATCAGGGTCAGTTTATGTAAGCCGCATCAATCTGAAAAACTTCATCAGTCTTTATTTCAAGGCATTATGCAAAGAAAGCTGACATTAAGAGAGCCTTAACTGACAGCAAATGAAATCAATCAGCAAATCACTAAGCCATAATAAACTCACTCAAGCTGTACATAACCCTTCCTAGTCCAGGTCTTTAAGTACAAGGTCCACCAAATGATGTACCTGGACAGAAATGTCTCCCTTGATTCCATTACAAAATTCTTCCACTAATATAGTGCATTATTTAATAAGTTTTTCTTATTCTGTAAGCTATCAATAAGAGTAACAGACAGAGGTATGTTTTAGAATAATGGAATGCTAAGCAGTTAAGTGAAAAAAGAGTAAACAAAAGATTCAGCATTTGAAGAAGTTTCTTTTTTTAGTTTAAATGCAATTAAGAGTAAAAATAGTTTGATACTGTTTCTGCTATTAAGACATTTGTGTATTGCCTTATTAACTCCTATTGCTTAGACTCACTTGCTCAGCATTTCTTCTCAGTTTTTGAAATTAAAAGAAGCAGTACAAAAAAAGAAAAGCTTCAGACAATTTCTAGTCTTTCATCATATTCACTTCACGAATTCATTTTGTAACCCACATGATTACTAACAGTTTAACAGCTATGCTTCTGAATGGGCTTATCTATGTTACAACAGTACACACTGTGGACAATATTGAACAACACAGTCACAGCCAAGCTACACAGTGGTATCTGGTAAAATTACTACTTTTCTGAAGATACTATGCACAGATAATCGCATGCAGTTCTGAAAGACAGGATTTCTGAAATAAGGAAAACTGCCTAACAAACAAGGTGCTGTAAAAACTATATTTGTTATTTCCTGTTATTGAACGATGATTTATTTTTGTAGTTATAGCATTTAGGAGTCTGCTCTCATTCACTGAGGCAGCTTTAAATACTTATTGAGATCACCATGTCTCTAGAGTAATTTTTCTCATAAAAGAAGAGTGACTAGAAGTCAGTAAAGATGCATTCTGTTGGGTTCTTATGCTATAAGATGCAGCAACCTGGTAACCAGCTGGAAAAAACAAATCAACAACAACAACAACAAAAAATAACTAAAACCAAACATCCCAGAATTACAAGCAGAAGCAAAACTATATATACAAACTTGGTGAATTAAGATCATATTTTAACACAGTTCTTATGGAGCTTTCTTGCATATCAGCACAGATAATTCATAAGAAATCACCCACATGTAATAGATATAAATGTATGAAAAAGTCTAAGTGGGCAAAGGCAGATAGTTACATGATTGATTGACAGGGTCAAGAAAGAAAATTTTCCATTAAGAAAGGTTACTGAAAGGTTAAATGATTATATACTAACTTTGCCTTTCAAGATAATCAGCAGCAGATCTTAACTGAAAAGTTCTTACAACACTAAATACAAAAGAGGCTGGACAAGAGTTAGTAGTTTCATAGGCATAAAGAGACAGCTTTCAGTAATTGATTAATTGGTGATTATGGATACAGACTTTGATATTTATGGTCCCACAGCGCCAAAGACTTCTAACAGGGTTAGGGTGTAATCATTGCACCCTCTAATTACAAAGCCTTCTGAGAAGGGTTCTTCATACAGTGTCTACTCATTTATTAGAATGAAGAAAGCCAAAGGAAGAAACAAAAAAGTGAAAGGGTGGCTAAGAAAGTGAAAAAAAGAGCCTAATGAGAGGGAAAATGAGGAAAGGAGATATTGCAATAAAAAGCCATAGAGGACAGGGAAAGAAATGACTACTAAAAAAATATGCTGTGAAGAATACAGGAAGCTGGGAACACAGTTAACCCACAGAAAGGAGTGTGACATTCAAATTATAAGAAGCACAATTCCAACATCACTAGCGTTTTGAAGATGTCTCACTTTCTTTTTTAAATTGTGTTTTGTTAACATATATTAATGTTACGTTTTAAAGAAATTTTAGTTAAAATAAATTATGCTAAAAAGGCTTCTGGATATTTATCATCATGATACAACCTAACTAGAGACATGACTCCAGTTACCAGCTGAACATATGCAAGGAGATTAGAGTTCTTCATGTTACGTTTCTTCAATATGGTTATTCAGATTTTACGTAGTTGTTAACTATCATTTCTTAAACCCTATACTAACTTTATTTTTGACAAACTGAAGTTTGCAAAAGGTCAGTGTTGCAAGCAGTGTCATCCCACTCTAATGCATTTAAAAAATTTAGTTTTGAGTAGTTCAACTCAAGGCATAAGTGCAAAGTATGATTATACTAATAAAGAATCACTTCTCTCTTCAAACAGTACATTGGAAAGCAGGCTAGTGGTCAGTCCAGAAGCAGCACAGTCTGACACTAGATAGAAAATTAGTCCTTTTGGAGAGGAGAAGAAAAGAGGAGGGCAGCTGAGGTGCTGTTGATCGCAGCTGTTGAACTCCTCAAAAGTGAAGACCCAGTTTTACCCACCAAGAAGAGCCAGTCCAATTCCAGAGGAGGCAGCATTCTGGCCTCTGTAATGAACCAGATAGTTCCTTCTGTGGATGAAATGGTGGAAGTAAAAAGAAAACACTAGAAGAGTGGGTGTATTGGGTGCATATCTGTATAAATGTAGTGTCTTTGAGACTCTCTTAAAAAGGTTTCTCCTTTATTAAGTATTAAGAGTAAAAAACCCCACAATTATTTGTTCTTTTAATAGCCATGCCATTAAAAAATAAAGAAAAAGGCTCCAAAACAGAAGTACAAGATTTAAAATACTAATAATTCAGTTCTTAAGCAGCTACTCCATGATTAATTCATGCCATTAAGTCCTCATACCAGAAGTGATTTACGTTTAAAAGACTTGTTCTATGCAGAGGATAAAATCTGATGACAGAATTATAATATTACCTTTGAAATCACTTGCTTCCTCAATTTGGTAAGAACTTTTTTATTGACAAGTAAACACAAGAATGAGAAAGTGTTTATTATTTTGAGAAAAATTATCAGCAGAATTATGCATATCTTTACCTTCTAATATATCAAACATAAATCTAAAGTTAATGAACAAACGAAAATAAATACAAATTTAAAAGCTCCTAACACTTTAAACTACATTTATGTTTGCCCAATTAATTAGAAAAAGTGAACCTACAACACAATCAGATAATGTCTGACTAAATCATACATGAATACATAATTTACATAAAATAAATGGAAAGAACTTATTCCTTCATAAATTCATAATGATTATACACTAACACTGAAGATATTTCAGTACTTGGCTACATTACTACCATCACTATAAGCCTTTATGTTATTAACGCACTTTTCATTTCAAATTACCTCAAAAAACCTGAGAAATATAAAGTACATATAAATCCCACGGGAATCTCCCAAACCTGCCTAACAGATGGACACATGCTGAAGACAGACAGAGGGAGCACAGGACGGGGAGGCAGGGGAGGAGGGTGAGGCAGACAGAGGGAGAGGAACAGAGGGAGAGCACTCAAGACAGAGGCAGGCAGGGGAAGAGCCAGAGCGAGAAGCGGAGGCACGGCAGCAGGCAGGGATGGACTGAGGGTCAGCGCCGGCAGAAAGGGCCGGCACGGCGGGGAGCGGCAGCGCAGCAGCCGAGCAGCTGCGGGAGCGGGGCGGCAGCGAGCAGAGCCCCGCACAGCGGCGCGGGCAGTGGCCGCCGGCGGGCTCCGACACGGCTCAGCGAGAACATACAGATTTACCTACTCAAGTTCTTGGTTATAATAAAATATGATTTTCTCAATATGCAAGGGACTTCCAACAGCCAGGTCAATCTTGCATCTCTAGCAAGCAGCAGCACACAAAGAAATGCCTTCTTGTGAGACCTAGAAATACCAACAAATACAGAAACATGTATGTGCACCCCTTTTATACCAGAAGCCTTGCCTAGGGTTTCATCATCTCATCTGCTTTTTCAAACACCACAAAAATGCATTAAATATTCACATCCTCTTTAAAGTCGCTCACAAAACTTTCCCATTTGGATCCTCTAATTCGTATAAATCCTGTAAAACAGCAACACAAGTTCATCTGTGAGTATCGGTTTTCTTCCAAACCAACATCCACAAGTCACACCATGTGCTTTAGCAACCAGATATTTGAGAAAGGGGCCCTCCATGCCAAACACTGACCAAAAGCAATCACTACAAATAGGGCCAATTAATAAAACGCACAAATGGAGACTTTGGAAACACAGATCAAGGTAGTTTCCGTGACAAAGAGAACTATCACCCTTTCCCTAATAGCAAATTTGCAGGCAACTACCACGTGTGCACATAGTGGCTGGTTGATCAACAGCCGTGCGCATGTCCTTCAGACACAGAGTGGATGCAGTCCTGACAACTGCATCTAGTTTCTTGTAGCCACTGTTCTTCTATGACAATGCTGAATAAATCTGTTACTTCTGTGTATTAAAACACCTGGGACGTCCTTCACAAATACAGTGCTCCTCTATTTGTTTAAAGAGCTCCTGTACCTCCTGTAAAACCAACTTGCAACAGTAGGTATGGAACATAACCTAGGTACACAGGGAAAAGCTACAGATTTGTATCTTGTTAGCCTACCCCTGTTTGGGAATGAAGCACTTCCACATGAAGTATACAGTACACATCCTATTGCTGTTGCAGAACTAGTCTGAGGTACCTAAATTTGCTTTAAGAAGTTTCTTTCATACCAGCTCTTACTCTTCTGCATCTACATCTCCACACAGAGGATGCCTAGTAGATGAGAAGCTCAACATGAGCCGGCAGTGTGCGCTTGCAGTCCACAAAGCCAAGTGTATCCTAGGCTGCATCAGAAGTATGACCAGCAGGTCCAGGGAGGTGATTCTGCCCCTCTAATCTGCTCTTCTGAGATCAGGAAGTGCACTGAGAGGATAAGGAGTAATAGTTTTAAGCTGAAACAGGGTAGACTTAGATGAGATATTAGGAAGAATTTTTTTCCTTTATGGGTGGTAAGGCACTGGAACAGGCTCCCTAGGGAAGTCATGGATGCCTAATTCCGTGGAGAAGTTCAAGGCCAGGTTGGATGTGGCTTTCAGCAACTTCATGTAGTGGAAAGTGACCCTGGCCCATGGCAAGCGGGTTGGGACTGGATGATCTTTAACATCCCTTCCAAACAAAACCACTGTATGATTCTATGATCTATTATGAAAGTATACAAATGATTAATTATTTATACATAAACGTTTAAACCTTGTCTGGTTTATTTGGGGACTGGATGCATTGTTGGTTTAGATCAAATTGTTTACCATTATGTAGAAATACCTGAAACAATTCAGAACAGAACTTCTGAATGACCTCTTGTTCTGTAAGCCAACGTTTTTCAGAATAGAGAGCTGAGAGTGCATTATCCTCTTCCAAAAGGTGTAGCACAATTCAATTTTGTATTTTATAGAGAGCTGATAAACTTTCCTTATGAATTTAGTCATCCGCCAAGCAAGATTACTAGAATTAGGAATCGCATGTTATTTTAGTTGCTCTTTTCATCCTATATCCTTTGTTTATTGGAGGTCTCACATAGGGTTTCACTCTTTGTCTTCAGAGGAAACATTCAGGCATGGCCAGAACGGCACACCTTAAATCCTGTTCTCATGTGTTTCTGGTGCTTGAAAATAACACTGTGTTTTCCAGTTTTAAACTTAACTTTAGGTAAGAAACAGAACAACTTTGTGTCTCAAAATTCCTCACAGCAATTAAATACCAGGTGAGAGTGTTTCAAAGCTATAGCAATCATAGTTTTAGTCTTTTGAGATATTGCACTTTTTTCTATCACTTATCCATCTCAAGTGACTTTTTCAGACTATTACAGTACTTCTTGTTACAGTTTCTAAGAATTTAACAAATGCCTACAAATTAAGTCATACTTTCACTAATTGCATGGAGCTTTAGAAGACATTCAGCACAAAGACATTCTTGTTGAATAACTTACATTTTGTTCTATTTTGTAATTTTGCTATTCAAGAGCCATTACATATAGTGCAGGCTTTAGAGAAGATGCACAGAACTTTTAGATAATGAAATGAAATATTTGGGGCACAAAGTTTATCGCTAGCATGTTTAAAAGATACAAACCACTTCCTATACATCTTAACAATTATTTCATTTGGGAATGACAAGGGTCTTATTTGTGTGTTTGCTTGATCAGCCCTGTAAGCATTCATGGTATTTGGAATGTTGGATCCATTTGCAAGTAAAAACAACCTTCAAGTTTTACAAGATAATTAATTAAGTATGCCACAAAAAAAAGGCAAATGTCTGATAGCTTAGTTCTCAGTCAAGCTACTCAGGTTCATTATGCCAGCCTTCTTTGCACTTCTCTCTTACAAAGCAAGCATATTTTTCCAAAGTAACATTCATATAGGGATAATAGCAATTCAAAAATTCCAAGATTTCTGTATTCCCAGTTACAAGAAATATAGATCCCTAATGCTGCTGAGCCTATCAGTTAGATTAAGGACAGCAGATTTCATTCAAAATGCCTTTAAGACTCACTCTCAAAAAAATTTGGAAGGAAAATAACCTATGCAGTTATGTATGCACATACAAATATACTAGCTTTTTTCCCTCCTCTCATATGATGAAAAAGTGATTAAAAATGAAGCCAATAGATAAAAAATTATTATTAATTACTGATTCTAGCTACCATGAATTGGATGCACAAATAATAAAAATAAAACAATGCCATCTTCTGTGAGTACACATAGCTGTGATAGCGAGCGCTTTATCCCTGTCATACTATCACACATGTCTAATTTAGGATCTTCATTTTTATATGAGTTTTTAAAAGAAACCATCAAATACCAAAAAATAGAGACTTGAAAAAAAAAAAAACCCTCCTTACGTCTAAGACTTGCAGTTAAGACCTTTAATTGAAATGCACTTGCCACAGACTAACTATAAAATACACATAGGAGTAGTTGTTACAGAGACCGTGCATGTAAACAATTCCACTGTTTTTAGTAAGTGTCCATAAAGTGATTACTGCTTACCTCATTCAAGATTGCAGGATTGCCCTTAATACAGTTTTGCATACAGTGAAATTAAAATCAATACAGTAAAATTAAAATCAGTTAGCTGGCTCCTAACTATAAAAGGGAGATTTTATAATAAAATCTCTATAGTGTACTCAAAGTTATCAAACAGGCACTATGTAACTAGAGATGAGGAGAGGGAGAGGGAAAGGGAAAGGCAAGAAGAAAAGGAAGGAGAAAAGGAATTGCACAGTGAGAGAGACTGTGAACCATTGATGCTGTTTGTGTACGTACAGAGTAACCACATGTAATCGAAGCTGTCAGGCGAACAATAAGTATGTTTACAATAGTGCACCACCAGTAAGCTACCCAGTGCATACATTGCTGTATGTTAGTTATGCCACAAGCACTCTCTACAAATACGCAGTGCAACTTTTTATAATTCTCTTTCACTTCATCTTCTTAGAAAGAAAATAGGAAATAGGCTGTCTTGCAAACACTTCTACAACCATTTTGAGGTCAAAAAAGAATGGGAGTTGGGATGGGACAAAAAAAAAAAAAAGGGCAGTTATCACTGAATAGGCCACCAAATTAGACAACCAATGTTTAAAAGCTGGTGATTTCCATGACAGCTTCTTTGAAATTATGCCACCTGTGGAACCTTTTACACAGCCTCAAAAGTGATCACCACTGTACTGGGGAAACATTTGCAACTCTACCCTCTGCTAGAGATGTACAGCCATGTTAACTAAAGTTCATGGGAATCTCAAGGTGTTACATATTACTACTTTATTATGGAAACACAATAATATCCACATAATTTAAATCTTTATCATATTAAAATGCATGCATGCATGCAAGAGAGCAACAGGGAGAAGAATCCTGCTTAGAATCTGCCTTTCTTGAATGTTTAATTTTTGGAACCTGTTTCCGCAATTATATTCTATATTAAACACTAGACCAGAAAATCTACAATAAATTATAAAGGATTGCTACAGAAATATGCACACGCCATGCAATACCCGCATTGTCTGACTTCCTTGCACTTTACATGACTAGCTTTCTTCTCTCTGCTTCATATAGAAGAGCACAATGAAAGAAGTATATACTCTGCCTTTCATTCTCTGATTGACAAAACAAAATGTTCTGCCTTTAGCAATAATGTATCACATGGATGGTCATTCCATGCAGCTATAAAGACTAAGGGATACTTTGTGTACAAGAAAACATAACAAACTTAAAAACAATTAGAAGGCATTGCAAATAATCAGTTTTCAGAGTGGAAAATACGTCCCTTTTCAGTTCATTTCTCTTTTTTCCCAAATGTTTCCTGCTAGCAAAATCAGTATTTTGAAACATACAAGTCTTTCAGCCTACATGAACAAAATAACTTCTATACTTAAGTATTCCAAATAGCAATTTATTTTAAATAAGGAATGCTGAAAAATCACAACTACTCCTAGAACAGTAACATGAAAAAATATGGCACTGAACAGAAGCAGCATAAAAATCCAGTCTTTTGTCCCCCATGTTATTTGTCTTCAGAAAACTAAGGAGGGGAAGAAAGGGGAGTGGGGTAGAGTGATACTAATATTCAAATGTAACACATGCATTTTTCACGGTCATATTCCTGTCAGTTATTTAACATTTTAACTGCAAAATTAAAAGTTCACATCATCTCTGAAATATATATTCAAGAGTATATATGGAAATTATTTCTCTTTCAACAGTTGACTGCAATAGTTTTGAAGATTTTTGTTTTCCACACATTCTGAGCAACCTTGCTTCTTGTCCTGCCTCAAATAAAAAAAAAAAAAAAAAAAAAAAAAAAGAGAGAGAGAGAGAGAGAGAAAAAAAAAAAATAAAAAGGATTATTTTAGACTCTAACCTGAAATGCTACAACCTCTGGTCTGCCCTTCAGCCCTTCCACTGCAAAGGTCTCAAGGTGCAGTTTGGGTAGCTGCAGGGTGAAGTCATTGCTGGTTGCCGCAGTCTGTGACAGCAAGGTCTGATCTCTGACCTAAAGGGAAAAAACAGCATCAATGGTAATTCCCCTTCAGACACATTAACTGGGATGAACTGGGTCCCCCTGAGCCCACTGAGTGGACTTGCATTGATCGCTGGACCTGAAATCCATGAATAAATTTAGGACTAATTGATTTTTCGTTGCAAATAAATCTCTAATTCAGAGTGCTGGGAGAGAATGTTAAGAAGAAAAAGCATCTTCCCCTGGTCTGAAATGAGAAGGAAAGAGGAGACACTAAGGGCTGACAGCCCCACCTGGTATGTACAGATCTGTTCTCTGTGAAAACCCAGTAGGAAAAGAAACAGTAATTGTACTTCTGACTCAAACAAACATCAGCTAGGAAATTAAAAAGTTTACGTGACCATACAAGCAAAAGGCTGGCAGGTGAGCTCTGCCGACTGTAGAGAGAGCGTGTCAGTGCCCCGCGACCGGGTTCATTCAGTAGCGGTAAGCCCAGACTGAAATGAGCAACCCTCACATCACGCCAAACCGACCAACCTGTGGCTCTGCAATTAGCAGGAGGGGAAAAACACAAAACCGGAGACAAAACCGAAAACGGACCAGCCCTGCCACTAGCTGTGCGCTTGCGGATCGGCGTAAGCAGTAACGCGGCGCTTGGCACGACTCCGCTGTTACAAAGTTCTCGCTGCGCCCGAGGCTCGCGGGGAGCAGGGCCCGCGGGCAGCGCCGGGGCCGCCGCCGGGCGCCGGAGCCACAGCGCCACCTGCTGGCGCGCGCGGGCACGGCCCGCCGCTCCGCTCCGCGCGGCAGCGGCACGAGCGCACGGGGAAAACCCTCGGCAACGGGAAGTGATGAGCGTGGGGGCTTTTGCTTTTAAACACAGCCAGACTCGCCAGTGTTGCACACGAGATTTACTTTGCTACCGCTATTTAAAAGGCAACAATTTCCACATATGACAACGTGGATCAGTCCGCCAGCAGGGATGCCAAATTATACGTATTTAACTCACAACTTCCACAGACACATCACCTGCGTTCCTTTACCCTGTGCTGACACGTACCCATGCGTAATTCTATTCAACAGAAAAATTATCATGTCCACCTCCAGGAGAGCCCAGTAGTCAGAATGCATTGCCATACAGATGAACAGACACACACGTACAGACACATCTAAGTACAAACGAACAGATGAAATACATTCATTTGGCGTAGACTGCATCTGTTCAGTAGCAATAGCCAGTACTGCAAAAGTAATTTACTGTCTGTAACAACAATACACAGTCTGATGCCAAAGCATATCCTGGACATACACAAAATACATAGAAACCAATAGATGCACCATTTACTAAATACTACTTAAAATAAATTTCAGTTTTTCTTAGAGCCTCCCCTGCCCGAAGAACTCACCAAATATGAATTAAAACATACATCCATTCATTTTAAATCCCAGATGACTTTTCTGCAACCACTTACAAAAATTAGATTTTCATAAAATGCTGGATATGAGTGAACATATTTCAAATAATAGCACAGCCTTTGAAACCTGCTCTGATTGAAAGAAGTATGCATGACTAAATCCACTGATAGAAAGAAGAAAAGATTTTATTTTATTCGTAGCTCTGTTCTGTGGGAATAGGGAGCCCTGCATTTCCCAAGTTGACCTAAAGAATTCCTGTCAATACCTGTGGCTGCCAAACATATGCACTATGATGCAATTTTTATAACAGGAAAGGTCCTCTACGCATTTTTTGCACACATAGTGCACTAGGTTCAGGATATACAGTCCTGTGGAACAAACATATTCTCTGGAGTGTTCTGTCAGCATGTCTAATTCTGGTCAGATGTTAACCTTGCTGAATATAACAAAATGCATTACTTTAAATACACATATACACACAGACACACACACACACACTCTTGATTTACATTTTTATAGCTTATATATCCCAACTTTTCAGTGTGTTTGCTGCCAGTATGCACACAGATAAAAGAAAACATTAATGTGGATTAAGGTACTAAGAATTTATCAACATCAAACCACCAGTGTTTTGCCTTCTACCCTTCTGAACCATAGTCAATAGATCTAAATATTTTACTGCACCCTGGCCAATTCATTGTTTGATGTTTAAAAACTCACCCAGAATCAAAGAAAATTTATTAAATTTCAGCCCCCAAATGAGATACTATTAGCTTTGAAAGTCAAGTTTAACTGCGATATTGATGATTCTCTTTTTTCTGTGACAAAATTCACAGGGGAAATCCCTATGTCAAAGTACAAAAGCAGATTGCTAATACTAGAGGGAAAAAAACAATGTATAAGCAATGTAGGTGTAATACACACACATTGCAGACAGTGGAAGTCCTTTTAACCCTATTAGTTTCAAACTCTCTATTTCAGTATTGTCGCCTGACTCACCAAACAATAAAATACAAAAAAAAAATTTAAAAAATGGCCGAATTGTGGTAAACATATCCCATCAATAACACTGCACCAGACAAGTACATATTAGCTCTTTAAAGAGTATGATATTTGATATGAATAATTTGATACAAAAAAAACCCCACAACAAAAAAAAACTTTTGTGTTTGTAAATACCATAAAAAGTTAATCTCCTTATCAAAATGCTTACTGAGAATCAGAAAATGAAGCTAGAGTTTTCCTTGGAAAATTCTCACAAGGGTTCAGGGAAAACTATAAGAACAAAAGAGTGGGCATATACTGTACAAATGTCATTATACTATTTCACTAAAACTAAAAGTCTTCAAGCTTGCTACCTGTTCAAGGAAAGGAAAGCTATAATGGAATCATGCTGGATGGACCATACCAATATGAATTCTTAGTTAAGAACTAATTTCATCACTTCCTGGCTGTTTGCTTTTTGGAATCCAGGAAGATAATGATACAAGGTAAGAGTCTGTGATTATTTTCTCGTTTTCTAAGTAAGCAAGCACAGAACTCACATACAAACTTGCCTTAGAGAGCTATCAGGCCAAGGAAAACTGGTCATTTCAGTTTTAAAAAAATTGCTATTATCTACAAAAAACCTCATCAGGCTTATCGCAATGATTAAAAAAAATAACTAAAACCAGTTCCACTTCCCTATACTAAAAAATTAATATAGAGACAAAATATATATAAATGTGTCTATACCAAATGCTAGTGAAAATTTTGGCTATTTCTGATTTTGGTAAATATAATTTCGGCTGAGACTGTGAAAAGTCGCCAGAGTGATCTTCCATGGAGCACAGTAAGTGCTGTAACAGTGGGCTGCTATGTTAGATCATTTGATAGTTCCGTTTAGCCTTACATAAATACTATCTGAAAACAAGCAAAATCACAAACGGATCCACACCACTTCACTACAGTACTCAAAGCATTTTAAAACAAAGGAGCATAGTGACTTATGACAGTGTAACTTTTTAATTAATTAAGAGAGCAACACAGAAAACACTATAGCCACTCAATTTAAAATCAATAAAGTACTGATGAATAAAGATCAAAGCTGAAACTGAATAATAAACTGAAGTTACAGTATTGATTGAACCAAGGTGCAGAATTTGATGGGCTAATACTACATGTCCAAAAATGGTATTAAAAACTCTCAACTGATGAGAGATAACAATAATTTTGCCTACAATCCACTTTTGTGCTCACTTCTTTGTTTTCCCTCTATACAGTATGAGCTTGTATGTCTACTTATGCCAATAGAGACTTGGTACTAAATGCTGGCAAGTGCTAGATGATATTACAATCTGCTTACTCCTCCCTAATGCCTTTGTGCTGTTACTGTCTGACTAGTACAAGAAACCTAAGATGTTAGCTCTTGCTTTGGGCCTAATTCAGTGCTTTCTTATAGTGAAAAGAAAATAAGATCATTTATGTATATAAATTTCACTATGTAATAATAAACAAGACAATCTTTTATAGATTGCATCAATTCTACATAGAAACATTACCTACAAAGTAAAAGACTTTGGACTTATTTTACTTTAATTTCCTACTCCTGTTTTTAATACAATAACAACTGCAATTGTAACAGTAGAACAAAAACTACAATGATGTGGTGATTTAGTGATAAGCAAATAGTAAACAATGATTTGGTCTGCTTGACTTTGAAATGACCATATTTCTGAGATAAGAGAAACTACAGCTGTGATAAAAATCATTCTAAAAGAGTATAAGCAAAATAATTTCTACCACATCATTAGGTGTTCTGCATGTGATATATAATTAAAAAAAATGGTTTCAGAACTTTTTCAAAATAGAAGAAGGCAGTTTGAATGCACACCACACCTTAGCCTTAATCACAGACCTGTAAATATGCAGCTGATTTAGATCCATAATGTCCATACTTTCACGGATGAGGGCCTACATAATCATGGACACAATATATTTCTATCAGGATGTTTCAGCAATCAAGGATTACTCCAGAAGCAGAGAGACAGCCTGTGACAAGGCTTCATTGCTTAAACTGAAGGCATTTTAAATCAAACCTCTGAAAACTGGAAACATACCCACAATCAGAGAAAGAAACAGGTGAGGAATGATGTCTGGAACCAACTGGTCAAACGAACTGAAAAACAAACAAACAAAAAAACCCACGCCCCAACCCTCAAACTCCTTTTTTTTTTCCCCTTCTTTCTCCAGAAGGCCAAACCATACTACACCAAATGATAACATACATCTTGCTTAGACAAAATAGTGCTTTACAGCAAGGAAAGGGAAAAAGAGATGCATGGTACACTTGAATGGATACTTGTTGTAAGGCCATCACTGTTAGGTCTAAGTATTCATTAAAGGCCAGCAGATTGTATCATACTCTCATCAAAAGAAGGAATTCATCCCAAAAATGAAGGGTTTAACTTGTTAATAGTGCAGGTTTTAAATAGCATGTGCACATATCTTGCTGTAGGCAGCCAGACATGAATGTAATTACATCCGTATACCAAATATTTCACTTAATTGAAAATATACTAAAAATTTCTGAATTAGCATACATATTTAGTGACTATTCTTTTTGATTACTGCCACGCAAATCTGTATTTAATTACAATACAAGCCATTTTATAGGTAGTTTTTAAAAGAACATTGATTACTGCATAACAGCATTTGTGTAAGGAGATGTATCATAAAATTGATGGTTTTTTTCTTAAAGACTAGTCAAGATTCTGGAAATTAATTTTCAGAGTAGAATACTTTCACATTACCTGTCAGTTTAATTCAAGCTTTCTCATATTACTACATACACACACTACATGCTCTGTTGAATAAGATGTTAATTTGATACAGAGTTGGTTTTTGCAAACATTGATCACTGCACCTAAGCTTCACTGCGGTTGCAGGATTGCACTATTATACATCCCTTATGAATGGATTTCAGTGACCTTGGGCTTAAAATGGACCTATATCTGGAGAAAACAACAGTTAATGTATTCAATAATTCCACAATTCTCCAAACAAGGATTTTTCCTTACTGAAGCAAACTATACAAAAGTATTCAGCCTTTAAAAAAAAAAGGCAAAAAAGTCGAACAAGACAAATGTGCCCTGAAATTAGTTATTTAGCTATGTCTAAACTAAAAACAGTTAAGCACATCGATATGACATTCCGCAATGTCTTATCTTTAGTTTGTCAAGGTTTTTAAATCCCTCTTGAGCTGGAGTACCATTTTTAGCTTGGCTAGGTCAGAATGACACTGAACAATATGAGTGATGACACACCAGACAGCTATATGGACAGAGTTGTCATCAGCAAGCCAGCTGTGCTAACACCTGTATGTCCTGCACAACTGATCTTTAGGAACAAAGATCAAGAAAGTCAGATTACTACAGGGGGAAACAGAAGTCATTCATAAAACACTGAAATGAAGAGGTACTAATTTGAGAAAAAGTAATATTTTTATTGCATTTTTTTCTTATCAGAAAGATAATAGCTTGTTTCCTACTATAAACTTATTACAGCAGTCATTTAGAATTTTAATATTCTAATTGAGTTTTCTTTGTAATTTTATTACATTTACACATGCCCACTGTTTCAAGAGGCTTGTGATAGGGTCGATTTAGAACAGCCAAGAACCACAGCAACAAACAGACCCTGAGCACACACCCACAAGCAGGCTTCACTCTGTTAACGTGTCTAAACACACAGAAGAACCAGGTCTGGGAGGACCATTCTGCTAGGGAAAAAAATTCAAGTTGATATCTCAAAAACAAGAGCTTTTCTATGATTATTGAGATAACAATATGATAGACTACAGATCCCAGTTAACTCAGAGAAATGTGGCTGATCAGTACACCTAAAAGTATCAAGTCACATCTATTGAAGTCTGATTGTGGCAACTAACTTGTGGTCTCCTAACTGTTCTGTTTTTTCAGGGCCTGATCAATTTGTGGTCTCCTTGCTGAAACTAACAATTAATGCCACTTATACTGAGTGATGCAGTTACTTCTATAGGGACTTAAAGCTATTGCAAATTAGTTTCTTACAGCCCATAAAACAATCATCGTAAGGAAATGCATTTTATTGCTATGGACCACATCAGAATTAGCAATCTAATGCTGCAACATTACTAATTCTCTAGTCTTCAATGGTCTTACCCTGTCTCCAACTGCCTCTTTGGTGTGTACTAAAAACATTGTTAAATTGGATAAAGGAATTTTCTCTTAGCATTTCACAAGAATAACAGGATGGATCTCAAAATACATAATTTCTTTTTTTTTTTAACTGATAGAACTGTGAGGCTCAAATCTCATGCACAGCCAATTTAGGGACATGTTGGAGAACACAACAGGGTAGAAGAGGAGCAGCAGTGAGGCAATGAAATGCAATGATGTAAGGATTTCAAGGCACAACTGCTGATGGGTCTACATGGAAGATGTTCTGCCAGCAGGCATGTGAACCTGTTAATCAGCAGAAATTAAATGCATTATAGAAGTGAATGAAGAAGAGTTTTTCTGACTAAATTTCAAGAGGAAAGGAGGACAATTGGTGGGTGCTTTGATCTCCAGCTGTCCCAAAGCATCAGAATGAGTGGCTTACTAACCAGTATTGGGGAAAAGGTTTTTGGGGGGAAGGTTTTACTGGCTCATTATCACAGCTTATGAACCTCACAGGGCAACAGTTTAAGCTTGTGAAGAAACGGTGTTTTATTAACCTGTTAAAATAGCTAAATCCTAAGCAGCCGGGGCTGGCACAGGCTGAAAATTCTGCCAGCCCTTAAAGCTTGTCAGGACTTTAAGAGTACAAGAGGAAACAGAAACAATTTTCTGTCCCAGTACAGGCTCACTGGGATGACTTCTGTAAAGACTGACTCTACTTGTAAGCATAGTCTGAGTCTAGTCTATTTGTTGTGTCTCAAACATTGTATATCTTTAACATTGTCTGGGTGTAGGTCTGTGTGTTGCCTCAGGGGCTGTTCTGTGAATCCTGGCTAACAATGACATGGGGAGGTGTAGGAGTGCGCACAGCTCCCCCCCTTCACCTCACCTGCAATGGGCTGCAGCTGCCACAGAAGAGAGAGAGGAGGTGCAGCAGCAGGCACTGTCTCCCACACACACCTGACTGCCCTTGAGCCCACAGTCTGAATTCCAGAAGCTTCTCGAAGGAGCTTCTGCATGCACAGCAAGACCAGCCCCTCATATGCCATTAGGGCACGGACTAGCCCTATAAATAGAAGCCCAGGTGAAGGCAGGTGCGCACCCACCACTTCTAGGGAACTGGCCTGAATACCTGCTGCAGAAGAAGCACAGGACCATGTGCTCCCGAAGACCACGGTTTCCAGAGAAACTTCAGTGCCGCCCATGGAGCGGTGACAATTTTTCTTTTCTCCCTGCTACTCTTTTATTTTTCTCTCTCTCCTTCTCTGACTTATCTCACTACATCTCTTTTTCCATGGCACTACACATGGTGTATCAGATCAAATCTGAGTTGTGTTGTAGTTTTCTTCAGCTGCCTTGACTGTGTTCAGGGTATCAGATTGTCATCTGAACAGATTAAGATCCAATTTTACAACTTTGAGTAGCTGCAACTCGGAGTGCACTCAAGTATCTGACTTATTTTGCCTGTGTCCAAAATAAACACTGCTTTGAATTTACCCTGGGAGATATGTTGGTCTCCAATTTGTTGAGCAGACACCAAAAGATCCTCTCTCTCTGTGCAGGTCAGAGGGGATCAAACACTGCTGGTGCCGGGAGCAGGACCTAACAACTTCCGTTGGTGCTGATTTGCACAGGCAGAGTTTAGAGAACAAGGATTTAGGGAGGCTGAAGAAGAGGAAGTTACACCACCATATGAGCTGTAGATGCCCAGGCTCTGGAGGCAGGAAGGAGCAACAGAGAGAAGCTGTTATGGACTGGCTGCAATCCCCTGCCCCTCATCCCGCCTGCACCTCAGGGCACAGGCAGAGGAGTCCAGAGTGAAATTGAGCCTAAAAGGCAGGACAATGCTTATATTTTGTGATTGCTCCTTACTATCCAAATCTATTTTAATAAAGAAATTAAAATAATTTTCCCCACGTCAAGTCTCTTTTACTTGTGACAGTAACTAGCATGCAGTCTCCCCATTTATACTTTAACACACAAGCTTTATCATCCTATTTTGTTCCTGTGCCCGTTTAGGGGGAGTGAGTGTGGCTGGGCGGGCATGTGGTTGCTGGCCAAGGGTAACCCACCACAAGCACTCAAACTGAGAAGCAATACCAAAGGGAAGGCTGAAAATGTTAGTAGAGATAGTGTAAAATTATTTCTTCCCATGATGGGATTACCATAACTAGTAAGTCATTAACTACTTGTTAAAGAATCTAGTTGTATAAAATGAACAGATTTTTTGTCTCTTACTCTGTTTATGCAAACATGAACTTAAGTAATACAGAAGAAATTAATATTGAAGTACAGTTTACCAACAAGTATAATGAGGGTATATTTATAACAAAAATAACTTCTCCATATATTTTTGAAAGTGTTTCAAGAAATCATTTAATTTCCAAACATAAAAAAGGGACTACAAATCTGCAGATAGGGTTTAAAATTAGTGATTTACTTAAATGTCTTCTCTCTTGATGCAGAGACCTTAAGAAAACTCTGTATTTGAACTTCAAGCATGTCGAATTTCTTCTAAAAACTCTTCCAGTAAAAATAAATTTATTTCTGCTACCATTTTGCAACTTACATTAGGCTGGTTTTTTTTAAAGAAATTGATCAAGTCATGGACACAAATTCTCTAAGCAGTCAATGTGCAAACCTATTCTACTTTCCTAAGTTTTTCGGTTTAAGGCTATCTATTAGATTCTAGGGAAGAAAAAAATGAAAACAAAACCCGACCAAACCAAACCAAAATAACAAAAAAACCCCCCATTACCACAAAGAACCAAAACTGTTTCCTGAACCTAGGTTTAAAACAATTCAGCTGTTACGTTTTGGACATCTTTAATATTATGAGAATAAGACTGAATGGAAAAAAAAAAGACTTCTTGAGGTTCTTTGTCTGCACTTGGTGGTGGGTTTTTTTAAATGTGTTAAACATTCACGCTGCACTCTGATATTTGTCTTTAATATTTAGATGCTATAAAACCAAAAAAGATCTCTTATTTTAATGATATCAGAACTCTTGTGCAGCTCCAGAAGTCAGATGATGACAGCTGGCATAACAAGAAGACAAAAAATAACCTTTTAAAGACTATCTTGCAGATTATGAAGGATATGGAAATAGCTGCTAAAAATATTTTCTCTCTTAACATAGCTCGTGCTCAAGTCCTTCAGCATTTATGCTCCATAAATATTCATGCTGATTTAAAAAATGTGGCTCTGAAATGGTCTTAAAAGAATCAAGCATGCCCAAGCACTTGTTGATAAAGCCAAATGTATGATACTAGATTTTCCATCCAGTCACATGGGACACAGTAAGTATTGTAAATGATCCCTTGTCTACAGCTGTATTAGAAGCATGTACAGACATTGTCTCCCTCAGCTCTGCTTCTTATTGCTTTGTTTTCTGAATGTTACACTCAAGTATACCCAAAGGCACATGATCTAGTACCTACATTGTTGCCTTCTGGAATTCTTGTAGTGATAGAGTTCAGAAAAGAATGAGGTTGCTTTCATGGATATCAGTGTATACTATCTTACCCCGAGTCTAAGATTACGAAGGATGTCTGTAAAATCCCTTTGAGCTCTATAGGCAAAAATTTAGCATTACACACTGATAACACAGATCCTGCAAGAGATGCAGTGGAATTCTGTGGATATTTGCTCATGAATACATCAACATAGAAATAGCACAATGTTCAATTTCAGACTCCCACAGATACATCTGCTAATAGTAATACTTGCTCAACTCCAGATGATGCTAAACTTCATCTATTTTCTTTTGATTCCTTTTTTGAAAACAAAAGCAGTTCCCAGAATTTCTATATGGGGGGAAAGAAAGGCTTGTGGTTCCTTTATTAGTATTTCATCTGCTTCATCATGTTCTGATTTTTCAGTCCATGAGAAAATCTTTAACAACAGCAGTGTAACTTGGTAGTTTACACATCAGCCATGTTCATTAATGTTAGATAATTAGCTACCATTACGATGTAGGGTTTACATTTCAGGTATTTCCTAAACAAAGATCGATAATTTTCCTTGGTCATTCTAGGAGAAATGATATGTCAAATTATGAATGATTTACAACAACTTCTTTTTAGTTCTTGCTGAAAGGAGTATCCCAGCATTTCTAATTCTTACATTTTCCTCATTCATTAAGTTGACAAACCAGAAAGGATAAATTACTCTGCCACACAATAATAAGCTCTTCAGGCCTAACAACGATGTACGTCAGCAACTAAGAAGCAGACATGGTAACTAAAATTCTCAAAGAAAGATGGCAGTTTCTTGACCTAGTTTTCTGCATCAGGAAAATCAGTACAAAGCATGTGACCTGCCCTATCACCTTTCCCCACACATTTCCATCCTTGTGCATGTACAGCCCTGCTTTCTAAATCAAAGCATAAACTTACAATATAGAAAAATAAATTCTCAAGGCCAAGGACGTTACATATGTACACGCTACTGTAAATACAGAGCACTTTCTGCATGACGTAGATTTCCCAAGATTAAAAGAAGACAGTAGGAAGAAGATGGGGACAAAAAGGGAAGACATCACGTATCAGCACAGTTTGCTGCAGCTAAAACACACAGCTTAGGCACTGTCACTTCTGTTGAACATTAAAGGAAAGAGAAACTTGAAAAATGTATCTGAAAATACAAATTAACAGCAGTTTTGGAGGACACAGAAACTAAGATAAGGAATAGACTCCCATGATGTTGAGAACTAAAGATATGATAAGAGAAATGAACACTCCAAAGCAATAAAGCATTTCCTTTGCTCTTTGTTGCTCTGGACTAAAACCAGGTATAAAATAATCAGCCACTAAAGCTACAGTTAAAAACAGCCCTTTCTCCCACATAATTAATATATACAGCATTGCTGGACCTTCAAAGAATATTATACCAGGGCAAATCAGTGCACATCAAAGAGACAACTAAAGATTATTGTTCAATTTGAAAAAGGTTTTTAAAAAGATCATTCAAAATTTTGATTGCAGGTCAATAGTTATTGTCTTTTCCTTATTTTATTTATTATGTATCAAACATGAAAGCAGTGTGCACAAAGCCAAATAACTTATGGCCACCACATAAGTGACCTCACCAAATGACCTCTGCCTTACTCAGTAAGAGAGTTAACTCAGCAGCAATTATGAATTATTTGGATAATCAACAGTCTTCTACTTGGTAACCAGAAATAGTGCTCAGTGATTGATGGAACGAAGGTGAATTCTGTAATAAGTTTTATATTAAAATTAAGAAGTCCAAACTGTATTTTGTTTCATTAAATATGAATAGGTTTTTGAGCTGAAAGAAGCTGAATAGGGAAACTTAAACTCTAAGGAAAGAAGTTGCTTTACAAAAACTTCTGCTCCCCTCTTTCCCTGAGAATAAGCAGTTCTAAAACCTCAATGTGTTTGGAAAGACAAACGCAGAGGGAACAGTTCCAATTCTTACCTTCTGAAGAGCAGTTTCCACAGATTTCATATGATTTATAATCAAGTCTTTGTCTCTATCACAAGAGAAAAAAAACAGAGCAGTTAATTGAACTGAAGCTCTACTGATGCAGAAATTCATTTTCTCCTACTTTATAAACATCATGTATTTAAAAATAATTTTCAATAACTCAAACTGTTATATTTGTATCTTGCCTTTTCATATTTCCGGTGTAAACCCTAAAAGATAGTCCATGGACCACTATTTGGCCCTTTGCCATATGAAAGATGCTTCTGTTGTGGAAAAGCAATTAAACTAGCTGTATTTATAGGCACACCAATGAACAACTGTCCTGTTCTTGGAGAAGAAATCTGCAGTCTTGGACAAAAAGGGCATGTTGAATGGAGTCCAGGCTCAAGCAGGAATAGAGATT
The DNA here is from genome assembly GCA_033558235.1 of Neomorphus geoffroyi. Classification (NCBI taxonomy): domain Eukaryota; kingdom Metazoa; phylum Chordata; class Aves; order Cuculiformes; family Neomorphidae; genus Neomorphus; species Neomorphus geoffroyi. The sequence goes on along the minus strand of JAUMJM010000048.1, from coordinate 26,986,222 downwards.
ATATTCTCGTAGTGGAACACACTGACAAATTCCATGGTTTTCATCAGTTATGTGGGCCTAACAACTATGTACTTATATGCATGTATGTCATCCTGTCTTCTCTAAATCTGAACTTTCCACCAGTCTTTTTCCAAGAGAAGTCCAGTCAAGGATTCTACCCTTGCAACAGCGAAGTTTGGATAATAAAATACTACTCTTTTGCCTTTTTGTAGACTGGGGCTTTGTAAGAAGACAGATTTGATTAGTTATGCTGCCATAAAAAAAATTTGGTCTCATCTGATGCACAGAGTGAAAAGGAATTAAAGTTGCATAGTATCATATGACTAAGGAGAAGACAACAGCGTAACCCAAGAAAACACAACAGGAAATCAAATGGTACCTATGCCAGAAAAGCTGATAAGGTACACCTTAATATTCTGTGACTGTCTTTTACTTTGTCAGCTATGTGAATATTTTGTTTGAGCTCTTACAGTTCCTGAAAAAGAAGTCAAAAACCTTGGCATTCTCTGCCTGGAAGCACCATTGCTTTCTCATTTCATGTTTCATACTATCGTGACAGCAAATACAGGAAGGTGGCCAGAAAAGCAGGATTGGCTCTTACACTCCTAGTAAAGCTGTCACATAGATTTTTCTCTTTTCAGGATCCTGCCTTTATTTAGACTAGATTGACGAGGACGTGCTGTTCACCTTCTCTGCTGGCTTCATTTATGTAGTGACTGCTATTTGTCTGGGTGAAGTCAGTTCTAGAAAGCCAGTTCACTACCATTAATTTCTAAGCTGGTTACTGACATAGAAGTCAGTCTGTTCCTCGCATATTTTCAGGTGTTTGTCATAAAAAGGAAAATATCTTTAGATGGAATTTTGGACCCACATGAACAGGTGGTCCCTAGAATCTTATTTTTTGTGAACAGAAAGCTCTCGGACTACGGATGATTTATTACCTTAAATAACATCTTAAAACGAAAGTCTGGTAATATTTGTTTATAGCACCTAGGAAAAAAAGTTTTAAAAATTAATCTATTATACCTCTACATGCCAGGATCCACATTTCATTCAATCTTTATTTCATATACTCATCAACTCCTAGAGTTGTAAGGGAAACCAGAATTGTATCATAGAACTATTCTTATTATCCAGAAATTTAGTTCAGGCATAAGAAAGATGCTTTAAACTATCTTTTACACAATAGTTAGGGAGAAGGTTTGATAAAGAGTTTCTATCTAGCAGAGAAATTAGCAAAAGGCTACTAAATTTCTGCTAAGTTCACTGCTATCAGACACTTTTATTAGTACTGCTTCCTGCTCTGCAGGAAAATGGAACAGAACTGTGGGCCACCACTACAAGAAAATCAAGATAGCCATTCTCAGAATAAGTCACCCATCTTGCTGTACTTTAAAGTTGTGCAAAAGATTAGGAAAGAACTTGAAAGACACACATGCATTGCTTACAATCACTCAGGTTATGGAAGAGTTATTAAGCTTAGATTTCCTTCTGGACAAAAATAAAGTCTATTTAAATTCTTTTGTGTTCCAAAGAAAAAAAAAAAAAGAAGAAAAAAAAAGAAAAGAAATAAAAAAGAAAAAAAAAAAAAGAAGAAAAAAGAAAAGGAGGAATAAAAAAAAGAAGAAAAAAAGAAGAAAAAAAAAGAAGACATTTGTTATGAAGAACTGGTAGAACAATAAATGGTATGGGTTTTTTCTTTGTCAATATTCAACTGCTATATACAGACATAAACCCAATTTTAAAACCACTTCACGTTAAAATAACCTTTTCTGAATATAAGAAAGGCCAGTGGGAATGGCCTTTAATACAGTGCATAAAATAGGTTGGTGCAGGGTGAAAAGGGGCAAGCTTCCCAGAACCAAATCCTTCATCGGGTCACATCTGCTTTAATACACTCATACTAAACAACATTTGTCATTTTAATTAGCTTGTTAAACATTTCACTGATAATTATATTAATTACATTATTTCACTTGTGGATAAAACCTTAAAGCTTCGAAGCTATTGTTCTTCATAGGTCAAATGTATCCCACATATAATGAGGAATTTTAATTTTAAATTAAACTTTTTTTAAATCTTAGCCATGGACAAACAATATTTAAAGGACATACTACAATAAGAGTAATATATAACAAAGTCAGCAAAGATTTATCTTTTTCTCTGACTATATGACTGTAAGAGGTTACTAATAATCTCATTCAAGTCAATGCAACACCTTTTGACTACTAATCTTTTCAAGACTGGTCTTTGAACATATCCTTCCACTATCCAGGTTATAATATAAAAAAGCATGGGTTTTATGTCTAAATCCAAACTGCTCTGAAATCAACTGAAAGATCTATCCTGTTCCACAGATACAACTAAGTCAAAATGGGCTTCAGCCCCTTTGGCAGCTATGACCTGTTACCTAGTTGACATTTCTTTATTTATTATAAATAAATTGTGTATCTCTATAAAATGTATAAAAAGACGATAAGAAAACAGAGAAGACATGCAATCATTTCTTAAATAAACTGAGTGTTAGGGATCTCCCAAAGAGATGTTGTCAAATCAGTAAGATAACTGGCCAACAAAAATGCCTGTGTTATTTCAAGTACCCAGAATTTGGAGTGCTGTTATGGGATAACTACATAAGACATACCATCTAGTATCTGGAACTAACAGATTTCTTTTTAGAACGCTATCACTGAATTTCAAAGAGAGACAGAGGTACTTTTGTTTTCTAGCATTATATTAGCCAGGGCTAAAACGCTGTGCATGAAAGTGAGAATTGATCTTTTGTCCGTTTTAAGTGATCTCCCCAAGGTCCCAGCACTCACTTCGCTGCCATGCAGAGGGCATTCTCTACATCATGGATGATCTCTTTCAGTCGACGCTTGTCCTGCTCCAGCTGGGTAAGAAGCCTATTGAGCTGACGCAGAGATTGATCTTTTCTTCTCAGCTCCATCTTTGCCTCGGAGAGTCTCTGCAACCAGACAGAAAGCAGAATTACTTGTCAGCCCAAATAATTAACTTCAATTTATGCCATAGGCTATTAAACAAAGTGGAAAACAGACTGACTGTGAAGTAGATTTGGACCATTACATACTACGTTTTTGTGAATTCTCTAGCAAAAACATTACTAATTCAGAATACCCCAGTTTTCAGTATATTGTCTATGTATAAACACATTTTATAAAATAAAGTTATTTGTTGATCAAAGAGCTACATATAGTATGCTACAGGCACTGCATTTACAAATAACAGAAATAACTAAAACCAGTGGAAATAATCAAGAGTACAGCATTAAAGAGAACAATATTCTCAAAACTTCATTTAAAATGAACATTAAAAAATTCACAAAGGAAATAAATGAAGTAGCATTCATTTAAATATTCTGCACTATTAAGAAATTTCAGGATTTAAAAAAAACAGAATTTAATATTCTGTTAGTGCATTAAATACAGCTTTACTGCCATTCTTGCTAAGAATAAATCACTATTTTGTGGTGCTTCACTATTTTAATATTATGTTTCCATATGCAATATAGTACGCATATTTTTTTAATGTTTCTCTCCAGCTTAGAATTAAAACAGCATGCTTTAAATCAATTCAGATTAATCCAAATAGCAGAGAGACAGATAGGTGACATATAGCACACAGAATTAATATAGAACCTGGCTAGTTGCTACCCCTTTCTGCTGGGATAAATCAATAGTTTATAGAGTGAGGTATTAATAATGTGGTTTCATAGTTTGCTAAATGTTACATTTTACTTACAGATGTTAATTGACTTTTTAGAATGAAATTATAATAGGCGGCTATAAACATTCTTTTACAAATTGCAAAGTCCCTCACAGATTCTAAACCAATACAGAAGGATAGAGAAGGCTGCAAAGATGCAACACTGACCTCTTGCATTTGTTTTCAAAATTTATGGATATGATTTGTGCTTAAGTTCTAAGTACTTGACGTGGACTTCGGAACATGGAGAATATGCACTACGCTGTGGGTATGTATTAAGAGCATTATGTTTGAATGACTGATAGAATCTGGAGCTCACTGAAAACTCAACTAATCCAAAAAAAGCTCCAGACCAACCAAGAGTCAAAGCATGTCAAAAGACAATATCCTAAAGAAAATGTCTATCAAATAACAGAACAGAGCAAAAACCTGCCTAATCCCACAAAATAAACTGAAATCTGGGTATTGTCACAAGCTTTCTTCACACATTTCTCAAGACAAAAACCAATTAGTTCATTCAACAAGTGTGTTTGGAGGGTACAGCACCACTACTTAAATTCTTTATTCAGCAATTTACAAAATCCAGGCTGACATTAATCACTGCTGTAAGGAAAAAAACCATAGGAGTTTATTTAAAAAACTCTAGACCCAGTAATGTTAATATTCATCTCGCTCAAATGACTGCAGACTGAATAATTCTGTTCTGCCTCTTATCTCACTATTTTGAATGAGTGCTATTTTTCACCTAAGAAAAGACAAACACGGGCATCTAATTCTTCCACTGCATTATTATTAGCATAAATATATCCCAAATCAAGTGTTGCTTTCAGAAATTTTACCCTAGTGCCACTGGCAGCTATTGAAACCCTGTCTGAACAGCTGAATTTGTTAATTGTCAGATTTTCAGAAAAGTTATTTCCAATAACCATATGTGAATTAGCAAGGATAGAAGAAGCCATCTTTAATTTAAGAACAAAGATCATTATCTTCTTCCATTTATCATATTTACTGTTTTTTTGGTTTAGGCCAAGTCAAGCACTGAGGAAACAGCTCTGAAAACAAGAGTCCAGTCTCCACTGGCCTGTATTCTCATCTTTTGACAAACAATATTTCTTTGACACAAAATAATATCTTTGCTGCCAGTGCTTTGTCCAGCCCACTTTCCAATCTGATCGAAAAATCTGTTTTTAAAATGCAGTCACACAACTGAGCTCTGGCTGATGCAGAATAGATAAATCTGCTAACATTTTGATGCAAACAACTTTTGATGTAGAGGTTGCTCGAACAGAGTCTGGGTCCAAGATGCTAGTGGTCTAAATGAGTGAAGAAAAACAGTATAACTGGAACATTATGCATATTTATTTCATTTTTTATTCACTAGCTATCCTTCTACAGAGGCCGAAAAGTTGTCTGCTTCCACATAAAGCTTTCCTCACTGACCACAAATGGTGAAGAGACCCAGTAGGTGTCAAAATCTTCTGGGAGCAGCTGACTAATCTTGCTCACCAATTGGAAGCTCAGGCCTATTAATGAAGCAATAACAGGGATGAAAGCATGAAGCCTAACTCTGAGAGGTTCAGCCAGCAATCCACACAAGCTGGTGATGAAGCAATACAGAAATTATTAAATCAAATCTCACTGATCATCTGCTTTGTAATATTCAAAACTTTGACCATTACTTACAGAAATCTCCAAGGGATTCAGACTTTACCTACCAATCATATGACAATATTGAAGTAAAACATAAGCTGATTTTAGCTCTCTAATAGCGGTTTCAGCATTCACTTGAAGCTCCTTGCTACTCTGGGTTAAAGTCAAGCCTTGGAAATTGCTCAAATACAGTGTGGAGTATTCTAAAGTAATGGCTGCTAAGCCTCTCTTTTTTTCCTCCTTCAGATTGATCTAATTAAAACCCTTGATAAACTTTATGGACTCTAATATTTCCAGCTGAGTGACTGAAACCAAGAGGGTGTGCCTCAAGGCAGCAAGGCAACAATGATAAGCAGCAGGTTAGCCACTAATTTCACAGCCAGGGTAGATTGTGAAAGTGTGATGTTCTGATATCCAAGAAAGTGTTCAGGAGAGAATAGGATAAATCAAGTTTAATAACTCTGCTCCTAATTGTTCCCTCAATGCTCCACTCTAATTACTTGGAGAACTCTCCGGACTGTCACCTGATATTAAGTTGTTGGAGGCTGAGTGTGGAGCAGTGAGATAATCAATAAACATTTAGTGGGGAGAAGAATGAAGATCCTGTTAAGCAGTGGGAACCTGCAGCACCCAAAGCCCTTCTGCTCATGAGAAAACCTATGGGAGAGCCATAGTGATTGCAAAGCAATAATCCAAAGCACTGTTTTCACAGGCCTTGAGGCCTTTAGGCAACAGTACATTGGAGAAAAAAAGGTTAACACGGTCACCCTAATTACAGCCCATTTTCACATTCTTCATATATAAGCGAAGACAAGCCAATTAGGTAGAAAGGAAGATAAGGGAAGTTTTATTTGTATACTAATTAAACCCCTGATGAAATTAAAGGAAAAACATACAGCTCTGTAATTGTGTCTGAGAAAGGTCACTTCAGGTTCAGTTATCAGAAAAGCACAGCCTTGAGATATTTCACTTAATCCACAATATAGCCCTTATTTTGCCCCCCAGGTCTTAGTATTTACAAAAATAAGAAAATTTCAAAACCTGATAATGCATTTATCTTGAAATGTTTTCTGTGGACAATTACAATTGTTAGAAAGTTAAGGCTAAATATGATAAGAAGAATGAAGGTTTTAAAAACCTACTATGTCTGCATATAGTTCTGTGAAGATGCTGAGCTTTCACTTTCAAGCACAAGTGATTCTCAAACAACTTAGAAGCCAAGCTCCAATTTATTGACATTCCATAAAATGCTAGTTAGCTGTTTAGTACAGATATTTATGCATTCAGGTGCTAATTCAGGCATCACTGCACTCACTTCTCTACTGTCCACCAAAATCTCATAGATCAGTTGAGTTTTCATTACAATCCTTAGGAGTTCCTTTTAGAGATATTTGAGACCTAGGCTTTCTTTTCCCCCATAACCTGAGCATGAAAAAAACATTTGTTGGGGAGAACAGAAAGTAATTGATAGCACCAAAGAAAAATCTCATTGGCTGTCTGTCAGCTGGGCTCTTCTACAAATAGTTTTACCAATCTTAGGTTTTGCACTGAGGAATCTTTCTTCAAAACTAGTTACAAAAATAAATCAAAGCTTAACACTGTCATTCTATACAAACAAAAAAGATAACAGACAATAACTCTAGACAAACAATGACAGTCACACAGTTCAAATACATGGAAAGCATGTGTGATATTAATACTGACAGCATATTTCCCAAGATCAACTAAATCTAGATCTAACTGCTTATGTTCTAACAGTTAGATCTTATGATCTAACTGCTGCGGTATGTCTATGATGAACTAATTCACAAAAGTAAAGATTTTGTCTTCAGGTTGAATTTTTATATGAGTATTTTCCCTTTAGATGCAAAATAATACTTTCTAAAATATCTGTACACAGAATACAGCCTGCAAACTGTCCTATACACATTACTGATAAAATTCCATGCGGAAAAAAAATATAAAATTTAGCCAGTATCCATTCCTCCACAGTTGAAACACACTTCCCATTATCCCTGTTGGCAAACAATCTTCAGGATGGTCTGACTGCCCCACAGAGGACAGTCTACAGATAACCTAGAGAAGTTTTGCATCTTCAAAAGGTCCAAATCCAAAAGGTACAAGAAGTTACATCAATATTTAACGTCAACTCTATTTTTACTGTGCATGACTGCAATGCAAACCAAATTACATTAGTTCAAACTGTGCAGGTGAATTTCCATAGGACGTTTTCTGAAAAAAATTCTTACTCATCAAGGACAATTCAAAATGAAACTTCTATCAAAAGAGAAGATCAAAAATCTTAGGTAAAACAGTTGTGTGAGGAAAAAAAAAATCATAACTGAGATTTCTCATCAATATATCATAAAAATAATATCTAAGACATACATTTAGATGTTTGACAACAAACAAGATGGATTTACACTTCTCAACTGCAAACCAACCTGCAATAACAACATACTATATCTGGCTTCACCATGTGTTTCATAGTGGCTGCAGCAGTGTCTTAAAACAGTTTGAACTGAACTGCATGTGGCTGTTGTGCTTTTGCAAAGCAGAGCTAACCTGAGGCTAACCACTCATGACATCCCTTCAATAACAAATGCTTTCACATGCCCTTTAAACTTCTCTAAGAAAAGAAATACGAGTACTCAAAAGGACATTTGAATGAGCTCTATCTGCTTTGCAGACAAAGCCATGATTTTTTTTAACCTCTTCGCTACTGGACCCTCACACTGACAGCGGCCATCTTTTCATATGCTGGCATTCTCAGAAAAGACATACCTGATAACTCTTCTCTGAAGTATACATAGCTTAAAAATTACAGTGTATCTAACAAGGTGCAAAACGGCTCTTCGTGTCTTTGAAAGTGCCATGGGTAACGAGGTCAAAGAACATGAGTATGTCCACTAAGTAAACAGTAACACCAACCAGCAGAATGATTTCAATAAATAACCAAGAAAATACTGGTGAACTGGTGACACTTGCAGACATGTTTTCACATTTCTGAAACAATGTCAAATACAATTGCTTGTGATGGTTTTATATAAGAAATACTTATAATATTTGAGCACAAACCATGCTCACAGTAGAAAGCTTTAGCCAAATTCGCACCATAAAAAAGTCAAGCAATCATCTAAAGACAATAACAAGTCAAATGAAGGCGCAGGTAGCTTAAAATCAGCTTTGATATACAGTTATTCTACAAGATATAGAACCCAAGTATTAAGAAACATTTCAATAAAAATTTATTCAAGAGTCATTCAATGGATTAAATTAGGGAAATGCATAACATTTCAGATTGCAAGAGACTATTCTTACAAAAGTAATTTGAAATTGTAGGCACTTGCATTGTGAAAGCGAATGCCATTGCCTACGTATGTCTAGACAAAGGTCCAGTTATTGATTGACACATAGTGCTAGGACATCCAAGCAATTTTAGGTTCCACAGGTATTTTACCTGCAGTGTTTCAGGCTGAAATAGGTTACCTCAAAGACTTAAAGATAGGTTTAATATCTCTGTGCTACAATTCTGACCTATTTCTTGAGAGAAAATCTATTCTGGATCTACAATAAAGGAATGCATTTTTCAATTGCATTAGCTCAAAACATTTAGCAGTGACTGGAAGTGCTTTATGAGGCTACTCAGCTGTGTATGCTTTAAAGCTATTGTAAATTAAAAGAGTTTGTTAATTTAAACACAGTAGCTGTTCCTGAATAATTCCATATAATAACACTTCTTCCAGAAGAGACATCCTATGCTCACATGTCACTGAGCTTTAAAGTAAGTAAAACTAAGCAAAATTTTGGAAGTATTTATATGAAGTATTTACAAAATACAAACTGCCAATGCGTATGTTAGATCCATATGGACTGTTAGCATTATCAAACAAAATCATCAGTGTTAAAATGTCTTAGGCAGGTACACATCTGCATTTGAAGAGAAACAGAAGTTGAAAAATTTGAAGGGCATCCTTTTGAATACCAAGGTGCACAGGGCCTTCCAGACATACACTAATCCAATCAGGTAATAATTAAGCCCCACTTTTAAATGATTTTTTGGAAAATGTTGAAGTACTTAATAAAAATTATGCACATGATAATCTAGGAATTTGTATCATCTTCTGAACTAAGTGATTTATGTTAGTATTACTGTAAAGCTGCAGAGAAGGATTATAGCATCATAATGGAACAAAAACAATTTTTGAAACAACTCGGGTTTTATCCCTGTGAATTTTAAGTGTATTAGAAAAACCCTGGTTATTAAGAGGAAATAAGTTTTTGGAATCACATGCATGGTGACATGATTACATGATCACACCTCATTCACTTCCAACACACTACCTCAGGACTGATGTTTCTTTTTTCCACCTAGAAAAGTGGGAAAAACAGAAAGCACGGAGGGAAGACAAACAGCAGGGAGGGAAGACAAAAAGCAGAGAGGGAAGACAAAAAGCAGAGAGGGAAGACAAAAAGTTCTCAAAAAATATTCTGCTATTGGATCTGCATCACTCAATTTGTTTGGAATATTTCTAAATCATAGCAGCTAAGATAAGTCAGAAAGGAAGAGAAACATCAGTAGACTTCTTAGTAACAATTTCATTCCTATGGTTTATTTCAAATGGCATACACTTTGAAGTCAGTAGGAATCTGGACACAGAATAAAAAGTCATCAGACGGGTTAAATCACACAGCATTCTGGTTCAGAACTAAAATTAAGAACCAAGTATTATGGTACACTGGCTATACGTCTTCTCTTCAGACACTAATTCAAAAATAGGAATCCTAAGAGTCTTTAGAATAATTTCAAGAAACTTTTTAAATAAAACTTCAGCTTCAGTTCTGAGTGGTAAAATATACTGCCTGTGACCTCCAGTGTCCCAGTTAACTTACTTCAGTGCTGCAGGTCATTCTTGCAGCAGTTTCTTGGAAGAGGCTTTCTGCACAATTCTGCCGAACGCTAGTGTAAGCTATGGACAGTACCAAGTATGTCAATTTATGCTAGTTGAAGTTTTGATCTTGCTTTATCAAGAGTTTTCAATTTTCTTTAATTAGTGAATTTGATAAATCTTTCTTTAATATGGCACTAACAGATTTAGATTACAGGGCATCAGCAGCTTCTGCAGGGGGAAAATACACATACATGCATGATTCTTTTTATCCCTTTTACTCTTTAAACCTCAACAAATTAAAAATGAATTGCTAAATATGTAATTTCATAGTAAAACGTCTGTTCTTTTATACAGGTTACTCCTAGCCCTCCTTCAATAAAAACAGGAAAGTAGTCTTCTTAGCAGAAAGAACAGGCATAGTAAAATAAAATATAACTAATATAAAAGGCAACTTCTAAATCATTCTGTTGAAAAAGCACCAGAGATATATTACATCCCAATATTCCGCAAAGTGATCAAAGTGCTATGAAAGCATATTGATTGGATGTCTCCCTCCCCTCTGGGTATGCTTTGTGGCATACCAAGTGCCAGCCAAAAGCACAAACCTTAGAGAAGGAGGATGTTCTTCTGATGGTACACACAGATCCTGAAGCAGACACACTGACAGCAATAAATCACTGCAACTGTTAAATTGAATTATTATTCACATAAGTCATTTTTGGAATGTTTCTTAAGTATAAGACAAAATGGCACAATGACAGTACAGAACTTGGAAACTTACCTGCTTCACTCAACTATAGAAGCAACAGTAATAAATACATCTTATTATTGAACCCTTAGTTGGCGAGAGGAAGAAAAATTCACTGGAAAAATCCAAAACCACAACAATGATACCACACAATCAATTCTTTTAGTGAATTATCTTTTTTAGGGTTGGGTTTTTTTTTTTAAGAACACTTATTTCTTCATTCTCACCACTGAGAAATGTTCTTGTACAACAGCAAAGTATTATTTATTAATAAAATCTTGTGACTGTTACTTAGAACTGAGAATCTTAAATTCATAAATTTTAAACACAATTAATTCTTACATAGTTCACAGACAAAAAAAGAAACCCAACCAACAAGATGGGGTTTACTTCAGATAGAAAGTTGTAAAAGCTTTCTGAAAAGCCCTTCTAACTGAGACAGTAAAAATATTCATGTAGAAAAAGAACATCGGTGAGTTTTTCAGAAATTGATATTGTAAAAGTGAACACAGAATTTAGGTAACATAAAAAATAAAATCTGTTTTGAGTTAGTTACTCTGCCACAATCTCAAAGATCTTCCACGCTTTTACTGATAAAAAGAAGATAAGACAGTTATAGATTTTGGAAGGGGAAAGGGTTATAAATTTTGAAAAAAATTGCCTTAGAATATTATTAAATACCTAATGAAAATAAAGCGCTGAATTAAATTCAAAACCCAAATTACTTTAAAGATAAGCATGGCTGCTGTCATTGTACGTAGCCAAGAAATAGGACCAAAGTGCAACAACGCATCTCTTGCTTTAGCAGAATGTCAGTTAGACACGTATTTAATTATATTGCAATAGCTTAATTACATTCCAGTAAGTATTTAAGAGTTAGTTACTTATGGATTCAGAAGAAAATATAAAGATCTTTATAGAGTAAGCTTCACACAAATAGAAAGAGAGATCATGGGAAAACCTGGCTAAGGTGAAAAAATGATGGGGCCCTAGAGATATCCTGGCTAAACAGTAGCAAGAAGCAAATCTATGTATAAAGGACTTGTATATCAAGAACCTGTACAGCAGAAAGTCCTACACATTGATATCTAAATGGGGTTTAGAACATTTCTTTAAAAACATCACATGCTGTTTTAAAGATCTATTGATCTCCTCTGCAAATCTCAAGGTAACAAAGTTACTTTGTAGTTGACCCAATAACATAACAAAGATCTCCCAGGCACTGGATTTAACAAGAAGCCTTTCTATATTTTGGAGTGAAAACCGAAACGTAGTTAAAGGTCTTCAAAATAACAGGGATAAACAGTATGTAAGTACATATGATTAATAGCTACACATTGTAATTGCACAATAATCCCATATTTCTTCCAAATTACAGGTCAATAAATTTTTCTCACTGTACTATAAATTCCAAGGTCATGGACTGAGGCGTTTATTAGTATAATTACAAAGCAACAATAAAACCATTAAGCTTTTGGATCCCAATATTGTTCCATTTATTCTTCTCTCTCCTCAAGGGAGGCAAGAAGTTTCTTTTGAAAAACTACAGAAATGCTCTGGTTCATGCAATTACTTTGTTAAAGTTTTCCTTTCTCTATATTTAATCTTTGACAGAATGTTGGGTTTGGGTTGGTTTTTTTAATAGCACAGTGCAACAAACAGACTCAAGTTGAAAAGTATTCTCTGAAATAGACAAGGTTGCTACACCGTAAAGTTATAAACTCAAGGTTTCATTATGTGCCAGTTACTAATATGTAAGACAAAAACGCCCAAGTTGTTAGCCATCTGTTTAGAAGTAAGTGGCAGTAAAAATTACTGACTCTTGTTTCCGCAGTAGTTTGCTTATTCCTGGATACAACTCTTTGTCTTGGTTACTTGTCTTCCTCCACAAACTACCAGAAGGGCACTTAAGTGCACAATTAGTAAAATGACTGTTGAAACCAGACTACTGAATCAGACTAGGATGATCAAACTTATTCTGTAATTTTCTGCAGAAGGCAAAACCTATTCTTACCAGAAAATTAACTCCTGGTCATAACTAGCTTTCAAAGATAACTAAAGTGATGTTATGACAATTTAATCCAGTGTTCTCTCTCACTGCCTACAGGACATCCATACTATTATAACTGTGAGAGCATCTTCCTCAGTTATCTTAAACACTTTGACACATTAAAAATACAATATTAATTTTTCTAACATAGGGATCTCTTTTCTTATTATAATGTTTACAACTGACTAGATTGACCATAAATGTAATAAACTGACAATTCCTTTCACTCCTCTTTAAAAGTACAAGAAATTTAAGATTTTATTATTTTCCTACCAAAAAAAAAAATTGCCTGATGAAACCAGTCTGAATAATATAATATTACTACTAACCAATAAAATATTTTGTAGTAAGATAGTTTTAAAAAAATATCAAAACCTGTTAACCTGGTATGAATGTGTGCTCAAATTTCACTGTAAAATCTTAACATTGCTCAAATTACGACGCACTATTATGGACAAAAGTGGACAAAAGAGGAACTGTGGAAGAATGAACCAGTAAAACAATTGTAACACCAATATATTTTCTATATAAGAGCTTCTAATTAAATTATGTTTGCATGATTCATACCACAAAAATTGTTGTATTGAATATCATGTTAATGCAAACACATAACTAGGTCATAACCATAAATTTTAACTTTACTCTTTCTTCTATCTTTACATATTTTCCAGAAAGCCTGACTCAGGAAAGCTGACCTTCAACAACTTGGTGGCTAGTTGCTTGGTTGCTTCATAGGTCACTACAGACCAAATACAATACTTGTCTAAAGGCTACATACTGACCTCAGTCCCTCCAGGCTACTAATGCTGACACTGATGATTCACAGAATCAGGTTGGAAAAGACCTTTGAGACCATCAAGTCCAACCATACCTGACCACTACTAAACCACATCACTAAGTGTTTCATCTACCTGTCTTTTAAACACCTCCAGGGATGGTGACTCCACCACCTCCCTGGGCAGCTGTGCCACTGCCTAACAACTCTTTTGGTGAAGTTTTTCCTAACGCCTAGTCTGAACCTCCCCTGGTGCAACTTACAGCCATTTCCTCTCGTCCTATCATCTGTCACTTGGGAAAAGAGACCAACATCCACCTTGCTACAACCTCCTTTCAGATAGTTGCAGGCAGTGATAAAGTGCCACTTCAGCCTCCTTTTCTGTAGGCTAAACAACCCCAGTTCCCTCAGTCACTCCTCACAGGACTTGTTCTCCAGCCCTCTCACAAGCCTCGCTGCCCTTCTCTGTACGCGCTCCAGCACCTCAATGTCCTTCCTGTAGTGAGGGGCCCAAAACTGAACCCAGCACTCGAGGTGTGGCCTCACCAGTGCTGAGCACAGGGGCACAATCCCCTCCCTGCTCCTGCTGGCCACGCTGTGTCTGATACAGGCCAAGATGCCACTGCCCTCTTGGCCACCTGGGCTCACGAGCAGCCAGCTGTCAACCAACACCCCCAGGTCCTTCTCTGCAAGGCACAGAACAAAGGAAATGCACAGACCTAACAACCTGGCTGGAAATAAGCTAGTTCAGCAAGGAAACACAGGGATCAATATTCCTAATGAAATGATCCTCAAAGTGGAAAAAGAGTAGGGCAATCCTTGGACCCTGAATCTTGGAGGGTAACCAAAGAAGTAAAGCAGGGTCTGCTGTGCACCACAATATAAAGGTCTGCTTTCAAAGTTCTAAACAGAATAGAGTACCACTATTGATCTCCAAGAGAAGATTTAATGCACAAGTTTATGATTTAAATAAAATAAGATGAAATAGTAAACAGTAAAACAACAAGACAGAAACAAACTTCCTGAACAAACCACAAAAGAGAGAAATTTAAGGTGAAGTTTAAGTTTAGGTATCTGAAGTGTACATTTAGTAACAGCATGCAGATTTTGTCACTTTGTCTTTCGTTCTATGAAGACAAGCTCACAGATCCAGTCCAAACTCTCTCTTTATGTAAAGAGAGAGTCTCTCTCTCTTTTATGTCTCTCTTTATGTAAAAATAGCAGCTGCTAGAAGAAAATCGACAACTGAAAAAAACTGACTTGCAACATGTGCACAATGGTATTATTAAAAGAAATTTGATAAATAATTGAAATTAACTTATAGGGATAATACGTGGCTATAAATGTAAGTAGAGGAAAAGCAAGAAAAAGCAGTGAATCATGTACCACCCTCACCCGAAATCCATACCAATAATACAGAGCCTGTTCAGGGAAAACATCCATTTCTAACAGAAATCCCAGTCTCTATCAGAATCTAATTAATTTCAATGTGTCTATTTAGCAAAGGACACTACACTTTCTGATCACAGAATATTTATACAATTATTTAAATGAAATAGCTAGTGAAAATAAAAACTCCGAAGCCTCCCATCATAAAATGTGTCTGTGAGTTATCAATGCACTTGGATAAGATTCTTTACTTACTCGAGCTGTCATAAATTGATGGTAGCTTCACTAACCTCATTAAATACACCCAAAATTTAGGGTATCACCTTCTTCTAACACACATATTGCAGACTATTTTGAGGCAGATCACCAGAAGTTATATGATTTAACATATACTGCATTTCAAATGCACACAGAGTTATTGGTTAACTATTTATAGGATATGCTCCATAAATTAAACTTTAACAATGTATTGTTTTATTGTAGATACTAACATACCTACAAGGAAGTAAATACATTCACAGTGTCTGTCAATAGAAGAAATGATTTTTACTCCTTATACAAGCATGTCTTAATTTCTCTAACACAATGTCTGCTTAGCATTTGTGTAAAAGTGTCTCTTGAAAGACACGGGAATCAGAGCTACTGATTTACCTCATCTAATAAAACAGTGGTGTAAAATAGTTAGTTCCAGCTGACCTTGAATGTAATTGGCTACCTTGGATGTCTCTATGGTATATGCCATTAAGAAGATAAAAATATACAGGATTAAAATCTGAACCGATAAAGCTAAGAAATTAAGTATTACTCCTTTAATAAGCCTACTTTATGAAAGTATGTGAATACCAAAATATCTCCTTACTGACTGCTGTTGAAGTGTGAAAAGTTTAAAAACAAGTTATCAAAAGTAAAAGCATCTAATACTTTTTCTCCTTCTTACCTTCTAACAACTATGAGTAAAGAATTCAAAGCAAGTCTTTTTACTCCATTACACTCTACTTCAATCAAAATCACTTGTACATCACTACATTTTCCAGCTTTTTATATATACTCAATCTAGATCTAAAAATTATTCTTTATCTTAAGATAAAAATTGAAGCATATTTTTTCTATTTTATTTTTTCAGAGCAACAGTTGCATACTTCTGTGCTATTTAAGAGTTTAAAAGCTTATGCACTTTTAAGAACATTGTTTTACAAGGTCAGGGTTGATTATTACAGAGATGAGATTGTTCCACTGTATTGCAAAACGAGAGCCACAGAAAACCGAAAGCCAAGAGAAAAAAGTCTGTCAGTTAAAACACTGAGTAAAGCAGAGGCCACTTCTCCCTGTCATGAATAAAGGCATGAATACAGTAGGATTGTGGTGAACTGTGTGGGGGAAAAAAAAGCTTAAAGATTTTTTCTTAAATTTTAAAAACTCAACATGTGGGGCTCAAAATTTAAAAAAAGTTCTTTTATCCCTTGGTATCAAAGTAGTTTGTGTCAGACTGCTACTTGAATTTAGGAAGTACTTATTCAGCACGGGTTTGGAACTGTAAAAAAAATGATAAAAATTGATTTGGGAAGTATACATTATCAAATAATATATGTATGATAAAAAAATAATCAAGAAACACTAGACCATGAACATGCATTGCCATGCTACCACAACTGATCTTGTTTCTTTTCTTGATACAGTCACAAATACAGGCCGTTACAATCACTGTGCAATTTTCTGCTAACTGTTGTAGTAAACATCGTGAAGGAATTACGAGACATCAATCAATCTTCTAGTATTTGAACAGAAGTTTAGGTACAGTACATGGTAACCAGTCTGCAGCTTAAATTTGGTTCATACTCCTCTATGGAAAGGACTGAAAGTTACGGAGTAATACATTTAGAAAACTACATGAGTGTAACTAAGTTTCAGATCTAATGCTTGTTTTTGTCAGCTTTCTTAGATTCTATCCTATCAAAAGCTATACTATTAAATTTTATTTTATCTTTACAGCTTTCACCCATAATCAAGCTTTTTTCACTAAATCAAGTTGTTCCAGCAGCAAACAAGAGTTGAGGGGATTAGGATACATTTTAGAATCACTGCTGTCTCAAAAAAAAGTGTATCTAGCCTTTAATTAATAAAAACCAGAAGCTATTAAATCTAATTCAGTATCAAATAATCCATGTAATAGATCTATTTAAACCACCATCCTACATATTAAATGCCTACAACTGACTTTTTGTTTCATTTCCTCCAAACAAATGTAAAGATGTTTTACATGTAAAGTAAAACTTGATGAAATTTCATGCATTAATGTACAAAGAGTAGACCCTAATGAAGATTTCAAATAACAGCTGTCTTCTATTCCTTCCCTTCTTTATGATCCTAATATCCATTTAAAAATCTTGAATTAAGTATATCCCAAAGAAATCAAGCGCAAGTGCAATGGCTTATATATAATGAAGTTATATATAAAACAAAAATCAACACTATTAACTAGCACCCTGAATTTAACAGTGGACAAGTTTACTCTTACATTGAAATGAAACATGCAAATTCAAAGGACTGGGAGGGAAAACATACAGGAAGACCAACTTGTAAACTGAAAACGGCATTGTCTTCCGCCCTCAGTGAGGTCAAGCATTTTTAGTAAATTATACTGCTAACAAAAATCCTTAATAGATTTAAGAACATTCTTCAGCTTTCTCCACTGCACATCACTTCAAACTTCAACTCTGCTACAAGCCATTCTCTTTGACATTCATTTTCACTGTTATATTTTCAACAATGGCTTCTGACATTTCTACTAGTTTTGTGGCTTGTATCTTGTTGGTTCTCCTCCCGCCTCTTGACATTTCTTTCCACTTCCTCCCCAAATCATCCTCAGAATCACAAGTGCTCCTTTTTCTCAAAATATCAGTAAAGAACTCTCTTTTGCTCACCTACCAATTCACAGAAGAATACTGAGGGGTGGAAAGAAAGAAGTAGGACTGAAGAGCAGACAGAAGCAGCAAAGCTTGCTTAAAATAAAAAATAAATAAAAGCTGCAGGGCTCAGGTCACCACACATTACTGTCCTGCCATCACAAGGTTTCTTGTCTTCCTATATTAGATATCCACCTGGTTTCAAACCTTTTATTCTCTCTCTGCTCCGTGATTTGCTATGAGAGATTCCAGTAACAACATCTTTTCCCTCATTATGTTCGAGAAAAATTCTAAATCCTGATGAAAAAGGATCTTTCTCTACTCTGTCCTTGCATATTTCAAACTGGCAAATGCATTCTCTACCCTAAGATTATATTTAAGAAACAGCTAGTCCAGGTTTTAAAATATTCTTATGATCTCTACCAAAAAATCAAAGTATTTCTGTATTTTTTCCTTTATTTTTCCTGTGGTCTGCAAAAACCTCATGATAGCTAGAACTGCTGCCTCTTATGCATCACATAAAATCCAGACACTTCACAGATTACAGACATTGGGGTACATCACCCAGTCACAAAAGCAGAAGAAGCAAGTTATACCTTGAAGCTTCATTTTGAAAGCGTCAAAGTAGTCTGAAATTCCAATGAACTGAGTAGTATGTGTTTACTCCTATAATTCTATTTGCGCAAGAATGCAAGAACTGGCTTATTCACAAAAAGGTAAATTTCTGGTGCCTATTTCAGAAGGATAATCATCTTACCTTTACAGTTTCACTTAAGATTAGGCTTTTATCTGCTTCTTCACTGGAATGCAATTCTAGTTGTTTATTTAACTCCTGTATCTGTTGCGCCTGTTCATTCAAAAGCATTTGTGCCTGATGCTCCCGAAGTAATGCATTATTTAATTCTTCACGTGCACTTTCAAATCTCTCATGCGTGATCAATTTCTGGTAAGAGAAACAAATGGTGTTTGATTGCATAACTGTATTTACTTGTTTACATGCTTGACTTCCAGAGTTCCACTTGCAAATATATCAAATTCTAAACCAAAAGCATGCTAAAGATGAATGTTTAGGTATTTTAATATGAAGACATATCACTGAATAATAAAATCGCAGGCAACTATTGTATAATATTCATTGTATAATATTCAAAAAAGCATTCAGGGTACTATATATACTATGCATTCATTATTCTATTCAAATTAGCACCTCATGTTGTAGAGAAACAATGTTTAGAAGCAAATATGCAGATCAATGTCCCATATTTCAGTGCATATCTTATTAACAGTTGTAAACATCTTCCTCGACTCTTCCTCCCCTCCAAAATGTTCCAGAAATAGGAAATATTTCTTGAAGGAAAATCATCATCTACCATAAAGTAAGTAAATCCCATTAAGAACAAAACTGAATGATTAGATATAATCCTGTCCATATGAGTAAAAAAAAAATCTATCAGCTAACAGTAGGAAGGAGAATGGATTTGAAATCATCTATGAAATATTCTCTGCTTGAAAGTGTTTTCACTGGGATACACTGAGAGGTCCGCCAACCAGGTCTCAGGATCAACATTGGGCACAGCTACTGTAAATGCTGTTCATTGACTATTTCAGTTACACTGTGCATCCATAAAGAACATTTAAGAAACCTTATTCATTCACTTTCTCAGATAGCTCAAATGTGAATTCAATTCTGAATGCAACCTACAGAAAATAAGCATAGGAGGAAAAGTGCTCAGTGAACTTCCAGCATGCTACAGCCAGACAAGTTTCTTCCCCTTCAATGAGAAGACACAGTTCCATGCGTAGGACAGGGAACAAATCCAAAGATTTACTAAATGGCATTAATTCCTCAAATGCCCTGTCCATTACTCACTATACTGTGGCTTCAAGGTGGTTAAGAAATCTTTTTGTTGTTTCTTCTCATTCCTGTCAGACAGTGCTATTTACAGGTTAGTGAATACATAATAGATAAGCAAATCCACCAGCAACAGCAGAGAATCAGAGGAACTTGGGTTTTTTTATGTTTGGTCTTTAGCAACTGAGATGTAGAAAAGAGCTTTTTTTTTTTTTAAACTTGACATAACTAACTCCAACAATGCAGACACTAAAATTGTCATTGATTAGCTCAGAATATAACCCACACTCAGAAATACAGGAAAATGTCTAGTGTAATATCCATGCAGAGTTTAAAATATTACATTTATGCTTTGTGAACTTCTCATGAACACACTTATCAGATACCCTCATTCCAGCTGACTTTGCTCTGAAGTGAAATCTATAAACCCTTCTAGGGTATATAAATCACACCATTTTCAACAAATGGAAGAAAACCTGGGTTGCTAAAGACCAAACATAATTTACACAGAATATCTCATTCTATAAATCAAAGAGAAAGTCCTATGGAAAGGAGATATTTCTAAATACATCTGACTTACAGTTTAGAGACATTTACAAGGCAAGTTTTCTGGAAAATTCTGTAATAGGAGATCGATTTTATATTTGTTTTTCAAACGAACACAAACCAAAATGTGTAAAAAAGAGGATCTCTTGTAAGCAGTCTCCTCTAAATCAAATATACGTACAAACTGCTTAAATGTATTTAATTGCTTTTGTAGGCTCTGGGCTTTGTCAGCTTCCTTTTTCATCTCACTGAAATTCCATTTGAATTCTGCAAGTTTTAGGCGCAGTGAGCGGCGTTCCACCTCTGCTGTATGAAGTCTTTGTGTGAATTCAAATACTTGCTTCTGCAAGAATGCTATGCTTTTCTGTTAGAAAACAAAAACAAATTCATCTGCTATAAAATGTGTTATTTTAGCAATAAAATCAATCACATTTAACAGCCAAGCAAATTAGACAAAGCTGTCATTTTGTCCTCTTTCTCTAAAAGACAAACAGGAGTGCAAAAACGTGAATGTTTCATCTACTGTTGAGGTTAACTAAAAATTCTGCTTTTAAGGAAGTACCTGTTTTCATGTAAGGCCCATAACGGAAGACAGATTATGTGAGAAATAATTTATCTTTTAATTTAAATTAAAGAAGGTTATATTTTCTGAAAGACATATAAGTATGCAAGAGAAAAAAAAAAAAAAAACTTTAACATTTTAACATTCAATTAAAGCCAAAAGCAAATTCGTTCTTATAAAACAAAAACAATTTTGCTACAACTTAAAAAAAAAAATCTTTTTCTTTGATACATCAAAACTCTTCTTAAAAATCTTCGGCAATAAAAGAAAAGATCTATTCACACCCTAATGCTTTTGGGTGTTTCAAATCAAATTCTGACTCTCTACATAGTTGACTTCAATGTGCTGGACTCATAAACAAACTGAAAAAAATTAATGGTACTATCAAGAGAGCTTCACTGTAACACTTATGCTGTGAACCTACTGTTTACATTAAGTAGCACTATAAATATGCATACCATAATGGGTAGTCTGTCACACAATCCAGCTTCCAGGGCCTGGGTATTTATTTTATGAAGTCCATGAGCCAGCCTTTGTACCAAGGAGTCTTTCTCGAGATAAGTAATGCTCCTGCTGCTGTCTAGTGGAACAGCTTCCATTATTACATTCAGCTTGTCCATAAGTTTTGAAAAGGAGCTCCTGGCTGCACTTACAAGTAAGTGTGAGGAAAGCGAGGAATTTGAATCTTTCAGAATAAAAAAAAAGAAAAGAAATATCAGGTGGGTTATTTGTTTCGGGGGGGGGGGGGGGGGGGCAGTGGAAAAAAGTAACAACAGCAAATGGCACTTTTCAGATACTCAGAAGGAAATTTTCAAAGACTGGAAGACTGAGCTTACAAGAAATGTCTCAGAGAGACTTTGGGATAAATTCTTCATTTAGCAATGAACAGTATTTCTATCAATCTTTGGATGGAAAGGCATGACAGAATTCTAAACAACAGGATTTCTTTGCCTAAGAATAATTTTCCAGTTGTTTTTACAATACTATAATTTCTTAAGTCTTTCTTGGTCATTATAATTTTGTAATTCAGAAAATGTGGAAGATGGATTTAAGCAAACGCAACACAGGTCAAGTATGTCAGATGTGATAGAACAGGGTAAATCACTTTATTGTGATATTTACAATGCAAATTTCTAAGAATTTCCTTACTTCTCTTTATACATGTCTAAATCATTTGCTGTTCAAAATTAGTGAGGCTTGGTACCTTAATGCCATACTATTTATATTCTGAGACAAGAGAATATAATTTACCTTATTCTAAGGCAATTAAAATTTTACAGCTACAATTACTTATTTCCCCACAGGATTTTGGTAATCATCCTTCTCATATAATGGACTTAAGGCCCCAGCACACCCAACATGTCCTGCTTACTGCTAGATTCGTCAGGTCTGTAATTAATAATTGTGTTTAATGTTGATAAATAAAATTGTCAGTGCTCCTTCCACTAATTGGTATTCCAGATAACAGTTAATAGGTTTATTTATGCCTTAATAAAAGTCTTGTAATTTAGTTTTCCCTCTGCTAGGCAGGTCTTAATCTGTCATTACTTGTCTTATGATACTATCAGTGTAAGATGACAAGCATGGAAGAGCTTATTTACATTCAGTAGTACAGCAGACCTCCTGTTGCTGCAGTGAAATAAAATATTTACTTAAGAGTATAAACAGAAAAAAAATCTTAGCATTTTAAGTTAAAGAATTTCTCTTTATACATTGTGAGGATGAAGCCAAAGGTTCAAGGCAAACAAAACATGATTATTTATATTTCAGTTCATGATTTGTATCACCAATAATTTATCATTTACACATAGGATGAAATTAATCTGTAAACAAACAAAAGAAGAGCACATGATAAAGTAACTCTTTTTTCAAAGCAGTTCTGCTTGCTTTCAAAACACCACCATTCTTATTAGTCCATTGCTTATCTATGGTAATGTTTTTTAGTACATGCTCTGCATGACCCCAGCTAGTAGTAAATCTGTTTCTTCTTCATATCTAAGATAGCATTTTTCTATTCATCTTTAAAGCTAAAAATCTTATCCAGCATTTTATCTTAACGTCAACAAAATATCTTTGAAATAAAAAAAAAATATTATTTTTCTCATACCCAGAAGAAACTGCTATTATACTACTACTGTGTCTAATCTGGCGAAAACTCTTCCATTTTCCCTATACTGATTCTCTATTGCTCATCAGGTAAAAGATAAGCAATCTTCATCAT
Source organism: Neomorphus geoffroyi (assembly GCA_033558235.1). NCBI lineage: Eukaryota > Metazoa > Chordata > Aves > Cuculiformes > Neomorphidae > Neomorphus > Neomorphus geoffroyi. The sequence goes on along the minus strand of JAUMJM010000048.1, from coordinate 26,962,908 downwards.
TTTAACTCTTTACAGGTTACCCTGTCCTACATTTCAGCTTCAAAGACTCTTTCCTCCAGTTATGATGCATTCATTAGTTTGAATATTTAGTTAAATTAACCTAAAATTAAAAATAGAACATTTGTACCATCTTCCATGTAAGATGACAACAAATCTTCTAAAAACCTCTCCCTTGTCATGATTTTTGGTAAATATCTAAACAACAATTCTGCCAATGAGCTACTGTTCCTTCGGGTTTTTTTCTAGTATATCCACCTTCTATCTCATTTTAAGTGAGATTTGTTTCCCTGCCAGAAAACAATGTATTTTTTCCATAAGTGCAGTACCCAGGATGGCAGCTCCTCTTCCTATGTCTATAACCCCCAGTTTAATTGTATTAAAAATAAGTAAATAATAATAGTTCAGGCAATTGTGCTCTAGCATTTTGAAACATCATTCCACTTCATAACCAGGATTCCTGTTATTCAGTACTGTTCAGCATCCACAACTTAAGTCACTTTCTTTGGGAAAGGAATAAAAAGGCAAATCATTGCTTCTTTTTATTTTTTTAATGACTAGTAGCTTGGAGTAAATACACAGAAATATGTTGATGCAAGTTACTGACTGCTTTGAAAGATGTGAAAGTATAATGCAGTTCCGCAAGGAACTGTATCTACTGTCATTGGGAAGAGTACACACAGTTTTAAGTTATACACATGAATACTTACTCAGGAAGGATGAAGGAATTACAATAAAAGCACACCATTAACACAATTATTATCACAAATTATTAAATTATTTACACAAATACACGTATTTCAGAAAGATCAAATAAGCCTTATGCTACACAAATGAAGAAAAATGACAATGAAAAGTGATAAATATTACTTCACTGACAGATGAAAAAAGAATTGTTTACTCTGTTTTGAAGAAATAGAACAAACAGCAGAATTAATTTAGTAGTAGTATACAAGACAAAAATTTTCATGCTAAGCTTCAAAAGCTTTGTGTAGGTAATAGTTGATGATATAAGCATTCAAAAAGCTGGACCTTTACTTTCTCTGGATTATCAGAGTATAAATTATATTAAACCAACCTACAAAACTAACCTTACAAAAAAAACCCCAAACTACACAAAAATAAAAAACTCAACACTGTAATGAATTTGTATTCAATATTGAAGTTAAGAGATCATTCCAAGACATGCTGGAATGAGAACAAAACTAATGAACAGTATGAAGGGAAACTATCAGGACTGTCAAACTCAAAACACTTTTTTAAAAGTTAAAAGCTCAAAAAACATGCCTCAAACCACCAAAGCGCATAAGTCCAAAAGTTCCGGTGTTGTCTGAATGGTCTGGATTTGGTTTAAGCTGCCTCACATCATTCCTCGGAATCTACCCATCTTTAAAAGCAATTTTTGACACTGAACCATTCCATATTGTAGATCCACATAGCACCTCCTTGTGCCTGGTCTCTCCTGTGATGTACAGTCTAATCTGGAACTGTCATTATTTCAAAACCAGGAGAGAGCAAATGCCTCTCAGATTGCCTATTTACATTAAGAAAAAAAAAATCAAAATAATTTGTCAGTTTGAAGGTTTGAATCCTATTTAAAATATAACTTACAGAATATAAAATAACTTTGTAAGTATGCAAGTTTTCTTTCAAATCTGTTCCTTCAGAGTCTTATCACTTGGTCTATCACAGAGTCTTATTACATCTAGAAATTTCATACTTACTGTTATGTTTTGAAACAAAGATTCTTGGGAGACTTTTGATCTCATAAGCAATAGAATTCCAAGTAATACACGAGCAATTACATCTTAAGGTTCTGTGAAAATGACTTAAAATACAGATAAAGCTAAAAATAATCATCAAACTGACTGTGGCCATAACATTCACAACATTGCTTGTCCTTAAAATCAAAACTGTTGACTGCAGAGATATCAGATGAGTGGAGTCCACCAGAATTCTTGTATACTACAATAGCAGCAAAATATCTTGAGGTTTAGGGTATTCTAACAAGTCACTTCAGCACATTAATGCTGCTGTAAAGTTTCTCTTGATGCTTTTCAATTTGCTGTTCATACTCAACACTCTCTACACAAGAACTTCTGACGTACAAACCCTGTAAATGTTCTGAAACACAGTTCAGACTTTGTTTTGCAAGGATGTAAATTTAAGTTACTGAGAACAGTCTGATCAAAGAATGATTCAATGGCAGACTTCTGGTACCAGTTCACTGTTCAGGCTTCTGGGAAACCTATCACCTTCTCTCTATCCTGCTACTTCCCTTTAATCATGTAAATTATCCTTCCTTTAATATCCTTTACTCCATGAGAGAATTGGTGGGACTTTGAATCTACCAAGTACCAAAAAACTAAGGATGACAGCAATGGAGAACCACCATGCGAGACCTTGCATCAGTCTTTATTGCAAAGAAATTAAGGAAGATAATTAACAGCTGGAAACCAAGAGGTGATATTTCCAGAAAACATCACTAAAATTTTCCGTAGGCATGCTAGATGTACCTATACAAGGAGAGACTGCGAAAAGAAGGGAATATAGACACAAACCTAACTAGGCATGTACTTGGAAAGGGAACATAGAAGAAATATAAAATAAGGATTGCTACATATTGTGCAACTTCAGAGCATTTTACTTCTCTCTCAAAAACCAAATAACAGCAAGAAAACCAGGTGAAAACAGTATCCATAAAATTCAGTTGCTTCCCTGTTGCCACCAATGTCGAAAATCTAGATTCATATCATATAAAACACAGTAGGACATTACTTCCTTTCAGTCAGCAGCAGTAATACCCCAGGTTGAATATGTGCCTGCGTTAGGGCCCACACTTCAGAAATACACAGACCAAACAGACAGAGATTAGACAGATTTTCTCTATGAGTAAAAGTTACATTGAGCTTCAGTAATAAAGTGTTTCTAGAACAGTGGAACAAGATAACAAGAAAGCTTGTAAATTCTACTGCATAGGAAGAGTTTATGAACAGGTTAGTCAAATATCTACTGGTATGTTGTAGATGGGAGGGTTTTTCCTATCTCAGGCCAAAGCAGGCAAAACTGCTTATAAGCTTTCTAGAAGCACTCTCCAGCCTTTTGTTTCTGTGACCTCATAAACTAAAATTACAAAGTACCAGCTCTCCAGAGATTTGATCCAGAATAGTTTAGATAAAATCCTAAAAAATGGAAATTATGTAACCATCTCGTTAGTTCTTTTTTTTTATCTTCTACTACAAGAATTTCCTTTTAAAATTACCTGTTTTGTTAACAACATCCTGTAATTCAGTGACGGAACCGATTATTGCAGAAAGGAGGTTAGAACTAGTAAACCAGCTTAGTGCTTCAACACAGCGATTTTGTACATCTTTGCGACCTGTGAAACAGAATTGTAGCTAGTAATAAAACTGAATCACTTAGATAAGGCACACTAATATCTCCCACTCTTCCAGAAACTGATCAAACCTAAGTTTATAAGACACAGACTGTTTCTTCTTTCAGGTGAATTTAAGATGTATTGACTATGCTTCCAAAACTACTAAACCAGAAAAGTAGATGGATCTTCTAGCTCGGGAAACATTTTTTATATCATTTATCATTGCAGGGAGAAGCATGAGCTGGTCTAGTAACAGGAAGGGACAAGGAAGACTACATAAACTCTAAAGAAAAATCCTATACTAATATTTTACCCAAATCAGAAAGCAACTTTTTGCAGTTTTAGTAGGAAATACATACTAAAAGCAATGAATAAATTAAGAGGAAATATGTCTTCAAAAACATGTTGGTGGTCAATCATTTAGGAACATGACAAGATATCTCCTACAGAGAAGATGTGGTAGCACCTAGTTTTGAAATTTCCATAACACACACGTCAAATATATCAAACAGCAGGCATTTGTGTAGTTGTAAGTTCTTTCAGTGTTTAACAGACAAAGCATTTTCTTTTAGGGGAAATCACATATGTCAAGAAACACAGAAATCACAAATCCAGAAATTACATTTGTCAAAATGTCACAGAATTTGTGTTTACACTCTATTAATAACAACATTACTATTTGTTATTCACTAACCACGTAATTTGACATAGTACTTTTCAAAGAAGAAAACAATTAGCTTACTTGACAGATTACACTTGCCTTTGGAGTCTCCTACACAAACTAGAATTCCAGCACCTTCTTTGAAGCCATTTACCCAGGAGAAGAGGGAACTAGAATACTGGGCTAAAACTTTAAGTCTGTTAGCAGCCAAAATCACAATCACACTTCTTCGGAATACCCAAATCAGGCCACTGAATTTTCTTTTCTTCAGCTTTGCTTCATCTTGATTGTTTTGCTCCGCATCAGAAAGAGCATGAACTAGGGTCCTAATCTCCTGGTTCACTAATTCATAAATGTTGACCTGATCCTGGAGAAGGTCTCTTTGGGAAGACATAGCACACAAGCGGCCATAGAGAGGATACAGGGTACCCGCCAACAGCGCACAGGCTGCCAGGAGAGATGAATGCTCCTCCTGAACCTGTGTTAACTTATTTTTCACAGAAATATTTTCAACAGACAATTTCTCCCTCCTTTTTTCAAGGACATAAATTTTTTCCTTGTTTTTCTCTGCTGTTTCTTGGTATTCCTGGGATAACGGGAAAAAAACAAAACAAACAAACAAACAAAAAAAAAACAAAAACAAAAAAAAAAAACAGAAGAAATATTAACCAGAAGAAATTTTTTAAAAGAAATAAATCATTTTTACTTAGACAAAAGCTTAAAGAAAATCAGTATTTTTTTCAGATTCAAAGACGACAAAGGAACAAAAATTATTAGTAATGACTGTAACAGTATCTCTCCTAGGAAATAGTTACAGAACCAGATATATGAAAACAAATCAATAGTATAAGGGAAATTTGCACTTTTCAACTACAAACAGACCCAACATTTCTGACAATAATCCACCAGTACTGCAATACCCACAGAAAGTCCAATAGCATCTAGTCATCCACCATACACTTTTATGAGTTGGCTTAATAATAAGCAATTACACGCTACAATTTCAAAAAGAACACAGCTCTTCAAAGCAGAAAAGAAAGATAGTGTAAGAGAGGGAGGAAAAAAAAGAAGGAAAACTCTGGAAGATAAATCTAGACAGATTGGCAGCAGCTGGGGAAGGGGAAGTAAAGGTGATCTCTTAATTACTTTGTAATCAACCCCCTACTTATATATTCACAGATTAATTAGGTCTCATACAGAATTGAGTTTTCAAAAGAACACTGTAAACCAGACATTTGTGTTTTGACTAGTGCCATTACAGATTTTTTTCAACTTGAACATTTTTTCTTTTCTTCTCTATGCCCTGAAATAGGGAAAGAGGGAGTTATAAAACAGTAAACCAGTGTAGAAACCTAGCGACCCAGGGAATGCCAGGACTAAGGTTAGACCATGAAAACTCAATGCTTTTGATAATATGCAGTTCTTTTACAGCAATCAAGACACTACTTGGGGATGTCAGAGGCTTAGACTGGCTCCTTGACACACGAGAGTCCTCTGTGATTGGAACAACAACTGGAGGTTATATTGAAACAGGGTCCAGTTATATAAGGAGATAATAAAATCTGGGCACTGTTCAAAAAGAACACATAAAGTCAAGTTAAATCCTTACACTCTGGTCACAAAAAGATAAACATGAATGGAGTGGCAAGTCTGTACAATGAAGAAGAGTTTATGCTAAGCTTATGCTAAGCTTCAGCTACCTTCTTTAGAGCTATAAGCAATTTCATTAAAAATGGAGTAAGGTTATTCCTGCTAGCAGTGGCCAAAAGAGAAGTCGTGTCATTCAGCCACATTTCCGTGTGTTCTACTTGGCACAGGTCCCAAGAAGATGTGTGTGTGTGGCACCCTGTTCTTCTCCCTGCTCCATCCTTCAAGTAAAAAACAACGGGGAGGGGGGAAATATATATAGCTATCCTTAGAATGGAAATGCATCTATAGAGATGTAAGCTAGTCAGTTCAGAAAGTTGACTATATCTTTTATTACTTTTTTAGGAAAAGGAAGAATCCGTAGTGTTATCAAAATACTTTCAGTGATACAAAAATAGAGTAGGTAATTAAGAGATTTAACAACAAAACGAAATTTACAGGCCTCATGTCACTTTACTACTCTAAAACTAAGTACAAACATGTACAATATTTTCAGTGCTACTGCATTATTTAGAGTGTTTGATTTTTATAGAAAAAAAACCCTGATAGCATGACTGGGAGGAACTGAAAAAGTAAGCTGAATTTAGAAAATAACTTATTGTTTCTGGCCACCACAGGTGAAAGGCCAATACCTGAGTAAACAAGCTGTGATCCCTACAGAGCTGCTGGGCAGCAACACTAACATACAGTGCTCTGGCTAATTAAAGATTATTTTTTGAGAAAAGCTTAGTGTTTTTATGCTTATGGTTATATTGTAACATTCAAAAGTGAAAAAGACAATCTCTGGTTAGAGAAATATAAAAGTTTTGTAAGACTCTATACCTTCTTGTTTTCACTGGCTAATAACTGCCTTTGTCCTACTGCACACTGTTTCTAGTGCTTTCTTCAAAGCTCAAAAGCACAGTTTTTGAAAGGGATGTAAAATTCTCTTTCTAAATTTTGGCAAGCTGGCTTCCTTCCTTCCTCAGCTTTGAGGGACACCTCAATGGCTTGCAGAGCTTGGTGGATTCTAAGCAACTTTAACAAAAAATTAGGTGCTACTTGCAATACTGTTTTATACTACTTCTTAATAGGTCCTTATCCTTTATTCTGTCATGCAAACAGAACTGGAAGCTAGAAATATAATGACACTGTGATTTAAAAAGTTTTTTCTGCTGTTTTCAGGTGGTTTATTTATATATCTCTCTATAAAAATATATATACATTTATATATCTAAAGAAACAATATCAACACCACTATTCTACATTTCTTTCCTGGGTTTGAAGCGCGTGAATCAGACATGTCCAAAGAGACACCATGGGTCACGAACAGTAGTTACATGGACTTCTCATTTTGCAGTGATCGCACTGACTTTCCATACAATTGCAAGGTACCACAGCCTTTAGCTAATTCACCCACATTGCTTTAAAACTAAGGCTTCTAAACAACCAAAAAAAGCCAGTAAAAGAGAAGACCTTTTTTCCTCCCTAGAGGACTATTACCCTTTCCTATTTAGCAAATCTTTTATTTTTCTGTTGAAATTAACATTTTTTAAGTAGTTATAGGACTTCTCTTACAACATACTTTTGCATATCAGAACAAAACTCTTCTGCCACAAAAAATGGGGACAGATTAATAAATGTCTAGATAATAAACAAATTTAGCAACCGATAGTTAAAATTCAGAAGGCATTTCCTGTGAGACTGTGCACAGTCTGAATAAATAATTTGTGCGAGGCTAAGGAACAGGCACAGTAACATTTTCAAAATGGCACACTATCAAATCAAGGGGACTGCATTCCTGCTACAAAAGGCAAAGAAGAAGGATGTTCATTTTAAGCTCCAGACATGGTGACCATGGACAAAGAAGAGCACTATCTACAGAATGCCTTGTTTATTGCTGTCTGTGATAAGGCCACTCTGGGAATTTCTGCCCTACAGAAAAACAATGAAACTGCTTTTTGATTACACCATCCATTTGACCTAGAATAACAGCTATGAAGTAGTACCTATTAACATCCATAGATCCTATGTTGGAGTTGGGGACCCTGAAGAAGAGCACTGGCTGGGGACAGCAGCAGTGGCAGGTGTCATTGCCACTAAAACCTCCAGATTTTGCCATGTTACTTTTTAATCATAAAGAGACTGCTCTGAAAAACCTTAACTCTCTTCTGCAGTTCTAAGAAACCAAAGCAATAATTTCCAAGACACACAGCTCATATTGCTGTTGCAGTTAGAGCCCTCAGTTAACTCCTGAAAGTCTTAACTGATAGACTTCAGTTTGCCCTTGCACATGTACCAACAATTGGGAAAATTACTCAACACAGGAGTACTGAGAAGAAAATGTCTAGAAGATTACACTGGTTGAAGACAAAGTTGCATACAAAAGGATGTGTCTTATAACGCACGATTAGTGTCGTGCAAGACAGCAAAAATCACTCACCTTTCCTTTCCAGAAAGGAACTAACATCTACAAGGAATTAGTTCTTTAAAGAACTTGTATTTAACAAGATTAACAAGATCTTCGGATGGAAAATACAGCAAATCGCTACAGTTTCCTTGTAGTGCTAGAATAAATCTCCTAGAACACGGGTGGCAAACTCACAGCCCACAGGCCAAATCCGGTCCTCCACCTTGTTTTATCTGGCCCTCCACCTCATTTCTACCTAGCAGCAGTGCTGATCTCCTTGCCCCTGTGCTCCTGCCAGCACTGGTCACATGTGCAGTGTGTGTGATAGGTGTTATGCTGCAGGAGCAGGCTGATGAGACCCCTAGTGAAAATGAGTTTGACAGTCCTGTCCTAGAATGATGAGAGTCACAGTCCTACAATGAAACATACAATGCCAGCAAATTATATTTCACTTACACTGATGATATGTTTCCTATACAATTTAATTATTTTAACAGACTTTATTAAATTTATATATTGTGTTCTCCATCTTTATGCAAACACTGGCACTCATTCATATTTAAAATACCCTTTGAAGACATTCAGTAACTTGTAGCACACTTTTCCTTGCTTCCCATGGAAATAAGGATACAAGATTAGTCTGTGTGCACACCTCTGATGCAACAGGGCAGTGATCTTGCAGGCAAATCTGGCTAACTTGCTCAAAATGCATTAAGTAGGAGACAGTAAGAAAGAAAAAACAACCAATCAGGATTAAAACAGTCCTAACAGCAGACATCCATGGACCCTATGGAACCCAGAAAGGGAAACAATCTGGTATTTGCAGGTCCAAAACCAGTCACAGATTAAAAATCTGGAAGAATTAGACTTTCTTCTTCCCAGCTTGACACTGAACGATAACAAAGACAAACCGGAACATGAGATGAAAAATAAATGAGACAAAGTTTCAATAAACCGACTAAGCATATATACAGACACTTCACTAACTAGATTACAACACTGTCAGCTTGTATCAAACACTATATAAACTATGTTAGAAAACATGCCCATATATTTCTAAGGCAAAGCATTTCCCTTTTAGAAACCCAACAGTCCTATACAGCAAGTTGATAAAGTCTTTTCCAGAACACGTCTAACGCACACTCCACAAAAAAGAGCCGTGTTTTCAGTACATGCTCTGCTTACTGTCTACACAATACAGCTGAGAAGACTGGCAGATTCAGTACCATCCCAAAGAATGGTTCAGTACTGCACAGCACCAATTCTCCACAATAGGTTAGAGTTTGAAAAGGATGACTCATCTTTCTTTTGTACAGCATCCATAAGAGGTAGAAATTTAAATTGCATAACTACACTTTTTCTTTAGGAAGGAAAAGACACTTTTTATTTTAAAATCAAGCTTCCTCGTTTCATCATTCCTTTTCTTGGCTATGATTTTGATAAGGTAAAACTATTGGATGTTGAGGAAACTTGACAGAAGTCTGGGCCCACTTGTAGGCATGTTTTTAGTAATGTCAATATCCAATGTGAAATGTAAATATCAAGAAAAAATATATCCAAGATTGTAACTCATTCCCAAGAAATTACCATAAATTGCCCTGTCTAAAGAATATACTCTTCAGAATGCAAAGATTTCAAAGCCCCAAATTTTAGTCAAATGCAGCAATCTTCTTCAGAAGTAAGTTTCAGATGGTAGTCACAAATAACATGGTATATGTTATTTCCTATACTTCACAACACTTTTAACTGACAAATACGTAAAGGAATGTGACCTGAATTGTAGTTGTAGAATAACAGTGAAAATTCTACATTGCAAATAAATAACTTCTCTAATAATTGGTGACAATAGTTTCACAGTTTTGAACCACTGTCCACTGTAGTATCTGTAGGACAAAGTGATTCAATACTGTTGAAACCTACTGTTGTAATTGCTAATTGGTTCTTATGGTCAGAACGTATATAACTAAACCTACCCCCAGATGACACCATATTATTGTTACTATACAGAGTGTTTGCAAAGCATGATGCTGAAAAAGTAACTGCTAGCTTATATCATTCTTCAAATAAGCAATTTCAATCTTACAGTTTTAACACTTTCAAAAACCTCACTAGTAACTGCTGGACCAAATTAAGCAAATAATTTCTGGAATGTTTTAAAAGCCATTAATTTCTTATTATATGAGAAGTTAATACTAGCACAGTGATGGGTTTTTTTATTTTAAAGATACACTAGAATTTGCAGAGAACCTTAAATTCGTTAGGAACTTAAACTACTGAAATAATTTTTTTAGTAATTAAAACAAAAAAAAAAAAATCAGAGGTCGATAGCATCATACCTGTGCCCTTGCATGAACTTCCCCAAGGAGATCTGAGTACTGCGCTTCCAGATCCTTTTTTTTTTTCTGCCAACAGCTTTCCTGTGCTTTCATCTGTTCAGTCATTTTGCTAAAAGCATCTTCCTGGCTCTGCTGAAGCTCCTTCATAGTATCAGACTTGTTCTTACAAATGTACTCTAGGTGAGATATCTGTGCGACAAGCATTTAAAAAGAAATTTTTACCTCTCAAAACACCTTTTTACTTTAATTGTACTTACTAATTTAAGAACCAACTATTTATTCAAGTAAAAGCCTTTCAAGACACATAAATTCCTTGAATCTTGCAACAAAACTCAGACATATTTTAGAATAATGCATTTTCCTTAGTTTCAGTTTTGCCATCCTTATACCACCTTGCAGCTCTCTGTTGCCTTCTTTGTTGGAAACCTGAACTGGACACTTCCCATAGTTTTTTGAAGCAAGTGCATTAAATCTTGTCCTGCTAAATTAGCAATCTCAGTACACCAGTCCTTCAGCAGTTTGCAAGGACTGCAAGTAATAACAACAAAAAAGCCCTTAATTTTATTTTTTGTTTTATTGGAAAGCCAAGGCATTCCATATAATATTCCCTAAGTATTAAAACAATTACAGGAAATTTTAGTGTGCAGAATGTTTTTCTCACAAGTAGCTCATTAGATTATGACATGTTTTCAACAACCATGAAGGGATTCACTCTGTGGTCTAACTTTGCAGCTCCTATACAAGCTAAATGGAGTAATGAATCAAGCTAACAATGACCTCTAAATACACATGTCCATGCTTTGTTATTAGAGAATATTAGCAAGATACTCTCCAAACAGAGCACTCAAAACTGCAGAAAAATTTTGTTCTTGGAAAGCAGGTACAACACAGGTAACAACACTGCCACAAATCCCTAAAAAGCTGATAAATATATGAAAAGAGCCCTAGAGACCTAACAATCAAGTCTCAATAAGCATATTAAATTAATAAGTAAGAAACAAAGACACAATCCCCCCCCCCAAACAATGGCAACAATGGTCACTCCTTTCTCTTCCATTGCCTTTCCTCCTTTACTTCAAAAGGTAAATGGAAACGTTCACCAAATCTGCATAATCCAGAATTTATTTTATACTATCCCTCTTCAGTAATTTTCATTGACTGCTGCAGTATTTACTAAATGGTAGGCAGAGTCAAAATGATTCAGTGTAACCAGCCCTGTCCCTTACTTGGGCCAGAAGAGTGGTCACAATTCCAGTAGATAAGAAACATCTATAAGGGCTTTTCCCTTCCTATGCCTCAAGATCAAAATGCCAGGGCAGCCAAGATCTGCAGTCACTCTACTAGACTGAGACTGGCCTGAACAACGGAGCCAGAATATGAACTGAAATTCTGGAGTGGCATGTGCTAGTCTGTGGAGCCTATTTACATTATTTTTAAAGAGATCTTTTCCTTCCTAAAAATGCAGGGATTTCTAGGAAGAAAGGCCCCATAAGCTTATTCACATTAAAATCATTCAAAAAAGTACAGCTTCTCCCTTAAACAAATATTGACATGTTTAAAAAATTACATATTTTCTATTGTATTTCTGAATACAGATTTCATAATCCCAATGTTACACTTAAACAAAAAAACCATACTGGCAATTTTTCAGATAGTACCTCTGAATCATAAACATATAATTTAAAGATGATATTCCTCGAGTAAGTGCATTTTGTTTCTGTTTTATGCTAAAATAAAGACTTGCTTTATTAGTGTAAATGACTAAGTTCTTTGAATTGCTTCATCAGTAAGATTAATTTATTTTCTTTTAATTAGGTCCCTGTGGCTAATATTGGCTAGTACTATTAGCATGTCCTGCACAGAAAGTGGAGCTTAGAGACTTCATACAGACTTCAGTCACATTTACATGCCCACAGCAATGGCATCAAACTGAGTTGTAGACAAGCCATAATTAATGGTATTGAATTATTAACGTCCAAATTCTTTTTGAAATAAGATGAATGTCAGTCCTTTTTAATGATACTGTGATGTGGACAAATGTCACTGAATTTAATAGAGGTAGCTAGTGCCTAAGGACACTTACCTTCTCATTAGCCCTGTTGAGGTCTAAGATCAGGGCATCAACATTCTCCTGCAAGACTGCACAAAGCTCAGACCAAGAGAATCTATCTAGGATGCCTTCTGGTTGTTTTATAAGCACACAGCCTGCTACCAGATGCTGGTATAAGCTATGGAGGAAGGTTAACTTCTCCTGAGACAAAAAGAAAAATTAACTGTTGTAGCTGAACAGTGTTAGAATCCAAAAAGATGCATCATATATGTAGTAATGTAAGCTGCAAGCAGCTGGAAAAAAACCTCAAAGCTCATTCTCAAATCTTTTCAAAAGAAATACTGTCGATATTTGCACACATACATATTAAAGCCAGAGTGAGAAAACAGTTTTCACCAAATTTGTCAATCAGACTTAGTATACAAATAAAGGAAGTCCAATCCTGCAACAGTCACAGCTATGACCTGCTACAAGACAGAAAAATCCGTGCTATTAGTAGATGCAATTTAAACATTTATGTTAGCACTTTCAGGTACATTCAAGCCATAACCACTTCCAATATCTGCACAGCACATAGCAAACAGCCTGATTGGCTTGGCATCACGACACACTGTTCATACAACTACCATTCTAAAGTCTTCCAAAAATTGGGTTTGTGTCAATTATGTATGACTAAAAGCTAGACAAAATAGACTTATGGCTTCATCACTTACATTCCACAAGGCATGCCTCATTTATTTACACTGATTTTAGTCAGCAGTATAATATATCGATCCAAGTTATAAATAAACTTTAGTAACACTAGCATGCAAAAGAAATTCCAGCCTTCATCATTTTAGTACATACATGCAACTTAGCAACTTTGATTAAGACAACAATAGAAAGCTGTACTTCAACAGCGACAAGAAACAGAACTTTTATTCAAAGTCAGTAAACCATTGTAAAGGTTCCGGTTGTTTTCCAGGGGCCTTGGATGAGGCTTTACATCAACCTCGGATGACTGAGATAGGGAAATATTTTTTTTCTGAGTCCATTCCATTATATTTAGGTGTATTTTCTCACAATCATTTCATAGTTTTTTAGGCAATAAAAAATTTTAGTTTAGTTTAACTTCATTTCTAGCAGATCTCCCAATTCTCCAAGGAAAATCCAGTGTGCCACTATCATTACATTTTTGCTGGAGCTGTGATACACCAAGGATGATAATCATGGATTTAGCATGAAAAAAGGGATCCCAAGACACAAAATCAATTCACACATGTTGAATGCAACCACAGTGTTGTAGACATGCTGACTTTACAATATAGCCAAGCTTCTAGTTTCCTTTACTTTAATCATTATCTGATATGTATAACAGTTCCAGCTGCTTCATATGGACACTATTTAAATACCAAGCCACAAAGTGGTGGAAAGCATGTTTCCTTTTTGCTTATTTGGCATGCACGTCCAAATCTGTTGAAGAACTCAGTATGCACAACTGTGATAAATAATATAATTTCTATCACTAGTACAGAACCACCATACGGGGGGGGGGGAAGGTACAAAACTAACATCTGTAAACAAATATAAGGAGAGACATAATAGTTCTGAAAAATTACTTTGTCAAGCAATTCTCACATAGAGAACACCACAATGAGCTAAGAGGTCACAAATAAGAACGTCTATGTTCTGTGGCATGCAGGCAAAACTACCTCAATGCCACATTTGCTATCTATCAATTGCCATGTGAATCAGTAATTAACAACACATGATGATGATAGTATTTTATGTTCCAACTGTAAAACACTTTTGTCAAATTTCAGTTTGAAAGAAAGAAGTAACTGTTCATGAGGTGTGTAGCTCTTCAAACAAATGCAGCAGTTCAAAAATTCCAATTTCTAGACGGGTTAAGCTGTTAGTTCTGATAAATGGAAGGAGAACCAATATGTCCTTTGGTCTTGTAGATATTAAATACATATTTCAAAATACGTATCTTAAAATCATATTTTAGGGATAAATCTGTTAAGAATTAAAAGTAACCACATGATGTATGTAAATGTATAAAGCTGAGATTAAATAAAGACTCTTTCTGACAGTCATCTTGTCTCTGGTAATACCTCCATATCCTTCTGGTAAGCCTTGGTAAGCTTCTGGATTTCATTTTCAGATTCTGTGGCACGTACTTTCTCCTTCTCCCAGCACTGCTGCACATTCTGTAGTTCCATTTTTAAAGTTCCTATTAAAGTCTCTCTGCTTGCACAATGAGTGTGCAGATGATTTAACTCCTTCTTGGCCTCAGCCAGGTTATCCTGAGTTTGCTGTAGAACAAGGACATGAAAGAGAAAGGCTGCTAAGAATTTTACTCTAAAAATGCTAGCTTAGTCCAGTGCTCAGCACCTGAGGAAGTAAACAGTCATACAGCCACTCGTATTCAAAAGACTCCAGGCTAAGCTGACTGTATCTTGTCAATGACAGAATTTCAAGACTGACCATAGTCCTTCACAGCTTGAAACTAGATAGCATCAGAAATCTATTTCCCTATCTGAGAGTTAAAAGCTTCATGATGTAGTCACCTTCAGAATCCCCTTTGCCTCCACAACTGAGATGCAGAACACATAGATGCAAGTTATCCTCTGCAAAGTGGAAAGCTCTCAGAGATAATGAAAAGACATTTTGGTAAGTAAATCTCCAATCCGCTAGAGCTCAGTCTGTAGGCAACAGACCAGTCTTGTTACCCACTGTACTCTTAACCGTAGGATAAAAAAATGGAGGACTCTCTTTGGAGGTTTGACCATGGGAAGAAACTAATAATCAGAAATGGTCATAAATACAATCATTACATTACCAGTACCAAATCTTGCAAGGTAACTAAGAACTTAGTACAGTACCCCTCTTCAGTGAAAAAACTGCTGAGATGGTTTGGACAGACACACATGCTTTCCTTTCCTCCAAGCATTGGACTTCCAGCACAGCGAAAGCGTGCTAAAGGTCAAAATGGAAGCACTGGTTGTTTTTCAAAAAATCATAGCTGCTTACACAGGAAATATAGGAAAGATACTCCTAAAATTGACAGACAATAACAATTTTCATTCTTCTTAATGAAAATATTAAAAGATTAAAGCAATGTTAAATTTCTAACACAAATGTTTTAAGACTGGACCTAGCTTTCACTCATATATGCAATTTTATAATCAAAAATATAAAGAAATCAGAAACTGGTGTACTGCATAAAAACCAGTTCCATCTGTGTGTGTAGCAAACTCAGCTTCTGCATGAAGAATACAGGTATCAGTTGCAATGGGTTGCAGAAATTTCATATGTCTTACAAAGGTGCTGCAACAGAAGCAGAAGTGTTAAAGACTTCCGAACATAAATTAGTAAAGAAAGTTGAGATCAGATGACAGGCGATCATGTGCAAGTATCAATTAATATGAAGATTAAATAAGTGTCACAGAAGTATCTGTGACTGAACCAATGTGATAAAGTAGCATATCCCCAGCAAAAGAATGTGAGAAACACTGGGAGTAGAAACATTCTGTTTTGGCAGTAACATAATACACTGCCAGTTGGGAGATTAAGTTTAACCATGACCTCAGGACTTCCTCACTCTCTTGGCCACTGAGGTAACCAGACAGGACATTACAAAAGTGGTGTTGGCAGCCAAAAACAAACACAAAAAAAATTCTTGTTGAGAAACTGAAGAAAAGAGTTCTGAAGTGTTTTAACTAGTTCCCAGGTAGATTTTACTCAAGTAATTTTGGGCTGCACATTGTACAGCTGTTAAGGATAACCTTATGCTTCATACATGAATTAATGTGTCTGATAAACATAAACAAAAGAAAAATTAAAGGAAAAGCACATTGTATTAAAGATGTCCTTCATATGAACAGAGGTAATTAAGTTCTTTTCTCCTTTTCCTGAGAACAGCAGTTAAGAGAAAAAAAATTACTCATGTCAATTTCAATATAAACCAATACTTGCAAATTGATACATCTCTTTCAAATTATTTCAGAAGTGCAATCATTGAAATGATCAGTTATGTGGTCTAAGGTGGTAACCAGAATAAAACACATGGTTTCACACAAGCCTGTAGGGTAAACTAGTCTTCTCAACAATGATAGAGACATTCTGAGAAGAAGAAAAGATTCCTTAAATCCAGAAGGATACTGTTTGGAAACTTTGAAATTTTATGTTACATTCAGATAACCATACCTTAAGGTCTTGACTAAAAACACATATTTTCTCTTTGGATATCTCAAGTTCCTTTGTCATCTCTTCACATAAAGCCTTCATTTTCCCAAGCTGTGAAAAACAGAGGTCAAACATGCTTTTACAGAAAGATGACATAATCACTTGAAATACAAATGTAAAAAAAAAAAAAAATTTTGTTTTTGATTCCTTTGACAATATTTAGACACCACTCAATCTAAATAACATGCCAGTACAGAAGCATTAGATAACACTTTTTAAGATAAATAGCGGTGGCAGAATCCCCAACTGAATACACCATTAACTTTCCCATTAACTCTCAAAATATCTAACAAAAAAACCAGACTTTGAAATGCACTGGAAAATGTAAATGGAAATTCAGATTATGATCTGAGCCATTTGCAGAAACTGTCTGGCTACGTACACAGTCACTAGTTTTCACTGAGCACAGGATAGTACTTACATACCCATAAAATGTAGCAATGTTTGAGAGGCATAGCTAGTACTGAACTGTTTTGACTTTTACAACCGAAGAGCTCAGAAGTAGCTTGTGAACAAAATGTGTACTAGCTTCAGTCTCCACTTCCAGAAAAACAGATCGTTATCATCTATATCTTTGGTTACCTGATGCCTGATGATGAGGTTAGCAATACAAATGTCTGAAAGAAAGCAATTAATAGAAATGTACTACAGTGCAGGTTACTGCACGCACTTTACCACTAAGAAGTACAATATCCCATTCACAAAATTTACAAATTACTTTGGAAACTGTATTTTTGTTTGATGCCAAATCAGGAGACTGGGCAGAACCCTTAGAAATAATTACCATATATTACAGAATGCTACTGGAATATTTCCAGTCTTTTTGTTTGTTAACTAGCCTTCTCTCTCTCCCCAAACATATTTCAGCTTCTACACTATACAGAAAATCAAAAGCTTGTTATAGGTCAAAATCAAAACACTTACATGCCTTTCAGACACACAAATTAACTAAATCATTTAATCTACATAATGTACATATACATTAAAAACTCTATCAATATGTGAGGTCTTGTTCAAAACCTCTCTTTAAGAAGAACCACTACATAATTACTCAAGACTAAACCCTTACTGCTGTGTATTAAAACATACTGGTTTTATTGCACAGTGCCCTTCATAGTCCCTTTGTGCATTATGGTATTATTAAAAAGTTTTATTACTAAGCATATCTAACATATAAAAAGCCAAAAGCAGTGTTATCTATGGGGGTGGAGGTAATCAAAAAGGACAGAGGACTGCCCTTTCTGTGCACCATGGAAGTGCTCGGTGATCTCTGGCTCCATATGACAACTTCAGGGTCAGTCACACACAGTCCTACTGGGAAGTCTTGTGGCAGGTCATCAGTTGGTCCTGCTCTGCTTGCCATTTATTTTCCTTGACAGTTCATTCTTCTTTCTGTCAGAATACTCTCTTTCCTTTCTTAGCAGCCACCCCCTTGGTCTCCCCACTGCTGTCTCTGGCACAGTTTCACAACAAAGCACATCACTAAGCCAAAGCCTGCTGAGTCGACTTTTCAACTGTGCTGCCTGTCACGTGACATTCCTCCTCCCGCTGTGGGTAACATGTTCCTAGTTACTCTGCAGCTTCTAGATTTGGGTCTCAGAAGAGTTCCATAATGACTATACACATCGGTTCTCTTATCTCACTGGGAGAGACCTAACAGTGCTTTGCTGTTTACAAAATATAATTGTTGCCATGGTCACTTATTTTTGCGCCCGTTGAACAAACGCACAGGTCTTGCGGGAGACAATTCTTTTCCCCATAAAAGGGGCAAAGCTGATATACTTTTCTTCTGGTTTTTTTCCCTTTTTTTCTGAAAATGTTTTGAGTGAATAGATAGACTATGCATTTGTCAAAACAAAAGATAAAACCTAGAAATGAAAAAACAATACTTGCATTTTTGCAGTCTTATCACACCTTGTCCTTTGTCCTTTTATGTTTGCCAATTTTATCCAAAAATAAGCTAATTGCAAGTTTGTACAGAAAGCTTTAATAGTGCAGTTAACTTCTCTCTACAGCCTTTAAAGCCACAAATTCATAAAACATTTACACACAAGAGGATTAATTTAATCACATTAGCAATACAAATGAGAAAATAAATGCAAGATGGTGACTTTTCAGTCAGTGAAATAAAAGGCATGGAAAACATCTAATTTTTTTCAAGGGTGAGACTTCAAAAACTGCAATATTCTGTTATTGTCTCAGATAACTTAAAGAAAGTATTGTCATGATCCCAATTTACTTGAAAAAACCTTGAAATAGCACCAAAAGAGATTTTACCATAAACACACTCATATCAGAAAATTATGCCGCTTTTTAAATGCACAAAGGCATGTACATTTACATAAACAATATCAATGACTGCTGAGGTTCAAGTGTTCTTTATTTACAAATACTGCTAAACTTTTAAATTATCATTTTTTAACTTAAATCCTATATATGAATGGCTCATTTTCCTGTTTATTGACAATAATAACGCCAAGAGATTTAATAAGAAAACAAACCCAAATTAAACGAAAAAGAAAAAACTACTTATCCTTGACACCCCAAATGCAAGTAAAACTTCACTGTAGGGCACGCTTAAAGAAACAGCAGTGACAGATTATTTCTTTGGGTATACATGAAGCTGTCAAGTCAATGTTCCCACTCTTCTGACGTTTTTTACAAGCAAAGCGTATGTATTGCTGCAGGCCAAAGGCAATACATATAGAGCCAAACAGTGCAAGTGTTACCTCATTAGATGTATCTTCCAGCTTGTTCTGGTAAGCTGTCAAGGTACACCTCAAAGTCTCAAGCACCGAGCTGCTCCGAGGTTTATCTTTGTCCTTACAAGTGCCTGCAGAAAAATACAGAACAGAAATTAAGCCTTAAAGCCACAGAGTGAAAACTACTCACCTTGGATAAGAGTTATTAAAATTAGTAGGGGCTTCAGTGACAATAAAAAATACTGAACAGCAGCCTTGTTTACCACAAAGGATGCAGCTGAATAGCCATACTTTCACAGCAAATACAGCTGAAAGACATTTGCATAAAAGCTTTAATACAAGATACAGAATGGTAAATTCTGAATTACATTTCTACCTAATATATTTGGTATGCAGTCTTACATATATAATTTCTGCTGTGGTCAAGCCTGTGTCATTCAGACAGACCAGCCAACTTAAAAACCACACAATAAGACACTTGGAAAAACATGTTGCCTGAAAGTTAAGCATGTTACACTTTTCCTGACATTATTTTGCTGTTGTGACTAAGCATGCATATTATAATGTAGTACTTCATTTATTCAGAGCTTTACAGAGCCAAAGATCACATGACAATGTTATGCTTGGCGAGGTCTTAAAAACCTTTTAAATGATCTTGAATTTCATTCCAAAGGAAATAATAAAAAAAATTTATTATCTGTCTGCAGGGTCCTACATAACGTTTCAATTATAAATCTTAAATCTGATATATCCATTATATACACACTACACTTATTTATTAAACCTTCAGAATGAGACTTGTGACCTGGTTGCCTTAATTAGGGACATATGAACAAGTTCGAGCATTCCAAAGCCCCTAGTACAAAGTGCTAAGAAACCAAAACAACACTGTATTGATCAAAAGGTCACAAGATGTCAGCTGATATTAAATTTCCAAGAACTATTCATTTTTTTCTGGTGTTACAGCAAAATCCTAGGTTATTGACAGATTTTTCTTCTCATCATTATTTATATTAGCATGCAGCACCTATAAAATTATTTTGCAACAAATTGTAGTATCATCTTTTTTTTATAGAACATATTAAGAGTTGTGGAAAACTAACCTCACCAATGCTAGTAACATCCTTGTTTTGTAAAAGAAATTAAAAAATCTGTGGCATTTGAACTCCAGAGAGCTAAACAATTACAACTCACAGCAGAACTAAACGGTGACATAGGTGTTTAACATCTCTGAAAGGTCAGTGTCACTAAGTAGTTTACTTCGGGTGATTCATAAAGTCAAATCAGACACTAAAAGAGTTTTCTTCGGCTCTCCATAAAAATTTGTCAGATAGAGGAGGGGCACTTAAAGACTTGCAGATTGGTTGTTTTTAAGAATCCTCTGGTTAGTGTTATCTAATACACATTATATTCTGCTCAAAGCATTATACAAAAATGATAGATTTGTCCTGTTGGCTATACATAATGCAACAATGTGTGGAAAACTTTCACATATGCACAGGTTGGAAAGCACTGCCAACAGCCATTCTGAAAGTTTTTTCAATCAGCCTTCTTCTCTCCTGACCCTTTGATAGTACCAGAAAGCACAGAGTACTATTCAAACCAGGCATTAGCTTTTCACTTCTACTAGGTAGCCAACTAGCAAGTCACACCTAGTCAAACCAATGCAGGCATGCAAGATTTCTTTCAGTAGGAGGATCTGTTCTACAGCATGCAAGTGAATTTAAAACAAATGTGCTTCCTAGACACAGACTTCTGCTCTGTTGTATCAGCCAATGCAGTGAACATCCTTTTACCACAGTTTCTGAAGGTCTACACAGTCAGGGAAATGCAGTCTTCTTAATGAGACACCAATGCTCTTAACAAAACCTCTGAGTCGTAGAGTTGTCCCAAATAGCAGTGTTACACTTAGAATCAGCCTAGGAAGAATCCATAAAATGTAACCTTTGGTGAGAAGTCTAGGTTTCCCATTTTCAAAAGACACTAGTAACACCTTACTATCATTTTTATTACTTAACCACAGCTGTAGTTAAGGATGTACAGGGCTCCAGTCCTTTCTTCTCAATTACAAGAGTGACTTCTCACTGTTACCCACTGCAGGATTTTACAGTGATCTTGTTGCATGGAAAAAAAAAGAAAGTGCTATTTTCCATACCTCTAGCTCTACGGAAGTTGTAACTCTCCTACAGTTTAAAATAATACCTATTGTGTCAATCTAGGCATTGTCTTCCAACCCATAGTTTTCATCAAGCTGTCTAAATAGTGTACCTTCGTTTCTGGAGTCCGAAACTGCAGTGCTGTCACAAACTTTACTCTGAACTATCTTAAATTACCACCATGTTAGCCAAAACCAGACTCTTGCAAGTAAGCTTGCCGTAGTTTCTTGCCTTCATTTCAGCCCTGTTTTCTCTGCAGCCCAGTCCGCCAACAGAAATACTAGCTTCCACCTTCCTACACTAGCTGAAAACAAGCCTACAGCTTTAATACCGGCCAAATGTCGTCTGTCTTTGTACAACTATGCAGGAGACACGGAACACAATCCAAATGGCACTCTCTTGCTGGAGAGGCCCTACTTCAGAAATGAGGGGAAAAACACAATACTTCAAGCATTTGCCCAGTATCATCTAAGGGTCTGGGGGAAGAATTCTGGGAAAGTGCTAGGTTCAAAAGGAGTCTGAGAGCAGGAATATAAACAAATAAACGCTTAAACCTGCAGCTTCAAACTTTACACTGACAGTACTGGGCCTGGCTAGGATGGAGTTAATTTTCTTCATAGCAGCTCATATGGTGCTGTTTTTTGCATTTTTGACTAAAACAGTGCTGGTGGCCAGCATTGAACAGCAACACTAACTCAAAGCAACTAACACTCTTAGCACTTCACACTCGGTTCACTTTTTTTTTTTTCAGATTACTACAACCGCTTTTTTTTTTCCTAAAATGAAGACAAACTTCCATAAGCACAAACTCTGCTGCCGAATAACTGCAAAATATGATAAACTGAACAAGGACAAATGGAAATCATGCAAATTGCCAGAAAAGAATAATAATGCTGTGGAAAATTTATAAAGGTCACTTAAAAGGGAGATGATGTGGACTTAAGCTTGTTATTTTGGAATGTATAAAGGAAAAGAAAAAATAACTTTTTAAAATACCTCAGTTTTTAACCTTTAAAGCCTCTTTTTTCCTGTATAGCCCAATAAGCATTTAAATGAAGGGGCTACACTTCAACGTTGGTAGATTTTTAAGTAGATCTCTCAATCTTTTGATTTGAAAATTAAAACCGGGGGAAAAAAAAAAAAAGAGGAAACACTGCCCAGCCAGCTGTGGCTCACGTAGCCTCTCCTCTGCTAATTAGACCACAAAGATTTAAGATTTTTATTTTTATTGTCACCTAGGCATTCCCATTTCAAATATGATTATATTAAATACTTTCTTGAAAATCTAAAGAGATACTGTTACATAATAAATTCCTAAGTACAACACAGTAAGGAAACAGCATTAAAAATTAAGTTTTACACTTACAAGATAGTAAATATGTAGAACAAATGTCTTAGTCAAATTTATGGATTAAGTCTTTATGGCTAATATTAAAATGGACTTCGATATTCTGCCTCAACTGAGCCTCTGCAGAAATACTGAAGTTTTTTAAAAAATCTCCTTAAATAAGAACTTTCCAAGTTTATCTTTAAAAAAGCAAATTAATACTGAAGTTACTGTTACTGAATCCCTAATATTACAGAAATAGGTCAAAGTTGTTCTCTGCAAGGTTTACTACTACAAAGAACAGAAAATCTACCCAAAATACAATTACTGCTTTGTAAATTGCACTTTGGCAGTAGCATCCAGCTTGCCCCAGAATTGATGAAGCCCCTCTGGGCATGTGGAACTTTGGAACATCGCAAGATTGAGCAAAATACACAGTTTTGAAGAGCTTTTCAGTCTGACGTTATCTACAGTAAGCTTACAAGTATTACCCACAGGAATTACATTTATAATTACAGAATAAAACTGATACCAGTTCCCAAATAAAAAAAATCACATCACCCATGTGAGAAAACCAATGTGTCATAGACTCGAAGCTAGGCTTTCAAGGACAACAGAAACCTCAAGAAGTGCCTTTATTCAATTTTAACAGTACCAGCCCTTAAAAATTAAAATTTTTGTGAATATCCAGGAAAAAAATCATCATCATTTAAAGCTGTTACACAACCCATTTACATCTACAGTTGCTAAAAGCTGCAGAAATATATCATCATAATTTACATTAAATAAACCCATTTGTTCTTTAAGCAACATTTTGCCTGTTTTCTTCCAGTTTACTTGTCATATAAGTTGGAAGAATTTTGTGTAGTATGTAATTTTTAACAATAACCACATGGACAAAACTTTAAAAATCTTACTTAAAGATATCTATAAGTGTACTATTTTCATCTTTTAAAAAATTACTAACTTTGACATTAAAGTTCAGCTTGTTTATGTTAGTTACTATTTCAAATGTCTAGGCAGGCAGCTGCTGGCTGAGTTTGACACAACAACCACATATAAAACTAAGTAGGAGAGTGACAACCACTGATGTAGAATTATATTTAATGAAAACAGAGAAGTATTTGTTCTGTATTAGATCAAATGAATGCAATCAACTACTAGTCCACAATCAACAATAAGAAGTATTGTGGTATATCATGTGTCCTACACAACCTTTGTGAATATATGACCTTTAAGTTGCTGAAGGTTGCCTCAGAATTTGGCTCAGTTCAGGCAAAACATCTGTTCCCTTTGCAGGTATACTGTAAGGACTTTTTTCTCAGTTGGATTTAGAGCACAGCAAGTGAGCCCTTTTCTGACCGATCATATACACCCCAGCATTTGTAAATCAAGCTCTGGGCTGACAACAGCAGGTCCACATTCCGTCACCCTTTCTCAGCTAGCAAGGCCATTTGACTGCTGTGAGAACCGCTCTTATCATGTCATCAAATCAAAGCATGTTGAGAAGAGGGAATGCAAGAGGCATCTGCAGAATTCCCACAATGTAGTGACTTTGGAACATTGACAGATGCATCTGTCATTTTATACCTTCAACTAACCTGCTGTCCGCTGGCTTGACATAGCAAAGCTGTCCAAGAGTAACTCCAGCTCTCTCATGTTGTTTTCATACGTCTCTGTTAAAAAGACCTGGTGTTTCTTGGCCTTTATTTGACAGGAGATACAGACAAGACAAGAGGGGAAAAAAGAAACCCATTAAAATAGTAAACAGAAGAAATACAGATCACAATAGTATTTTTGTTGCCCTTTAAATGCAAGTTCCTGCTATATTTCTTCTTACTTTTCTTGAGCCAAGAGACATAACACGGCGTCACAAATAAGTAACATAGAACCCAGACACACACTTAAAATAGAACTAAAGGCTTCAGCCAAAGAAAAGGAAAAATAGTTCCTTTGAAAATACCTTAACGAACATTAATTAGCAGCTGCCCATCTATGCAAGCAATGAAATCTATTGTTACAGCCTACAAGGGCATCCAGAAAGACACCCAACTACTGGCAGACAGACTAGAAATTCATGATTTGGCACTCAGTCAAATCCCACACCTATTCTCATTGCAAATCTGCCTACTTTAATTGTTAGGAGCTTACATGCTTGATACTGATTTTTTCAATATCAAAAACTCCTCCTTATGCATGGAATATAAAGCAGCAGAGTCCTTCCGCCCCTATCACTGAATATACTTAAAGCAAGCAGTTCACTAAGTGCACGCTATTGTTCAAATCAAGACACTGGCTGTACTCTGAGGGTATAAAGGTATACAGCAGAATTTTTTAATCACTACAATAGAAAGGCTATTACAAATCAATCCTTCGATTTACACCTGATATTAAAACTTGCAATTTTCAAAGACATGCATCTGTAATTCCAGACAAGACTAAGGCTCTCTTGGACATACATAGTTCTGAATTCTCAAAGAAACGTACAATTTTAGCAGCTGACTGTGAAAAAGTAATATATCGCAGCAGCTTAAGAAAAAAAACCAAACAAACAAAAAAATCACGAGTCCATCCCCTCAGATCAACAGGAAACTAGATCTAAATAACTTCACAATTTTCTTATGACAAGGCAATGCTCAAACATGTCTCACTACTTTTAATTACTCAATTTATTTTTATTCTAAATTCTAACATCTATTTGAGTAATTTCCATTTCTACTTGGTGACGGAAAGTTACTCTTTTTATATGGGAAAAATCGTACTGTTTTGTATCATATCTACAAACGATTACTTTAGCTATGCTTCACTGCATGTATAAGGATCCAAGCCAATTTCTCAAGTGTGGGAAACATCCTCCTTAGGAAAACTGCTACATACTGGTAGCATGTAACTGTCAGGCTAAAAAAACCAAGAAATGCATTTAATTCTCTGCAGTGTTCTTCACTATTCAGTTTAAATATTTTATAAATTTGCTTTACTCTTTCAATTTTAATTATATGTACTGTATATCAACTAATATATTATTCATATGTGTATTTCAATGTTAGGTCCCCTGTAGCATATACACGCCTTTCTTTGTGTGAGAGTTTGTACTACGCTTCATAAAGAATTTCCAAACCACTTCTGTACACTAAAAAATAACCAAATTTTAATTCCTACTCTATAAAATTATCTATAAATATGGCTTATAATTGCTGAGCTACAGTAAAAAAAATTGGATGCAAACATATTAAAATAATTTACTCTCATATATTGATATCTCAAAGGCCTCACCTATTACAAACAAGAAAACATAACAATATGATCAGCATTGCAATAATATAAATATGCTTTTTACATAAACCACTCCAGCATAGACAAGGTCAGACTAAATCTTCCAAGAAGACCTTTTCCCATGGAAAAGTCAAATGTGAGAATTTTTTCAAATTCCTCATCCAAAATTTTCATTTGGTTTAGTTAATTTACCACAATTTAGTCAGTATATTCCAGTCCATGCAGCCTTCTCCACATCTCTATGCTTTATTTGCTAATTGCATTTACACTCCCTAAGCCAATTTCATTCTCTTTTTCAACAGCAATAAAGTTCAGAAAGAAATTCCTTAGACTAGCCAGTTTCTCTACACTTCAGTTGCAAAGTGTGTAGTGTCTTTCTTTTCTAACTTCCATTTTCAATCAATGTCCCCTTTATCAGACACTGAAGAAAAACACTGTAAACTTACAGTGCTGGAAATACAATCACAGGTTAAGAGTCCAAAAGGGTCTGAACGTATCGATCTAATCTCTTATGTCTCACTGACAGATATCTAATAAGAATGTGCAGAGTCATAAAATCACGGAATAATTTAAGCTGACAGGATCTCTGGAGGTCATCTGGTCCCACTCCCCACTCAAAGCAGGGCCATGCTTGTAGTCAGGTTAGACTGCTCAGAACCTTGTCCAGTCAAGTTTTGAGTATCCTTAGGGATGGCGTTTCAACAACCCCTCCAGGCAACCTGCTACAATATCTCAGTCTTCACTGTGAAGACTGGGTTTTTTCCCTTACAGGTAATTAGAATTTCCCTTTCTAAAACTTTTTTTTTTTCTCTTATACTTTCACTGCATAGTTCTAAGGAGAGTGTAGCTCTATCTTCCCATAAGCACTCATTTGATAGTTTATGGCAGCAGCTATAACTCCCTCAGTTTTCTTCACTCTGAACAAACACAGCAAGTATACGTAACTCTTAACTTTGAAAAGGAAAATGGAGTCTGCAACTGTATAAGTCAAACTTAACCAGCTCAGCTATCAAAAGGCATCTTCTGCTAGATCCAACTATTCTAGGAGATGAGATTAATTCTCTATCAGCAACTCCATCCATCATCACATTGGTGTTAGGGTATGCCACTCTGCAGAACTACCGGAAAGGTACTGGTGTGAGTGTTGCCTATACTACTTCAAAAGACAAATCTGGTGACAAAATATTAAAAGTCTTTACTCAAAGAGAGCTTGTTTCCCAGACCACATTAGCAGAAACAGGTAAAAGAGCACTTACAAAGTAAGCCTTCCCCTGACTTTGCTTGACTTCCTGCACATTGAGATGGACCATTCTTGACCTTGGAGGTGATCCTTGAGAATGTCCTTGAAAATCAAAGGGAGTAGGAGGCCTGTATGGATGCACAGGGAGCTCCTGACTAAAATCAGATATTAATAGAAACAATAAAGAAGGCGGAAGCAGGCACAGGTGATCTGGAAAAAATATTGAGACTCTGTCCAAGAAAGGAGGGCCTAAGAAAGCCAAAAATCCACTTAACGTTGAATCTGGCAAGGGATGTGAAGGGCAACAGGAAAGGCTTCATGAGGAAAGGCTGCATCAGCAGCAAAAGAAAAACTACACAAAATGTGGGCCTGCTGTGCAAGAGAGCAGGGGATATGGTGACCAGGATACAAAAAAGGTCTTCTCAATGCCTCTTTCATCTCATTCTTTACTGGTAGGAACCTGACTTCAGGAAATCCAGGTCCCCAAGACTAGTGGTAAAGCCTTCTTGTGAAGTTGGCATGAACACTTGAGAATTTAAAAGTCTTGAAATATATTAGGAGTGTTTCCTATACACCCAAATAAAATTCCCTCCGTAAGAAAGAGTATTCAGAATAGAAGGCTAAAACCTTGACAATACTGAATCCAGAATATGTGCTGAATTGTAGCATATACAGTGCTTCCCTAAGTCAAACCATTTACTTAAGAAGATTCCTGTTATCACAAAACATCCCTTGAGGACAGAAGAATTTTTGAAGAAAAATCTGTTTGGCAAAATGTTTACTTAACAATCAATTTTAAAACACAACTTTCAAAGAAATTAAATAGAAGCTAAGTATTTTTTATCACAAGTACTGTAGCCTCCAACCAGAAGAAAAATCTTTTTACCAAATGCTTTGTATTGTAGGGATAACCAGAAATATTAGTCAAACCTCCACAATTATCAAAAAAATGGGTTTTACTTAAGTGATAGTCTGTATAGTAGAATAATGGTACAAATTTTCAGCAAACAAGCAAAAGCGGCAGTATAAACAACCAAAGCAAAATCCTCTCAGACAATCTCCCTCCTTAGGCTACTAGTTGTTTTTGTTCAAGTTATCCAAGTATTGGATACTTAAGAGTTTCATTATTTTCTTACATTAGCAAGAGTTTTCCAAAGACCTCTCTGGTAAAAGAGTCTTTAAAATGGGTTGAGGCATATATAAATGAAATACAATTTCTAAAGTAACTTAGTGACTCATTTTTAATCACCTTGAATTAAATTAATGAAAAACGCTCAAGTTTTATATGGAACTATTCTAGACCTCTAAAGAGAGAATTGCAACAAACTTTTGGTGGGAGAGAATGTTATAAAGTATCTCTTTGGGGTTTTCGCGTATAGTTGGGGTTTTTTTAGTCAGAGAATATTTTTCAAGAACTGGCAACTTTAAAATAATTTTTTAGATGCCTGTCTTCAAACACTGGAACATCACAGCTTGAGTGACCTGTTCACTTTCAGAATAAATTACAAAATTGGTTTCTTTGTATAAGATCACTTAAGCACATGCTTCAGACTGACTAGTCTCTTAAACGAGGTCAGTAACAGAAGTAGCATCTGGGTAGGAACACTCCACCCCTGATTTAAGGCAAGCAAGACAGGAACCACAGTAACATAGCATTTAACAATCATTAGCACAAAATTAATGAAGACTGTGTCTCATTCTTTTTACATAGAAAGGAAAAGCTCTGTTCTCAATAAATCATGTAGATGAGATTTACATCTTTGCCATTGAGTACCAGCTTCTACTCCACAGAATTTGTAGAACAGAATCACAATCTTCACGTTGTTTCATTGTCTGTTCAGTCAATACTTCAGACACTTCTGTTAAAGAACAATGGCTAATGCCTCTGTCCAGGAACTAGATTCTCAAATACTTCTGTTCTAACTTTCACCTTATGATAAACTGCAAAGCTATCACAGACACAACTGAGATGTAATACAGCGCATGACTGCATGCATATTGTAAGAGAAAGACTTAGATGCCACATGGACAGACAGGCCCGGGCATAATTTGTTACACTACTTATACAGTCACTGTACTACTCCTGACAATATCTATACAAAGGGGAGGAAATTAATACACAGTTCTTCCAATAGAAAAAATGCATTTGGGTGAATTGGCAAGTTCTCCAAATGTCAGTATACATTTCTCATAAAATAAAAGCTCAACATCTGATGCTTGTCCAGTACTAAGAATTAAAGATCATCCGCTACTAGGTGCCAGAAATGTAAATATTCCGAGTAACTTTTAGAAGATATCTTTTTAAACTTTTTAAAAGATATCTCTTTTTCTTTCCATGGAGCAGGAATACAGCTGGGGCTGTTTCAATTTAAAACAAGTTCTGAATCACAATGGCCATTCTTACAAATTCCTGTTCTTCAAGCTAAAAATTTCTAAAAACCCTAGCTAGAAATAATAACAAGCTTGGGACCAATTTCCTCAAAAAAACTTAATGGAAATCTTAAGAGCCTGCTCATGCTGAACATTCATAAGCAGTTTTGTTTGATACCAACAGATCCTATCACATTTGATCCATGCAAATTTCTGGCAAACTTCTGCCACATGCTGATATTTAAAATTAAAAGTAGCATAACTAATTTATTATATATTTAACGGAGCCGTTTTTAAAAAAAAAAAAAAATGTTCTTTCATATAAAGTTCGCAAAGAATGCATTTTGTCCCTGTATAAGCCTGCTTCTCTAAAAACAAAGAGCCTTCACTGGTTTCATTATATTTCCCAAATGTTTTACAAACAAAAAAATTAATTTGTATTACAGCAAGTACAGTGAGAAACCAATATCAGATTTTCAGACCGGAGTGGAAAGGACATATTTAGCATGTTTAACAATAGTATGAAGTAGAAGAAAGTAATTAACAGATCAAGAAAGCAGGAAGGGGAAATGAAAGGAAGATAACACACTGCCATTTTCACACACTTTTAGTATAGAGAAGCCTAGTAACAATATACGAAATGTTATCTATACTTAGTTTCTGGGTTTTTTTCATTTTGGGAAGAAAAATAACAAAAAGCTGTCCAGATTGGGTAAACAAAATCACACACAAACACTCCTGCTTCCCAAACAAATACAAAATTCTTCAGGAAAAATACAAAGCCATCCAAGGTGATAAAAATCTAATCCCATTGGGGACAACTAATACAACTCCTCAGAAAATGAGTATTTTTATTACCTGTTCAAGACAGTATTGTGGTTTGAAATCGTTCCAGTAAAAAAATTAAAACAACCACCTCTAAGAATAAGACTAACTGAGACAATCTATTCTGCTTTTTACCTTTCAGTAATGTAACGTTCATTTTGACTAGACCAGTTAATACCATTGCCATTACCAGAAACCTTGATTATGAACAGAATTCTGTCCTGAATTCTTGTCAGGTATAAAATATATTTTATTAAGGAACACAAAATGGAAAGGAAAACTCATATCACAGAGATAGGTAGCAAGCACTCAAGGTTCCTAGTAGAAATTTTTCAGCCTCAAATTGTATTTTACATTAATAAATACCAATCATTACTGACAGTTACTGACAGGGAGACAGGGAGACAGTTGCTTTTGTCTCTTTGTATTCCTTTCGTGCCTGATAAGATGACTTTTTCAGGTTAACTAGCCCAGCAAATGCCTTTTAATATATTAATGCTTGCATGGAAGAAGCTGTGATTTTCCCATAAGGGAGAGCAGGTTTTGATTTGATTTTTCTTCAATTTATTAGTTACCAATCTGTCTGGGAAGTGGATAACACTAAGATAATGTGTGCAATAACTCCATGAACTGAAGACACCAACAAGTCTGAAGATCCTCTGATGCAGGTCTGTTCTTGCTCAGTGATAGCACAATGTCTAACAGCAGCAAGGAAAATACTTTTACCTTCTATACTCATAGCTCTGAGAAAGAAGACGAACTTGCAAGGCAGTATCAAAATGTTTACATTGTCCAAGTATTGAAATATGGCAAATGCTACTCCACAATGGAAGAATAGAAGTTTTCCTAGATATCCTACGATCTTTGCTTTGTCCCTGCTGCTGTGAAACAGGACAGCAAAATTGTTCTTCAAAGTTGAGGTGCAGAGAGTCACTGCAAAAGCCTCAGTTGGTCATCAAAAGGAGAAACATTTCAGAAATTAATCCAGGAAAATACATCTGACATGCCAAATCCACACCAAAACAACAACAATTTCCCTCTGCTTTGTCACCTTCAAACAAGCAATGTTCAAGCAATTTTTATAGCCAAATGCTTGCACTAAAACCAAAATGTTATGTGAAATAGAAATTAAGAAACCTACAATGGTAGCTAATAAAGCTTGGAGAAAAATGCTTGGGTAGAAAGACAGAACATTTTCCAAAAGAAATCATAATCCATATCTACAAATTGCCTTCTTTGTTAGAAATGTAAACACAAGTTAGTCTTTACTCATAGCCATACTTCTAAAATCGTTGTTCTCTGCAAATAACTCTTCAGTTAAATACATAGCGCATCATTTAATACACATTTTCAAATTGGCTTCTCCAGTGTCTTATATTAACAAAATTTACCCATTTTACAAAACAAAATTACATAAGTAAAATCAGAGTAACACAATGGCAAAAGTCTTCTACAACTCAGCACAGCAAATGCAGATTAAGTTCACAGTATGCTTAAGAAGTTCTAAACAATGAGTGCTATGGGCTTTTTGTCTTACCATTGCAAGCTCCTCCTGTAATTCTCTGCACATTTTCTCATTATTCCCTAGTCTCTCAGAGATGTCTTTAATTACCTTCTTCTTTTCCTCAATCTTCTCATTCATTTGCTTGTTTGTGGAGAAACACTCTCTCTCTAATCTGGAATTCAGCATAAAAATATTTTTATCAAAAATACTTTTGTCAAGTGTACTATATACTTTTAAAGATAATCAGTTGATACGACACATATCATGTTAGCACTTCATAGAGCTTCTGAAGTTGCCTTTTTTTAACTGAAGAAAGTTAGATATTCCTTCATAAGAAAGGCTTTTGAAGAAGTGGTTATGTTCTTTTCAGTTACTAATGCTTGTATTAGGTTTCCAGTCATAAATTCATTTGGTCATTTGTACATATCCTCAAAATTACATATAATAAACAAAATTAATCATCTTTTAATTAACACAGTAGCTCTCTTCAGAAAGACCATGTCACATCTTGCACCGTTAAGCCTGACTTCAAATACAAAGCTTGCTCCTGAAGTTTCCACATACCTGACTATATTGAACTCAGAATGGCATGACTTCAAATTTTTCTACTGTCAGACCGTTTCTAAAATTTTAAACAGTTAATCATTCCTCCTAGTACCCAGGAAAAGAGACACAAAGATCCCAGTGTAGCTAAACACAAAACTCAGAAAGCTACAAGGCCAAACAATAGCATAGAAAAGACAGAAGCAGGGACAGGAATCCAAGGAAGAATTTAGGTTTCCTGAGTATGTAGGCACAGTGTCAGGAAAGCCAAAAGTTCACCTAGAATTGATGATTGCACAGGATGACAAAGAAAATGAGATTTTACCACTACATTAAGGTAGAAAAGAAAACATAGACCTGCTTCTATACAGACCAGGTAACTTACCAACAGTGGATAGAGAAGATCACCACACTCAATACCTTTTTTGTTTTAGTCTTCCCTGACAAGGTCTCCTAAGCCTCTTTGGTCAGTAATTGGGCTCGAAGAGGAAAACAACTGCTAACAGTAGGTGAGTATTGAGTCTAGGATTATTTGTGAGAACTCAGACCACAGAAACTGAAGAAGCCAGTTCACCTACTGTGACAAAGCTGGTCAATGTCACAGGTAGGCTGCTCATTATCATTTTTGAAAGGTTGCAAAGTTTTGGGGCATTGCGAAGATTGTCCCTGGCAAATGGGAAAAGGCAAACATCACACCTATTAAGGGCAAAAGGACAAGCCAAGGAACTATAGAACAGTTAGCTTCATTTCTGTTCCAGGAAGGTCATAAAGCAAGTCCTCTTGGAACAAGTTTCTAAGCTTATGAAAGAGAAAAAGGTGGTTGGGAGCAGTCAGTGAGTACTTACCAAGGCTAAATCATTTCTGGCCAATCCAGTTATATACCATGATAAAATGACAAGATCCATGGAGACAAGGCTAGCAAGTAGCTTAAGCATAACTTAACTTCAGAAAGGCTTCTGGCACTGTCTCATACAGTATTTTTATAGCCAAGCGATGACTTCAGTCTAGATACGTGAACTACATTGCTAAAAATTACTTGATGGTAAAGTTCAGATGGTGGTGGCTACTAGCAAAT
This sequence comes from Neomorphus geoffroyi, assembly GCA_033558235.1. Taxonomy (NCBI): domain Eukaryota; kingdom Metazoa; phylum Chordata; class Aves; order Cuculiformes; family Neomorphidae; genus Neomorphus; species Neomorphus geoffroyi. The sequence goes on along the minus strand of JAUMJM010000048.1, from coordinate 26,929,204 downwards.
GGAATACTGTAGGAGTCAGTATTAAAATCTGTTTAAAGTCTTCATCCATCAACTGGATCAGGCCAAGAGTGAAATCTCACCAGGTCTGAAGGTAACAGTGAACTGTGTGGGCGTAGGTCACAATACAATCAATACATTCAAGAGAAGGGCTGCGATTCCCTAAATCTAGCCAGAGAGGAGGAACAGGCTAGCATGAACCTTTTGAGAACCAACAATAAAACGTGCAAAGATCTGAATTTAGGAAGCAAGAGCCACCTGAAGTCACAGAGCTGGTAACTGGTTGGGGAGTAACTAAACTCAAAAAAGACCTGGTAATCTTGGTAGAAGAGCAAGTTAGCCACAAATCAGCAGCACAGCATACAAGGACAGACAGCTAACAGCATCCTGGGCTGTATTAGCAGTAGTATAGCCAGAAGATCAAGGGAAGTGATTAATCACCTTTTATTTGGCACACATCTAGGATAATGATGTGTGTTTTAAGCACACAGTTTTAAGCACACACCTCCCCCATAATACAGGAAAAAAGTTGGAGTGAATGCTCTGGACTGTCACCAACACAGCTAGGGGCTAAAGTTTGTATAAGAACTGAAGGAACTGATTTGTCAGGCTGGAGGAGAGACAACTTCAGGATGTATAACAAGCCCCACGATATCTAAAGAGAAGTCATCAAGAAGATTTAGTCAATCACTCCACAGCCATGTACTGCTACAGGACAAGAGACAACAGTCATAAATCAAATACAAAGAGGTTCAAACAAGAAACTTTTTCCACCTTCATGACAAACAGTTTAACAGGTTCCTAGAGAGGTTGTGTCATCTCCAGTCTTGCAGACTTTGAAGACCTAACCAGATGAAGCCCTGAGCAACCTGATCTCATAGCTGATCCTGCTTTGAGCACAAGGTGGGACTATAGATCTCCTACAATTCTTTTCAATCTGAATTATTCTTTTATGTAACTCTTGGCAGTGGGAATATCTAGGTGTCTCATTTCTTTATCTCTTCTACCACTGCTGCCTAACAAGAATGGAAAGTAAGGCAAAAGGCTCGAAGTTATTCCAACTTTGAAACTTTTGAATCAATATTGTCACTTCAACTTGGACTTATTTTTTACAGTTCAACATATCTTTTTAGCTGATGTACTACTTCATCAGTCCTCCAAATACCAATATGCTTCTTGCTGGTTGGATTTTTTTATCCTTTTAGCTGTAGATAGTTACTTCTTATTCTAAAAGAACAAACTTGCCAGTTTCAGTCCCCTAAAGTAGCTTCTACTCCCACAGCTTTCAGAAACATAGCAAAAGCAGTACCAATTTATTCTATGTCACGCTCTCTCTCTTCAAGAAAAGTAAATTCACATGGAGACTCAAATCCCATGTTGCTTCTAATTTACATAGTGCTACTGGGTTCAGAGCTAATTAATAAATTATGCAACCTAGAAAAGCCTGTTTGCTTGGTTTCAGCTACTACAACCATCTTTTTCTGAGAAAATAAATTCTCACAGCTTTGTATAGCTTCCAACTTTGGTATCATTTAACGCACATCAAGCTCAGCTAAAAAGACATCCAAGTGTTTTAGCACAACAAATTAAAGTCTCCAAGATTTTCCAAAGACTGAGGTTTAAAGATAAACTCCTGGGACTCCTCCAGAAAAAGGGAAAATATGTTAGGAGGCCAAATCATGGTTTAAAAGAAAAAGCCAAGCTCCTGACATTGTCTGGAGTCCAAGGACCACAGCCTTCAAAGGTAAGTAGATCAAAGGCTCTTGTATTCTCTCTGAAGGAATCCGGTGAAAGCAATCACTGATATTCACCAATGTTACCGATACTTGTATGCTTCAAAGAATAAAAAAGGCACAGGAAACAGATGAGGCAGTACACACCCACGCCATATAATTACCTCAAGGGAACCAAGTATATTGATGTTCATCTGAGATAAAGCTTGACCTTCACTATCAATTTCTATGGAGCCCTGGAAAATCAGGTGTTGGGACTAACAAAATCGTAAGGATAGACTGTTCCTGTTTCTTAAAGTTCTTTTAAGAAAAACACCGAACTGCTTAACTATGTTAACTTTCACAGAAAGGTCTGCTTTCTCTGAAATCACAGAAGATAAATTGTTTTCAAAAAATTCAGTTGGCAAAAGCTGCTAGGATTAATTGCCTGAATCAACAGACAATTACAAGTAGTGAAAAATACTGTCTGTATATTGGACCAAGTTCATTCTGATACCAAATTAGCACACAGAAGAGATGCTTTAAGTAGGGACAAAGTTTTTCACACGAAAAAAATCCAACCCAAAACAGGGCAAATGCACTTTCCTAGGAAAGAGATGTTGAACAGAATTATCAAGTTTAGAGGAAAAGCAAGAAGGCTATTGAAGGTTCTTGTGTTTTAGTAACGCAAGTACTTATTTCTCTGTAACCATTAAGATTGAAGTTCCTAATGCAACTGGTACCATAACTAAGAATGGTATTTCCTAGTCTTAGCCAACAACTACATATATTCAGGTTATTTCCTACAGCAATTCCAGAAAAAGAAATATAGTCAAAAAAAACCCCAAAGCTTTCACCAAAAATGCTTTTTATTAGCTTATATTTTATCTCTATTAACATCCCTTGATTCTCAGAACATATTCATTTTAATAATAGAATAATTCATGCCCTAAGTACTCGCATCTCTGTCACTAACATAGAAATAGCAAAGTACACTCCACTAAGTGTTGAGCAGTATGCAACTTAAGACTACTGGAGATAAAAGGTCTTCGCTCATCTGAGAAGCTAATATAGTTCACAGCATGAAATGCACTTACAAAGTACATACTGGATACCACTTTCGGGGACTGGGGTCTAGTGAAATTAAATCTACTAACCAAAATTGTTCTAAAAAATGTAGGTGAGGAACTCATATTTTATGAGCTTTCTATAGGGCTAAAAGGAATCTTCATGAGAGGATCTTGTACTGAAAATTATTACCAAGTACAGATGTCTCAGACAAAATATATCACAGCAATGTTAAAATAAAAATTTGCTAAAACAGAGGAGTACCTGAAAGAACAGTTGCAAGGGAAATCAAAAAGAACAACTAAAAAGAGACAAACAGAAGCATTAAAATGCCAAATATATTAGAAACCTAAGAATCAAATTATTTTACCATTACGTAACTTCCAATGTAAAATATTAAGATTTCTTTCAGTACCTAGTATGTTTGTGTGATGTGAGCTTTACATTTTTGGTGCACATGTAACACAAATATTTGATTGCATTTTTAAAATTCATTTACACAGAATTAACGACTCGATATTTATTTCATATCAAATAATAAAATTAGAGCAGGCAATTTTCCATAAATTTAACCCTTTATTTTTGATTACATCAAAATTAAACATTACCACTGTGTTCAGACTCACATTCATTTTCTAAGGAGCTATAAAAAAAAAAAAACCACAGTGAAGTTCTGCATTTCGAAAGTTAAGTACTTTCAAAAGTCAAAAATATAATTCCTACAAGTCTATCAACAGACAGACTGACTGCACCCTTAAATGTGACAGTATCAGCAGTCCATTAACCTTATTATGTTGAACTTTAGAAGCAAACACTACGATGAGCTTGTTTTCTCTAAGCATGCAAGAGATATAGTTACAGATGTGAGGACATACATGAGCTGCTTGTGCTATTCAAGGGCTAAATTTTGAGCTTGGACAGAAACAAAAGGAAAAAAATTCTCAAAATTGCCAGAAAAAAGGAGTAAATCATTTCTGGGGATCCTTGGAAGCTTAACAGCTCCCTAACTGATTAAAGAAAGCCATGCTATGCTAGCCATGTTGATAAGACAGGAAAAATTCTAGAATGCAATAAATTCCAGCTTAACACGCATTACCGAGAAAACCTGAAAAAGCCCCATGTTTCACTTGAGGATGCCGAATTTGACAATTCTAACCTCAAATACAAAGATGAACAATTAGACCTTGGAAGGACTGAAGAAATGGTCCAAGCACAAGCACTGGAACACCACTAGTTAAAGAAAAGTTTTAAGGCTGAAGAGAAAGATATTATCTGTAATATGATTTTTGTGCATTTTCTAGACCACTCAAACATGGAAACCTACCAGAAAAAAACAAACAACAAAAACACCCACAAAAACCCCCCATGAACCATATTCTTTGTAAGAAAAGGAAGTTACATACAAGAAAGACTCATAAAGTGTGAAGTAGCTTCTTATGTAAAACTACTGATCCAACAGCCAGTTCTCCAAACAAGGCTGTTTTGAACACCAAGGAGCTTTTTTAAAATAAAACAAGAAAAAACCAAATAAAAAGTCAAAACAACGCTAAAGGCCCTCTCCAGTCCAAGGAAAGGCAAAAACTTTGTATTACTTTAGTGTCATATATGTTGCTGCGATAGAACTCATGCTCAAAGGAAAAACAACCAGGCAGGATGAGGCTACAGTTTAATTAACTGGTGTTCTTCTAGGACACATTAGATTACTATTATAATGTATTTCACACATTTCCACACATTTTAACATAAAAATGATCTCTTTTTTTTTTGAGAAAAAAGTCCTGATTTTTTAATTACTCTGGTTTATCTAAATGCACAATCTTACACTCAGACATTTTTTGGCCTTATTTTAATGAAGATTTCTAAGGTGTTTATAATATAGCACGGGTTTTCAACTATGTTAGTAAAAACATCTCTGTAACCATGCTTATAGAAAGAATCTCTCAGGCCCTCAAACGTACTTACTTGTTGGAAAATCAGTTTCCTTTTTCTCCACAACTGCTTGTGTGAACAAATCAACATAAATATCTATGTGTATACACCCATACAATCCTAGACTAAAAGAGATGCCAATTCTTTTTCCAACACATTCTACTAGCTTGAGTGTCTCCCCACACCCCCACTGTGCACCACCCACTTTAAGCCTTCTTAAGCCTCCTCTTAACTTCACCCACTACCATCCTTTATTTACCCACTGTAAATTACACACAACTTCTAGACCAGGGCTATCAAACTCATGTCCCACAGTCCAAATTCAGCCCTCCACCTTATTTTATCTGGCCCGGCACCTTGCTTCTACTCTGCCACAGTGCCGAGCTTCTTGCCCCTATGCTCCAGCCAGTGTGCTAGTCATATGTGCAGCGTGTGACGCATGTTATGCTGCAGGAGCAGGAGAAGAGTAGCAGTCATGAATTTGACGTTCCTGTTCTAGACAGAAGTCTTAAAGATTCATCTAGCTCCCTGAAGTGAAAAGTAATGTTTTCATAATAATGTAAGTGCATACAGAAAAGAAAATCTGTTATAAACCTGACTTGAATGTTTTCCTATACCCCTCCCAAACACTACTGGAGACAGAACCCCATGGTAACTATTATTTTAAACACTTGGCAAATGATCCATAACAGATCAGTTATTTTCTCTACCTACCCATAATACTTATGGCTACTGATATGGATCTGTTATTTGTGGAATGCCATATTCTAAACCTTAGCTTGTTTTAGCAGATTGGTTTAGATTATGTCATCTTCTAGTGAGTGAAAACTAAAGAGAATGTAAACTATAAGCAGTACTTAAGCTGTCTACTAACATTTTGCAATGAATTTAAAAGGTAACTTACATATTGAGTTTTTCCAAGTTCTCTTGGGCATTCTGTTTTTCTCTCTCATATGCATTTTCTACCTCTTTGAACTCTTTCTTGATCATTTCTAAATCTGAAAGAGCTTCTGCTTGGCTGGTTTTTTCCACTTGCAAAGCTCCTTCAAGGTCTCGAATTCTTAACTACCAAGGGACAGAAAACAATTAAAGCAAGTTACAAAAAACTACCATGATCTTTAATGCTGTTCTGTATTCTGTTCTGCTTTACAGGTAACTATATTTTATTAATTTTACATGGAAGTACACACATAGAGAGCACTGAACACATGTAAAAATGTATTAGCATATACAGTTCAAAATGGAGACAAATAGATACACTCACTAAACCCATCTTTTATTCTCTCTATTATTTGTGGTATCTAGAGTTTCCCTTTTTCAGTTATTAATGAAGTTTTCCAGAGGAATTCTAATTTTTAAGTAGACTCATGAAAGCGTGGGATTACCAGTAAAGGCTACACTTCCACTCACCACAAACCACACCTCAAGCATGTTCATGTATATGAAAAAATGAAGAAAAACCTAATGAGTCATTCACCCGTAAGAGATAAGTTTCTAACTTAAATGAATGTTACCCTCCAAGATCCTATCAGAGATAGGAAATTCAGAAAATTTCTTTCCTGTCTACTAGTTTAATCATCTCTTTAAAATATTTAAGTGCCTGTTCATACAAAAGATCATGAGAATAAGAAAATGACTTATTTTTGTTACTCAGAAACTAAGAAAAAAAGAGATACCTAAATCCCTTTTTTTTTCCTTACTTTTTCAATAGTCCAGTGGGAAGGGCTTGGGTTTTCAGTTAGTACGAGATTACTAAGCAGCTGTTACAGCTTTTTCTCGGCTCCTTCTTAAAATAAACCACAATTGCCTTACTGGTTCAAACCACATGTGATACAGTTTAATAATATGAAGACCTAATATTAAGTATATATACTACATTTTTTCATATAATCAGTCTCTACTGGTAAGTGCAAATACCATAACTTTATCTAAAGCTGAAATGTACTTCGAATAATTACATTTAGAACTGTAGTTTCAGGATGCATTAAGCTCTCACACCTAGAGAAGTTGGACAGATGCACTTTATCTCCAAATGTGCCCATACAAAACATAGAGGGCAGGAACATTTGAACAGTAGTAGTGTTTAACTATTGTAAAACATTTCATTTTCCATCACTGTTTAAATGCAAGTAGGAATTCTCAAACTTACAAATGTGACATTTTATTTTATCATTTATTGTAATAACTTTAATGTTCCCTGAAAAGTAGATACTTTTATATAATAGCTATTACAATTTCGACACTTGTTGCAGAAAAAAAAAACCTATTCAGTGTTTTCACTGAAGCAAGTAACTCATCTTGAAATTTTTGGAAGATTGTATTTTTACAACTTCACCAAATGTTTTACTGTAAAATTAGACAAAATATTTAACAAAAAGTTTACCTGGATGATCTCCAAATTGAATTTGGATTCCAAATGGGCTGCTCTCTCTGCTTCAATGTTTTCTTCCAGTTTCTTTATTCTCACTCTAGCTGCCTAAAAGTACATTTTGAAGAAAGTTAAGTCCAAAGCGATGGTAAACATGACACGAAGACTATTGTGCTCATTCAATACTAGGATTCCATACACTAGCCTGACGTATCTGAACTACTTGTGCTTTAGAACTCTAAGAACTCATACCAAGAAATACATATCAAGATAATATTTACATAGCTAGACTATTAAATTTAGTTTTCTATTTAATGAAATTTATATAGCATTACGTTACTGCTGCATTTTTTTGCAATCAAGAAAACTGCAGCTCAAGGCAGAAAGCAGAAAGCCCAAGTTGAATATTTTATCTATTCCCTTACCATTTGCTTCTTCATCAAAGTTGTCACCTGAGGCAACATAACCACACCCTGCATGCTCCAAAATACAATGGAGTATCAACAAAATACCTACACTTCCAGAGAACGGAAAGATGAAGCACAAAGAAAATACAGAATTCCTCAAAAATATATTGGCTGTGGCACCTAATTTCCAATTAAGGTGCCCAGAAGAGATTGCTTTGCAGCCCTAGGCTAGCCATAGTTTTACTACAACAAAAATCTGTAACCTCAGTAATGTTTTAAAGCACTAATCTATTAAAAAAATGTTGTGGTCCTTGAACTGTAAATATTCCATTACATTTTTGTCTAGCAATTATCAGGATGTTCATGGTCTCTTTTAACAAATACTGACTACTATAGTCAGTTACTGCACCTCATTACACAGAAGAAAAACTATACATGCATGCATAGTTTAAGCAAAATTAGATTCTACGAATTCAGCTGTTGAATCTTTCTCATCTATTCTTACAGCATTTAGAATAGCACAAAAATGCAAACGCCTATGCTAAGAACCTGATTGGAAATCTGGATTGCCTACAAAAAGTTAAAGAGTTAGTCCTTATTTTTCCTAAACTTGGAGGTTTTTTGAAGTGTTCCAAACTGAAAAAAATTCTTTCAAGTTACAATAAACATAAAAGCAATCACCAGACACCTATGTCCAGATAAAGGCCCAGAAACAGAATTTCATCTGGAAAAATACTTACACCAAAAGCAGTAATTAAAGATCTGCTACAATGGAAATTTACACACAATTTTAACTACACTGTTTGCTAACAAAAGGTTTTTTCACTTTGACTGATCACTGAATTTAAAAGAAAAAATCATCCCAAAACATCTCAGCTTCAAGTTATATCAAGGAGATAAAGAAAAAGGAATTTTGGAAAACTAAAACAAAGTAGCAAGTATGCAAGACTCCATCTTGATTCTGAATACTTAAAAGAAGAGAGAGAAACATTTAACAGATGTTAAAATAAAAGGTTTCAGCAATAAATTTAAACATTGTAAAATAATACACACACAAAAGGAAAGTCTTTTGAAGCTGATGTCCACGGAAGGCCTACTAAAATGAAGAGGAGCAACAGCACAGAACTTACCAAACCTACTCAACAGTAAGATCTCTCAAGAAGTTTAAACTCTGCCCCTTCCCAGAATTTTCATATGCTTAGAACATACTTAAGGAAAAAAAAAAAAAAATCTACTAATCCTAAACAAATACTCCCACTGTACTTACATATTGTTAAAATCATTACAAAAATAGCTTAAGACTCTTAACAATATTATTCCTTCCAAATATCAGCTCCTACTCCCCTTTGCCCTTAATAGACAATTAGCAAACTACCTCCTGTTTCATTTTGGAAGGACTCCTTAGCCTCAACATCTGTCAACATGATGGTTTTACACAAAAATGCTGCCAACCTAACAACAGTAGTAAGTGAATAATAACTATAAGCAATGTGGATTTTATTTCTTCTTTAGTAACTTTTTAAAAGTCAGCCTGAAACTAATCCTATTTTAAGTTTGAGAAGAAGAACAGAGGCAAAAAACAGTGTGGACGGTACCTATCACATTTGGAGTTGGAAACATAATTTTTAAAAAATAAATTGAAGAAACAGAAGCTTCACTCAGAATATGCCACTGCATACTCTTCAAGAGCCAGAATGCTTTTCTGTCTTTGGCTTGTTTTCTCCCAGCAAACACTGAAATGGTAAACAGAAAGTAAGTGATTCTGCAAATAACGTTTTTAGGCATATAGCTTAATAATTCTCAAGCTTTGTCCTGTGTTTGAGTTCTAAGTCTTATTTCCTGAGCATCAGTTCATCTCAGCCTCTCTTCAGCTTAAAGAGAAGATGCAAGACACTATCAAAATGACTAAATCAACCTCTCAAATGGAGTCCCCTAGAACCATTAGATTTCACCAGTCCCAAGAAGAAAAATAAAAACAGAAGAATAAATAACAGCTTGAGTGAGGACATCTGCAACAATGAAAAAACGAAGCAATCACATTCCCCAAACAAAGCATATAGGTATCAGTTCTTGGTATAGTTCTTTAAAAGTATAGTCTACTTCCTTGAACCGACATGATGGACACTAATTACAAGGACAAGAGACAGAGTCCAAAGGAAACACAAACTTCCAGAAAAATAGAAACTTCAGTCCTAAGAAAATTCTGGGACAATGAGGGAAGAGAGGCAGGAACAAGTAGACACCTTCAAGAGGTCCCAACACAACACTCTTGCTGTCTGAGGCAAGAGCAATTCCATTTAAAAACAGTTGTATTTTCAGATGGTTCATTTGCCTGAGTTGTCACAACTCACTGAAGTATTAACTTGTAGAATTAGCATGCCTATGAAAAGAAGCACCAGGAAAACTAGTGTTTCAGCTGCAGATATTACTGATGATCTCTGGAATGTGAGAAACAGGCTTCTAGTTGAAAATTGAACAGTTTGCCTAGCCTGCTCTAAGAGAGGTCTAAACCCTAGGCACCAACCAAAAAAAAGAGCCTGACAGGTATCCAATGGAAAGTACTCCAAGCGAGTCAACACAGTCCACGTAGGGAAATTAAATTAGCAATCAAAGTATCTATTTGACAGATAAGCATCATCTTACAGATCATATCCCCATTCAAAGGCATCAGAAAATAGACTTGTTCAAAACTAAGGTTTCTTCACAGGGTTAGGAATCTCAATGCTCTATTCTTGCTGTTAAAGATTAGAGTTTGTTTTGTTAAAACTTTGCTTCATACTGGTAGTTTGTTACAATTTTTATTTTTAAAACCTTGTTTAAATTATTTCACTGGACCTTTCAGAAAAAAAAAAGACCTAGGGAGAGAAATAAAGCATATTTTCACACAAGACAAGTCATTGTCAATGATCTGACAGGAACTGCCACTAGTTTCTTGATTGTTAGAAGCTAAAGATGAAGAGTGAACTATGTTCTTCCTAAAAGTCTCAGAAGATCACTCAGGTAAAACTTCATGTTAGTTTAACAGCATAAGCATTTGTCTACCCCCAGAAGATATTCAGATGCTTAAAAGATCCTGCAGAAAAATAACATATGTAAATTCGGCAAGTCATGCAGATGTTGTCTTCATCTGGTGGAGCAATGGATATTCTTTTTCCTGGATTCTATGATTTGACTGCTGAAGCTTGTGGTTCACCATACATCTAGCAAATTTAAACAAAGTCAGAGGCCAGAAAATTAGTGGGAAAACAAAAACTTCATGAGAGATATCTAACCAGCCATTAGCACATAAGCCATGATAAGCAATACAGAGTTATTAAATATAAAGAAATTCAGATTTGCTTAGACTGCTCTAAGGAAAAGAATATTGGAATCATTCTTTATCTAAATACACATCAGCCACAGAATTTGCACCTGGATTGCAAGATGAGTCTGAAGTTTTATTTCAGAAGAACACAGCTGCAAAAAAACCCACTGTATATAAAATCTTGACTATTTTCCTAGTAAAGGTTTAAACAGGCTCTACTGATAATACACACTTCCCTTCACAGTGAGAAGGTGCATGCTCTATCAGTGAGAATAATCCATTACGCACTATGTGAAGGAGAAAAATAAATATCAGGGTTGAGTCTAACCTGTAACACCATACTAACAATTCCAAAAAGAGAACTGGGATGAGGAAAGGAGTTCTGCATTCCTGTCTGACAAACAGAATGGTACCCACATCCTGTTAGACGAAAGGTAAGAATCAGCATCCCTGCTGAACTCTATGTGTCTGAAAACTTTACACAATGCCTTTATAGTAAGAATAAACTGTGTAAAAACAAGTTATAGAGAAAGGTTGCAGCCACAGACACCCAGACTTCAGTCCCTCAACTGGAAGTTAAATTAGAATATTTTCTGGTTTAGCCTGAAAAACTTTTTTCCAGATCTAAGTCACAGAGATCGATCTCAAGACTGGATCCAAAAAGTGGGTTCTCTGGTGGTTACAGTCTTTGCTTATCCAACACTGAAAACTTTGGCTATTCAACAAGATTCAGTCACTCATTGCCTTTCATGTGCACCTAACAGGACACGTGAAGGCAGACATCTTAAATTAAGATAACATGCACAAACCCACGAAATCTCTGCAGTTATCCAAGATACTCATATATTCAGGCTGCCAATTTCAGTCTTAATTTTAAGAACAAATATATCTGGCATCTGTTTCCATGATAGCACAGAGATAATTGTGACCTTTGAGAAACAGCAAATGAAAATGACTAAAAACCTTCAGTGCCAGCCTTAGAACTTGTGGGCAACCACGCTATATGCTTACTCTAATCCGCTAAGGCTCAATCACCTTTTCCCATGCACTGTTGCCTGTCAATACTGATGTGGATTTTAGGAGACATTTTCTGCATGCTTACAGTTTGCAATACCATTTTCCAAAGTGGCCTTTGTGACTTCCACATTTCTCAGCCCCTCACACTTGTTCTAAGTACTGCAATATTTGTGAATACTGGGGCACTCAGTATTGAAAGAATAATTCAGTATCCTACATTTGTGCAATGCCACAGCCACAAAAATGTAATCAGCTGACATTTGCATTTGTCAAAATACTTTCAGATAAGCAACAATGAAAACAATACGAAAAAGAGAAAAGTACGTTTACAGCAGTAACTAAGTTTAGATACAGTAATAAAAGTAATTTTCCTTTTCTCTGCTTCTCTTTAGACCACTTCTGCAAGATTTTTCAGTTTCATTTTATTAAGAGGTTGTCAGGATACTTACACTTCCCCACAGCTGAAGTCCAATCTCTATGTAAAATGCTCAGCCAAGATAAAGTTTTCAGTGAGGAGGACACAAATGTACCTCATACCTGGATCGCTACCTATCCACTCTATTTGTGTGCTCCCATATTCAGACTAAGATTTTACTTCTTCCTACTTAAAAACATTTCCCTATGACTCATATCTCAAAACAGGTCTAGGCACATCTTTGGGATGTGTGCTGACCACTTCCACCTAGTGTTAGAAATGCTGATGCCTCCTGAACACGGTAAGGTGGAGCCATCTCCTGTCCGGATAATAAACAATCTTTTAGTAACTATAAAGTTACTTAAGTACAAACAATTCTTAACCACCGAATTAAATGTTCTCTCAGCTTGATGGAGTGTGGTCAGCCCCCACCACAAACACTTCCTGTATATGGGGCCTAGAGTAACATTTCTTATTGACAGAGGAGCCATGCTTGACCAGGACAACACTGGAAAAATAACTACATTAGCATGGGGGTTACACAACGAGCCATACATTTGATTTTAGGTTAAAAAAAAAGTAAAAACAACTATGACAGCCAAACTGATATAGTTTGGTTGTGTTTGTATAAAGTCCAAGACCATACAAATTTGCAGTGGAGTTGCAGGCGGCAAATCCACTTGAACTTTTCTCCCTTTTTACAGTACCTTGAGGGGAAAAAAGATGTCCCTTTCAGTTCTCATGCGTCATAGGTGCTAAACCCCTTAACAGTACATGACCTGACACTTTTGCTTTATATCTACACACAGACAAGATTTACGGTGTGACTTGTAACTGCCTCCTGGTGAGGGCTACATAAAACAGTATTCAAACCACTTCAGTCTGGCAGTGAGGTTAGAGTTAACAGCCTTCAAACTGGACTTTAATAATCTGATGACACAGAAAATGAGCAAGAAGAAGCTCCTCTCAGATGAAGTCCATTATGTCAGTAGGCTTGCCACTGGAGAAACAAGAACTTTGGGACCACCACAGAGATACCATTATGAAAACTGCAGTCCTTAGAGGTAATACAAGACAGTGGCAGTAGCTAGAATTCCTAGATACCAGTTGTGCATTGTGGAGACACCAGAAAGCAGAAGATTAAGTAAGCGTAAGCCATCAAGAAGTGTGTAGTCATCAAAGACAAAAAGTAGTTTTAAGTTTAACCAGTAGCACTGTTAACTGGCTGAGGAATGTGTCCTCTCTTGCACTGCCTGGAGTTTTTTCAAGCCTTTCTTATGAGAGTTATAACTTAACTAACACTGCAGTATGGGAAATTAAGAACAATAAAGAGGAAAAAAAAAAGAAGTAGGTCTGTGGGTTTGGGGGAATTTGTTTTGGTTTTAGCTGGAACCTAAATTTCTTGTTTCACTTAGATGCAGTAAGAAATTTAATACATGCACAGCCTCAAACTCCTGCATTCTTAAATACAGAGATAGAACACCACACAAATCTTCTTTGCAGTATCCCCATCATAGAAAAAATTACCAAGATAATACAAAATGCCACATTAAGCAGGACATGAAAAGGTCAATATACTTACAGGTAGGGAAGCAGAAATGGACATGTAAAAGTTAAGGGAATGATCCTTAAGTGGTAACCCGAAGTCTCAGAAATATGGCTACATGCTCAGCCTCAGAAATAAAATAGAACAAGTTATGGGACATTTTTCAGGCCACATGAGAAAGACTTTAAAACTGTGAGAGACCTTGAGCTCCAGCTTAGTAAGATTTGGCAGGCTCTAACACATAAAACAAACAATACAAAATCTCTACATTTCTGTGAACAAGACAAAGAGTTTGAAATTTATGAACTAATAATTCTGTTTCTCATGCTAAATTCCACATTCCCCTTTCTTCCACTGTTCATCAAACAGCTTTCCCACCCAGCTTTTTGGCAGTTAGACACACCATAAGACATACTATTTTTATATACAAATCGCTCTATGTTTCCCAAGAAATCAACTTTCCAGAGCAATGGAGCTAAAGGCTAAAATAAAAGACACTGGTTCCAGGAAACTGATTATCATAAATAGTAGTATCTGGATGGATTCAATACAAATACATCAAGAATTTGTTTGACTACTGAATCTTAGGCTGAAGGAGAATAATAATAATAAGGTTCTCCATCTAAATTTTTCTGGTGTGTACCCCACTTCAGAAGGATCCCACGTCCAGGCAATGGTACACCACATAGGTATCACTGCATACTGGAAAGCTAACAGATTAGACACTGTATCAACAGCTATACTGTAACTGAAGGGTCCAAAAAAACCCCTCACCATTATTCTTTCTCTTTATTTCTAATTCTAGAAATTAGAAATGTCCTCGTTTAGACCATGTTCAAAATAATGATTGACTAATGACAATTTTTTTTTAAATTAAATGGAAGAGTGGGCTTTTTTCACCTTCCTTTCTTCATAACATAGTCTATTAGATATAATTCTTTTTTAGAGTGTCTCTGTACAAAACAAAAAAGTTTCTAAATTTCATTACTGAAACATAAATATTCTTATGGAATTCTCCCTCATGTCCAGCAGAGGTTAGTTAGTAAAGGAATGGCTTTGTGAAGTCCAAAAGTTCATTCTCATCAAGTATCAAGAATTAGCGCATAACAAGAGATTAGCTGTTAACTAAAATTACACTACTTGTCACACAAATCATTTTAAGAAGTTTGCTGCCATCAACCAAATGCCCATTAACACAAGGTAATCTGCACAGAAAATTAAGTAAGACATGTCATGCCTCCTGTGTCCATCTTCCCACAAAAAACTAAATTTTAATCCAGAAGCTAAAAATTCCATGAAGACAGATAAAGATATGTAGGGTTGTTTCACAAAAAAAATGTAGGTCATTCTGTCTGGGATGTACTACTTTAAAGCTTTAAAGCTTTTATATCTGAATGGAAATCCATCTCAAATACTGACATCATAGACAAAAATAAAGAGTTGCATTTAACCACAGGTGGTTATCAGAACTTTTTCCACGTTTCTAACATGGGTAATACTTATTCCCATACATTGAGGAGTTTTAAACGCATAGCTAGAACACCACTGAACTAAATGAGAGTAATACCACATGGACAGAATCACCAGGAGATTCTGGCACCTCAGCACACTGTGAAAAGTATTGTCCAGGCTCTAATGCTCTTCTTAATGCCTCTTCCACAACATATGGCAAGAATTTGGTAACTATGAATGTGACCCACAGAAGCTAGTATGCTAGCGAGGCAGCCGTTATGGCAGAGAGACAAAAAGTCTACTGAAAGCAATGTGTTTAAATCCTAGCAATCTCCAGGCTTCACAAAAGTATTTCCTCCCACTACAGAATGCAGCATGCCCTTTTCCAAAGGGCATAGTCCTTTCTTTCAAACACAACTAGAAGGGAAGATGGTGCTCATTTCCCCTCTTTAAACAACAAGTCTGTCCCCAAACATGCCCCCATTTCCTTCCCACAGTCTCCAAACTTCCAATAACTGAGCTAAAGACGTGAAGAGCAGCCTATCTGCTCCCTGTAGTAGAGGTCTTTCCACTCTTTCAACTTGAAGGACAGAGAACACTGTTGCCCGACTGAGCTCCATAAGGTAGGAAATGAAGAGTAATGACAACTTTATAAATCAAAGAGCGGTTGTGAATCTAAGATTTCAAACTAATCTTCAGTATACGTATATTTTCAGGAGAGGATTGTGGGTGAGAGTGCAACTTAAAATAATTTTATTAACCTGAATTTTAAACTTCAGAATGCCTGCAGACCACGGAAAAGGCAGAATAATTTTTACTCCGCAAATTGTGATGCACTTGTAAGATGCTGTTGTCAAACACTCTGGAGTTTTGAGTCCACTCTCCAGTATGCAGTCTACAGAAATCAGTACTGTCTACAATAATCAATATTGAAAGCTTAAAATATCTACTGCTTTTACTTCTTAAAGAACGGAAGTCTTTTCAGAGATGCACATTCATTAATCTCTCTCTGACTTCAAGTGTAGAATGGTTATTATTGTAGGCCCTTTTAGACACTTACACGCAATTTCTTTTGACACGGTAAAGTGAGATGCAAGCTGACTAAAGCATATGCATTTCAGTCTAACTTAGACCCTTTTTTAATTCACAGGAATTTGAACTAATTTGCTTATACTTTCGAATGAAAGAGGCTTCATCACATATTCTCTTAATCACTGCTTAATCATGGAATGGTTTGGATTGGAAGGATCTTAATGCCCATCCAGTCTCAATCCCCTGCCATGGGCAGGGACACCTTCCACCAGACCAGGCTGCTCCAGGCCCCATCCAGCCTGGCCCTGAACACTTCCAGGGAGGAGGCACCCACAGCTTCCCTGGGCAACCTGTGCCAGTGTCTCACCACCCTCAGCGTAAAGAATTTCTTCCTCATGTCTAACCTATATCTTCCCCCTTCCGTTTTAAAGGACCATTCCCCCTCATCCTATCACTACAAGCCCTTGTACAAAGCCCCTCCCCAGCTTTCCTGTAGCTCCTCCAGGTTCTGGAGGGCTGTTATAAGGTCTCCCCAGAGCTTTCTCTTCTCCGGGTTGAACTCCAACTGTCTCAGCCTGTCAAACAGCTGTATTTACAAGTACAACAAAACTGATTTTTCTGTAGTCTGAATATGTTGTTTTTTCACAACATTATTAAAAGATTCAATAAGTTAAAAAAATGTAATAAAAATTAAGCAGCAATAAAAGTATCTTAGCAGACTGTGGTTAATAGGTAGCATTCCCTGACAAAACCATCTCCAGTGCATAGCATTTATACATTTTCAAGGAATCAGTGGTCCCCTTTCAATTTTACAGATGGTGAGTCAATTAAAATATGTAGAAAGATAAATAATTTTACTGTCTTGCTCCTCCTCCTTTCAGCTCATGATTCCTATGTTAATAAAAGCCTCGAAGTCACAAAACAGCCCTTGTTCAAGCACTTGGATGCAAAATCCCTTGTTTTTAAAAAGGGCTTTTGGAACTTCACAGTACACAGCACTTTTCAACTGAAGATAATTGCGTCTTGGCCAATATCTGCAGCTCACAACACCTGACAATAGACTTCTCATACATCTCTTTGAGGGCACAAAAGTCTAGCCTGTTGTCAATGTCAGTGTTTTTAGTTGATAAGCTTTGATCTTCCCTGTAGGAATTTTCTTTTGTACTTCATCTTTAATGCAGGGCTCTACCTACCTAGCAATCAATGTTTTAAACGCTTCATTTGCCTTTAAGGGAAAAATAACAGAGAACCAACACAACTGAAAACTGTACCTCACTCACTTCTTTACGGGCACCCACTACCCTGTATTAATTCTTTAAAATTCATTGCAGAAAATATTTAAAGATGCCTTTGGTAGAAAACTTACATGAGGATCAAGAATCATCTCGTCGTTATGCTTTTTTGTGGTGACAAGCATGCTGCCGAGAAAGTCTTTGTCCAGATAGTACATAAAGTTACTACAACATCTATCAGTGGACAAAGCGTTGAAACTTAGGAGACAACCACCAATTTAGTCAAAGTAGCACATGTACAAGATATTAAAGACTTGAGATTTCTCAGCAAAGGGTGTCACTCAACAGAGACACAAACCAGAACTACCTGTAGCTTCTAAGTCTAGACAGGAAGTGGGTGCAAAAACATCGCTGTGATCTTCCAGAATGCTGTTCTCTCTACCTAGCACAACATCTGGTGACTTACCTCAGCTCCAGCAGATTTTCCATTGTAAATTCACTAATTGTCAAAATCTGTTCTTAAGCCAAAAAGATAGGAAGATAGACAAATTAACAGGCTAGGAAAAAAGTACAGATTTCCTAAAATAAAATTATCCTTGCTTTCACTCTTATATAAATCTTTTCCCATATGCTGTTCAAACATCAGTTTCAAACCAGGCACACAGCTAAGTGGCATTCGCTTGTTCAGACTTTCCTAAGAAACAGATGTCCAACATTTTGTTAATCCAGTACACAAAATTCACTGCCTAACTGGGAGGTTCCATGCCTCAAAAATGAAATTGCTCAAAGTGTCAGTGCTTGTTGAGGCTAATAGCAACAGTCAAAAAGCCCTACTTCAAGTTCTTTTTTAAGTCGCTCCTCTCGTTCAGAGCTGTATTCAAGCTCATTGGCCTGGCACCTCAGCAGCTCAGTACAGCCATTGTGTTCCACCTCTGCATCTTTCATTTTCTTGCGCATATTTTGCAGTGCGTAACTCTGCTCCTAGAAAAAATGAAGCATTAAGAGATACTTTTACTAAGTATTATAGTAAAGAGTTCAAAAGTGGAATACTTTGTGAATGGAGACTGCATTAGACACATTAATAAGTTCTAACATGTTAGTACACATCAACAGAACCACTTACCCAATAACAGACATGGTCTTTGTTGCCCACTAGGCAAAATGTTTCTGTTCAAAAATCACTATGAATGTGGCCTTCTGTGATAATGCTGAAATCAGACCCAATTCCCCAGCGGAAATCTTACCCTCTAAAGAATACAAGGCTGCTCTTCCAGTCTCTTCTCTCTCTGAGCTCAATGGCAATGAAGGAGATGGAAACAAATAAGTGCATTTGATGAAATGCTACATAGGTACAAAAGCTGTACTTTGTTCTGGTTTTATTTGTTAGAACTTGAAATCAAAACAGATTTCTTTAGAAATAGTATAGTATAGAATAATAGACTAAATCTTCATTTCTGGTATTCTGAGAAATATTTTCTTATGTCTAGAAACCGAGTTACTTGCAAAAATTATGTACATGAACACGAAGTTCTCAGTAGAATAAGAAAACTAAGTTCTTCCCCATTTCAATTTCTGCGTTCAGAAGTTGAATCAAGCTACAGGGATAATTACTACCACTACTGGACTCAGCACGTCTGTGGAGTCACTGTTACAAAATCTACATTCACACCACACCAGGCTCGGTGGAAAGGAGCCAAATAATGAACCCCCAGTAGTCTGGCACATACTTAAGCTGGAGATCCCAGAAGTCTCGAAAAGAATAGCTTTTGTCTAGTGGACAGGAATAAGCTTTTCCATAACTAGCATCAGAAACAATCTATAAATCCAGTGATTTAGTTGAAGGACCTTTTGAGACCCAATTTGTTAAAATGGCCTTCTGTGCAAAACACAGAAAGATTACAGTAAAGTCCTCCTGTTCATTCACTCCTATTCAATATCATGGCAAGAGATATTTTCTGAAAATAAACCAGTCGGTCTGCAAATTCTGCGATTACCCTTACATCAGATAATCTTGTTCCTAGAAATTACTAATCATAAGGCATCTGCAGAGCAGGGAGGAGGAGGAGAAAATGAATTATTTATATAGAATGATTCTTCAGAAGACTGAAGTCTGACAGAACCATGTTTATACATGAAGATCAAAGAAATATGAGTCTTTTGCAAAGTTTGGAAAACACTTTTTAGAAGTTCCTCCAGATTGAAGGTAGAAAGTTTTGGCCACTCTAACGTGACAATAAGGGAATCACAATTCTTCTAAAGTGCTAAGTAGCACCAATTAGTAACTGAAAAAAATAAGTTTATTCTCTCTTTTCTTTCATGTGCAGGCGCTGTAGCACCATTTTGTGGCATCGCCTGAAAAAACAGAAAGGAGCGTGTATGTGAAATGTTAAGAAAAAAAATGGGAACCTCACTAAAACAAAATACTGCAAAAATAGTATACCCAGATATGGATCAAATATATGCTATGACTAAGTTCACCTGTAATATCAAGCCAATGTGCACGCTTCTTCCCAACAGCATGCTAAAAAAAAATTTTTAACAATTTTTACAGAAACCTACAGCCACTCCCACTCTCTCCACACTGGAAAGAAATAAATATATTTATCTTTTCAGATATGTCTTTCATACATTAACAAAAGCAAGCTGGGATAAGCTTGCATGAAATAAGCAATACAAGGTTTGTTGCAAAATACTACATCAAGACTTAAAAACATTTTATACTGAAAATGTAATTAACATTAATGAGACTAAAACTGACACAAATACATCAAGCTTATTAAAGAAGTCAACACGAGTTGTAGGATTTCAAAATTTTAAAGATTTTTCCAAACTTTTTAGACTTTGTATGAAACTGTGCAAGACTATCCCAGCAGTCACTGGCACTTAGAAAGTTCGAAGAGAAACATACCTTCTCATGTAAAAAAAAAATATATATATATACACATATAACTGCATGTCATAAATGCACTGACTGCACAGATCTGCTTATGAAAAAAATTGCTGATTTTTTTTTTTTTTTGAAGTCTGTATAAACAACACTATTTCACAAGTACTCTAAGGAAAACTGTTTCTTTGAAGGACAATTATATTCTGACTAACCACAAGGTGATGCTATTGCACTTACTATTAACTCCAACACTATTTATTATGAATCAGATGGCACGCTAAGCAAGCCCAATAGAGCACACTACAAACCTATTGGAAAGTAGAGAGGGTTACTTTCCCTCACGATCTTAGAAACACTTTTTAATAGGTTATGCTGACTTCATTTCCATGCCTACCTCAGCATTTTCATAGCCAAGTTATTACAGTTCATGAAGTGCAGCTTTTCCAACCAAGATTTGCGTACATGCATAGAAACTAATTTCTATGTACATATTAAGACTAAAATTAAATGTGGTTTATTCTAGCTTTCATTTCATAACTCAGAAAAACTACAGAAGTATTTAAAACAGGTCTGTAAATACATTGCACCAAAGACTAGAACACATTTGAAGTCATAATTTATAAACTCTGGCCCTTGTCATATTTATCTACCAATTTTAAACCAATTATGCTTTCAATCAACAACTAAGGCAATCAAGTCCATATTTAACACTTATTATGTATTTTTTATTTGCTGTAATTTTATAACTATACACAGAACATTTAACTATGGCAATGGGCAGAGGAAGAGCTACAAAAGCAAAGAATATAATATAATATAATATAATATAATATAATATAATATAATATAATATAATATAATATAATATAATATAATATAATATAATATAATATAATATAAATAATGGGAAAATATAATGTTTTTACTATTGTAATCATGGTAGGAGTTTACAAATAATAGTGAATCACATTTACATTAGGAGTGAGCAATTTTCTAGCTTTAACACATTTACCCACCAAACACCTGCCTCTGCTAATCACCTTTACTTCTGAACACACATCCATTCACAGAGAACACAATGTCCCAAAAAATCCACCTCTCTTTTTCATCTGACGCCAAACATCACTTGAGGGAGTATACCTCTCCACCATGGCTTTTTTCATACAGGATTAAGCTCACTGAATGTGGCTCCTACAAAACACTGTATAGAACAGAAGACAAGTCCATTCCAAAGCCTTCTCAACCTAACTCAGCCTGCTGTTAGCCATAACTCGAGCCAAAGCTCCTCTGTTAGCTTGTTTTACCTGACAACTTAAAAAAGAAAACTGTATTTAAAAATAGGTTTCTTCATAACCTATAGCTAAACCTAATTTTTAAGCATTGACTTTGAATGAAAACTGAATCACGTTTCTATTGGTTTGAGAAGGACACCTGGCTATCATGTGTCAATCAACTCACGTTTTTGTCAGAAACCTTCTCTTCTCTTGGCTTTCTCTTTGGTTTTTTTTTAACTATTCCGCTATGGTTCTCTTAACTGTTCCTTCAAAGCACAGTTCAACATACCCACAAAATTAATGGGGAGAGTGAAGACGAGGAAACTTCCTTTTTGTCTTTCTTTTAGAGAAAATTCAGTTCAGTTGGATCTTTCACCATCATCAGGGCTCCTGGTCATTATGATAACAACAAAGTGCAACTCCTTCTGCAGCTCATGCACAGAAACATTACATACACACAAACTACCTGATTTCTACTTCAGGTCTCATTGTTACACCTTTCTTTCCAGATCTTGCCTTCAAACAAACAGCTGAAGAGTCAGTATACAGTACGTGTCTGTAATATGCGTAATTAAGGGATTCTCTCTGCCCTGTTTTCTTAAGGGCTGCTCCTATGGGTGCCATATAGAATCTGTCCAACAGCACCATAACACAGTCCAACAAGTAGGTTTCCTTCAGAATCTGGCTATCAAGTTGCCAGGTAAGGGTTGTTTTGTGCCATTCGGGAAGACTGTTCAACACTGTTCTAAGCTTGGAGCTGACAGAGTGGAAAAAAAAGCAGGGCTAATTTTCTACTGCTCAATCAACGCCCAGATCAACTGAGACAAGTCTGCCACAACTTTAAGGGAACTATAAATGAAGAAAATAGGAATATAAAAAAGAAAATGGCTGACTGAATAAAAGAAAGTGAGACTCTTAGTATCAATTTGTACTCTGCATACATCATACAAGCGGAGTCTCTGCACTACACTTTAAAAGCATAAAGAGTATCTATAGCTGAATAGATTCTTGATTTTCCTCATGTTTTAGCAACATAATAATAGACTATTGAATTGCCTTAGATCCTATCAAAAAGATTAAAACTATTAAATTATAGTCGTGTAGTTGTTTGTGTCCCAGTTGAGCAGGTAAAATTTGAGTGTGTTAACTAGACTTCTTTGAAACATGACACTTTTAAAGAGCTTGACTGCACAAAAGAAGTGTATAAAAGTTCATATTGTTATTATTTTTTAGACATTTAATACCTAAGAGATTTATGCATACCAGTGCAACTCAACTTGAAATTACTTTTTTTCATTAAACACAATTAAACACAATTAAAGAAGAATAAAACCCAGAGATGGCCTTATCTGTTTTAGATTATTAGTATTAAATTACTTTTTTCTAACCTAACTGCAGTGTTTCCAACAACAGTCATTTTTCATAAGTGGCATGGAGTGAATCATGTACAATGCATACTTGGAAATCCCTTTATCCTGTTATCACTGAGACTGTGTTGTTTCTGCATTATACAAATCATTTTCATGTTCACAAGCTATTAGATGTCAGGCTGGGGGAGCTAAGAGGGAAAATGGAGTCAGAAGCTAGGCTTTGGTTGTCCCGGATTTTACTAATTTGGCTTTGCACAACTGTGCACTTGCACCTTAATACAACTGTGCACTGGTAACTCAGTTTAGGTGTTTACCAAGAAAATCAGTCACAACACACTCCTTAAAATCAAGAAAGACTGTGACACAGTAACTGCAACTTTATAAAGCTTTATTCTTCAGAAACATTCTGCAATATTTAGCTATTCAAGCAATTTTTTTCCCTAAACCAGAAAAACCCCAACCCATCACACACTTCACACCAAAAAAGTTCCAGCCATCACCTCATGCAACTTTCTGTCTATGAATACATCATACCTGCAAAACAGTTTCTAGTTTGGTTCTTTCCTTAAGGAACAATTCATATTCACTGTTGTAAGTTCTGCGGATATCATCCTTCTCACTTTGAAGCTTTTGCTCTTTTTCTTTCCACTTCTGGTGAGCAATATGAAATGTTTTCTCAGTCTCTGCCACTTTCTGCTGAAGTTTTTCATTCAATACTAATGTTAAGAGAAAAAGAGAAAGAAGATAGGTAGCACTGCAAAGCATGTTCATAAAAAATGTACAATGATCATTAGTTCTTCTGCCTATTATGATATCCTGTGAAACACTGGATTATTAACACTTCCAGCAACAGAGAGCACCACCTTCACTACAAAGACAATCAAATTTTTTGTTCCTGTAGCATCTTTCACACAAGAAGATAGGAATGCTTTAGAGATTTTTATAAATTAAAATTCATCTCCCCTTAGAAAAGAATAAAAATTTGAGATAACTTTTTAAAGTGAGATCTCTATAGGATAGAGGACTTATATTCAGATTTCTACAACATTTGGCCAGCTTATCCAAAAGTCTATTTGATACAGGTACTAGTGTGCATTAACTAACTTTGAGTTCAGTTTAAGTGACAGTAAAGACAGGCACCTGCCCCACGAAAGGGACTACAGGAAAGTACATGGCAGTTGAGCTGGCAAGCAAAGGCTTGGCTTTACCAAGGAAATTTATTGCTCTCAAGAGGCTTAAATCTTCAGACCAGCACGCACCCTGAAATAAGGCAACAGTGTAGATACTGTTCTGCAAAATCTTAAATGTCACAGAAACCTTCATTACCTATGCCTATTTATCTATGCACGTTCACTAGGAACTTTGCTTTGTTTGTATGTATGTGAAAGTACTTTGTATCAGCTTTTCATTTTACTGAACAAAACTGGCTACACTGTTATTTAAGGGATCACTGCTTTCTAACATATTTTTATTTCAAATTCATCTCAGTTTTCCAAAATTTCTTCCAAGTTGGGGAAGGAGAAAACAAAGAGAAGAAGCACATTAAGAGGACACAGAGTATCAACAGACACAATGATAGGAATGGACTGTCAAAATGGTAGAAATAAAGCCTCATTGACGTGGGGAGAAAATACTGAAGAAGACAAGCCGCAAATGAAGTCTTCTGTCCAAGGAACTATGTCAGGGTCACATCAAAGCATCAAATGAGGTGAGGATGGCTCCAAGTCAGCATAAAAACAAGTGGTAAGTTACAAACTGCGAAAGAATTGAGAGGCAACAACATGATGTTTTTACTTCTTTGGCATCTGTCACAGAAAAAAAAAAAGTTTTGAGGAATTTCGGCCAATATAATTTACTGCCAGTTAACAGGCTTTGAATTACTGATTTTGGTATTGAAAGAAACCAACACACACACATTTAGGAAACCATCTCTTGCCTTTGCAAACCTCTCCTACCCTCATTCTGCTCTCCAGTACCCTCACTGCATGTCAGCCTAGTCCCTTCAAGGAGGTCACAGGGAGTGCGGAGCAGACGGCAATCACTGTGCTGTGGTTCCCTTATCAGCAACAGTCCCTTTTGAGTCCTTCCTCTTGGTGCCTGCATGGGTGGTCACTACTTTGACCGTAGACCCCACGCACTCTCTGGTGGGCAGTTTAGCAAATGGTGGTAGGTGGGTTTGCCTGTCATGGAGCTGGCCAGGACCAATTCTGGGCAGACCCAGACCCCATTCCTCCTACAAAGGTTGCCCTGCAGACCCGCACCTACCACCACCACCTGACAGCTGTGCCTCATACAGCAGCAATGAGTTTTCCAAATCATAAAGTGAGTCACAAAATGAGATTTGAAGTATTTTAAAATACATACACACTACTTCTAAACAGGCAAACTAGCACTAAAATGAACATGAACAGAAAGGAACATAGCCTTCCTCTAAGTGAGAAACTAGCAGTTCAAGTCTTCAGCTTGAAATCACAGAGGAATTTCCACAGGAAGAAAAAAATGTGTGCTTCCAGTTTGCAATCCATAAAGTAGGAGTGATCACAAAGAGTGATCTAAACTCTTCATGGAACATCAAAGGCTCAGCAAACTCCCAAATATATCTCCTGTACTAGATTAAAAAGGTATTATACCTACATAGGTAATTAAAAATGTACCTCACTTACAAGTAAGAACAAGAAATATACCTCTGTTGAGAAGGATCAAGGAAGTCTTAGTTTCTGAATATAAAACTAGTAGGAAAAAAAAGCCTAGGAAAAAAGCCTCCTTTCCACATACTATCACAACATACAAGTTCTATCACCTATAAAAAGAGAAATAAGCATGATGAGAAGAAATCGGTCATAAGCAATTAAAAGTTTGAAACCTTTGAAAAGAAGAAAGAAAAAAGTAGCATGATGAAAACTTAAAAAAATATATATGTTGGTTTTTTCTTTTTTTCCTCTGAAACAGAAAAGAACGAACTGCTGGATACAGTGAAAACCAGGATATGGAGACAGCCACCATGACCACAATTCTGTGCAAGGACAGAAGGGAAAGAGGGAATGACAGAAGATAAGGGGCAAGAGGAAAATATGATGATAGGTTTACCATGTTAGTTTTAATTCACAAAAGAGACAACAAGAGTTGTGTCTTCTATGAGAGACAAAGCAGATGGATAAGAGATGTGAAAGATGAGATCCAAGAAAAACAGCAATAACTAGAAAATCTAATTAACTCACTGCTTCTCATTTGTCTTCCTGACTTGAAACTGACTTAGCCTTTGTTCTGGGTTTGCCTTCTCAAAACTTACCTTGCAGTTCCACAAGTTCGTTTTTTGTCTCACTTAACTCCTCTTCTACAGCATACATTTTCAGACGAGCATCTTTTCTGGCAATTGCCAATTCATACTCCAGACTTTGTCGAACAGCCTCTCCTTTCTCAACTTCCAAACGTAGTTTGACTATCTGGCATTCATAATTGGACAGCTAGAAAATAAATTTGTTTCAGAAAACTAGCAACAACACCCCTTCAAAAATGCATAATCCATTACAGAAATACACCTAGAGAATATTTTTTAAAGATATTTTGAATTACATTTATAGCTGCCTACTTATTCCACTTGAATTTGAAATAGTCTTGTAAATGCATATTTATGCGTATTTTAAGTACTTTTACTGGGCTTTTTATGCAAAATGTTCCTATTCCTATGAGAATTTCATGTACCTTGAACATATCCCTCCATTTTCCCTAAAATACACTACCTTAAGAAAATAAAAGTCATAATACTGTCATCTTCATTGCACCTGAAGAAAACACTGCAGCAATAGAAATATTCCACAGGCAATTTTCTGGTAACTTTTAAGAGTTAGAAAAACAGTCATGTCAGGATGTTAGACTACCAGACATTTAAAAACTCACAGCTATACATATGAACATAAAATTCAGTTTACTAATGTTCAGTAGCCAAACAGAATGCTATTAAATAGAAGACAACATGCTAAGAACATAAAAATGCTTCAATATGCCAAAAACTGGGTCCAGAAAATCAAGTTCAAGCCATTTCACACAAGAAGGTGGAAAGTAAAACATATATTTCTTCAGAACACCTATAAAGTAGCCCCATCACTCCAATTATATCATGCACAGGTAACTTGAGTACTTCCATTAGCAAATGGAATAAAAACAACAGTCTCTCAAGTAGTTCATCTGCCTAAAATGCAACCTGACTCTGTGGTGCAAACCACAACAGCAAAATGGTGCAGATCCTTTTGCACACTCAGCCTTCAAATTCTCAATATAAAACGTGGTTTCACTTTTTAAAATCTAGATAATTCCAGGGATCCATTTTATAGAACCACTCCTCATTCGAAGGGGCAATAGCAAAACAAAAATTAGCTGCAGCACAAAAGCAAGCCTTTGTGGGAGAAGCAGGAATCTCTTCGCTTGGGTACACATCTCAATAATAACTAGGTATCAGACAGCAAACTTGGATTATTGGCTGGATTTAGCCTAAAACAGATGAATAAGCACCCACAACAACTGCCCCTAGCAAACCACTAAGAGCAGAATTGTTATCCATAGCAGCAGTAATATTTCTGTACCAGCACAGCTTAAAAAAGGACACCAGGTGTCAGATTGGCATCAGCATTAGTAAATGTGCAAAGTGTTCCTATTAGCAACAAATCTGAAGCCAATTACAACTACTGCTGTACTCAATGCCCATCTTTCCTTACATATACCAGTGTGAAAGCTGATATACAAGCTAAAGAAAAGATTAAATTTCTTATTACTACTTTGTTTCAATACTAGTTTGCTACAACAGCATCAGGGAAAACCTTTATAATGTGGGTACGTTATTTCCCTATGAATGAAGTTCTCATTTAAAAGTATGAAGTTACTGATGAATACATCACCATGTTTGTGTATTATACAATGTTAGAGTCACTGAAAACTGCAAATTTGCACAAGCTGAGACATTCTAAGACCACTAAATTATATCCTAGCTGGATTTGGTGTACATACACAGAAAAACACTGTACCAGGTCGCAAATTACTTCTGCAGAAATAAGATCTTTTTCTGAGGCTAGATTCATGCTGTGAGTTTTATTTATTTGTGTCACCACGCAATTTTATCTAACAAACTGCTGGTAGTGGCAATGACTCCTTTCCCTGCACGCTGCTTGGTGCAACTTTAACTATTAACAATGCCAGCAGAAATGCCAGGAGTTCCTATGAACCGATATGAGAGGCCTGTACAAAGTCACCTTCCTTATTTTTCAGCCTTTGACCGAGCTTCTGATACACCATGCAAGAGTACTATCTTAATGCAAAAAAGATTGCATTTATTCCAAGAGTAAAATAAAGCAAAAGAGTCCTTACTTCTTGATTGTGTTTAATGGTTAAGTCTAATTTTTCCTTTTTAGCTTGACAGAGTTGCTTTCTCAGATCTTCAGCAGGGTACAACTCTAATTCATTACTTCTTCGTAGTAACCGTGATTCACACTCAGCACTACGTGAGCTGCAAAACATGAATGTTTCCAAAACACATAAGTGTGCCCTTTAAGCTTTCGTGCCCCCTCAAGCCAATGATCAGGTTGTGAGCCCAAAGTTCTAAGCATTCACTTAAGTAAAATTATGCCATGCAGTTGTCATTATACCATTGTTCTTTGAGAAAAAGAGGTTATATAGAACTGCTTATTGTGCAAGATGAGATAGGGCAGCAGGAACTTAAAACAGATATGCATTGAATCAGTAAACTTTCAGTATGCTTAAAAACATTGTTCCAATCTCTTACATTAAAATGACTAGTAAAGACTTTGACTATCTTAGACTGAGCAGTAAGGCTCATATTTTATGATGGAATACCATCTCAAAACCACTTCTGCCATTAAACAAATGCACATACGTGGAACAAAAATCACTTTTACACATTTTTTTCTTCAAAGATATGTACATCTAAACTACACACAAGTAACTGATCACAAAACCAATACAAATTAAAGGTCTAGTCCTCTAAACTACCCAGTATCTTCATTTCCACTATTTCAGTTAAAACAAAATCTACTTGAGAGTTAGCAGGATCAGCCTTTGACCACCATTAAGTAATATTAATCAAAATAAGCTTTTATACGTAGGGTAAAAAATTAGTGTAAAAATACATGTTTAACTAAAATAAACCAGTTTAATAATCTTATGCGTGATTACTGTAACTTCAAAATTAACAACTTTTAAATTATTTCAGGAGTTACAAATCAGTTTTCACATTATTTCATCTATGTGAGACTGGCTGCAACAATCAGGTTCTCCACACAGAAGCACAAGTTGTCAGGATCACTAAATACAAAATATACTGTAAAGAGAAACATGATTAAATTAGCCACAAAGCTGGCATTATTTGAAATAGAACTGAACATAGTAAAATAGCTTATCATTGTCTGCATTTTATTTACAGTCTTATTTACAGAAATGAGAGTCTACCTGGATTTAATTATTTGGGTTTTTTAAATAAAAAATTACCACATTACCCCTAGGTTTGTGTACAGGCATCATTAACATTTTCATGACTGAGAACTCCACCTGACAATAAATATTTTCTCACATAAGTTAACTAGTAAAACAGACTCAAATGTCATCAACAAGGGGAAGTGTAATTTAGATCCGAGTGTTGCTTTTAAAGACATTACTAATTACAAAGAATGAAATTTCACTTTTTTAGCTACACCCTGTAACTATATTATCATTTAATAAATACTGTCTATTTCCATTTAAAAACAAGATCAACTTCATCTATAAAATCAGAATAATTGCATATCATCAGTAATTGTTCCACAGGGTGGAAAACATTTTATATATTTAATAAATTTCAGAGACAGGGATCATCAAAACCTACAGGCACTGTGAGAAAACTGCAGACATGGTAGGTAATAGGCTTCAGTGTTTACTAAAGGAGCTATAGCCAAAGGAACCAAGTGACTCAAAGGTAGATGATCAGTAATAAGGCAAGGAAAATCACACATCATTATCTGATGCGTTACTTTCTCTCTTAGGTATTGCAATAAGAAGACATGGTGGCAAGTCAGGCAGGAAATATGAAGGATCTGAACAGTCAGAGCATCTGTAAACCGCATAAAAGGTTGGCTGTGGACATTATAATAGGTTTGGAAGACCTTTATTTTTCTGTGGCTGCGGAAAACAGACAAAAGAAAGTCAAGTCATTCTAATCAGAAATAAGGCAAGAAGTATCCATCTCATCAAGATAGCTAAAAGCCAGACAGCATCACAGTTAGCAAAGCACAGTTTAGGGAGAAAAATAGAAACCCATTTGAAAACTATGAAGAATTAGGGGAAAGAAACAAAGGTTATGGACAGGTTAACCATTTTGTTATAGTGCATGCAGTGGGGAGGTGGCTTCACTTCTTTAAATCTGGTGATATTTAATACTTCGTGCATGGAGAACACAATGTATGCAAGCATGGGAATGAGTACTTTTCGTAAATTAAATAAAAAAAAAACTTTAAATCTCCAAGTAAATGGCATTGGCTTGTATGGCAATCAGCTTTCAATAAAAGTGTTCCTTTTAACTCCTCTATTAATTATCTAGGAAAAAAGAGCACAATGGAGATACCTACACAATAAAACTTATTCAGTGGAAAATTTAACTATATGATTAACTGTTCTACTTAATTGGATCAGTGGGGAAAAAAACCCCACACACAAAGGAGTTATAAAACATGACAAGTAATAGTACATTAGGGACATCACAAGAATGAAAAACGTGCATAAGAGCATTAACACACAACAGCACAACAGTAACTACTGGGGAAAAAAAGCAGTAAATACCTCTTTTAAATAGCATTTTCTGCATAGCTTCTAAACTCACAATGTCATTACGGAAAAAATGAAAATATAGACCAGGAAATTCTATTTTGGTCCTTAGTATAGAATTAAATAAAAAAAAAATTAAAGAAGGGAATATTACTATGTCAACCACTTCATTATTTTATTTGTCTACTTAAACATTTTCAAATAAATAGCCTAAAAGAATTCTTATATTTCTGATATTTTCCTTAATCATCACAGCATCATCAGCACACGCAATACTTAATGAAAGCTTCACACCACCTATTGTAGGCGATTCTTCCTTCCATATTCATGTTACAAGTAGAAGTGCTACAAGTACAAAGCTCTCTGAAGCTTCACTGAAAGACAAAACAACCACACAAAATCCCTGAAAAGTTTTATAGCGTGTATGGAATTTTAATGTTCCTATATATAATTGGCAGTTTTGTGTAATCAGAATTTAAATAGTAACAAATAGCTCTCAGATAAGCAGAATTAATAAAAGTTTACTTTAATTGTGCCAAAGATGAAACACATATTAGGTTATAAAAAGTAAGTGCCAAATGCAGGACTTAAAGCCAACCTCTACCATCTTAGCTAATGCAGAAAACCTTTTTCTTTAAGTCCAGTTCACCATTCCTAACTGCAGACAGGAACTCCCTCTAGCTATAAGTCATGTCTCCTAAGTTGTGTGAGAATTCTTGCACATCGGATGGCCAGTATGCGTGTCTATACTGACATGGCACAGTTTGCAGGGTTAATGCCAGGGTTAATTTCTTCAGTCGAAATTACATAACTTCAGGGATCTAGAAAATAAACCATATGATCCATATTACTAAACTTAAAAATACAGAAGTGGAACTCACCATTTAGCTTGTGTGACAGCAGAGCTGACTGGTGGGAACAAACTCATGATGTCCAATATGCAGTTTTTAAGCCTATTAATTCTGGAGAATGAACATCATCTTCGGCCATATATACTTTTACTTGACAAGCTTCAAAGATTACTCTCTTCTATACCATAAAAGCATTAAAACCTGTAACAGAGACATGCTTAGTTTATTTGGCAACACAATAATCCTAAGGGAGATAAATGCATACAGTAAGATTTTTAGGTAGGTGAATATTCAAGGTTTGCTATCTAATAGCAGTCTTCTAGCCATTTCATAAACCTGGAATCTTATATTGAACATAGTTTTATTGTATTAGATATATTAGATTGAACTATAACTCAACTCACCTTTAGAAGAAAATCACCGATTTAGTATTACTGATAAAAAATCAACACAGGAAACATATTTACAACATAGTCCTTGAAACAAATTCCAAGATATACTTCAAGTTGAATAGCTAACTCATTTGTGAGTTCTTTCCATTAATTAAAGCAAATTAACATGAAGAATAACCTGCGTTAAACAGTTGACACTAACAAGCCATGAAGATTTTCTTTTTAACTCCACAGCAGATGGATATCTTTAGTAAAGTCCAAAACAAGAAACTGCCCAGGACTCCACCTTTATCACCTCTGGCTTGCAGCCACGTTTGCCAGAATATATTTCTATAGTCAGACCGAACTCAGAAGTACTTGGTGTAATACATTAAATATCATAGAATCATAGAATGGTTGGTTTGGGTTGGAAGGGACCTTAAAGATTATCTAGTTCCAGTAGCGGATAATCTGCAGTAGAAATATGGAGAAGAAAAAATGCATTTTCTGCTTCAAACTATAATTTTAACAGAACATGCAGCAAGAACAAACCTATTATTTCCAAGACTTATTTTTTTACAGAAAAGCATAATAACTGCTGCCCAGTGTCATCGTACTGCTTTATATTTAAACACAATTATTTCAAAGTGTCTTCAAAATCGGGTGGAAGATAAGTACATTGAATGTCAACACTCTGCTTTAGTTTCTTAATAAAGAATATCTAGATGTATCATTTCTGGGTTTTTTTAAGATCTACCTATCTGAATTCACCTGGCTACATGTCTTCATAAGCCCCAAAACATACATCTACCACACAGTCTTCATTCACTCTCCTAGAGAAGGTAACACAGCCTTCTTCCCATTCCAGTTGAAAAGACGGTTGAAAACCTCATTTTCAAAGTATAGATGAGTCAGTGGTACAACTGATAGCACATGTTAAGGCCCATTAAAGTATTAGTAACTTGCAAACTAAAGATTCCCACTGCACATTAGAGAAGAACAATCCTAACAGAGTATTTGTAGTACCGTACTCAACAAAGATCAATTGCTGGGATAAAAAGGAAAACATGGCATTAACAAAAAGACTTTCTCATAAATCTGTTTCTTCAATTAAAGAACAGAATTAGATAACTCTACCCGAGAGCCAATAGTTGCAGTGAAATAAAATCTTCTCACAACATAATGAAAGTGTACTGTCACATCCGCATCATTCCAGTTTTAAAACTTAGTGAAATTACTCTGAAGTTACACAGAGAAAAAAAAACCTGCATGTTTTCCGCAAATGCTAATGATTTTGAATATACAACCTTCCTCTTTTAAAAGATGTATCAACAGCGAGGTTATTATCGACAAACGGATACAGTTGAAAAACATGTTATTTCACTTGGGGAACATGTATCCAAGCGGCACAGAAGGGCTCAGAGAAGCCCCATCATTAATCAACCCAGTAGGAGTGTTTGAGGAGTTTAGTAAGATTGATGGGTGCTACCTACAAAACTTGTGTCAGTTTCCTCAGGAACTTCTGAATATGCTTAACCAGCTTTAGCAAGGCCATTGATTTGGATTGGATGAAAGCACGAAATTCTTTGCCGTGAGGGTGGTGAGGCACTGGAACGGGCTGCTGGAGTGCTGGGTGCCCCCTTCCTGCAGTGTTCAAGGTCAGGCTGGATGGGGCTTAGAGCAACCTGGTCTGGTGGGAGGTGTCCCTGCCCATGGCGGGGGGGGGGGCTAGACTAGAGGATCAAATTCGAAGATTCCTTCCAACCCAAACCATTTTACGATTGAGACTATTCCGAAGAAATCAAACCATGTCCTTAGGATGCACCACTTTAATGCATACGAAGCCAGGCCTAAGTAAGGTACCTGCGCTGGAGCCTACAAAAACTCACCAGCAGTTGTTTCAGCTGGAAGAACCACTAGGATTGTGATTAAAGTCCAGGATTTTTACACGAGCTAAAATGCCAAGCCACGCCACCACGCTGACACCGAAGCTGCAGCTGCTGCACCAGCGCCTCGGCGAGGAAGGAGCGCCGAGCTCCGTTGCCACAGTCGGGCACTCCCGTCTGCCGCCTCTGCCGGGGCTGCTGGGGCTGCCGCGAGCGCCTGCTGAGGCTCCTGCAGGCGTTGCGCGGGCTGCCGGCGGCGCCGCCGGGGCTCGCGTTAGGGCGGCTGCGGGCGCTTCGCGACGGCCCGAGCCGAGCGGCCGCCCCCTCCGCCACCACTCCCGCCGGGACGTTAGCGACTCCCTCCCCAACGGCCACTTCCGGCGGCCGCGGCGCCGCGCCATGTCCGGGGGGGCGGGGGGAGGCGACGCGCAGACGGAGTGCGCTGAGCGGGCGGAGCTGAAGGCGGGGGGGCGCCCCCTGCAGCTCCCGCAGCGCGCTCGCGCCTCGCCCTCAGCCCCAGCCCCAGCCCCTCTCGCCCCGCCTCCGCCGTGCCATGATTCCAGCCCTGCGGGAAGCGGTGGCCATCACACCCGTGTTTCGGTAGCATCCCCACGCACCTCTCGTCCCAGCGCTGCTGGTGTGAGGGCACAGAATCACTGAATGCGCTGAGTTGGAAGGGGCTCACAAGGAACATTGAGTCCAACTCCTGTCCCTGCACAGGACAGCCCCAACATTCACACTCTGTGTCTGAGGGCGTTGTCCAAATGCTTTTTGAATATTGTCAGGCTTGGTGCCGTGACTGCTTCCCTGGGGAGCTGTTCCAGTGCCCCACCACCCTCTGGGGGAAGAGCCTTTTCCTCATATTCAGCCGAACCCTCCCCTGGCAGATCTTCCTGTCGTTCCCTCGTGTGCTGTCATTTGGTCATTGATCATGGCATGTCTGCAGCCGGGCAATCCCTGCCTGAATCCACTGGTGAGTGGAAGAAGGGCAACATTGTGCCCATTTTTAAAAGGTGTAAAAAGGATGACCTTGGGAATTAGCGAGCTGTCAACCTTCACCTTGGTGCTTGGGAAGATCATGAAAGAAATCCTATTATCCTATTTTTCCCCATTATCATACAATCATAGAAGGGTTTGGGTTGGAAGGTACCTTAAATATCACAAAATCATAGAATGACCTCAGTTGGAAGGGAACCCCAGGGATCATTTAGTCCTGCCATGGGCAGGTCTCAGATTTTATAACACCAAAAAATCTACAGAGAAATGCTATTTGCAATTTAAATTAAAACACATTTTATATTTATATTTATATTTATATTTATATTTATATTTATATTTATATTTATATTTATATTTATATTTATAAATAAGTCATTAAAATCATTGGGTTTTTTCTTCTAGTTGGAAATCCCCAACAGGAGCAAAATTGCACTAAAGAGAGTTGGGTCCAGCCTTGGCAGAGCAAGAAGCAACTGCTTCACTTGCAGACAGGACACCAGCGTGCTTCTTTGCAATGCGACTTAACCCACACCTGCAGGAAATCAGTTGAACGGTTGTTTGAAAAAGGCAAGCTCAAGACATACAGCTCACAGGAAGAGCTGGTTTTCACCTCCAAAGTTCATTCGTGGCTTGTAACAATGCCTATCAGCGTACTTACCTCTTACTCGAGGTAACAGGTGGCCACGTCACCAGGTGGCAGGTCTGGCTGAAGCTCTACAGATTCTTTCATACAAAATGAACCTGTTTACTAAAAAATGCTGATATAGTCCCTAAAGTTTAATAGCATCAGAATGGCATGTTACTTTCAGATACCAAGTCTGGATTGCAAAATTTTTCCCTTCCGTTGTGTCTATACTTGAACAGTTCGTCTTCAATGTTGCGTTTACAGAATATCTACAAATAAGCCAAATTACACACAAAATATAACTTATTGAAATAATTCTATTTTTCAGTCTTTATTTCAAATTTTACTTTGTTTTCTTTACCTTTAAATAGAGCTTTAGTCACATTAGTTTCTTTTGAAGACCACCCTACTTTGGTATGAAACCAAGTTATCTTCAGTTGCTTCATAAATTTGAAAAAAAAAGTATTTTCATCTGCTCTTCTCTGATTTTAATGCAAGATCTATGGCTTCTGTTTCCTGAGAAATGTTAGATTCAAAAGACTCTTTCCAAAGGCAGAGGAAATGAGAATGTCCTGAAAAGATTCCAAAAGCATTGCTTCAAAATTAAAATATTAACTTACCTGAGATGGCAGTCAAATGTAGCTGTATGACTAAAGAGAGTACTGACTTACCTAAGGGAATCTCTGCAGATTGCCAATTCCTGTTTAACAAAACATTAACGTACATAGGTTTTGAAATGCTTAACAATTTCTCACTTAGAAAAAAACATAAAACTTTATGTATTGCTAAAATATGAATGATCAAGTGCAATGAAATAAAGACTTACATATCTGCTAATGCAGATACAATTTCTACCACTGTCAAACTTTTATCTTTCTGTAAACAATTCTAGATGTGCAGTCAGTCTACCTTAGTCTTATTTTTTTAAAGCAACTTTTGCCCCAAGTGGTCATCCATTTGTTCATAGGAAGAAAGTTTTTTGCCTAATACATTGATTATCTTCTATTTTCTGAGGAGCTCTTGTCTAACCCTGTAGAAACATGGTATTTATGCCAGAGATACGAGCTTCACCAAGTTCTTTGACTGGTTTAAGCCGTTGGAAAACTGCAGTTTGTTCCAGCTCAACACAGATGGAGTGAAGTTTTACAGTTAGTGTTTATAAACAACCATTTTGCATTTAAGGAGAAGAGAGTCTAGAACACATCACAACTTGCTGTGTGGCAACTGCATTGGGTGTCTTGGGCCTGACTTGAGTTTCACTAGGAAATCTGAAAGCCATAAGATCATTCTTCTCACAAGGACTTATCTTTGTGTGCAAAAAGCATAGAAGATAATTGGCAGAAAGCTGGCCTGTAAAACTTATGCAGCAGGTCGCATGCCAAGGATGAGCACTCAAGCACAAAATGGTTAGGTCTGCCCCAGTGAGACCATGTAATTGTTTAAGATGTGCCTTTTTGGGGCACTACTCTTACAGCTTTTTCACAGTATCAGACTATTACAAGGTTGGAAAGGACCTTTGAGATCATCGAGTCCAGCCTATGACCCAACACCAACACCAACTCATCATCTAAACCATGGTACTGAGTGCCTCATCCAACCTCCTCTTAAACACCTCCAGGGACGGTGACTCCACCACCTCCCTGGGTAGCGCATTTCAATGGCCATTCACCCTTTCAGTGAAGAATTTTTTCTTAATATCAAGCCTAAACCTCCCCTGATGAAGCTTGAGACCATGTCCTCTTGTTCTGTCATCGATCAACTGAGAGACCAACCGCTGCCGGACTACAGCCTCCTTTTAGGTAGTCGTAGAGAGCAATAATGTCTCCCCTGAGCCTCCTCTTCTCCAGGCTAAACAGCCCCAGTTCCCTCAAGTTGCTCCTCATAGGGCTTGTGCTCCAGCCCCTTCACCATCCTTGTCGCTCTTCTCTGGACACACTCCAGCATCTCAACATCTTTCTCAAACTGAGGGGCCCAGAACTGGACACAGCACTCAAGGTGCATCCTAACCAGTGCCGAGTATAAGGGGATGATAACTTCTCTAGTCCTGCTGGCTACACTATTCCTGATGCAGGCCAGGATGCCGTTGGCCTTCTTTGCCACTTGGGCACACTGCTGGCTCATGTTGCATATCCTGTCTACCAGCACTCCCAAGTCCCTTTCTGCCTGATTACTCGCCAGCCACTCTGTCCCCAACCTATAGCTCTGCGTGGGGTTATTGTGTTCAAAGTGTTTCTTTGTGCTGGTTTTGGCATCCCTGTTGGCACAGATACACAGTAGTGACTTGCAGGTGGTGCTGTGAGGGGCAAAGCCATGGAGAGCTGACAAGCTAAGGTAATGTTTGACATTGAGGGAGAACTAAAACCAAACTCAGCAAGGCAGGGAGGGGAAAAGACGCTGCTCAGTTTAGAAATCTGGACTGGAGGTCTTTTGTTTTAAGAAAGAAATGTGGAGGAAATCGTGGGAGGCAGGAGATGCATGATGCGCATGGCAAGGAGATCCTCTGACAGGCAGAGATAGGGCACAGTGGCTGAAATGCTGGGAGAGGAGCGAGCTTAATTCTGGCAAGTAAATGATTCATGAGGGGGTAGATATGGAGAACAGACAGTGAGTAATGCAAAATCCCAATTAATAGTAATCCCAGTAAAAAACAAACAAACAAACAAACAGGATTTAATGGCTACTAAATTATGGGTAAGAACTCTATGGACTTAAAAAGAGACTGAAACAATGGATTGCTGGATGCTGGTGGAAGGCAGGACGTGGAGAAAAAAAGGTTTAGGTGTGGAGTTGCTGGGGAACAGTAGCAGCTTTGGGGCCAGCAGCCATGTGGGATGAGAAGCCCGGGAAAATGTGCCCGTCGGGCGGGAGAAACACAAAGGGACGGGACCACCCCATCCGTTCTACAAACGGGGGTGGCGGTAACTCCCCACTCCCAGGCTGCGAGTGGGGCGATGCTCGCGGCTGGGAAGGGCCCCAAGGCAAGCACACGGGCTTAAGCGTCGGTAACGACCGCCGGCGCCAAGGCTGGAGCGCTGCCCGCCAGAGTGAGCCGTGGGGCAGGCCGGGGCGGGAAGCGCATCAGCATCCCGTCGACCCCGGGCCGGGGCCGCAGCGGACGTCTGCTCCCCGCCCCGTCCCCAGCGCTCGGCGGCCCCGCCCCCGCGGCGCGAGGAACGAACCACTCCATGACGGAGAGGGGTGGAGGGGAAATGATGCTCGCTTAGTTGGTCCCTGCCTGCCTCGGGGCGGGCGGTCGGCTTTTCCTCGTGGCGGTGTCTTTCGCCCTCAGCGAGCAGGAGACAGCCGAGCCGCCTTTTTTTGGCGGGGCCCTCACTAGTTTCCGCAGCCCTGACCCCTCCGCACGCTGGTTGGTACCGCCCCGCGCGGCGCGAGGAGGCAGCGCGGCCGGGGCTTACGCCGGCGGTGGTTGGTGCGGGCGGAGGGGGCTGCAGGCCAGCGTGGTGGGCAGCGAGGCGCCAGGCAGTGCGGCTGAGGCGGCGGCGGGCGGGCAAGCAGGGAGGGAGAGAATGAGGAAATGAGGGCGGGCGGGCAGGCGGCCGGCCGGCGTTTCGTTTCCGCGCCATGGCACCTTGTGGAGGGGGCGGGGTGGGGTGGCATGTCCGTGTGGCGGGAGACAGGGCCGGGGGTGGGGTTCGGTCGCGCGGAGAGGTGCCCGCGGCGGGGGTGCGGGCACTGATCCTGGTGGCGCGCGTCGAGGCTCCTCGGGCTGCGCGGCGGCAGCGGGGGGAAGGGGGGAGGAGCGCGCGGCGTCCCTGCTCCGGCCGGGTTCCGCCCCCTCCCCCTCTCCGCCGGCGGGTCTCCGCTGATGTCCCTCTCGTGTCGCCCTTGTGTCCCCTCCCCCGCCCCGCTGTGTTTATCCCGGCAGCGGGACCTCGGGCGGCCGGCAGCGCCTCGGCGGCGGGGCTGGAGCTGCGGAGCGCTCCCTCGGGCCGGCTCGGCTGCGGCAGCGGGCTTCGCGTCGGTGAGAAACCATGAGCCGGGATTTCAAACCCGGAGACCTGATCTTCGCCAAGATGAAAGGTTATCCGCATTGGCCGGCCAGGGTAAGGCACCCCCTTGGCGCCCTCCGACACTCCCTGCCCTCCGCTCTCCCTGCCCTCCGCTCTCGCTCCCTGCCCTCCTCTCTGCCAGCCCCCCACTCCACTGCTGCTGCCTCAGCCCTGTGTGGCACGGAAGGTTCTCAGACACTTGTGGAGAGCAGCGTGGTTAAGCCGTGTGGCGCCTTCAGCCTCCCCTCGTGTGGGGGGAAGGCACGGTAGCGCTCCCACGCTCGGGAACAGCTTCTGAATCCTGTTGTGCATCCCTTCCTCTGCTTGACTGTTCCATTACACTTGTCTGGAGGTCACTGTAAGGAGGAGCCCTTTCTCATAACTGTCAGTTGTCCTAACTTGTATAACTTTGCTTTTAGAAGTGAAGACTTCTAAAGGCTGTGTGGTAACATTACATTGGAGCTGTGCAAGCACCAGACTGCCAAAAATGTTCTCCAATAACTGCTCTTTTTTTCACAAAAGAAAAACACAAAGTTGTAGCAGGATTATTTACTTTTAAAGCCAGGTATTCCTGAAGTGCTTTCTGCAGAATGAGCTAAGTGTATGTGATAAGTTGTCCAGTCCTTTTTCATCTTCTCCCTGCTCCCTTGGAGAAGGCATGGCAATTTGTGTGACTGCTGTAGGTCATTTGACTGTTGTGGAAATGTAGATTAAAGACCAATTATGAGACATATAGCTAAGATGCTGGCTTCAGAATTGCTTTTTTTGTAAGTTTATTGACCTTTCCTTTTTATAGCACTTGATATTTTGGCACATTATCAGGTCATCATAAGGGTAGGAAGTTTTGCTATTGCTGAAGAGGAGATGGTATCTGTAGCACATCATGTCTCTCATTTTAAAGAGAGTGATCATGTGAAAAGGGTTGCTGTAACCCCAGAAGTGTTGTCACCTCCTATTGTTGCTAATTATTCTTTCTGCTGTATTTTTTAACATACAGTTAAAAAGAGATATTGAGGTCTGCTTTACTTCTCTGTAGCTTTGTTGCCTTTTCAATGCTCAACACTTCTTATTTCCCCCTAGACTGTTCTTAACTGTTACTTGACTTTAATTGTAGTCTGTCTTTTCCTTAGGTGGATGAAGTTCCTGATGGAGCAGTAAAGCCTCCTACGAATAAAATGCCTATTTTCTTTTTTGGCACGCATGAGACGTAAGTCCTTGATGTTTAACAGTTGTATTTTTTTTTTCGTTTTAGAATGCTGTGACAAGAAGTTAACAGCCTGTCTGAATGCAGTGTATTTTAAACCATAGTATTCAGTAGCAGACCAGCTCTCCCTAAATTAATCTCTTTTGACAAGGCACACTTCTCTAACATTTTCTATTCTAGGGAATAGTAGAACGTAACCATACCATGTACTCTTCCATTGTCAGAAGCAAAAAGATGAACTTTATAGCCCTGTATATCCTCAAAATTCTCAACAACATGTTTTCAAAGAAAGTGAAACAAGGCTGACAGTAATGAAAGAGGCAGTGTTTGAGAAACAGACAAATAATCATGTATTGATTTTTGGTTTGTTCTTAAGAGAGGTTTGGTGTTGTGGGTGCAAAGTTTTTATAAGATCTGGAGAGAAAAATGAGGGAGTGTGATTAGCTTTATACCTTTCAACCTGCAAAATATTTATCTTTGGGTACTTTCAGCAATGCTAGCATTTTGTAATCATACAGCATTTGCTTGGAGGGACTATGTTTTTTCACTGTTAAATTTGCTTGTAAATATGCTGGGGTTTATGCAGTTCGGCCTTTTGAAAATTATCATGTTACTTTATAGCATGACTGTTTGTCCTGAGACTTCAAATTCAGTGCTGCAGCTGTTGGTGGATTTGGTTTTAGCAAAACAAAAGGCAAAACATCACCTATAATGATTAGATTTTTTTAGTTCTGCTAGTTTTCTTCATAAAATGGCAAATGATATGTAAGTCAGTCAGAGATAGAAGTTGTGTATACAAGTACTCTGTTTCTTGAGTTTTGTGGCAAGGCCTTGTTTTTTTCTTTGTGTTACTAAATGTTTATTTTAATCTGGTACTTTGCATCTATCTTTTAGTAAGGCATATTAAGACAAGGTGCATTGCCATGTTGAATCCAAAAGTAAGACTCTGTATGCTTCGCTCAGTAACCTCTTG
Organism: Neomorphus geoffroyi; assembly: GCA_033558235.1. Taxonomy (NCBI): domain Eukaryota; kingdom Metazoa; phylum Chordata; class Aves; order Cuculiformes; family Neomorphidae; genus Neomorphus; species Neomorphus geoffroyi. The sequence continues at coordinate 26,887,472 of JAUMJM010000048.1, read as the reverse complement.
TGTTTCTTCTCATCTTTCAGTAGATCTTTCAGTGGCTCAGTTTCTGTAGTTTGGGGGATTTTTTTGTATGCATATGTGTAGTTTTGTGGGTAAAGAGAGGTTCCTGGAATTTGATTCAAAGGTGCAAGGTTTTAATTTTGTGGAAATTTTAAACAATGCAGCAGGTTAATTTTTTCCTTAACTCTGCCCTCAGCTGATTTTTTTTTTATTTTTTCTTTTGACAAAACCACAGTATTTCTTTGATCCTGCCCTTGGTAATGTGCATAATTTTGGATTGTACTGGTGTTTTGTGCAGTTGTAAGTTAAGTCCAGGGATGCAGATTGACTGTAAGGAAGCCAAAAATAACTCCTTATCTAAAAGCTTTAAAAATACCTTTGCAAATTTTGAAGAGCATCATGGCCAGTTCTAAATTTAGCTTAGACTTCTAAAAGATGCTTGGATTTGGAAAGGGTTTTTTGTACTATATGTTGGTAAATTGTGGGTAAATATGTGGGTAAATCTTACTCTTCTTGATATTCTTACGAAATAAAGTTTTACTGTGATCTGGTTTCTGTTAGGTTGTAGGTTCAGGGTTACTAAATTTCTGAGATCCATAGAGTATAACAGAAACTTCTTGTCCCTGCTTCAAGCATAATACAAAGTACAGGGTGCTCAGTGACACAGCTGTCTTGTGACATTTGTTTTTAAAGCAATTGCATTATGCTCCTTAGAGTGGCAACAGGTGAAACTCCCATGGTTCTTGATCTTACTCGTTGTTTACTGCAGATACCTGTAATTAATAGTAAGAAGGAGCACATCAGGTAAAAAAAGAACAGTGTTCCATAGCATGAAATCTTGCTTAGTTTTGTAGCTGTAAGTAATGACTTAGTGATCTGTCACAAATTGGGTAGAGGTAATGTTTTTCTGTGCTTTTTCATGGGATTTAAAATAAATTTGGTAAACTCGATCTCCATTGTGCTTCTCACAGTTCGATTTACAGTCTGTACAAGGACAGACACTGTGCACGTTCAGCATGTTAGTAGTCTGTACCTGATGCAAGAAGCAGTTACTACTGCAAGAAGTGGAATATTCTGGTTTAAGCCAAAGTGGGATCTGTTTTCTAACTTCAGCTAAGCCTCACTTCAGTAGCTGTGGTTTTTAACAGTTACACACAGAATGTCCCTATGATAGCATTGGTTTGCTGGGGTTTTTTTAAAAAAAAACAAAAAAACTCTTGAGAAATAATAACATTTTGTGTTAAGCATGGTATGTGCTGAACAGATGTGTCTTCTTCTGTAATCATCTTCATTTATTGTCTTTGTCTTAATGTAAGGTAAGACAGAGAACTGGTACTGTCTGAATTAGTGGAGATTTGGCTGTTGTGAAGTTCATAATAATGTTAAAAGCAGTCCTTGGGAAGTAATATAATGTGCATAAGATTTCTGGGAAATGTTATATATATGCATCTAGAGAGGAAATATATTCTATAACTAGCTTGTGGCTTGTTACCCATGATTGATGGACTAAAGGATGCTTGCTTTCTAAAACTCCAAAAAATCGTAGAAAGTTTATTTGCCAGCATTTTCAGTATCATGCCTTTACAACCTGTCTTACTGTAAGTAGTGGCAATTCGAAAAATCCAGACGATGAGTTTAGTTATACCAAAAAGTCTTCCTATGTAAAGGATGATGTTTTCTAGGTGTTTGAGCGCTTACAGTAGAAAAGGAGGAGCTATGGGGAGAAACAAAACCAAGACTGCCTTGGGTGTGATTCTTACTTGATTTTTAGGAATAATTAATTCAGTTTTACAGATTATTATAAACAAGTACAAAGCTATACTTTGATTGATGTTATTGATTTTCTCTAAATTTTGTCAAAACACAACTAAATGTGTTGCTACCCGTGTCCAGTGAACAGATACACGCTTCTTAAAATGCACTTCAGGAATTTAGTTTAGGTTTGTTTTGCAATACTGTGAGTTTGACATATGAGAAAATTAACTAGGTGAAAAGCTTCAGTTGCTCAGCTCACAGTACGGGTAGTGCTATGCAGGCTGGTTTTGTTGGGTTTCTGTTCTGGGTTTGTTTTTTTTTTTGTCTGACAGAGACACACAGGCCATGTTAAGACCAATGCAACAAGAACAGCTTAGTGGTTTTTTTCAAGTTTGCTTCATCAAGGGAAAGATTGGATAAAAAACTTAAAATAAGTAACTGTTTAAAATTTTTATTTATTAAGTTCAGTAAATCAAGTGATGAGGTCCTGTTGTTGCACACTGAAAAACTATGAAATTAATGCTGAATTTTATAGCATACTTAGAAATATGTGGGCAGTCAGTGTATTCATATATGTGGACAGTCAGTGTTGCTTTTTGGTGTCCAATACACTAATAGTTATTCTTAAATTTTGTATTTTAACTGAATTGTTTTTAATTTAATAAATTTGAAATATTTTCTTTGTTAGCTTAGATCTATTTATTCTTCTTTAAATTGTTCTCTTGCTTTACGTTATCTGGATTCCAGTATTCTTTATTCTTAACATTTAGGCCTGATTTTTTTCCTCAAGGAAGCAATTGCTCTTTCTGTTTGTTTGCAATATAGTCAGGTTTTAATGTTTCTGGTTCAGAGTAGTTGGCTGTCCTATCTTAGGATGCAGCATCAGCTTTTCCATGCCTCAGCACCCTGGGAAGGAGGGGGTCCATGTGTGTGGAGGCAGTAATGGAAAAGCTTGGGCTGTTGAAGGCAAAGGTTGAGAAAGCTAAAGATGCTTATGTAGGAGAATAAGTTGTTGCAGTAGTAATCAATTTCATATCTTAAAAACATTTGGTGCTTCTCACTTGAAAAGACTAAGCATTTAAAAAGTGAAATTTTGTTCTTTTTGGTTCTTTCTCTCTTTAAGGGCATTTTTGGGACCAAAGGACATATTCCCTTACTCTGAAAATAAAGATAAATATGGCAAACCAAATAAAAGAAAGGGATTTAACGAAGGGCTGTGGGAAATAGACAACAATCCCAAAGTGAAGTTCTGTCATCAGCAGGTAGGTTATGCGAAATCTGCAAAGTTTTGTTGGTATACTATTAGGAAAAAAATGCAGTGAGTATTTCCTTGCTGTAAAGTAATGAGTTATTACTGTTGTTCAGCTGCAGGTTAAAGTGATTTTTTTTTTGTTGTTTTTTAATTAGTCTTTAGTATTAATAGCATAAAAGAGATGCAGGGTGTTGTTTCACTGAGGATATCTGTTTATTATAGTAAGCTCATGAGAGATCATGTTGACAGTTTTGAAGCACAAGGCTAGAAGTTTTAACAGTTTTTACAGTACACATCAAGATTTACTGACAGCCGTATATATACTTACTTATTTATGCATACTGGGTCCTGTAGGAAATGCTGCAGTAATAGTAAGAATAATTGTTATCTCCTGGTATTAATTGTTATCCTTACACAACATGCCAGATTGCTGTTTCAGCAGCAATTAATACCTGCTTCATAAGATATCCCACATTACCATGTTTCTAGTTTGAAGGAGAATGTGAGTGAAAAGTTAAGGAGTTTCTGAAGTAGAGTCAAGAGATAAGGTGATTTACACTTTTTCTGCTCCAGGATATGGGAAGACTCTAACCCCCTCATCACAGTGGGAAGGGCCTGTATTAGTAAGGGACAGATGCTTTCTGCTACTGCAAAATACAATTTAGTACACCTTCTCACTTCGCGACAGTTTAGGAGATGCTCTGGACAGCTGAGGCAGTTATTAATCATAAGTGAGTTTTATGTTATCAGTCATACTGACAAGGTGAAAATCTGGGCATAAACATTCAACAGTTAGAAGCTGGTCTAGTATTTTGTTTCACAGTAGGAATCAGTGACTTTAAGCAGTGCTCTGGGTTGCTTTTGTAGCATCTCAGACATTCCTAAATACATTTCCAATTGGAAAGACACAAAACATGGTGCCAAGAGATGCATGCAGTCTGGTTTTAGACTCTAGTAGCTTTTCTGCAGGGTAGTCCTTTCCACCTTTTAAGTTCCATTCAGATGCTTCACTTCACTTTTGATGATAACCCTTCGTTCTGGTTTGAGCTAAAGCAGAATTAATTTTCTAACTTTTCAGCTAAGCCTCGTCTAAGTAACTTTGTATTGAAAGTTACAAGTTTTCAGGCAGTGTCTCTCTCTAGAAATGATAGTGCTTAAAGTTTATTATTATCACCAAAGTAACGATTAATGTGGAGAAAAGCCATTTCTTACATTTGTCCTTGTGGAGATGTGAAGGAAGCCGCCTCAGGAATCAATACACGATCTTCATGGAAGTATGGTATTGTTCCCATTTATTGCCAAGATAGCTCAGATTATATACTGTTTTGCCAGAGTACACGCAGCTAAGCAATTATTATGATTGGTTACAATATAGTGTCTACCTGCCTAACATAACAGTATAATTGGTCCAGCTAGACTACTCACCCGCAAGCACACTTTACAGCCACGCCCCCCCCCCCCCCCTTGCAATTAAACCTTGCGTTCTTTGCATTCTTGTTCTGTCCTTATTGCCTGTGAAACATCCTGGTTCCTCTTCCCAGCTCTATCCAAGGACGGTTCTGAGGCCACTCTCGCCGTAATTGTAGGCAGGGTTGTGCACACAGGCTTCTTGTAATATTCCATGGCCTTGTGCTGCAAGAAAATCCCCTACAGAGATGTTCTTCCTCAGTTTGGTGGAATGCTGCAAGTGAAAGGGGCTGAAAGAGTCTACAGGACAGGTGACCCAAAACTGGTCAGCAGAGTATTCCATTCCTCATACGTCATGCTCAGTATAAACTTGAGGGGTTATGAGGGTCAGACCCTCTTCTTTGATGACCAGCGTCCAATATGGACCTCTTCTGTCTTTTTGCCCCTGATCCTGGATTCATGTGCTCCTGAGTCCGGCTCCTGTGTGCCAATGCGTCCAGACTGAAACTTTTCCCCATGTCTGCTCCGTAGTATCAGTGGTGACATATAGACATAAGGTTGGGTCTAGTTTCATGTATTTTTATATATTTTATTATTACTACTATTATTCTTTCATTAAAGCTGTTTTAGTATTGGTTTCCAACACACAAGTCTCTCTCACATTCCCCTTTCTCTGGGTTGGGAGGGGATTGTGTCCACAAACTGCCTGTGTTGAGCTGCTGCTAAGCCTGGTGCTGGGGCTAAGCCATGGTATTCTTTCATAGGCTCTTTCTGTGAACTCATCTGGTTCTGTCCAGAACCGTTGGGATGGTCTTTGCCATTTTTTTCCCCACTGTTTATTTATTTGGAAAAAAAGAAATTTCTTTCTGCAAGTCATATTTAAAATTACTGGAAGAAGAAACTTCTCTTAGTAAGGATGTTTTAATTGGAGTGTCCAGTTCTGGGCTTCTCAGAACAAGAGATACATGGACATACTGGAGAGAGAGAAAGAGAGTCCCATGAAGCACCATGAAAATAATGGACTGGAGCATCTCTGCTATGAGGAAAGGCTGAGAGAGCTGGGACTGTTCAACCCCATATGGCTCAAGGGTGATCTCATCAATGTATACAAATACCTGAAGTGAGGATGCAAAGAGATGGAATCAGGCGCTTTTCAATGGCAGTGACAGGACCAGAGGCAGTGGGCATGAGCACAGGAAGTTCTCTCTGAACACCAGGATGTACTTTTTTCAGTGTGAGGATGACCAAGCACTGGTACAGTTTGCCCAAGGGTGTGTGGAATTACAATCTTTGGAGATACTCAAAAGTTGTCTGGACATGGTCTTGGTGAGTCAGCTCTGGGTGACCCTGCTTGAACAGGAGAGTTGGACCAGATAGAATAACAGAATAAATGAAGTAACGCAGCAGATTTGCACACTGAATTTTTACTTCAACTTTAGAAAGCCCTTATTTTGACAGCCTTCTCTTTCTGTCCTCTGCTGTGCACTGTTAAAAGCAAGTTTTACTTGGAGCAAATCAAGCCCTTAGGATTTTGCCAGCTGTTGTTTTCATTTGTGGGTAGTTCTTGGTGGTGGTACATGCACAAACAGCTGCATGTATTTGACATTCTGTAAAATAAATCAGGATGTAAACCAGGCAGAGTAATTGTTTCTTGATCCAAAGTAAAGCTGACAGTAAGGGTCTACTTCAGAGGTTCTTTGAGCATCTTTGATCATATGAAGTCAGTCAGTCATGGATCTTGCAATGTTTTTTTCACAAAGCACCACCTTTTTGCTTCAATTCGTAGAATTGAAATGTTACGCACTGTTCTGCTAAGGATTATAGAAAAGATGGAGGGACATCCTGCTCTTCCAAGAAAGAAAGTTGTAGTGATATTTGGATTTAGTTTTACTTGTTTTAGCTTATGTGCTGAAATGAGCTTTATTTCTTCAGTACTTTGCAGAATAACACAGTTCACAGTGATGAGACTTAAGAGGTACCTTATTTCATGCTCTTGAATTAGTTCCCTTGGTGTTTGACTGTTTTATGGCTTTCGTGTTAGTCAGGATGTTGCTTTAGCATCTTATTCTCAAAGCTAGAGAAGCAAGTAGGTACAGCGTCTCCCTCCTAGCAATCATGAAAGGTTGCTTGTTTGATAACGGTCTCTATGGCTGTGTTAATTAACAGCTAAGAGTTTTTGAGGGGTAGGGCTTCTAGATCTTATAATTGGGAAAAGAAAGGAATAAAAGTGCTTGATGTACATGTTCAGACAGTTTTATTAGGAGTTTGTGAGGAAGCTTGTGCCTGTCCTAAAGGTATCTGAGTGGTTGAAATCAGCTTCTGCGCCCCACTTTCCCATCTTTGCCAAAGAGGGGCATGGCACATGCAGCTAAACACTCGTCTCGGGATCTGACACAATTTAGCCAATTCACATTTTTTTACCAGTTCTAGTAATGAGAAAGAAAGACAAGTGAACGCCTGGAGAAATGCACCTCAGCTTCCCTCCAGCCACCTCTGCTACCCTGTGACTGGTCCCCAGCCCCCTCAGCCGCCATTGTGGTTGGTCCCTTGGCTGAGGCGATGGTGGTGCAGGAGCCTGGGACTTGCTCTGGAGTGGCTACTTTGCTTTTGCTATTCCTTGTTGTCTACTCAGCGGCTCAGGCATGAGCACATCCCCGGGCTGCAGTCCCCCCAGAGCTGTACCTGCTTCTGTGAGGAAAGGTAACACCAGGATGCTGCTTGGTGAAGAAGCTGCTTTCCTGATACAGGCAGGGGTGATTGCTGAGGTGCTGGAGATGAATGAGTGTGTCCTAAGGTGCTCCTGGATCTCTTTATTTGATCTGCATACAGTTCTTTGATTTTGAAGAAGATTCTTGGCATTAGCAAAGTGCCATTACTGGGCAGTAGCAGCGAAGACAGTTTAGTTATCAGAGTCTGAACACTGAGGGTGAGTGAGTAATTCTTTGTGGGGCCACTCAGCAGGTCAGGGGGCAGAAAATCACATGGAGATGTTGGCAACACCAGGCTTTTAATTCTGGATACAAGGTGATATTAGAGTGACAGGCTTGTCAGCTTTTCATACACAGAGGGATTCACTTGCCCTTTTGTGTGTGTGTGTGTGCTTTTACTGGGCTGTCTTGCTTTAGTGAAGTCCTGGGGGCCACATTTTCTGTTGAACTACCAGAACTGGCTGGAGTGTTCTGAAAGCAGTATTTATACTTTAAAGATATTGCTTGTAAGTGCTAGTAAGGGAGATGGAAGGCAGAACGGAGCTTGTGGTTTGGGCTTCAATCCAAAGCCTCTTCCTCAGTAGGGGGGGAAATTAAAGAGTCAGGGGAGTTCTGCCAGCTTTGTTTGAGGGAGCTAATGTTTAAGAATGAGAATACTCTTTTTTTTTATTCCATTACATTGTGGATAGCAATTTTGGCATCTCTGTTTTTGTGTTTTTAACTTAATACTTTAGTCTTTATTGTAATTACTTTTTTTTCTGCTCATGTTTTCAGGAACACTCAGTTGGCTCACTTAGGGTTAATAGTGTACTTAAAAATGCATTTCTTGGCAGTAGCATCACAAGTTGTATTTGACCAAAACTGTGGTTATTTTTAATTATATATAAGAAAAGCCTTGCATTGCAGTATTTTTAGCACGAAAATAAGTTATCAAACTTTCAAGCTCTTATGCTGTAATAATGAAAATGCAATTTTAACTGAAAAGTGGAAATCGATAAAATAAAATATGTTTTAATATTTTTGCAATTCTCATGAGGAGGGGTCGTTAGGATGATCCTTTCTTCAGTAATGTACATGTGTCAGAACACCTCTCAGTATCATTATTCTGTAGTTCAGGAAGGAATTGAGGTCTCATTTTTGATGTTTTAAAGTCCCATCCAGCTGTTAGCACACCTATCAAAGAAACTGTTCAAGAAGGCAGTCAGGAGCCTGCTGAGGGGAGTGAAGAAAAAGCAGGAGCCAAAAGAAGAAAATTGTCTATCCCAAAAGTAAGTAAATGAATTAATGTTTTGTTCTACCAGAAATAGTTTAAATCAAAACTGTACTGCCGTGTTTTTACTTAATTACTTTAAACTAATAGTGCTTGACTATTGTAACTCCCTTGCTTTTGCTGCTTCTCAGGCATAAATGCAGTAATACTCTTCTGTATTCCTCTAAGGTGCTGTGCAGGGTTTTGAAGAATAATTTCATTACCTGTCTATATTTCTAGATCATAATACACTTAAATTCATATGATACTTCCTAGGCAGGAGAAGGTGGAAATGATCACCAAGCTCTTAAGTTTCCCTTGTTTTATTGATGACTGTCTAATATCCTAGGCAGGTATGACTGTCTTTCAATTAGAACAGTTCTTTTTAAAAGCCTAGCAGAGCATTAGGTTCTGTCTGGGCCAAAAGGGTTCTTCAGTGTTTTGGCATGAACAGATCAGAAGAATCACTTTGAATTAGGCCACAGTCCTAATGGACTAATTGGGATATAAATGGATGTAAAGGATTTCACAGCTGTATCAATTGAACTCTGAACCAGGAAAGTATCTGTAAGTAATCAGTAGACAGTAGTTTACATACACAGAGTTTAGCGTCTTTGCTTTGTGTCCACATGTTAACAAGATTGTTTTCTCTTTAGATAAATCGTACTCGTACTGAAAAAAAATGCATTTCTGTCTGAAACATCTTGTTTTTGACTTACCGTTGCTGTACACGGTTCATCCTGTAAGAGGTGAACCTTTCTAGCTTACTCTACACATAATGCTACTAGTGTAGCACGCTGCTTTAAACCTTCTCTATCTTTGAATGGGTTTTTTTAATTCATGTGAGGTTATTTTTCATGTAGCATGAAAGAGAATTTGTGTGTCTGTGTGTCTGTTCTCTCAGTGTTTTTATAAGGAGAAAGGAATCCTACAATGTGAAAAACTGTGATGCGGATAGGATTAATACACTGAAATTTTAACAACTCTAACTACTTAAGGGAATTTTACAAAAGTGCTTTTGAGTAGGACAAGGTAATAGTATTAAAGCTGAAAGGATGAACGGAATATCTATAAAAAATGCACGTACATAGGCTGCAAGGAAATGTTGGTTATTTTCAAGTAAATTTTAACAAACTCTTGATCTTTCAAGTCTTAAGTGCTCACCTAAAATTAAAACTAGTATTTAAAGTTTAAAAAACTGACCACAGTTGTGTACTGGTGAAAGTGGTCCTGCCTTAGGCTTTTAATGTGCGCCTAAGAGAGGAGTGTATCAACAGACTGAAAACATTTTCCAGTGAAAAGTACCCTGATGGCTATTAGTATGTTCTCTTTTCACTCTGAATTACTTCTTAATGCATTTTTTTTTTTACTGTATGTTGACTCCCTTTGCAGTTATCCCCTAAAGGGGATAACTTACCTACAGAGGCTGAAACAGAAGAAAAGGAGATGGATACTTCAAAGGAGGATGATCTACCTTCTGAAAAAAACAGCAAAGAAGTATGTCAAAGCTTTTTGTATGCACCAGAGAACATTTTCGTATTATGTTGATTGGTGTAAATCTGTTACTGAGTACTAAGAAACCACATCTGTTACTGCTGTGACAGTGTCAGGAGCTGTTTAATTTACAAGACTTCCTGTGTGTTCATTCATGTTCATACTGAAGCTTTCATCAGACGGGAAATTTCCAGTCTGGCTCATCTGTAAGTTCAGTTGTAACGGGCAGGACAGAGTGCACCTGGAATACCATGTTCTGTTTTGAGTCTCTCACTACAAGAAGGGCATTGTGGTCCTGGAGTGTGTCCAGAGAAGGGCAACGAAGCTGGTGAAGAGGCTGCAGCACATGCCTTATGAGGAGAGACTGAGGGAACTGGAGTTGGTTAGTCTGGAGAAGAGGAGGCTGAGGGGAGACCTTATCACTCTTGTCTGTACAACTACTTGAAAGCAGGTTGTAGTGAGGTGGGTGTTATTCTCCCAATTAACAAGTAATAGGATGAGAAGAAATGACTTCAAGTTGCACCAGGAGAAGGTGTAGATGGGATATTAGGAAATATGATTTCACTGAAAGGGTTGTCAAGCCTTGGAACAGGCTGCTTTGGGAAATGGTTGCGTCCATTTCTGGAGGTATTTAAAAGACATGTAGATGTGGTACTTCTTGGGGATATGGTTTATTGGTGGACTTGGCAGTGCTAGGTTTACAGTTGGGCTAGATGATTTTAAGAGTCTTTTCTAACCTAAATGATTCTGTGATTCTTTGTTTTTTATCACTCTATATTTCAGAAATACTTATTTAGAGGACTAGATTAAGACTTCGAGCAGACTAAAGCATGACTGCATAACTTTTATTTAAAACACAATATTACATAGTACTTATTTTATTTCTTACCTTTTAGAAAAAAATCAGGATTTTAATAATGTAAAACAAGGAAGTGTCTGTATATTACAGGATTATTGTTTAAATTATGTGCCAGAGGCTTCAGTTGTGGAAAAAACTTAGAATAATTTGGTTTTTTAAGACCTTATCAGCATTTTTAATCTTCACAGGATGTGGTGAAAACAAATGATGTTTCTATTCCTAAAGTTGCTAGAAGAGGAAGGAAAAGAAAGGTAACAATGTGTTTAATTACTTCATCTTACTGGAATTTTTGGATGTGATGATACTGGATATTCTTCAATCACAGATTATGCATAAATTGAAGTGCTGAACACTCTTTCCTCTTCTAAAATGGTTGAAAGATCTGTAGGAATGAAAAGTTTTGAGTATGTTTTAGAAGTGTTGATTCTGTTTGAACTTAATATAGAGTAGGGAGTTCCCATATTCTCCCAAACAGTTCATTGCAAATAAGAAAAACTAAGGTATAAACTATTTCTAGACCACTAACAAAGTAGTCTGGTTTGAGGCTCTGAAGAATTTCTTTTAACATCATCTTCACACTGAACTGACCTGAAATATTTCCCTTTTCATGAGGTTGTGATTTTTGTGGTCTCTTCAACCTGGGGAAAACGTGTGTTATTTCGAAAGAGGCAGTTCCAGCTGCACACTCAGTAAATTTGGAAACTTCTCCATATGTAGAAGCAATAGGATAATAATGCGTTTCTAGAAATTTAAAACTGTTGTTTGGCAAGAAATTGGTGCCCTGCTTTTTTTCACATTTGAAATTTATTTTTTAAATTAGGCTGAAAAACAAGTGGAAGCTGAGGAAGCAGCATCAGTGGCAACGACAGCCGTGGCAGCAGCAGTGGCAGTAGCAGCACCTGTGCCAGGGTCTCCAAAAGTAAGCCCCAAAAGAGGAAGACCAGCAGGTAACTTCGAAATAAAGGCGGTTGGTTTCTTTTTTTTTTTTTTTTTACTAAATAAATATCTTAACTAGAATTAGTCAGGGAGCTACCTCTTTCCTCTAAAGTACTACTGAGTATTTTCTCATGCTAAAGGCAGTAGTTGCTAATAGATTATAATGAGAAAAGATATCATCTCAAACTGAAGAGTTTAGGATGTAAATGGATTTACATTGTTAGTATTAATGCTCAGCTCTCTAAATAAGACTTGTTTTCCCTTCTACTTCACTCTTATGAGACCGCACCTGGAGTAGTAGTGTGTCCAGTTTTGGAATCCCCAACTCAAGAAGGGTGTGGAACTGTTGGAATGGGCACCTCTGCTATGAAGACAGGCTGAGACAGTTGGGGTTTTTCAGCCTGGAGAAGAGAAGGCTCCAGGGAGACCTCATAGTGGCATTCCAGTACCTGAAGGGGCTACAAGAAAGCTGGGGAGGGACTTTGTAAAAAGATATGTAGTGACAGAAGAGCAGGAACAGCTTTAAACTGAAAGAGGGAAGGTTTAGATTAGACATTAGGAAGAAGTTCTTCACACTGAGGGCAGTGAGGCATTGGCACAAGTTGCCTAGGGAAGCTGTAGCTGCCCCCTCTGTGGAAGTGTTCAAGGCCAGGCTGGATGGGGCCCTGAGCCGGCTGGTCTGGTGGGAGGTGTCCTTGCCTATGTCAGGGGGGTTGGAATTTGGTGATCTTCAAGGTCCCTTCCAACCCAAGCTATTTTGTTGGGCTAAAAGGCACTGGAGATGCTTTATTCATTCATGCTAAGCCTTGAGCGCTGCAGTAGTTTTCCATTAGCATAACTATCCCACGTCGCTTAACTATAAACACATTTGTGTTTTGCCGTCAGCGGCGCCGGGCTTAACTCTTACCACCTTTCCCATGATCAGCTGGTCACAAGTTTTCTCAGTACTTTGACTAAAGCCGTGGTCTGTCTTCCGTTTCTAAACAATCTTCTTCCCACACCGTTCTATGATTCTCTTCTGTGATTCTATGGGTACAAGTATCGCCTTTAGAAAAGCCGCCTTCTTAGAAGGATGCTGAAAGATAGTCACACAATAAGAGCTCTTCTTGCATTATTGCTCCATGAAGGTTTATATTCATTAAAGGTCTATAAAATGCTTGAATCGTGTTAGAATAACCATGAAACACAAGGGAAATAACTAGTGGGACACAAAGCCTGTAGGTGCAGTTCAGAGGATAGTAAACACAGAGAGCTGGAAAGACTTATTTGAAAAGACATTTTAGGCACTCAGTGTAGATTGATAGACAAATGAAAAGAAAATGTAACTGCTTTTTTTAAAATGTGTAACTACAACCATTTGGTGATAGTTCTGCAGCGCTTTTTTTCTTTCAAAGTAGCAATGATGTAATTCATCTGGATTTTTGTGGTAAGCTTGCATATACTCTTGAATTGATCATTAACTTCTACATCGGAAAACAGCTCTTGTAGAAGTTAAGTACGTCGTATGAACGTCTAGTCAGGGAAGCATCATTTATACTTACCACTATATGCAAACAATATAAAAAAAACTTTTAGGAAGTACAACTACAATTCACTAGATTTAATTACTTTTACCTTGGAAGCTGTGAGTAAATTATGTATTATTTCAGTTCCACTCCCGTTCTCCACCTTCCTGTACATTTACTAAATGTACATTTTTATTATTTGTATGTGTTCTTATCTTTACAACTTTTTTGTTTGTCTTTACCAACTACTGTGTGTAAGAGCAGGAAAGGATCTATAAGAGATGCTTTCACCACGTGTATAAAATTTCTCTAAGATATACAGTGCAGCTTTTTCTGGTGTTTCTATGATGTCTGCATCTCTTGCTTAACAGTGCTCCATGTGGACACCAACAGAAGTTCACATGCTGAGTATTAGGTTTCCTAATTGCATGTTCACTGTGGTATTGGACAAACATTTGAAGGATATAAGTGCCAGGCAGGCAGGTACACTGTTCCTAACAATATACAAATCTGAGGAAATGCAGAGTTTTGCTCTGTACTGCAGTGGTTCTTGACAGTGGTTTGTTAACAAGAAAAGTGATGGAAGCCCCAGTATACATCTAAAAATACTGGCAAACAGGCTGCAAAAATGTGTACACTAAATTACTTCTTCCTGTTTTTTTATTTCAGACTTTCTAATTGTCTAATTTCAGACTTGTTCTTATTAGGCAACGTGTGAAAGAAATCATAACTGCACAGAGTGCAAAAAACCTGTACGAACTGGTAGTTGAAGCCTGTGGCTAATAAAACACCTAATATACCACCAATTAGCTAACAATGCTGTTTACACTATCTCAAAGACATCTTGATTGAAGTTTGGTACTTGCTTAACGCTTGACTTTTTTTATAATAAGAAAGTTAGGGTATATATTTTCATATAGGTGTAGCTTCTGTCTGTTCAATGAGGATATTTTCTCATAGCAAAGGAGCAGACGACGACTGTGGACTAACCTGTTATTTCTGTATCAATACTAGCTTCTGACATAAAGGTTCCAAAACCAAGAGGGAGACCTAAGTTGGTGAAACCACCTTGTCTTTCAGAGAGTGACATGTAAGTTCTGGGTTTTTTTCCCTTTGCATAAAGCTGCTTCACTGTAAACTATGTTGTTCCTTATGTTAAGACTTCAAGGTTAGTACAGAGTTCCTGTAAGCTTTTTTCACCCTCAGTGTTCAGTATGAGTTACTGTTTGCTTTGATATTGTTATTTACAGCTTGGGTAACTAATACATAGTAACTCAGGGTAGCACATTTGTGGAACAAGAGACTTAGAAGAGTTTAACCTTCCAAACTTGTAGAATCTGTGCAAAATTTCTTATATAAATGTATGCTGGGTGAAGAGGAGAAGATATTTATTAGAAGAGGCAAGATCATGCAAAACTTGTGCATTAGCATGCTTTTTTAGAGATTAGCAGATGCGTAGTTTCAGGGTATGTACACCTTATGTAAGTACACTTTACAAAACTAGTTTACAGTGTATGTAGTCCTGGTCCTGCAGACATATATGTGTGTGGAGAACTTCTGAGTATTAACTTTTTGATTTTGGATCCATGTGCATATGTTTAACATTAGCTTTGTTATGACCTCTGTTAATTTCCTTTTTTTGTATAGGTAGTGGGCAGTAATGTTAGACAGTATTTTTTGAAGAGTAAATGAACTGAGAGTGAATTAACTTCGTAATTTTGAATATTCTGTTGTAAAAAACAAACAACAAAATCGACTTCCTGAGTCAGAAGAATGTGGTGCTTTAAAATCACTGTAGATAAAGAATATGATGCCTAATTACTGTTCATGTTTTAGTGTTAATGAGGAGGAGAAGGCAAGAAAAAAAGGGCTGGAAGAAAAACCTAAAAAACAAGGGAAAAAAGATGAGGAAAGTCAGAAGGAAGAAGAGAAATCAAAGAAGGAATATGACAAAAAGGAAGGAAAGAAAGAGACCGAACCAAAAAGGAAAAATGCTGCAAAAGTGGGTTCTGCATCAGCTTCCGATTCTGAAGATGATGGAGAAGAACAAGAAGGTGACAAGGTATAATTTTGTTTTCCTGTTATATTTACTGTAGAGGGAAGCAGTATCCCTGAAGATCTTTCTTGAAGTTAATGGCACATCTTAGTACAAGTTGGAGCCCTGTGGCTGGCTAATATAGACTATATGTCTATATATCTATCTCACTGTTCTATGTGAACGCAAGTTGCAGAACTTCATTTTGTCAAATAATTCTTTCAGGAACTTTGGTATTAAGAAAAGCATCTTTTCTAAGAAACTTTCTTTATTAACAAACGATTTAAATGTAGCCATTATTTTTGTCAAAAGGCTTTTTCCATCTGTGTTCTGGGAACACAAACTTAATTTTCCTTGGGTACATCTGGGAGAATATTTGGCTTGAAATCAAGTTTTTGAAAGGTATGAAGCTGTCCTTGGCTAGTCATTTATGTGTTCATTTTCCCACTGCTCAGGATATTTGCCTTCTATTAGAAATGAAAAGAGAAAGGACTGAAGAAATTTGAAATGTATCAGCTTGTGGAGGTCTTGTATTTAGTTGTAGGCAAAGCCAGCTCTCATCAGGTTGTTCTTGGACATCTTATTTAGTTTTACCTCTACAGAAACAGTGATTTGTTAGCAATCTTGCTTTTTCGGTAATCTAAAGACTTCTTTTCTCATTCCAATCCAAAAATCCGAAATCAAAACAGAAGAAAAAGGGGGGAAGAAGCTTTCAGGCAACTCATAGAAGAAGCGTTGTAAGAGGCCAACACGACAGAGAAGTAACAGAAAGAAAGCGTAAGCAAGAGGAACAGGCAGAATCTGAATTGTGAGTATGTTTTAATGTGATGTCTGCAAGCTGTAGGAGTGCTTTAAAACTTAACAGGAGGAGACAATATCTGAAAAAATTCCAAACTGGTTCATGCTTTGTACTGTTGTCCTGTCCCCTGACCTTTTTTGTCTATTTTGACTTCTTACATGGACAGTAAAAAGCTCCTCAATGCCAATATGGCATTGCTTAATTTCTAGGTTCAGTTCCTCCTATCCTGTCACAATAGAGCAGTCTTCCAGTGACTTAGAATTTCTTGCCAAAGACAGTTGGTGGATTCTCTTTTGAAGAATATCCATGTGAAAAGGAATCACTTGAAAAATGGTTCAGGACAGCCATTCTTTCTTTTGAATATGTTAGATTGAAAACTGGTAGGACCTGTTAAGCCATGGTTATGGATTTTTGATCAGGTTTTGGAATGTATAGGGTTACTTGGAAAACATTTCTTTCTCTGTCTGGCAGAGCACACACCGTTAGGCAGAACAAGTTACAAAATAAGAGTTATTCTACTCTAGCACTGCAGAGCTAGTTTGGTGATAACAAGGAAGTGTACATTCAGAAGATAAATTATCACAAATGAGTCAAGTATAAGGATGGAGAGGAGATCCTGCCAGAAACTTGGAGGGGGGGGACAATAGGAAGAAAACTGACTCATTCTCAAGAGTTGTTTTGCAAATGGGTGGAGAAGCTGCCATCACAAGAACATCCCCACAGTTGGTGGGAGGGTGGAAAAAAGGGAGAACAGGTAAAATGTGGGGAAAATGAGGAGGATAATGGTCCCATTCACCCGTGACAACAAACTTATACATTATTTTACCATCATTACCAAGAATCTAGTTTGTTTGGGTTTTTTTATCCTCTATTGCTTTCTTCTCTTCTTCTTCCTGTCACTTCTTTGGAAACTTAAAACATAATAACTCTGCTTGCCTGTAGCAAACTTAGGTATTTCCAACTCCAGAGATACTAAATTGTCCTTAGCATCTTTGCAGCTCCTACTGTATTGCTATTTAAGTCCGATGTATGCTGATTGATTTCTGCAATCAAACTGTAGTATATTGATTTGGTTATAATAATCAAATCTCTGCATTTAAATACCTGTCATATTTTATGTGTTAGAGAGTAGGTAGAGATTTGTTTCACTAAGATAAAGGAGTAATAGTTAATGAATGCATAATGAATTTAATTATAGCTGATGACTAATACCACAAAACTTAATACTGACAAAAAGAGACTTCTTTTTGTGTTTATCTTCAAATTCCCTTACTAATACACTGAATGTAGGCTGACCTTTTGTTACTTTTCTTATCCGTATAGTTTCTGTTTTCTGGTCTCTGAAGCTAGTTGGTTAATATTTAAGTCTAATAATAGTGCTTTGTACATGGTTCTGTACATACGCAGATTTTACATGTACTGTTTGAATGGCATGAGCTTGTGCTGCCAGTTGAAGTAAAGTAGTTCTTGAAAACCATTGATTCTGTACCTGGATAGAGTGTGACAGAAACATGGAAGATAAGACACATAGGCCTGGATGTTTTACAAATGCATATTACTATGACAAGAAGAAAATGAGTCCCAGAATATTTAGTCATCATAAGCTGAAATAAGCAAATTTGAAATGAGGCTTTGAAATCCCTCAGGAAGGGCAGAGGAATTGCTAAACGGGTTCATGATCTCTGAATAAAGACTTCAAAAGCTCGTTTCAAAGACTTCTGCCTGTCTTCATCTTAACTGAGACAAGTGTTTTGGTTTCTTTTTCTTGAATCCCACTTTTGTTTTCAGTGATACAATTGGAGGAGGAGCCAGGTGATTTCAGTGAACTTAAGTATTTTTCCTTTATTACTAGTTGCTTCAAGAATATTAAAATTATCACCGATACACGTGTGGTCAGTTGTAGGATACTTACACTGTTACAGTTAATTGTATGAGAAAATAAGCCACATAGGAACTGATCATGACTAATTGATGTCTCCATAACTCCCCATGGTAATGTTTAAATAGTTTTACTCCTTTTGTCATCATAATGGTTAATTTCTTGGGAAGTTAGTTCTGTACAATGACATTTTACCAGTTTTTATATGCAACCAAACCAAAATGTGGTTTTTATGTGACTCATTTTTAAAATCCTTTTATTTGCTGCTGCTAGGGAAAACCACCTGTCAGTGTAGAGGATTGATCGGCAGTATCTCAGCCAAATAATTTTCTTAATTTACTTCAGTCTCCAAAACCAGGGCTTGGCTCTTCATGATTTTTCCATGCTGATGTTTTACTGAGATAATATCTCAAAACATTGCATGCCATCTGAAAATTGAGGGTGAAAAAAAAGACTGAAAAACTGATTTTACAACATTGTAAAAACACTTTAATATTTTTGATAGGCAGAGTAAAGAAGAAGGCAAGAAAACAGAAGTTAAGAAGATGGAAAAGAAGAGAGGTTAGTTTAAAGAAGCTAAACAGTATTTTTGGTCATCTTAAGTTTTGAACAGGATTATCTGCCTGGATAAGATAATTTACTGCAAAAGATAGCTTTGGGGTCTCAGTCTAAGATGTTTGCATGACTGCTTCCTTAAGGTCTGTGGAACAGTGTATTCTTGTTCTATGTTCTTTCTTCCATACATCAGAACAGGTCTTCACTGTTCCATTTTACTGTCATTCAAGCTCTTAAACCTCAGTGATCCCTTCTGTGTGTGAAAAAGAAAAGATTTTATTTTTTTAAATCAAATCACTTTAGTTCTTCCCTTCATTTTTTTCCTTTCTGTCTTTTCATAATGCAATAATCTGAGGGACCTCTTGAAAGTATTTAGATACTACCTCATACTAAGCAAGAGGCTTGTTCTTCCTAAGCAAGAGGCTTAGATTCAGATTACTGTGGTCTTGTCTACTAACCCAGACTTGCAAACTGACCATCATAGAGATAAGTCGTTCCTTTTTTAGTACTCCCCTCTTTAAGGGTAATCCAAACCACTGGCTGTAATTTGTAGTTTAGTTCAGATCAAGTGGCATGGACTCCAACCCACCCAGTGTTGCCAGGGGTAAGAAAAAAAGCATCCAAACCCATACAAGATGTGTTGGAATTGAAGAAAACTGGTTGCTTGCACTGTTTTTCAGAATACATAACCACTTGTGTAAGAAAAAATCCCAACAGGCATTCAGCATGCAAATTAGAGATCGACACGTTCATTCCTCTTGCATGCTTGCCTTGGAGCGTGTGTACTGGGAGCATTTTGTTTGGATGGATTTGGACTGTAACTTCAGTCATGTCCAATTTCCTGAAAACACCTGGATGTCCTGTCATTAAAGGTTTTCCAGCTTTGTAACTGTTAGTATTTATTGAAGCTTCCTTCTAGCCTGGTTCACAAGTAGAAGGTAACAGCTGTCTGTTGCAAAAGAAAATTATTTTTAGTTTGTATCTCCCAAGGAGAAAACTGTAGGTTGCCAATAGCAGTCAGTTTTCCAGCTCTGTACTTTATTTCTCTTAGTAAGCCTTGTGGTGTATTTATGTATGTGCCTGCATGGTTATCAGACGTAGAGTGCTTGCCCATGTTTTTTTGCGTTGTGTATTTATAGATTTGTTCAGATTTGTCAAAAGGTTCCTATGAAAACAAACCCAATGTGATTATCAAATACTAATACATACTATTTTTAATCTTCAGAAACATCAATGGATTCTAGGCTTCAAAGGATACATGCAGAAATTAAGAACTCCCTGAAAATCGATAATCTTGTAAGTATTTTTTTGAACTGATTTATGTGTGTAATTCCTTTAGGAAATACTTGATGTGCATATCTGTTTTTAATTAATATTTTGAGAATGAAGGGATTTTTTTCAGTATGAAAAATAACTACTGCATAAATGAGGTTACTACAGACATTAAAAGAACAATGTCAGCAGACATAGCTTTTGTTTGAAAGTACTTGAAAATAAATTATTTACTGGAAACTTTTAGACAAATTCTAACAAATGAAGCATCTGTGCCAGCTCAGCCTGAGCCATGCAGAAGGACAAAAGGGGCATAGTAGTGCCAGAGTCACTGATGCAAGGGATAGAGGACGGAGGCCCCCATCTGCTGATCTCGCTGGTTGTTGAAGGAAGCCTGCTGCTTGCAGGGTGCTCAGATTTGGAACATGACTGACAGAGTCTTGTCTGGCCTTACAGCTATTCATTAACTGCTGCTGATTTTTTTAAGTTGGGCACCAGTGATGTGGTCAGGAAGGACTGGTGAAAATGCATTAAGTGTAACTGCATGAATGGGGGTCGTGGTCAAGGCATGGGGGCCCAGGTGGTGGTCCCTCTCTTGAGGAAAAGGTTTGTGAGGGAATGGATAGGACTGCCAAGAGCTGGCAGGATCCACCCACCTAACTGGGGCAGAAATATTGCTGCCAAAAGTCTGGCTAACATGGTTAAAAAGCTTTAAACTATGAACAGCAGAGAAGGGGGAAGTGAGGAAGTTGTGGAGCGGGGTGGCAGTCAAATGATGCAGGATGGTGTAAACAGAATTGGCCTTGTAATCAACAGAACTCGTTAACAGAACAGGACTAAAATGGCATTACCACAAGCATATGCACAGAAGTGAAGTGCTGGCAGCACAACATTACGAGGAAAGTTTTCTTAATTCTTCTGGAAAGTCAGCCAGCTGGGTGCCTCTTTGGAGTATCAATATACTAATGCATGCGGCATGGGGAACCAACCAGAGGAACTGGACATCTGTCTGCTGTTGCAGGGCTATGGTTTCACTGACATCATAGATGTGGTGGGGTAGTTCATAGGCTGTGGTGTTCCAATGTACGTATACAGGCTTTTTGGGAAGGGTGGGTAGCGGGAAGACAAGATGCAAGATAGTTCTGTGAGACAGCAGTGAGAACGTGTGGAGCTCTGCACTGGGACAGAGCTCAGCCAACTGAGACCTTACAGATCAGGATTAGTGGGCAGACCTATATGGGTGACATCATGAGGATACCTACTGCAGATGACCTGGTCAGGCAGAAGTAAAGGATGAAGTAATCTTGAGGCAATTCGGAACGCTTCCTGTTCAAAGGCTGTGGTCCTCACTAGAGGCTTGAACCATCCTGGTATCTGCTGAAGGGACAACATGGAGATCATACAGCAATCCAGGAAGCTTCTGGAGTGTGACAGCTTCCTAACACAGGTTATTGGGCAACTGACAAGGGAATATGCCCTGTCAGACCTGATTCTTATAAACTGGACAGGGATATGAAGGGTATGGGTGACCTTGGCTACAGTGACTGAGACAGTGGAGTTCAGGTTCCTGGGAGGAGAGATCAGGGTAAAAAGGATCACAGCTGTGGGATTAGGAGAACAGACTTTGGCCTCTACAGGAATCTACTTGGAAGAATCCTTTGAGACACCGTGCTGGAGAGAAGGGTCCAGAGATGTGGCTTACTTCTTGGAATTCTCTCCTTCTAAAGATTGATCCATCTTGACAAATAACCAAATGTCACAGGAGACCTGCATGGATGAACAGAGAGCTCCTGACTATAGCGTAAACGCAAAAACAAGGAACCATACAGGAAGTGGAAGCAGGGACATATGGCCTGGGAGGATGTGCAGACACTGTCCAAGCATGGAGACATGTACTTAGAAAAGCCATTACCTAGCTGGAGTTAAATCTGGGGAAAGAAATGAAGGACAATAAAGATTTGGGGCAACAGGAAGATTGGGAGAATGTGGGCCTGCTGCTGAATGGGGTGGATGACCTAGTGGAAAAAGCGAAGAGAAGGCCGAGGTACTCAGTGCCTTCTTGAGTTTGCTCATATAGTTCTTAAGGAATCCTAGATCCCTGAGACTAATGAAGTCCAGAACAGGAGAAACTTGATGTTCACTGGACAAGGATAAAATCAGGAAGCATTTAAACAAAGTGATACCTGATAGAGAATAAGCCAGATGGTACTGAGGGAGCTGGATGATGTCATTGTGCATCCACTCCATTTTGTTTTTGAAAAGTCACAGTGATAAGGAGGATGTTCCTGAGGACTGGAAGAAAGTAAATGTCACCCTCACCTTCTAGGAGGATCTGAGAAACTGCATGCTAGTCAACCTTAGTCAGTTGGTTGGAAGGTGGTGGAGAAAATCCTCCTGGAAATTACTTCCCATAATCTGAAGGACAGTAAGGTCTATGGGAGTTGTGAGCATGGGTTAATGAAGAGGGAAATCATGCTCGACCAAATTGGCATTCCTCTCTGAGACATCTGGCTCAGTGGATGAGGATGAGTAGTGGATGTTGCTTATATTAAGTTTAAAAAGGCTTTTGACGATGTCTGTCTTAACAACCTCATAGACAAACTGGACTACCTAAGTGGATAGCAAGCTGGACCAAAAACTGGAGGAACTGCAGGGCTGGGCAGTGAGTCCAGCTGAAGGCCACTTACTAGTTATCAATACTGTTAAAACATTTTTATTAATGACTGGGATGATGGGACAGACAAATCTGTAGCAAATCTGCAGATGAGACAAAACTGGAAGGAAAGATCTGATGGGTTTACTGCCGTGGAGAGGGACTTGGGTAGGCTGAAGAAACAGACCAACAGGAACTTCCTGAAGCACAACAAAGATTTGGGTTCTGCCCCTGGGGACAAATAAGCCCATGCACTGGCACAGACTGTGGACAGACTGGCTGGAGAGCAGCTTGTCAGAAAATGACCTGGGCTGCATTTCAATAGACTTGCTAAAACGTAGAAGGGGGCGTTGACTGCCCTCTGCTCAACACTGGTGAGGCACAGTAGAGACATCTGTACTGTAGGGAGCCCAACAAAGGCTCACAAAGATGAAACAGGGACTTGGAGCATCTGTCATATGAAGAGAGGCTGAGAGAGCTGGCAGTGTTCAGCCTAGAGGAAAGACTGAGAGGAGGATCTTCTCCATGTGTGTCAATACCTGAATGGAGTGTGCTAAGATGGTAGAGCCAGACTATTTTGTCCACAACAGTAACTAGTAAGCTATCTCCCTGTCTTTATCTGGGCCCATGAACTTTCTCATCCTGTTTTCTCCCTCTGGCCCTGTTACTGTCTGGCAGGGCATTTGGCTGCTGGCCAAGGCTAATCCATTACAGAGCTAAGTACGAAACATTAATTTTCAGTGTGGCCAATTCTTAAATTATTTTGTGTATGCCAGTGCTTTGTCTCAAAAAACCAGTTGGCCTTAATTTTAGAATACTTTTACTTTACAGCTTAATGGTTTGGCTTAAATAAATCTGAGCCAGATTGTAAATTCCCCTTCTATAATAAGTAAAAAAGAAAACCACAGTACCCTACCAAACCTGTGTGAGGTGTAATGGAACAAATACCTTACAGTACTGGGAAAAACATTGGTTGTAGAGCTCCACAGCAAGGACGCTTAAGTTTATCCTAACTGTATTTATCAAGTAAAGGTGATGATAATTCTGCTGAGCATTGTTGAAGTATGTTGTTGTTTGGGGTTTTTTAATACTTCATTTCCCTTGAGAACAGGAGCAACAACTTTGTACAAGATGCAGAACATTACTATTACCAGAAAATTGAGAACTAAGCCTTACAGAAAGAAGACTTTAGTGGTTATTAAAAATGGGTCAGAAACTCACATCATTACTTTTGGGTGTCCTGCATAGCATGTCATTCATCAAACTTTTAACTGAAAAATCCACGAAGATACAGTTCTGTATATTAACTGCAGTCCACTTAAGGTATTTTGCCACCTTCTCAAGGGCAACTCACTTGGGAAAAATAGTGTATGGAAAAGTCTTGACTAAGGAGAACAGCTTCAAGCACAGAGAGACTAGAAGTGTGAAAGTGGCATAAAGCTTGTGTTTGTATTTTGGAAGTACAAAATTATATTCAAAAATTTAAAATTATTCAAATATCATCTGCCTTCTGTTATGGAAGCAGCTAAAAGGCAACTGATAGCAGTCCTTTGTTTGCAAGTTGGACTCTGTAATTGTTCTAAAATGACTGCATTAACCCGATCAAGAAGAATGTAAGAAGGTATCAAGGAGCATGGAAATGAATTTAGTATGGAAAATTAGGGATCATTAATACGTAAGATAAGGCTTCAAACTAATTTCTTGTTCATATACAGGATGTGAACAGATGTATTGAGGCTCTTGATGAGCTTGCATCCCTTCAAGTCACAATGCAACAAGCTCAGAAACATACAGAGATGATTCTGACTCTAAAGAAGGTGAGATTTGCAATGTTAATAAAAGTAACTTTTGTGTTTTCTTAAACTGATATCAGCTGTATTTGATATTTACCTGTACTGTGTCCATTTCGGGTCCCCACAATTAAAGAACAATGTGGACAGACTGTAGAGGGTCCACTGGAGGGATATGAAGATGATCAAGAGGCTGGAGAACCTACTGTATAAGGAACAACTGAAGGGGTTAAGTCTTCTTTCTTCTGGGAGAAGTCTTGGGACCTCATCCCAGTATTCCAGCACTTCAAAGAGCAGCTGCAAAGCTCTTCACAAGAAACCATATGGAGATGACATGGGGCAGTGGATAGAAGTTGCACCAGGAGAGGTTTCATCTTTATGTAGAAAAGCTTTCCTATGATGACAGCAATCATTCACTAAACTCTTTAGGGACGTGATGCAGTCCCCATCACTGGAGGTTTTCAAAATAGTCAGACAGGATGCTCGATAATGTCATCCAGGCTCCCTTTTCCTGTGAAGGGTGGGACCAGATGATCTTTCAAGGTCCCTTCCTGGGCTGTTCTGTGATTCTGTTATGCTTTGGAGAGTGTATAGGTCTTATCATCTCATTTCATGTTAAGAATTTTTTAAGCACATGATGAAATTACATAGGTATTTAAATACTTAAGTAGAGCTTATTATTACTTTGATTTCAGATTCGGAAATTCAAAGTTAGCCAAGTTATCATGGAGAAATCTACAATGCTATATAATAAGTTCAAGACCATGTTTCTGGTTGGGGAAGGAGACTCTGTTCTTTCCCAAGTACTAAACAAATCGCTTGCTGAGCAGAAGCAGCATGAGGAAGCCAACAAAACCAAAGAACAGTGGAAGAAAGGAACAAACAAAAAAATGGAAAAGGAAAAGGACCAAACAAGTAAGTCATTGTGTTTTTCAGTTTCTTGTCATATAAAAGACTTAGTCTCCATCAGTTTCTGAGGCAGCTTCAAAAAATCCTTGATAAGAAATTCTGCCCAGCTATAGAAACCTTTACGCGTCTGAGTTAAGGATTATACTGCTATAATTTAAGTTTCAAGTTCAAGGGTATAATGTTTTCTATTTTACCTTTACTGTCTGAAGGGAAGGCCTTTTGCAGCAATAGAGTTTTAACATTTTTAACTTTATTACCTTAAAGAATAAAAATATTAAACAAAGTAGAATAATATACCACCTCCATTCCTCAAGTAGCCCTGTACTTTAACTGCTTAATTTCCTTCACCAGCCTCTTCATCATACATGCTGCTGTGTGTAGCAGCAGCTTTTAAATGCTTCAATGGTGCAATGTCAGTAGTTCAAACAGTAAAGAAACAGTTATCATTTAGGGGAGAGAACGCCTTTATGCTCTTGCATAAAGTGCTATTTCAGATTAATCATGAGTGCTTGTACAAGTACAGCGTGATATTGAAAGCTTCCCATAGTAATCATGCTCTATGATAAGGTCGGTTATTAAAAAAAAATGAAATGTAATAGACACTTGCATTTTTATGAAGAGGAATAAAACGAAGCACACACTGTGTTGCAGATTAATTTAAACACTAAATCTAAAATTATTTACATCCTCAGATCTCCACAAAAAATTATATATACTTAGATTTGTTCCCAGGATTCAAGTTCAATCTGGAATAAATAAGTTACTGGAACCAAGGTGATTGAGGATGCCAAGGATTCAGAGTAGCCATATTTAAAATGCCACTGTATTTGTAACTGCTAAAAAGGCAAGGATGATGATAAGATTCAACCATTTTATGGTGAGAAAATCACGTATTCGACACAGAAACTTCCCAAACCAGCTTCGACATAGTGCTTTGTTTTCACGCTTGACAACTGCATGCTATAACTAAGTATATTTACTCTTTAGATACACTGGGGTTTGTAACTTTTATTATATACATGTATTTCTTAGAGCTGAGAGTAAACAAGAATCTGTGGAACCAATAATCTCCAGCTGAAGTATCGGAAATCCCCCCAAATTGTCTGACCCAATTAGAATGGTAAAGAGAATTTCTTAAAGTATATGCTGTCAGTGCTCAGAATATAAATAAGCAATAATCCTATTGCCTGAAGCCTAGCAAGCAAAAGAAGAACTCAAAATCTCACGAAACATACCATGTTGATTTCCCATTATTAAAACTATGGGATGAGGTTCATTACATGGAATTTTCAAAAGTTGAAGCTGTATCAGTTACTGCTTTTTGTACCGTTTCAGCTGCTGCGTATGAAACTGAGGGACAAACAGTTATAGTGTTTGAGTTGTCGAAGACAAATAAAATTTGTGGGGCTCTTCATAGCACAGTTTGCCTGCCTGCAGTACCATTTTCTTTCCATGCCCTTTCATCCTATAGGTTCAAAGGTTCTGAATGGAGGGTCTGAAGCTCAAGACACCAACCAGTCACAACACAATGGAGAGAACAGTGAGGAGAAGAAAGATAAGCATGAAGCTGCCAGTAAGAAAAAGTGAGTTAATAACAAAAGGATGTGTTCTGCTCTAGCAAAATGATGTAGAATGGCAATAGACCTAAGTTACTTAATGATGTTGAGGTACTGTTTTCTTTAGTTTGTTCTCAACTTCAGAGAATGATACTAGCTTCCAAATCTTCTGGTAGAGTTTCAAATGAAAATTTTAAAATTTACCCCACTCACTGCTGTAGTGGAGACTTAAAATTACAGGATGTCCTATTAGGAGAAAAGCACATGTGGTGAGACAGGGCAAAGTATAAGCTTTCTTCTAATTTTTAGGTTACTCAATGTTACTAAGCAAAGGAAGCTTGAATGACACTTTACAGAAACTAATGGGATTCATCAAGGGGTTTTCCTGTGAAATCATGTATTCCATAGCCAGGTCTATTTAGTTCATGTTGTGTAGTCCCTAGAACATAGCTACAAAATTGCCCAAATGCAGGAAAACTGCAGGCTAGAACTTAGACCTGTGAAATTTCAGAACTTTGAATGCTTTACAGAAGTTCATGCATTTACCTTTTCTAAACAAGAAGCCATAAGAGGGCACGAATCTGTCAGGAGGTAAGTGTATAAACCTTAGCCTTGCTGCTGTTTTGTAACAAAAACAACAAGCAGTCACTCTTGTAGAATATGAGAAATACTTAATAGAACTTAGTAAACAATGAAGAAAAGGCCGGGAATTAATAATCCTTGAGCTGAATTGTTTTGTTGAAGTTCTGCTTTGTATTCTCTGAACACTTCTGGACCTCATGCTCTGGGATTCCGCCTGTCCAGCAATATGTATTGAAGCACACTTTCATTACCATCATTGTGCAGGCCAAGGAGAAACTGCAGTTGCCTGGCATTCTTTTGGCTGTCTGCCAGGTTAAATTATACAAATGAGTGGAATATAGACTGTTACTTGGAGTAAGGTAAACTTGAACAGAACAAAACAAAAAAAAACCCTTAAGATGAAAATTAATTTGGTATTTGCTGGGAGGAAGCCTCATAACTACAGGCTTATGGTTGCACAGCTTTCAGAAGTGACATTTGGGAGTTTTCAGCCAGGGATGTGAAATACTCATTTGGACTGAACAAGCAGCATTTTATGGGAACTTCATGAGGCACAGGTTCCTAACACAGGTCACACTGCTTAGCACACTGCTTGCATAGCTGATGTGGCCACATCACACTCACTATGGAACTGGTTCCCCAGGACAGGTTTTTTTCCATGGCTTCCCTCTTTCCTTGTTCCTGCAGAACCTGACAACACTTGTTTTTTGAGTCATGGAGACAGTCTCAATCAGATTGGCCTTTGTGATGAAAAGAATTAAGAACATTTGGGTGCATGCATGACACCTCAGTAGGCACTGGTCAAAAGAAACCATGCAGATACTTCAGATAGTTGTGCAACATGCCTGAAAAAGGCTGTTGAATGTAGTGTCTTGAAAAAGCAACTGTGAGGCAAAAGAATATATTTTTTTTAATACTTAAGTACTTCTGATTCTCTATGTAAAACTTGCACATGTATCTTCCATGAATGAGGTAGTGGGAGTGCCACGTTCTGCTAATAAACATTTCTCTCTTCAAGTGTGTGTGATGTTTGCTGTGGTTTTAACTCCACACTGCAGCAGTCTTTGACTTACCTAAACAAAAGCCCTTTGCAAAAGAACTTGTACAGCTACTTGGGAGCAGTTTCTGTGGGCTTAACACTCATTGTTTGCTAACAGCTATAAGCCAGATTCTGTAACACATCTTGAAGACACCTTGCATGTTGAGGAACACATCCACATACCTGTTCTAAATTCAAGCAATCTACAGTGTGGAGTCTCCATCATACGAACTTCCTTTCATTATTTGTCATACATTTTTATTTGCAATAGTCACAATTTTTTAGAAGTGAGAAACTAGTAAGCAAAATAAATACACAAACAATTCAGTGTTGAAAATGCTTCTGCAGTTCTGACTACTGTCTCCCAAGGAACCAGTTTGTAAACGTGTCAAGTCACAGGGCTATCTGTTCAGTGCTGAACATCACTTCCTTTGATAATTGGAGACAAGATATATCCATACCTTTCTGGCAATGTATTTCAAAAATCTGGAAGACAGAAGTTGTGTAACTTAATACTTCTGAAGTGATTGGCACTTAACCTCTTCTTGTTTGGTAAAAATACATACCGCTTCCTGAAGTTGCCTTAGGGTTTGGAACACATAGTGGATTATTCCTGGCTACGAAGAAAAGT
Source organism: Neomorphus geoffroyi (assembly GCA_033558235.1). Classification (NCBI taxonomy): domain Eukaryota; kingdom Metazoa; phylum Chordata; class Aves; order Cuculiformes; family Neomorphidae; genus Neomorphus; species Neomorphus geoffroyi. The sequence goes on along the minus strand of JAUMJM010000048.1, from coordinate 26,858,610 downwards.
TACACTTGGTAAAATGTGTTAAGCCAGAGAACTTTTCCACCTGAGCTGATGCACACAAGGCAGCAGATGAGGGAGGGCTGCCTGAATGAAGCACTGAGTTCCAAATGACTGCCATTCACCAGCCAGTCGCATATGAGAATGTGATGTTAAGTCACAACTGGCTTAGGTTAACATTTGGGGGCAGCTGGCATCGCTGTCTTCTTCAGTTTTCCAGACTTCATCTACTGCTGAATGTGTATCAGCACCACTTACTCGAGGCTGTACAGATGAATCTGGAATGAGTCATGCTCTCCCAGTTTTTGTATGGTCATTAACGTAGCTTTATTTTGTTTCTAGGACATGTGGTGAAGAGAGAGAGCTTGAAAAGCCAGCAAAAGATGCCACCTTTGAAAGCAAATGACACCACAGGAGTCTTTTTCTAAAATACAAATTAAAGAGGATTGTTAAGTTTTGCATTTTAAATCTACAGACTGCTGAAAGTTTTAAATAATTTTATAAGCATAGTATTTTAAAGTTAAATTTTGTGGAACAAAAAAGCCCCTTTAATTTTGGTTTAAAGGTATTTTACAACTCTTTTGCCAATAGTTTTGTTCAGTATTAACACAACGCATTTCGAAAGATGAGAATTCTGGTTAGAAAACAAATACATGTTACAGGACTTAGAGTTGTAGTATATTTTTATCTGACTACTCTATGTTTGTCTAGTTAATAGCAAGAAAAAATGTAAATACTTTTAACTGCCTAATTGCTTCATTTGTATAAATGAAGTTTCGCTTCCTACAATACTGACTTCTGTTTGTGCATAGTTTTTCAACTTTTGTTGGGATGTCTTTTCACTGTGTTTTGTAGGATTTGGAAGCAGCATTTTTATAGCTGTTAAAATGTTAATGTATGAGTATATGAAATCACTTTTTTTAAACAAGTTTAGTTCTGTTCTTGCAAAACTTGTGCCAATTTACTGCAATGTGACTTTATGGTATGCTTTTGGTATAAGTATACTAGAAAGAAATACGGTGTTTTCACTGAACCTGTTGATGCACACTGGTTGGAAAACACTGCTAAAAACCTTGTGAAATAAAAGTTTTAAACTGATGATGAGAGACTGCTTCTTAAAACTGACTTGTACAGACTAGAACAGTCATAGGAGAAAGAACTGTCTGGTTTTAGTGCTATTTCAGTTTTAGTGCCTTGGTGTTAACTTGGGGATTTCTGACTTGAATTTCAACAGAAACACAGGTATTTTAAGAAATATTCCTTAAGGCTTGCAATGGAATGAAACAAATACCATCTCCTCTGAAATTTCTTCTTGTACCACACCTTTTGCCTAACATCAGAACTAGTAACAACCCTGAATGCCACTGGAAAGTGGTATTTGACAGAGGCCAACCAGGTGAGAAATTACAGTTTATTAGTCCTGAGAATCTTGGGAGACACTGAGGGAAAGTGACAGTATTTGAGGTGTAAATATCATCTTGTACTATGTCACCTTCAAGGCAGCATCAGACAAATAAGATCACAGTGTAGTGGACACGAGTACTTATGAAGCTTTAAGTCACACCAGTCAACAAGGAAGAGTCCAGTGTTGCAGCAAGAATAAAACAGCATGCTATCAGATACTGAAATTATTTCTTGTTTTCATGCCTTGTAAATTGCTGACATGGCTTCTGCAGCACCAGAGGTTTTTGTTGTTTTGTTCTAACCCAAGATAGTATGGAGAAAAGGCATTTCTGCTCCTACGAAAAACAAGACAGATGACAGCTTTTTCCCCTTTTCAAGCTCAACATCTTGGTACAACCTTTACTTTTGTTTGCAGTTCTGCTCTTACAGTAGTGCTACCCAGCTAGATTCAGGAAAGTTAGGAAAAAGCAACTTCAACACTCAAGATGCAACAACCAGGTGAAGGTCTGGTACCTTCAGCACTGCTTTTGAACTTACCCATTTTCCAGAACCTGAAAGTGAAAGATTTATCTTGAATAATTCTTTTTTTTTCACTGAAATCATGCAGTACTATGAAGTAATTCCTCCTTATTCTCTGCCTCCTAATTCTGAAAAGGTGAAAACCTTTTTCCCTGCTACTGCCTTGTGGCTGCCTTTTTTTTTCCCGCTGCCATTTTTTTTTTTTTTCTTCTTAACAGACTACAACAGTAAACTGCGTAACAGTTTTAGGATCATAGCCCACATCTCCCCTTCTCTTCCTTTGCATGGTTTAAGTAACAACCAAAAAAACCCGTCACTAGTGAACAGAAGCACAGAAAAAAGCATAAAAAGCCTGAAATCAGAACTCTCCGACACTGCAAAAGCAGTATGATGTTTATTGTATTCAAAACTGCTAATCAGTAATCTTTGCAAGTTTGCACTGCTTATTTTTTTAAATCTAACTTTGACAGAATCCGTCACAGTAAATGTTTTTTCTCTTGCTGAATATGTCAGTCCTTCAGAGACCACGTGTGAAACATCTAGTCACTACAGAATTCACTGCTAATACCTGTTTCGGCTAGTTTGAGCAACTTTTAACTGTCCTTTTACATTGTGTTGCACCTAGATGATGTTTACTGCTTCTGAAGGTTGTCCTTAAACAGAAACCATGATGTTTACTTTTGTTCACAAAAATCTACAAACCAGCTTTAATGGTAAGATGAGGCACAATTATTGGTTCGGTAATGTAGAAAAGCCAATGAGTATTTATTTCAGCATTCAACAACACTGTTCGCCAGCAGCTGAATTTATGGAGCCTGTTTTGCTGCACTTCTTCATATTAGAATATGCCACATGCTTTCTAAAGACTTCTCTACTATATTGCAGGGGTGTCAAACTCATGGTCTATGGGCCAAATGCTCCACCCTGTTTCTACCCAGTGGCAGTGCCAAGTTCCTTGCCTCTACGTTCCTGCCAGCGCACTGGTCATAGATGCAGCGTGTGTGATACATGTTACGCTGCAGGAGACCAGCGAGAGCCGTGAGTTCGACACCCCTCCTACATCCAGTACATTTTTCAAGTTTTACAGATGCAAGGATATTTTTTTCATTCCTATTACTCCGCTCTCATTTAGGTCAGTGGATGAAAGCACTTGCACATAGATCATAGAACCACAAGGTTGGAAGAGACCTCTCAGATCACCAAGTCCAGCCGTGCCTGTCTCCCTACTAAACCATGTCCCTAAGAAACTCATCTACCTGTTTTTTAAATACCTACAGGGATGGGAAGTCCACCACCTCCCTGGGCAGCCTGTTCCAATCCCTGACCACTCTTTCAGTAAAGAAATTCTTTGTAATGTCCAGTCTAAACCTCCCCTGGCAAACTTGCGGCCATTTTCTTCTCGTCCTACCGCTTGTCACTTGTGAGAAGAGCCCAGCACCCACCCCATCACAACCTTCTTTCAGGCAGTTGTACACAAGTGATGAGGCTTCCCCTCAGCCTCCTCCAAGCTAAACACGCCCAGTTCCCTCAGTCTCTCCTCATAGGGCTTATTCTCCAGCCCCCTCACCAGCCTCGTTGCCCTTCTCTGGACGCGCTCCAGCACCTCAATGTCCTTCTTGTAGTGAGGGACCCAAAACTGAACCCAGCACTCGAGGTGCGGCCTCACCAGTGCCGAGCACAGGGGCACAATCACCTCCTGCTCCTGCTGGCCACACTGTGTCTGATACAGGCCAAGATGCCATTGGTCAGGGCACACTGCTGGCTCATGTTCAGCCGGCTGTCAACCAGCACCCCCAGGTCCTTCTCTACTAGGCAGCTCTCCAGCCACTCCTCCCCAAGCCTGTAACGCTGCATGGAGGACTCTGCACTTGGCCTTGTTGAATCTCATCCTGTTGGTCTCAGCCCATTGATCCAGCCTGTCCAGATCCCTCTGCAGAGCCTCCCTTACTTCAAGCAGATCCACACTTGCACCCAGCTTGGTGTCATCCACAAACTTGCTAAGGGTACACTCAATCCCTTCATCAAGACCACTGATAAAGATGTTAAACAAGACTAGACCCAGCACTGAACCCTGGGGAACACCACTCGTGAAATGCAGTCCAGATGCATTTGGACTGATGGTAACAAAAACGTTCATGCATATTTACAAAGTGGTACTATTTCCACTCATACCTTCCTGCCCGAAGTCACCAGCAGCCTGCAACCCTGTTCTCTCTTCACAGCTCTGTTACCCAAAGGGGGAAAGATGTGAAGAAAGCCTGGGGAAAGGCCTCCACTCCGTGCAGCTGCTCCAAAGCAGCACACTCTTCAATGACTTTGTGCACAAAATAGGGTGGCTCTCAGTTACAGTACCACTTCGTAGTAACGCCCTGGCTGCTTTGGGAAATGAAAGCACTTAGAATGGTTAATTGAAGCCTGTATTTACAAAGTGGAATCCACTTACATGATCACTGGAAGTTAAAAATCAGCACAGCAAGAAGTTTTAGTGTACAGTGATATAGTCAAGATTTGGAATACAGCAATCTCCTCCCACACCCCAAAGGTAAAAACATGCAAATAGTTACAGAACTAAATGCTATAATTGTTTGCAAACTTTTTCATGTGCTTAATGATTATGTGCTTGTGTAATGAAATGCAAGGTATTTCTAGTAGCTTTCAGATCTTGAGGACAGTACCGCAAGTTAAACCTGTAATATCAATAGCCATGGCAGCTCCCAGGATGAAACTGTCCTTGGCAGACGGTCATGCTGTTCTGGCAATCCTCTCCAGCATTTCACAGCCAACTGCAGCTAAGGGGAGCAACCAACATGGCCATACAGCCAGATCATCAGCCAGCAGCATTCCCATTAGGTTTCCAAATACAGGCAGTTACCACACACTAGAATTTGCGTATTTCTACACGCAGCTACTCACAAAATGTATTTTATTGCTTTAGGAAACCAAAACAACTTCCACTTTCACCCTCAAAAGTGTTTCTGCAAAGATGTTAACTAAAAATAAATGAGAATTTCCACATGGGCACTTCCTGGATTTTACTACTCCTTTGTATGAAACTCCTTTTACCAAAAGAGGAATACCAAATCCACCTTGTTTTCACACAGTATTGATGAGCTAATACATCTGTCTTTCACAACTCTTTCAGAGATATCAGGTCAACCATGCCACCACTTCAAAGGTTTAATTAAGATGGATGCAGAGATGAAGCTCCGGACTGTATGCTGCAAGTTGCTGAAGTCATGCTCTGTCAATTCAGCTGCTTGGATTTTCACTGCCTGAATTTACAAACCACAAGTAACCTAAATTCACAGGAACACAGTGACTGTAGAAATGGTCATCTCACCTTCCAAGATGCCTGAATATGTGTGAGCTGTATTTCTTGAAAGACAGAAATACAGTTTCTGAGAGCTGCAAACTGATGAGGCAGTCAAACTTCTTCACCCTCCTAGGGAATAAGGCTGGTTATTTCCACAGAAAGGAAACCACCCACAGTTAATGCACAACATTTAAACCAGAGTTAGCTTTGATAGTAGCATTCCTATCTTCACAGTCAAGTGTACTAAAGCTTAAAATATTGTGCAGCCCTGTAATTTGCTCATCATTCCCTTGCACAGGGGGCTGCTGTGATAATGTTGCGAGTGCCCAGCTAGCAGTGGAAAGTGGCACTGTATGAGTCGCATTCTGCTTTAGAACTTTACACTGACAATGAAATAAGAGCCTCTCCTCTTCCTCAATGCAAGAAACGGCATTCTGTATTGTCTTGCCAGCAAGGCAAAAACCTTCCTCAGGGAGTGAATCTCCAAGACCTTTTGGAAGTTTGAAATAAGTTATAAAGGCTCATACTGCCAAATCACTAAGCATTTAAAAAAGATCAAAGCAAAATCCAACTAGGATTCATGTTAACACAGAATCACAGAATGCCCTGAGTTGGAAGGGACTCACAAGGAACATCAAGTACAACTCCTATCCCTGCACAGGACAATCCCAAACATTCCACACCGCGTGTCTGAGGGCTTTGTCCAAATGCTGCTTGAATACTGTCAGGCTTGGTGCTGTGACTGCTTCCCTAGGGAGCTGTTCTAGTGCCCCACCATCCTCTGGGGGAAGAACCTCTTCCTGATATCCAGCCTAAACCTCCCCTGACATCTTGCTGCCTTTCCCTCGTCCTGTCATTGAGCATCAGAGAGATCAGCGCCTGCTCCTCCTCCTTCCCTTGTGAGGAAGCAGTAAATGGCTATGAGGTCCCATGTCTCCTCCACGCTGAACAGACCAAGTGACTTCAGCTGCTCCTCATACAATTTCTCACCCAGACCCTTCACCAGCCTTGTGGCCTCCTCTGGACACTCTCCAGTAGTTTCCCATCCTTTTTATACTGTGGCACCCAAAACTGCACACAGTTCTCAAGGTGGGGCCACACCAGTGCAGAGTAGAACAGGACAATCACCTTCCTTGACCAGCTGGTAGTGCTATGCTTGATGCACCCCAGGATACAATTGGCCCTCTTGGCTGCCAGGACACACTGTTGACTCATCTTCAACTTGTCATTAACCAGAACCCCAGGTCCCTCTCCGCTGCTCTCCAGCCTCTCACTCACCAGTCTGTATGGTTACACAGGGTTGCTGTGCCCCAGGTGCAGAACCTGGCACTCGCCCTGGTTTAATTTCATGTGGTTGGTGATTGTCCAGCTCTCCAATCTGTCCAGATCCCTCTGTAGGGCCTCCTTGCCCTCCAGAGTGTCAGCCACTCCCCCGTTTCATGTCATTGGCAAACTTAATTAGTAACCCCTGAGTCCTGCATCCAGGTCATTTATGAAGGAACTGAAGAGCTCCGGCCCCAGGATGGATCCCTGTGGGACCCCATTAGTGACTGGTTGCCAGCCTGATGTAACTCCATTCACTATGACCCTTTGATCTCAGCCCATCAGCCAATTGCTCGCTCACAGCATTATGTGTTTATCCAGCTGTATGCTGGACATCTTGCTTAGGAGGATGTTGTGAGAGACAGTATAAAAGACTTTTCTGAAATCTAGAAAGATCACATCAACGGCTTTTCTTTGGTTGCCCAGGTGGGCAACCTTATCACAGAAGGAAATTAAGTTAGTCAGGCAGGACCTTCCCTTTACAAACCCATGCTGGGACCAATCACTGTGTTGTCTTTCAGGTGTTTTTCAGTGGCTCCCAGAATAATCCTCTCCATAATCTTGCCAGGCACTGAAGTGAGACTGACAGTCCTGTAGTTACTGGGGTCATCCCTGCTGCCTTTCCTGAAGACTGGGACAACATCTGACAGTTTCCAGGCAAGTGGTACCTCCCCAGATTCCCAAGAGTGCTGGAAAATCATTGAGAGAGGTCTTGCTGTGACATCAGCCAGCTCTTCCAAGTACCCTCGCATAAACTCCATCAGGCCCCATCAACTTATAGGGATCCCACTGGAACAGCAGATCCTGCACGAGTTGAGCGTTGATTGTCAGATTATCATTTGTGCAGTCTTCATCTTCTGGCTGTGGGTTCTGGGGGCACCAAGCCCATGATCAGGATTGAAGACAAAGGTGAAAAAAGCATTAAATTGTCTATATCTCTGCTTATGAGGTGCCCACGCTTATCAAGTAACGGGCCAATGTTAGTTCTGGCCTCTCTTTTGTTATTGACATATTTGGAAAAGCTCTTTCCATTATCCTTTACAGTGCTGGTCAGCTTCAACTCTAGTTGAGCTTTGCCCGCATGAATTTCTGCTCTGCAGTGGTGAACAGCATCCCTGTAGTCCTTCCATGTCACCAGTCCTTGTTTCCATTGGCCATACACCAACCTTTTACACCTCAGTTCCAGTAGAAGATCCCTGCTCAACCAGGCTGGCCTTCTGCCTCGCTTGCTTGACTTCCAGCATTTGGAATTGCGGGGTCGTTGCTGTCCAACACTGACACAAAGCTCGGGCAAACCCTGCAGCAGAGGAGCTGGACAGCTGCACGTTCCCCAGAGAGTTCCATTTGGATGGCTGCATCCGTCCTAGCAGACTGATGGGCGATGAGGGACACTGAGGGTACAGCCTTTTGCCGGATGGATACTATGGCTCCTGCTGTACTCCGCTCCCGGGATACAGCCCAGCCCCCACCCTGTCTGCATGAACTGACATGCAAACGCACATACGACACCCTACTGACCACCATGCTCCTGGTTGCAGTGCTCCCTAAGGGGTGTTCAGATTTCCTGTTGCTCCTTCTGGGAACACCCTCACTGCATCAGCAACGTTCCCAGGATCTGCCAGTTCCCGGCTTGTCTTTCAGCCCATTCATGGGTTTCCCTGGTTCTGGGAACAGCCGCGTGACTTACCGGTGCCACTGTGCTCCTCGCCAACAGTGATACTTACAATTCACTCCGTTTAACTCTCCACCTTAGATTCAACAGATTCAACTACAGTTTATAATACTTTCACCTATTTGCCTCCTCCAGGAAGCACAGACACAAATCTTCACATGTCAACAGACAAGGCCGTTAAATTTTCATTTAAATATGACTCAAATCATCTCCAAGCTCCACACCAATACTATAAGAAGCAATTCATAGGAGAAAAATACTGATTATCTTGCTTTAAAAAAAAAAAGAAAGAAAAACAAAAAGAAAAGCATAAATGCCAAACGGACTGACAAGGGATTATTAAAATAAATATTTTCTCATTTTTTTGTCAAGAAGTAATAAAACTACTTGGAATGTTTGATCACTAAAACACCAACTGCATTTAACAAGCAGCCAAAACACAAATATCCTGCCAGTGTCACAGAAATCTATCTACAAATGGGCACCTGGATGCAATGCTGAATTCCATCAGAGGACTCATTTAGAAAGATACTTTATGCCAGGGGTGTCAAACTGACAGCCTGCAGGTTGAATCCAGCCCTCCACCTTGTTTTATCCTGCCTGGCACCTTGTTTCTACCCAGCGGCAGTGCTGATCTCCTTGCCCCTGCGCTCCTGCTAGCACTGGTCACGTGTGCAGTGTGTGCGACACGTGTTATGCTGCAGGAGCAGCAGAACAGCAGGAGCCGTGAGTTTGACACCCCTGCATTATATCAAGACCAGACCTAGCTGTCCTGTGACAGCTGCTAGGAAGTACAGCATCTTTTAAAACTATGATTTAGTGTTACCTTTTTGTTCCATTTGTCATTTAAGGTAAATCACTCAATATCAAATAGGACCAGAACACATAAACAGCATCTTCTAATATGAATTCTTCTCTGTTTCATAGTTAGGCACAGGACGTACGCAGGTCTTAGACCCAGATTGTGGCCAGCTTCTCTTTGCCTTACTGGAAGTACGGGACTGGCCCAGGCAAAATTTCTTAACCTGAAGGGATAGCAATTTTTTAAATATATTTCACCATAAATTAAACAGGGAAGAAGGAGAACAGATTGAATGAGAGACAGCCTATCACAGCAGAATTAGTTTATAGAAAAAAATAATTAATGTTTTGGCCACTCCCTTCTTGAGAGGAAGAAAAAGGGAGAACGGGAGAAAGGGAGAAAGGGAGAAAGGGAGAAAGGGAGAAAGGGAGAAAGGGAGAAAGGGAGAAAGGGAGAAAGGGAGAAAGGGAGAAAGGGAGAGAGAAAAAGAGAGGAAGAGAGAGGAAGAGAGAGGAAGAGAGAGGAAGAGAAAGAGACATAAAGAGAGAAAGAGAGGAAGAAAGAATGACACAGAGAATGAGAAAGAATGAGGGGAGAGAGAGAGAGAGCGAGAGAGAGCGCAACCAGAACAGCACAACCAGAATTGTATTGCGGGGGATGTTTAAAGCAGCTGTTACTACATCACAAAACAGTCCAGCCCTAGCAGTTTAACTGGTGATAGTTGTGGTCAGGGTGCTCCCTCTGTTGCAGATTCCCGAAGGATAGGAAACTACCACCACCGGCAGTTGAAAGTGCTTGGTTCACTACTCTGTTTTCAATGTACATAGGCCAAAAGCTGGCTGACTTTACAAGTTCAAAAAAACCCAATCTATTTTTTTGTCCTAAAAAAGCACAGATTTATATTCCCGTGACGTGATATACCACCAGAAAGCAGCCAGATATGTGAGTGAAGAATGGAGTCCTGCAAACACTTAAGACGCTTTCAAAGTTTCAAGACATCTAAGATAATTAAGTAAAGGACTTGCAGAATCTGTGGCCAGAGGACCTGCACAGAATTCAATTTGTCAAACACATTTCTGTAGGAAGGTCGAGTCTTTTACACCAAGCAGAACTAGGCTTTTCTTGAGAACTAGCTGAAGCTTTCAAAAGAAAGCCATGAGTGCTACTTACTAGTTTTGCTAAACAGCAAAGATCACCCCTAAAATCCACTGAATCCCAGATGACTTTAAAAAGCAAGACACTAGATAACCATATTTCACCTTAGCAGAGTTTCAGCTTAACATCAGACGAGTAAGTACAAATAGGTCATGTTTTAATAAAAAACAACACACATGGTAACAGAATGATACTAAAAAAAGAAATGCACAATGAATACCACTTTAGGAACAGTTAGAACTGCATGCACTATAAACTGTTAACAGTCATTTGAAAAGCAGGCTGCAATTCAGAAATCAGTGAAATGTAGTTTAGTCTCCAGTCCTCAGGGTCAGAACACAAGGACAGCAGCAGCTCACAGATGCAAGCGCCCTCATCTGCAGGAAAAAGCTTAGAAGTTATCAAGCACTCTGACCTTCTCTCTCAGAAAGCACTCTCCTCCTCACAAATTCAGTGCTATCCACCCTTGTTCAGAGATGACAACTGCCAGAGTTTTCAAGGTAAAATGCACAAAGACCATGTTATCATCCTCTGAGATTAACAGAGCCTGAGATGCAAAGAACTTCTCAAAATCAAAGCTGTTTTGCCAAGGTATTGTCTCTTTAGAGTCTATAATCTCCAAACTACTGTATTGTTGTCAGTGTATTAAAAATGTAATCAAATAAAATAAAGAATGTCTCAGGATATTTTCCCATGCTAACTTATCTTTTACAAACATACTTACTTAGAAAAGCACACCGGAAAGACTTCAAGTGTAAACGGCTCCTTCCACCTTAGGGGAGAGAATGAAAAGTCTAACCCAAAACCCAGCAGCACGCTCAAAAGTCAAGCTGGTGGTTTTAACAGCCAGAGCAACAGATTCACCAGTATAATTCACTGAATTCATTCTGGCTCATGTCAGTTTCAGTTGAAAATCCCAGGATCCACATAAGGATATGCAAGAAATTCCCCTAGTTTATTGCCTTCCGCATCATAATGGAGCATCCGAAAACAAACATCACAGAAGAAACAAGGGTCTTCTGGTGCCAGACTGTCTTTGTTGGTTACCCACCTGTAGGTTACAAAGTACAAACAAAATACACGTGTTTCCATGTAAGTCCAACACATTTGTGACAAATACCTCAACATTTTGCTCAGGTTCGGGGACGGCAGCAACAAACACCAGTAACGATATTAATTATGGTACCAGGTACCACCTATGTTGCATATTCCCTAACCTAGGCATACAGATCTTTTCAGAACTCCACGCCCATTAAGTGTCAATCCCAGCTTCTGTCTTACAGTGCTACAGCAGCACTTCCTGAGGAACTCCTCGGGAAACCTGTGTAGTTGGTACCATGCACAAAAAAAAAAAATAAATAAAAATCTTCTGACCCCATGTGACCCCATGTGGTCATCAAAGATAAATGATTTTTTGAAGGAAAACTGTGATAGAGAGCAGACACGTGGCTGACCCAAACTACTCTGAGTAATAACCAAATCCATTTACAAGCCTAAAAGAAGGGCCTGAAGAATGCAGACAAGACAGGGAGAGGACCACTGCATATCTCAGCAAGCAGCAAAGTTACCATAACACAGATGCCAGCACGAGGGCCAGCCATCTCACTGAGTAATTAATTTATGGTAGCACTCAGAGGCCATGATGGCTCAGGGCCTCTAGTGATTAAAGATGCTATCTGCACAGATTAGAACATGCAGGACAACCCGCCAAAGCAGCTCTGCTATCCATGGTTTAGCATCTCCCCACTTAAGCTTAGTGTCTAATCCTGGTTTTAATTTGATGCATTTACATCACCTCTGGTAATGCCCTTCCCATCCCATCTTTCCCCCATATTGACCCTTTGGCTCCACCTCCCCTTATGGCCAAATGCCTCACAGATTACAGCCACTTGTGCAAGCATCCTAGGAGCTCTGCTAGGAACACTAGGATGGGCTCCCATCACGAGGGGAATTGGCTCTTTGCCTGATTCCAGGGAAGTCTAAGGCCAAACAAGCAAGATAACAAGAATACGGCTGTTGTGTCAAACAGAGGCTGAGAGTGTAAGCTGCCCTGGGGGTAAAAAAATGGGTAGTGAGGGTTTTTGTAAATAAATCGTTCAGAATTATAAAATCAGGGAGCCTAGCTTAGTCTGCAGAACTCCTTTAGAGAAACTTCTACTTTGTCTACAGAAAGGCTTTCTCATGTCTAAGTAAACAGCACTAAAGTGTTTAAGGACCACTCAATTCACACTCTGATCTCTTAGTTGCAGAAAATCTGTGCCTCACAAAAAGTTCCTTCAAGTACAACTGCACAGCACAACATTTTCAGGAAGAAGTCAGGAGTTTACCTGTGGGGAAAGCTACAGGCCTTTTTAATATAATAAAATCCAGAAATTTTTAAGTTGGACATATCCATACTTCCTTAGATGCTAGCTTTAATGAAAGCTCTGTATGACTTCTGGCAAAGGAATTTGAATCACATGTCTAGTCATAGGCACTTTCCCAAAAAATAAAATTTTGAAAAGTGATTAAATGACAGTTGAGCTCTATGTATGCAAAAGAACGTGAGCCAAATAATTAATCTCTTCATCTTATGAAAGACATACAGAGCTTCAATTTTTTTTTTAAGTTAGTAGCAGCACCTAGAAAGACTTATTTAAGAAGACAACTTTAAAAGAACAAGAATGTAGCATACCTGGCTGTATACATTTTGCAAACAAAGCATTTTCTGGTACATAACCAATGTTTCTTGATTAGCAAGGGATACAGGGTCCTGTCCAGGCAGTCATCATGATGAACAAGCCTTGAGGGAAATAAATAATTACATAAAAATACAATACAGGCTCAGTCACATTGTCATCTATCTGAACATAAGCAATGACATTGAGGCTAAGGCATGATTCCTGTGTAAACTATGAGTTTACTGTGTAAACTAGACTTCTGCTCAGCATTTCTTAACACAGATGAAGACGTGGAGATAGACTGCTAGCTGCAACATCTACAGATTTCACATGGTCAAGAGTAAATTCAGTTTGTGTAGTGACTCAGAAGTCTTCATGCCTTCTACTTTAGACAGTCTTCTCAAATCTTCCATCTCCTACATAGACTAACAGGCAAAACCAACACCAGGTTAATGCTTACAGATTCGTAATCCTGAGATCATCTACTTTTAACATCCATGACCTTCTTTGGCACAGAATAATCTTAAAAGTTAGTCTAACGAATATTCAGCATTTTATATCTGAAGTCTTTGGCACAGAATAATCTTAAAAGTCAGTCTAACAAATATTCAGCATTTTATATCTGAAGTCTGTCCTCAGAAAGCTTGCTTTCAACTTCCTAAGGGCTCCCACCCAAAGAGTAGTGACGTACCTTATATCTGTGACAATAATGATGTGCTCACAGTTCCCTTGGTGGCAGAAAAGGTATGGAAAGCCAATTTTCAAAGACAAATCATTAAATGTGTAGTCTTCCATTTTAACAGATTGAAGATTTCCATAGCCTCTGTCATGAGATTCTGACCACTCAGTAATTGTTCTGAAAACAGAAAGGTCATCAGCATAACAACACTATGAACTGTGAATGCACTCTTCACTAGGACACAGTTAAAAAGAAGGAAACCAAAACAGCTCACAAAATTTTGTAATAAGTTAAGATAATCTCACAGCAATTCTACAGCTACACAGAACTGTGCACAATTCTGGTGGAACTTTAGCCTTTAAATCACCATCAGGCAGCCTCCTGAGGAGTTTGAGTCAGATTGTATGCTCCTGGTGGCACGCATCTAGGTCAGGTTGTTTGCAGCATTACACTTCTCAAGCACTTCAATAATTCAAGTTACCAACAGGTCAGTTTTACTTCCTTGGTCAATAGCATTGCTTTAAAGTATTAAAAAGCTTTTTTTTTGGTTTTGCCAAGGAGAAACACAAAGCTGACAACTGCAGTTGCATTTCCGAAATCCAGCATTAGAACTGCAATTATTTCTTGGCTTTTCAGCACACTCCTACATACAAGGCATTTCACTTCTCTAAACTGCATATGGTATCACAAGCCCTTCCACAGAGATCATTGCTGCTCGTGCACAGGAAGAAAAGGAGCATATTAATTTATTTCTGAAGTCACACACCAAGTCTGGCACAACAAGAACACATTACCATACCATCCATGTTAACGTCTTGATCTCCTAAAACTCAGTACCATGTCAGCTAGCCCGTACTTCCTTAAAATAAACTACTATGCATAGTTCAAATGGATGTGACTTGTGCTCAACCAGTGTGAGCTATAGTTCCAAATAAGAGATATCTGAGACTCTTGGCAACGTCATTTCAGATTTCTTGTTCCAGCTGTTACACAGTTCCCTTGTTGACTTCACCATGAAGGCATTCAGCATATTTCCACAACTGACCAGAAGAAATGACTCGCACAGAGCTGAGCTCTTGTTGTCTTTCTGACCCATCTTTCACCTCACAGGAAAGTCTTTTGGTGGCCGTTGCAACTAGGAAGTGTACTTAAAAACCTAGCACTGACTGGCACCAGGCAACTTTCACAGCAATCTCATTCCAACAGAGCGAAACAGGATTTGCAGGGAAAAAAAATGCATCCATCCCCTTTCAGGAGGGAAGTGAATAGAAGGAATAAGAAGAGCAAACAAAGTTAATCTTCTATGTAAAAATCAATTCATCATGAAAAGACATTATGAAAAGTTCATTCTAGCTTCATACACTAGTCATTCCAGTCTTAACATCACCACAGACCATAAACAAAATGAAATAAATTTCCTAACTCCTAAGGTTTTCTTTAGTCATTATCTACAAATACTGTACCTGCTCAGATCTCTGCACTCTGAGTATCTTCTATCATTGTAAAAGATGCCTTCAAAATAAAAGAAAGCCGATTTGTAGAGATCCTGAAAGAGGTAAGTCTGCATTAGTGTTATGAGAGATTAAACATGTTGCAAAACAAACACTTTAGGTACCTAAATGATATCAAAAGGCCCCATTCTAAAGGTTTCTAAGAAAAGCTTTGCATTGCTTTCAGACACTGATGTGAAAACAAGGCTTATGTGATGGGTGGCTATCAGGTGCTCTGCTGATATTATTCTAGGCCTTTACAGGTTATTTCAGTGCTCTTATCACTATCCCCATCACAGGAGCTACAATTTCTACAAAAACACAGAACAAGAATATAAGCGTCACTGCACAAAGTGCACAAATAAAGTAACTGCACAGCACTGACTTAAAAAAAAATTAATATTTTTTAAAAAATGCAAATGTAGTGGGTTGACCTTGGCTGGTTGCCAGAGGCCCATCCAATTGCTTTCTCAGTCTCCCTCCTCAACAGAACAGGGGAAATAAAATAAGACAGGAAATCTCATGGGTTGAGAAAAAGGCAGCTTAATGAGAAAACAGGCCACGCACAGAAACAAAGGAAAAAGAGGTGTATTCTCTATTACCCACCAACAGGCAATGTCCAGCCACTTCCTGGGAAGTAGTCTCAGCACACATAGCGGTTGCTTTGAAAGACAAATGTCTTAATCATCAATGTCCCCCCCTCCTCCCTTCCTCCAGCTGCTACTACTGAGCACAACATAATAGGGCATGCAATACCCCTCTATATCAGGAAATGGACAGAGTGTGAAGAGCTGGCCCTGAAGAATAATCATGAACAGGCTGAAAGCTTAAGTTTGAGAATAAAAGACAGAGGCAACAAAGGGAACCTTATGGTTGGTGTCTACTACAGGCCACCTTATCAAGGGGAGCCTGCTGATGGAGCCTTCTCTATCCAGTTACAGGAGGCTTCACACTCGCAAGCTCTTGTCCTACTGGGGGACTTCAATCACCCTGATGTTTGCTGGAAAAGTAACACAGCAAACTTTAGGAAATCCAGAAGACTCCTCAAGTGCACCAAAGATAACTTCTTAACTCAGATAACGACACCCTTACATGAGGGGTTGCAATACTGGGCCCGATAGTCACCAGTGCAGGTGAGCTTTTCATTGACGTCAAGATTGGAGACAGCCTGGGTTACAGTGATCGTGCATTGCTGGAGTTCAAGGTCCTGAGGGATATGGAACAGGCGAGGAGTATAGTCAGGATCCTAAATTTTAAGAAAGCAAAATCCCAGCTCTTCAAGGAGTTAGTCAGTAGGACTCCCTAGGAAACAGTCCTCAGGGATGAGGGAGAAGAATACAGCTGGCAAATATTTAAGGATGCTTTCCACAGAGCGCAAGAGCGCTCAGTCCCCAGATGCAGGAAATCAGGCAGGGAAGGGGACAGCCCAGAGTGCCTGAACCAAGATCTGCTGGTCAAACTGAAGAGCAAGATGGAACTGCTCAGGGAGTGCAAGCAGGGACAAGGAACCTGGGAAGAGTATAGGGATGCTGCCCAGTCATGTAGGAAGGGGGTCAGGAAGGCCAAGGCGCAGCTGGAGCTGAACTTGACAAGCAAAGCAAAGAATAACAAGAAGGGCTTCTGTAGGTAAGTCAGCCAGGAAAGGAAGGTTACAGAAAGCGTAGCCCCCACTGATGAACAAAAACGGTGACCTCGTACTGACAGACAAGGAGACTGCTGAGGTACTCAACAAATTTTGTGCCTCAGTCTTCACTGAAAACCACTGTCCTCACCCCTCCTGGGGCAACGGACAACAAGATGGGGACCAGGGAGGTAAAGCCCCCCAACTGCAGGGGAAGATCAGGTTTGTGACCACCTGAGGAACCTGAACATATATGTTTATGGGACTTGATGATGACATCAAAGAGTCCAGAGGGAACTGGCTGGCGTGGTAGCCAAGCCACTCTCCACGATATTTGAAAGTCAGTGGTGACTGAAAGAAGGGCAGCATTGCACCCATTTTTAAAAAGGGTAGAAAGGAGGACCCTGGGAGCTACCAAACTGTCAGCCTGACCTCTGTGTCTGGGAAGATCATGGAACAGATCCTCCTAGAAGTTATGCTAAAGCACACGGAGGACAAGGAGGTGATTCAAGACAGTCAGCATGGCTTCGCCAAGGGCAAGTGGTCCCCTCCAACAGCCTTCTTTCTAAATCGGGGAGATAGGGATTTGATGGGTGCACTGTTCAGTGGACAAGGAATTGATTGGTTGGTCGCATTCAGAGACCAGTGGTCAACAGCTCAATGTCCAGATGGAGATTTGTGATGAGTGGTGTCTTTCTGGAATCCATACGGGAACAAGTGCTGTTTCATATTTTCATTGATGATATAGACAGTGAGGTAAAGCGCACCCTCAGCAAGTTTGCAGATGACACCAGGCTGAGTGGGGCATTTATCACGTAAGAAAGACGGGATGTCATCCAGAGGGACCTGGACAAGCTGGAGAAGTGGGTCTGTGTGAACCTCATGAGGTTCAACAAGGCCAAGTGCAAGGTCCTACACCTGGGTTGGAGCCATCCATGGTTTCAATACAGGATAGGGAATGGCATGATTGAGAGTAGCCCTGCAGAGAAGGACTTGGGGGTGCTGATTGATGAGAAGCTCAACATGAGGCAAAAACGTGCACTTGCAGCCCAGAAGGCCAACCACGTCCTGGGCTGCATCAAAAGAAGTGTGGCCAGCAGGTTGAGGGAAGAGATTCTCCCACTCTGTTCCGTTCTAATGAGATCACACCTGGAGCACTGTGTCAATTTCTGGAATCCCCAATCCAGGAAAGATATGGAACTGTTGGAATGAGTCCAGAGGAGGCCTACGAAGAGGCGCTGGAGTACCTCTGCTACGAGGACAGGATGAGAGAGTTGGGGTTGTTCAGCCTGGAGAAGGCTCCAGGAAGACCTCACAGAGGCCTTCCAGTACCTGAAGGGGCTACAGGAAAGCTGGGGAGAGACTTTTTACAAGGGCATGTAGTGATAAGGAGAGGGGAAACGGCTTTAATTTGGAAGGGAAGACTTAGATTAGACATCAGGAAGAAATTCCTCACGCTGAGGGTAGTGAGACACTGGAACAGGTGGCCCAGGGAAGCTGTGGATGCCCCCAGAAGTGTTCAAGGCCAAGCTGGATGGGTCCTTGTGCAGCCTGGTCTTGTGGGAGGTGTCCCTGCCCATGGCAGTTGGAACTGGATGATCTTTAAGGTCTCTTCCGACCCAAACTTCTATGATTCTATATTTGTATATATAATAATGAAAAGGCAGTACATTCTTCTTTAAGGAAACTGAAAGGCATGCCAAATACTGGCCTTTTCATTTATATAAAGTAAATGGAAGTGTCTTTTCTAGCACTATCTAGTAAAGCACTAGCTAGATTAGTTCCAAGACCATGAGACTCTTTTCCTGGGCCTGCAGAGGAGTCATGTGAGACTGTCACAGGTTAGGCTTCCTCACATCAGTAACTTCCCCAAAATAAGTGCATACCACCGCACCTTGACTCCCAGCAGGAGCTGTCAATGAGTGACATGCTTTCATTCCGTTTGTGTCTTTTCTTCAAGCATGATTGTGAATTTACAACTTGCTCTGAAGTACAGGCTCAGTGCGTGGTACATCTTCACAATGAAAATCACACATTGCTTCAGCAGACAGGTAATCAGCCATAAGTGGGGTAGAATTTCCTTCCTTTCAGTCTAGAAAGAAAGTAGCACCATGACCTGCCAGAAGTATGTTGGCTTTGCTAAACAGAGAAACTAGCTTCTGACTGTTGAAAGGATCTTAGAAACGGATCTGTATCAGAATGGTGCTCTGAGAGTTTGCAGGTAAGAGGCTATGTAAGCAGTTCAGCTGTTGATGCCAGCTTTTGACTCTGTTGAGGTGTAGTTTGAGTACACAGGCCAAGTGAGAGAAATAGGTTGCTACTCTCCTTGGTTAAATAAACAAGTGTAGCTTGTCAGTCTCTCAGTGTGAGAAAGTTTCAGGATTTTATTGGCATACACAGGTCTAACTTCTTTTTCACTGCTGCTGCTGCTTTTGGGTTTTGTAATTTTATTCTTTGCTTTTACTCTATTGAGCAATCACTAATGGCATGAAATTTAACAAGTCCAGATTCTGAACCTACGTCACAGTGACTCTAGACATGTCTAAATTGGAAGAGGAGTGGCTGGAGAGCAACCCTGCAGAAAGGAATCTGTAGGTGCTGGTTGACGTTAAGCTCAATATCAGTCAGCAGCACGACCTGACATATATATGTTATATATATGTTGATATATAACATCCTCTGGTTTTCCTCAGATTGTATATTGCAGATTATTTAATTTATATTATATTCATAAAGTAACACAGCATTAATATATAAATATTTGCAGAACACCTGGGCCTCAAGAGTTGTGCTCAGTGGAACAAAGTCTAGTTGGAGGTTGGTAACTAGCACTGTAGCCTGGGTCCAGTCCTGTTGAACATCTTCATGAATGATCCAGGTGATGAGGTAAAGCGCGCCCTCAGCTGACACAAAACTGTCAGTGTGCTGCTGACACAAAACTGGGAGGAGTGGCTGACAGGCTGATACACCAGATGACTGAGCTGCTGTCCACAGAGACCTTGACAGGTTGGAGAAATGGGCTGAGGGGAACCTCATGAACTTCAACAAGAAGAGGTGCAAGGTCTTGCACTTGGGGAGGAACAAGCCAAACACACCAGCATATGCTGGAGGCCCTTCAGCTGGAAAGTAGCTCGGAAAAAAGGGGACCTGGGGTCCTGGTGGATACCAACATCACCATGAGCCAGCAATGTCCCCTTGTGGTAAAGAAAGCAGATTGGATCCTGTACTGCATTAGACAAAGTATTTTCAGCAGGTTGAGGGAGGTGATCCTTCACCTCCACTCAGCACTACTGAAGCCATACTTGGAATCTTATGTCCAGTTCTGAGCTCCTCAGTACAAGAAAGACATGGACATAATGGAAAGAGTCCCACAAGTCCCCACTAGAGCATTTCTCCTACAAACAGAGGCTGAGAGAGCTGGGGTAGTTCACCCTGGAGAAGAGAAGTTTCGGGGGGATCTTATTAACATATACAAATACATCTGGCTAGGGTGCAAAGAGGACAGAAGCAGGCTCTCTTCATCAGTGCCCAGTGACAGACAAAAGGCAATGAGCACAAACTGAAACACAGGAGGTTCCCTCTGAACATCATGAAACACTTTCATTGTGAGGGTGCTCAAGCACTCAAAAGGTTGGTCAGAGAGACTGCGGCGTCTCCAGCCTCAGAGATACACAAAAGCTGTCTGGATGTGGTCCTGGTAAGTGGCCTCGCTTGAGTAGGGGTTGGACCAGATCACCTCCAGAGGTCCCTTTTAACTTCAACTATCCTGTGATATATTATATATGATATAATGCATTATCAAAATGATAGAATTCCAGTATTTTCAATAAAGAGTGCATCAAGGGAGGTTTAGATAGGATATTAGGAAAAATTCTTTTACTGAAAGAGTGGTGAAGGATTGAACAGGCTGCCCAGGGAAGAGGTGGAGTCACCATCCCTGGAGGTGTTCAAAAAGTGTAGACATGGCATTTTGGGACATGGTTTAGTAGGCACAGTGCTGGGCTGACAATTGGACAGGATGGTCTTAGAGGTCTTCTCCAACCTTAATGATACTTTGATTCTACTTTTTCTTTATTGACCACTTTTGCACATCCCCAGAGAACAAGTGGCAATTGTGGGAAAGTGGAATAATCTTCATTCATACTTTTGATCAGCACCCAGCCGCAAACACCAACGCATCTTAAGTTCAAAGATGGATGGTCCTTTAATTTCTATAGCTTTCTATTACCTTTGGTGTTTTAGAATAAAGCTTAAAGTCAGTCCATCAGGATTCATTTATGCAAAACTACACCGCCAGTGTTTCTACTCCCCAGCAGTAACATTAACAATATTTGTCTTGACATTGCACAAAACAAGTCAGCTTAGTAATGCCACCCAGCAGTATCTACTTGCAGTGCAACGTACACACAGAACTGATGCAGCCTAGTTTAGTGGTGAAGAAAAAAAAAAAAACAGAAAAGCCAAACTCTGCCCTCCTCTCTCATATGTTTTTGAAGCTCCTGCACATGTAGATGTTTCAAATAGAAGGTTTTACCTTGCTGATGTGCTCTGGTGCTTGATCTGGCTGATTGCTGAACTCACCGCCTATCTGGAGGTCACTGACACAAGAAATGGAGTCTCTCAGTTCTGTAAGCTCCTGGCTACCCAGTACAAGGACTGTCTGATAGGGCTTGTGATCCTTATGCTACAAAGAAAAGAGCATACAGGAGTCAAATAAAAACCACTTGTCAGAATCAGTACCACTCTGTACGGCACATCACCTCTCTGTACAAGATTTTAAATAGAATCTTGCACCAGCCTCTCCTAAGGCTGAAAACTCAAAAGAAACTCACAAGTCGCATTCCCCAGTGGAAAGACAGAAAGTCTGAGCACACTCATCTCAAATCCAGGAAGAGTACTGTACTTTTCATGTATCAAATGATTTCAAGTACTTTTCATGTTTCAAATTTTGATCTTTCTGTGAAATCAATTAACTGCAGAGTAATTACTGCAAAAAAAATCCTTCTGAAAATAATAACAAAACAAAAAGGAAAATTCTGAAAAAGCCTTAAGAAGTTCTCACAGGTGAAAGGTTTACAACGCTCCCTCAGTGGACTCACTGACTTAACTGGTTAAGAAGGCAAGATATTAGCTGAGTAGGGAAGAAGCATCAGAACACTACCTAGAAAATTCTGTACCAACCTTCTGAAATATAACAGGATAGAAGATGTTCAGAGTTAAAAGCAGTTCTCCCTCCTCAACTAGATCTGCTGGATTGTCTGGCCTCCTTCCAATTGCATGTGACTCCTGGAAAAATAAAGATACACATATCTATTATATTGGCAACCACTCATATATCATAGCCTCTGGACATACGTCCGAGAAACACTATTCTAACTGTAATTTATTTTCAACTGTGTAGCCTTCTGATTGATAACAGCCTACTTCCTCCATGTTGGAAAGGTGAGAAATTGCTGTGATTACTGATCTCAATCATTTTCTTTTCAGCAACTGCAGGATAGCTGGCTACTCCTGGCTACTAAGAGGCCCTACACAAAGAAATTAAAACCTGCTGCCACTCTGCCCTCATGAAACCCACTTGCTTCCAACTTCCACTTCCTAATACTTTGAAATGCTCTTTGAATGCTTTGACATGTAAAGGGAGACTGCAACCCTCAACTCAAAAAATACCTAGGAACCAGTTACAGAAGGTAGTATATTAAAATAAAAATTAGTGCAACACTTCCTGTTATTAGGGAAGCCTGACAGCTCAGTCTCAACTTCTCCAAAATTCCAAATCAAACTCCAGCGCTGCCCTTGCCCCACTACATTTTACAGAAGAAGTGAAAGCATTTCCACTTTTCCACCCTACTTTGTGTTTAAGATGTAGCCCAGCTATAAGAACAAGGCAGGGCACTTTACTGTGGCAGTAGTTTCCTCTTTTTTCAGCAAACCAATAGAGGATACTGACTGTACAAACACCACTTCCCACCAACACAGACTGCCCACAGAATCACAGAGTGGTTTGGTTTAGATCATCTAGCTCCAACACATTGCCATGGGCAGGGACACCTTCCACAACATCAGGTTGCTCAAAGCCTCATCCAACCTGGCCCTGAACACTTCTAGGGATGGGGCATCCATGACTCCTATGGGAAACCTGTTCCAGTGCCTCACCACCCTCACAGTATAAAATTTCTTCCTGATCTCTAATCTAAATCTCCCCTCTTTCGGCTTAAAATCATTACCCTTCTTCCTATCACTACCATTCCTAAGACAGAGCCCCTCCCCAGCTTTCCTGTAGGCACTCCTAAAGTACTGGAAGGACGCTATAACATCTCTCCCAAGCCTTCTCCTCTCCAGGCTAACCAAGTCCACCTCCCTCAGCCAGATGTTCTTCAGCTTAAATAACAGGTGCACGTATTGCTGTAAGACTTTGGTTCACAGATACTTGTGCTCTACCCCTTGCATCTCCCTTCTTCATGGAACACATTCTAAACTCACATTTCTTATTGCTTGCATCCTGTTTGAGGTCGCTGTGGTCACAACAAGCTCTGACACACAAACCAGTTACCACAGGTTGCTTAAAATACACAGTAACTGGCCAAGTGCTTGTTTTTCAGAAACAGAAATGAGATACCACTCCTTGGAACAAAGATCTCTATCGCAAATGTTTCCTCACGTAGGCCCTAGGCTAAGAGCCCAACACAACCGTTGCATCTCAGCTGATGCATAATGATTACATCATACGCCTGAGTCTCTGGACAGCTGAAACAAGATCACCCATGACAGACCAGGAAACCTCGAGATGAAAATATGTTTTACAGTCACAACTGAGGTTCCTTCCTCACTACACCTCCATCCCTAATTTTTACATTCACAGCTTGCTTGCTCAAGCCATGGACTCTGGCACTGCAGAATTTAAGAACTTAAGTTTTCCTGTTTAGGACTTCAATGGATGTGAAGAAATCTTAAAAAAAAACAACAAAAAAGAGGTACTAAGAATAGTTAAAGGAATTCCAAGATGGCTTTTGAAGTGCTGATTACCACACTCCTGGTTCCTGACAGCTCAGTGCGGCTGATAACCTGGCTTACAAAGCTCAGAATTAGGACCTTACTGCTACCATGTTCCTACAGTTTTCCTCTTTCAGTCCTACAGAAAATGGCTCACAATCACTTACACATCAAAGCTTAGATTAACATACAGGACTCCAAGAACAAAGACATAATGCATTTTGTCTAGCTCTACCATAAGTTCACAAGATGGTGAGTACACCCCATCCCCTACACAATGCTTTACAGGCAACCAAATAAAAGCAGTCATACAGTAGTAATGCGCTGGAGTTCCTCCTTACTACAATTGGTGCTAACAGACTCTAATAGCAGAGTTCCTGTCCTATCTTGCTATAAAATGCCTTTATTTTAATCATTTCCTCCAAACTCATAACTGCAAACATTTACAATGTACAGAGATTCATAGTGATATAAAAATAAAGCAATTAGAAGTTGGATTTTGGCTGTGTGGAACAATCCCGAGATCCTATGAGATGAACTTACCATTTCATAAGCAAGAGTTTCTTGTCTGCAGGCCCGATCCACAATAATGGTTTCTTCTCTCTTCTCTAATGCCTTCTTTCGAATTCTGAGGGGCAAGAGTACATGTCAAAATTTCATTCAACAACTTCCATGCAGAATCTTTAAGTAAGTCTTTAAACAACAGAAGCTATTATAGTATACCCCCCAAGAGCAGGATTTGAGGTTGAGTATGACAGACTAACGTACAATACTCTTGTCTCCTGACTCCCATTAAAGCTGGTAGTACCCAGGCTAGCTTTTGGATTTCAGCTTGTGGGGTTTTCCCCCTCATGTGCAAATCGCAGGTTGTTTGTGGGCAGAGAAAAAAACAACAAAATGTTGCCTGAAGCAGCTCTCCTAGAAAGAACACTTTGCCACCCTTGCGGAAGCTGTTTCAACTACTGCTCCCACTTCAAAGAAATTCAATTCATGTTCAAGCAAAAAACAAGAAAAACACCACAACTATTCTCGGCCCCATGACGTAGATACTTTTCTAAACAAACTTCAGCATCATTTGTAGAAGAGTATCATACACAGGATAGCTACTAAATACATGCATTTAACCACTGCATGCGCACCAAACTC
This sequence comes from Neomorphus geoffroyi, assembly GCA_033558235.1. Lineage (NCBI taxonomy): Eukaryota > Metazoa > Chordata > Aves > Cuculiformes > Neomorphidae > Neomorphus > Neomorphus geoffroyi. The sequence continues at coordinate 26,833,839 of JAUMJM010000048.1, read as the reverse complement.
TTCTTAACTTCAGGACAAGTCTATTGACCCTCCAGACCTTCCTGAAGGTTTTCAGTGAAACAATCAAACTTAACATTGATAACAACCTTAACATATTTCTTTACATTAGTACTACACAAACTGAAATTCAAGTACAGCAAAGGCCTGAACTGGCCGAGTCTGAGTTCAAAGTTCACTCTCTGATAGAAACTTAACATATATATATGAGTAGTGCTCAACCTTAGAAATGCACAAGTACTGTCAATGAATTCTGTAAATAGTGGGTTCAGATAAAGAGGTATCTGGCTACAACTTCACTGCTTGTACTTTGGTTGTTACAGTATGACTGCAGGCTTCTAGAGGCAAAGAGTTACAGATTTATTTCACAATGCTTTGGAGAAACCTCCCACACGTGATTGGGAGAAGTCCCTAGTGCACTAGTTCACAAGTACCTAGATCCAGAAATCCTAAGTTCTTCCAATAAGAAAGATGGCATATTCTGTATACATTAATAAAAAACTCCTAAGTAACATTCGAGCAGAAGGCTCACACCAATTATCCCATCATAAACTGGTGTTTCTATCCTTAGAGTATATCTGGACACCGCTCCAGAAAATACACCATGGCCTGGAAAAGGAACAAGTAGTCCAACACGCTTTTGTGCTTGTTTTCCACTCCACCCCATAATAGGGTACTGTGAGTGTACCATAACAACATACCGAAGAGTTAGGAGACTGCTATCTTCAGGAATAACATCTGGGTCCTCTTCTTTATCAGAAGACATTAACATATCAATGCTAGGACAATAAAGAAAACAATTATTACACATTTTTTTCAGAGTTATTTCATAACAAAAATCAGTTAAGTTACTTTCAAAAGGAATGAAGACCGCAAAATGTGAATAAACCAGATATAGCTTGTACAGCCTATATCAGGGCAACAGGGCAGTATGGTTGTTAAGATAAGGAGCCAAGAGACAGAGTCTCCTGGAGTTTATATCTGACTTTCACAAAGATTGGGTAAACTTTATTTTGCATTTTGCCTAATACATTCAAAATACACGTCCAATACTTTTTATAAACTAAAATGCCACTTGACTTTCTCAGATCTCATCCACCTTATCTGATTTTCTGATGCTATATTGCAAAATAGGTTCAACCATAATGAATCATCAACCTCAACCTGTATGGTAAAGCTAACACTCCAGCTCAGAAACAAACATGGGCAAGTCACCACATTTACAAGAACTCTCCTTGCTGTATTAAGGCATTAATTTATGTCACATTTCTTCCAGTGGGAATATGCCAACACTTCTGCCAGAAGTGACAAGCTCATCCTTTTCATCCTCAGACTCTTTTCGTTCTCGCTCTCCTTGTGTTTGCACAGAATCTGAAGCACAGCTAACCATAGTCTTTTTACTGGAGTGCTAATGACTGCAGGATGTGAGAAAGAAAAGTAGAACTGCTTCAGCCTGCAGCAATGATTGAAACTGATCATATAAATGTTAGGTTTTCATAACATAAATGATGATGGAATTTCTCATAAACGTGGCACAGAAAAAGAATCCTGTGCCGTCTAAATCCCAACAAACTCTAGTACAAAGCTGTCTCTTTATGGGATGAACAAACCATTGGTGATGTCCAGGAAAATTTTTGGAGTATACCGTTTATTCTCAATATAATTTAAGATTATATTATTTTTCATTATAATCTTATAATGCTCTCTGTAATCTTATTATGTTCCCCGTGTCTACAATACCAAGCTAGGTAACTATCACTGCAGTCATGAATAAGCCTCTAGAATGGAGCTGCAAAGGAATATTAGACTAATCAAGAAATAGAAATCTGTAATCAACTGGTATAAGCTGCAATACGCAAAAGTCAGAGACAAAATTTTGGTTGTGGGTAGATGGCCTAGTTCTGACGGCCCAATAACGTTACTCTGTATTGAAGATAATTATGAGCCAGCAGTGGCCCAGGTGGCCAAGAGGGCCAATTGCATCCTGGTCTGTGTCAGAAACAGCGTGGCCAGCAGGAGCAGGGAGGTGATTGTGCCCCTGTACTCAGCGCTGATGAGGCCGCACCTTGAGTGCTGTGTTCAGTTTTGGGCCCCTCACTACAGGAAGGACATTGAAGGGCTGGAGCGCATCCAGAGAAGGGCAGAGACTGGTGAGGGGGCTGGAGAACAAGTCTTATGAGGTGCAGCTAAAGGAACTGGGATTTAGCCCGACAAAAAGGAGTCTGAGGGGTGACTTTATTGCTCTCTACAACTACCTGAAAGGAGGGTGTAGCAAGGTGGGTGCTGGTGTCTTCTCCCGAGTGACAGATGATAGGACAAGAGGAAATGGCCACAGGTTGCAGCAGGGAAGGTTCAGATTGGACATCAGGAAAAACTTCTTCACCGAAAGGTCTGCCAGGCACTGGCACAACTGCCCAGGGAGGTGGTGGAGTCACCATCCCTGGAGGTATTCAAAAGATGGGTGGATGAAGTGCTTAGGGGTATGGTTTAGTAGTGGACTTGTACAGTTGGACTGGATGATCTCAAGTCTTCTCCACCAGGCAATTTTATGATTCCGTGATTTTACTGATGTTTATTTAGTTTCTTACCATCCAGCAGTACATAAAGTACATTTAAGCTTCCTGTCTTAGAGATTTCATCCCAAACAGAAAACTGTTCTTATCGAAAAAACAGGACTCCTTCAGAAGCACCATTGTAGAAGAAACTAATCAGTTAGATCTTCTTGGAAAACAAATCAATTCTATCCTTAGATTCTCACTTGAAGAAGCAGAGGCAGAGATAACTGAGTGAGTTCTGTATCAAGTGCAGACTGAATCATTGCTGATGAACCGTAATTTAACACAAAGAAGGAGAGCAGTACTTTGGAGAAAACAGAGCAAGCATTAGCCTTCTAGACAGGGCTGCTCTCCATTCAGTATAGATGAATGTTATGAAAAACTCGTCTAGAAATATAATGTATATGTATAACCCTTGAGAGGTAAAGGAACTCACAACTGACCTTTCTGTGGAACTGATGTCCCATCAGCACGACCACACTATTTATCTGAGTCTTCCTGCACATAGATCAGTGACCCCATTCACCAAAAGTCTTGAGTCACTTGAAGGCCTGTCCTTTTGATGAAATGGTTGTGTATTTTGGTCTTCAAATACCACACAGGTTATTGGTAGAATCTGAAAACATCTATTACATACCATTGAGAAGTTTCACCTGCATCAAAGGTGACAGTTTCCCATTTCCCTTCCACGTATATATATGTCATAACTCACAAACAATGCTTATGCCAGAGATATGCACACCATGCCCACTAAGGCTGCAGCAAATAAACCTAACGTTCTCCAGAAAGCAGATCTAGACATGATGTAAAACAGCTGGCGTGTAAACTGCTTTCTCTATTTCCTTGTAAGAACAAAAAGCTAGCCAGTGCAAAAAGAAACTGCCACTGAATCACTGGAAAGTTCTTTGGACGCTTGTGAGCCCAGATACTGCCATTTCTTACTCCTGGAAAGTCAAAACCCCTCAGTTTCTAAAGGAAAGTTACACAAAGAGTATCTTATTCAGTATTTTGAATCAGTCTAATAATTTATTACATATGTAATAGTACTGGACACACTGACACCTTGAAGGGCTTTGCTGTATGGCCTTTTACACAGGCTACATTGGAATGCCTTCTGAGTAACTCCACTGCAGCCAGTGGAACCATACCACTGGTATTTGGTCCATGGTCCTGAGGAAACCAGGCTTTGCAAATGGCATGTATAAGCTAATCCATCTAGAAACTATAGCTCAATAGTCAGTGTCAATACACCTAACAGTGCAGACAATGTAAAGTTTGCACTAGCCACACCTCACTCCTGACAAGTGTGGGATTCCACCATGTCCCCACATAGAATATTCCCTGCACGTAAGACAAATACATTTGCAGGGAAAAAAGTGGCCATACTGTTACTGGACACTGAAGTGAACTGTAGGAGAATGATGAGGTAGAAGAGTCGAAAGTCTCACTTGAAAAAAAGCATGCAAAGCGTTATATGCAATTTATGTTCCCAAGAAAGACATTTTAAGGCAGCTAGGACTAAAAAGGCCAAAGGCAAGTCTGTAGAAATTGGACATGGAAACAGACTATCATCGAAGCCTTTAAGCACCCTGAATTTACTTTCCTCAGAATATTATGGCAGCACAATGAGCTTTCTCAGTTTTAGAAATTAGAAGATGCTTTAGTATTTTGCCTGATATTTTCATTGTAAGGAGACACAGTGTTTATACTACTCTTTATATTGCATATATTTAAAGGAGAGTACTTTCATCACCTTTGAGACACTAATACTACAAGACGCTAAATACTAATACGTTAAGACGTTAATGCTAGCTTAATGCAGCTTTATAACACGTCCCTAGAGATATTTACAACTACCCCTTCTAATAAAACAAGAAGGTGAATTAGGGCTGAAGTGGAATAAGGTACCTCTAAGCCTCACCTCCCTTGACCTACCTAACTCCACATTGATTTGATACTTCACCTGTCCTACATGTACACAACTAGTCATTCAGAAGGCGAAACAGATTAACGCAACTTAAAATCTCCAACATTCAAGCACGTCAATTGCTGAAACACCAATAATGAATTCCAAGATAAACCTCTTCGCTCACAGGCCATGGAGTCATTTGACCAAAAATTAAAACTTTACCACCCCATTACCTTGGTTATTTAAGAAAACCACTGATGGAATCTCCTAGCCAAGGACATCACTTTACAGCCGTTTAAAAGCCAATGAAAACCCAAGCAATCTCTATGATGATTGTCTGTATAGAATTTAAGCAGTATGAAAGGCATTCTTACTGAGTCAAATTCAAATGCATGAAGAGAAAATTTTTTTCTCACATTCTGTGTGCAGGAATGTATTACTGAAAGAATATAGAACAACGACTAAAAAAATCACCCACTACACACTCAGATGCACAAAGAGTTAAACAACATTTAAACATTATACCATTTTTCTTTACCAGAAGACTTTAAATCATCAAGAACACTTGACACATAAACCACGTCACTATATTCTAAAACGAAGATTTAACTATGGATATTGAAAAACTTCATCCTTAGCCCATGGAAGAGTCTCTTAACCTATTACTATTTTTAAAATAGATATAAGAGGACTATCCACTTCTTCCCTTCTCTCTTCTACCCAAAGAAAACCTCCTTAGCTTGCCAGAAGTTTCTTTACAGGTAGTTCACAGTCAGAAAAATCTGTGTTTATATCCAGGCTGTGTTTACTTCAGCACCTAGAAAATGCTCTTTATGCCAATAACAAATGTGACCCCAAGACACCATAGAACAGGTGCTGCTGTGGTCCAGTGTTTTCAACTCTTCTCAAAGGAGGAATACAAACAGCTCAGAGAAGACAAGTGAAAGTGATCAGAGGTAGTGATTTGAGGTTGGCCAATGTTAAGGAGAGACTCAAGAGGTTAGGACTATTTAATTCAAAAGCAAAAGCACATGGAGATTAAGGATTGGGATTTCTAGTCTGCACAGGGGAAAGGTCACACCAGGATGTGCAGGTTTATCTTCATTCTCCTGTAAAGCCAACAAGCAGCTGCCAGATGATCTGTGCTCTCCTCTTCATTGACTGCCTGTCCTTTTTTCCTTTCCCAAAACTTTCACTACACAGCACTACTTTTCACAGAACACACAGCGGCAAATACAGTCAGTCATAGACCGAATAAAGCAAAACAGAAGAAAAAGTAGAATGTATGAAGGGAAAAATAAAGAAAGCACAGAAAATCTGCTTGGCATTCAAGTGAAAAAAGTAATACACAGGCTCAAGCAATAGCGTCACTGCAGAGAATAAACCACGGCATAGAAGCCATCAGAGACCGTACCTGCACTGTGAATGCCTACAGAGTAATTCCCACAGTTGCTGCCACACTAGAGTACATGAGAGTTTTTAATACTACCATCACCTTTTATTTTTGCTAAACCTAGTAATGGTAAGAACTCAACCTAATTACCAGAACTATGACAACTGAAGTAAAGCATTGTTTTAGTTAAACTAGCATCATAAAGTGACAATGCTTGGCAAATTTCTTCTTTGTTGGCAAGGCAAGATATAATAAGTGTTGATATATTTCTGATTAAAAATGTCCCTAAAAATCTTGATTTCTGATTAGCTTACTAAGCTCTCACCACTACACACAATATTCATAGAGGTATATTTTGGCTCAGACATTAAACTCCACACTCCTGCACTCCTACTCCTATTGTCTGCTTATTTATGCCTTTTACTAAAGCAACAAACGTTCTTAGCCATCTTTCTCCTTCCTTTGAGTTACCATGTTTGTTATTTAAACAAATAATAATTATCAAATAAACTTTCTCCAGTTAATGACTTTATCTCAAATAACATTGCTAATGTTGTTTTCACTGTCACGTTATCCTCATAATTTGGGGTATAACTCTGGAAACACTTAGAACAACATGCTTATGATACAGCACCTGCATTTTTGTGTATGCATCTTGGATGCAGGGCACTGAAGGGAAAGCCAACAAGAGCAGCTCAATTATAGCAAAACTGTAGCTACATTTACCTTTGTCATCACTTCTGAGATTATGTTCACTCTATTCAGTACACCTAAGTGGATAACCTCCATCTCGCAACTGAAAGAGCCCATAAATACTTCTGCACTTTTGAGGAAACAATAACTGAAGGGGAGAACTTGCAAAAAGCTATGCAGATAGCAGTAACACTCTGGCATGTCTTCCTTACTGACACGTTATGGACAGATCATCAAGCGTGATGCTTTCTCTAGAAATTACTGCCTGAAATCAGGCCAGTTTTACAGAGAGAGATGATTCTCACTGTTCGCGTTGCCTGAAAGCCTTCCAGCTTTAGTATGATACTGCTACTTCAGTCCCTAGATGATTCTCTTCTTCTTTCTAGACCAGTTTGAAATTCACTGGTCGACAAATACGAGTGAAGGTACAAATGAAAAACATTAGAACATTTGTTCTTTCCCAGCCCTAGGGTCATTTAGGCTCTAGCTGATACCTTAGGCTCAGCACTATGTCCCGCACAAAGATGCACGTGGACAGCTTTGATTTTGCCACCAGCTCTGACAGAAACAGAGGCAAAGAACCACGACAACCTCAACAGTCTTTGTATTTTCCCAGTTACCAGAACTAATCTAAATGATGTTATCACAAACAGATGCCTAGCTCTTTTTCTTCAGGCTGAACAAGGCCAATTCTCTCAGTCTGTCCTCACAGCAAAGGTGCTCCAGTCCTCTGATCATCTTCTCAGCCTTCCACTGCACCCGTTCCAACAGCTCCATATCCTTCTTACGTTGGGGATTCCAGAACTGGACACAACACTTGAAGTAATTTATGAAGCACCGAGCAGTTTGTTCCTGAGCTCAGAGCAGTGACAGAGTTTCTTTCTCAACCTCACTATTCACCCAGGAGATCAAACCCTAGAAGTTGCAGGTCTGAATGATACAAGAAGCAGTTACTATTAGAAAAAGTGGAACATTTCGATTTAAGCTAAAGCAAAGTTACGTTTCATCTAAGAAACTGTATTTTTTGAAAGTGATAAAGAATGTCCCTCTGATAACATGTTATTTTTATAGTATGCTTTATCAAAGTGTTTCTCCAGGCACTGTTTTTTGTGAAATGATAATGTCTTCTGTTAAGCATGATATGTGCTGAACAGATGTGCCTTCTTTTCTAATCACCTCTGTTTGCAGCCTTTCCCTCTCTAAAATGCAAAGTCAGACAAAGACCTGGCTCCCAAGTTCCCATTAGCAGAGATCTGGCTGTTGTGAAGTTCATAATAACATTAAAATTAGTCCATGGAATGTAACAAAGTATGCATAAGATTTCTGGGAAAGTTTATACACATGCATGTAAAGGGGAAATTCATTCTGACCTCAGCTTCTGTCTCGTTATGCATGATTGACGGAAAACATTCCCTCATGTGTCCAGCCCTGAAATTAAAGGATGCTGCTTTCTAAAACTCCAAAACAAATCATAGAATTGCTAAAGACGTTTGAAATCATCATGTCCAGCCGCACCTGTCCACTACTAAACCAGATCCCTGCACACCTCCTCTACCCATCTTTTAAACACCTCCAGGGATAGCGACTCAGGCATCTCCCTGGGCAGCTGTGCCAGTGCCTGACAAACTTCATGGTGAAAAAATTTTTCCTGATGCCTAAAGAGAATTTATTTGCTGGCATTTTCGGTATCACAGAATCATAGAATGGTTTGGGCTGGAAGGGCCATTAAAGCCCATCCAGTTCCAACTCCCTGCCATGGGCAGGGACACCTTCCACCAGACCAGGCTGCTCAAGATCCCATCCAACCTGGCCTTCAACACTGCCAGGTAGGGGGCATCCACAGCTTCCCTAGGCAACCTGTGTCAGTGCCTCACCACTCTCATAATGAAGAATTTCTACTTAATGTCTAGTCTAAATCTTCCCCCTTCAAATTTCAAGCCATTCCCCCTCTCCCATCCCTTGTAAAAGTCCCTCCCCAGCTTTCCTGTAGCTCCTTCAGGTACTGGAAGGCCGCTATGAGGTCTTTCCAGAGCCTTCTCTTCTCCAGGCTGAACAACCCCAACTCTCTCAGCCTGTCCTCATAGCAAAACTCCAGCCCTTTGACCATCTTTGTGGCCTCCTCTGGACTCACTGTAATAGATCCCTATCCTTCCCGGGTTGGGATTCCAGAACTGGACATGACACTCCAGGTGCGGTCTCATGAGAGCAGAGCAGAGGCTCCTCTGAAGCGCCTTTTCTTGGGCACCTCCCGCCTTTCCTGAGAAGCTGGGGCAGTGTCCGAGCAGCAGCGCCTGCAACTCGCGATGCAGCACCGAGTGGTGCCGAGGCTCACCGCTGGTTCCAGCCCCTCCCCGGGCCCAGCACCTGCACACAGCGCGCAGCTCTCCCGCCGTGCCCGCCGCGCAGCCCAGCTCGGCCGCCACCGCCGCGTCCGCCTCGGCCGCCGCCGGCGCCTCCGACAGCGAGAGGTCGCGCGGCCCCAGGTGCTGCCGCCAGTGCCGACCGAGCGCGCCAACGCGGAGCGCGCGCGTGTACAGCTCAGCCGCCTCGAACTCGGGCACCACGTCCGCCACCGCCTCCGCCATGGCCGCCGAGCGCCCGGTGCGCAGGGAAACGCCGTCACGGTCCGTGGGGGCGGGGCGGCGAGCGCCCGGCCTCCCGCTCTCCGTCCCTCCCCCCGTCCCTCGCCCCGTTCCTCCCCCTGTTCCTGTCGCTTCGTTTCTTTTTCTCCCTCCTTCTGTGTCTCCCTTTCTTTCTCGCTTCCTTTCTCCTTCCTGTTTCCTTCCTCCTCTTTCTCTTCCTCCCTCCCTCTCCCCTCCGTCTCCCCTCCGTCTCTCTCTCCCCCTTTCCCCTTCCTTGTCTTCCTCTCCCCCTCCCTCCCTCTCCCCCCCTCCTCTCCCTCGCTCTGTTTCTCTCTCTCTCCCTCCCTCTCCCCTTCCCTCCCTCCCTGACATGTTTGGTCTCCGAAGGCGGGTGTCCAGGCCCGAGGGAGACCGTGCTGGGAGCAGGGCAGGGATGGGAGCACAGGGTGGCCTCAGGGTGCCTCCTGTGGTGCCGGGAAAGGCCTGGTGCTGTTCGTTAAAAAATCCTACAAAAAAATCTCGAGTTATTAAAAACGCACTATGTCCGTGGTTTTACAGTGGTGCAAGTGCATTTTCTCATTTCAAAGAGAAAAATTCGTGCTTGCCAACCCTCTTTTATAACATTAGGGTGTTTAACAATACAATGAATAGGGTTCCTGAAATAGATACTGATTTAGTGACACCTCTTCTGCCATGGCTTTAAAAGAATGTATCTGTTGGCCTCCACCTTTCTTGAAAGCCACACTGGATTAATGATGCACCCTATTTGCTGCAGGAGCATTTTTTCAGGGAATACACAAAGAATGCAAAGTGGACAATTGCAGGATACTCTTCTGTTAGAGCACCTGGGAATGCTCCACTGGAAGAGTGTGATAAAGCTACCACCAGCACCACCTGTGAAGACAGAGGCAGCAGTAATTCTGGATTGGGCTAACCTAGTATACCTGTTGCACATACCAGTTAAACCACAGTCTTCTCACTTCAAGCCAAAATACCCTATTACTTCTTTAAATATGAAAAAAGTACTTGAAGCCCTATTAACAAGTGGTTTGTTGGAGCAGGGTGTGACAGTAAGAACAGAAAAAGTTCGCAAAAGGGACTGGGTCTTTGCAAGCTGCATGGAAGGGGCAGGATGCAGAGAGTAAAATAAGGTCACAACATTTGCCTGCAGCTTTCGCAAAGGGAAGTAGTTAAGGGTGTGTGCATGTGTGGGTAAGAATGTAATAGCACAGCCCTATGATGTAGGAGCATATTTTGTTTCGTTTATCAATAACAGCACCAATAAAAGCCCTGTATCTCTCCTAGTTATATTTAGACTCGAACTGTGTTTCAATGCTGAATTCTTTTATTAGCTCTCATTCACATCTACCTCTTAATTGCAGCTATTAGTCCTCATTATGGAAGTTGGCTAAGCTTCAGCCCATTTTTCCTTTTGTTATTGACAGTGTCTGTTTCCTTCTTCAGCTACACCCTCTGCTTTTTTTCATCTGTCAACTCTGTGCCTTGTGACACACCCTAGCTCTTGAAGAAGCTCTTGATTAAGGGCTGTTGCCCTCACTTCCTGTGGTATCCTCCCTGACACCTACTAATTGCTCCATGAGGGATACTCATTCCCATTTCCAAAACCATGCCTGCCTTTTTATGTGTTTATTGTTATCTCCTGTGCTTTGTTTATGTTACGAACATACCTTTCCCCTTTGTGTACTTGCAACTCTACCTGAAATTTGAAAACGCCCCTCCATGTAATCAGATGAAGCCACAGCTAGGGTGTAAGTGGCAGGGCTGTGTAGACATAAGCGCAGTGTTGACATAAACATGTAGGAGTAATCTGGGCCAAGAATAGCAGGATTAAGCCCTACTCTTTCAGAAAACTATCAGAGATTTTTAGTGTTCATGGGAAGGAAAGAAGATACTGGTTTCAGAAACTTTCTTTGAAAAACCAAACAAACCTGACTGTATGAAAATCAGTGGGCTGCATTTTTTTGTAAGATCACATGAAAACAACATCACATAATTCTGCAGCACTGCCAACCGCAGCATCATTACAAAAAGGAGCGTGGTTTGGAAGGGGCTAGGGACTGCTGTGCTGTAATTATTCATTCTTCTTGGAATAACTTCCTTTGGCTGTTTAGTCAAATATATGAATTTCCCTCACTGCCCTCTTCCTTCTCCTCAAGGCAGGTTTGAATTTGGAGTTCTATAATTGGTAAAAAAATCCCAAGTACGTAAACCTCAAGCAGGAAGACTGGATAAGTAGAAACTCAAGAAGCAACTAAGTTGAAAATACCAAAGCTGATAATTTATAACCATGAGTAGATAATATGCTTTCTGTTTGGTTTCCAAATTTCAATACTAAGAAGTCATATACTTATAAAGCAACTTTGCTCAATCCAAATCCTCTTAAGAACAAAGAGAGCTATTTATTTTTATAGCTTGAAATTAATCTGCCTTTTTATACTAGGCAAAAGGCACATGGGCATTTCAAGGTTTCCAAGAGGTGCATACTTTTTTCTCTGCTGGAAAGACTTTAATAATTCAACATGAAGCAAAGAAGGAGTATGAAGAACTCAAGCAGTGTGAACCAGGCAGATATTAAGCTGGATTCTTTGAGATAAGAAGTGCTGAAATCCAAAGATCACTGAAAGACCATAAGAGTCAGAGAAGTTGAGATAGTGCCAAAAATTTCTAGACGACAAACTAATAAAAGCACCCAACATGCAAGAGGAATAAAGAGAAACTGTAATTTACATGCTACTGAAGTAATCAGGTAGCCTGTGTTTTGTAGTATTGTGATATCTTGCAAGATTGAGAAGCTGATTTTCAGCACTCACATCTCCACAACACCTACTACAGTCAGTAAACACTGTCGATACATAACCATGACGAAAAGCTGGTTCTAAATGGTCCAGGAAGTCTAAGGCAAAGACATTAATTAAATCCCTTAGTTCCAGGCTAGTCTTTCACCACAAGAAATACCCTTCATTTCTTTCTTTATTCAAGCTAATCACAGTTGATGGTAATATTGAATAGTAGTTGCTCAAATGGCATAGTCTTAATATAATGACTTAGTAATGCTTATGAAAGGATATTTTTGTGGCTTAATCATAAATCAGATTTTACACTATTCTCAGCACTAGCTCACATCACTTAATTCAGAAAAATCATTGAAAGTACCCTGGGCTTCCTCTTCAAGCCAGAAAAAACACCATGATCATAATTTATACTTCAACAGGAGTGTCATGACAGTAACAAAATCAATGTTTGTACATAAATTGAAAAATCTCTGGAGAACTGGTGCTGACCATTTTTTATTCAATAATTTAGAATCAGCTCCATCCTTGTTCAATACCTCAGTCTTGAACTCTGTAGTATGTTTGTACCTTGGCAGGCAAGGAATATTTTCAGCGTTTTTTAAGCACTGACTGTCTCAGCACAGCAATTACAGAGACACCAAAATGTTCCAGGGCTATAATTTTAGGAAATGGGACTTCAACAGCTGTCAGCTTTTCTTGGCCGTGTCCTGTACTGTGGACCTTAGTTCTGAGGATGCAGCTCTCTTCCAGACAGCAGCACCCAAAGCACTAATCAAACCCAGTTGACAATACTTGGAAAGCTGAAAAAGCATTTTTTAACCTGGGCTAAATTAAACAATAATGTTTATAGTATGATTTACACAGAGTTGCCTCAGTTCAACCAGCCTTATGTTCCCCAAGAGTGGGAACAAATTGGAAAGCCTAGCAATATTTTGCCTGTCACTGCTTCCAAAATTCCCATGCCAATGAACAGTGGTCTGGGAGTGTGACAATCTTTGCATCAAAGACTCTCGAAGACAGCCACTAGCATTTTTCACTATTACACTTGAACAGGAAAAATCCATTCCTAAAAGGCACGCATAGGTGGGGCAAAAAGTATTTTATATTACTTTTGCAATGATGTAAAATGCTAATAAAAATTAATACATTCATAAAGGCTCTGCACAGATCTTAATTTCTAAACAGGTCATGTAAAGAACTGTGCAGGCAATTTGAAAGCTCTGTCACTAAAATTCTGCCCAAAAGGCAGAAGTTTAATTGATTTTTAAATCTCTCCAGAAAAGGGAGAGGACCTCCCAAGAATAGCATGGGTTTTTGTCAACGTAAGAACATAAGGAAACATCCTACGGTTGGTAATTCCTGAACTACTTTATGGGTGAATATTGCTTTTACATAATCTGATTGAGAATCAAACAAATGCAGGATGCTTTCACCTCATGAATGATGAGCAGTCCATCTACTTCAAATGTTTGCTGTTACTTGCCATTAGAAAAGCTGAAAGTAGAAGAAAATCGGCCAAGAGAAAGATAATGACAGGGACACATAATCCAAGCCAGAAGAAACAAAGGTCTAGCCTTTAGGCTTTAAATGTTGCTGATCTAAGTCATTCTGATGTTTACAGCTGAATTTGGGTATATTACTGCAATAAGGAATGAAGTCAGACATAAAGCAGCAGTAGTATCAGAGCAGACATGATCTACAGTTGTGGAATATGTTACAGTATTTTCAGTCATGAGCAAGTACAGCCATAAATAAAATTTTGACCACAAACACAAGCTGCTGCAATTGTACAAAGTTGTAATTCACTGGTAATTTTCCAGCATTCTCATTTCAAAGCTGGTTTGTACAGTGAAACCCTTCAACAGTGCAAAAATGCAAACCATGGATACTGTTATCACTCGCAGCCTCTTTGGAGATTCATTGCAAGTATCATTCTTGGATTTAGGCATGCACTAGGTCATGTTTGGTTTTTGTTATGAGTTGGAATGGAATGCTTCAGGAAATCACATTTGGACTTGAAGGTCCATTGGTGAAATTCCCAGCAAGAAAACATAACATGTCTGTGACATTTCTATTAATTGAAGGTGCTTTTGCATATTACCTGCACACCAGAGAACCTTCTGGTTTTATTCCATACTATCTAAGAGTCAAACCCTCTTCAGACACATTTTTCTTTCTTGTGGAACTAATGGAGTTTTCAGATTCAATTGTGAAGGAATTTTACCACAGGCAATGGATGAAAAGCATTTTCGACAACAGAAGATGATGTTACATAAACTGCAGCCTATGGGGACAACTATAATTCAAGAATTGTTGCATAAAGATGTAGGATATATTTAAGTTTTTTATCCATGTTGATAGGATCTCTTTTTGAGGTTCACACTAGTCTTGATCATATACACTTTTGCCAGGGTTTTTCCATCATCAGGATACAAAAGCTATTTATCCCAGAGAGAGCTGTGAACTGATGACTATTGCAAAATGCACTATACAAGTCATATAAGCAATGATTCTGTGAAATTATGTAATGAAACTCTGTCATGTTTCAACTTCAGCTGAGGCTATTAACTAGCAGGAATTTTGTTCTTAACAATGTTATAATCTACATACCAGACCACTTCAAGCTTTTTTCTTTGATATGGTGTAAAAATAATTTTAAAATACACAAGAAATTTAGAAGTTTAAGTCTTCCTTCCAGAAAATTTGATCTGAGCCTTAATGATAGTCAACGGGATTTCAGTTTCTCAGGCAAAACTACAGGGTTCCTACAGCATGGGAATCTTTTGGCAGTCTAGCTGTGTCACATAGCTAACAAAAGTCTAAGGAAATGTTCACTGGTACAGTTTTACATACCAGTTTATGTAAGGAGGTGAAATAGGCTCAGGTTTGCATGGATAGGCAGTGCTACAGCAGAATTACTTGGCCTTTTGCCAGCGTAAATTGCCAGTGTGGTTGTACTAAGACCTAAGAAACTATAATCTTCTTCCAGGTACTATTTCCCTTCTAGTAGAAGTATTTTCTAGTTAAAGCATGCAAGCGTTTTATGAGACATTAAGCAAGACTACAGCCAAGCTTCTGCAGTATGTGTCATCTGATCCCATAGCTCCCTTTGACCAAAGACTCAGTAGGGAATCTTTCATTTACATGATGTGTAACTGTATCCCATCCTTTCAGAATTTTACTTTTGAGATTATGAAGGAATCCTTGACACACAACACTATAATTCATTGCTCAAGTTTTCAGTTTCTGTGCTATATACTTGGAGGGTTGATCATACTAGTACACTGTACTACTCTGGGAAAAAGAAGTCTTGTTTTTTCTTGGATATCTTTCAAACAAAAGCCAGATGCATTTGATGTCAGAGTAAATTTTGCTGATTTGGAAATATGCAAGACTGTATCTATCTAAAGTCCACTTTGAATAGATGTGGTTTAGCTGTGAAACTTAAAGCAAAGGATCCAGATTTAAACTAACTTTCCTTGAAATTTGATTTAGTAAATAAAGTTCTTATCTCTACGAAACATTTTGACTTAAAAAAGGTATTTCAGTGTACCAATAGGGTTATTGCTATAAACAGTCATTTTATGCTATAATGACCAACTCTTAATAAGTACACCTTAAAAAAAAAAAAAAAAGAAAAAAAGAATGGAAGAAAAGGGAGGAATTAGTCCTGCACAGAGACTGACTGAGTGTTTGTCAGCTGCATTCTTAAGGCAGAAGATGATGAACTGAAGGACATACACTCAGCACTCCAGAAGTGTTGTAACATCATGAATTTGGGATGATGGGAGATGGATATAGCCTATAGACTACGTTGTGGTTATTGCTTTTCTGACTCCCAAATCTATGTGTAGAAGTCGTTGTTTTAGGGTGTGTTCTTCATCTGACACATAACCAAGCATTACTTTTCTATTTCTTTTTTCTTTTTTTTTTCCCAAAAGCCATGAGCAAGGACCACCTTTTGCCATGTACACAGAACAAAGAGAGGAAAGAAGACAAAATTAATGTGGCCACAGTTGTTTGGTTGAGCAGATAGCTGTGACACAGTGTTTTGCCCAAGGTGCCAGCAGCAATGTCCTACTGCGAAGTCTCTCCCTCTTCCAGCCCTGTTCCAGAGTGACAATGATTGTTCTTGACAGCAGCTGAGGGGCTTGTCTCCATCATACCCTTTGTACCATCATCTTCATAGATTACCCCTAGCAACAATTTGTGTGCTACTTTAAGAACTTTCCCTTATACCAAGTGATTAAACATCCTCTTTGTTGAAAGCTGGCTTTTGCCATTTTCTTGAGAAAATAAGTATTGTGTGTTCACTTTTTCCAGGGTGAATTCCTTAGCTGAGTGCCAGAGATTATCCGTGTACATTCATTATCTTCCCACCAAAGATCAGTGAACAGAGTACTTACTGGACATTCTTTTGTTTACAAGTGCCTACATCTGACAAAAAAGCAAGAGCGTGAGAATTTTTTGGTTGGCTTGCAGAGTAGCACTTTTGATTCCTGATGTGCACCTGGTGGTCTCTTACAGCAAAATTGTTTCTGAAGTGGATAAATGCTGTGTTTTCTTTACAGGAGTGTCATTCATTGAGGTATTATGACTGAGGAGACTATACAGTACCATAGTGTTGATTAGATAACAAAGCTGACTGGAAGAATTGTGCTCCAGATGAGTTCAGGTAAGAGCACTTTTTGCATATGTTTAGACTCTTGCCTAGTAAACTCCACAGAGGCACTCAGTCTGTTCAGCTCCGTCAGTGACATGGTTCCCAACTACCAATCTGAGAACAAGGCACTTCTCCTGTACATAGATCTATATCACCTTGCATCCTGAAGGATTATTGAAAGAAAGGTGTTTTGGGCCTCTTAGGCTGTTTTCCAGGCTGTGCTGCTCATGGTATTTGCCCCTTATGCCTAGAACAGCAAGTCTGATTTTTCTTGAGTAGCTCAATGAGTAAGAGTTGAATCTAAAGAGCAAAAGTACACATTTTGCTTTGGAAGAACCTCCTTTTTCAGTTAAGCCATGGAATTTCTTCCACAAAATCTTGTGGATGCTGAAGGTTTATACTGATTGAAGACCGAACAAATTCATGGAAGAGTAATCTGGTGAGGGTTCTTATATACATGCCTAAGAAATTCTTGAGCTGCCAAACAATGGAACCGAGGAAAGTATTATATGTATTTGCCATGTCCTTACATTCTTTGCATGCTTGTTGGTTTTGACAGAGACAATGCCAAGATACAAGGCTAGATGGATACTGTGGCATATTTTGTGTTCTTATCACACTCAGCTCACTGCCTTTTTATTTTTTAAGAGAAAAAGGTGCAGAGAATTCCTACTGTTGCTGAACACATTCCATCATCATTAATACTCCTCAGGTCAGGCCGGAAGGATTAATTGGCTTATGAATCTTTTAAATATATGTCTCCTCAAGTGTCTAAAGAGATAATAGCAGGATATTTTGTATGAGTTTTTAAGTTTATTTTAACACTGACTAATTTGTATGTTGGGTAAATCTTAGAATAATTTATTCTGTGATACAATGTATACCTTAAAAAGTATGATGGAGTTTCCTATCCTATATAGCATCCAAAAATCTAACATAGGCACAAGTTACCTTAAGCAACCTCCTAGTCAATGACTTTCTATCTCACTAGTGAACGGTGCATAAAATCAGAGGCCTTGGAAATCAATAAAAAAAGAATCACTCATCTTCTGAAAAGGCAGTGATAGCATGGATTGCAATGCTAGCAATAGGCAAGTAATATTCCACTGTATACTGCCTTTTCATCTGGTACAAAGAGTGACCTTAATCTTTCGAGGTTTTTGCAAAGACCTTTAGGTCAAAGGTGCATACTCCAAAGAGTGAAATGATATTGATGCACAAGGAAGCATATCAATGTCCATCATATCATGTTCGGCTGAGAGCATCTGAACTCTGGGCCTGAGTATAGACAACTGGACTGCTTAGTGAGCCTTTTCAGTATTTTGTAATATCCAGACAATCACAGACAGAAAAATCTCGGCTGTGATTCCTAATGGATCTGCATAACTTCCTGTAAGTTCTAGTGTCAATGCATGGAATCAAGAGAATGTGATTATCCATGCTGATTATTCTTTACACAAATTAGTTAAAAAAAAAAAAAAAGAACATTTTTCTACACTTTGTGGTTGAAAAATCACAGGCATATAAACAAGTCTTGAAAAACTCTGTGATTTTGTTCAGCTACGAAAATGTATAGCATCATCTATGTCTATGTCTGGAATTCTAGGTTAAATTCAGTATTCCAGCACCAGCTTCATACTTCGCTGTAGTCCAAGTTACTAGAGAGATTGCCTCACTTCTCCTTAGACAAGGAAATTAATCTGCAAACAGTTGCTCCAGAACAGAATAAAAGAAAACCTTGATGTTTTCAGAACAAATTATATAGTAACCTCCTTCAACATAGCCTCCCAACAGAATAATCTCTCATCTACTCAATAGAGCCCAGCTGTTAGGGACAAGTCACTAACATAATAATCACACACATTTCTCATTGTGTAGGCATAATTCAGGGAAGTACACTACCATCAGAAATAGGACACCATTCCCCTAAACAAATCTGTTAAATGCCAGTGATGATAATTATTAGTGATTACTCAATGATTGCTAATGTGGTCTACATTTAGACATTCCAAAATAGGGACAGCCTGGCAGTTTTTCACATGAATGCATGTTTGGGCTAAATTTTTAATTTTTTACTTCTAACAATAACTCCTGGTAAGGAAAAAGCCAATATTCAGTAGCTGACATCTGTCCCACCAAAGATTCAAGCAGTTTTAGACTTACTTTACAGTCATATAGTATTTCTATTTGAAAATAAGGAAATGTTGCCAAAAGCCTGTTAAAATAAAGGCTGTCAGATGAAAGGTGAAGTCATCTTTCTGGTAGAAGAGATTTAGATTAGGTCAAAGGGAAAATGGAAGCTTTTATAATTAATTTGCACGCTGAAAGCTATGCTGCATGAGATTTGTTGGAAGAAATCTGATCTTTTGTGAGGCCAGATGGTATAGCTGGAAAAAGATGACAAGCTTTCAAGCACACAGAGCATTCATTTACTGATTACACAGATGTAGCAAATTCACAGCTAACTACAGAACAATACTGCATGTGTGAGTAAATAGATCTTTCAAACATTTTTGAAAATGATGGCGTAATCCTCATGTCCATGGTCCTCCCCATAGGGGGTTTGAGCATTCCTCTAAATCTTATAAACTCAGTTTCCAGTACTGATAGAAAGAAGCATTTACTGGGAGTTCATGTGAATAATTCCAAACCACTTTTTTTTTTAATTGTGGGGTTTCTTGCTATTATTCTTGCATTCTGTTCATCTGGAACTGTGCAACCAGATCAGCACTAGTGTCAATGAAAGGGAGAGGAATACGTAAAGGGAGACATAGCAGGTTTAGATCACTATTAGGCCTCAAGAGTATAGGAAAGAATTCAAGGAGAGCATCCCCTGTACCCCTTCTTCACTGACTGTGCATATAAACTTTCAGGTGTGAGAGAAAATTTGGAACATTTAATGCTGGATTGAAAAGTAGTTTCAGTTTCTTACAAATGACATTTTGCAAATTTATGTGATGAAATTGATGAGATTTTATACAACTAATAAAATTTAAGTAATATCTATTATTGTTGTGCTAATAAATCTGCAGTCTGTTAATGCACAGTTTCAACTGATATTACTACTTTGAGAGTTACTGTATATGATTGGACACTGATTAAGCAGAACTTAAAACATGAAGAGGAGCATGGTTGCAGATAAGTTGTGCTCTCAGAAAACTACTCTGATTTGTTCTTCAAAATATTGTTCTCCCTGGCTTGTGTTTGCATTGTCTCTTCTGTGGCTTGTAGGATGTCTGCTGTCCGCATTCCAGTGGCAACGTGCCCTCTGTACAGCAGCTGGCTGAGCCTGGCTCTGTGTCACATGGGACTTCTTAACTGAAGATGATCTCTACATTCTCCTCTGAGCCACGAACCAATCCACCAATACAAGGGGGAAAGAACAACTAAACCACCACTGCTCTCTTTTGTTTCACATAATGGAACACAACAGCTTTGCACTGCAGAAACCTCAGGCTGGTCAACTGTACACAGGCCTGACTGTGTATTGAGAGACCACAGACCTGGGCTATCTGTACACAGACTCATTACAGGCAGGTAAGGTGTATATATATATTCTAATTAATTTTATAGTCTCACAGGATTATGGAAATGCCTATGACAGTACTAGTCGTAATGACACCCTGCTGATCCAAGCTAGTCACTAAACACTAGGGCAGGCAATAGAATTAGTTACTCAGGCTCCAGACTAGTTTTCTAACTTTTGTCTTGTCTTTTCTATCCATCTATAACTTTGCGTGTTGCTGCATCCCAATGCTCTACCTTATTGCCTTATATTACCTTGCACACTGGCTGTGAGAATACAATGGAAGATTGGTGAGGACAAGTGGTAGAAGGCATTCAAGTGATCTTGCAGCTGGGATGCAGAAAAACACATAAATCAAGCTAAACATTGCCTACCCGTGTACTTAACAAGTAGGTAAAACCTTTTTGTGTTTAGGTAACATAGGCCTGTGGAACTCAGGGTCATCCTAGAAAACATGATCGAGATTTCTGCCCTGCTGTGAGACAGATCACACCACAGTGGAAAACTGCTCCACCTTTTCCTGATAAAATACAGGCAAAGAAGCAGTTTTGAGATTCACACTTTCTACCAAGGACAGAGCTTCATGATGCCTCCGCTCCTACCCGCTTCTGCTCTGCCTGGGTGCTGTTTCAGAGTTGCCCCAGATTGTGAGATAATGGAAATTATTTTATTCTTTTCATTTTAACTGTGGCTTTGTGGTTGTCCCTGCATTATGCCTGTGTTTGGCTCACACACTGTCTCAAGCAGGAATAAAATACAGTGAGCAAATGTGCCATGACATTGAATTTCCTATTCCATCTTTATAAAAAAATTTCAAAATCTAGATCTGCAGCTCTTATCTACACCCAGTAAAGAAAACATGATGAGACACACCATTCCTAAGCTTCAAAGTGATGCATCTACAATACATTTTAATTCAAAACTGTCTAATCTGTAAGGTTTTATTTTAAGGACTACAAATATATGCCTTTCTGCTGAGTAATCGTTGCTTCAATGGGAAGCAGGAAGCCTGTAAATACATGCTCGGCTCCTCAACATGACCTATCGTGGCTCACAGCCATCTGTGTTTACAGTAAGAGATCGCCCACATGCCTTAGTCTGTAAACAGTATCAAAACCCAAAGCTTTTCTTTTTTTTCTCTTTTACTCTCCATCTTTTGCAGTCTCAGGCTCTGTCCATCTAGATATGAGTGTCTGCAGACATTTTTTTTCTTTTTTTTTTTTGAAGTCTAAGCAACCTAGCAGTTCCCTGAGCTAGTGCTTCCAAGATGCCTTTGCATTATTGGTAGTTGAGAAGATTATTAGTTTATTGTTGTCAGTAGTAAGGGAGCATTTATTAGCTGGCTCAAACCCTTCTAGGCCTGTTAACAGTGGCTGCATATTCGGATAACCAGTGTATATTCAATAACCAGTTAAAATGTAAATGAGAAAAAGCCAAACCTATTAATTTTCCTAATGTGTGAGGGTGTTGAGAGTACCACAGTTTGGCATTTGGGAGCTCTCATTTTCTCCATGTTAGCTGACTTCAAGCTCCTAGCAAACTGTCTTTCTGACCAACACTCGAGCCAGTCATAGCCACAAAATTTATTTTGCAAACCAATTATGCTAGACTACATATATATTTGTGAATGTGATTATACAAAAAGACTTAAAACCCAAGGTTTCCTGAAAATATTATTGGCAAAGAATGGGATTCAGATCAAAATAGGACTTGGTATTTTTTGCAAGATGTTTAATTAAAGAGCACACTCACATTTCAGGTAACAAGCAGGAACAATTTGTGGAATATGTAAAGCACAGCTGTTCTTACCACTTTATGATCTCCAGGACAATGAAATCCTTACATGCATAACTCTGTTCATAAAATGGAATGCCTGCATCTAACAAAGCTAAACTGGCCCAACATGGAAGGAAGTTCCATGGTTGCAAGGGTGAAGAAATCCCAGCACACCCTTGCATTATAGACTTGAACGCTGCTTGCAGCTTCTGAGGCAGTCTTGGGATTGTCCTGCCCTCCTAGTCACTCCACAACCACTCCCACTGGCAGAATGACAAGATGGTGAATTTCTGCTCCCATGGAAGCAGGCATTTGGTGTTGAGGTGCCTGAATGAAACACAGTTCTGTGACAAGTGTTTGGAAATGCATGCTACATATGCTAGCACAGCGAGCATGACACTGACTGCAGTCAGCCTGTCTTTTCCATTTTTTTATGATGTCTTTCATGAGCTCCAGGCATTGCCTGGTCAAGGATACAGAGTCTGTTGCCTGCTTTACCACATGCTTCCTGTGTGACTTCCTTAAACTCATACAAAGTAACTGCTCTGCTTGAGCCTTAACTATTTCCTGTCCTTGGAGTGTGTTGAGAATAGTGCATTATGAACCTTATGATCTATGAAAAATGCTCAGAAATTATGCAAAGTGCTCGGCTAAATAAAGCAAAAATGCCATAAATTTGGGACAGATAGAAGGGCATAGAATAGATAGACAGACAGACAGGACAGATGGAAGGATGCATCAGCCACACTAATGTAAGAAAAGTATGGTAAAGAAATCTATGACAATTTGCAACATTTTAGGTGACAATAACTTGTGCAATGAAGACTGAGATGTTGCTCATCCTACTGGCTTTCACAAGAAAATTGCCTTGCAGTTTTCACAAGTGCGAGTATTTGGAAGGGTAGCCCTGTGTAGTACAGTAGCTAATTCACCGTGCACTCACATCGCGTGGCATCTCGTTCCTGAATGCACATTGGCCCTTCACATGTTGGAGCTGAAAAGGCACAACCTGGTTTACTTGCATGATGCTGAAGTGTTCCTCTGAGTGAGCACACTGAAGACATACTGATTTTTAAAAATCCAAAAGTAAAATCAGAACTTTTAAAAGTGGCAAATGAGACTGGAACAGCTCATACAGAACTGGAAAATATTCTAACCTCAGATTTCTTAAAACTTTTGAGAGCAGAAAATGAAATAGCAAGTGAAATTGTTCTTTCTTATTAATGCATTTTTAGCTAATCAGTATAGAAGCTAGAAACAGGCAAAATATTGTCTCGTCTACTCAGTAGTTACATTCTGCTGCAACACAGAAAGACAAGTGCAATCTGTCCTCTTAGAAAATTTCCTTGTTCAATTAACATTGTTTTCTGGGTTTGTATGGAAAGTATAAGTATTACAAAATTTCAGAGCTGCCTCTTGAACAATATGAGCCTTAATTTTTCTTATAAAGGACCTGTTTGCTGCATAACTGATAGGAAAACTGAATCACCTGGTCCCTCAAAGAATCTCATATCCTGCTATGACTTGGACAAGGACATAGTCATTAGGTTTTTTATCAGAATATCTGTGTGCCCCAGCCAATCTGTTTCTCACATGAAAGCTCCTCCTTATATCTTTCTGTAAATAAAACGCGGAGCTTTCAGAAAACATTTTCTTCATAGCTTGTATACACTAGTAATCCCTGACTACATGGTCTTTAATTTGTTTGGTATTTTGCTTGTATTGATCTGACATTTCCCTTTGGTTATATGTGGCCAGTAAAGGAAATGATTAGTCAGGAAATATCTACCCTTTATTTGAAGTTTTGACATCTCCTGGACGTTTAAAAACTGCTGCACACCAATCTGACACAGAAGTATATTTGTTTGGGCACAACATCATACCAACATGCCTACTGGGCTTTTCATCAAGAGCTAGATGAGTTAAAAACAGCTTAAAGTATGGACAAGACAAGCTTGGGTTTATCTATAACTGTTCATGCTCCGAATCAGTTCATTAAATGTTAACTGAAAAAGTAAATAAAAGCAAATAAAAAACATTGGTTATCTAAGTCTTGCAATTTTAAGACTTCTTAAATAACAGGTGGCTTGAATGAACTAATTAAATAAACAGTACAGTTAAAATTAAAATTAAACTCTAGAAACAGAGAGTGTTTTAATCCTACAGTACTTGCACTTAACTTATTACTGAATACTGTTCATTCTAATAGGTATCAGTAGGAGAATACAACATTCTTATCATGTCATTCTCTCTGTTGGCTATTGTGGAATTTCAGATTCAGAAGAGTTTTATTCAAGATACAAGAGTTCTTACTAATGTACTGGCCAAATGCCATTATATACTTAACAAGGTTTATGTACCCAAATGAGAGATCTTACCCTTTTCTCAACTAAATGTTTGCATTTAGCTGCGAAGCATAGAGACAGTCCCTACCCAATCTGCAGCAAAATCTCTTCACCGAACAGAAACCTGCCATTGCAGTAGGAGCTTCTAAATATGGCAGCCTACAACAACAAGAAGAAGTGCACACATGTCTGTTTTGTAAGTCTTTGCTTTTTAGAAAAAGTACCTTTAATGTACTTAATTGCACCATCAATTAAGAGGAGCTTAAATACAAGTAAGTAAGTAAATAAATAAATGAAATATGTATTTCTACAGTGTGAAAGGAAGGCTTTGGGGTATAATTCAGCAGTTACAAATTGTTGTCCTGTCATTAAGTCATAGGATCCTCACTCAGAGATGCCATTCCTGTTTCCTTGTGGAAATAAGAACATCGTTACATATACATCACACTTCAGGTTTAGTTAGGGGGATGTTTTTTGATGGGGAGGAAGGTGTTGTATTCAGGCATTTTCATTTCCTGACGACTTGGACACATAACAGCCATCTGTTCTGATGGTTCAATATATCTTGTTTTCAGAGCAATGAAAGAATAAAAAAATGAATAGATAAAAAAATGAATAGACAAAAGATACAACATTTTCTGGCAAATAGAACTTTGTAAACTTTTGTTAATAAGTCAAAGAAAATTTTGGTAAGGTGAAATTAGACCTCTTTTTCCCCTTTGCTTTTTCCAGTCAAAATAGTACATTGTGTGAAGGGAAAACACATGGAACTTCAAAGGTGCATTGGCTCTAGTTACTAGAGGATTTACAAGTAAATTGCTCTATTTCTTTAAGCTAATAAATGTACCACATGACAAAACACAGTTTAGACTGTTAATATAACCAAATATTTCAAAGCGGAAAAAGAGCCAATTAAAAATTAACTGTACTAAATGGCAGCAATGTACCAACATCCTTAAGGGTTTATTTAACAAGATATTCATCAACCATTCACAATATACCATGCGCCCATCAAGCATTATGCTAGTATCTGGAAGAATGGTGACACATTAAACTATTTTATTTTCCAAACAAATACCTTAACTTAGTTTGGATTTTTATATTTTAAAAAATGGAAGGTTGGATGAGAGCAGTTCCAGAGGTTATTTCTGACCTTTATTACTCTATAATTTTCTGAAATATGCACTTTGATAAGAGGCTAGTAGAAGAAATATCAAAAAATGAAAATAAATAAGATGAAATGTAATGATAAACAGGAAGAAGCTTAGAGATAAAACTGGGGTAAGTACAGAGGATGCCTTGCTGAAATAGCAGGAAACTCCTTAGCTGTAAAGGAGAGGAGAGAAGGAAATAAAACTGCAGAGAGATAAGACAAAGCATATCAAAATAAATAAATGTACCATCAGCTGTAGGACAGGAAAGGGTTAATTATCTGGCCTGACGGAAGGAGTTATAGGTGGAGCCCCTTAAGAATGTCCTAGAAACTGTTCCTCCTTGGAAAAACGTGCAGAGGAGAAGATAAACAAAAAACACCCCAACAAACAAAAAAAAACCCAACCCCAAAACAAAACAACAAAAAACCCCACAAAAAACCCAAAACCAAAACAAAAACCAAAATCCTCCCCAAAACCCAGAAGGAACTTCTTAATTTTTTGGGGGAGAGAGAAGCGGGAAATGGAATGGAATGGAATGGAATGGAATGGAATGTCAAGTCAAGACAAGTTAAGTCAAGCCAAGTCAAGTCATGACATGTCATGTCATGTCATGTCAGAGAATGGGATGCGTGCTGAGTAGAGAATGCTGATCAGTAAAGCTATAGTGAGGAGGAGTTTAGGTGTTGTGATCCTTACCTGCACTTCCAAATGTAGCGAAGTTTCAGGTAGGTCTTTGGCTTTGTAGTCTAGAACCGTGAAAAACGGGGAGAATTTTAATCCTCACAAGAGATAATAAAGGCTGTGGTGCTTTGTAGGGGGTTTTGCCTGTTTATTTTGTTTTGTTTATTGCTGTTCCTTGTTTTCCGTGGCTGACTGATTTTGTGATGTATCATCCTATTGAGTCTGAGTCAATACTCTGTTGCTGTGCTTGGAGATGTGTATTTACCTGATGTACTAAGTGTTCTCTGTGAAGACACACGCATAACATAGTGTAAGCAACCTGCTGTAACGTTCAGCCTGGCTGTACTTTCAGCAGTGGGTGGATTAGGTGACCTTTGGAGGTTGCTTCAAACCTCAGGTATTCTGTGACTTAACTTACCGCACTGTTGTGAAAAGTTGTGAACCCACTGTGGATACAATTTAAATTGTGTCGGCCTAAGAATAACTTGACTCCACCTGGAGCAAGAAAGATGTGGTAGGTAAGTGTTGAGGGAGGTATGCCTCTTTCTAGGGCTAAAAAATATAACTAGTCATTCTGAGTTACTTCTTTTAGGGTTCTGCCTTAAGAAGGTGATAAGGGGATACACAAAATAATCCAAATATAGCCCATAAGTTAAAAGTGGCACGTGTAGAAGTGTTGCTAGAAACTAAAGTGCAAATAACATCTCTGTAGATGGCAAAAGCACTAGAGACTGACTGAGAGCTAGGTGCACTAATTGCATTATGCTTTCACCGAGGGTCACTTATACAACCTGTCTTAGGTACACAGAAACAAATCGCATGGTAACAGAAGTAAACCACTGTACCTTGTCCAAAGTTCATCATTGTCCTTACTCAGTCCTTGAGAAAAAGGCAGGGCTCCCCTAAGAAAAGAAAGCTTTCTTATGGATATTGCTCAAGATTCAGTTTATGCTTGTTTACTGCTTCATCGCTCCTCTTTTAGTCTTGGACACATGAACTAGCAGGTCTGTATGTCTTTTCACCACTACAGTATTTGCTATGTGCTAGCATGGTGTGAGTAAGGGGAAATATGGCTCTGACTAAAAGAAATGGTGGCTCTACTTCCAGGATGGCTACCACTTTTAAATATGGAAATATGATCCAGAAGTTTGAAACCACTGTGGCTCTCTAAATGTGCCTAACAGAAGGTGGAAGTCTAAGTAATAGACTAAAAAATACTGCATCAATATATTTGCGAAAGAAATAACACCTAGGTTCTTCACTTCCAAAGAAAGTTCTTGAGAGGTCTAACAAACAGGATTTAGATGAAGTAGCCTATTGAGGGTAGAGAACATTCACTTCTAACAGTACAGCCCAGTAGTTCAAACTCCATCTGATGTCTATACCTGTAGTCTTTGAAATATATGAATACTTGATGCCATATTAATGCTTCCATGCATGCCTAGATGTGTCTTTGAAAGGCTGTTTTCTTTTATGTCTTCTGGAAAACGTGTATATTAGTGTGCTTGGCTCAGTTCCTTACCCTCTTTTGTTGGGGTCTGAGGCCAGAGAATATATTTTGAGGACACTGACTTTCCTTCTTCTAGGGACTTACTGTTGCATTTACTTGACCAGGTGGGCTTCCCTGCAGCTTCCTAATCTCTCCGTACAGCTCAGTGTGAGAAAACAGGTGCTGGGAATGAGGGTTAGTATTCCTTTCAGACACTAAGGTAACACCTGAGACTTATTGCAGGGCTGGACAGTGGCAAAGGACAGTGTGTGCGTGCGTGCAGGAAGGGGGCAGTTGACAAGAAAATAATCTTATAATCTATCTTAGTCTTCTTATACAACTACATGCATTCATCAATGCACCCTCGTGTTTTAACTCTAAAGGAGTTAGTGCTGTTGCTATAGTAATCTCTGAAATACTGTTCTGAGCCGCAGACTACCTCAGCTTGTGGGAAGAAATGACACTTTGGTACTGGTCCCTGTCAGGAAGAGGCACTGCTTCATCTTAATTGGCAAAATTAGTGCTAGCTAAAACAAAACAATTGCCTAGAGGTTGTGGCATGGCTGTTACAATCCATAAGTAAATACACCCTCATCATTTCTTCTCTCTTGACTGTTGTTATCTTGCTTATGTTACACTGGGGGCTGTGTGTGTGAAGTTCCTAAGTTATTGTAAATTTTTTTTTTTTGCTTAGCTCACTTCTAACTCAGTGCAGCAGTAAAAAAAAGGTCAGTATCTTGATCTTGAAAGGTATTCCTTAAGGGTGGTGATTCTTACTCTCTCAGCAATTCTTTCACGGTGTATTTATGTAGATTCACATGCAATTTGTACTGCTCAGAGTACGCATTGTTCTACAAGGTAGTTCATGAAGCAGTAGTTCTGGAACTAGGTGGGACTTGTTTTCTATCTTGCTGAGATGGTCTAATCCTACTGGAAAGTAGCTGCAGGAGTGCCAAAGCAACTTCTACCCTTCTTTCACAGCATGCCTATTCTCAAGGACTATTTTCTAGACCTCAGAAAAACTAGATCAGGACCAAGTGTTTGTACTGAAGTTGACTTTATTCTTCTGTATTATCTGATCATGAGGGATAGAACAGGACTTTTCATTCTTTTCAGATCTGTATTTGATTACAGAAGCTCAAAACCAATTTTTCTTCTTCTTCATTGTGTCATGAATTCTATTAATGATGCAAATTCTCAGTGAATAATTATACTGCAGAAGGTAACACTAGCAGAGCTATCAAATATCCAGGTTGTGTTAACACAGCAGCACACAGGTGATGGATCTGAAGATGGGGGAAAATGTAGGTAAGCTTTTGTGGGTGGGAATTCTATATAGCTACATCAACCAGAGGGGAAGGGTCTTGCCTCCTCTGTCAGATCTCCACAAAATCCTTTCAACACATCCACTGGAATGATCTCTGAATGCTCTCAAAGATAAGTAATCACCTTATAATCTTCCTAATTCTTGAGGCAAACATACCTACATTCAGATGGATAGAAACCAGAGCTGGCTGAGAAATGCAGCAGGCTTCCCTTCTCAGAGGATTAAGACCTGTTGATTCTTGTCCAGGAGCTGTGGTTTTAGTTTTACTTAGGTTTTTACATGTGGAAAACTCTAATAGGAAGAGGTATTTGCAAAGCTCTTATTTAATGCTTATATTTTAAGGGAGAAGGGGAAAAATAATTAAACTGATTAAAGCCAAAGTTGGGGTGGGGTGGCTTTGGAACCACCCTTTTGACTATTATTACAATGACTTAAATGGGAGCGGCAGTGGGCTAAAGACCAGGAAAACTTGGTAATGGCTTTGCCATTCATAGGGCCTGTACTCAGACCTGAGTAGCAATTTTTGTGCCTTAGGTACCTCGGTCAAGAATGATATGATGTAGTTATCTATCTCTACCGTGATTATCTAAGCATGAATCTTTGTTCTGACGAGAGAAAGGTCACTGACAGATACAGCCTTAAAGCTGCCCAGAAGAGTATAAATAAGCTAAAGAACTTGGCGGGGAGAAAAGAATACAATAACACAAACAAAGCCTGACAAAGTAGTGTCGAACTAGACCTTGGTCTTGAACTTGCTGAGTTTATTAAATGAACCTCTGACTCATAGTTATGTCTCCTACGCATAGAGTAACTACTCGTGACTACAAACACTGCACATTTTTGTGATTTCCCCAACTTAACTCAATCGCTGGTGCTGCAGTCCGTTAACACTTTCTACAAGAACATAAGAAATCAGGCTAGGTTTCTATTCTCTGTAGCTAGAACTGGTAGTGTATGACTGCCTAGGCATGTGGCTCCTACAGAATGGTATAACTGGTTCTCGTCTTTTGGGACTGTATTTCTAGAACTTGAAGACTTTATGTGTTAGCTGCCCTACTCCTGTATTGTGTGCCCCACAGTATTCTGCTACAGAATAATACTGGTTAAAAATTTTTTCTGAAATGGAGGTAGTCTGCTGCTCTAAGTAAAAGGCCATCTCAAAGACATTGTTCTTGGAGCTGAAAACCAGAAAGGGAGTCGTGTCTTCAACAGAGTGTGATAACTTGTGTGGTTCTGATGAAAAGTATAAATTCTGATGCAATGGTAACATAAGTTTCAGGTGGAGCTGATGTGTGGGCAGACATGACTGTGCTGTGAGTCAAATGCGAAGTATGTATGGGCCTATCTACTGCATTTGCACCACTGGTATGTTTCACGTGCTTCAAATCAGCGCTGGAGAATTATATTAATATCACTGGAGTATCTTCCGACAAGTTGCCAGTGAAGAGACATACTCAAGTGCAATAGGAGTATGGGAGAGCAGAGCGTCTGTGACACCTTAACTGAGAAGGGTGCAGTCTTGCAGGACAGGTGAACATATCCAAGATAGGTTCCTCTCCTCATTTTACTTAGCTCAGCTGGGTAAAAAAGAGCAGAGCAGGCACAGCAGCACAGCCTACGTAAGACCAATGGGAACACTTAAGTTGCTAGACTACACTGAAAGCCTATGCTTCTGCCACTTCTTAGACTGAAGGACCTTGCTTATCTCTAGACTGTAATTTCAAATCTTGCAAAAAGCTTCTAGGCTGTATCCACCTCCTGGATAGCTGAACCTGTTTAGCTTTTCTCTTCAGCTATCTTTGGTTCTAATCAGAGCTAGTACATCCCCTGGGCACTGTGGCAGGGCACCCGCACGGGAACACCAGTCTGGGGCTACTGGTTCAGGTGTACTGGGCACCGTCCAGGTAACTGAGGCACCGTAGGAATGACCGAAGGAAGATGCACTGCCCTGGGGTGGGTGTAGCTGGTTACGGTGGCACGGGCCTGCAAGCCACGGGGTGCCCGGACAGGGCGCGGCCACGCGGATCAACGAGGCCTCAGCACGAGTTTGGGCGGAGCCGGCCAACCCCACCGGGCGGCCGGTACGAGGGGCCTGACCGGTGCCACTGTCCTCTCCACTGCGGGGGGGCGGGACCTGCGATGCAAATGAGGGGGCGCGGCTACCGGAGCCGCGGGGCGGCCGGGGCGAGGGAGGAGGCGGTGGGAGCGCGGCCCCGCACGGGCGAGGCGAGAGGCGGTGGCGGGGCTGGAGCGGGGGCGGCCGGGAAGTGCAGGGGGCGGGGCCGTCGCCGGGCAGTGGGAGCGGGACGGGGCGCGGCGGCCGCAGTCAGGGCGGCGCGGCGGGCGGCTGAGAGGGAACATGGCGAGCGTAAGGAACGGCACGGAGGAGACCGGCGGCGGCGAGGAGGTAACCGGCGGGGCCGTCCGGGCGGCCCGCGCCGCGCCGGCACGGCGGCGGGGGGGGCGGGGGTCCGAAGCCACGGGCATCCTCATCGTCCACCTGCGCTGCGCCTCCTCTGGGCAGCCCGGCCGCCGGCGGGGCGAGCAGCCGCCAGAGTTGGGCAAAGTTGGGAAAGGCAGCCCCTTCCCGCGCCACCTGCCTTTGGTTTGGGTTTTTGTCCTTTTTTCCCTTTCTACCCCTCTCTTTTCCTCCGCTTTTTCTCCTCCTTTTTTATGGCTTTCGCTTTTTCTCCTCCTTTTTTATGGCTTTCGCTTTTTCTCCTCCTTTTTTATGGCTTTTTCTTTTTCTCCTCCTTTTTTTTTTTTTAAATTGTTAATTTTATTGTTAAGCCAGGCTCCGCGCCGCGCTGCTGCCCGCGAGTTTCCCGTGCCACCGCCTCCCCGGTGCGCGCTCCTGCCGGTAACCCCGCGCATCCCCCGCGCAGGAGCAGCGGTTGCTGCGCGGCGGCCCTTCCAGGTTCTCCCGGCTGTCAGTGACAACTTTACAGGGAAAGCGCAACTGCCTGGGTGGTCGGGGCGAGCCCCGCGTCTCCCACAGGCGGGCCGGTCAGATTTTCTGATTGGGAAGTGAAATCCGGCAGAACTGCAGTGGGTGCAAGGTGTGTTGTATTAACTTCCCTGTTGTTTTGATTATTAACTTCCCTGTTGTTTTGATTATTAACTTCCCTGTTGTTTTGATTATTAACTTCCCTGTTGTTTTGATTATTAACTTCCCTGTTGTTTTGATTATTAACTTCCCTGTTGTTTTGATTAAAGGTCCTTTACACAGCCCAGACGGAAATGCCTTAAAATGACCACCTGAACTTTTATGCTTTCTTTCTATACTCTCAGTCTAAAAAAAAATGGAATAGGAGAATCCTTGGCAACACCCCTCAGAAAGCTGGCGATAGTAAGGGATGTCCTAGATCGGCTTTGGAGAGGGATACCACATAACTTGTGACAGTTTTAACTGGAGGGTGCTTTCACAGACAGTAGATTGCAGTCCTGGCACCCACCTGTGGGAATATTGGCTTGATTTCTGATGGTACAGTTTAAAATGAACATTCTTAGCCTTGCGTACCTTCAGCAACTTCTTCAAAGAGAAGGCATGCCTACAGCCGAACTTTGCCAAAAACCCCCTTATAAATCCTATGATTACCTGATGGTTGGGGTTTTTTTTCTTGTGTTTTTTAAAACCTCGTTAAGATGGATTTTGAAAACAGGCATGTAACCAGCGCCCTGTTTCTAAGGTGAGGCAATGTGTCATACAGCAGGGCAACTGACAAATGTATAAGTAGGTCTCGTTATGTTGTGTAGTTTGGTTGAATCCTCATGTTTCGTATTTGGCAGTCGCAGAAGCCATTCTTGGAAGAGACGATGAACCCTAGCTTGTTCTTTTTTCTCAGTTGGAAGGTGGGCATATATACTCTCTGTATTTCAGAGCATGCTATAAAAGTTGCCACTTCCTAAGGTTACAGTGTGGAGGCATAATGTGAAGAGGATGTGAAATACTTAAATCTCATTGTATGCTGCAGTGAATCACTGCAAAATCATAGAGTGATCTCTACGGAGCTGTTTAGTTTCCAATATAAGGAGTAGCAGTACTAAGTAAGAACAAGCTATTAACAAATTCTTTCTGGTGCTCATTTAAAACGGGTGTTTAGCAACTTAGTCATAGCCCAGTTGTACTGTGTAACAATATGGAAGAATGTCCTTCACAGATTTTGCTGTTAAATGTCAGTTCTTTGTTAGAAGAGAAGCTGCCATGCAGACAAATGGGAAGTTAGGCATAGAAGCACCTGGAAGAGGATTTTTTTTGAGCAGTCCTCTGTGAAAAGTGCAGTGCTTGAGCTCAAAAGACCTTGTGCTTTTTTCCAGAGGCTTGTGGTTGGTTCTCTGGAATCTGAAACAGACCAGAACTGCTAATGGAGTGCTTGGATTTTTTCTGGTAAGATCCTAGAGCTCAGGAAAGAAGGGCAGATGGTGACTTGATTTTGGGGAAAGTCACTGCTTCTGTAAAAGAAGTTGTCTAGACCGCTGTAGGCTGCCTTTGCCTAGAGGTGCACCTTGATGTGTACTCGTTAGCTAGATATGATTTCGTGATTTCAGCACTCAGTGCACGAGACAATTGCTTTTAAGTGTCTTAGCTTTTTTTTTTTTTGAAGTGTTGCCAACAGTTATGAAGTTGGGAAACTGAAGCTCTGTTCTTAAAAGCTGCATGCAAGTGAATCATATTTAAATGAAATACAGCAAATGGGAGCTCTGCTTCCCTATTTAAGTGTACATACCTAGTGCTATATGAACATATCTTTTAGTGTAGAATTTTGCTTTGCAGGAACTTCTGGATAGTTCTTCATTCTTGTAGCTTTGAAGAAAAATATGTTAAGCTAAACCTTAAAAATTTTTTTCATACTTAACAGGACATTGATGAGTAAGAACTCCTCTTCTAAAGTCAAAGCTTAAGATAGCAGGTAGCTGGCCCCTGCAGTAGCCCTTAATGAATAAAATGGTTTTCCTTACACTTCTTGCATTTCAAGAGAGTGGAAGATACCATGTTTATTTGTGTGTAATTTTTTTACTGATATGTGCCTCATTGTCCTGCAGCTGTGACTTTCCAGTGGTCATGGCAAGAAAGTGTTATGAAGTGTACATAAGTCTTTGGGCTTTTTTCCCCAGCTAATGGAAGTTTAGTAGTCTGGTGTTTATTTTTAAAGAAAATCCCACTAACAGGAATTGGAGACGCAATCTAAGAGGCTGTGTTAATTAGTTAGTGGTATGAGTATGCTCATATGGGAAAACAGTGGTTATTGAACTTGGGATTTTCCTTTGCAGTATTGCTTCCTGGGTGTTAAAGTACCTGTGGTCATCCTCTACTATGAAACAGTTTCCTGGATGCTACGTGATCAGAGTGAAAGTGCCCACCTGTGGTGCACCAAGTTGGGATACTGGAATGTGGTATGCCATCTGCGCTTAAACCCCAGTGTGGCAGTGAATTCATCTACTGAAAGTACTGATACTAGTATTATTTTGGAACAGGTTGCAAATCTAGGACACGTATGCTTAACTTTAAGGGCAAAATAGCACTCCCAGCCAATGCAGAGGCTTCAAGCAAAACTAAGCCTTCATCCTCTGCCCACCCCCCCCCACTGTCTAAAGATTACTTAAAATAGTGGGCCAGATCTGCTTCCCATTAAGTTCACTCTGTGCTGCCCTGGTTTTTCAAAGTCATAAAGCCAGCTTAATTGGTTACTTGGGGATTCCCTATCCATTAAAAAAAAAAAAGAAACCCAACCTTGGCCTTTGTGCATGTGAGCGTTGTGGCCGGACAGAAAGGACCATGATCAAGAAGTATCTAGAAGCTTAAAAAAATGCCTCTTTTGGGCACAGTCAGCCAGACTAAGGATTATGCACAGATCTGAAAGTGATTTGGTGCCCTTGCTCTGGTTAAATCTAAGGCTTATATTAAGGACAGCTTGGCCAATTGAGCTAATCTGTGCCTTAGTTCTAAACTAACTAATTAAGGAAAATTTAGGTAATGAAGGTCTGATGATGCATGCTGTACTCTCTTGAACTGCCCAAGCAGGGACAAACAGTATATAGGCTGGCTTTATCAGCCTGGACAGTTTATCTCAGAGCTAATTTCGAAATGAAACCAGCATTATCTTTCACTCAAGAGCTGTTCAGCACTGGTAGTACTCTGTTTAAGTACTCAAGCTTTTCTTTCACTGCTGCAACAGCTGCTGCACTTAGGATCAAAGAACTTGCTAGTGGTGTGCTTCTTCTGTCCACTAGTGGCTTAATATAATAATGTACTTTAGAATAAATTATAGAACCGTGCAGCACTGGCTGTTCTCTTGCTCACGTTTTTTCTGAGGACTTTTCAGCAGTTGTGTTTGGTAATTCCGGCCTGGAAGAAGAGTCTCAGTGGGGAGAAATTATGGCAGCTGCACTCTGTCAAACATGTTGAGAAGCTGCCAACAAGCCACTGTGGTGCCTTTTTCACCTTAAATTGAAAAGCATTTTCTGAATACAGAGTTGGGAAGGAGTAGTGAGGGCACTTCCTCTCATGGAAGGAGATAGGATGTTTTAAAAACAATCTGATTTGTATAGCTTTTTTGAGTAGTAGATCTTGCTCAACTGAACAACATAAAATTTGGCTTTCTTGTGTCAGTTTATTCCAGAAGCTTGTAGCACAAGCACATAGCTCTTCTGTTTTTCCTGTTCCTATTTTGACCTCTTCTACTGTCAGAGCACATCTACATCTAAGAATAGGGGCAAGCTATTCCAACACAGAGGAGAAAAGAACTACAGGAAAACTAAGCATGACTAGTAATTTCTTCTTTATTTAATAAAAATAGATGGCTGGCTCTGCTTCTGAAGTTATTTATTTCAAACAAAACTTTGTTTTACTTATGAGTGTACCTGGTGAGAGGTCTTATTTTTTTCTTATGACCACCTGTCGAAGGTAAGGATGTGTACTCCAATTCTGTGTTACTATTCTGAGATGGCTGATTTCTATTTTTCCCATTTTCCCATTTCTTATTTGGCTTCCTAGAGCTTGCTTTGTTCATCTGTTTGAGCCTCTTGGTTGACTGTGACGAAATTTGAAAGCCAGGAAGATAACAGAAGTGTGGCTTAAGTAGTTAGTAGTTTTCTGGAGGGGAAAAGGAAATGTATGTATGTGTTCCCAATTAAACCTTCTTATTTAATCTTCACTTTTGTGAATCAATGTGGTATTCCTCAGGGTGAGGAATAAAAGGTACGGGGCATATGGGAAAATGTGGGGTTACCGTGGAAGGCACCAGATGCTTCTTAGGGAGGCAGAACTGACAGAAAAAAAAATCTGAGAGCTAAGTAACTAAGAAGTGAATTTGTTACAATCTGCCTTTACTTCTCTCTTCTGTGTTTTTTGTTTTTTTTTTTTTTTTTTGCAGGGGGGAGAGGGGGATGGTGATAGTTTTTTCTTAAGGTTTTGGGTTTACTTTTTGTATTAAACTACTGCTATTCTGTTGTGGAAAGCAGCACCTAAGATCTTTTAATGAAGCCTTTACTTCGAGCAATAGATTGGGTACAGCTTTCTTGGTAATTGTAGCTAAAAACTTACCATCCACTATAGGGAAATTCTTTTGTTGATGTTTTGGTACTGGTATGCTTGGAAAAACCTGTAGACCTGGTGGGCATTTTGTAACTGCTAGAGGTTAATGACTTGGCTTGGATAAAGGTTCTTGTTGGGCTCCTGTTTTGCTGAACAGGTTATGTGTTGAAAGAGAAAAGGAACTTAATTGCTTCTTAGTAGACCATGTGCATGTTTTATAGCAGCATGAACTAGGATGACTGAACTTATGAGTAGATTATAATGTGTGATCTTATGCCTCCTGTCTTGTTCCGTACATCTCCTACAGCTTACCTAACCAAAAGGACTTGCAATAGCAAGAAAAGTTTCAAAAAAGTAGTAGAGCTTTTTCTTCCTGTGTGGCACAAGCACAGAAGGTGGAGGTAGGATTGT
This sequence comes from Neomorphus geoffroyi, assembly GCA_033558235.1. Taxonomy (NCBI): domain Eukaryota; kingdom Metazoa; phylum Chordata; class Aves; order Cuculiformes; family Neomorphidae; genus Neomorphus; species Neomorphus geoffroyi. Next base: position 26,796,991 of record JAUMJM010000048.1, on the reverse strand, counting down.
AGCTGCTGGGATCAGGCTGGCAGGAATACAGCCCTGACATCCATCTGGTGGACAGTGATTTTCACACGTGCTGTTTCTTCTCAAAGAACAGAAACGATATTATGCTTGAGGGAGCAGAAATAGTGGATTGCTGCTCTCATTTGGAAAAGAGAGCAAAATCATGCAACGGAAGACCCAAGATTCATTTCTCGAAGGTGGGTCTGTGCTGCTGTTGATTTGTGTTCTAGTTAGAGCCTGGAAGTGTCCAAGACCCTTGTACCATAGGTAGTCAGATGTCTACTTAAATGTTCACAAATGTAAAAAAAATTTTGTGTGTAAGTGCTAAAAATTTCTTCTGCTTTTCTAAGGCCTCTCAGATTCACAGTCAAGTCAATTGTAAGTAAATAACACAGACCTGTGGACTCATGCCCAAACACCAAGTGTTAAAAGCAAGATTTTCTTATTGAACCAGCAAAGACTTGTCTATCTTATTGTGGAGTAAGGAAGTAATGCTGTTACCGTATAGTAAAGCAAGATAATCTGGTAACTCAGAAGACTAACTAAAAGCAATAATTTTTGTTATGATGCAGTGAGTGTATTATGTTTTTATTCCACTTCTCTTATGCATTCATACTGCAGTGGAGTGGCAGACAAACTTGGAAAGCCAGTGTTTGGTGTGCAGCACTGCTTTGATTTCTTCTTGTCTCCAGGAGCCAGCATCACTTGCACTCTTGCCCTCCAGAAATCCTGTTATTGGAGGGTGTACAAGAACAGGCTGTCAGCAAAACAGAGAGAAGGTCTGGAGGAAACCTGTTTCTGAAGACAGTAATTTCTGTGGCTGGCACCTCTTAGCAGTATTGGTCGTTCGAAGAAGTGTAATGTTTAGTAGGTGAGTGTAGTACTTGACTGTAACTAGTACTAGGTGAACAGAGGAAAGAAGAAATATTCCTATTAGCTGTAGTTGAGGGAAGTATGATTATAAAGGTAGAATATGTCACGCTGGCTGTTATTTTCACCAGGAAACAATGGACTGGGAAGAAGACTTTTTACTTGGGTTCTCTCCCTCAAGACTGTTCATACCCGATCCGGTGGGACAGCTAGCTAAACTTACTCTCTCTGTCATGTTTTTTTCTTCTTTTCTGCAAACTTAGTAGGCTTCGGGGCTGGAGGAAATTACTGTTTTGATTTATTATTTTCACTTTTTTTAAAAGAAATGTGAGTAATTCGCTATTAAATGGCCACTCTAATGTCCTGTGGCAGAACCTGAGCTTGCTACTGACAGTATTGCAGAGCTGCAGAATTACTAGTTGTGGCTTTGGTAAAGAGGGTTTTTAGTGAGGCAAGCTTATGTAGATCTTTTAGAGTTCTTGTAGCTCACCTGGCTAGCAGGTGCTGAAGGAACTTGTCAAAAACTGAAGTGTTCCACATCCTCTACAAAACTTTCCCACTTTAATTTGGGAAAACAATAATTTGTTGTGAAAACATTTACAAATAATTAATTGGAAAACAGTCATAGTATGTGATGCGAAGCTTAAGAGCTTCTTGACATCTTTTTTTAAGAAATAGTAGTGTAACTGAATACTTTTAAGTACAGTGTGTTAGGGGGTTCTCAGCAAGAAGAAATATTTCAAAAAGCAATCCTGTTAACTGCATTCAAGAAGAATGAGGGAGAATGGGGGGCGTTTGGGCCATTTTTATCTAATATTACCATATTCTTACATCTGTATCATATATTAATCATGTTAATTATTATGGTCTTTGAAAGGGGAAGTGTGAAAAGAATAGGAACTAAACTTTGGAGACAAAGCAGTTTAGCTAAACTTAAGTTTGTGACTTGGACCAGAGGAAGGATTTTAAGGTAAGACTCAGTGGCTTAAGTGTAGTATTAAAGAATATCTAAATCTGTGCCTTTTCTACATCTTAGCATAAAAAACATGTGCAACTGTGAAAAATCAAGTTAAACGTATCTGCCTGTGTACTGCTACTTGACGGTGCTGAAGTAGCTGGCTCTGTTGTGTTCTACTGATCTTAAGCAAAGCGTCTTTAAAATCTTGGGAAAGGGAGGTTCCGCATCATCTCAGTAATGTAATTTTAATGTAATTTGGATTAAAGAGCTATATATGGCTATAGCTCCCTCTATCAGTGGAAGATATGGGGCATCTCAAAGCCAGTCACTTCTAGGAAACAGAATGGTTAGTTTGACAGTAGTTAAGTTTCAAAGTGAATTTATTTCTTAGTGAGTGAGCACCAAAGTATGGTTAAGGTCCAAGTTAAAAAAAAAAAATAAATATGGTGGGCCATTTGGAAATCCATTTCACTTATTTGAATGGTGGGATTTTTATCTTCCATTTGAGTTGATTAAATTATTTGTTCAGAGTGGATATGCAGAGTAAATGTAATTTGTCCCAACTTTGTACTTTAGTGAACTGGAAATAGAAGTATAGAGTCCTGCCAGTGTCAGAAATCGAGTTGAAGGTAGAGAATCCTTGTGGAACTCATGCTCTGGGTTTATTATGTATTTATTTTTCTGTAGTTCAGAGTTCTACTGTGGACTCCTTACTGCTTTCCGAATGAGCACTTTTTTTGAGTTTGTACATTGCATTAATCAAAAAGTGGGCTTGCAGCTTTAATTAGTGATATGACTGACTGAAGAGGAGGATTTTTGTGTCTCTAAGGGAAGGTAAGAAAGTAGTTACTGGAGAGACTGCACAGCTCTGTGTCCTCAGTGGCTTACTTTTGGGATTTCATGCTGAATGAACTCAGTTGTTCAGCTTACAGGTGTGTCACTAAAGAAAGGTAACTGTACTGGCACAACTGAAGTAGCAGTAAAAAAAAGATATACTATATGGTCCATTTTAGTTAGTTTCTCTAGAAAAAGCTGCCCCCCTTGGCATTTGTGCAGTTCGCTTACTTTTGTGTCTGTGTGTGCGTGTCCCTCCGGTGGAGCAGAGATGGAACTTACTGACATCCCTGAAACAGCTGACTTCTCCAGTGTTGTAAACCTGTTTTGTTTTTTTCCAAACTTGCATAACTTTCCTGGCGTCTGTTGCTTTGTGTTTGTGGAAGTCCTCTGCTGTTAAAAGGACAGATGGAATGCAAGAAGGAGAAGCTTAGATTACATCTTAGTGGTGGCCCAGGATACAGGGCTTGCCTTCTCAGTTGTCTCTGAAGCACAGTCCTGCTGTCCTTGACTGAAGTCAGACACAAAGTTTTGTGTTAGATATTTTTGTTTGTTTTAGCTTTGGTCTGTGCTGTAGGGGCAATCAAACTTGCAGTCTTATGCTGGAAAGGTAAATGTTGTTGAGTGTTGTTTTTTATGTCTGTGTAGATTGTACCTTAGAGTAGCAGCTGCTTTGTTTAGAATAGATAGGTGAGTTCTTGAAGCTACTGAACTTGGGTTTTAGTAGCTGCAGAACTTGGTCTAAATTGTATCTGTACTTTGAAGTCTCACCCTTTGGTAAGTGCTTTTTGCTTGGTCTGAAGAGGTAATTAAAAAGTCACGTGAGATTTCAAATAAATTTGCAGCAGCCTTCACGAATTAATAAAACTTTCTAGTATACAGTGACCGTGGGCTAAAGTGAAATGGATGTGGGTAAATGGACCTAGATCAGTTATGACATAAATAGTTCCCTGGCAGCCTGGAGTAATTGTCTGGCTGATATTTCTCCTTCTGCAATTAAAACAAGTACTCTGCACCTTGTGTAAGAGATTTGGCTTCTGCGTTTCTGTGTCTCTGGGTGCTGACAGGAGGAAGTGGTGTGCAGAGGTTCAGCGCTTGGGATTGGACCCACACGGTCATGTGGGATTTCCTTTTGCACAGTGCAAGTTATGACAGCCAGTTCACCCGACACTTGCTGCAGTGTGGCTTGGTGTAAAGGAACCAATGCTCTGTTGGCCTGTGAATGCGCAACGAAAAAGCACCAAAACAGGGCTATAACCTCGGGAGGAGGAGGGAGAGTGTGTGCATGAATAGTTTCCTAGAGGCATTGACATGCTGTAACCTTACATTTGTGGTAAAGTGACCCTATGGGCAGAAGTGATCAATCTGTTAACAACTGCATATTTACTCTGTTCTTGCTATTACAGTCAGCTAGAACTTCCAAAGGCTATAAATTCCTCATGACATCAGTAAACTCTATGGAGATGGTGCATGTGTTATCAGGGGAATAGTGTCTTTCTGACAAGCTTCAATGTGCACGTAAATGATACGACTTCTATATGGGGAAAAAGCATGCTGTGTTCAGTGCACCCGTGCAGTCTATTCCATGTCTCTTTTCTGGGTCCTGCAGCTGTCCCACAGTGTCTGATGAAATACCATGTTCCACTTGGGAGTGGACTGGATGAAGAATTAAAATAGGGGAGTCTTGACTGAAGAAGGAAATCTATAGACACACGACACATTAATAAACTTGAAGAGTTCTGTAATGAGAACAACATTGTCAAAAATAGGGTTGTGGAATTACTGTTACTGCAGCAAGACCTTCTTTTAAAGGAAATAAACCAGTTAAGAAAAATCGCTTAAATTGCTTTTTGCTATAACATAGGACTTTGTGGTGGTGAAAGTACAGCAACTGCTGTTGCATTCTATACAAGTGAGTAACCAGCTGTGTAGTTGAAAGGAAATTTAATCTAAGCAGACGGGGAGTTTAATACCCAAGATGCTCATATTAATGTCCCTTTCAGGTTTTGTTTTGGGTTTTTTTTTTTTTTTTTTTTTAGATTAGTTATAGGCAATGCTGGCACTGAATCATCTTTAATATATGAGGTAGATGTGTGTTCTCCAGCTTGGGGTCATCTCTGAAAAATATTATTATCTGTAGTTCCAAGGCAGTGCCTCTGTAATGAGACTTTTTTAGGAGTATTGATTACATTGTAATTGGTAAGCATTCTGGTACACTGTCAAATTATCTTTACAAGGGCAGTAATTTGTAAGAGGTGACAGTTATATCTGGATAAATCTGTAGTAGGTGCACAGTGAACCTGTTATATAATTAGGATTTTTCTTGGGAGCTTTAGAAATCTATGGAAACAGTGAGCATTGAGCATCTTTATTTGAAATTGCCTAGTAAAGGCTGGGACAACAAATGTGCTTTTCCTCTTAGCTGTTTGTATTTTACTGTTTTCCTTTCCTGGGAAGTGGTTTCCACTGTGTCTGCTTCTTCCTTATGCTGATTGAAGACTGGCTCTCAATTTGTAACTGCAGCTTGACTTAGACTATGCCTTTCTGTTTGAGCCAACCTGATATATGTGAGATTCTTCTTTTTTAAAAAATGAAAACATTATGTGAATTTTTTTTTTTTGTCTTCAAAATGGTACATTTCATGACAGTCAGATATGTTAAGGGATGAGGATGGAGAGACTGGAACTGAAGTTTTGCTGCTTCCTGCTGAAAGCTACCCACATTTAATGTCAACTTGACTATGGAATTAGAGACCTCATCAAAGCTTGGAAACTGTTTTATGCTAATGAGAGACCTTTGCTGAAGGTGGCCTTGGAAATTTAGTAAATGGATGTAAATCTCAATCACAAATGCTTATTTTCTTTTTAGCATAGCTTTTTTCTAAAAAACCACCAGCAAACAGTGACAAACTTCTAATGCCCAGGACTGACAGAAATCTATACTGCCTCTAATGATAAGAACATATTGCTAGTAATTCTGATACACTTAAAAAATTGTATCTAGTGACAAACTGAGGGAAAGCACTAATACTCCTCTTGTTTGCACTTTTGTAGGTGACTTTCTCTTTAACAAGCGCAACAGATGTTATGCTTCAGAGACCTTACATTCTCTTCATATGTGGTGTTGGTGTGTCACAAAACAAGACAAAACTGCAAGTCTCATTATTTAAAAATAAATTATTTGAGTTTTGCTTTTTAAACTGCTTCCTGTTGTACTAAATACCTAGCAACTCAGACACAGCGTGGCCAGCAGGAACAGGGAGGCGATTGTGCCCCTGTGCTCGGCACTGGTGAGGCCGCACCTTGAGTGATGCGTTCAGTTTTGGGTCCCTCACTACAGGAAGGACATTGAGGGGCTGGAGCGCATCGAGAGAAGGGCAACGAGGCTGGTGAGGGGGCTGGAGGAGAGACTGAGGGAGCTGGGGTTGTTTAGCTTAGAGAAGAGGAGGCTGAGGGGAGACCTCATCACTGTCTACAACTGCCTGAAAGGAGGTTGTGATGGGGTGGGTGCTGGTCTCTTCTCACAAGTGACAAGCGACAGGACAAGAGGAAATGGCCACAAGTTGTGCCAGGGGAGGTTTAGATTGGACATTAGAATTTCTTCACTGAAAGGGTGTTCAGAGATCGGAACAGGCTGCTTAGGGAGGTGGTGGAGTCACCATCCCTGGAGGTGTTTAGAAATGGGTAGATGAGTTTCTTAGGGACATGGTTTAGTAGGGAGAAAGGCACGGTTGGACTAAGTGGTCTGAGAGGTCTCTTCCAACCTTATGATTCTATGATAGAACCTCCTTGTGAAGTACATGAATGGTCTAGCAACAGTACTCCCTTAAGCTGATTACATAGTCCTTTTTTACAGTGGTTGCTGCATAGCTGTGACTCGAGCAGATTGTTTTTTCCTGGTTTTGACTAAGCTGTGTGTGCTTTTTTTTTTTTTCCAAACCCATAAAATGCATTGTTTGAATGATATGAGGAAACCTGGGTGTAAGTATGATGACTTAAGTTGCATTGAAATTAGGTCTTTAGAAAGTCTCGCAAGAGAGGTGCTTCAGTCTTCTAATCGTCTTCATGGCCCAATGCTGGGCTCTCTCCAGTAGTTCCTTGTGTTTCTTGAGCTGAGGTGCCCAAAACTGGACATAGTATTCCAGATTTGGCCTTGCTAGGGTAGAGTAGAGGGGAAGATTAACGTTCCTCAACCTGCTGGCCACACTGTTCTTAATGCATCCCAGGATACCATTGTTCCTCTTGGACATGAGGCACATTGATCGCTCATGTTTAGGTTGTTGTCCATCAGGTCTTGCAGGTCCTTCTCCACAAAGCTGCTTCCCAGCAGATCAACCCCTAGCCTATACTGGCCCAGGGGGTTATTCCTCCGTGCATGCAGGACTCTACACTTGCCTTTGTTAACTTCATGAGGTTCCTTTCTACCCAACTCTCTATTTTCATAGTGAATCCATGTTGACTGCTTCTGATAACCTTTTCCTCCAGATTCTTGGAGATTACATCGAGAATGAGATGTTCCATCACCTTTCCAGCGATTTTTTTTGCCCTTTTTGAAGATTGGAGTGACACTGACTTTTCTCCAGTCCTCAGGCATTTCTCCTACTCTCCATGATCTTTCAAAGCTAACAGGTTTAGCAATAACATCTGCCAGCTCTCTCAGAACTTGTGGGTGCATCCCATCAGGGCCCATGGAGTTGTGGGTGTTTGGTTTGCCTAAATCATCTCTAACCAGATCCTCCTCAACCAAGGGAACAGTCTTCCTTTCTCAGACCATCTCTCTTTTTTCCAGGGTCTTGGATTCCTCAGGGCTGGCCTTAGCAGCAAAGACTGAAGTTAAAAGAAAGGCATTCAGCACCTCTACCTTTTCTGCATCCTCTGTCACAAGGGCATGCACCTCATTCTGCTGTGGGCCTCCATTTTCCCTAGTCTTCCTTTTACTGCTGATGTACTTGAAGAAGCCCCTCTCTGTCTTTGATATAGCTTGCCAGGTTTAATTCCAAGTGCACCTTGGCCTTCTTCATTGCATCCCTACATAGTCTGACAGTATTTATGTATTTGTCCCAAGCGGCTATTCCATTTACCACATTCTGTCTATGGACAGGTTTTGTTCTACTTTGTACAACCAATTTTTAGATGAAAATTTTTTTAAAAAAAGTTAATTTCCCTAAAGAGAGAAAAATGCTTGTATTTTTGTGCTTAGCTGTTATTTAGAACTTATTGTTTTAAGCTATAACTAGAACTCTGCTGGTCTTTAAAAAGAATTCTCAAGATAATTTGCATAAAAATCAGTGTTTTTTCCAGAAAACTGAGAGGACTGATAGGTGACTTTTTTGGTGGAGTTGTGTTTTGGCAAATGTTTTCCATTGCAGATGAAGAACCTCAGCTGTCAGAAGCCGAAGATCAAGCTCAGTAGTTCAGACTTATTTATTCAATCTCGTCCACATAGAAATGTATCATACATTCAAGATTTTTAGTAGTGTGAGCGACTTGGTTGGGGGTCATGCTTTAATGAAAAACAAAACCACCACACCCCAAAAAGAAAACAGGAATTCGCAAGGCAGAACCCAGCTTTAGTAGAAATTTTGTTGATTAAAGCATTGCTGAACAGTTAGCAATGCAAACAACATTCTATATCATTTAGCTCAAAAATTAGATTACAGAAGCCACAAGAACAAAGGTTTCTCCGTTACAGTCTGTCCTTTTGACACACCTGGTCACCCAAGAGTTACTAGAAGACGTACAAAACATGAGTCTTAAAAGACACCTGCCATTTTTTTATGGAAAACAGACATTTGTAATGAAAGCAGCTGACATAATTAAGTGAAAGTGATCAATATGTTTTAAAAAGTGGACACTTTCTACTCTGCCTTTATCTGCATGCAAACTGGACAATTCTTAGACCAGCCACACATTATAAACCAGGATAAGGCTGAGAATGAACATGAACTGTAACAACATGAAAGATTTTCTGAACCTGCTTCTACAGATACGGCACAAAGCCCTCGTATGTTAGTACAGCAACGTCACTCTCTCTTGTTCTAAACACAACTGGCTGACCTTGTGCTGTTTTAAACACCTCTTGCTCAGGACTGAAAAGTGGAAATAACCAGATTCAGTTACACGCTCAGCAACTAAAAGATCACAATATACATCACTTTAATTGACATGCAAATGGCTGCTGTGAACAGTCATTAATCTTTAGATTGATATCCAACATTTTGCACATAAAAGCAAGAGTACAGTTTCAGTTAAAGTTGGCTGAAAACCAAGCTGGCTTCCCTTACTGTTTACCCTGGCACCTTCCTGCTATTTGACCTGCGTTTGATAGTTTGGCCTGCAGTTGGTTTTGCTCAAAAAGCATTTCTAAAAGGCAGAGGAATAGCATAGCAGCATAGAACTTCATTGCTGCAATAAAACTTTTTTCTTAATTTTTTAATTAGTTAACCATCTTTCCTGTCTGTTTCACACACTCCCCTTTAGACTTCCCTGAGTACAAAGGGAGTATTGTATAGGCTTACATTTGTTCCTGAGTGGCACCAGAAAAAAAACTGCCAAAACCCCCCTCAATAAACCGAACTAACCACACTTTCAACCCGGAGTTCCCAGTCCAGTACAAGTGCAACAAAGTGCTCATCTTATGCAGTCTCTGCAGAGATTTTCATGTGACTATTCTTAATCAACTTTAATGGAAAAAAGTAATTGCAAATCAGTTCTAAACTGAAAGGCAAATACAAACAGATGAACCTTGGCTGGATACATCTTCCTTTTCATATTGTAGGAAGACCAATTTGAGAAGAATGTGAAGAGTTTAGGGACTGGTGAGGTAGAGACAGTGCACAGCCATTCTTCTCATAACAGACGCTACATAAGGGAAGAGACTGTAAGCTTGTTGTCACTAGCCATAAGAAAGATTATTCAATCAAATTAATTCTTCTTGCAGTAGATAAGCCTTTAAATCTTGCAATAACTTGTGTGTCAAGATCATTGAAGCTTTTACAAAAACTTCAGTGTCATCGTTCAGTCATTTCACAGAAATTACATAACAACCCGATAAAAGGAGCTTAAGTATACTATTTATTATGTCTATGAAGTTGGTAAGACCTTTATTACGTCTCATTCTAGACCTGATTCTTTCAACACGCAACCCTAACCAATAAGTACTAGGTACATCTGTGTATTTTCCAGGACACTGGACACAGTATTGATGAGGTACTGCTGTTGAAAAGCAAAGCTGGTAAAGAGCATTCCAGTCCTCTAGATTAGCAAACTTCTGTAAGCTTCACAATAGAGAATGTTCAGTTAATTTTTTTTTCTTTCAGTTATAGAGGTCAAGATGCCGTGAGAGGTTTCAGAGACACAAGCAGAGTGTACTTTCAGACACTGGCTGAAAGTGAAGCATTAGGTAGAGGATCAGAAACAAAACAAGTTTTACTCTCAACTTGCTTGTATGCAGCCAAGGCATGAGCAACTTGAAAGCCAGTAGCCTCCCTGCAACTCAAATCAAGAAGCTTGGTCTCATCAGTTCTGGCAAAGTTAGTATTTCACAGCTAGTGATATTTCATCCATTGTAGCTTAGAGCTGGCCATCTCTCACCAGTTTTAACTTTCTATGACTGGCTAACCTTCACAGAAACTTCAGATCAGTCTAGAGAAAGAACAGTTTGCTGCTGATAAAGTTGTATTGCTTAAAGAAATATGGTTGTTGTGCATAAGCAGGTAAGATGCCTGCTGGCAGTCATTTGAGTCAACACAACCTACCAAATAAAATAAAAGTTACTGTGAAGAGGAAAGAAAAACACAGTTGGTAGATCCAGTTGACAAACACCAGACTACAGCCCATTCATGCTGGTTTTGGAGCTGGAGAGTTCAGCAGTCTCATCTAACCTTCCCACTTTCACTTCCATTTTTTACTGTTCCTGATGTGGATGGTGAGGCTGCCTTGTGCATTATTTTACAGTGGGACTCTCAAAATAATAACAACATTAATAATAAAATAATATTAATAAATAAGTAAAATTAGTAGAATTGGAAGTGACAATGGCCAAAGTATCTGATCAATCCACTGTTGAACAATTTTCAGTTTTACTGACTGGAAACAAGTCTCTATCAACTGGAAAAGTAGCAAGAAGTAAATAAGAAAGAAAACAAATTCCTTCAGTCACTTGTTACATACAAATGGCCTTAGATGGCAAAGAACAGTATATGGTTAACTTTACCTTATTCATGCTTCCACATTAGATATTTAGCCATTAGGACCTTTGGTTGAACTGTCTGGCAAAAGCAGTTATTTTATGGAGAATAAAAATATTTTCTGTTGCTGTTTCTTTTGTTATTTAAATGCTACAACTTCTATTTTTGCTCTGCAATGCTTCTTCATTAGTAAGTGTAAGTATTTGCTACTAAACCAACTTTTCAAAAATCTGAAATCCTTAGATGTCAAGAACAGGTTTATTCAGAACCAAAGAAGAATTAATTATCCTTTCCCCAGTCAAAACCATATTTTTTAGTGGGAGTACTTTTAGCTGCAGCTGAACTGATCTGCTGACCGAGCAGATCAGCATTAGAGACAGCAAAAAAACTTTAGCCAACCAGTACTCCAGAACAGGAGGCTGAAGAACTGGGAGGCAAAAGAAGAAAGCATTGAGAAAGTGGTAAACAAATATCTAATGTGAAATTGATAATAAATCAAGATAATTTGAAAGATTTTAAGCCATGAGTCAAAATGTGGTGAGAGAGAGAAGTAAGAATAGCTCTACCCTTCAAGCAGTGTGGAAGTGTACATATTTCTTGGCTGGCAAGGCTTAATCTTGTAATAAACAAGTGTGGGAAGTCAAAAAGACAAAAAACTGCATCGGACAAAACCCATAACTTTGCTCTGGTTTTCTAAAACCCGTGAATCAACTTGAGAGTTACCCTGAACTGAAGGGCAGGGGGTTGCAGTGTGCGCAGACCCCCCTCCTGGTGAAAAAGTATGGTACCTGCAAAGAGATCTTGCCATTTAATTAGAAAAATTGGATCTCTCGTGAATGTCCCTCGACCTTGCTTCTCTTTATAGCAAAACTAGCTGTCAAAAGAATTTTGATGATTTTCTCACCTTTCTCAAAAACTTCCTCTGATGTGTTACCTGGTACAGTAATGTCATTGATGTATTGCAGGTGTTCCACCCTTTTCCAGTGCAGCCTGGATCAATCTGTGGCAAATGGTAGGGCTGTGTTTCCACACCTTGGGCAATTGATTCTAGGCGTACTGGATGCCCATCCGGTAAAACACAAACTGTGGGCTGCACTCTGCTGCAGACGGAATAGAGGAAAATACATTAGCCATATCAATTGTGGCATACCACTAAGCTGCCTTTGATTCTAGTTCATTCTGAAGTTCTAACTTGTTCGGTGCAGCAGCACTGAGCATTGACATGACCTCGTTTATACCCCAGTAGTCCACTGTTAATCTCCATTTGTCATTAGATTTCTGCACTGGCCGTATAGGACTCTTAAAGGGAGAGTGAGTCTGTCTCTTATCACTCCTTGGTTCTCTGGTTGACGGATCAGCTTATGGATGGGAATCACGAAGTCTCAGTATGATACTGTCATCGGTGCACCGTGGTGTTAGCAGTTGGCACCTGTTGGTTTTCAGCTTTCAGCACTCCCACAACAGAAGGATCATCTACAAGACCAGGCAAGGTAGACAGCTGTTTGATATCCTCAGTTTCTAAAGCCTCTATACTGAAGGGCGCCCCTTTTGGATCTTTAAAGTAGCCTCTTTTAAGATAGTCGATGCCCAGAGAATCAGGACCAGTCACAATGGCGTGCCTTCCTCATTTGTTCCCAGTTAGGCTCGCCTCAGTCTCCAGTACAGTCAGTTCTTGAGATCCCCCTGACACTCCAGAAATAATGATTGGTTCTCTCCCCTTATGATTCAATGGCAGTAGGATGCCCTGTGCACCAGTCTACTATGGCTTTGTATTTTTGTTGTTCTCTAGTGGCAGGCTGTCGAATCTGCACAGTCCAGTAAACTCCATTGTCTGTATTCTCCAGCTGGTTAGAGGCAGGGCCTCTCTAATCTTGAGCGTTGTACCCATCGAGGAATGGGTTTATATGGCTCACAGAAGGTCGAGACCCATCCTGCTTACCTGCGTCACTTACATAGGAATCCTGTCTACCCAGTTTGGAGAGCTGCCCCCTGGAGACTGGAGCAACATTCTGCTAAAGAACATCCATGTATGTTTCCTTTTATCTCATGAACACATGACTCTGAAATGGTGATAGGTTTCTTATCTCACTTCTGTGTATCCTCTCCATGGTCAGGCAAGAAAGACCATGTGACGAGTAGGATCTATCCTCCATCTGGGACAATTTGTCAAACAATTGGTCAAATAAGTGTTTGGGTCTTTGTTCAGATTTCTTCAGTCTTTCAGATGGTTTCTGCACAGCTGAAATGCAACCTCTATAGAGGAGGAAAGACTGTCCCCAGAATCCCGCAGGCAATTAATAAAGTTAGCCACAGGTATCATATGTGCCACCATGGTTAATACTGTCACTGTGTGGGCATACGACAGTGGTGCATGCTTCACAAGTTTCTGCAGCAGAGGTCAGGCACATTGTACCTGGTTTGGACCTACAGTTGTTTATGGGTCATTCAGATCCCTGTAAGTCATATTCCTCAGAGCTAGTTCTCTCCTGGTACCTGATACACTTCTCTGTGTTGTTCCACTTGTTAAATTGGACTTGGATATTGTCTTAAAGGAGTATTTTTCCTTAACAACTACCCTGAGTCACCTTCAGAGGCTAATGGCTTCATCCCCATTTCCAGTCACCCTATCGATGCCTGCTTCTTTCACCAGGGATCCCAATCGCTTGGCTGCTTTTTCCTCTCATTCAAAAGTGATGGCCCCATTATCTCAGCACTGAAGCAACCAGGTGAGAATTGATTCACCGTCATGACAGTGAGAATCCTTTTGGATATCTCTGATCTCACCCATTGATAGTGATCAAGCAGTTATCTCTGTGTCTCTGTTGTCTCCTTGTGGTGACATTGGTTCAGCATCACGAGCTGCTCCTTTTGTTTTATTTCTTCTTTTTGTAAGAGGCCACAGTGACTGTTGACCTGCTCATAACTGGCACAGATTGACTTAAAAGTGTTCATGATGCCCAGTGCTCTGCTTGCCATGATGGGATCAAATTGAGTTAAAATGTCCTTTAGTAGCTGTTGATGTGCTTGCAACTGCTGGCATGGATACAGGTTAAGTTGACTAGGTGGTGTACTTGTTACAACTGATACTGATACGGGTGTAACCATGATAGTTGCCTGGGTAGCCACAGTACATGTGATGAGTGGCATGGGCACAGATTGGGTGGTGGTCTAAGTGGCTACAATGCTTGTTTTCTGAGATGCGGTGGCTGCTGTCCTTACTCTTTGGTTGGCAGTGCCTGTTGTTAAAGCAGCATGCTGGGTGGAAGTTGAGACATTTACATAACTCCCACAGTGAAATACTCTGCCAGAAACACATTGGTCAGATGTAGTAATAAATTGAAAACATTCTTGAACAAAGTCATGTTGTCTTGTCCAAAAGTTAGTGCAATAAGCTTGGTATAACATGAGGAAGTGTAATACCTCCAGCTGGCAGCCAAACTGGGGAGGGAAGGTCATATTCCCCCAGGTAATGCCAAATGTGTAATTACTAAAAAAGGACGGTAGCAGGTGTCCTACATTTCCAGGTGAGATCGCAGCATAAGATACACCAGGACCAGGCAGCGTATAGTAAACAATCACTTCATACTAGTGCTTAAAATAGGCGGCAGCTAAGACAACATTGAGGACAGTTAAGTAGCCACCGTGTGTCCTAGAGACCATACGTAAGTTGATAACATTTGCATAATTGCAGTATAGTAGTATTTTAGCAAACTTTAGACAGAGTTCTCCAAAAGCAAGATGTAATAGTTTTCTCAGAAGTCACGTAAAATTTCCACCCCCTTCAGCTCTCAAAGATGTTTTCTTCAGTGTACTATATAAGTCTTCCCTTTCAGGGATATGGACCATGAACCTCAGGCTAGAAGTGCTGGAGTGCTACCAGCTGAGCTGCCCAAAGCCAGCATTAGTCTGTGCTCGGTCAGACTCACTTGACAGACTTTTCTAAGTAAAAGTCTGGTATAGTCCCAGCTGAGCTATTTGAGCAGCCTATGTGGGCAGGTGGTCCAGTGTAGTTTCGAGTGGTCTGGTACAGCCCAGTAGGGCCCGATTCTGCCCATGGTGGGTGCCAAGAAGCTGTTTCCATGGGATCTTTTCTGTTATCTTATGTATTCATCAACATCCAAAAAGATTGACCTCTAGGAAGTATGAAGTTTGACAGTTTTGATGCTCTTAATGTTGAATGCTGAAACTTCCTGTTTTCTACTGCTTGCATATGAATTTAAGGATCACATTACCAACAGGAATTCATCTTGAATTTGTTGCCAAAATTACATTTCAGTGTTAGGATTGCCGCTTTCTGTAATACAACAGCCTATGTGTATGATTTTTTTTATTTTCACATTCATTTTTTTGATTTTCATTTGAGACTGACTTAATGATCCCAGTCACTTAAGGGGAATGTATTTTTTATTGTTCTGATTCCACTGATTATTTATGGCTGAAGATTTCATTAGCATTATGTTTTTTTCAAGAGTATTGATTAAAAATTGTATTGAAGAGAAAGAAGCCTTGAAGAAATTCTAATAGAAACAATTTAGTTACAGTCTGCTACTGACAACTAATTTTCCTCTTGTTTATTCAGCTAGTTGTTAAAATAATGTACAATTTATCGGCCACCTCCTGAGAACTAAGACAGTGTAGCATGTGAAGATGGTGGAGGGGCTGGAGCACAAGCCCTATGAAGAGCGACTGAGGGAGCTGGGGTTGTTTAGCCTGAAGAAGAGAAGGCTCAGGGGAGACGTTATAGCTCTCTACAACTACCTAAAAGGAGGTTGTAGTCAGGCAGGGGTTGGTCTCTTCTCTCAGGTGACTGGCGACAGAACAAGAGGACACGGTCTCAAGCTTCGCCAGAGGAGGTTTAGGTTTGACATTAGGAAGAAGTTCTTTACTAAGGGAGTGATTGGCCATTGGAATGTGCTACCCGGGGAGGTGATGGAGTCACCATCCCTGGAGGTGTTTAAGGAAAGATTGGACAAGGCACTGAGTGACATGGTGTAGTTGACAAGTAGGAGTAGTTGTAGGTGTTGGGTCATAGGTTGGACTCGATGATCTCAAAGATCTTTTCCAACCTTACGATACTGTGATACTGTGATGTAAAAAAACAGGCTTATTCAGTCCAAAGTGTCTTTATAATGTGTTCAACCAAGAGAGGTTTTTAATATTCTTAAATCACCGTTTTTTTCAAACCATGTTAACTCTGCTCTAGTTCTTTCTTACTTAAATATAACTTCCTTTGGTAGTGTTTCTTGTTTTGCTTTGCTGGCTGAGATTGGTGTCATGTTTAACCAGTTTACAGTAACCGGCGTCTTTCAGTTACTTGCTGCTTGCTGTATTGTATTCCAGCAATTCTTTGGCTGAAGTCAGCCATGCTCCCAAGTAACTGCACATCTTGGGGAGTAATCTTAGGAGCTTGCATATTGCTATAGTGACTGTTAAGTGTTAAATGCCTAGTGATTTTAGAATGTCACTCCTGTGGGTCTGGATTTTTAAATTTTTAACCACCAGTTTCTTTGAATCATTTTTAGTCTAGTTCTGGCTAAGACTAAAGAGAAATATATATATAATAGATTAATATAATAGAACTGTGCAGTAACTGCTGACTTACAGAAACTGTCTAGAATCTGCTTCTGTTGTAGAAATGAAGATCACATGGAAGGCCTGTCTTTCATAGTACCAGTCCATAGGATAGGTGTTGTAGGTCAGTTTCTTCTTGTTATACCTCCCTCATTCTCTTCCAACAGTCACACTTTTTTCTTGTATTCAATATTAACAAGGAAAAGGAGATATAGGTCATACCCCCACATGCTACAAATAGCTTTTGGCCTTTCAGCTGTGTTTGGACAGTTTCAGCCAGAGATAATAGAGTGCATCTACCCTGATTTTAGAAAGCTGCTTCTGAGCTTATCAACTAAGTTTGTTTAAACTCCCTAAAGTCCTGGGAGATGAATCTCTGTACAGACATATATAAATTATATATAATTATATAAAAATGACGTATATGTTAATACTAACAGTTACGTTGATGACGATGACGATGATGATAATAATAATAATATAAATTTATCAGCCCTTCCTATTGGATTGAGAGATTTTAGACCTGTCAGTGGAGCCTTCTTTTCTTTACGTAGAATCCAGCCACTAACTTCCAAACTGGTAATTGTGCTTCCCAGAGGCAGATATAGACACAAAGTATGCATGGCAGCATGGTTCTTGACAGAGGCTGGGTTTGTCATACATTATTTTCACCTAGCCTTGATTTTTTATTTGAGGGGAAGGATGATACAGGACTGAATTACAGAAGACAAAAAAAGAACAAAAATAATGAGGTGTACCCATACTTGAACAGGAATTTGAACAAAAGCATCAGGACTAAAACCATCTCAAAGTGTATGTGTTTGATAAATATGTAACTGTCTTCATAGATTCCCATGCTTTGCAATATTTTAATATGTGGGATTGCCAGGAAGGGGAGTTACTGTTAAGTTTATGGTTCTTCAAATGGTTTTTTAGAACTGTGCTATATTTAGTACTTAAAAAATGAAGTTGTGACTAGGTAGGTAAATGTGGTTTAGTAACAGTATTTAATTCTGGCTAGTATTATTTTACTATTATCTTATGTGGTCTCATTTGTCTTTTCAATCAGTGTGCAGTCTTATTCATGTAATGTTGATATTTTTGAGATAAGGTTTCCTGCCATGCCCTTGCCTAATCTAGTTCGGACTCTAAATCATGGCTATTGTTCCTAGATACTATTTGACTTAGTTTTCTGAAGTTATGTTCTTATCAGTGATCAGAATCTAGGTAGTTAATATCTTACTCAATGATATCTTGTCATAAATCTGGATTTTAAAGGCATAGTTTAGATTGGCCAAGTTTGCCTATTTCACTTTGAAAAGAGCAAGTGTACACTTCGCTTGACAAAATAATTGCAAACTTAAGATAATGATTTACAAAGAGTCACAGGTTAGAGTCTAAAAGTTGCTTAAAGTTAAATGGCTTACGATGAGTATGGAAGAAAGGAGAGTTCACCTTTGATTCTTGTAATAATCAAAGCAAGTGCTTGTTTCCACTTTCTCCCAGACTAAAACTGCAGTCACTGATAAGTATTGTATAGTAGTTTAAAAGTCTCACATTCATGTTATTTTTCATGAGGCTTTGTAGGTGAATTGTAGTCTGCTGTGAATGGTTTCTGCTGTCATTGCTAAAGAATACGGGAGCGCTGGTCAGTTTTTCTGTATTAGTACACTGTGTCCATTTATATCTCTCTCTGACTTTGACTTTCTTGAATTTGCAAAACATGAATATCTCTTAAGTTGTGTAAACTTTATTCTTTTCAAACATGCTCATGTTTTGGAAGTGATACATCGAAAAGAGATGAAATAGTACAACAATAAACCAGAAAAAAACCCCAAAGTGATTTAATTCAAGAAGAATAATTTTGAGACAGCTTTATTTTGTCAAATCTTATGCCATTTCTTTTCCCAAATTTGTGAAAGTCTGAATCAGTTTTTGTCGTGCCACCTAGTGGCAGTTTTATTTACATTCGTGTGTTCAAAATTCTTGGATTGACCTGTTCTCAGGAAAAGGTGCAATAAAAATCTTTGGATCGAAGCGTTAGCCTACATTATGTAATGAGAGATGTGATTGTTAAACTGTTAATTTCTCCTGATACTGACTTAAATATTAATATACTTTTTCTGAATAGAATATCAGTGTTGCACGTTTTGTGGGTTTATCCTCAGTTTGCATTTCCTTAAAATTTCTACTGAATGTGTATGACTGTTATAGTAAGAATATACTGGAGCAGGACCTTTGGAACTTGCTGCAGGATAGACCAAGTTCAGGTGAACGGAATGAATGAAGGCCTATGTTAACCTCAGTGTGTGTTAAGTCTCTCCAACCTTGTAAATAAAGGAAATTGTATTCCTGCACCAACACTGCTAAAGGGTAGATATAGATGATTCAGTTGCACGCCATGCCACGTCAGGCTTGCAGGCTCTCAGGTTTGAAAGAGCAGGCAACAGGTTCACGTCACAGATATTTTTACGTCTTGGTGTAGACTTCTGATTGGTGCTGTTCTTTGTAAGTATCTGACAGTTAAAAGTACTGTGACTTTTGCTTATCAAGTTTGTTCTCAGGTGTGCTCAAAAAGCTGTCAATGTGTTTGTTTATTTTGCTGAATTTCTTCTCTTGTCTGTAGAAGTGTCTCAAGGAGGCAGTCAGTCTTCAGAGATTCACTTTATCAGAAGACTGATGACTTCTGTCAGTGTCTGGGGTGAGACACGGGTAGCGGTTTCTCTTCAGGATACTTGGTTTCTGTTCAGCTTTTCAAAATTCAGATCAGCTCTCCTCACATCAGGCTTCATTTTATTGGCTTCTAAGTTGATTACTATATTCTTCACAGGAGGTCTTGTTCTACCAACTATAGTATTGTTGGCTGATAAATTTAGCTTGAAGGAGAACATTTGGGTAGTCTGTTAACATTTCTTTAAGTATGTTCATGTTACTTCTTGGCAGTGGCAGCTGCAGGCTCCGGAGAGTAGGTCACAGTCCCATAGTGTACTGCTGAATTTGTCTTGTGGCAGAGAAACAGTTTCTAAGAATCATTACAGTGTTTGGTTATTTATCAGCTGCATTTTCTTCTCAGTTTGCTAAGAAATGCAAAATTTGTGAAGCACAGGTCTGTCTTCTGAAGTATTACTGAATGTTAGCTTAAGGTAAATACCACTAAACCACTAATCCTCCACCTCACTCCCATAGAGTCTTAACAATAGCCCAGATGTGTGCATTGTCTTAACAGAGTGGACAGCCTTGAAGTAATCTGCAGTTGGTGTTTTAGTAAGGCAGACTGAATAAGGTAGCAGTCTTTGGCTTGGAAGAGACATGATTTGGGTTATATAACAAAGGTTTTTCAAAGTCCTAAGTGTCAAGGAAGGCCCAAGTAGGAACTCATTCTTCATTATCTTTCAGTTAAAAAGCTAAGGACCGTTAAAACAAAGGTAGCAGGAACCAGGTTAAAGTAGAAATTATTATTTTCCACAAAGTGGATGGCAGACTTGTGGAATTCCTTACTCGGGACTGGACCAATACTTGGAACAGAGATCTACTGAAAATCACCAGGTGAAAGAACCACATCAAGGCCTGGAATTCCCTCAGTTGCTGAAGGCTGGGAATTGTGTTATGGAGAGAAGGATATAGGAGGGAGGGCTGTTTGCCCTCTTGTCTCTGCAACACCCTTCTGCAGACCATTGCTGGGAACTGGATACAGGAACAGATGACCCTTGAGCTGAATGATTTTGACCGTTTTTAAGTTTGTGTATCTCTTCCTTTAATTTAAAATTTGAACCTAGATGGAAAGAGATGTGAATGCAAGTGGAAAGAGACATCCTCCGGATATCTAGACCAAGCTGTTCACATAACTGATGCTAATGTATGAGCTGGCTATACATGCACGCTGTGTATACTGCATCCTGGACCTAGTATATATACTCTGGCCAACTTGCATGTCAGCTCTATGCTGAGAACACTTCATCTTTTTCAATATGTAGATACGCTGGTCAGCTCAGCATCCTGAGTACATCAAATGAGCTGCATGAACTCCTGAGGCGTAAATCTGTATCGCCGTCTCTGATTTACATGGTGAAAGTTTGAGAATCTAAAAAGGAAGAGGTCTTTGGTTTAACTTAACTGTAGTCTGATGTAGGCCCATAGGAAATGTGTTTGTTTGGGTAATGATTTTCACTGAAAGCGTAACAAAAAGCCAGTAAGCTGTGAATATCTTGATTATTATTGTGTAGCAGGATTAGGTGCTGTCTGGCAATGGTAACTTTCTCCGTTGTTACAGATTGAGTTCTAAAATGCATGCAAATTTGATTGAAATGGGTTTTTTTCTTTTGTAGGAAAATTTTGAAGATGCCTTTGAAAACATCCCTGTGTAAGTATATTTTTTTAAAAAGTGTGTATGATTTTATTAAAACTGTTTATACAGCAATGTAATACTGCATGCACAGCATTCCAGGAAAAATAATTTTGTATGCAGTATGTTCATTTTCCAGAACAGTTAAGGTCCCCAAGAACTGGAACATGGAAATGTAATTAGGTTGATACATGTGAAATATTTGTCAACAAATGGGAGAGTTGTAAAGACTTAAAAATTGCAAATTTAGTAACTTTCAGTTACATACTGACATCTCTAGACAATTCTGCATGGTGAGAAAATGGTAACTCTGCATTAGTGAAAAAGCTTTGGATCATATTAATACAAGACCACCTAAGCAAGATTTTCAATGGGACATTGCTATTTCTCATAAGGTACTTCTGCACAGATGTTTTTCCCGAATGAAGTGAGATATAATCACTCCTCTTGCATTAGATTTCATTCTGAAGATCTTCTAGTGATATTCTCAGATTGCTAGAACTCTTCTAGACCCAAGAACAGCAGCTTTGGACTGAATTTAATTGCTAAAATTTCTGTGACTGTGGCAAATTATACTTTACAGATTTGCTAGACTCTGCTCTTTATGTAAAACTGTAGTTGAAAGAGACTCAGTTGTGGAGACTCAGAAGGAAGGAAGGAAATAAAAATCTGGTGTATTTGTGTTGAAAACTTTTCATATTAATGATTGTTTTTTCTTCTTTGACTACCTAGAAGTTGCTGTATGGTCAAGCCACTTTTCTCTCTGGCCCTTGCTTCCCTTGGGAGAGGAAGGAAAGTCACTCTAAAGATTATGACACTAGCTATCCAACACTCATTCCTTCTATGAGAAAGTTGTTTTGTTGGTTTTATTGCTATCTGAACCGGGCATGTGTGTTTATTATTGGCATGCAGAGCTTAGATTTGTTCTTCCTTCGGCTCTCTTCTGTGTTCATACCTGTCATACAGAGACGTTTTACAGCAGAGTAGAAGTTAGACCGATGTTAGTTTATCCTTGCTGGTGTTGCTTCTGTTGGTAATAACCACTATGTAGAATAGTAAATGTTGGATGATGGAGAGAAAATTAGTGGATCAGAATTGTCTCTAATTGAGCAGTTGTCACTGTAGGGCTAGTGATTGCAATACTTCTCCCAGTTGCTTGTAGAAGATCTCATCAGTCTCTTTTTCCTGGCTGGGCGGCCTATAGCCAACTCCCACCACAATATTGGGTGCTCCACTGATTTTTTACCCATAGGCATTCAACCTTATCATCGCCATTATTAAGCTCCATGCAATCAAAACAGGCTCTAACATAGAGGGCTACTGCTTCTCCTTCCTTGCATATCCCACCTGAAGAATTTATAGCCAACTATGGCAGCATTCCATTTATGTGAGTTATCCCACCACATTTCCTTGATGGCAACTATATTATAGTTTTCTTGCTGTACAATGACTTCTAGCTCCCCTGTTTGTTGCCTATTCTGCATGCATTGGTGTAGTTGCACTTTAGTTAGGCTATTGTTTCCACCTGGTTCCTGAGGGGAATGGTCTTAAATCCTAAGTGATTATTCGCTGTAGTTTCTAACCCATCAATAACCTTTGCATCTTTGCTGTCACTTGGAGCGCTATCCCCCACTTCCACTGACACTTCTCGACAAGTGTCCTTTTGCCCCTTGGGGACAGGTGTACCGCATAACTTGCCAGCAGATCTGAAGTTGTGTAGACCAACCCATTGTCAAAAAACTCTAAGGTTTACTCCTCAGACCACGTTTGGAACCAGGTATTTATTTCCTGACTCTTCCTACTCCTTCCCTCATCATTCCTTCTAATAGGAATGACTGAAGTGACATTGACCCATCATGACGTGTACTATGTCCTAAGTGCTCTTCATGGAGTGTGTCTCCTATTGGTTTAGTTACTTGAATAATGTGAATATAAGACAGCAGGTTTAACCTGGAAATAATTTAGAGATTAACCTGTGTCGTCTTCAGTGGCAGGCTGCTGAAAGAAAGATATCTCACTTTCTGTAATTGTCAGGAAGGTGGTGTACTAAAATGCAGTGTATTTTGATGTTATGTTGAATGTTCAGACTTGTAAATGACTCAATGCATCCTTCTCAGGTGTGCCTGATGGTAACTCCCCCAAACAGCTGGCAATCTAAGTAATACTTACTGCTGAAGCGAGATGTTTTAATATTAGTTGATCCAAAGGAAGAAAGTATTAAGCCTCTCAAACTTGATTAGATATATAAAGGAATGAACAAACATGTGAGTTTCCCAGCATCAAACTCTGAATGCTTTCATGTGTTGAGCGTATATTGGAGTACTGCATTTTTTTAGACTGACTTATAGGATGAATAAAGACACTAGAAGTATTCGAGGGAAAAATATATCTAGTTTTCTGTGCTTTTTTTCTAAAGTCTCTACCATTATTCCAACTTTTACAATATATGAGTTTAGAAATTGCTATGCAGTGCTGAAGGTTTTTTGATTATATTTCTTTATTCCTCTTCGGAAGGAAAACTTGGAGCTCCATTTTAGTGGTTTTGATTTACATCTTGTCCAATTTGAATTATTGGGTTGCAGTCAACTGGCAGAGATATTAGGAATATGAGAATGAATAGCACCATTCTTCCAAACTGCTACGAACTTTTCAGTTTAGCTTCTTGGAAATTTTTATTCCATGTTGTACTGTGAATGGAAAATGGGATTTGAAGTGTGTCATAGGGCTATGGGGGGGACCTTTTTTACTTTTACACAATGTTACTGGCCTTGAGTAGTTTTTATCAAATATTTTTCAGGTAGAGAGATTATTCTAGGCTTTGGTTAGTCAACTTTGTAAAAACATCTGTACAGCTTTGCAAGATTCTCAAAAGCATTAATGACAGTCAATTTCCTCTTCTTGTTATAATTAAATATTTCGATTATTAATGGCTACAGTAAGTTTTGAGTATTTCTGCTGGCCCTTTCTTCTGGATTCCTTGTATGTACGGTAGCTGTTAGAAGGTTGTACCATGAACACTGAACTAATTGAGCTTCATTTCATAGAGATTATTGTCTTACAAACCTATACCTTCCCCCACCAGATGACTCAAGCTTTCACTACACGTGTCCCCATGATCTACTCACCTCTTTTCCCTCAGCTGCACCTGTGTCCTCTTTACTCCTGGTTGGCCAACAGATAAGTTGATTTTTCAGCAGGCCAACAAACCAGAAAATTAAGTATTATACTGTAGCCTTTTCCTCAGGAGGTACCCATTCTATTTCTGCACTGTCTAGATATTGATTTTCATTGTCTATTGAGTTGACTGCTGCTTTGTCCAATTTGTATGATTGAAGGTGGCCAGTAGCTTAAAATATTGAGGGTGGGAACATCTGAGTGGACAGTCGGCATAATTTTGTATGTTGTCTCCTTTGAAAATTAAGTTCACAGAGAAGCAGTTGAGTTTGTGTATTGGAGCAATGAGAGTAGAATGATCTCAGCTGGAGTACCTGCTGCTGCTGCTAACTTCCCTCTGTGTTCAGATAGTTACTCTGCTGTTACAGAAATTATATAGAAATATGTGTATTCTTTTGTATCTGGGCAGAATTCTTCACTTAATCAGACTCTTTCATTCCTCAGATTCTTTAGAAGGTATAAAGCCATTTTTAAAAAGTGCCTATGGAACTGAAAAAACCTCTTGGGACTTGTTGTGGAAGTCTTCAGTCTTATCTTCCTTGAAACTCTTTGGTTTTAGTTTTCAAGGGACGCTGGTAGTTTGTTTGAGGAAAAGTCGTTCCCAACACTGGTTGTTCCTGGCCTTTCCCTGTCTAGAATTAATGTTGTTTTTTCTATTAATAATATAGTAGTAGAAATTGGGAAACTTTACTACATTGAAACAATGAATCACCAGAGGTTCAGTCTTTTGGGACATAGTATTTATTTTTTGATTTACTGTTGATAACGTTTGTCTTAAAATTTTACTGTGTATCAGTGTTTCGATCTTTTTTATTTCAGATAAGAAGGTGGGATTGTTACAGCTCTGTGATGATATGTCTGTCATTGGTTGGAGTGGCTTATTGCACTGAATATTAATAAAATGAACATTTTTTGTAGACAGTTATGTCTACAAAGGTTGTTGATGTTTACTTATGAGATCAGATCTGGTTCAAATTCTGTCAGATCAACTTGTTGGTTTAGAGGATTTGGAAAGAATATGGGGGAATTATGTCTTCATATTATTTTATAAACCATTCTGTAGTTCTTCATGCAAAATATGTATGGAGAACACAGCTCTATATGTTGTCCAGTAAATGCTAGCAAATAATTTGCCAACCTAGCTTGGCTTTAGTCAGTTTTATTCCCTAAATATTATTGTTTAACTGTAGATAACAGATTGTGCAGGTTAGATCTTTTGTGATCTTCTCCTCGTGCTTGCTACTGTGGGTATACACAGCAGCTCCAAAACACTTTTGCAATACACCCAGAATACTTGTTTTGTAGAAATGTGGAGGGATTGTTACATGGAGTTCCACCTGGTAAATCCAGTTCTTTACTCACTGATGCTAAAACCAAATTAAAGCTATTAAAGTGGGTTAATCTGTCATTTTCCTTAAAGCAAGCAGTAGCATTTCACCTAGTGTCTTCTCTGCCAAAGAAAGTTACTAATTTTTTGAGGTACTGGCTTGACTGTAACTTTTGAAAGAACATCATCTACCTTACAAAAAGGATGTGTATGTGAAAGTAAATTCATCATTACAGATTTATTTTAACTCAGAACTGGTTTCAGATTGGCGTGTTCTCTTGTAAAAGGAACCGACTAACTGGAAACGTGGTTCTTTCTGTTTCGGAAAGTCAAGCCTCTGCCAAGAAGTTTTGTGGTGGCAAGCTACTTTTTATCAGATATTTCCCAATGTTTCCACTGGAGTGTCTGCTGGCTTTAAGTTTTGGACAGATCTATTTTGCAAGGTAACCTAATGCTGTTACATACCAAATATCCACAGGTTGAAAAACATACATGGATGGAATAGATTTGTATGTGGTTTGTCCTTGTATTTAATTCTCCACCAGTACCTGAATCCTACCAAGGAAACCTATGAGCTTTAATTTCAGTCTTACTGAAAAAGATAATTCTCAGCTTCTGTGACTTTTTTTTCCTGTATATTTTTGCTACCTTAATTTTCATCATAGAATCGTAGAATCATAGAGTCATAGAATGGTTTGGGTTGGAAGGGACCATCCAGTTCTAACCCCCCTGCCATGGGCAGGGACACGTTCCACCAGACCAGACTGCTCAAGGCCCCATCCAGCCCGGCCTTGAACACCTCCAGGGAGCAGGCAGCCGCAGCTTCCCTGGGCAACCTGTGCCAGGACCTCACCACCCTCAGCGTGAAGAATTTCTACTTAATGTCTAATCTAAATCTTCCCCCTTCAAATTTAAAGGACCATTCCCCTTTGTCCTATCAATACTTGCCCTTGTGCAAAGTCCCTCCTCAGCTTTCCTGTAGCTCCCTTCAGGTACTGGAAGGCAGTTATGAGGTCCCCCTGAATTTTCCCCCAGATTATTCAGAAATTGTTTTTGTGAAATGCGAAATCCATTTTTTCCATTGCCAGAGTATAATTTTGTAAATGATCTCTTCTTTGTTTTTACAGGAAGATTAAAAGAGGTTTAAGTTGACAGTTTTTAACCGTCATCATATTATACCTAGCTCATGCCTAGCGTGTACTGATCTTGTGACTGTTGATTTCTGGATATATTTTTTCTCTGATGTTCTCAATTTTTTAGGAACTTGTATGAAATTTTAATTTTATGTGGATTTCCTCCCTTCTTGTTTTACTTACTGTTCCTTAAAATGCCATCTCTATGTGACAGAAATAAGTTACTATCAAGTTATTATGCTTTTCCATGGTACTGGTTGCCTTGCAGTCTTTTTCTTTGAGGTAGCAGCAAGATGGTGTTGTCCGTTACCACCCCAATATCAGAGGCTTATGCAAGAGTATAAAAACATTTAGGGTATCTGTACTGTGGTAATAGCCTGGATATATTTATAGAAGATGCTTTGTAGTTGTTTTTAGGAAAAAACATTGTAGTCAGCCTGACTGCTGCAAACAGTTCATAGGCAATGCAAGCTTTCATGTTTGTATGGAAATTTCTGACACCAGACCCCAATTTATGCCATCAGTGGAAACACCGTGAGATCTCATTTAAACATGTTTAAAAAATAAAATAGTGAAAAAATGGAAGCCAGAATTCTGTAGTAAAGCTGACATGATTTTTGATGAGTAATAGAGTTTTTAGGGTTTCCTATCTTTATCAGTTTCAGAAGGAAGAGGCATATTTCATTGCTGTATTATCATCCCTCTTTCTTTTTATTACTCAAAGCTGGATACCGTTAATCCTTGATCCTACCAAAGCAGCTCTGTGTGGTATTACTGGGGTGATAGATTAAGGACCAGAAGTGTTTAAGGAAGTTAGAGCAGGTTATCCTTGTAATCTCAGAAGTGTAGTTAAGATTTCAGTTATACCTGCACACGTGTGTGTTTTGTCAGGGGATAAAATTGAACAGCCTAGGAAATGACCCTAAATTCAAATTTGAATTGAGGGAGCCAGAAACCTTAAAGAACAGTGCTTGTCTCCATACATTTGAAATAAAATTTTGACATTGTTTTAAGATGGTGAGAAATAGCTGTGGCAATTTGAGCAAAGTTTTATTTTCTTATGTTTGGTCCTCAAGGTCGAGGGAAAAAAATCCAGTAGAGGTAATTTTTTTTAATCCAGTAAATAATATTTTTATAACTGTATAAATATGACAGTAGCTGCTTTATATTGTCAGTCTCAAGATTTGGAGCATCAGTAGTGAGACACCAGCCTTATCTCCCTAATCCTTCTGTTCCTCAAGCAGTTCTTGGATTATAAATTGTTCTGAGATTGAGGGGATCTGAGTGGACAATAATTAAGTAATTTATAACTCTTCCATATTTGTTGCAACTACACCTTTTGTCTCTGGTTTAAGATTTCTCTCTGTGTTTGTATTTCAGTAGAAGTCTTAAGGCCACATCATGCGAATTTTTATTTTAGTCCCTTTTGTCGACTTCGAAATGTGCAGTTCCACCTGTGTCCATAGCTTCTTAGAAAGCAGGAGGGGGTTGGGTGGCAGAGCAGTAAAAGACAGGGAACCTGAACAGAACATCCAGGGGATATTCTACACAGAACTGCTCGAAACTCTGCATCTCTTCCACACCATACTACTGTTTGCAAGCCTTCACTGAAAGTCTGGCACACAGAAAAGTATCACAGCTTGTTTGAGATCCAGTGTTTGCTGAAGTTTATCTTCATTTAGCTCAAGTATTTGGGTTGCTGCTTGTGGATTAATCTTCTGTGAGAAGTAGAGAGGAGCATTGTGACAGTATACTCTCATAATAATTTTGGGGTGAGGGTCCCTGGAGCGTTCTGGAGTCTCTTAATTATCGTGTTGGTATCTTGATGATGTGCTGGAAAGCATGATCTATAGATCACGTCTGTGTTTCTTTCTCTACATTTCTTTAAGGAAATTAATGTTTATCCTATGCATTAATAAAGACTGCATAATGCTATTTGCAGTCATGCAACTCAAGAATTGCCTTCTCTGAATAACTTCAGAGACTTTGAAAGGGATATAGACTAATAATGTTATGAATTGGTGATATGATCTTTAAGTCATCAATGCTTTAGATAAGAAAATGAAAATATGAGCTGTACCCGATAGCTGAAAAATATTAACTCTTGTAGACTGTGACTAGCTGAGATATTGAAGAGGATTGTTTTTAGGGAAAAGGATTGAAACCCAAAATTTCCATAGTCTTTATTTTAAAGTATGAAACAAACAAAAACCTCTCTGGTCTTTAATAATGTCATGTTTTGGTTGTTTTATTGGTTTAGTTACCCCCACCTGGGGGACTGAATACTGTCTCTGAGCATTTTGGGAAACAAACTGAGTGGAAAAGGGCTTGAGTGTGTATTAGTACGTTTTTCTTTAAGACAGTCCATCAAAAATGTTTGGAATGTGTATTGATATGTGCAGACAGAAAGCTCACTTTTGTGGAAATGTGCTCCTAACTTTTTCAGTTTTTGCTGGGAAATACTGCAGCTTGGGCTGGGTTAAAGAGCATTGTGTGCTCCATGTGTGAACTGAGTTGATTTTTATGTGACTGCTCAGAACTGGTTTACCTTTCACGTGCAATAGAGATGAGAGAAATTCTGGCACTTCGACTCTCTCTGCCCCAAATGTTAATATAGGAAGTAACAATACATAGAAGCGTTACTTCCAAGTCACATGGTGGAGAACTCTGATATAACTCAGCCCCTTGGTTTTTAACACTATTGGACACATTTTCAGTGAAAAAAAAAAAGCTGATTTAAAAGATTCTGTCGTCCATAAGTTAGAGCTGTTCATCTCATATATGTCCTGCAAAGTCTGTCTTACGCTCATCATAGCCCTTGGTTTTCCTAGGTGTTTTAGGGAGTGCTGTACAACACTTTTTTAGTTTGCTGCTCTTTTTCAAAAGTAAATTGTTTAAATAGATTGGTTTGAAGTATTACTACTTTTATTACTTAATACCCATCTAAAATGAGTAAATGCAAATCTATAGTTTCCTGTATTTTGTTTTAGAGTCTTTCTTTGAGGCATGTTTGTGAATACATCTCAGTTCATGACAGTAAATATAGCTAGGAATAGGTACAATTATCCCAGGAGGTACAGCTTTAAAGAATACTTTTTGGAGGGAACTGTGGAGGACAGTTTAATTTTCTGCTGCCTAGCTCCCATGCGCTGAGCTTTCCCATATCTTATCTGGGGAGATTAGAAACTCTGTTGCAGATGCTTTGCATAAAACTCCTACTTTCTCCTACTGCTGGTGGTATTCTTGAAGATAACAGTTTATTAGCTGCCTCTGTGCTGTTGATTTATTTTGATCATGGGACTCTATCTAAAAATTTGAATTTCTGGGGGAAAAAATGTTAAAGGGTTAATAAAAAAATGTTCATTTATTCAAGTACTGTCAAACAATGAAAATCAAATGACTTAGTTTTCTTCAGAGCTGTTTGCTGCCAAATTTTATGTGTTTTATCTATTTTTACTGCAGTTGAATTAGCATACTTTTACTTTTCTGTCTGACTTTAATTGTAGCATCCTTTTTCTTATTCAGAAAATACTGAGGTAACTCTCCTTTTTGCCTTTAAATATAAATTGCTTTACGTTCCTCATGTCTCCATTTTCTCCTTGCTGTTAGGAGTGATGGATTAGAATTAGGCTGCAGCACAGATTGGGAAAATCTCCCAGCATCCTTTTCCCGCAGAGGCATCAGCTTCCAGCATTGACTGTAGCTGCTGCCACTCTAAATGACATTTCTTTTGAATTCGGCTATGGAGAGAGTCTGTGAAGCCAGCTGCTGGCTTGTGAACTTTTGTGCTTTTATTCTTTTTGCTTGATAATTCATTAATGAAACCTCATGGATATTTGAGTAATAAACTAGAATCAGTTTTCTCTTCATGCTTTTTTTCTGTGTTGTTTTTTTGCTCTGTGTGAGCGGTAGAAAAAGAACAGAGGGAAGGAAGCAGCACTTATTTTTGCATAAGGACTATATTTATTCCTGAAGTAAACTGCATTAATTCTGTAAGTATACTGTCTCTGCCTGCCTTATCTCTGAGACAATGAATGTGGTAGTTCGATTTATAGGGTGTTATCTGTGAAAATTTACTTTGGCAGGTATGGTGAACACTTAAACTACAAAAAATTTATTTAGATGGATTTCCTTGAAGAAGAGACAAAAATGATATATTCACAGTGGGTTTATGAAGTAATTGTTTTTCCTCTGCACTTTGCAGTGGCAAACAGTGCTTTTATAGAGCAGAAGCGTCTCTGCTGATGTCAGTGCTTTATCAGCTCGGATGCTCTAGGTTGTAGAACACTGCAAGGTGTGTATTTTGCAATGCAATTCATTAAAATGTGGTAATTTAAGGACACTATTGGACTTGTAATTATTTTATCCACTTACAACGTTATATCTTCTACTCTTGGTAGCTGTGCTGATTTAACCATTTGAAGTTATATAATTTTTGACTTAATGATAAATAATTTATTTAATGGGATGCAGTTCTGTGCTGAGTACTAAATGTTAAGATAATACAGTGTGCTTTTAGAGATTTTAGTAATTTAAGGTGTCCTACATTAGCTATAAGTTCGCTGTGTAATAAATTCCAGTAAATTGGTTTGAAGTTTGAAGTCTTACTAGGATCACACTGTCCTAATTGTCTCTTTGGATCTGAGCCAATATTTATGTGACGCAGTGTTAGTCCCGTAAATGTCTGGCCTGATCTGGTGTCCTACTTGCTGTATGATGTATTTCTTGGTTTTTTCCATAGCAAGATAAGTGGAATTTTTATTCATTTTGTGTAAAACTCTCAGTAAGCTGTCGTTTATATATGCTAGCTCTTTCAGGAGGATCTCTTTTGAACCTATTTTCTTGTCAGCATGTCTTATTTAGATTTAAATTTTTTTGTGTGAATTTATTTCTATTTATGTACATATTGTATATTAAGTTTTGGCAGTGTTGCTCTCAGGCATATTCAGGTGCTTATTTTTCTACACTGTATTGTCTGTATTGACCTTAGGTGGATTGTTTGATATGAACTATTTGTCTGGTAAGGCACATTCAAACATGATAAATACTCAGTTTACTTGCAAAGATCTCATGTGAAAACATACAACTGAAAATACTGTTGAACCTCTGAGTTCAAATAATAAATCTGGTAACAAACTTTCATAGTGCTGTGCATTTCCATTAGCGTCCAGCAGAACAGTATAAAGCAGGTTTTTTCTCTTACTTGCAAACTAACACTGACATTGCTTTGTTTCTTCTTTCCCCTCTGACAGACTGTGGTCCTTAAATTTACCCACAGTCTGATTGTTTTGCTGACTTGTATATTTTGCAATGCTGTGTCCAGTTGATGCTGAAGTAGCTTGATACTCTTAAAACAGGATTATTGCACCATCATTTTAGAGATCAGATAAACTGTATTTGCATATGCAGGTGTGTAACTCAGGTAGTTGTCATGTGTCTTGCTCCTGCAATATGGCTGATTCATTATGGAAAATTTGTGTCATCCTTACTGTGCATGTGCAGTGCAATTCACTGCTGAACTTAAAGAACTTAGAGATGAAGCTGCTGATGTTTCTTTTTCCCGTCAGGCTGTAAAAACACCAGACTTGCAATAAATTGATTACTGGCTTACTAAATCTAATTCATGGTCAGTCCAAAACTGAAATGCTTGTGAATTTTTGTGTTCCTTTTATTTATTTGGTTTTTGTTTTTTTAAAAAGTGTCTAGAAATGTAGCCTGTCTTTGTGTTTATCAGAGGGATGGACTGTGATGTTGGCAGTGGTGGTCACTGTTCTGCCAGTATAATGAGTTTTGTTTTGGCACTGTTTCCTGTGGCACCCGAGACATGAGCAGAACTTCGCCTTGGTTTTCTTACTTTGGGCTTCTTTAGTTGCTTTGTTGCATCTGTAGAGTAGTAATATATGCAAGGAGACAATAGTCAGTGTTTTCTTGTGGTATTCAGATACTGCATTGATATATATTTAAGTGAATTCCAAGTTTTCAATTAAAAATACCATCACAAAAGTTCCTTTATCTCATCACTCTTTCCTGCTCCCTCAGTTATGGACATAAAGTAAATGTTTGGAATCAAAAGCTTTTGATCACTGTCTTGTATTCCGTTACCAGATTCTCATGAAAGATCACAAGTAAGGCTTACATGCATAATGCAAAGCAAAGAAACATTATTGGTCTCCTGGTAGGTGCTGGTCTAATATCTAAGGTTTAAGGTCAGATGAGTCTTTTAAGAAGGAGTTTTTGTTTATATGTAAAGTTTTTCGTATATTAGAAGGGTTTTAAATGCATTTAATTCATAAGACAGTATTACAAATATTTCTACTGTTGTGAGTAGTAATAATTGCTAAAATAAAACACTTGTATCCTGTACTAAATACTGTGAAGTTTAGAAAGCTATAACCAGAGCTTATTTTTCTGAAAAAGAAGAGAGGGCAAACATCCATCTTGTTGTGTCCCCCCTGATCCCCCGGCCAGCTTTTAATCTGTGAAGAACAGAGCTTTATTTGCATTCTGTCTGCCTCATGTTAGATTACATGTGTCCGGTAAGGTATAATGATTGATCATCTGAAATACTCTCTTAGTGAAATTCCAGTGGTCTATGAAAAGCTGTCAGTTTGAACTTTTTTTGACAATTTTAAGGTGGAGATTAGAACTGTAAAGTCATTCTCATCTTATTTTCATGCATATCATTTTAGTAATTCTTGATTTTCAACAAGGCCAACTGCCTCTATTTCTCACCCAGTTGCCTCTTCCCTTCTTACTGTTGCTGCCTTTCTGAAAACTGCAACTCCTTTTTTCTGCAGCTGTTTCTTTTGAAAATACAATTTTTCATGCTTTCTCGTTATTTTATTATGTGTATAAATGTGTAATATCAGCTAGCTACCCTTCTCTCTGCATCAACATTTCTATCATAGCTGTAAGACAAGAGAGAACAAAGAATTTAATTTAAAAACAAAAACAATAAACAACCCCTCTAAAACCAACCAAACAAAACCCACCAGGGTATTAAAAGAAAAATGCCCTAGTGGTGACATTGCTTGATCATGCAAAGGATAGTACAGACAGATACCTTCATGTGACAGCAGTCCAGGGATTCACCAATGTAGATTTTCAAATAACAGGCTAAATGCTACTATCTCGTGATCAGGTAGCTTTGAGGAGGAAGGTGCAACCTGACTGAACTGAATTTTCTTGTAGTGCGGTGTTTCCGTCCTCTGCTGTTACCAGTTCTGTGGGTGGATAGGTGTCTCCAAAATTCAAGTGAAAACTACTGACCAGGAAGGGCTTGAGTAAGAACAGAGGCTGTTTGCCTATGTCTGCTGTAGAATGTGATTTTAAATACAGCATGCAGAGGAAGTCCTGAAGGAGGAAAAAGTGAAAATGTGTGTTACCCTAACAGTTTTGCCAGTATACCAAACTGTGTAAAACTAATGTAATTTAAGCTAAATTACCATTGTTAAGGGGGGTGTGTGTGTCTGTTGTGTGTTTTCAGGTGGGAGGGGGTTGATTCTTTTTGCTCGTTTGTTTTTAAAAAACTGTCTTATTGCGGAATGGATTGTAATATTTAGGCTTTTAGAGTAATTTCTGCATGTTTGCGGGTTTGGCTAGAGGAGCACTAGATAGTTTTGCTGCCAGTTGGGTTTCCTTAAATGAATTTTTAGCACACACACTACAGTATGCGTTGGTGAAGTTCTGAAACAGTGAAGACACTACGCCTTCAAAGGAATTATTTTATCAAGTCTGTCTTGCATCAACATGAGATTTTTTTCAGTGCTTTTCATAAGCTGGTAACATTTCCATGGAATATATAACTACATAATTTTATTTATCTAAAATTCATACTCGTAAAAAGATGCGCGTGCAGAATTAGCTGTGGAGACAAAATGTGACTAGTGAATTGACTACATGGGTAAAATGCAAATGGCATTTGCTATACTGATCAGATAGGTGTAGTTTGTAGCCTATTTACATTAATGATGATAATAGCCTAGGCTGGAAAATGATTTTTGTAAGTTGGAATTAATTTCAAACTTTTAGCCTTATGGTTGAAGATTTTTCTATTAGGTGACTATAGTGGCATTGAAGGTTGTAGGTGAAGTGGTAAAACAGTTCGCAAAACATTTTTTGTTTGTGATAGAAAAAACTGTTGATTGCATAGTCTTACATCTTTCCCTTATTATTTTTGAACTAACACATCAGGTTAAGAATCCTTCTTTGTTCATAAACTGGAAGTCATTGGCAGTTTAAAATACTGTAGTTCCTTTAATGTGAAGGATTTGAAAAGCTTTAGTTTGTTAGCTGTGAGAGACATCTAAATCTGAGAAAGGTTACTCAATTTGATTCCACCTTTCTGAATTGTTCTCCCGATGGGAGGGATGTGTAGCATACATGCAGATGGAAGAGGAAAATTCAGCCTCTTGAGGGCTGGCCTGATGGACCTTGCTTTTTCAGAGCAAGATTCTGGGAGCCATGTGCCAACACTAGCGTACTGCAGTTGTAAGGGGTGCGTGCTGTTTATTACTCAGGTCACTAGTCCCTGAAGAAAATGGTGCTTTGCTTTCATCTGGATTCCTAAGACTGGTATTTATATTTGTTAAAAACAACTTTACTAAACAAAACCAAACTGATGCTTGTGAGTTTTTAGAGTAGTCCCTTGTAATAAGAAGAAAATCGAACATAAATAGAAAGCTACTCTCTTTGCTTACATGAACATTTCCTAGTGTTCACTGTATGTAGCTCTGTGGATTTTACTGCTAAGGACCATGTAAGCCTTCGATGACCCTTCACTGAACGATCCTGAACATAAAATGTAGACCTAACAGAATATCTCAATAGGGTTAGGCAGTAAACTTATTTTATGTTAGCCTCCACTTCATGTCATAGAACTGTTGATGGGTATTTGTAATTTAGTGGTAGCTGCTGCGCAGTTGAAGGTAGGTAGCACTCCTACAAAACATCTCACTGTTTATCTGATGAGGTTTATACTAGTGTTGCAATTTCTTGTCTCTGCAAGGCATTGATAAAATTAATAGAGAATGACATTGTCGCTTAGGGAATGTTCCAAACTAGATTTTGGCAAATCACTAAGTAGAATAGTGAAGTAATACTGTTGGCTTATGTATGAGTGATGAATGAGCTGGATAAGATGAAAAAAATTTTTCTTCTGCAATGGCTAATTTAATGGTGAGGAGTACTAGGCTTTCAAAATATGAAGAAAATTATTTGACAAACTGTTTCCGGATAGCAGAACTACTAGCTGACTTTTCTGTATGCTTGCTTAGATATGATGGATACATGGATGTATGGTGCTGTTAATGTGAAAGCAATTCCTGTTGGAGGTTGCAAATCTGTGCAGTTGCTAGCTGCATATACAAAAAGAAGGCCAAATTCAGTTCTGTAATAAAATTTTCCAGGTCATAAATCTACAAAAATGTTTCATAAGGAGATGAGCAATCCTGGAAACATTGCACGGAGATAGGAGACAACCATGTATTTGGAGGAACATTAAATAGATTCCAGGAATCATTGTTCAGGGGTGTTTCCTTAAGCAGAGAAGGTAGAGATATTTCTTCTCTGTTATCCATGGACAGAGACACTAGGTTTTTTTTTTCTACTTCAAGCTTGCTGGAAGAATTACATAGCATACAGAGACAAGTCGTTGAATTACAAGAGGAATTGGCATACATTGGTAAAGGATAAAATAATTGAAGAAAATAAGAATTTTGTTTTCTGCATTGTTATTCTATAGGGCTAGGCAGGAAGAAAGTGTCTTTTTCAGAGTGAAGTATGACTGTGTTTTTCCTTCATTGAGACTGAACAGAGAGGAGTAGTCTATTATTACAACAGGAC
Source organism: Neomorphus geoffroyi (assembly GCA_033558235.1). Lineage (NCBI taxonomy): Eukaryota > Metazoa > Chordata > Aves > Cuculiformes > Neomorphidae > Neomorphus > Neomorphus geoffroyi. The sequence goes on along the minus strand of JAUMJM010000048.1, from coordinate 26,760,754 downwards.
TTCTTATGCTCGAATAGAAAATTATTGGCAGGGATCAGAAGCTAAGAACCCGTTCATTACCGTTTCCTAGTTCTTAAAGCCTGACTATTGAGTATTGCATATTTAAGAATGGAAGTATCCTTGTTCCAGTGACAGGCTGCTGATCTGAGGCATAGTTCAAAATTAAAAACAGCAAAAGGAAGGATGATAGAAAGCCTTCATGCTGCAGTAACACTAAATGTCTGGGTTATTTCAGTTTAACAAGAGATTGGTGATGTGGTGGTGGGAGTTTTTAGATGTTTTGGATCTCTGCTAAATAGTAAGCCCAGCCAAGACATCAAGTACATTTGGCACGTAATGCCATGCAAGATGAAGTGATGATTTAATGATACCTCTGTGACCTGTAAACAGTGGTTTGAGTATGGTTTTTGATCTTGACTGTGAGAAAATCTTGCAGGGAGCCAATGAGTTCCAGCACCCCAGGACTCTGTTGAAGGCTTGGGTTTATTTTGTAGTAAACATGCATGGCTGTACACATTGATACAGAGCTTGGTACCATGAATATGTGGAAGGAGCAAGGTGTGTCTGCACAATAATCCCCTCAATAAGGGAGGGAGGGGTTGAGGGTTACCATTAGCTGAAAAGTATCAGAATCTGTTCTTGCCCACTGTTCTTGGGCATTACAAAGAATCAATACACTTAAAGTAGAGCACCATTCAAAAATACTCTGACTGAGTCTCCTAGCCAAAAAAACAGAGCTACAGATTCTGGTGAGAATCAACTGCCGTATTAAGAAATTATGTCCTGGCTATTTAAGGTGCATGACAAGATAGTTGCTGGTTTTGACATGGTAAAATGTCAACAGTTAAATGTCGAGTTTTCTGATTGAAGATACTCATTACTACAAAGGGAAGGATCTGCTTCAGAAAGTACAGGAACATTCTGAATAGTGACAGTGAGTATCAGATTTTTAAAAGTGTGCTAGGACTGTTTGACTTATCCTCTTCCTGCAGAGGACAAGAACCGTCTGAGAACAATAAATTTTAATACTGTTTTGTCATCATTAACTTTGTCAGTGAGTATTCTAGCAGATGCGTGCATAAGTGCTACAGGTGATAGTTTTTTCCTGCCCTACCTGCTGATTCTGGGGTTGACAACCAAAATTGTTTTCATTTGAATTTAAGCAAACAAATACCTCTAAAAGATTTTTCATCTGATGAAGCTTGTGTATGTTTATATCAAAATAGAATCCTCTCTGTATACCGTCCCAATTTTTAGAAGACCTTATTTTCACTCCTTTTGTTTATGTCAGATGTGCATCTTACTGTGGATATGTTAAAACTAAATTGCTTATTGTTAGTTGCATGTTTTTGTGGTTTTTTTTCCCTGGAGAAGTTTCGCTTTACTCCCACTGATAATTTCAACTATTTTCAGTAGCTGTAGCCCAGTGAGACTTTTGTTAGTGAGAGCAATAGCTGTACAAAACCAAATTGCTGGCAATTAAGTGTTGTTTATCAGATGAGGTGGATTATTTTGGCTGTGTTTTAAAGGAGCCAGCAAATGGCTTTAGAAGTTCAAAAACTGAATTGTGCAATCTCTTAAGCATGCAAAGTACTGCTTGCACATTTAAGCCCAGCTGACATTAATGAAGTGTGGAATTCAGTTCTAAAGATATGATTTAAAATGTGGAAAATGTAATTAGATTAAGGGTAAACTTTTCTGCAGTTCTATTCCTAGCTCCTGGATCCCCTTTCAAGAGAAGAGTGGTAGATCAGTGCACCAGGGGTGATTGTATTAAAAACTGACTAAGTCTCCTGCAGATACAAAGACAGCAACATGTACTGAGTTAATACTTAACTTTAGCTGTATGTTTCGCTTTCAGGAATACTCTTACACCGAACCCTGGTGTGGACAGATAAGTGTTATTGCCTAACTTATTACATGTTTAAGTAACTTAATTTTAAATACTAGGGCATTGACTTTTTTGTTAGTTTTAAGGTAGTAGATACAGTCCTGTTTTAATTAATCTGTAGGGGAAAAGGAAAGCTTCTTAGTAAGCTATAAACTATTTTAACATTTTAAATTACTAATGCTTTTGCTTTGTGTACATCCTGAGAATTGTTGTCCTAATAGTGAAAGTTCCAATACATCTTAGGGTTTCTAAGTCCATATTCTTGTTATTAGTTTCTATTGCAGCTCCAAGTAGTTGACTAAAAGAATCTACTTAAAGCTGCCAATGGATAGGATGTCCCCACTGTATTGATGAGTGGCTGAACGCCAAGCCTAAGATACAGAAATTGTTGCTGGAATTCAAAATATTTATTCTTTTTTCATAAAAGAAGTTTGAAATAGTAGTGAGAAGATAACTTAAAAAAAAGCTGTGTGTTGAGTAAAGGTGTCCATAGAGTACCTAGACAGTAACACAGTGGTATTTTAGTCTCGTTGTAATGTGGCATCATCTTTGTGTAACACCCAGTATAGTATATTTTTCTTCTATTTTTATTTAGGAGTGAACTTTATTCACAGGGTGTAAAATCATTAGTAATTTCACTGAAGTAGTGTTAATTTAGTCTACTCTAGGATAAATTAAAGCGTATGCTCATCTGAGGTGATAAAATGTGTTAAGTTTCTGTCAGTTCTAGGAAACTGTAGGTGGAAGTAGGAAAAAAAATGAGTTTGCCAAATAAGACTGAGTCAGAAGGAGAAGAAAATGAGTCAAAAAGAGAGTGTGAATCAGCATTGCTCACTGAACTGTTCATCGATTTGCTAACTTGCTTTAGAAATTGGTTTGTGATGTTTTGGGAGAAAAGGAAGAAATGTCATTTTTCTGAGCTTCTGCGTCGAAATATTCCTGGTCTGCCAGCAAAGATAGCCAAGTTACTTCTGAGTCAGTATGCTTCTTTCTTGAGACTGTTCTGTTATCAAGTTAAGAATCTGAATTGGAGTGAATCCTTCTGGTCGTGTTCTTCTCTGGCAGGATATAGGGAAACAGTAGAAAATATATGTGAAGAGTAATTAAACAGGAGTGACACTCTTTATTAGAGGATATGATTCAAGTAAGAGTTTGAGAAAACTGGCTTCCAAAGTTTTATATTGGAAGTGGCAGAATATTTCATAAGCTTGCTTGATGTAAGAAACAATAAATGTATTGATGTAAGGAATACGGTTTGCATTGTCTGCAGGCTTTGGTCACACATAAAGGCAGCAAAGCGGGAACTTGTCTGTAACACAGGAAAAGAATATGACAGCAACGTGTTGGAGAGATCTGCTGCTTACACATCTAGTAGGAAAAGGTAGTTTTGACAGGGTGCAAAGCTCTCTTGTTTATGGAATTGTTTTACAAATATTGATATGTATCCAGGTGATGCTAGAGTTGGTGGTACGATGATGTTTGGAGCCTGGTGACTAATAGTCCTCTCTCGTAACAGCTCAAGTGCCAGCATGCCCATGACTACTTTACACAAAACAAAAATTAGGTTTTCCTGCTAAAGGACATTCCAGCAGTTGCTGATTGCTGGATATGAAGTGTGCAGATTCACAGCATGCAAACACAGAAAATGTGTTTCCTTTCACTGAGATGAGGCCTAGTGAAGTAGTGGAAATAGGAAATTGCGCGTGCTGATCCTTTCAGAAGAATGGTACAGTGGAATATTTGGTGTCACTTTTCAGGTGACGTTATAGAAAACTTTCTTAGTTTTTCTAGGCTGAAACCAAACGTTTTGCAACTAAGTGAATAAATTAGTGATCGGTTGTTAAATTGTGAATTAGCCACCTTGCCCTCAGATTCTTTTATGAACTATATGATTATACATCTCTTGCTTGCAGTTATCTACCGTGTCTACTTCACATGGCTGTTCATAGTTCCTCCACACTCTGTGTAGCATGTCGTCGTCTCCTGTTGGGTTTTCCTGTTCCAATAGTTCACAGTGTTCTTAGCCCACCTCAAGGCTAGCAAATATGCTCTGAGGGGAGGGGACCAGAAGATCCATCTGTCCTCTGCAATTTTGGATATTTTCCCTCACATACTTAATATGCACTGAGATTTGTATTGGAAGACACCTGGAACAGGGCACTGCTGAAGTGCTAATCACAAAACAGTTGTGATGCGCAGGTAAAAAATCGTTCTTGCAATCTAGTAGATCTCAACTTTGACTACCAGGTTTTGTTTTTTAAGACAATCACTGTGAATCCAGTATTTAAAAAAAGAAACTCTCATTCCCCTTTTGTCCTCTTCTTGAGAAATTATCTGGAAGGATCTAGCCTTTTTTCTAGCAGGAAAGGCAGTGTAAATGGAATGTGTACTCTAACCAGGCATGGACTGAGTGAAACACAGTTTCCTAAAAAGCAAATGTGAAGTGTGGGTGTACAAGTGTGAGAACACATAGTGGTGGTGATGATATGTTATTGAGGGGCTAACACAGGTCCTTGCTTGTGTATCAGAGAAAAATCCAGCCTCTAAATCGAGCTAAAATTTGGTCTTTGAAAACGATTTCTTAGCAGATGGTATGCATGGAATTTGCTAATAAAATTGAGTGTTCTACCAAACTTTCAGTCATTATAAATTATTTTTTTTAAGATTTCTTAGCACTGTTCTTTGAGGACATACTATAGAAGTCACTTGAAGAGGATGTGTGAACCTGTACATTTCTCTACAGTTCAGATAAATGTTCTAATTTGGACAGATTTGCTTACATGTTCAGTCTGAATGCACTAAAATACAATTGCTTTTTTAGTATTTGTTTTGGTAAACATTTAAATTCTGCTTTACTGAGTGGGAAGCGTGGCATTTTAAGCATACTTATTTTTGATGATTTTTGTTATGGAAGACCTTTAAGCAGTTGAGCAGGTTTAGCATGGAGAGTAAAAACCATTCTTTTACCAAAAAGGTGGGATGCTTTGTAACCTAGAGCCTGTGGTTCTTCTCTTGATCGAGGCTCTGAAAAAAACTTTCCTGTGGGACTCTGAAGAGATGTTACAGGCTGGGGCTTTGGCAGGTATCTGTACTAAGTGGTCAGCCTGTATATTTTGTTTTCTGGATTTAGGGACTGGAATCTGCAAAATACAAAAAGAGTTTGCAGTTGCCCTTGATAAGTTGGGGGTCTTTTTCCTAAGCTGAAGAAGGTTTGAATTTGACATGTAACTCCTACCTGGCTTTCTTGTTCTGTAGGTTCATTTTTCAGGAAGGAATGGTGGAAGGTTTAAGAAGGATGTTGAGATGGTGGAGTGTGTCCAGAGGAGAGTGACGAAGATGGTGAAGGGGCTGAGCACAAGCCCTATGAGGAACGACTGAGGAGCGGGGGTTGTTTAGCCTGGAGAAGAGGAGGCTCAGGGGAGACCTTATTGCTCTCTACAGCTACTTAAAGGGAGGTTGTAGTCAGGCAGGGGTTGGTCTCTTCTCTCAGGTGACTGGTGACAGAACAAGAGGACATGGTCTCAAGCTTCGCCAGGGGAGGTTTAGGCTTGACATGAGGAAGAAGTTCTTCACTGAGAGGGTGCTTGGCCATTGGAATGCGCTGCCTGGGAAGGTGGTGGAGTCACCGTCCCTGGAGGTGTTTAAAGAGAGTTGGATGAGGCACTGAGTGACATGGCGTAGTTGACAAGTAGGAGTAGTTGTAGGTGTTGGGTCATAGGTTGGACTCAATGATCTCAAAGATCTTTTCCAACCTTATGATACTGTGATACTGTGAAGGTATCACTGGGTTAAAATTGTAAAGCAATTTACATTTTGGCCTGTAAATCTATGCAGAGCCGTGAACTTAAAGTTATGATTTGCATTTAAAATTTAATGTCTGATGTTGTAGTTTTTCAAAGATTGTTCAAGTTAGATCTGAGAACTGCAGAGTCCCCTGTTAATTTCAGTGCAGGAAATGTCATAAAGATAAAAAGCTGTGTCTGCTGAAACATGAAGAAGTTCTTAAACCCTGTGTAACTACAGCAAATTGCTGCTTTCTGATAAAAATTCACAACACTTTCCTTTTCCCCTCATCAAGGAGAAGCCAAATAGAAGTTATTAATTGAGGTGTTTGAGAGACAGATGAGAAAGTAAAAAAAAATCAAAGATAGTAAGCAAACTTTATTAAAAGGGGAAAACAACAGTTGTGCATGATCCTGTTGAATTCATAGTGAAAATGATGTCTCATTTTTTAACCATCTTGGAACTATGCTAATACAATGTTTTTCCCTTTCTTATTTTTTTTTATGAGGTATATTTCAGAAACTTTTGATGTAATATGTGTAGCAGTGGAAATTACCCTTTGATTAAAGTAGTCTGAAAGCTAAGGTTTGTAATGAACCCAGTGCATTTATATTTAAATACAGAATGTAAAGATTTCTGAAAAAGAAAAAAAAGGAGCCATAATACCTTCTTAAAATTAATGGAACTGCCTTGTGAAAAATGGATGTCTAGATAACAGACTAAGCAAGATTAGCCAGAGTAGTACCTTTATGTTCTGTATTTCCCAGTGCAGTCTAGAGTATGAAGAGTTGTATATAAACAACAACAAAATGCTGGCTTTGTGTTGTGTCCCTGAAGCAGGAAAAAAGATCCTGCCATTGCTTTATATGAAGGATTTTTGTTTGGTTGTTGAGACATAAACCTAAATAAACCAGCTGTACGGTAACTTCCCTGAAATACTTTTAAGAAAACTGGCAGGCAATTTACATATCTATCTTAAGAGTATTTAGATGAGAGAACTTAAACTGATAGTGTCAGTGGGACAGTTTGGTTTTGGTGACTTAGGCCAGCAATGAATAGAACACAGATGTAGATTTGCTCTCTAGTAGCTGTACAGTACTAATCAGTACAGGCTAATAAAGACTTTGGTGCCTGTATGGATACATTATCCAGCAGGGTAGATGTGGGCTGCGTTGCAGTGCTCATTCCCCAGGCTCTTCACCTGGGACTAAATGTTGGTAAGAAACCTAGGGTGTGATGGGCTAGCATATGGGAAAAGAGGGGGCCACTTTGCTGGAAAGGCTTGTTCTGATTGACAAGGTCACTACAATGCCCCTTCTTTGCTGGTAGTGATGGTGGTACACTTGTTGGACAGCTGGAGCATCGGGGCTGTAGGTTATGTTGAGAATATGACTGTTCCTGCAGTGTGTAAGCAGCTGAAGGACATGAAAGCTTACTGACTGGCTAAGGGTAACAGTTGAAGCAAAGCTGCAAATTTTTCAGGTTTTAGGAACTGTAGGTTTTTGCTACCTAAAATTACATCTTAAAATTGTATACATAATAATCAAATTGAATCCCAGTAAGGGAGAAAATAAAGGTATTTAAGTTATATTTAAAATTGTTGGTAACAGTCTGATGGTAAACCAACTGGATTTCAGCTGTTGAGCAATTCACTACTTTGTGATGAAAGGCAGGATTTGCCTCTTGATATGTTTGATAATAAATATCTAGAAGTTGTCAAGTATTGAGTTAGAGATTTTATATTTCTGCAGAAGGTGAATTTTTCAAATGCTGTCACTAAGAAATGAAAGCAAATAAAGCTGAAAAAGAGTTTGGGAATGCTATCTATTCTTTTCCCGTTTTTCTGCCCCAGAAAGGTTTCAAAAAACAGAGGAAATGTTTTTAAAGCTTTTGAGTGTGTGTGTGTTACTCTCAGATTTAGAGCAGCCTCTGTTGTTTCTCTTCTTAAATTCCTCCTTCAGGGTTCTTCTCTTCTGGTCAGCGCTTAAATATTCATCTCATTGACATGATCTGTTGCTTACCACTGCTTAACCTTACTTGGCTAAAGCCCATTATAGAGCCTAAACCTGTTGTTTTAAAGCTGTAGGCAGATTATCTTTTCCAGATCCAGCTGTGCACGTTGAAGGCTGTGTAGCTTCTAGGTATTTGTCACTATCATGAATGTCCAGTTTGTCATGAGTTCTGCCCATGGAGCAATTTGCAGGTGCTTCCGTGTCTTTCAGACAAAGCTGGCCAAGGTAGTGGTTTTGGTAGATAGCTTCCTCTTAAGCAAGTACAAGTGATTATACTTGAATTAGGAAGAACAGAAGCTTTTGGCATAGCTGGAGGCTTCTGACAGGACTAGTTTTGACACAGCTGTTTGCAGAGTGGGTGCTTGTTTACTGCTTTCATGGAAATGAAATTACTATTTATTCATATCTCTCTCGGGCAAGGTCTGAGTACAGAATCAGCAGCTACATTCATCCTGATAGGGAGAATTGAGAGCTTGGACACAGCGATAACTTTCGAGTATTTGTTTTAGATACAAAGCAGTAAAAATTACTCCCTTGCATATTGATTGGTAAAAAAAGGAGGACAAAACCATAAACATCATTTATTTAAATAAGCATGGATAAAGTGTGAAGTGTGTGACTTGTTTTTGTAAGCTAGATTTTAAGAAAAAGTAATGAAGTTATACAGGACCTTCTGTTTTATATAAGGAAAAAAAATTAATTTTGTGCTTATATTTGCAGTTTGACTAAACTAAGAATCTTTTTTTAGGGCATCCAAGATGGATCTCAAGTGTGCTCTGGAAGAATGTTCAATGGCACTGAATTTATTTCTGAACAATAAGTTCTCTGAAGCCCTGGAATTGCTTCGCCCATGGTGAGGTCCTGTTATTTGCTGAAGTTAATGTAAACAGATGTGTGAAGTATGCTATCTGGTAGCTGATGATTAATTTAAAGCCTCTGTAGACAGTAGTTTTTGTTTATTCTGTTTTGTCCACAAGCATTTCAAAGTGTCTTTGGGATTTAGCAGTGCACTTGTTTCTCCTCAAGACTGTCTCAAAATCTGACTGTCAAGTATTTGGTTTTAGTGGTATGGAGAGCTCAGGTAGGCAGGAGTAATACCTTTCCAAATTAGCTGTGTTTATACTCAGGCTGTCTTCCTTGAGCATTGTGCAGTGTTTTTTTTGTAACAGAGCAATTGTTTGAGAAGGCCCACTTGCACTTGTGTATCCTAAACTATTTTTGAGTAATATTCCAAAATACTGAGTTCTACATGGAAGGATTGTGCATGCATGTATTACTAAATACACACACATCTTACCCAAATGATTTTGTATGTTTCTCATGTATTTCATGTTGCATTGTAAAACAAAAAACTTTGTTTTATGCAATAATGTACAAGAATTAGTTTTAGTTGATGTTTGCTATGAAGAAAAATTCTAAATTCCATGGTTTTGATGCTCCGAGTCTATGACAGTTAATAGACTTTGAGTTTGTTTTATAGCAAATTCATCTAATCTACAGAGGAGGACCCAGCCTAAGAAAGAAACAAAAAGTAAGCTTTAGAAAAGATAAAGCCCAATTGTTTTAGTGAAAAATAGCTTTTCAACAGAAGTTAAACTTAAATCCTTAAATATTCTAGAAATTTTAGGACAATTTTTGATATATATAAGAAATAACCCAAGGGTTTGCTTTTCTTGGCTCCGCTGAAATTTTCTGTCTTCAAAACTAGCAAGTAGCTTCTCCTAAGTGGAAGAAAAAAAGTTGAGGAAACGGGAGAGGATCCAACAGAGAGCTAGCATCATGGCTAGAAGATTACAACATCTGATTCATTAAGATTTTGAAAGCTGGTTTTGTTTTAGTTTAGCAAAAGGAGACTTGGGCATTAATCTAATAGTGGTCTGGAGCTGTTGAGAGGCATTTGCAAAGACAGAGAGATCCTTCCTCCATAGTGGCAGATGGTAAAACAAGGAGCAGTCACCACAAGTTGAGGTGTAGAAGGTTCAAATCGGACATTAGAGAGAAGCAAGTTGATATTACAGTGCCAGAGAGGCTGCCAGAGGGGTATGCACTCTTCACTGTCTTGAATCTCTTGAAACTTGGTTAGATAAAACCTTGGTGTGCTTGACATAACATTGGCAATAGTAGGTTTGAGTATATGACCTCCCGTAGTCACCTTCCAGCAACTTCTTATTTTTTTTGTTATGTATATATGTTGTGAAAGCCAGGCTGGTTCAATGTAGGCTTCTGTGCAGGACTGAGCATGTGTATGCTGAATTCGGTATGACAAAAATGCAGATTTTTGTGTCTTTGGATCCAAAGTAGTAATGTTAGAAGGATGTCCTTATGTTAAGTGAAAGAAGACAGAAGAGTAGTTATGTCAAGGCTTAATTAGCTAAATTAAATAGATACATCAGTGGGCTATAAATGGGATATAATAAAGCGCAAATGTTTGTGTAACCCAGTTTGGATATCTTCTGGAACTTACTGTAAAAATATCCTCTGGAGGCAGACATGCAGCACCCAGTGGAAGATGATATTTACTAGGTTATGTTCTCACATCTGTTGCCTTCCCGCTTTATTCTTCTGTCTTTTCACAAATTAATGCAAGTGTCTCAGCGTTTCATTTTGTATTATAATTTCAAGTTTTGCTTAAATGCACAAAATGTATATGTTTGCCCTAGGTCTAAAGATAGTATGTACCATGCCCTTGGATACAGCACTATTTTAGTTATGCAAGCCGCTATGACCTTTGAACAGCAGGATATACAAATGGGAATCTCTACTATGAAAGAAGCTTTGCAAACCTGCCAAAGGTAAGCCCAAGCAATGAACATTTATGAGGTACTTAATCCGCTAAGTGTTCTTTCTAAGATATTCGAGTTGTCTGTATGCTTTCAAAGCAGTCTGTTGGCAATATGATAGTGATTTAAATTCGAAAGGGTAGAGTAAGTCTCACTATCCGGTTATTATTAGTAAGGATACGTTTCCTAGAATTGCAGAAACAATGGGCTTGCCAGGTCTGGAGATGTGTAGCCTCAAAAGCTAGTTAAATGATTGGTTAACTATGTAGACCACGTAAGCTAACACAATGTGATGGAACTGCTTGAGATATTTCAACCTGTGACTTTTTGTTTTTCATAGTGATCAACAATTTAAAAGCTCCATATTTGAAATTTTCCTTTCTTCATGAAAATATTATTTTTAGAAAAGTTATTTGCAAAGGTGGACCCAGTAGTCTTAATTGGATTAAGCTTGTGCTAAGATTTCTTCAAAAACCAAAGCAATTATTTTTATTATTGTTGCAAGGGTAAGTGTTAGCTTACCTTAAAATTAAAGGGCTATTATTCTGATCAAGTACGTTCTGAACCTTTTGCTTCTGGTCTTGCTTGGAACAACAATGAAATAGGGTAGAAAATAATAGTTATTAGTGACCTTTATAATTTTTAATTTAAAAAAATTAGAAAATGGCTTGTCAGAGCTAAAATACTTAACAAACCTCTGACAAAACCAGAAATGAATGCTTTATTCTACGGTACTGGGTTTTCAACATATTGGTTAGGCCATAATTTATCATGAATGGTCTTCAAAGGAACTACCTCCAAATATTGTTAGTTCAGACACTTAGCGTCACCTCCTTAGCAATGACAAACAAAAGGAAAGGAAATGGGACAAAATTATCAGATGCTACCAGAAGAAAATAAAAGGTCTGCAGTTTCTGCCCCAGTTTTTCAGGAGTGCTGCTGATTCATAGTTTCATCTGAACTACATTGTTTAGTTATGTCTGAAAATTAGTTGCCTCTTTGTACTTCACATAATTTCAGTACAGGCCTCCCTCCCTGCAGGATGCAAACTTATATGCCTGAGCTCTCTGGTCTAGTCTGTCACAAACTTCCTAAAAATGCAAGACAGACACACAAAGGCTGAGAAAATTCCGAAACTACATGTGCCTTAATTGACCAGGTTTTTTGTATGCATTATGTTAACCTGTGCTGGCATAATCTCATTGTCACGACCCTGTGCTTTTCAATGTGCGGAATAGCGTAAACAAATGATAAGCTAATATTCAATATTCAGAATTAATGACTTCCTGGCTTACAAAGTACATTCCTTTTCTGAATGCAGAATTGTTTCTTTAACTTCTTAATAAAGCTGAGTTGTTTGTAAATATTAACTGATCAATTTATGGAATACCATACTAAAATAAACTAGCAATAGCATAATATAAATAGTGGAGATCTCTTGAAAGTAATATATGTGGTGGTTTTGGAGTCGTATCTAGCATAAAATCCCATAAAATCCTGAAATATTTATGTTTTCACATATTGTAAACAGCGTTTGATTTTTCATTCTAATTCCGAGTGTAAGATTAAGAAATACAAAAAGTAGTTCGTAAAACTTTCAAATCCAGTTCAAGTAAGTGGCTTGCCCGGGGTCAAAGCGACGTCTGCAGGTTGAAGTGGAAGTGGGGTGGAAGCTCTTGTACAGTTAAAAGGAGATTAAATGCATGCTTGGAGCAAGTTTGGATAGGTTTCTGAGCCTAAATGTATACCATGGGCCATGATTAAACTACTCAAAGAATTGCAACTATTGAAAAATCATCAGTTCAATAAGAATGCCTGTAAATTGCGTTTGGAAATGGTTAAGAACTATAAATAATTAAGTTCAATTTTCTGTTGAAATGTTGCTCATTCTGTGTGTTCTTCTTTTTTTCCACATACAACTGATTTAGATTCAGGAAAAGAAGCACAGTGGTGGAATCCTTGTCCAATCTAGTTTCTAAACAGTCAGTGGATCAGTTGAGTGAAGGTAAGTGGTTTATAATATAATTGGAATACTGAAATGAAAAAAACTTAAAACCACCCTACCAACGAATACAAGTATGCTTAACTGTGTAACTTGACTAGTGTCTTACAGTAAAACCCAAGCAAACAAACCACCTGTGTGGTGGGTTTTTTGAATTTAAATGCAAGGCTTCTCAAATGAGGGATTCAGCCTAATGTTTTTTGGCACTGAACATGCATGAATTAAGAAAGGAATACCTTTCACAACACATTATACAGCTTCCAAAAGTTTTGAGGATCATTGATGCTGTGGAGTACAGCCTTATCGTTAACTGTCTTGGAATCTGAATGTATTAACAATTTCTGTGCTTGCCTGTTTTGCCTTAAGGTATTTTGGGAAATGATATCAGTACATTGTTAGGGCTCTGAAAATGCTGATCTCCTATTTCTGATTCAGGCAGAATCAAGTATGCATTTTTTTTCTAATCTGACACAAAAGAATCCTCTTTAGTGGAGGACACATCAAACTTACCAAACATGCACTATACATACAGCAGCCTTGTGCATGTGGCTGGTCTTGCAGCATGGGTTCAGAGTAACTCGCATCATGTGTGTTAAGTCAAATGTACTTCAGTGAGAACAGAAGGTCTGCCTGGGGCTTTCCATCTGTTGAGCATGACTTGGTGACATGTCTTACTGGACATGAAAAAAGCCTCAGCCACAGTGAGTGTTACCATCCATATGTAGAAGTTTTCTCTAAGACAGAAGGAGGCTTGGAAGACCTAGTTGCTGTAGGCTGATATTTAAACTTGTGATCAATGGAAAGTACAGGAGATCATCCACCAGAATAACAAGTAGCTTTTGCCTTAGGCTGAAATCACCTCTGGCAAGATCAAAGTTTTTGTCTGAGAAGTGAAATATAAATCTTATCTTGGGATTTGTGCGTTACAGCTATCATTCAGCAGTTATCAAAACAGCAACAGCAGAATCTTGGGTTTTTTTGTCTTTCCTTGGCAGCATTTTATTTGTTCTGTTGACCCCAAGAAGACAATTTTGACCGTAGTTTTGCTGACAGTAAATAATTCTTCTTTCTTATATAGAGGAGATGCATGCTGAAATCTGCTATGCTGAATGCTTACTACAGAAAGCAGCTCTCACCTTCGTACAGGTAAAGTAAATTGTTTGTTTTGCATTTCTGGGTAGCAGTTTAATGGAAACTTGTAAAACATTGTTGCCACTTCAGATCTGGTATTTTAAAACCACGCTTTTCTTAGAGAATGAATGTTAGTTCATGGCAATGGTTGAAAGTATGGTAAAAGCTGTGCGACTTGGCAAGGTCCTCTCTTTTTTTTATATGAATAAGCAGAGATGTTACTGATACACAGGAACGAAAAACCTCAGGTATTTTGCAATCTTATACAGATGGTGTGTTTAGATGATTTGCATCACATCTTACGGTGCCCAGCCTTTGTTTAAAAACATGTTCAAGTACGAGGAAATGACTTGTTTGAAAGTGCGAGTCTTTTTTTTGCATGCAAAGGATAGAATGTTTCCCAACTAACAAAACTTCAGCTGATCCACACTTGTCTTTCAATTCAGTATCACTCTCCGTGCACTTTTGAAAAGTTGTCAGGAGCAATGTAGTAATGAATTATTATAAAATAAGCATGCCTTAATGTTGCTGAAGTAATAATTCAGTTCATAGAAAGATCTGCTGTTTAATACTGTCTGGCTTGTGCTTCTTGTTTGGCTTGTGGCTTAGGGACTTCATGCTACACTGTTTTCAAATTCAATTTGAAATTTGATTTTGACAACAGTTGTTAGTCATACTTTTTTATGTGTGTGTGTGTGTCTTACAAATGTTTAATGAATATATTTTAGACAATCCCTTCAGATATAAATTATGAGGAAGAAGTAAGACACAAAGATACTAAGATCTGATGGACTAAAAAAGTTAGTTTGGCAAAGCTTTATAAACCTCTTAATGCAGTACTTTTGCTGGAAGTGTGAGAAAATATTATTAATGGAATGCCAGTCCATGTCAGGAAATGTTGTTAATGGAATATCAGTCTTGCCTATACCTGACTTTCTCCTTTACTAACCAAATGGAACCAACCCTCTTTTTTGTTTTGTGGGTGAGGTTTTTTTAAGCAGAAAGAGAATTTTTAAATAGTTGTTGAAGGACATGAGTTTAGGACTGTACAAATTGGAAGAAAACATAAGGGTATACTTTCTCTAAAGCAGCACATCACTATCCATCACATCAAAGATCCGTTGGTGTTAACTATAATGTCTTGCTCTGCTGACTGCTGTCATGACCCGTATTTTTCATCCTTGACTGTTCTTGATTCATCTGAAGATGATAATGAAAACGTAATCATTCAGAAAGAGATAACAAGAATGCTTGTACTAAAAGATTTGTGTTTGGCTGTTCAATCTTGCAGACAAAACAAGTGAGATCTTTTGAAATGACGGTTCTTTTGGAAGCCGCAGTTTCCTTTGGTTGATGATTCTGAGACTTCTTTTGTGTTTTTTTGTTTTACACATCATGTATGTTCCTGAGTATTTAAATGTGCATTTTTGAAATACCTGCACACTTTCCCTTTCTGTGTGAATTCTATGAGAAAAATTCTGTCCTGTTGAACTATTAACCATCTTGCTTTTCAGGAATGTATTTTTGATGGCTAGTAGACTGTGGCTTTACTTTGATTTTCTAGACGTTAATAAGCACATATGCCAGGTAGTGTGTGTTGTTACTGTTGATCAGCAATGGGAATTAATCTGTTCGGTTTTTCTTCTGCCAGGTCCTGGGCTCTCTTATGTGTGTCAGAATCGGAATTTCAAAACTTTCTAAAAAAGTTCCTACAGCACCATCTGGTGGAGAGCTTGCTTGTTTCGTTTATATTCATTGCAAATTTATTAAAAGTAATTGACATTTTTCACACCCCTCTTAATTTTTGAATTTTGTAACATGCAGCAGAGAATTGTTCCCCTGAGAACTTAGAGCAAGTGTTAGTATCAGTCTTACAGCTGAGTCTAATAACTGAAAACTATTTCTAGTATTTTCAATAACTATTAATTAATAAATAATTATAAAGCTGAGAGATTTTTATGTATGTGTTGTATGTGGTAGCTGAACACACGTTTTTGTACAATTAAATTTCTTTTTTTCCAGGATGAAAATATGATCAACTTTATCAAAGGTGGCCTCAAAATTAGGACTAGTTACCAAATATACAAGTAAGCCATTAGAAAACACTTAAATTCAATGTTGGTACAAGCAGGTGCAGTTGCATTAATGCCTTCAAATTAAAAAGAAATGTTTTATAGCAATTATAATGATTATATGTCATATAATTTTTCAGTCATGTTTCCCTTTGCCTCCTTTTTTTTCCTGCATCAAAAGAGAATGTCATCAGGTGCTACAGATGACTCAGGGGAACAAAAGCAAAAATGATACTTACTACCAGTTTGAAGGAGGAGTAAAACTTGGAATTGGAGCATTCAACTTGGTATGACTTTTTCAGACTACATAAAGGCCATTGGGATAATTCTATGGGATTCTTTCTTTGCAGATACAGTACTCCAATCCTGTTTTAAAAAATGCATGTTTGCAAAATAGAGGTACAGGCTTTGAAAGTTTTATGTAATATGAAAACAGCAGTGGCTTTATGCATGCATACCTCCTAAAATCTTTCCACTAATTTATTCTGAATTGTGTTTAACTCTCTCAGAGTAATTTATGTATGTATTTCTTAAGGGAAAAAGCAGCTATGTCTACTTGTGTGTAGCAGGAATTTTTAAAATGCTTATGCTGTTCATTACAGTGCACCTGGAGAGCCTGCTTTTGTTCTAATATCCCAATGCATACCATTTGTTTGCTTCAGTGGCATACTGTGGAGTGGCATAAATAATTCCAAATTCAGAAGGATGAGCAGTAGTTTACTGAGTTTGTGCAAAAGATATTTTGTCTTTACAGTTTACTACAGTTGCCTTTTCACATGTTTAATGGCAACAGTGAGAGTTATTTCTGTTGATATGTTCATTTCTGTGTCATTCTGGACTGGAGCTGGCCAGTTCTGAGTATGGTCAGGTCTGTCTGCACCTGTCAGTCTTTAAAACCCAAGAACTAGTAAATGTCTGTGTTCCTAGGTTCTTTGACGTTTCTTCCTTGTTAAGGAGACTCCTCAGTAGGAAGCTTGATAGAAAAAGCCCTCTGCTGGGCAGAATGTATTAGGGTGAATGGAGCTTTCAAAAACTGACTTTCAAATAGAGCTTCTTGCAATGCTTGTTGAAAAAGTGGTTGGGGTCTTTGTAAATTTTCTGTTGTGTAGGATGTGTAGAATGCAGTTAACAAGGGGAACAAAAATTACATGTAATAGAGAGCTAAAAGAAGATAACAATAGCTAATATTTTTAAAACAAGTGTGCTTGCTGGTCTGCTCATTCAGTAGGAACAGATAGAACCCTTGTGATAACATTGTGTTATTTGATTTGGAGTAGAGATGACAATTGTAGATTGTAAGTACTGCCAAAGTAGATAATATTTTTGTGCAAAATGATGCACAATTTTCAAGCAGTTCTGATTGGCTGAAATCTGTCATTATCTGAAGAAACACAGCTGGACTCTTGTTTTGCCGTTTCCAAGCTCGATGATCATCAAAATTCCGAGTTTCCTTGAAGGTGTGGACTGATTGTTGATTATGCATGCCTATTTTTGAGTTCTTTTGTGTTTTACTTTTTCTTTAATATGTAATGGCATTTAATGTAGTAGCTGGCATTTTTGGCTCAAGTTTATAGTAGTTTACTTTTCTTAAAAAAATGTATATAAGTCATTATTTATCTTATTTTTGTTTGAAATTTATTTCAGATGCTGTCACTTTTACCAGGAAGGATCCTCCGACTTTTAGAATTTATTGGATTTTCTGGCAATAGGGTATTGGATCTGATATTTGTTTTTTCAAATATTTGTTATTTCAAATATCTCTTCTCAGATAAAGACTGGATGATTTAACATAATTTTTTTCACACTAAAAGTGTAATGTTCTATATTGTTTACCAATATTTTAGTATTGTTAAAAATATGAGAAATGCGCTAGATAACGCAGGCATAAAAGCACACATGGTGGTCTTGAACAAACATGGGAAATTACCAGTCTGTTTCAGAAGGAGTTTTCAAATTGCAGTTTCCTTAATTTTTTCTGATCTTTAAGAGGAAGCTGTTACCTTTCTCTTCTAACCTATAAAGTCAGAAATTAGTGTTCCTCATAAAAGTAACTGACGGGAGAGTTACAGTTCTGCAGTTTTCCATACATTCTTAGCCTGTTTCTTTGGGACAATGTGTTTCTGAATATCATGTGTCACTGTGTAGTCTCAGGAAATAATTTTCTCATGAATGAGGAGAGTATTTGTAATCATAACCTTGTTTTTAAAAACCTAGCCATGTAATGTGTCTTACAGCCCTTTAACCCTATTTTTAGCACCCATTAGAACCAAACAAAGCATCCCACAGAGTTATACCTAACTAAACTTCAAGTTATTAATGAGACAAAGAGTCACCACATAGTGTTATTGCTGTTAGTTTGTTTGCAAATATGTCCCTGCTTATGTAAAATTAGACTTTAGCAGAGACCTGTTCATTTTGTTTATTCCTGTGAAAGACCTGGTTCATGCTGAAAGACTTCCATAATACTCATTTTTGCCCTGACTGAAAAGGTAATAAAAGCTGATAGGAAAAGAAAAAGCTAATTTTTACCATTTTTTTTATGTGATGCTTGAGTTCTCCTATAACTCATTGAGTTGCTATGCAATAAAACTCCTGTTAAGTTAATACTTGTTTTGAGGCAACACTGTTAACATCTGGTATGTTTCTGAGGAGCCACTGCTCTTGAACAGGAAGGCCCTGAGCTCACTTCAACAATCCCCCAAGCAGACAACCTGTCCTGTAATGGGAATAAACTGGAAAGGATGGGAAGAAGTATCATGTGTTAAGAGCTGAATAAGTCTTCGTAAATCTGGATTCATTTTACTACAGAATCATAGAATGGTTTGGGTTGGAATGGGCCTTTAAAGGTCATCTAGTCTAAACCTCATTGCAGTAAGCAGGGGCATCATCAACTAGATCAGGTTGCTTAGAGCCCAGTCCAGCCCGAACTTGAAAGTTTCCAGGGATGAGGCTTCTACCACTCCTCTGGGCAACCTATTCCAATGTTTCATCACCCTTACGGTAAAGAAAATCTTCTTTATGGCTAGTGTAAATCTAGTCTGGTTTAGTTTAAAATCATTATCCTGCGTCCTATTACAACAGGCTCTGCTAAAAAGTTTGTCCTCATCATTCTTATAGGCCCGTCTTTAAGTATTGAAAAGCCGCAATACCGTGTTCCTTGAGCCATCTCTTCTCCAGGGTGAACAACACCAACTCTCTAAGCCTGTCCTCATAGGAGATGTGTTCTGACCCTCAGATCATTTTTGTGACCCTCCTCTGGACCCAGTCCAATGGGTCCATGTGTTTTTGTACTGAGGTCTCCAGAGCTGGATTCAATACTCTAGGTGGAGTCTCACCAGAGTGAAGTAAAGGGGCAGAGTCGCCTCCCTTGACCTGCTGGCCATGCTTCTTTTGATGTGGCCCAGGATGCGTTTGGCTTTCTGGGCTGCAATAACACATTGTTGGCTCATGACCAGCTTTTATTCCTCCAGTACCCTGCAGTATTTCCCTGCAGGGCTACTCTTATTCCATTCATCCCCCAGCCTATATTGATAGAAAATGTTGCCCTGATCCAGGTGCAGGACCTTGCACTTGGCCTTGTTGAACCTCATGAGGATCAACACGGGCCCACTTCCCAAGCTTGTCCTGGTCCCTCTGGATGGCAGCCCACCCCTCAGGTATGTCAACTGCACCACTCAGGCTGATGTCATCTGCAAACTTGCTGAGGGTGCACTCAATCTCACTGTCTATATCATCAGTGAAAATATTAAAAAGCACTGGTCCCGCTATGGAACCCTGAGGGACACCACTTGTTACAGATCTTCATCTGAATATTGAGCCACTCACTACTGCCCTCTGGTTGCAACCAACCAAGCAATTCTTCGTCCACCAAACAGTTCACCAAACAGTTCCCTATCTCTCCAATTTAGAGAGAACGATGTTGTGGGGGACTGTGTTAAAGGTCTTATAGAAACCAAATAGATGACATCCATTGCTTTTCTCTTGTCCTCTGATATAATTAGTCCACGAAGCCTTGCTGGCTGTCTTGAGTCACCTCTCTGTCCTTCCTGAGCCTTACCCATAGCTTCTAGGAGGATGTATTCCATGATCTTCCCAGGCACAGAGGTGAGGATGGCAGGTCAGTAGTTCCCAGGGTCCTCCTTTCTACCCTTTTTAAAAATGACTGCAACATTTCCCTTTTTCCAGTCATCGGGCACTTCACCTGACTGTCGAGACTTTTCAAATATCATATAGAGTGGCTTGACAACTACATCAGCCAATTCCCTCAGGGCTCTGGGATGCATCTTGTCTGATCTTATAGACTTGAATATATTCAGGTTCCTCAGGTGGTCACAAACCTGATCTTCTCTTACAGTGGGAGGGACTTTGTTCCCCTAGTCCCCTTCTTGCACTCAAGAGGTGTGGGAGAAGACCTTATCAGGGAAGACTGAGACTAAAAAGTTGTTGAGTTCCTCAACCTTTTCCTTATCCATTGTTACCAGTGTGCCGGTCTTGCTTATCGGGGGAGTACGCTCTCTTTGACTTTCCTTTTCTGACATACCCATAGAAGGCTTGCTTATTGTTCTTTGCACCCCTTGCCAAGTTCAGCTCTAGCTGTGCCTTGGCCTTCCTGACCTCATGCCTACACAACTGGGCAGTGTCCCTATATGGTTCCCAGATTATCTGTCCCTGCTTCCACTGCCTATGCAGTTCCTTCTTACCTTTTAGTTTGAATCGCAGATCTTGACTTGTCCATGCTGATCTCTTGCCTTCCTTTCCTAATTTCTTAGAGCTGGGGATCGAGAGCTCTTGGGCTTTATGATTCTCAGTACACACAAATTCCATTGTAGCTTCTGGAAACAGTGTCTGGAAGTTGGTGTCAGCAGCGCTGATATTTTGATCAGAATATCAAAATAGTGGCTGACTTGATGTGATAGGATTGATGATAACCAAGGATTTCTGTGAAGGAAAACTCTTGCTGACAAGTAGCCCTGAAACAGTTAAGAGAGGTTCTCACTGACACAGATTTAAAGATTTTATACTGAAAGGCTCATAGCCAGGAAATAGGGAGGGAGGGATGTAGACCTGTGTGTCTGCATGGTCTGTGTGGTGGTCCCATATCACTAGAGCACTAAAATGCATGAGTAATAATTTTATTCAGCATTAGCTTAATCTTGCTAGGGCTTTCATCTGTAGCAGAACTGTTTTGGTAAGAAGGCTGTGTTGCACGTGAGACAATAAAGTGCTGAATTATGAATTCTTATAACTGAAAGGAAAACTAGATATGGGGGAGCCAGAAGCTATTCATAGTAACACCGTGTACTGATAGTTAATTTTGCATGTGTTTGTGATGTTTCTTAGGAGTTGGGCCTCTGTCAACTACGGGAAGGCGCATCTGGCAGCAGTTTGAGGGCCATTCTGTGTACTTTCACCCTGTTGGTTTATCATACTTACGTCTCCTTAATCCTTGGTGAGACCCACTGTGTAGCTGCTCAGTCATGCTACACATTATGGTAGATATTGTGATTATTTTGAAATGAATTTTGAAACTGTGGCCAATTAGCTTTGTAACAGGAGATTGCTGAATATTTAATTATGATCTCTGACAAAGCTATATCTGCAGAAGCAGCAAGGGTAGATACCAGTATACCAACATCTTGTTCCATTTGCAGGGCTGTCTTAACGTGCAACAGCAAAATACCACAAAACACTTTAAAGTTCAGACAAGTCCTTATCCATAAATTAATGTCAGATATTGTGAAAACGATCTCCAGAAAGAAGTTTATACTCCCAAACAATTTACTTGGAAGTTCAAGCATGTAGAGAATTAATTGGCTTTCCCACATGGGGCTAAAAGTTACCATTAATTCTGTATGCGTCTTTGGCATATTTTCACATTCTTTAGTTTGGAAGTATTTTAGTCTTTGTCCCTCAGGCTCATCAGGAAATTAAGGAGAACTTCATTGCTTTCAGTATCACCTGTATGTCATTACTGAGCTTAAAATTAGAAAAGGAGGCAGTTGAGAAATGTTTTCCTAATTTGCTAAAGCAATTACAGAAATTAAAAAATATAACCAGAATTTTTAATGGAACATTTTAAAGAAAATTCATATGTTCTATTTTGACAGATAATGACTATCTTAAAAGCACTTAGTTCCTTCAGGACAAGAACTCATTTTTATACAAAGACAGTATGATGAAATAATTCTGGTTTTACGTAAAAGCAGCCATCTGTTAATCTGTTAAAGCAATAGTATGATTTAGAAACCAAATTCTTAGTCTCTGAAATTTGGGTTTTTAAGTACATTGAAGTTGGTTTGTTATGTTTTCTAGGTACTGGGGAAGCCAATCTTCAGGAAGCAGATAGTCTCCTGGAACCCTACCTCCAGAAGTTTCCAAATGTGTGTAAATTCTCAACAAATTTTACAACAGCTATGTACTTCCCCAAACTTAAAATAGTAACTGAGTATTTTCTCATCTCCTTTCAAGGGTTCCATTATTTTGTTTTATGCTGCCAGAATAGATATACTGAAAGGAAATTTTGAAAAGGTAAGTAACTGTTTATTTTTTCAGTGTTCAACTTGGGGAAAAAAAATCTGTTTCATCTAAGTAACATATTTCAGTTGGACTGGTAATTACGCCTTTATCGCTGTTCGTGTTCATTGTCAATTTTGATTCCAGCTTACTCTCTGTAAGTGAGGCCTTGAAAGGGAATTTATCTTGTCTTATTAGTCAGGTGTTCTCCACTTGGGTGCTAGGAAAGAATTTGCTCTGTAATTAGACACAGGTCTCATGTAGAATTGTAATTGAGGCAATTTTCATCATTCTTTCTTAACGACATCTTAGGCGCAGTTGAGGTTCCAAGAATGCATAGCAGCCCAGCAAGAGTGGAAGCAGATTCATCATCTCTGTTACTGGGAACTGATGTGGTGCCACACCTTCCAGCAGAATTGGCTTCAAGCATATCGGTATGCAGACCAGCTCAGCAAAGAGAGCAGGTGGTCTAAGGTAAATAGGCAGGTGGACCTTGTTATGATATAACAGTAGCCTCTTTGCAGTTAAATTTGTGTTTCAGTTTGCACAATAAGTGTAATTTTTGCTTTCCTCTGAAACTTGTAAACAAAGATACAGTGGCACCAAACTGGTAGATTTAACTAGATGGTCAAGGAGGAGTTTTTATTTCACATTGTGAAGCATGAGAGCCATAACTAAAAATGCTTCAATCCCTGTGAAAACAGAGATACTTACCAGAGTTTTGAGAGGGAGCAGAAAACTGTTAACTTGCATCTCAAGCCAAATTCTAGCACTCACTAATAAAGCCTGGCAGAAGAAACCATTTTTTTAGTTCATTATTAACTGATGAGAGCACACCTACTTAGCAGTTGCTTTGCAGCCTGAAATGAAAAAGCTGCTTGAGACAGGGTCTCGGGAGAAAAGCTGGGGTATCTACCTCTTTATTGTGAAGATGTTTCTCAAAGTATGAACCAAGCACAATGTCCAAGTAATTTCTGATACATAATATTTGCCTGTTTCTTTCTAGATTACTGTTTTATGCTTAGTGGAAAAAAGGATACATTCAATTCTTCACAAAAGAGGAAGATAATAGTGTATTTAAGATGAAGTGCAAATGTCTTGAATAGAAATATGGATGTTTCTTTTTTCTCTGCGAAGTATACTTATTGAACTTTCCTTGAATCACTACTCAGATATTTTCTTCTGTTTTTTTCAGGCATGACTTTAAATGTGATAGATTGTATAATGGCAGTTCATTGTATAATGAACTTTAAAATAGTTATGTTTTTTAACCTCATGTCTTTATATGTGATTTGCATAATAAATATTTATGTTCTTTGCAGGAGACACCTTTAACATTCTAACTTATTTAGTATAGTAATGAGTATGTTGAAAATAAAATTATAGCATAAATTACATGACAAATGAAATGCTAAACTTCCATTGTTCCACCTGCCTGAGAGTTAATGGAAACACTTCGCCACAGAAAATGGCATGAGAGATTAGAGTGGTTAGTGTATTGACTGAATGAACACAGCAAATTAGATGTAGTAATGTATTGTTGTTTCTTTTTGAACTAGGCAATATATGTATTCCAGAAAGCAGCCATTTTATGCATGCTTCCAGAGGATGATTTGAAAAGTACCGGTGAGGACATTGTATCTTTATTCAGGTAAACATTTATAAAGCAACTGTATGTGCAGCCTTTTTTCCCCATATACAAGTTTTTTAATTGAGTATCTTTGCCTTGTATGACTTGTTTCCCACTTATAACCATCAGCTTTTTTAGTTTTTCTCTTGGCTTTTAGCATCATAATATCTAAAATGCTGCTTTTATCAGCAAAAGTCCTACAACTGTAGTCTAAGCAGCATGAAACAATTTGTTATACTTGAGAGATGAACAGCAAATTTTCATATATGAAATACGATGAAAAAAAATTATATAAAGCAACTTCTGCTTTCCCTTTTCCTTCATTATAGACAGGTGGATGGTCTAAAACAGAGAATTGCAGGAAAATCTATCCCAACTGAGAAGTTTGCAGTAAGGAAATCTCGACGCTATGCAAGTTCTCAACCAGTGAAGCTGATATTACCTGTCTTGGTATTTATGTTTGCTTTATTTTTACCCTTTCCAAATAGAAAAGAAATGTGTGTTTCCTTTTACAGGGAAAGAATAATGTTATCAGGTGGCATTTATCTCTGCATTTTTAAAGTTATTTCTTTTTAAGAATTATTGCATTCATGCAAGGGGATTTTTGTGAAATGTGCTAGGGGCTGGATCACACTATCAAATAGTAGAGGTCCAACACCATAGCCAGAATTTTCATTTAAAAGTTCAGAAATACCAAGAATGATTGTTGTTGCCCCATGAGGCTGAAAGCCACCTTTCAGCTGGAAACCTGCATGGGTTTCCATCTAGCCTGTGTGTTCAAGTTCTTTAGTTTGGCAGGTTTTCAGTCCTTGTCCTTCAGACTCATTGGGACGTTAAGGAGTACTTAAGCACTTTCTGGTCTTCTGGTGAAAACGGAGGGATGGTGGGGTGTTTTTTCTTACATTGATTCTGAGTAAAATGTGCATAAGTTAATGACACTTTACTAATGCTATTCTGATTTCCTGTGCTTTTAACTTCAAACACATTCATACTGCACAGTCTGTCTATGTGTGCACACCAATGATACTTTGCAAATGTGTGTGCTAAAATTTTTGCACATGGATAATTTAGCAACAACAATTTGAAAAGGAATTTCTTCTGTTAAAGCTCATTTATACAGAAAGAAGAGTCATAAGAAAATAAAGCTATCAGTTTTAAAATTCATTTGTATACTCATTATGTATGAAGACCTAAGTAATAATGTTGTTTTGGGCTTGTATAGCACAGTGCTATTTAACTGTGTATGTCTTTGGGCTTGCTGTGAAATTTAAGTATCTTTTAATTGAAAGATTTTTCCACTGTGAATTAAGCCAAAATAAACATAAGATACGGTGTTACTGCAGTGAGCATAAATTAGATAGGACTACAGAATTGAAATGAATCTAGCATAATGTATTTGATAGTGTCCATAACACTATTTCAGACTTTGGTAGGACCATCTTTTTTCTCCTGAAAATCCACATTGTTACAGCAGAAATATAAGCAGAAGTATTTCAACAACATTGCATTAGCTTCAGAATAACATTAGGCTTCATATTTCAGAGGTGTAACTACAATTCAAAAACAATCGAACAAATTATACTCTTGAGTATGTGATGACTGAGTAAGGATCCCAGCAAAGTTTCGTATTAATTCACTCTGTATAGGTATTCTTTTATTCACTGTGTTACAATGTGGTAATATTTAATGCATTGAAACAAGCATAACATATA
This sequence comes from Neomorphus geoffroyi, assembly GCA_033558235.1. Lineage (NCBI taxonomy): Eukaryota > Metazoa > Chordata > Aves > Cuculiformes > Neomorphidae > Neomorphus > Neomorphus geoffroyi. Next base: position 26,735,228 of record JAUMJM010000048.1, on the reverse strand, counting down.
CTATTGTACTGAAGTGTCTGGGAAGCTTTGTGCCAGAATTTGCTTTGATATTTTTCTAAAAAATAAGATTTTATAGGAATTGCATTGAAAGTGTGTATTGGAAATAGAGTTTAATCCAGAAAGTTTCACTTCCTTCCAGTGTTGCTCCATATGGAAGGAAACAGCCCATAGATTATAGCATCTAGCTATGAACACGTGCACTGTAGGGTGCACGCAGGTGTATGTATTCTGTATGTATATGAACACACCCACATATACATGTGCAAGTTCACCTATAATCCTGTAGAATGGAACTACTTTAATCTATTTCTGAAGTTCATATGGCAGAGACCACAAGTTGAACCTGAAATACATAGTTTCCTGGTGTTACATGGATGATGGTAAACTATCATGTGATAAAATCTGTTCAGTTTCCTTTTTGAAGATCTATGAAAATATATGATAGAATCGTTTAAAAAGGTGTCAAAACTTTGAAAACTTAGAAACCCAGGTTAATTTTGCCCACACACATTCAATGTCATTTTGCCTTCCCTAGGCATAGATGCTATTATGCAGCTTTAAATTATTGTTAAGGCAAATGTGATTGCCTTTGTAAACTTGCATGTACTGACAGAATGTCCTGTTCTCATTGTGGGCGGTTATTTGAGGCTGTTCAGATACTTTTTTTTCATGGGTTTCTCAACAGTGAATATTTTGGCTTTGAAACCTTTCACATTGTTTAAAACAAGGTTTTGCCATAGTATTTTTATGTACTCAGAATGTTCCACAACAGCCTTCTAAGGTATACTTTTTAGTTAAATATTTATGCAGTTCCATGAGTTTTTTTGTTTGGTTGGTTGTTTTTTTGTCAGGAAATGATGTATGTCTGGAATGGCTTTGCAATTGTGGGCAAAAGAGCAGACCTCACTGAAAACTTATTGGTAACAATTGAAAAAGAAGAAATGGCTCTACAAAATGAAACTAGTAAGTGATCGGTTAAGATGCAGTTAATAAGCTGGTAAGAAATGCTGATGTTTTTCTTTGTTTCTATCTACTAATGTTTTGTGAGGTAAGCATTGATTCGGGCAATGTACTATTAAATCTGAGTATGGAAATTTTGGAGCTACATGAAAATCGGTGATGATTCTTCAATATCTTTTTTATCCAACTTGACTCATGCTGAGGAAGAACACAGAAAACTCTAGGATGTGAGGTTATTAATTACAGAACTTAACTGATTCTTACAAAGATATTCCAGTCCCTGACAGCATTCTTGGGAGTGTAATCTGCAAAGATCTTAAATGTCTGAAAAGTACTTTGTCTAAGCCAATTTATACCACACTTCAACTTTACTACAGAAGACACATTCTGATCAGAGTATGACTAAGGATAATGTGTTTGCTAGTTGTAAAGTAAAATAGTTTCAACGAATAAACTTTGACCATGGGTTTAGATCTTGATTTATTTGAAGCATAGATGTTCAGAATAGTGTTTAGAGAATCAGTCCATAACTAATACTTAAAGGAGCATAAGTTCAGTTATTACAACAGGTTTACTGCAGAAGTACCTGGCTTTATCAGGTTTTATCAGGTTTTATTAGATGGATGCTGTCATCTACCATGTGAACTTCTCTGTAGACTTCTCTCAAGTTATTCTAGAATGAAAAAATATTATGTTTTTGCACATGAAACTATTAAAATGGTAATTCACTGAAAATAATTTATAATGAACCCAGGTTTTAATCACACAGACAGTTTAGGAAAGGTTAGTTTTTCCATGTGATTGAAACATTAATCATGTAATGTAAAAATACATACAGTTGTGATTCACATATAAACTGAGTTGATGTATCAGAAGTTATGCAAAGACATACCAGAAATGTGTAGTGGTAAAATCTAGATGGTATAATAAACTAAATGCAAGCCCAGGACTGAATTACATCCCTTATTTTTTTCATGGTATTCTTCACATTTCTGCAGAATCAGTACTGTGCCTCTTAAATTTCAAGTGGTTTTCCTTTTTTTGTTGTCTTATTGAAACCAAAGTGTAGCAATATGCAAGACATCTGTAAGTAATGTTACCACCATTTCTATGCAGAGAGTTCTGACAGAAGTTGCTGAGAATCTGGTCCTGTTATCATGGAGAGACTTGTACTATAAGTGCTAATCAGTTGTAACAGTGATGTAAATTTCCTGTCGAATTCCTAAGCAAAGATGCACAAGGTACCAAAATAAAAGGAACAGAAATAAAACCAATATGTTTTTCTTATGGAAATAGGCAGTTTATGAATAGGATGTAATCTGGAAGCATATTTGGGTTTTATGCTTTCTAAATCTTTTTGAGTAAAAACTGCAGTCAGATGTAGTTTTGTTCTGGACTTTGCATCTGTGAGCCTGATTTACTTTTAAATATATGGATTCAGAGAAGATGAAGACTGGTTACAGAATTGATGCTGAATTGAGACCCAAAGAATGTAACTAAGGCTATTAGCAGAGTGTCTCAAGAATACATTATTTTAAGAGACAGCTAGGTAGCTTTAAAGGACTGCTAAGGTGCTATAAAGAAGTGTATTAATTATACATTCATTTAGGGATTGGGACTTCTCAGAGAGAGCTGTTGATACTTCATTTGCTTCAAATGAACAGGCACAGCAAGGAATCTGTCAAGGACTGAAAGTGGGTTTATGTTTTGTAAAGCTGAAAACAGAGGTAGCAGAAGGAACAGAGGAAAGACATTAGAAATCATTTTTTTCCCTCAAGATTTCAGGAAATATTATTTTTGCACATTTATGTCATCTCCAAGATATAAAAAAGGAATTTGTAACTTCAAGAAAAATTCATTTCATGTGTGTTCTATAATCCTGTTAATGATATTTATTCTGGTATGGAGGACTCCAGGAAGATGATTCTCCCACATTTACTGCAAGGTTGCCCTGTGCATTTACTGTCATTTACTGTCAGTGTTTTGACGTCATAGTTTTTCTTCCTGTGGGAAATATCAGGGTAATACTAGTCGAAATTGTCAAAGTCTAGCAAGCTTGTACTGATACCAGTGCTTACCCACAGTAATTTCAATGAATGAGTCCTTTAGGAGACATGCTCATGAATCTAATACCTTAGCCTGACAAAACAGACTAGAGGGAATACAGAATACTCACCCAGTGCAATTCTGTGTGTCACTAAAAGCGCAGTCTGTCAGTTATTAGCTATGAAGACTTTCTGGGTTTAAACACAGGCAGAAATAAGCATGAATGTAGCAAAGCACTTCTCTGAATCCTAAGATGCTGTAGTCTTGCATGTTTCGGAACTGTTTACATAGGATTTTTTTTGGCAGACTATTAAGAAAAAAATTAACGTGACCTGAGAGAGCTGGTAATTAGTTGTAAACAACATGATCTGAAGGGAAAGTGTTTTGCTTCCTGAATTGTTAATGTATGTGCCACCATCTGTCTATCCGTATGTGCTTTCTTTCCTTTCTTTTTCTTCCCTGCACCCAGCAAATGCTATAAACCAAGGCAACAAAAAAGAACTGCACTCGTTAAGGTTGTATTTCTGAATTACTTCACTAAGGCTTTTTCATCTGATATTTTTAGTACTATTGAGTGTAAAACTTCCTTGAATTTTCCAAATATGATAGTGAAGCTTCTTTGTCCTTAGAGGTGATAGTAGTATGAATAAACATGGTCCCTTGAATTTGTGCTGCCACATAATGCTTCAGAAATGTTCTGTAGGACAGAGTCCTAGTGTGTTCCTGTGCTTTTCACATTACTAGCGCTACTGGAGGTCTGTTAGTGCCCTGCAATAGGGGAGGCTAAAAGATAATGTAGTGTAAAGGAGGTTTTCAGTCTCACTGTAGGTTTTACGTACTGTTTTAGATGTTCATGTGCAGAAATCTTGAATTGATGCCAGTTCATGCCTTCTTTGTACTGACATCCAGATACAGAAGACTGGGCAATATCTGACTGTTGCAATTTCTTATTTCATGTTAGCCTGTATCTTTGAAGAGAAAGATATAGATGTTATACACACTTCTCCTTTAGTAGACAGTATTTAAAACTGTGACTGAAGGGTATGTATGTTTTGAAGTAAAAATCTGAGAAAACAATGCCCTGAGTCTAAGTACGTATTCCTTACTGAAAATGTGATTTTCCTTTTCCTGGTGTCTTCACATTCCTTGATGTGTCTCACTTTTACTTCTAGATCACAATGAATACTATACAGATGACGTGTGCATGTTGCAGTTACTGAAGGGCCTTTGCCTGAAACACTTGGGAAGACTCATGCAAGCTGAACTGTGTTTCAGTAAAGTAATTCAAAGGTAAAAATAACATAAATAGATTTTTCAGGTTTATACTTTGTAGGTTTAGGTGAAATTTCTGGTATCTCTGTAGAAGCCATCAGGTTAGAACTTTGAATAATTAAACTTCCACATGCTTTTAAGGATCTGCAATTAAAATATGTTTGAAAGTAGCTGAGAAACCGCAAGGCTTTGCTAGTGTTTTTCTATAGCAATTTAACATTATATAGCTTTATATAAATGTGAAGTTTTAGACCAAATAAATCAGACTGACAGGTAATACATTTATCTAAATACATTCAGAATTATTATTATGGTGGGTTTGTATTTGCAGAATTATCAATATAAGTAAAAATAATTACATGGATTTCCTGTTTGGGGTTTTTTTTTCAAGATTTAGTGCTTTAGTAGTTAGTACTTCTCTAAGTAGATGAGAAATTGTTGACTGTTTCAGTTGAAAACTTGATAAATCGATAACACAGGAAGCTCAGATACTTCAGGTTTTAGATCCATATCTACTGCAATACCTATTTAACATTGAGTCATGTAATGATTATAGTTGTAAACATCTTAGAATTTGTAGAGTAATTAAGTTGAAAAAGCAGTTTTTACACATGCAAATGTTGGGTTTTTTTCATCTTGCCTTCTCTTACCATTTCTAAGAGCCCAAGTGAGTTTAGTCGAGCACTTAGGGCATTGGGTTTGATAGGTTACAAATTAAAGGAATGCTGTTTCTGAAAATCTTCCTCCAAAGGAGGTTGATGCAGGAGGCTTTTAATGCTGACACATCTTAAAAATCTTCAGACAACACTTGTCCATAAAGTGAATATTTTGCACGGGGAGGAGAAGTTTTCTGATAAATTAAATATCTACGTTCTGGTCAGCTTTACTGTCTACTTTTCTTGGGCCACTACAGTACATTACAGCCTGCTTTATGATTCTTTCTGGGTGTCAAGGCTTGTCTTGATGGATGAGGTGCCTCTTTGGAAGTGTTGCTCTCGAAATGTTAAGAGCTTTTACAGAGCTTCTTGTGAACTTTTTTCCCTACAGTATTGGTTGCTGTTATTCTATCCAGATAAGAATCAAAGAAATGATTGTAAAAGACACAGGAAAGGCCATGGTACGAGATGCCTTCTTCACATTGTGCTTTAGTGGAAAGACCAACCTGCTGTAATTCCAGATCAAAGAACTTCTGGAACATGCAAGGACTACCTCTTGATGGAGGATGGTCAGGTTAAGAAAAGTGTGAACAAGCCTAGACATACATACAAGGTCCAACACAAAAAACCTTGAGACTGCGCTCGTAACTCTTTTTATTTAATAAATCAAGCAAATCAACTAGTTGCCTTCAAAACTGTTCCCTTGTGAGATGACACACATACGATGCTGCCAATATTCAGAGCAATTTTGTGGATAATTTTCTGAAAGGCTGTTGAGAATCTCTGTTGTTTTTGCTATCACATCTTCTACTGACAAAAAATGGATTCCTTTGAGCACCAACTTGATCTTTAGGAAGAGGGAGCCAGGTCTGGTGAATAGAATAGGTGCTCAAGCACCCGTGATGTTGTGGCTACCTAAAAACTGCTTTACAGACAAAGCATTGTAGGCTGGTACACACCGATATTTTCCAACCAGTGGTATTAACACATCTATATTTGAACACATGTCCACTCGTACTGAGTGAAGTGATCATGTAAAGCCTTGTCTCACTGTGACAGGTTAGAACATGTTGTATAACTATCTCTTTGTCTCTCCTCTCCCACACTTGGTTCCTGACCTATAGGGTCAGTCTTGAGTCTTTTTGTGTCGGACCTCATATGTCTATGGCAACTCAACATACGTAAGTACATGTGATGTTGGCACATAACCACTAGTGCTGAGGGAGCTGGCCAATGTTGTTGCAACACTCCATTACCTTTGAAAAGTCATGGCAGTTAGGGGAATTTCCTGAGGACCGGATGAAAGCAGATGTCACTTCTGTATTTAGGAAGGACAAGAAGAAGGATCTGGGGAACTGGCAGACCAGTCAGCTTCTCATCAGTCCTTGGGAAGATGAAGTAAATAATTCTGGAAACCATTTCCAAATGCATGAAGGTCATCGGTAGGAGTCAGCATGGATGTGTGAAGGCGAAATCATGCTTAACCATCTGTAAAGTCTTCTACAATGAGATGATTGGCTCAGTAGATAAGGGGACAACAGTGAAAGATATTTATCTTGAGTTTAGAAAGGTTTTTTACTCGTCACCCACAATATCAACACATACAAACTGATGAAGTCTGAACTAGATAAGTGGGCAGTGAGGAGGATTGAAAACTGGCTGAATTGTTGGGTTCAGAAGGCTGTGATCAGCAGCATGAAGTTAGCTGAAGGCCAGTCACCAGTAGATTACTGCAGAGTTCCCTGATGGGGCCGATAGTTTTTAACTTCTTTAGTAAGGACCTGGACGATGAGACAGAATGTAACCTTAGCAAATGTGCAGATGATACAAAGTGAGAAGAGTGATTGATACGTCCGAAGGGTGTGCTGCATTCCTGTTAACTTCAAGTTGACTGTGAGTCAGTAATGTGCCTTTGCAACAAAGGCGGCCAACAGTGTCATGAGTTACATTAGGAAGACTGTCATCAGCAAGTCCTTCCTACTGTCTCCGCACTGGGGAGGCCAAATCTGGAGTACCATGTCTAGTCCTAGACTCACTGATGCAAGGGAGACATGGGCATACTGAAGGAAGTTTAACAATGGGTCACAAAGATGGTTAGAGGATTGAAGTAAGGTAAGGTGTTGGGCAAGAAGAAGCCGGGAGAGGTGGGAGTGTTTACCTGGATAAGAGCAGATCTGAAAGGGTTACCTGAAGGGAGTGTGTTGTTTTAATGGTGTTTTGTTTTTCCTTTTGTTAAAAATAGAGCCAAACTCTTTTCCATGGTGCCAAATGACAGAACAAGAAGTAATGGGCACAAAATGAAATGCAGGAAATGCTTTTTAAACCTAAGAACATTTATTTTTATATATTCTGAAGTTGGTCAAACGGTGGTAGAGGTTGCCTAGAGAGACTGTGTCTTCTCCATTCTTGGAGATATTTGAAGCCCAAGTGGACACATTGCCAGTGACCTTGCTTTGAGCAGGTGATTGGACTAGAGGAACTCCAGAAGTGCCTTCCAGCCACAGTGATTCTGAGAATTTCTTGTATTGAGGAAATGTTGAACTTTCTTACTTCTCTGCTCATTTGTTCAGGCAGGCTAGGGTAAGGGCATCAATTCTGTGTGGGAAAGTACTGCCTAACCTAATAAATGTTGGTTTTATCTCAAGTCATCTTTTGGGATGATTGGGTTTTTTTGAAGAAAGTCACACAGTAGGGTCCCAGTCTTGGAATTGTGTTCATGGTAGCTTGGGTAACATACCATAATACAAATATGAAGTAAAAAAGAATTAATTTTTCCTTCTAGATGGTCATGATAGTGGTATTTTATGTCAACTCTTAACAGATATAATTAATGTACACAGTGTTAACCAGTAAAAAGGTTCTGGAGTGTTTTCTCTGGCCATGTGCTTTTACAGGCAGTGATTGCATTTAGAAGTTAACTGATCAGTTGAGGAAAGGTTGTAATTAACAATTTTTGTATTTTTCTGGGGTTTTTTTTCAGTGAGAAGCACATCAAATACGATAGTTATTTGGTGCCGTTCACCCTGTATGAATTGGGTCTTCTGTACAAACAACAGGATGAGAGAGAAAAAGCAATAAGATACATAGAAACTGCAAAGTGAGTGGATTTTTTGTTTTATTTGTGTCAGCCTGCGGATTAAGGATAACTCAGTAGCTTCAGGGAAAAGACATTTGTTTTTTCTTCCTGCAAGCCTCTTTGCAAAATAGAAGTAGTTGTATGTCTCGTGTGTGTGTGTGTGTGTGTTCTTGGCTTGAAAAAGTTGTCTGATAATAGTTGAATTCTACGGTTTCAATAAACTCTGCCTACTCCACTGTGTTTGAATAACAATGTAAAACAAGACAGAGGATGAAGAGAAAATGTCTCCTTTTCATTTAGTTTAGGCTTCGGAGATGCTGGGACTCCACTGCATGCATGGGGTGGAGCTGGACAGTCCAGACAGAGGATCTATACCTGCTCTGTCCCAGAGAGCAGATGGGGGGCTTACATCTGCTGCAGTAAAGGTGTTAGTGGGAAAAGGTTAAAAGGCAATACACTTCCAATCACCTCCCTTTTTCACATCGTGTCACAGAAGAGCAGTAGAGAGCTAAATTTACTGCAGAGCTATACCATTGCTTCATCTGTAGATTGACCTATGGGGTAGAATGTGCCCCTTGTGTGTAGGGAGAAATATACAAATTGTGCAACAGTGTTGTAATTGTGAGTGAGAAACAGTCTCCTAAAACCTTTTTTTTAGAAACATAGTTGGGGTTTGCCTTTTCTTTTTTTTTTTTTAGTTTGGATTACAAAATGTGCTCCCTTGTGTTTGAGTTGTGTTTTAAAGCTGAACATACACTTTCAGCTAACAGTTTTTCTTTTCTCTAGTCTTCTAGTTAGTGTTTTCACAGCAACTTTCAGTAGTTGGATGGGCTGTTGAAAGGGTCAAAATAAGTGAAAGATATTACAACATGGATTCAGTTTATTGGGACATTCAGTTATTAGTACTGGTGTAAGTCTCTTCTGTTTATTGGAGGTAGCTTTAAATGTCTCATAATCTGTGTAGCAGCCTGTTTCATGTTGAAGGAATGCAGGATGTTAATTTTGGTACTTCAGTGCACATATGAAGTAGAAACTATCCAGGCTGAAAATGTTTTTCTTAAAATAACTTTGTTGTTTGCAGAAACAACTACAAAGAATATTCTATGGAGTCCAGGTTGCACTTCAGAATTCATGCAGCACTTGACAGTTTGAAGGTGTCGCCAGCTTCAACACCTTGAATGAGGAGGGATGCTTTTCATGCATACAATAGCCTACACAATCTTTTAGCAATCTTTTTCTAATAATGGAAAATAAATAACCTTATGATTGTTTTCTGTCATCTCTGATTTTATGTATTTCATTCCTTTAGACTGTTCTTTTTCTGTATAGCACATGCACTATATCTACTTGAGACTTAAAATTTTAAGACCTTATATTTTGTTTGAATAAATATAATTTAATATTTCACTTGAATGGGGGATATTAAAAAAAGTTGATGGTGCAATAAAGTTTGATGCAAACACTTTATTTTTTTATATGAAAACAGATGCTGGTTATGCAGTGGAACTGATGATAATTTCTGCATTTTGTGATGGTTTGATTTTCTGCAGTATGCTTGAGACCTTTTTGCCTCTGGAACAAAAATGAAATGTCTGCTGTTACTCTTTACTCACATTTGGAGTACCATGTTCTGAAATCTGTGTTCCAGGGATAAAATATCATCATCTTTAACTTAATTTCATTTTGGGAACAAAATGAACATTTCTGAAGTGCAATATGTTTGCAGTCAGATAAAGTTAAGCAGGGCTACAGGTATAATGTCATTACAGATCTGTTTCACTCAAAATAATTCATTACAGGGGATATTTTTCAGTTATAGAAAAGCAGGGCTAGTAGAGACATCCAGAGATGGTGTGTTCTGTATTCTTGCCCTAAATCATAAGCAACAGTCTTATGTCTTTCCTGACAGATACTTGTTTAACCTGGCTTTATAAAAAAAAAATTGCAGTGAGAGAGATTTTGTGACTTACACAGGAGATCTATCCCACTGGGAAATGACTGGAAAATCTTTCCTGATGTCTTCCCCGAGTAATTCTTGCCACAACTGAAACGGATCAGTTTTCATCTCTCCTGTCCTGGATCTGGAGAAACGATTGTTCTTTTCCATTTTTTGAAGCAGTCTTCTAATATTTGAAGACCGATTTGTTGGTGGTGTTCTCTATTCTTGGATTCCAAGCAAAAAATTTGCAGAATGTATTTATTTCCCTAATAATGGGAATAGCTCATATTAATCCAAGTGTGCATCAAAAAACCAATAATTTTTTAACTTGGAGTTAAGAAAATGCACATATTCGAATCACAACTTCTTACTTTCTGCCAAAAATCTATAGTACAATCAAGATGCATTTATAAGTGCATGTAGTTTTCTTTTCACGTAAATATGTGAACAGTAGTATCAATTTGAGTTTCCCAGTTTGTTTTGTTTGCAGATTCTGCTAGCTGTCTGTCCTTAAAAATAAGAATGTAGTTGATTTTTAAGTATACACTCAGTAATGGTTCTTTAATTAATTATTGCAAAACTTCGCCATTTCCATATTTTATTAATGTGAGTATATGTACTCCTGCATGGTAAATTAGTAGGAACTATGTTCCTGTGTGTGTTTCCTCTGCCCTTACCTCCCATCCTGGAAAAAAGAGAACAAGAGATGTAGGTAAAATATGTGTCTTCAGTAAATAACTAACTGAAAAGTTTCTGATTAAACAGTCTTTCGTTACTTGTTATTTTCAGGTGACTGAAAGCACAGCCTTCTTTTGTGACTTCATAAATAACTGAGTCATTTTATTGGCTATAAATCTGTAATACACTGTTAAGTTTAATAATCTGTAAGTGGCACACTTATGGGGAAAGCAAGAGTTTAAAAATATTAGCTAAATAAACATAGTGGGTCTTTCAAAATGGAAACCTAATCCAAAGTCTGTTGTCTTCAATAATTTGGATTTATGCCTATTGTAAATGTAACTGAATTATTGTGTAAAATTATACACCCGTAGGTTTGAAGCTTAGATGCGTGAGACACTGAATCACTGATAAATTGCAGCATGTTAATTTTGTAATATAGTCTATTGACTGTACTTAAAGTAAAAAACATAATTGCCCCTGTCAGTAGAAATTAGCATATGCTACCGACTGCTGTAATTACTTCCCCATTTATACGTATCTGATTATAAGCTATAGGCAGCAAAAATAAAATTCTGTACATCATATTTCAATCAATATTTTTAATGACCCTCTGGGTATTTACATGTTCAGTTTAGGATTATTTTGTTTTAATCTGTTTGTTGGATTGTAGCATTCAAATAGGACCATTTCATTTTCTCATGAAAGGTGGTGAAAACAGTTGCAAGTAAAACTTTTGTAATTTGAGTTTCAAATGATAATTCACTGTGCAGAAGAGTTAAAACTGAGACTACAGATTCTCCGAGGAGCATGAAGTAGTCTCTGATCTCCTGTTTTTGTGAAGAATGTCTTAGTATTTTTTAGGGTGATTTGAGAAAGAAATCAAACAAAAAGTAAGCGGTGACCTTCCTTAGAAGCTGACTTTTTGAAAGTTTAGTACAAAATATCATGTAGGAGTGTACTTTTTTCTTGGATAATGATACTGCAGAGAGAGTAAAAGAGAACTTTGTTTTCTTCAGTTCAGCCTTCTAAAATCACTATGAACACCCTGTGTACATTACACATTGTTGCTTTTGGGATCTGCCTTTCTGCACTCATGCAGAGAACTGGCGTATCAACTCATATTTGCAACACCCTCTGTAGTGTTTTCATGCCCTGAGGTCCCCAGAATAAGTACCATTTACAGCTTGTCTTCTTTTCTGTGTACCAAATTTGTTTGTTAGAAAGTCTGACTGATCAAGATTCTTAGCTTTATTTTCCAACTTATTAACAGTGGAAATACAAATGTGTGAGAGTAATTTGTAACCTTTCAGTTAAAGCAGATCTCAGTAGTATGATAGAGATGCTTTGTCTTCCAAACACTGCAGAAGCAGCGCGTGTCTCCCTGACACAAAGCTGTTGATGCAGGAACATTTAGCACATTATGTCTAAATTAAATGATTTATGGCTAAGAGTTTGGGCCATAAGCCCATGATTTTTTTATTTTTTTTTCTGGCTGCTGCATACTGTACTGGGCCTTAAATACCACTCTGATTTAGTCTATGTTGCTAAAACCTCCAATGATAGTAGTTGAAATAGAAGAACAAAGCTTAGTCCTTAGTTTAAGCAAGTAAGGCTAAACTTACATAGTTGCATTATGACAAAATCTTATCTTTCTGATAATAGATGCATATTTTTTTAAGGTGAAGAATAATAAAATAGCCTAGTTGTAAGACAATGCTTTTCTTTGATTTAAGAATTACTTACTTAGAAAATATTACAAAAAACCTCTTGTCTGTGCATATCATTAAATTGTTTAGTCTGTTGGTGAAAGATTGTTGTACCGTGGGTTTGAAGTCCTAGCTCACTGCTGTTCAACAAAAACTTAAAGAAAGTACATGTTAAAAGAAAGTTGATTAAAGACTGGTTTATATCTGTTCTAATATACATGGATAGCAGCTGTATTTAGCAACTTACAATCAGAAAAATGTAAAATGCTCAAATCCTCATGTTTCTAAAACACCTTGCCAACTAATGTGTAAAAGAAATAATTTCTTGTAGCAAATCCTACTTAGACTTTGCTGTTACTTTATTACTAGTCTTAGTGTTTAATGTCCTTTTGTTTCTCTTATGTTCTTATACTTCATAGTTCAACAAAGAATGTTTATATTTGCACTATATTTGGTGGTGTAGTTTATTTGCTTCTAAACTACTGAGGTTTGCACATGTTGGTATCTGGTACTTGAGTAAGAATAACTGAGGAAGGGGGATGGTCAAATACATACTGGGTCTAAGAGCATGTAGAAATGTTCATTGTGATACATTGAAATGGATTATTACTTCAGAGGAATAAATCACATTTTATGCTTCTGCTACTGAGTACTGAATTTGGCATGTAATCTAGTTACGCAAAAAGAACCTTCGGCTGAGATTTATCAAAACATTGTGGAAAAAAATTGCCGTGTCTCAAGTTTAAACATGCTATCTTGGGCGTATAGCTCTTTCTACAACCTATCTAGGCTGAGAGGTTGTACAACGCTGTAAAGAGCTGGGGGAGAATAAATGGTCTTTTTGAATGTAGATAGCAAATATAAAATAAACTACTCTTAGTTTCTCACTAAAGATCAAATATTACCTTTGATTGTTATAAAATACAGGAGTGATTAGTAATTAACTCATTCTGTTATCACGTATGTCATTAAATTCAGTGAGTACTTAGACATAATGTATTGCTAGGATTCTTGTAAAATCCCAGGATTAAAAACGGGCAGAAAATTATCGTTTTACGTATGTGCGGGACTTGGTGCTATTAATACTTCTTTAGTGTGGTTAAACATTTCCATAGTTGCATGTAATTTTACTTGATACTTCCCAGCAAATAGGTCAAACTAATTACTGTGATTTGAATGGTAAGAATGGTGATTATGATTATCATAAGAACAGAGATAACAAGATACCTTAGCTTACAGAAAGGCAAAAGAATGGAGATTCTCTTGAATGTTTGCTGCTTTCTGTAAGACACAATTTTACTTTTAATTGTTTGACATACTGTAGTCCAGAATGAAACCTTTATAGCTAGATTGGAGTGCTTGCATGGTATTAACTAAGGAAGTACATTGAACAGAAGAAGGAAGAGAGCCCCTTTTAGGAACTATATCTGCATTCATCCAAGCATTTGATGGAAGATCTGATATGTTTAGAACTCTAAGCTGTAGTCACCTGATCAGCTGAACACTTGGGGCTTCCTGTATTCCAGCCAGGGGAAACATATCGATATTGCTGGGACCTTAGCTCAGTGTGCTTGTTTGTGTTTTTTTTTTCATTTGGTCTTGCTGTTTGTGGGAATTTATATTTTTTTAATCCTGTCTTGTCATTTACTCATCTTTAATAAATCCTGTAGGACAGCTTTTTAAAGTAATTTAAGCATTGTGGCTCTGAACTTTGCAGTTTGTAGAAGAACAAGCCTCTGGAAAAAAAATCAGAGTCTATGGTTAGCACAGCACATTCAGTGTTTAATGAGTGCAAATCTAAGTATTCTCATTTTTCTAGAAGTCTAAGCATGCAGCTCCAGTCTATGGGAAAGCACATGTCATCTGGTAAGACAGCTAGAAATACCCTTCTAGATTTAGTGACTTGGTTGAAGAGCTGACTTCCGCAAATGTGTTAGCAGCAGCAGGTGGCTGTTGTCTGTGCTGTGTTGTTACACCATGAAAAGTCCAGTTAGAGCATCCAAGCTGAGTGGGCCAGATTCAGTACCTACCTCATCTGAAGCCATAGGATGAAAAATACTCAGTGTTGATGACATGCCACTGTGGGAGAAAACTGAGGTTCTACTGAAATCCCACTTGCGAGTTTAATATTCTTACGTACTTGAACATGTAAATGTGGATCTCAGCGCTTAATTTTCTTATTGTAAAATGAGTGTAATATTATATTAAGATAAATTTTTTTGAGATGCTTGAATGACCTGCTTGTCCTTCAGTATCTGAAATCAGGTTGAGGGATATGTAAAATTAGGGTAATGCTACTTATAGAGCTGATGTTAGGCTTAATTTGTTTCAGAGCATTAGGAGATTGTCAAAATTAAATGATGTAGAAAAGAGGGTAGTATGAATTTAAGTATGGTTTTATTTTTATTAGAGTTTTACTCAAGGGGATAGTGCTTATGTCCAGGCAAAACTCAGTTTCTAAATATTCTGAGCTATAAAACTTCCATCCAAGAAAACTAACCCACTTTGAGTATTTTTGCCTCTTTTAAAACAAGTTCTGTATTGCATGCATTGGTGAACCTACTTAAACAATATTTTACAGAGAAATCCAGCTGTAGCTTAAAATTTTATATGATTTAGAATGTACACGCAAAACCTTTACTTTAACAAGATGCTTGCCTTAAATCTTTTTCCAAACTCTACAGTCACATTTGAATGAGTTTTTACACAGAAACATTCAAAACTTCCATCACCCATCAACAGCATTCAATGAGAAAATGTTAGATGTTTTTTCACTTGCTATTCATTGTTTTATATACTTGGATTGAAGACAAATTGAAAAAAATTTACACTTGTTGTGTGTCTAATACAAATAAAGTTCAAGATTGTTTTCTTTTCACAACTCAAATGGGAAGTATTCGTCCTTTATTTTACATGACTTTTACTAGACTGTCCGTATTCTGTGGAAGCAATTTATTTAATTTATTCCAGTAAATAATACAAGTACTACAGTAGTCATCATCTGTTCCGTAATGAATCTTTGAAGCAGTAGCTGCTTTAAGTCAAATTCTTGTGGATTGAATGAAAAGGAAGAGGGATGAAAGGGGAATGCATTTTGGGGAGTTTAAGGTCTCTATAGAAGATAAACAGTTAAAATGGGATCCTACTTAAAAAGCAATATTATCTGGAGACCAGTGACAATACGTATTTTTTAGCATCTAGTAAATATGAAACAATTCGCTGTGGCTGGTTTTCTTCAAACTAAGATGTTAATAGTTTAAACAGAAGAAATGAACAAACCTTGCCTGAATATTGCAATCTGCAACTGGATTACTGTATGCTGTTAAGTAATAACAGTCTTGCTTATTGAACAAATCACCCTTTTTTAAGGAAATCTGAATAAGAGCCAGATAAGCTCGCTTCACGTTCTGGCTGCATGTTGTAAGTGAAACGTTACTCCATTGATATCTCTGAAATTTCTAGACATACGCAATCTAATAATATCACATTGTTTGTTTTCTTGTCCAAGCAGTTCCAGTGGATAATCCTCAGTGCCACTTGGTGGACCTTATACTATGAATGTTCCATCTATCTTTTTCAGTTAACTGCAAAACTGAATTTAAATTTTACAGGCTGACATTGGCAGTATAAAAATGGAAAGTTAACTTCTGCTGTCTGATACAGGATTCTGTGTCTGTGTGAAAACCTTGCAGAACTATGACTAATGGCCATTTCTTAGGATGACAGATACCTAAAAGAACATACAAAGTTTGAAAAAAAATTGGAAGTTTTGTCATGCCAGAACTTAAACTTTAAATGGTTTTCAATTTTTTCTAAGTTAAATTGAGAAATTATGCCTTTATTTTTATGAATTGCTGACTAACTTGGCAAGACTTTATTTAAAATTCATTGTGTTCATTCTGAGTTAGAACTAAAAAGTTATATACATACAGATGTGAAGAGGGATTCATATATCTGTCTGAACTTCGTGCATCTATTATAGGTTTCATCAGAAGACGTCCAGGGGAAAAGTTTAGGGTCTCAAATAAGGATCCATATTGATCAGACTTAATGGCTAAATTACATCAACTGATACGAAAATAGTTGGTCTTAAATTGCTACTTGTGTTGCCTTCAGGGTAAAGTTAGAGGTTGGGGTGGGCATCCATGCCCCCCCACCCATCAAGATGCTTCGGCTTCGCTGGCAGTAAGGATCCTAGTGTAATTGGGTTGCTGGTGGTGGCTGCAGATGTTCTTTACAGTAATGAAAGTTGCTCAGCGCAACTAGTTGTGTTACGGACAGCAGCCATAGTTGGGGCCAGTGCACAGCTTTCCTAGAATAAACAGCTTTCCAGGAGCACTGTCCTTAAAACAGGGCTCATACAATCTTCATAGCAACTGCCTGTTTTCCACTGTTGCAGAGTTGAACACCTGCACTCATTTTCAATGAATATATGAATTAATAGCAGCAGAAATCTGCATAGAGGATGTAGAAGATAGAGCCTTACATCGTAGTAGAAAAAGCTAGTAAGAGCTGATATTAGAGTACGGCTTTCTTTCAGAATGTTAATTAAGTAGTCTTCTCCAAATTTTTGAACAGCTATTTTACTTAATGTTATATCAATGGTCCTATAAGCTCAAGCTGTTGAATTTCCTGTGACATCTGTAATGTTTCTGGACCTTTACACTGTGCATTATTTGTGGGGTTTTTTTGACACAGAAGCTGATACAACAACAGCCATTGTATTTTTTCACTACGTAAAAAATGGTTTCTATCAAAAATTGTGTGCCATCTGTTTGGAGGTGATTGTCTGGTACTTTAAGGGGGGTGGTTACAATCTAGTCAAAGAAACTGTTGATTTCTAAGGCTAAAAAAGAGGTTTTTCCAGAGTTTTAGGATGCCTTCCATAAATCACTGAGGAAGAGCTTGAACTCTTTTTATAAATGTGTTTGTATTTTGCCAGTTAACTTCTTGAGAGCCACTTCTGCTAACAAGCTTACTGTGACTTGGATGATTTTCAAATTATGTTCTTTGATTTTAAACAATCAGTGAAACATTGTGGAGGGGAACAACACCTCTAAGCATTTCTGACAATAAAATCATACAAATAAAATATTTTTATAATGGTTATGTTACATGTCCAGCTACAATGCAAAGCTAACTGAGTTCTCCAGCATTCAAATTCCCCAAATACCCTATGCTGCCAAGACAGTGCCTGGGAGGGATGAGTACACCCATGGGGGGACTTGCTTAGTTTCTCTAGATGGAGCATAAGGGCATTGAGAAGAAGGAAGGCCACAAATTTTTCTTTCTTCAATGCTTTACCTGATAAATCTATCATGTGTGTGCTAGGGGGTGGGCAATGAGTGTCTTTCTTTTCAGTTCTGTCTCTTAATTAAGTAATACAGTTACAAAGGGTGGAAAGGTATCATCCAAGTTACCTGTTTTAGGTGTACATTAAAAAAACCCAAAACACCAAACCAAAAAGAAACCCACCCTAGTAGTAACTTTGCACCAGGGACCCTAGAATGGGCGGGGATATTGCACAATTTCAGAAATAACTGAGAAAACTTCATTCTTCATTGCTATTCATTTAGTCAATTGGTGGTATGGTATAATTTAACTGAATTTCAGCTTAGAATCATAGAATCATAGAAAGGTTTGAGTTGAAAGTGACCTTAAATATCAGGCAGTTCCAGCCTCCCTGCCATGATTCCAAAATCCTATTCTCCAATCCAATAAATAATTAGCTACATAATAAAGTACACACTGCTTTCAAGGAAGAGATCTTGGATCGATTCAATAGATCAATTTATTTAACAACAGCCATTATAAAAATGAGATAGAGTAGTGCAACAGCCATGTGAAAGTCTTACATTGCAAGATCTCTTCATGCTAAACTGTAAAGCAAACACTGAGAAGAACCAGAGTAAAAAATGTTAGTGGAAGTAATCACCACTTGATAAGCAACATGAGAGATCATATTCTTATTAAATTTTTTTCTGTGCAGTTCTCTGAGTTGGCTGGAGCATAATCCCTAACCCCTCCTGAGAGGTATTTTAAAATGCAATGCTTTTGTAACAAAATATCCCTAAAAAAGGTACACCTGGAGAGAGCCATGGTATTGACTAGCAATTCTGGCAAGAAGAAATTTTGATGCATTGCGGTAACATACTGCCTTGTGAAAATGAAGGCTTTTGTGAAGAACATGTATGCAAATTCATCTCGTCCTGTTCTAAGTTTTAATTCGCAAGTATTTTGATATTTTCGCAAGAAGTCTAGCTCTTTCATCCGAAACTTCTTAAAACACAAGATCAGTTTTGTAGTGTGGATCTGACAGCTCTGCCAGTAGGTGAAAAGTTTTAGCACTGATTAAATCAATTAGACTTTCATGAACTATCTGCTTGCATGCACAGTTTTTAAGTTTCTGACTTCTTAACTGTCAGTCACAAGATCTGAAGAAGTACATTAAATTAGCAAGGAGATTTAGGGGAGAGACAGTAGGACGTCCAAGCAAAATCTTAAGTTTGAAGTTGGATTTCATTTGGAATAGGAAAACACTGTTTTGACCAATTTAAGGCATGCAGTTAAATTATAACACTGAAATAACAGATTGGGGCAACTTTTTAGCTGACATGTTGCTGTAACCTGATCCATCACCTGAAGGGTGAAGTATGCTCATCCATAAACCAAGCATGTTTCCAGTATTTTATTCTGTCATCTTGTTTCCCCAGCCCATGCACATTCTGCATTTCATAACTTGCGTACTTCCCTAAGGTTGTCATAAACATGCAGTTAAGGCATCTTGGATGAATGGAGTACTCAAACAGTGTTTTAGCTAGGAACAGGTCAAGTAACACATCTTTCTATGTTTATAATTAGAATTAAGATCAATGAGTTTTCACAATACAAAGAAGAAAAATATTCCAATACACTTTTGAATGAGAAGTTAATAGGATTAGCATTAGTCTTTGTTAATCCCCTTTACTGTTGCAACACAGCTAGGCTAAGTAAAAGTTTTAACTGACTGCAAAAGTGCAAGGACTCAGCTGCTACGTCTAGGTGATTTGTAGCAAGCATGTGCAGGAGTTTCCTGGACATGAATCTGTTGCATTGTTAATTATAATGAAAAACATTGTTTTTCAGAAAATAAATTGCTTAGATAAATGTAAACAAAACAAACTTTCCTCTCCACAACATCTCAAATCTTTTTTGAAAACTGGGCTTCCAGGTGAGCTGGCAACTGGTGACATCAGAGGCAGTTTCAAACGCAAAAGGCTGAAATTTTTAAGGCATGGAAAGCTAGTGGTGGTTTAAGATGTGTAAGTATTTTCTCTTTAACTTCTCCACTTCATTTAGTGTTTCTGTGAGGCATGAAGTGTTGTGAACACTTCTGTTATAGGGTCTGGATGAAGCTGTCTTCTGAGATGAGGTTCAGGCAGCCTTGTGGGACAGTTCCAGTTAAGAAATATGAAGCCACAGCTACCCTGAAATACCAGTTTATACATGTTGGAGAATAATCAGGAAAACATTTTCTGGCATAAAACCAGCTTATAATCAATCAAAAGCTGATTATCTGACCTCAAGTTTGTTTATACTTCAGGCTGTTTGAAAGATCTGTTCAATCTCTTAACTCAGTAAGCAGCTGATTTGTCAACGGATAAGCTTTTGAAGAAAGCCAGATGGAAGAGTATTGAACTCCTGACTTTGTTTGAAAGAAAATGGATTGTTTTGTTGCAGCATGAGATTTTTTTGTTGCCAGTATTCTGGAAATTCAGCCAGTTAAAGCTATATTTCTTCCTTTCAGTTCATGTTGTTAGCAGCTTGCACAAGCTTCATTTTAGTAAATTGCAATGTTGTTAGAGAGTGTTAGATGAGAACATGATTACAAAACCTAGAGGCTGAACACCTCAGTCCATGGCAAAAGCAGACATGCTCTTGGCTTAATTGAGACTCCTTGTTGCTTTGTCCCATCACAACAATTCCAAGCAGTACAATGAACTGCTAGGAGTATGAGCAGTGTATCCGTGAATCTTCAAAGTTAAAAGAAAGGTAACACAAAATGCAGCTTTAACTAAGAAATGTTTTCTTCAGTTAGGAAAAAAATTTTCCCTTCCCTTCCCTTCCCTTCCCTTCCCTTCCCTTCCCTTCCCTTCCCTTCCCTTCCCTTCCCTTCCCTTCCCTTCCCT
The DNA here is from genome assembly GCA_033558235.1 of Neomorphus geoffroyi. Classification (NCBI taxonomy): domain Eukaryota; kingdom Metazoa; phylum Chordata; class Aves; order Cuculiformes; family Neomorphidae; genus Neomorphus; species Neomorphus geoffroyi. The sequence goes on along the minus strand of JAUMJM010000048.1, from coordinate 26,714,724 downwards.
TCCCTTCCCTTCCCTTCCCTTCCCTTCCCTTCCCTTCCCTTCCCTTCCCTTCCCTTCCCTTCCCTTCCCTTCCCTTCCCTTCCCTTCCCTTCCCTTCCCTTCCCTTCCCTTCCCTTCCCCTCTCCCCCCACTTCCTAATATTCTTTTCCTTCTAATATTCCTGTAGACATTAATAATTGATTTTGGAGTGGACTTCAGCTTCAATCTGTAACAGACTTGCTTAGGGAAGTGTTTGTCCTTTCAGGACTTAGGACACTGCATGCATGATTTTGGGCCTGTAGTGGTAACTAGCATTGCTACAAAAAACATTTCCTGTCGACAGTCTCACTGGTCCAGTTCAACTGAATGAACCTTACAGTTCAGCTTTACACGTCACCTTGAACTTGGATTTTTTTTTTTTTCAGTGGGATTTCAAACTCCATTAGCCTGTGTTTAATTTCTGTCTTATTTAAGCTAGCACTTTTTTGTCAGCCAGGGTCTTAGAATTTCAGAGTTTAACTTTTTCTTGCTTTTCCCTACACCTCCTGTGTTCTTTAATGCTTGTATTTTCCCTGTTTTACATCATATGATTTGTTCAAAAGCAGATATGAAAATAGTTTTTTGTTAACAATCATGATTCTGTGTCTGAGCCTTTTCAAGGCCAAATTCCAGTTTCAAATATATGCATTTTGGCTCCTTCAAAAGCAGTGTAATTGGCTCTTGCAGACGCAGAGTAGAGCACGATACTACACCAAAAGGGTTCACTCCTTCTTATTTAGTTACAAAGTGAAGATACCTGGTGACAGCTGACCCTGAACATATGCCACTTAGAAGAGCCTTGGAGCCTTGGTCTGAGTGGTGTGCAACTCAGTCCGAGCAGAAAGCACAGGGGACAGATTGTTTTCCTGGCAGGTGAACAATAGCTATAAAACAAAGTTTTGTTGCCTCAGTCTTATTTCTGTAGGCACCTTGTTCAACCTTTATCTAAGACAAGAGACGCTTCGTCACTTTTAGACTTTGCCCGCCTGTTTGGACTGCTGTCTTCGGTGGGTCTAGACAGTCACAGGATTCATATCTGGAAGAGATAAGATAGGAGGGATGTTCTTACTCAATGATGATTTCCTGCTCCCCTCTTCTACATCCTTTGCCCACCCTCAGCAAGACCCAGTTACCTGCTCTCTTTGCTACTGACTCCATGAAGACTGGAGCCTAAATCAGCTGGTTTCTGCACGGCCCTGCTCTCCTGCTGGGAAGTGGGGGGAGCAGATGCTGTACTGACAGTCCAGCAGCTGGCAGTGCGGGGGAAGAGCGCTCTGTGATGAGGACTGAAGCAGCCAGGGGTAATGATGTGCTCCGCAAGAGGAGCATCCCACACCCTGGGCACCCAGCTTTGCCTGCTGTGGGTTCACGTTCCTTCCAGGGTGGCTGCGTGGTAAAGTGGCCCTGGTAAATGGCAGGGACACATTGTAAGCATGAGCAGGGACAGGTGAGAAAACAAATGTGCCAAACACTGTGAGATGTCTCTGTTACAGAAAAAATCCAAGAACCCTGTGTTGCCTATCATAGACCTGCTTTTGGCTCTCCAGAACTTGGGCTAAGTCTGTCATGTGCGTTCCTAGCATATAGGCTGGATGATGTGAGCCCTCACACAGCTGGCCAATCAGGATCACATCTGCTGACTGGGGAGCTCCCACTGCAAACTGGAGAAGCGGAGGAACTACCCGAGCAGTTTCTTTCACGAGGACTTCCTGTAAGCAAAGCATCACAGGGTTGCAGTCTTTCCAGGCTTGAACTGCAGCATTGGCACCTGGCTGGAGATGAGGTGTTCTGCCAGCAGGAATCATGCTAGCCATCTTTATTGTACTCAGAGCATTTAAGCCGAGAGAGCAGTAGCAAAAATGACATTCTGATCATGCTCAGCTGCAGAGCAGTAGATAATGGATGGCCAATACAAACCAGCAGGGAAAGCTGGCTTTTCTGTTGAATGTGAGGCAAGCCACCACCAGTGAGAAGAATCCAGTCACAGTCTCCCCCACCTCTGTGTCTAGGGCAGGGAAACCCTGCAGCACAGCCTGAGAGTGCCCCAGTCCCAAAGAGTGGTCAGGACTAGCAAGGCCACGATGCTCCTTCCCGCTGCTCCCTGCTTAAGCTTTACAGGTGACGCTGGTTGTGATCAGATTGTTTACTGTCGTTAATGTGAAATTAATAAGCACACTCACTGTGTGTGCAAAACCAGGGCCTTGAGACTCTTCCAAGTACTTCCAGACCTCTTAACATGCTGCAGGCATTCTTCTTACAGATGATATGGATGCTAACCTACACTTACTGAACAGGCAAATCAAACAGGGTAGATGATGTAAAGAAAGCTTTAGATTTTCCTACTTAAAAAACCCTGCACAGCGAGTATTATTTTTAACGTGTGAGTTAACATACCTGGTATGGCTTGTGAGTGATGTGGTATTTTTCAACCTATAGAAGTAGATGTTGAAATTGGGCTGGTAAGGAATGAGGCTGATATGAGTCTTGAAACTGCTCTGTCTTCCAACCAGTCACTAGGAAGAAATCAAGGATGAAGGAGATGATTGGTTTGTCTCCTACCATCGGGGTATGGATAGTTGCATCTTTACCAAAGGTTAGGCCTTATATGGGAAGGCAGCCCCCCCAAAAAAGCAGTTAAATTATTTATTTCTGTTTTATAAAACTAGTGCATCATTATCGGACCGAGAGAAGAAAATACACTAACAAGATATTTCTAAAAACACGGAAGCATTTTGATCCAGAGGGACTTCAGGACAGTTTTATGATCAGTTGGAGAAAATCTGACCAAGCTCCAAGAAGAGTCACTAGTGATAGTCCTGCTGCAGGATCCTGGGAGAGAGGTGGTGCCAGGTGATACCCAGCAGCTGGTCCCCTGCCAGGGCCAGGAGGGTGCTGCACAGGCTCCCTCTCCAATACCAGGGAAAACGTCTCAGTCTCCCTGACCATCGCAGAGGCAAATTCAACCTGGGTACAGCAGAAACTGCAAGCTTATTGTGCTGCCCCAAAATGCAGTGAGCAGGCAGGTGCTCTTGGGCAAGAGCCCTGGAATTACAGCAATTAAGTGATGTGCAACATCTCACATTTGCTCTTTCTTTCCATCCTCTAGGTTCATTCCCTTTACGGTCCCTATTTCATGCCAAGTAAATAATTTTAATGACCAGATCAGCACTTCCCGGCATCGAAAGGCTGTACTCCTCAGGGAGAGCAATGGCTGCCAGGAGCTGTCCTCAGCCTCATCTACACAAACAACAAAGAAATCTGAAACTGCAGAGAAAAGCAGCTCTTTACAAGAGCTAATTGAAATTGGGAATACAAGATGCTGCAAGAGCAATTTCTCAGAATATGAAAGAAATGGCTGTAGCCCTAACAAGATTAGCAGAAGCTGAGAAAAGTGTGCAATGTTATTGAGGACAATGTTCTGGTCACTGGAGAAGCATTAGGAGGACTGAATGCAGACAGCTGCAGATTGTAGAGAAATGGTATTCATAGAAGAGACAGCAGTCTCAAAAGCAGAAAGCAATACCTGGAGGCTAAAGACATCATGGAAATCCTATCGATATCACCGAGATAAAACCTCTTTAAAAACTGGTGTCATGGGTTCACAGCTGTAAACTGGTCTTTGCCTTGTTGGCTGCAGACACACAAGGACATAATGAGGGGGACAACCAAAATGCCATCTGAGAGGACACTTGGACATGGGATTCTGTAGTCATGCAGGATCTGGCAAACCCCAGGTACACAGCTGCCATAAAGGGCTGGAGAAACTTCTTTGGAGGTTTATGCTGAAGGGTAACAAGTATCTGAAGTTACATCAGAGGAAGTGTTTGGGACAGATGGAGATGAGTTGTTTCAGACCTCTCAAACTTTCTCGTGCATTGCTTATTTGGCCCTCATGTAGTTCGTACTTGCGTTCTGTATCCATTTTGGAGTAGAGCTGGAGTAGAACTGAGGTGGACATGTAAACACTTAGCCTGATGCCTGGACTGGGTCAAAGGTCCCAATACATTGACGTCCTGCTCCACCTGCAGGAGACATAGCAAGCATTAATTATAAAATTAATTATAAATTACAAAATAATTATAAAACTTCGAAAATCTGTAATTTTCCTACCAGGTAATTCCAGGTAGGTGCCCAAATGAAAGGAATGTAAAACAGGGGCTATTGGGAAAATAGCTGTGTGTGCCATGACTGCGGAGGGGAGCACAGCAGAACCCAAAGAGGCCACTTCTCCTGACTGCCAGCACCTTGCTTTGCCTGTTACATTGCACAAGAACCAAGACAGTTAACAGACCTGTGTGATGTGGAAGAAATCAAAAAGACCTGAAAGAAATACTAGATAATAAAGCACCAGGACCATATGGATATGCAGCTGATTTTATGGGATGTTCTGAGACAAATTACGTTCAATTGTAAATGAAGTTTGTTAATGCACTTTAGAAACAAAATGTTTTCCCTTAATTTAGCCCACCAAGAAGAAAGCCAAAGAAACGCAGAGTGTATAAATCTGTTTTGTTATCTTGCATTGATTATGGTGTTTTAAAAAGTCATCCCCATTAGATTAGAGGCAAAAGTTACAGGATTTTCTCAGGTCAAGTTGCTCTCTAAATCACAGTGCTCTCTAAATCAAAGCATAAAGTGAGCATATCAGCCTCACTGTAGCATTACTATTTGATTGACCAGGCGTATCTCAGCCAGGGATTCAGTTTACCTGCTGAAAAAGGAAGCTACACACTCAGCCAGGCACTCTCTCCGCCTACATACTGGAGAAGCAGCAATTTCCCTTTTCTGTTGCTGCTTTGGAAAGTGGAGCACACTCATCTTGCACATGTCAGAGCTGCCTGGCACCTTGCACTGCTGATCCTGCTGTCTCTGCGCAACCTCAGTGAGCACCAGTGTGAAGGTCTGAAGGATCTGACAGTGTTTTACAGCAGTAGACACCAGTTTGATGTGTAATGAATTGTGCAGAACTAAAATTACACTGTGTGTGCAGTAATTTGGATGGAACAGCACATGCTGTTGTCGGTACCTTGCAATATTAATAACGATTTTTTTTGCCAAGGTTTGGATTTTTTTAATTACTTTTACGTTGTACCAGTTAAACCCAGCTTTATTGTCTGTGGAAGATGCAATGTATCTATCTGTGCATATATCCATGTGGATGATAGTCTGCAGAACCATTTCTGTCAGATGTTATGTTTTTGAATTACATTACCCAGTTAGCAGGGTCTGAGTCATTGTTCAGCAACTTTATTGTACATGTATTTCATGTCCTTCTGCATATTAACATGTATTTATATAGTTTCCTTTGCTGTTGTGTATATACGTATATACATTCTTGCAGATACATACATACATATAAATACATATATATGTATGTATATATGTCATTTAAACATCTGATCTGATCTGATGATCAGTGATAAACCCCTGTCTCTAAGGCTTTGTTTATAAAGGAAGATGAGGAGAAGTATTCCTGTTTTTTAATAATTCGATTATCAATCACCTAGAGGTATTCAGAAGCCTTTCTGGTCATAGTTTCCAAGAGTGAATATGACTATTTCATTTAAGAGCTCCAGCAGAAATTTGTAATTTTTCCTCCTTTTTTTCTGGCATTGCTGTTCTGTGCTTTCCACAGTAGGTGGCAAACTTCACAAGCTGTAGCTGGCTGGATCTTTTTTTTATTTTTATTTTTTATTGCAGGCCTTTATACCTCAAATAAAATACCATGTGCTGGGAAAGCTTTGCTTGGACCACATCCAAATAATATTTGCTTTCTTTCATTTGCGAAAAAGGAGCCATTACTGCTCCTAATTTGATCATTTTCTTTTCTGGGCTGATCTGTGAAAAGGCTATAGCTGCTGCAATGGACTATTTATAATACTTCCTGTGTGTAGTGCTCTTTGAGATTGTTGAGTAAACAACAGGAAAAATGCCCCCCTCTTTTAAACACTTCACATCAACTCCATCCATGAAAATCAGGTCTGATTTGTTCATACAACGAACAATCATTAGTTAAAAAAAGAAAAAGCACCGCCATTTTTTTTGGTATAATAAATATCCTCTGGTGCTGCTGTTTGTTTAGTACCATTATTAAGTGCGGGGAGAACAGTTGACGTTCTCCACACTGCAGAAACAAGGGTGGCCTTCAAGAAACTTAAGAGGTCCAACCAACATATAGGTAAACTGGCTTCCATGTTTCAGCAACTATTTAACCGAATCTCAAGCAGGGATAGAGAATAAGTAGCTGAATGGTGCAGAGAGCAGGATCTACCTTGGGATCCCAGAAGGTTGTATTTTCACTCACAGACCAGAGCCATTTCTACTAAACATTGGTGGGCTTTGCAGAGAACTGATGTCTCAGAAGGCATTTGGAAGTAAACAAAATGGGTGTCTGATTCACAAGGATATTAAGAAAAGAGTTTAAAGCATAAGGGACTGTGGAAGGTTGGCCCGACTTTTATCAGAATGTCTAGAAATATTTGTTATCACATTTACAGTATAAGACACTATGAACTTTATTTGTACATTATTTTGCATAGGAGTTCATTCTCACAACAGTGAGAAAAACAGTGAGAAACAAACATCAGAAGCAATAGAGAGATTTCCATAAGACTGGAAACAGAACTTCAAAAAGTGGGAAGACAATTGTAGTTGCAGCTGTTAGGCTTACTTTTGACCACGCAGAACTTAGACAAAGAAAAAAATCTTTCTGTTTCACAGCAAGTAAGTCATCTGTGGGAGTGTTTCTGGGTCTGTGAAGGAGAGAGATTGCTTGGTCATTAGCAAGAATGAAGTGTGTTGGGAAGGGGAAAGACTGAAACCAGCTGAGCTAGTAAGGTACTGTGGTCTGGACTGGAATTTGTTCTTCTGAGTGGGCATGATCACACGCTACACATCCAGGGGCAGGTTGTTTCATTACTCTGTGCCTATATTTGCACTGCTGACCGTGAGGTCCTGAAACAATAGTAAGAGTTATTTTAAAATCTGACACCTACTTTTTGAGCTGGAGGCCCCAGTTCTGCAGGGTTCTATCTGAGGAAAGTATATTGGATTTCTGTGTGAGAACTCCGTTACTCTCCTCATCCTTGGATCAGGTCTTCACTTGCCTTTGCACCTCCTATCTGCATCCTCTACAAATTGGTTAAAATAATCACCAGAGGTGATGATTTTCACAACACAATACCCTGCTTCCTGTCTCCTCATTTCTGCTATCCCTCCACTCTCTGCTTGTTCCCCACATAACTTCCTGAGCCTATTTGGCCTTGTGTTCCTCTTAATGTTATTATTTCCTGAGGTCTTAGGTGAGACTCTCTCCATACTTGGGCCCTGTTATGTTCTCTTTTTTCCCACCTGCTCTCTGCATACACCCACCTCCTCATTTTTTCATTTATGCTACCAGTTTATGATGTAACAGCCATCTTCCCTGGGAGAAAACTAGCTCCTCCCAAAGCAAAGCAAAACAGTAAGGAGCCCATAGCACTCCTGGGTAGGCATAAGCATCTATGGGAGATGACTATGGGGGAGACGAAGACCCTGTTACAATAAGGAAAAACGGGTAAGACAAGCCCAGTGTAGCACTGGGAGATAAATGCGCATCTCCTAATCAGTAAGAGGGGCTCAAAGCACAGCAATAGAGAAGGGTTTTGAAATGGAGGTCCTCAAGGTCTGCCTCTGACTGTTGTTATAGGAAAAAGAAAATCTTTGAGGTTTCTAACTCAGCAGCTAGGGGAAAAGTGAAGAGCAAATTGCATGTTATGGTTTGTAGTGTCTGCAAGCATCTGAGACACCAAACAAGAAAGAGGTCTGTGCCCTTTCAGAGTGATCCTTGAAACAGAGAAGAAAGAAGAAATGGAGCCATCTCACTCTGACCTGGCTAATGCAGTCAGAGTATCAGGCAAAATTAAACAGATGATACTTAAAGGCATGAGGGAAAAGGAAATCAAAGCCAGAGAATTGTAAAAAAATATTTGTGATGAAATTCAGGGAAAGGTGGAAGCAGACTTATGTGCATATGCTGAGTGGAGTACAGAGAAAGAAAGAAACTGATATGGAGGCACGTCTATCACGGAGCTCATGTTGAGGAGAACCATGTCACTCGGGAAGTCAATGATGAGTGTCTTGAGAAATACACTATGATTTATGGGGTGGGAGGAGCTGGTGGGGATGGTGGCAAGGAGAGAGACTAAATATAGCCTAAGATATTTGCCTGAGGGTTTAGCTGAAATATACTTACCCAGCTATTGATGTTCAACCAAATGCACTTCGCTTCTTTCCCTCTCCACTCCTTGCTGACACAACCTGAAGCTGAGCCCAGGGTCCCTCTGAGACAGCTGAGCTGAGCACTGTGTTGACCAGCAACACAGAGAGCAATCAAGCTCAGCCACCATCATCACGTGTGCCTGTACCTGTCTGCACATGTGTGTATTGCTGGGCTGCCAGTCGAAACGGGAGGTGCACGGTGCAGAGGCTGCAGCTTTGGCTCAGCCGTACACAGCGTTGCAGCTGCAGGAGGCATCAGCAGCGTTGAGTCCCATATCCTTTGCTATAAAGATGTATCAGGCTCCAGGCTCCAAGGTTTAGATCTGCCTCCTCTCACATTGAAGTTGCCTGAGGAACACTGAAAGTCTAAAAAAGGGGAGAGAAAGTAAAATCCTCTTGGAAAAATGACTTTTGTTAAAAGTGTTGTAGTTTCTTCTTGCCTTTACTACAGAGAGGATGAATTTTTCTCCAGCTGCTACCCAAATCAGGCATGTGGCTGTCTGAACCCAGATTGGACCTCTTTGCATGTTACACAGCCTGGACATCTATGATCTCTAGCAACGCACATACCCTGTGCATTTAAAATGTAGCTGATTAGTAAGTGCCTCTTCAGAAAAAGGACTTAAAAATTCTCACAGGGGCAACACAGTGTCAAAAACATCTCAGTAGGAAAAGAATTACTTTTTCCCCTGTTCCATTTCTAACTGCATAACAAAAAGTTTAAAAACCCAACTTGGGTAAAAAATTAAGGAAAATGAGGGACATTTCATGGGGATAAAAAGAAAAATAATAAAGACCATGATCTGCTCTGGTGGCCAAGAGAGCTGGTATTCCGCAAGATGCTGACTCGGCTGGGCCTCCCATGCCCTCTTGCACAGGCTTTGGGTTGACTTTTACAGCTAACATCAACAGCACATTTCCTTTACCTCCCAAGCCTGTGCCTGTTAGTGAAACAAATTGAAGCAATCTGCACTGCACTCGTAGGTCATGATCTCCTTCCCTTACCTCCCACTCTAGCTAAGTGAGCATGTTTACCAAATGCAAGAAACTTTGAGAGAAACAGATGGATGTTTACTGATGGCCTGCGCAATCTGATAGGCTCCCTGCTGGGGAAAGGAAAATCTTAGCCAGGGCTCCATGGGCACTGGAAGATAAAAATTTTGAGCAACAGTGCAGTAGAGACTCTCTCTGCCTCTTTGTGGCCATCTGGTTTGCAGTATGTAATGTCAGACACATTTGAAAAATACTGTAATCCACACTCAGTCTGTGTGAACTTTCTGCATTTTGTCACACACATGTTTTTTCAGAACAGGTGGTCAAGTTCCATGTTGTGTTTGACACATGGCTCAGCCTGTGTGCCGAAAATGCAAAGTCCACCAAAAACCACTCTGCTTTGCACTTTTTCTGAAGTTACATGCCAAATTGTCATTTGTGATTTTCATTACCTGTAACTCTTTGTAGTACCAATGCTACCATCTTTTCTGCTCTGTAGGCTTGGAAATGTTAGAAATAATACTTGTTAAACGCAATGACTGTCCTTTTCAGTAAAATTACAAAGAACCAAATTGTTTACAAATTCATGTTTTGGCACAAAAAAGGAAATGTTTGTAAAACTTGTCGAACTTCTTCCCTCAATTTACTATCCACTTGGCTTGCGTCTGCGACAGTCTTTTGTCAGTATGGATTTGCAGAAGAAAAAGAACTTTAAGCAGATGCAATATGGAATCAAGCTTTGTCTTCTTTTTTAACTGTAATTTTCTCTAAGAATATTATTTACTTATCCAGTAAATTGGGCTTCAAGCTGTTCGAAAACTTCTAGGATCTGCAGTTCCTGCTGGAAATTAGTGATTTGTGTGAATGAGAACTTCTGCAGGAAGACCTTACTTTGCTGCTAGAATGGCCGTATGAATTCCCTGTTGACTGAGATCTTTGCAGGAAGCAAGAGTTAAGCAAGGCTGATAAGAATCTGATCTGTTAGTATGTGTGCAATTTCCCTAGCCTCTAACCCCAGCTTCCAGCTATTGCCTTTTCTGGGGATGACCTGCAGGTAGTGATTGCTCTGCTGTGGGGGACATCATCTTTGAGTTAAACATGAGTACTGGTAGGAGGAAAAGTCACAGCTATCACACCAGGATTATTCATTGTCAATTGTGGCCAAATAGAAAACAAACATTAAGATCTAATAACCTGCAGTAATTTTTGGAGCATTTAAGGTGTCACAACACCAGTGAACTAGATAAGAGAATAGAGTCAAACTAGGAATCAAAATGATGCGGATTTCTATTCCTCTGCATCTCCAAATAAGGATAAATGCAATCCGTCTGTTGTGTCACTTGTTGAAAAATTTTACATGAACTAAAGATACACTTTCTTGGCTTAAGTCAACAATATCTAGAGATTACTCCTATTCTAAACTCTTGTCACTGAAATCAGAGTGAACTACTATATTATTCAAAGCCACTGATTCCTCTCAAAGAAATGTAACCTATTCTTTTCATGGTGTAATGCCTTCATAAAAAGTTGCCCAATACAGAATGCATAAAAGCCCTTGTGCTGTGAAGTATTTGTCCTAGGATGGACCAACTTCCGATTTTCTCTGTGGTAATAGAGTAATAAGAATTTTCTCCCTAAGCAAATCCTTCCAGAAATGTGGGCTTTCACCGTTTAACTCATTTTTTCCCTGATGTACCTCCAGAATGAATCTTTTTTTCTAATAATTTCTTTCTTACTTCAATGCACTAGAAAGGGAATCTGTAGAAAAAACATGGGTGTTTATGTACTTAGGTGTCTCCTCAGATTCCTGAAATTATTCCTGATTGTATCAGTCTTTCCTCCACATAAATATTCTGTCCTTGTGATAAGAGTGAGGGAGTGTTTCACCCCTTCTGATCACACCTCGGCTCTCAGTGCCATTGAGGCGGAAAGTGCATCACTCACCCTGCTTTACTGAGAACTCCCCACTAAACTGCTGAATTTCACTTCAGAAAAGCTGCCCACTTTTCCCATCTGCTTGCTCCCTTTGACAACTTGTCTTGCAGCCATTGTCTGTTCCGTTTGATATTCTGGTATTTATTTCAGACCCTAAAATTGAATTAGTGTGTACAAATCGTAGCTCTGTTTTGCTCCCCTTGAAGCTGGTAGCTGTGTAAAAGATCTGATGGCTCAAAGACAGGAAGAGCAGCCACTGGTTGTGCCCTTTCCAATGCCACGGTCCACAGTATGCCTATAGCTTGGCAGTCAGAGAAGCAAGGCACTTAAATGTGCCACTGTGGTGAAGTCTGCTTCCTGTGTCAGATCAGTTTTGATCCCAGAAATGTAACATCTAACATGTTTTGTCTTGCTAGATTAGGGACGGCTTCTAACTTCATCCTCTTTTGTTCTTTGCATCCTTTTCCACTCAACTGCATATCAAAGAACTGACAGGACCTCAAAAATCATTCATGATTCCCTCATTACCATGATGATCACTCTATTTTTGTCTTTAGCTATGCTCGCATCTGCAAATGTTGCATTCATATTTCCTCTCAACCTGACCATATTGCTGTACTTTTTATCTCTAGTCTTCATCAGTTTTCATTTTCACTGCATCGAGTTTAACCATGTCCCTCAATTTCAAGGCTCTCCAGCAGTGCTATCAGCTTTCTCTCAATGCTGCCATCTCTGGAGCAGAGCCTACAGGCTTGCACAAGCACTTCTTTTGTACGTTTTTTTACACAATTGTGTCTGCATGCTTAATAACGTCATGGACAAATCGCCTCCCAGCTTTGATTTTTAGCTATCCCTTCACTCTTCATGTCTTCAACTCTCCAAGTTCATTGAAGAATAGTATCTGATACCATTGCCTTCCTTAATTAACAAACAAACTGAAATACAGTACAAAGCATTAAGGGAACCTCCACTGTCTTTCTCTGCTTTGACTACTAAATTGATACGTGCTTTTTCAGCTTTTGCCTGGCCCTCTTCTAATCCTTTCCTCAGACCATTCTTTTTCATCTTTTGGGGACTGTAAAATATCTGATAACAAGACTGATGTTTCAGCTCTGTAAGGGGATCCTAGTCTAGGGAGTAGAAAAAAGCTCAAACATGCTTTTTGCAGAGCTCGTAAAAAAAATGCCTGATGCCTTTTTGTGGAGCACTTTGTCTGGAATGTCTGAGCAACTCTCCCTGGCTCCAGACAATTTAAAATCTTTTGCTGTATTCTTTGGTTCTTCACTGTGATTTTCCCCTTGTATAATTCATTTGGCTTCGCTCCCACAAGGTATTGATTATATTGACTCCTCTTCAAAATGTATTTTCTTGTGGCATGATAATGGCTTTTTCTTTTTACTACTAACGAGTTACATCACTACATTCCTCTTTAAATCCTTCTCCTTTTCTACGTATGGCTTTTTATTAATAAAAACAGATTATGTTTCTTCATTTTTGTAATAAGTGTATTTATATGCAATATATTATTTCCTGAATTTTAATAGGTCTTAAGTTCTTGACATTAGTGCAATAGTAAAAACAGCTCTGTACTTGACTGCATCAAATCCTTGCAGTCTTTCAGTGGAATTTTACTGTATGGACAAAAAGGTCTAATGTACCTGGAGTGTATTGAAGGATTTGGTCCTGCAAAAACCTTTCACTTTATCCGAAAGGCACGAAATGCCTGTCTCAGTGGACAAAGAGGAGACTAGCAGATATTGTTTATCTTGTTATCATTGGATATCCTTCAAGGATGGGATAGTCATAGGAATGGAGCAGGTTTCAGGTTGATGTCCCAGTCCGTGTGTCCATTTCATGGATATTTTTCATGGATTTTTAACTCCTAGTTTCACATTCTTCTCGTTTTGATACTTGCTTTGGTATGGTTATACTAGATGTGTACCACCCATTCTCAGACCTGGATATTTCCCTTTCATCTGGGAAAAAACTATAACACATTCTCATCTCCAGACCTTTCAAGGAAATATCACAATCACAGTAGTATGACAAGGCTGGAAAAGACCTTTGGGATTATTGAGTCCAGCCTATGACCCAACAGACCAACACCAACTCATCATCCAAACCACGGCACTAATCATCTAAACCATGCCTCATCAATCTCCCCTTAGACACCTCCAGGGACGGTTACTCCACCACCTCCCCGGGCAGCGCATTCCAATGGCCAATCACCCTTTCAGCGAAGAACTTCTTCCTCATGTCAAGCCTAAACCTCCCCTGGCGAAGCTTGAGACTGTGTCCTCTTATTCTGTCGCCGGTCACCTGAAAGAAGAGACCAACCCCTGCCTGACTACAACCTCCCTTTAGGTAGTTGTAGAAAGCAATAATGTCTCCCCTGAGCCTCCTCTTCTCCAGGCTAAACAACCCTAGCTCCCTCAAGTCGCTCTTCATAGGGCTTGTGCTCCAGCCCCTTCACCATCCTCCTTGCTCTCCTCTGGACACACTCCAGCATCTCAACATCTTTCTCAAACTGAGGGGCCCAGAACTGGACACAGCACTCAAGGTGCGTCCTGACCAGTGCCGAGTATAAGGGCATGGTAACTTCTCTAGTCCTGCTGGCCACACTATTCCTGATGCAGGCCAGGATGCCGTTGGCCTTCTTTGCCCCTTGGGCACACTGCTGGCTCATGTTGAGTTTCCTGTCCACCAGCACTCCCAAGTCCCTTTCCGCCTGACTGCTCTCCAGCCACTCTGTCCCCAGTCTGTAGCTCTGCATGGGGTTGTTTTGTCCAAAGTGCAGAATCCAGCATTTGGACTTCTGACACCTCATGCTGTTGGAATCAGCCTATCACTCCAGCCTGTCAAGGTCCCTCTGTAGGGCCCTCCCACGTCCTAACAGATCGACACTTCCTCCCAGCTTGGTATCATCTACGAACTTGCTAATGATGGACTCGGGGTCTGCAAAAATTATCCCAAATGCCATAGTATTGAAACACATTTTCATTAATCTCTTTCACAGGACTGATTTTGTTGCCATCCTAATGATAAAAATGTAGAAACTTCATCTTCGCCATCCTGAGGTGTGATAGCACTGCTGTTCAAATCCTGATATGAGGGTCCAAAGAGACTAACTTTACATTTTTATTTCCCCAGTGAATTCTTCAGACTAAAGAAGAAGACAATAGGGACAGGCATGTACTATATGAAAGGATATACAGCATAAGTTACAATCTTATTTTCTAAAATAAGATTCCCTATTTGCAAGGAGTCTGGCCAGTCCTTTGGTAAGCTGGAAGTGTGGCAAAGAACCACTTTAACTTTGTTAGTGAGAAAAGTACATGCTTACAAACCAAGAATGAATTGCTGATACATCTGGTGTCCTTTCTCCCACGTCCTCAGTTTCAGCAAATATTTTCCAGTTAGTTTTGAATTAAAATAGGCAACTAGTGACAAATATAACCTCCAGGCTTTACAAGAACCTGTGCTGGTAGCAACGTCCTAGTTTTCATGGCTTACTCTTCTGTGGATAATGAAGCACTGCAGTGAAAAATATTAGTCTTCCCACTTCACAGGTGGATAAACTGATGTACAAGAAGGAATGAGGTGAGCTGGTTAGGACTGACCATCCAGCAGGACTTTATAGTCATGCCTGCATTGCACTGTAGATTACAGAGCAGTCACAGTGAAAACAAAGAGAGTTCAGGAGCCCAGATTGAACATAACCAGGGTAGCAAAGCCAGGCTGATCCTGAGTTTTTACCTTCTTCATGCAATATAGTATTTACATCCTCTGTAACCTTTCAGATTCATGGCCAAGAACAGCATACCTTTTAAGATTGAGTCAGAGCTCAGCCACTGTTTTAATCTCTCACAGCTGCTCTACTTACAACAAACCAGAGAGCCAGCCTATATCTTTAGCTAAAATCCTTCCCAAACTTCTCTGCTGCCTGCAAGTTGTTTTGTTTCAGCATGATGTAAAGGCAAAAATATGAAAAAATATGGTCTTTATTACTTCATACCTTACAGAAAGTATTGCAAGGTGTTATTCTGTGTGTTCCCCCATATCTTCCACAGCTTTCACGAACCAAAACCCAGTTTACAAATGCATGCTCTTTAACAGTTAATTCTGGCCATGTTTTTTTAATCAAGTGTCTAGCAGACGACCACACAGGAAGCAAAGCAATGCAATTTAAAGGGCAGACCCTTAGTGATGGAGGCCCCCTAAAACCCAGTGAGACTTCAGAAATGAAAGCTGGCTGGAATAAGGTTTCGATAGCTTTTAACTGGCAGAGAACTCAGCTTGGGCCTGATTCCTCATCTGCTTGCAGTTTGAAACTAGATGAGCTCAGCTTGCTGCTGTGCTGTAATCTTTTTGCACTAGCAACCCGTGTGGCACCAAGTGTGTCTCAATATCAAGAACAGGCCTGAGGCAGCAGCAGAATTATAAACTCACAATTAGAGTGGAAGGGGTGCACATCGGTCAGTCACAATGACCTGATCTGATGTTGCCCCATCTGTTATCTGAATATTGATTGTGAGGCAAATACTGAGTATTTTCATGTATTTCTTAGTGATATCCTAGGTATCTGAGTCTCCTCTTCCGCAATATATATTACTGTCTGAGACAATTAATCGAGTTTAGTACTCTTATAAGCCTTCACCTGTGACTGCCTTTCCCCAGCTATGCTGTTGGTTCGTCTATATGAGAAAGTAATATTCTTATTTTAGATGTCTCTCAGAAGTTCTCAAGTTTTTTTTGTTTGTTGTGCCCTTTTTTTTTTTTAACTTGATAATCCTCATCCTTCAGTTCATTTATCAGCTGTGCAATCTCTGAAAATTCAGTGTAGCCATCATCTGACTCCTGTTCTTCCTTGTGTATGCCTTTTTCCTTTAGTATGCCTCCTGCCCTTTGCTGTAGCATTTCTGGGATTTCAGGATCCTGTTTCCTCTTTTACTTGGATATCTGATCTGGCTATGTTGTTGGAATTGAAAGCACGAAAGCACAATTGCAAGCAACTTATTGTTAGGTTGGTTGAAATTTCTCTCATGCTTTGTAGTTACTACTCATGGTTGCTCTTCATCCAGTGGTATTAGACATGCATCTTTCAGGTAATGAAACTATCCACAAGGATGGTAATTTATAAGCTGGAAGGCTGGCAAACAACATTTTTAGCTGCCTGAAGAATGTCATTATTGAATTCTGTCCTTCAAAGGCCAGAAAAAGATGCTTTGCAAAAAAATCTGTAATCATGAATCCTATGTAGGTTTAGAAGGAATATTACTAAATAGGTTCATATTCCTATGAATGCCAGCAATTCCTGTGTCAGAAAGAGCTCGTCTAACAACTGTTTTTAACTCCTCTGGAATGTCTTTGTTCAACACACAATCCCTTAAAAACTCAGTTTTCCAGCAGTGTTCACCTTCATGGGATGTCTTTCCATCAGTCCTTGTGTCCCTTTTTAAGATCATTTAGACCATTTGAAATAATTCTTCAAAATATATACATTTATTCATGGAAACACGGAAAAAAGTCAATGCTATATTTCTAACGAGGTATATGAGGGTTCACTACTTAAAATACAGACTTAGACAGATCCTTTCCTGGGAGAAATTACAAGACTTAGAATCATAGAATCATAGATGGTTGGAAAACACCTTTGAGATCAAAGGTCTTGTGTTGGTGCACTATGGTATACATTTGATTGACCTTGCTTCCCTTTCAATTCTGGGAAGTTATTGCAAGGAACAAATTATTCCTTGATATGTGAGGTCCTTGTTGGAGCTTTTAACTTGAATACCTTGGTGAGATAAAGTGTTTCAGTATTGTTCATCTTCTTAATTTTGGCCAGTATATTTTACGCTAAATATACCATGGAGAAAAAGTACGCATCCAGTTGCCACAGTAAAAATGCAAGATAAAGACTTTTTGGGGCTTGACTGGTTATAGATTTTGACCTCCTGCCATTGTGTTGACTTAAAGCTTCCTGGGATCTGATATGAAAGACAAAATTTACAGCCTACAAGCCGTGTGTTTACCCAAGGTTTGTCCTGATCACTCATCAGTCTTTGGTTTCACTTGTCATAATTATGTTTTCTATTAAGCCATCACAACTCAGTCATCGAGGAATACTGGCAACATCATCTTGTAGGTTCAACTCCCCCAGCTCCCCACCATCTGGAGGTCCTGCTGGTTAGCTAATAAAATACCTTTTGGTCTGTAGAGTGGAGGAGGTCTCATTGGTATTGTTCTTTCATTAGAGCGTGTAGATGTTATTCTCTCACACATTTTTTCCAATTCCACTGTTAGGTGGGAATTGCTGCCCTCTCTGTGGGAGTTCTCCCTTTGTTATTTGGGTGCCTCTAGTAAACTCTGCAACTTGTTTTGATTTATTCCTCAGCTGATGAAGTCCATGCTGTATAGAGCAGCTTAGCTTTCCAACAGAGATACTTTTATTGAAATTGTTACTGGGCCTATCAAAATTCATAGTGCCTGTAAGCCAAGTAAAACACATCAGTTTCAAGCTCTTTCACAAATGGGTAACTTAAATCGCTTAAAAAGGTAACACAAAACCTGGAGTTTTCATGCAGGAGTTTTCATGCAGAAATTTTCAGAACAAGATTTCCAGTGCTAATTTCTTGGTTGTCCCTAAGCAGACCGAAGATTGGATTTTTGGAGGTAATTCCTTACCACCTGTTATTCGCAGCCTGGCCCGTGATACCCATCTGGAAGAGTTCAGAAGTACTTAAAAGAATAAAATTTCTTCTTATTACAAAAATCAGGGTTGTTAGAATTGATTATAGGAAAAATATCACCCTTAACTAGTACTGAGCTTTATTTACAGCCAAGTCTGGGGCTGCCCACAAAACACAGAGTGAGACTAGGGTGGGGTTGACGTCCCAAGAATCTTCTCTTTCAGTTGCTTCCTGCATCCTTCATGTTTTGAAGAAGCATTTGTCTAACATCCATGGGTCTGGCAGATGTACATATATCCTCAGTGAGGGTACCTGATGGGCAGGGAAAGCATATGGTACTCTGGTGAGTATGAAAAGCATAGTTTCTGTAGTTATTTTTAGCTATGATTTTTGTCTGCAAAGCTTGTTTTTACTTATAATTACCTTTAATGGGTATCTTTTGAAGATTAATAGGACCTGGAGAATGAAGGCAAGCAGATTAACAAGAAATGGTGAAAGAAACTGTTGTTTCTTTCTAAAAGCAACTTGAAAATGAGAGTGATCAGACGAACACTAGCAAGAGCAGGTATATTTTCTGTTTTAAGTAACCCAGCTGCAATTTAATTGAACTGGGGGGTTTTTTTGTTTGTTTTTAAAAAAATATTTTAATTTCAGAGAGCAAAGAACGTTCCTCAGAGCTGTGACGGAAATTCACTGCAACTGGACAACGATATGTTTACTTATGTACAAACGAAAACAGTTATTTCAGAAAAGGCAGTGGCCTAAGCTGCTGTTTCTACAAAAGAGTAAACACTAGTAATGACAAAAAAAGAACTAAAGTCCTATTATTAGTGTCTTCATAGGGAGTTAATTTTCCTTCTCATTTTCATCTTATATTGATATTTTTCAAAATACTGCAAATATATATTGAATCTGCATTGAATCTGTGCAGGATCTCCAGCCCAAGAGTTGCCTCCCTCCGTGCCAAAAGTGGATGCTGTGGAAAGAGGATAGAAACAGAGCTACTTACATGACATTTCAGGATTTTTGTTCCACTTCCTGCTTCCACCTCTCTGCTGTCTAAGCCTTTGGTTTTTCCCATGCACATCTTCCTGAGCCAGAAGGGGGTTCTGCATAGTTAGGGGCTGATTTTTCTTCTCAGATGTACTTACAGAACAAACTGATTTTCTTAGAATCTGTGTTGGTACGTGAATTGTTATTTCACTGTGTAAAACAGTATTGATCAAGCTGAACTTTCTGTTTGTGTGAAGAGGTATGTGTAAATGATAGACATATCTCCTAGCAATATTTACTGAAGAGAAAGCCTGAAAGAAGACCTAGTTACTTCTTACTGAAAACTTCTGACCGCTTTTAGCTGTTGAGTTTGAAATTTTTGATAAATGTTGCTGAAGTTGGACTAAAGTTTTATTTGTGTGGTGAGCTCCACTCACTCTGTCTCAGCCATTACTGGTTTAAGTTTAAGTGAAATGTTTTAGCAATATTTCTTCCTTTGAGAAGCTCTGGTTGATGCATCTCTGAGAAAAATTGCTAAAGAAGGCCTTTGTTGGTATGCTCAAACCCTGGTTATGGAGTTATATCATGGTGGTGTGTTTTCTTAGGGTTGACGTTTACATTTGAACTAAAACTCTCTTGTTATCTATATTATTTCTCCACCTCTCAAATAGGAGGTTGAGGCTGGTTCTTACCTGAGTCTGCTTACAGACTGCACATGGACAGCAGACAACCACAAATTCAAGCTTATATCTGGCAGCTCCCAAAGGCAATGTGGCCATGCTTCTAAACAGTCAACCACTGCATGCCCTGAAGTGTTTTTTTCCCAGATTCAACAAGTCAAGGAGGTGTGGAAATCCACCAAAGCCTATTCAGGATGAAGGGAGAAGTACAGGTTGTTTTTTTTTAATTTCTTTCTTTCTTTCTGTCAGCAGTATGACTCTGGAAGAATTTCTCCATGGATGGGAACATAAGGCTCACTACAATAACTTTTGCTTTCATTAGTTGTAATTTTTAGTTTCTAGGGCCAGTATGAAGTTTTGAGGTTATTTTAGCTCTTGGAAGGTAAGATACTTCCTCTGCCCCTCTTTGCCCTTCACCAAATGAAGCTGCCTTAGGGTTAATTTTCTATTCTCCAGTATGCTTTCTCAAGAACTTTTTTAACTGTGAAAGCCATATGTTCCTTCTCACACAGAAGACCATTAGCCAAGCCAGGACGACTGCCAAATATCCTAGAGTCTGTAAGGTGCTGTGTCTCTGGAGATGTTTTTCTTTTTCATCATTTCAGTATCTCCCAGACTTTTGCAGGCATCTGGCTCTAACTTACAGATGGTTTAACAAAGAGCATGTAATGCAGCTGGAATTTCATCCTCATCTGCTCTAGGAATAAATCACATCGTAGGCCCCCTTATCAGCACAATGCCATGAATGCTGTTACTGACACAGAACAAATTGCTTTACCACTGCACCAGACAAGTTGTGGGCAGTGATGTGAACTCGTATGCTCTTGAACAGCCCACACTTAAAATCTCAAGTATGTTTATAGATTCATCTGAATAGGGAAGAAAAGATAGCCCTTTAAGGCAAATTACTACTACTAGATTGAGTTTGCTCTGTGACGTTCTTAATGTTTTGTGTCTTTTAATTCAGAGAAAAAGAGGAACAAAATGCATCAGTTCATAGGATTTATTTCATGACTTTCAGAATTATTACACTTAGATTGTAGTAGAGTGCTTACTCAGGATTTCTTGTTATTAATGAGAAGCCTTTGTAAAATTTTTTATCAATAATGAATTGTTGTATTAGAATGGATAGTATTTGTTACTGTCCTTTTTAGAAGGTAATTCTGGGTCAGAATGCACATGACTACTGAAACTCCCTCTGGCTACATCCCAACTATTTTGTTTCAAGAAAAATCCCATTTTTATACAAGCAGAAACTTTCTGTAACCATTTGGCAAAACTGGATAGTACTACATAAAACCCTTGGACAGGAGACCCGCTGAAGACAGTGAGACTTCATATGAGCAAAGTAGTTTAGCAGCTTTGGAAGGCAGATTATGGCCTTTGTGCTTACTCCTGAGTGGCCATCTCTCCAGGGCACAAACATACCGGCTACTTAAAAATATATCATCTCTGGTATTGATGTTGTCTGATTTTACATGTTTTGGAGTGTCTTCAATACATTTCCCAGTGACGAGTGAGAAGCTTCTGTTGCATTTCTTTTCTCCTCCTTTTAGCTTTAGTGGACTAAAAATGAGATGCATGGAGATAAAAGGCAAATCTTTGCATGTGAATGGCTTTTTCCACTGGCGTGGAAAGCAGCTGGTGACTCTGGAATTGGTATAAAGGTCCCAAGTAGAGAAAAGTAGAAAATTAATTCCCTGTTCTGCTGCTTTTCTGAAACTGTGCCCATTAAGTCAGAGTCTGGTGTGGGGAGCACCCCAGGAACTTCACATTTCTCCAAGCCCGGCCTCAGTTTCAAACTCCAGGACTTGGACCCGTCTCTGCTAGGAGTCTTTGCTATTTCCATGGAAGCAAAGTTCTAAGATTAAAACAATAATCCTTAAGCCTGCATGCTATGAAACCTGACATTTCAGAAGTAAGACAGCAGTGGTTTTAATAGAAAATCCACTGGCCATTACAGCAGAGAGGCTTGAGAAGAGACAAACTCATCTAGATAGGCTGGAGGAATCAAAGGATCCTCTTGCTGAGTGTGTCTAAGTACCTGTATGATCAGTGTTAACTTGTCCTTCCTTTCAGTATTTCATTAATGTCCTAAGCCTTTGTATGCTGAGAGTTATACCAGAAGTCTCAACATTGTTTCTTTGTCACCATTACCAAACATGCCTTTGCATCTGCCTCGGGAGAAAATGATGAACGAGCATGGTAAAAATGATGGAAGCAAGTTATACGCTGGATGCTTTCGGATTCTGCATGTTCAGTCACCCTGAGAAAAATACTAGTTTTCATTAAAACAGTTCAAGTATATTGAGACATTACCTAAGGGAGACGTGTCTGGTATTTCGTGGTTAGTTGTGGTTTCAGAATAGCCTGGAATGCACTGTAGTTATACTCTGTTAGTCTATGATGAGAGGAGCTCTCAGTGGAGTCTGTGTAAATCTAGCTGTCTATAGCTGTGATAATCATGAAGTAAGTATCCTCAGCTCAGGCTAGATATTGCGACTTCCACCATATTAACTTCATTTCTAAAGAAACATCTCACAAGACACGGATATTTCAACCAGCACAATGTGTGGAGGCCACAGTCCTGGAGAGGACTACCTATGGCCGTCACACCAATTGGGTGTGATTTGAAAAAATGGGAGAACATTTTTATACAACAGAAACCTAATGTTCTAATCATGGGAAACTGGTTCAGAAAAATGAAAGGATTAGTAGCATCTTTGCAGGTGAAATATGTGTGCTTTTCCTGCCTAAATTTGTGTTTGTTCCCTCCTTATTTTGCTCTAATATCCAGGGCTACTGTAGAAATAACGAACTGAATCTGATGACTCCTTCAACTCTGGAAAAAAAAGTCTACTATTATTTTAAAAAAAGAGACAAACCCACAAAGGTACTTTGTTGAATGTTTTTTAAAGGTAGAGTATGGCTGATATGACACTCCATGAGAAACTCGAACTGGATAGCATATTAGGAAGTACCTTCTCTTCAAGAGTTTACGATGCATCTGTGTTGAATTAACAAACTGTCCTTCCTATTCTGTAGGAGAAGAGATTCATCCATTGCTCAGGAATAAAAAGGAAGACTATAAAAATGTTTACTTTGTTATGCCATGTTATCAATATGCCAATTTACAAGCCTACATTCTTCTTGCTCCAAAACAAACATATTCCACTCAAGTGAGTTTTAGTGTGCTCATTACCAGCCACACACTGAAGAAGTTTATGCATAAAATCTGACTAGTAAACATTTGTTTCATATAGGAACCAGAAGTTTTGATATTATCATTATTACATTATTTTTACTGAAATATAATCCGTAAAAGAGCTTTTAAATCAGCTTTTTAATCTATTTTTCAGCCTTCTTGGCTTTTAAAAAGAGCTGACCCACCTCTTTGTTCTTAAGAAGACTTTCTTTGGTTCTATTCTTTTCTAAGAAGCATCAGGAGTAGTTGCTCTGCTCTGTGCTTTTTTGGTGAAAGGTTTCCTGGCCCAGTAGAAGGCTCTCATGTCTGTTGTCAGCATGCATTCTTTGATTGACAGGAAGACATTTCAAAGTGTTAGCCAAACCATTATTACAAATCAGGATAAAAAGCTGTTGTCAAAAGCTTAAGAAAAAACCCTGAAATGTTTCCAAAAGCCTGTTTTTAGCATACTTTTTGCCTGGGTTTTCATTTTCTTGACTCCAGTGAGAAAATAAATTTTGTCAATTCCCTGTATACCTTAAAGCAATTTGTAGCAGCCAAGACCTGGTGTTCTCACCAAAAACGAAAAGAGTTCCTGCTGCTGTAGACCTCTTTCATCCGCAGTTTCTGTCTCTCTTCTAAACTTTCATCTTTGCAGAACACTATAAAGGAAATAAAATAATTTGAGGTTTCTATTATTTTTCTTTTTTTTTTTTCTCCCACATTCCTCTAAAAGAAATAACAGTGGAAGGAAGAGAACAAAGAAACAAGCAAAATAAGGCTCCAAGTTAACAAAGTACTACTTCTGCATTCCTGCAAAAAATATTCCGGGCTGACCCCTTAACCCTGAACTCCCTGTGCTCGTGGCAAAAATACAGGAAACACTTTTCTCACGAGGAAGGGGTAAATTTCTTCCAACGTAAGCAAATGCTTCAGCAGCATAACCAGCAAAGGATTACAATCCAGCATGAGCAAAAGAAATATGTTTCTTTGCAGCAAACAGTGTTAATCTTGATTTCCTAAACAATAAATTTCTCTTGCTGTTAAATTGTAAATGATGTATCAATTGCCAACTCTGTTGACATAGGAAATTATTAGCAGTTTGGGTTTTGGGTGAGTTTTCTGTCCTGCTCCTCCCATGTCTTACCTTTCAGAAATACAATTTTTAGTATACCAGTATCTCATTTTAGCAAGGCTGAGAACAGCATGATAATTAGTCATACGGATGGTAACACAGGCCTCCTAATTTTATGAATATGTTTGCTATAGGGAGGGAACAGAGATTGTTCTCATTAGCAAATTAAAATATATTGTGTAAAGCCAGCATGAATAGTTACTCTCGCAGTTACTTTGTTTACGGAGGGGGATATGCATGCTCCATATTCTGTGATCTCCAGTATTTGACAGTGCTTTTAGGAATAACTGGTTTGGTTATTCCAGCAGGATGCAAGCGTGGGGCTCCTTGAACTGTGGATATTCAAGAACTCACAATCTCAGTTTCATGGAGGAATGCTGAAATAGAGATGGTCCCTTTAAATAGATTCAAAAACATTTCTTATATGCCATTACTTCTGTTTACATGAGATGTTATCTAGAGGATGCCAAGAATTTAAACATCACTGTTCATTTGTGCTTACTGCTAAAAGCTGATTGTAACCATCTGTGCTAAAAGAGGCTCAGAAAGGGATGACCTTTCTTGGTTTTGGGTCTTATTTGACCAAACTCAGGCTAATAAAATGACAGAGCAGTGGAAATGCGGTTGTGTTGATGAGTCCTGGCTGAACGCTAGATAACATAGGAGGGATTCACCAACAAGCAATGCAAAAAGCAAGTATTTCTGATTGAGAATACTGTGCAGTTGCACCCAATTTTTAAATGCAATTAACAATCTGTTTGGCAAGGTTTGTGGCACTGGGAGGATTGCTGCTTTGTTTGCAAAACAAGGCCCTGCTAATAATATTTCTGTTGAACTGTAGGTAAATATGAAGCTTGGACCCCCTGATAAACTCTGAATAGGCAGAACTAGATTTATTTCAGTGAGGCTCCATTACCGAGACAATGATTATTCATTGCAGCACTACAGGTTGGACACTTGGCCTGCAGGACAGGCAGCTGTTTGACTAGTGTTTAAAATTATGGTAACTGAAGATTTCCTACTAGAAATATGTTAGTTTCAATGTACATTGCTAGTAAATGATTTTAAATGTACAGGCTGCTGAAGTGCTTACTCTGATCTTGTCAAGTCTCTGTTGGTATGATATTGTCACCTGAAACCTTTAATATCTGGTGCCCACAGTTTGGAGATGCCAGATGCTCAACATCTCTGCAAGTTGGAGTATCTCATAATGATGCCCAAATGCCGTTGCCACATATATGGGAGTTGCCCTTCTTTGACACCTTCCCCCTCTCCTTTTTTCTTGGAACACAGTACAGTTGGCAAAACCTGTTTGGGCTACTCAAAATAAAACCTCCCAGAATAGAAGTCTAAAATGTGTTTTGGCCAAGGATGCTTATTTATTCGTAGATTTAAAAAAACAGTGATGAAGCTGAAGGGTCTTTAATCTATTTGATATGATTGGGTCCTCTGTATTCAATCAGAATCTATGAATCCCAAGAGGTAAAGCCTGGTCCTAAAGGGTAAAATCACTAATATCATTGTCAGAGCTGTCACTGGCTTTGGTAGAGATGGTCTTCCACTCCAAACCTGACCAGAACTCTGCGGTTTTATAGCTTGCCTCCTGGATCCCTGTTTATAACGGTCCTGTTAAGTGTCTCAGCTGTCCTACACGTAACCCAGGTCAGCTTTGGAAATAAAGACACAGTATTAGAGACCAAAATAAGAAGAGTACTTTTACTCAGGCAGACAATTAATTTTGTAAGGTAACTTGTTGGTCAGTATCCCACACAGTTTTGGAGAAAAAAGGGAAGACAGGTTGGGGAAGCAAGCGGGATTTTCTGGTCAACTGCAGCTTATAAAGAATACTAAAGTTGACATTTGGTTTATGTTGAACACTAAGGTCTGGTTAAAAACTTGCCTGAGGCTTAAAAATGTAAATTGGCTTTACTTCCCTGAAGGCTAGGAAAGTGTGACTAAGCAATTCCTTGCTTCTGCAAGCTCTTAGGGAGGAAGTTAGCTATGTTGGGGAGACAGAGAGAGATCAAAGGTGTAAAGGATGCATTTCTGCTAAAAATATCTTCTAAAATTTGCTAAGGTACAGTTGTTACCAGGTTATTATTGCTTCCATCACATGTACTAGCAACCCTCTTCTCCCTCCAATAAGGTTTTTTTTGTTCTAAATGCCACATTACTTTACATTCTGTTTTTCAGACCATATGCACGAGCAAGCTAACAGCATATGTAAGTCATTGCCTTCTTCACCCACAAGCATAATGCCATATGCTCACTTGTACACGTGAGCTAAGTGTTTGAAGGATGAAGTTTAGCTGACATCTTCATTCTGTCTAAAAGTCCTGTGGCAGGGTTGTGAATGAAGGCAGCAGGTCTGGTAAAATGAAAGACACTGTCAGCTGTTTCCTCTTCTTCCATTCCTGCCCCAGTCAGACCTACAGGTTCACAGGAGAGCACTTTCCTCTCATACAGGGAATGTGGTTTGCAGACATTCACAGAGGACAACACTGCTAAGGCTGGGATGCTTGCTGGCAGCCTGCTTCTCAGCCTCGAGGTCCCCGAGGTCCCATGCAGCTCCCACCATATTTAACACTGGGCTTCAGCTTCTTATGCACCCAAGTCGAGGTCAGGGGTCTCCTACTGTCTCTCCACCCCTCGACTTGGCTGCACCAGGCCACACGGTCTGGGCCGTATGCAGCACACATGAAGAGAGTAGGTCTTTCCAATTCTGGTTTGCACGAGTGGAGTGCTGTCCTAGCAGCCATGATCTGGTCTTTCCCACGATATACGCACAAATGATCTTCCAGCAGCTTGCATCCTTCCTTCTGAAGTCAATGATACGGGGATGTGTGCTACGAATGCATACATTTAGTCTAAGCAGTCAGTAAGAGACTTGAGCAATGTTTGGATGGCTTTTCCCGTAAACTTCGTTCCCATTTAAATAGCTCCAACTGTGCAATCTCCTCACTTCTGAACTGACTTAGTTTTGATAAAAAACTAGAATATTAATCAGATATTAAAAATATTTAATCAAAAAAATTGTATAGAAAGAGATAACAGTTCTCAGGTACGAATATATGTATAAACAGAGCAGAATTAACAGTAACCACGACCAGACCCGCAGAACCTTTAAATTGATTGAGTCCTGTACCCCAAATCTTGCGACGCAGGTCTCTTTGGGGGGGGGGGCGGTCGCCGCTGCCGCAGCCCCGGGCCGGGAAGGGCACGAGGGAAAAAAAAAAGAGGCGTGTGAGTTCTGGGGGAGTTGTGGAAGATCAGATGACCGATGCTGCGTCCTCCAGAGACTGCAGAACCCCACGAGTCGCACCTCAACTGCCCGCCACTCCTGGGCTGCTGCTCCCACGCCGCCGCTCCACTCCTCCCCCGAGGAAAGCGCGCGAAACCGAACAAAGAAAACCAGCTCCCCTCCCCAGAAGCGGGAAAGAAAGAAAAACAAACCGATGTCCGGGCACCGTTTCCCCGGAAACGGCCTCTCCCTGCCCCCCTCGTGTTCCCTTTGTTGACAAAAGGAAGGAAAATTCCTCGGACAAATTCAAAACCACAACATGAACATTTCCTCCTTCTTCAGTATGGTACCTAGGTTCAAGTCTCATGTTACATGTATGGAAATGCAGAAAAGATTTGTTTGTTTGTTTGTTTTTAAAAAGGCCAAATTTCTCTTGGGTTATGCTCTCAATCTCATTTACTTCAATTACTTCTTCAGAAACAATTTTTTCTTCCTTTTCTTAGGCAGAAAGATCATTTAACAGAGCACAAAAGCCTCGAAGTAGTGAAATTCAGTATGTTATAAACTCCATGAGCCAAGATCATATTCGTCACTACAGGTATGAGGCCTTAGATAACTGCCTGTGTAATTCCCTTCCATGTAATTGCATACGTACTCTGAGCCTGTGATTTTAAAAGGGTCAAACTACAGTTTTTGGCTAGGCTCTTAATCAGGTTTTTGTTGATGTCTGCATTGTTAGTTTTTAATAAAGCTACTGGCTGCAAGTCTGAATAGTTCAGTAAATTCCACTGGTGAAGATTTTGGCTTGTTTTGATTCAAACTTTGAACACCACTGAAGAGGAATTTGATACAATTTATAATGATGATCCTATGATGCACATTTAAAATTCTGCTCTTCCTGAACAATTTCAAGTGCAACCCACACCTTTTGACTATAAAACTCTTTTTTTTTTTTTTTTTTTTTAAATCAAAAGGTATTTAACAAAATGTCTTTTTCAGTTTTTGAAGTCTCCTTAAATAGCCAATGATGTTGGTACGGCTTACAACAGGATAAACAATTAGGAAGTAAGACCTGTTAATTCTGACATCTGCAGAGGAAAATATTCTCTCTCCTCAAAATCTATAAAAAGTATTAAAAGTTCAGTTTTTCAGAACTTCAGTCTCACTGGGTACTGTCTTTAGTCTGAATGGCTAAAGGGCAAATCTTTCAGGAAATGAACCCACTGGAACAACTGGAAAATTCTGCATATGCTCACTATACTATTCACTTTTTTTTTTGTAAAGGCTTTAATCATGTCAGACCAAAGCTCTGGTTTTGTGGATTAAACTAGGGCTTCGTGTTGGTTTTCAGTTTTAAACCCTCAAGCTGCTTTGGTTTCATCCTGAAAATAGCCTGGTGGTTATCTTGTGTGCTGATGTTGTTGAGAAGCACCAAGGCCATCTCCTCTGCTGACCCTGCTTCAGAGACAGTAACCTCTGGACAAAGATGGTCACAAGCTACTGAGAGGTGGAGACAAATGGATGCCACTGCAGCTCTCAGTGACTGTTAGTGTTATGCCTCAGCTCATTATATCTGCTTAAAGCAGCACATATTCTCCAGGGCAAAGCTTCAGGTTAACTTGGCTGCATATGGGTGAACCCATTCAGCAACAGCCAGGGAGCGCGTGCTTAGTGTTGTGGTGCCCCGCAGGTGAACCCCTTCGTTTGGGTTTGCAGGCACAAATACCTCCAAGTAACTGAGCAGCCTTGAACTTAAGAAAGGTTATTTTTTTGATATCATTCAGTTTGATTCTGAACTCAGTCTGAAAAATGCCATTTGCAAAAGCTGTGAAGAACTGAGAAGGGCAATTCAGATTTAGGTGCATACATCCTTTACTTTCCTAGCTGTATTCCTATGCACTGTCCTACTGTTAAGGCTATGTAGGTCTCCAATCACTCTGCCCAGACTCTGGGGCAGATGCTGTTTCTTCTTTTTCTCTGTAAGTATGGATAAATAAAGTAGTTGGATATTTCAGTCTAACACAGACACTTGAGACATGACCCTAGCCCATCCTGTGAAATCCATGTCAAGATGTGATTGTGTGAGACTTGGAGCAACCTGATCTAGTAAAAGATGGGGTGCCTAGATGGTATTGAAAGGCCCTTCCAAACCAAACCATACTGTGGGTCTATGTTTCTTTGATGCTTGTTGGTGGCCTTGAAATTTTGCAGCTTGCTTAATTTCTCTTTCTGTTTGAATCTAACTTTGAGGTTTTGGGAGAAGAAGGTCAGAAAATGGGAGAATATTCTTTATCCCTCATTCATGTTTCTGTTCTTCCACAACATCCATCTATCTCTGGAAACACCAAGGGTTTCTGGCCAACACAGTGCAATCCTCGAGATACTTCCTTTGTGGTTTTTTACTCAAACCTAGCCTGGCTAATTTCAAATTGCATTTGAACAAATCTCCAACTGAAGAGACATACCGCCCTATCATTCACTTGTATCCTGTAAAGAGCCTCAGCTGGAAAGAGGTTTTAAATTAACTAGATTTATTTCCTTTAAGTTTTTTTAACTGAGTTCACCCTCTGGCCAGTGCAGGGAGGAAGCTGAATGACTTTTGACTTCTTGTGTAGTTGAAATTTTGAAAAAGAGGAACTAAAAATGAAACCAGAACTAACAGGAGATGTTGATTCAACTCCAAAGAAAGCATCTGAGCATCCAGATTTTAGCATAGAAGTTTAGGAAACCGAGATATTAGCTAAACAGTTTGCAAACTACAAATTCAGGAATGGCTTAAGTAAGAAATAAACTGACACTGGGAACAAAAACTAGGTACTTCCAGGAGAAACTGAAATGGAACGACGTAGTAATTAAAGAACTTGGAAAACAGAAACCTCAAAAAACCTCAAAAAAAGCAATGAAAGACAAAGAGAAGGAAGATTTGTTTTTATTAAAAAAAAAATGCTCCCACTTACACATGTGACTACATGCTGAGTTTTTAGAAAAGTTTCTGCTCTTCGTACCTTCTCCAGGTGTTTTTTGTTGTGTGTTTTACAATTTTGCTTTCTAGAGGCAAAAGACCTGTTAACACAACTCAGAACACTTCTTCAAGACCTTTTCTTAGGCATTCATAACTTCTTGCTTGAGAATATTCTCCTTCTCTTTGTATTGCCTACTGTCATCCTAAGAGCTACTATAAAAAAAAAAGAGCAAAAAATCATTCCTTGCTTCTGCTGACTTAACTGCATTACTTATATAATTTCCTGTCAAATTCTTGCCGGATTTTATCTGTCTGTATATCTGTGTCAGGCTGGGGAACTGTTTCTTTGGCCTCAACAGATCATAGCCTAACACTAGCATGTTTTTCAGTAAAAATACCAAAATGACTTTGTATCTTGGGCTGTATGAGATGGAGCTGCAGGCCATACCTAGTACGTGGGTTTCAGGCTCTCCTTTTCTAATATAGCCTTTGTTCTGCACTCCTTTTCTTCTTGACTTTATCTTTCAGGAAGCCCAAGTTGCTTATTCCGTCCTACCTTCCCTGATATTTACCATCTATATGTAACATAGATATATATGTCTCTATGTAGGTATATATATATCTGTCTATATATAGGGGTGTGTGTATATATATATATATATATGTTTGGGCCACATCCGGGCTTTGGTGTTAAAGTAGAAAGATCACAGGATCTTTCCGTAATGTACAGTGGGGATTTTCTGGAGAAGTCTAAACTTCACTTTTTTCAGGTGATAATTTCATTCATTGCAAGTAAAGGTCAACTCTGGTGCTGTTATAATTAAAATAACACACTTTCCTAGATTTTCCCAAGCCCTTTCCAGGTTCATACAAGTTGGGTTCCTTTTCTTCCTATATCTCAGTAGGTTCCTTCAGTTTTCTCTAATTAAACTCTCATTTTAACAATACCTTGGCTGAATGCCAAGATATGAAAATTCTTCAGAAAATAATCTTTTTAGAGGATTATAGCAGATTAAAACACCATTCTGTGCTTGAAAACTTCAGCATACATTCCGAACAGTTAGGGCTTGCAATGGTTTCGGCATATGTTATCACACTTACTGAAACATTGTTCTAAGTAAAAATGTAAACTTCAGAGGAAAGAGGAATTCTTTATGAAGATTAGCATTCTTGGTTTTCAGTCTGGATGCTGTATGTAGTGCGTGCAAGGGTAAGCACAGGATGATTTCAATACTCTAAAACACATGGTTTTGCCGGAGTTGCTGGTTGAGGTCAGGAGTGATATCAGTTATGTATTAATTCTACCTGATTATGCTTCCAAAAAGAATTCTGCCCTCGCACGGTTGCAACTTTTTGCAGAAAATGAATTAAAATGGATGATATTTGAAAACCTTTTTTTTGCAGATCCTTGATAGTCATTGGCAGTGTGAGCTAAATAATGAAAGTCAGTAAAACTCTAGAAGCATTAACCAAGATGAAAATCCAGTTGTGCCAGCTGTGGTCTAAATCTGTGTCAGCCAAAATAAAGGCCATGCCCCCCAAAAGGCTCAGTTTTCAAAGACTCTGGGCAAAAATGTTCAGGGCCTCATTAAGTTCAGTTTGATTGATCTCAATTGAAACAACTAAGGAACATGTTCTGAGTGCACTGGTATTATTTTAATGGCAACGAAGAAATATTCCTCAAAGCCTGTCAGTTTGCAGTAAATTGGATAGTGGTTTAACCATGAGAACAATTCCACATCTGCATTAATGGGGCTGTGTATTCTGGGAGCTTTGGTGGAATGATCGGAAGAGGAACAACAGACTTAAAAGAACCGGAGGAAAAACATGTGCATTTTGAATTGTCACAAGGAGTGGGCAGGCTGCCAGCACGCAACAGTTCTTCATGTAGCTTGGCTTTTTGTAGCCTGTGGTGTCTGAACACAGAGATTTTACCCTTTCTCTCCTGTGCTTCTTGAAGGGAAAAAAATTGCTTTTCTATCCCTTATTAGGTACATTGAAGAATAGGCCAGCTATTTACAAGCTAGAATCCAATTATTTCCTCTAATAATTAACCTCCAGTGCCTTCATTAAGTTCCTGTCTCAAATTGTGCCGAAGTCATTACTTCTGCAGTGATCAAGACTTGTTTATGCTGTGTGTAAGCATACTGGTTGTTTCAGGAAGGAGTGGAAAAGCCTTTATCCTAGGCATCTATGTGACAGACCAGATCGTCCCCAACCTCAAAAGCTGGGAACACTGATGGTCATCTTAGCTGCTACGAACTACTTCATACTATGCTACCTTAAGATTTGAAAAAAACAATCTGTAATTTTTTACCCTAGATAAGCAGGGTATGGCAGCAGCCTGGAAAGGAAATGGGAAGAATCAATGACTTTATACATACTGGAAACACAAGCACAAATATTTGAAACTACAAACTCTAGAATTGAAATTCTGTAATGAAGCTTCAACAGGCAAGAATGCCTTTTAATGCTGCAGAAGGCGCTCTGCAAGAGTGGTGGTAGCCTGAGTTTCTCTCCTATTAACTTATTTATCTCTGCTATCCTAATCCAATGGGGGACAGGCTGCCTGTGATGGTCACATAGTCCCACAACCGCAGGGGCCATGCTCCCTTCAGTGAGGCTACTCTGGAAGGCACAGAGAGAGGTCTCTGCTCTTGTGCAGCCAGCTGTGCGTAGTCTCTCTCACATCTCTGAAAAGAAAGCCATGGCTATGAAGAGGTGTTTTTATGATTTGCAATATATATATGTTGTTGTCATCTTTAAAACAGTGCTTTGTTTGCTTTTAGTTGAAATACCAGACAACTTTGTTTTCACAAACACATGTATTGAGTTGCAATCACTAAAAAGAGAGAAGTTAAAAACCAAAATAATACCAATTACTGGCCACAGAGTCAGTATACACTCTATTATTATTCCTCATGCCCTTTCCTGTTGTACACGAATACTGAATGAACGATCACAATTTCCAGCCGACTTGCCTGAAAGGCACCATTACAGAGCTCTGCTTCCATTTACTTGTGCAGAAGAAAAGGGAACCACACAGCAAAGTTTTCAAATTTGCTTTGCTGAAAATCTGAAAATGGGGACTATTACGGTGACTGTCTATGAGACTTTCGACTCCTGATGAGCGTTGTCATTGCAGTGATTACTGGGTTGAACTAGATCATCTTCAGAAGTCCCTTCCAACCCAAACTGTCCTGTGGTTCTGTGATTTTAAACAAACATGGAAAGAGCTCCTAATGAGCCTATCTGCACCAAATGAGGAGAAATGTTAGTTGTGCTAGGATACATGGCATATAAATTCAGAATAAACTCCACAAAAGCAAGTCATTTGTCCTTATTTGATCACACGAGTCTTACTGTAAATATCAATTACATGCTGTACTAGGCTTCCTCTAATAATCTCAGACGTTCAGGACATAGCTATAGAAATTTTGGGAGAGGGAGGCTTTGCAAATATGTCAAATTTTGTAGAAATGCTGCCTTTCCCAAAGAATGATTCATCTAGATTTCCAGATTTATTAAAAACAATGTTTTATTTGCTGTAACATAGGCAAAAATAACACCTTGGCTCTCTTTCTGTCCTTTGTTCTTTGCCAAAAGACTACACTGTTTTAATCAAAAAACTACACTATTTTAGGAAGAAATCTTAGCAAAATAAGATTACATTTTCCATTATATTAGAAACAAATAGCATTGTTATTCTCTATAATATGTTTTAGTTGAGAACGTCAATGTTTCAGAAGCATACACCTTGACTCCTTAAGAACCGTCATGCCTTCAAATAGCTTTGATTCAACTTGAGTTTCAACAGATCAGGACATTTCAACATGACTAGGATGAGAGGAGTTTTCACTTGATAGGAAAACTGAGTCAAAAAATGCTTTCCAAGAAGGACTAAAGCCTTTGAGCTGAAACCAGTATCCAGAATTTCTAAATTTAGATGTTGTTCTCAGTCTGGTGAATACTGTGATGTGCAGGAATGTCTCTGCCATGCTCATTACTTGTTAGAAGTAAGCTGAAGAGCCGCTGTGCTTGCAGAGAGATTCCCCTTGCTGCTTAATCCAGACTAAACCTCTAAAGGAACTGGAAGTAAATAATGGTAATTTTTCTGCTGGATTGAGGCTTGCAGCCAGGTAAATTCAGGCTTCCTCCTGTTCAGCTGTTGTCAGTGGATAGACTATGGGTAATACCCCTTATTCCCTGAAGATTAACAACTTGCTTTGCTGCCATTTTAGTGGAAATGTGTGCAGGTTAAAACTCCCCTTAGGTTGCAGCTGTCTTTTTTTTCAAACAATACAACAGCGTAATGGTTTATAAATTAAGAGGTCAATTGTTTGTCATTGGAGCTGAAAATATCTCCCTAAAGGTTAGGCCTTTGAGACATTCTTTAAAATGCTGACAAGTTTCTGTGACAATGGTCCTTTGAAAAGAATGTTTCCTGATACTTATCAGGAAAGAAACAACAAAGTGTGATGCCTTATCATTTTGGACTGACTAGTGTAGAAACCTTTGTCACACTGTTTGGAATGTCACTTGACATTCCTTTGGTTGATTACTGGAAGAGTTAAACCTATGTCAGGTAAAACTCAGTAGTGCTGGTAAAATGTAATTTCCAGTATTTTTCTTTCCCAAGGAAAAGAATGTTTTTGTGAAATACAAGCAAAACCAATACTCCTCACTCACACACCTGTACTACCATATCTCAAGGGCTGCTTCATGGCATGTCCATACTTGTAGGGGGACAGGTGTTATGTGAAGCCAGATCTCCTGACTGCCAGGCTGCAAATCATTGGACTCTTAATGAAAAGACCAAAAAGTCACCCAAACTGCCCAGGACTATGTGTCAAATTATGAGGATATTTAGGACACGTGTGAAAAGGAATCTGCAGATTGTAATGTCTCTGCTGAGGCAGCTCTTTCTGTTCAGTTTATTGCTGTAGCTACAGAGTGTCACTGTCACTTTGAGGTGTTTGTTGGGTGAGTGAGGCTTTAATCAAGCAGAGAAGGTTTTTCTAGTGTCTTCGTCTTGGATGAGGCTGTTCAGTGCCTCAGAAATGGAAGAGGATGTGGATGTATTCACTGCAGCAAGGACCGTCTCCCCTGTTTGTTATATCTAGCAGAGATATAATATCTAGCAACTGCTTTGTACTGTGAAAATGGAGCATATTTCTTGCTTGGCTGTATCTGATAACCAACAGATCCTCAATCTCCTATGAGAGGAGTTAAAGGAATATCTTGGATAATACTGCTTGGTAATGCTCAGAAAATACTTTTGGATAAAAAGCGGAAATAACCAGCAGACCGTTTTTGTTGTGAGTGTCAATATTAACTTCGTGCTTATAAACTCTGGGCTAATGTGGATAAAGATGACAGGTGGGAGAAGCAGCATTACCCTCCTACTTGTGGTCACAGTACACAGCGATGCAAAGAATCCCCAGCCTGTGACTACAACAACAAGCACACGGTCGTCCTAGATTTTCCTTGTTTCTTCCATAGGAAGTGTACAGATTTTTGATGACATGAACATGGTTATTACGTTTTTATGAAATCGATCATGCGAATCACTAGGCAGGTCTCCATGCAAGCCTAGAGGACAGGATCAGCTCTCTGTCAACATATTTTCCTTTATTTTTCTGTTCACTGTCTGACCTTGCATTGCTGATCTTGCATTTTTATATTTAGGAAGAACATAATTTAGTGCACTCATGGGCCTTCCCACATTTGTGGTAGCCAGGAGGACAATAAATCTTCATGCTGGAGTATATATGACCTAGGGAAGAAGAAGACAGTAGATTTAATACTTCTCCTTTTAAATATGATCTTTCATCCTGTTTTCCTCAGGCTACAATAGAGACTGAAGAGTGGACTGTTGCATCCACATATCACTACTCACAGAATAAAATTTCTGCCATGTAGTAAATACTAGCGAAATAATCTTTTTCCCCCCACAGTTCAGCATATCTTCCTAAGTACAGGCTTCAGGTTTGAGATGAGTGTGAATCTTTTGTTAATTTAAGAACCACATCTCCCTTACAGGAGTGTTGACTGAATGTGCGGATGATAGAAAATGTGTGGTATTGGCCATTGTTTTTCAATACAAGCTGAAATGAAAGAGAAGAGATGGGATGATGCATTGGCTATGGGTATGGTGCGGTGTGTGTTCTTACTGTGTGCTCAAGTACAATATTTTTCTTTTCCAAATAAAAGCCTGTAAAGAAAGGGACTGATTATGTCTACACCTTGCTAAATAAAGCTCACAGAAAAGACTTGACTGATTACCTTCACATCAACAATCTGGCTGCATGATTTTAGCTAGTTATTAAGAAGGAACATACGCCATGTTTAAGTTTCATTCACAGAAAACTGAACTATTCTTTCCTGTGTAGATAAATGTTGAAATAAAAAAGTGAGTATGTGTGCAAAAACGCATGTCTTATCTACAGTGCTCTGGCATTTCTCAAGAAAAGCTTTGGTAGTTTTGATCTATTTTTTAAATAATGTGACCTTGATAGACTAAAAAAATTAATTGTAGTTAAGGAATACAATAAGAAATAAGATGCCAAGTTCATTGCTTGAGTAATCAAATTTGCTTGAAAAGAGCTTCTGCAATTATGTTATAGATTAATGAGTCAGAGTCATTCTACTTTAAAATAAGCCACCACTTCTTAAATCAGCCTGTAAGTACAGTTATGTTGATGATCCTAAAAAGACTACTGCACAATACAAACAGGCCGTTCATCGTGATGAAATAAAAGCTACGTTCCAACAAGCACGAACACAAACACCTAAGCAAACCCACAACTATTTACATGACTCAGAGTAGATAAATACTCATTCCAAGTTTTTCTGAAACTTGATAGAATCTGAGGGTTACTACAGGTCTGAAATCCAGGACAACATACCACTCTGACAATAGATTGTTCCTCAAGAAAATTTTTTGTTTTCCTAGTGTTTTTTCAAAAGCAAAAGTAGCTCAGATTGTATCATATTACACATGGTGTAGCTTTGAGTGAATTTTAATTTTTAAGAGTCATCTGTTTTCTTCATCTGCCTTTAAGTCATGCCATGGGAACATCTGCTCGTTCTTTTCTTTAGTACTATTGACTTTGTTTTTGCATTTTTGTAGTGGGGGTTTTGTTTCCGCATGAGGATTGAATTCAGCTTGCTTGCTCAAAAAAAGATAAGGGGAGGCAACGTGCTACAGAGTTACAGTTGTGTTGGATTTGGCCCCTACTCCCATAGCGAACCTGAGCGTCAGTACCTCTTGCCCATGCTCTCTCTCTGCCACATGTAAATAGTGCCCTGTTGCTGGGCTGAAAATCTGTGTGTCCCTTGTGCTTAAAAGTGTTTTTTGTCCCTGTAGTGAGACAGACGTGGAGTGCTCTGTCCCTATAATTCTGTCCCTTTATTGTGGTTTTGCAATACGGACTCTGTGCTCTGAAAATGTGGGCTGTCAAGTTTACTTCTCAGGATGCACCACTGAGGCACTGCGTGGTGGCATATTTTTATTAAACTCCCACTATCCAGTCAAATCTGCAAATATGATGTCAATCTTATGACTAACGATTTCTTGATTTCTATGAGGTGTTAAATAATTGGTGGGACTTGGCCTGTTCCCTTCCACTTGCCTGTTCTTCTGAATGGAAAAAAAACATTAATACTCCTGGATTTTCCTTTGTTGCAAGTGAAATTAAACAGCAAAATGAATATCTTTTAATTCAAATACTTAATACTTGAACATGCAATGGGATTTTGAAGAGCAGAAACCCAAATATTTCAGCTTATTAAAAGTATCCCATTTATAAGTAGGCAATATTCATTACTGTTAGATTGATAGTTGACTTGATTTCTTGATTTTAATTTAATCAGCCACCTTGAAGTAAGACCAAGCCTGCTTCACTGTTATCTTGTGGAGGAAATTAATCACTTTTGTATTTCAATAAAGACTCTTTTTCACTTCTTGTGGGGGAAAATTAATTGATCTGAAAAGATTTTAAGTTACGTCTTTGTGAATATTTAATACATAAATGAGTGTGTCTGTGTGTGTTGAAGGAAACAAACTAGCAGAAGTGGGAACTAAAAATGAGCAAACCTTATTAACAGGAGCTCAGTTTTTAGTCCCAACAGACTTAACTAGCAGAAGGAGCAAGGAAGATCTGGGGCTGGCTGCCAGAGAAGCATTGCTGGGTGTAAACAATCTAAGACATCTCAGAATGCCCTTATCACAGGGAGACCAAAAGTGTTTGTACTCTGGGACTCTGCAATCAGGAGCAGTCTTGCAAGTAAAGAGTGTTTATTGTGGATTTATAGTACAGAGAAAACTACAGCCAAGCTGACCAGAAAGACTGGAATTTCATCTGTCTTTCCCCACCACCCCCCTCCCGCCTTCTCTCTGTCGCCCACTCATTGGATTTCTTTCTCTGCCAGCGTTTTAAACGAGAGATTACTGGGTCAGTGACATTCATTATTCCTTTTATTCTAGTATGATCTCATGTTCAGCCTCCTGGAGAAACATTGCTACCTGTAAGTATCTGCTTGAAGTTTGTTATATACACTGAACGATGTTGTGTTTGAGGTTGTAATAGTGTTTAACGACTTGCAACATTCAGTCTGCTGCTCAGTGTTGCAGCAAAGCAGTTGAACAGTAATTTTTGTACTCGGGATGGATTAAAGCTCAGTTCTAACTTTGGAGGAAAACAGACGCTGGTTCTTGCCAGTAGTTTAGTAGAAGTTAACTTGAAAGTTAAGGATGGAAGGAACTTAGTTTATCCTAATGTTCAAGTTGATACAGATTTCTCAGTTATGCTGGCTTTCTTCCATTAGCTCTAATAAAACTTTGTGGGTTTATCTCTTAGAAGAGCTTGGAAGCATAAAGCAAGATTTCTTTTCTTAAAATCATCTGTTTAGTAAAACACACTTGGAAAGGGAAATGAGACTAAAAGCACTGAAAAACTTCATGAAAACTTTCGTTATTATTAGGTCTTTCTAGAGGATATATTTTACTTATTGTGAGAACTTGCTTTCTAAATACGTGTTTTAAAATAGTAGGCTTTTATTTTGCGGTAAGGATCTGTGAGAGTTTACATATTTTCATGTACATTCAGACAGCTGAATTCATTCATCTGAATTAGACAGATATTTATTCATCAGACATATGTAAAAATGTTTATATGTGTTTCTGAACACAAATATACTTGCTTGCACATTTTTTGTATTTCATGATGATGATTTTTATGCATTTACCTGGAAACAAAGTCTAAAACATTATTTTTCAGATATTATTTGCTGTCACTCAGTGTTGTGCTGAGACACTTCCAACAAATCCTGTAGGTAATTATACAGTTTCTTGAAACCATTATTAAAAGAGGATTTTGAGAGCCACATTTTTGCTAGTTAGAGAATTGTACTAGTTAATTTATCATCTAGCAGTTAACTCAGGACTGCACATTACCTTAGGCAAAATGCATCTCTGCTGATGACATGTGTCTGAGGGGTCTGTGGGAGGTATTGGCATTGTAAATCACCGGTTGCTTTCATGGTAAAAGAGCACACACATCTGTAGAACTTGTCCCACCTC
Organism: Neomorphus geoffroyi; assembly: GCA_033558235.1. Taxonomy (NCBI): domain Eukaryota; kingdom Metazoa; phylum Chordata; class Aves; order Cuculiformes; family Neomorphidae; genus Neomorphus; species Neomorphus geoffroyi. Next base: position 26,675,052 of record JAUMJM010000048.1, on the reverse strand, counting down.
TTTTCTCTTGCTTGGGTGTTATAGCTGTAGGCCTGCATTTTCTTTATAATTCTTCGCTAGGATTTATTTTGCATGCCATATGACTGCATGCAGATCTTTTTGACCAAGAGAATTATGTGCTTTGGATGTGGTTACCTTTAAATTTTAAATATTTTTTCCTGCATAGATCCTTGGTTTGAGAAGAATTAGGCAAGTATAAAAAAAATGATTAAACATGTCCCTGGAAAATGATTTGATTTTTTAAATAAAAATACTTCATGCCTGTTCATTTGTTATATTAATTTTCTGTGGTCTTTGAAGTAATGCTGATAATATTGGTCTATCATAAAATTAGTTACAGTATAAGGGGTCTTGATAATACATGTCCATGGCAATATAAAGTTACAGTACAACAATAATTTATTAATGGGGAAAAGAAATGACCACTGACTTCATTAAACTTACAGTGAATTTAGATGGCACCAACAATGTGTGTAGCGAAAACATCATAGCAAAATAGCATATGCTAGACAAATAATCATGCATTAAAAGTGCATTCCTCTTGATTTTACCTGTTGAGCATAAAGGGAGACTGAGCAGATCATTTGTCATCAATTCTTTAACTTTGCTTCTCTCATTTTTTGAGTTTCTGTGGCAGTCAGTTGTGGACCCTTATTAACTTACCTCATGCTAATGGCTGTGTGTGCTACAACTTCATGCTTTCACAGCTTTCAACAGGAGATTCTGGGGTAATTCAGCTGCTTTTGTGCAGTTGAGTAAAAAACACCGGAACAGAATACATTTGGGGAGCTGTTGAAAACTCCCTAGTGAAATGCATTATCTCTGTATCTATTTGCTATCATTGCAAAGCTTGCAACAAAATTGAAAGAACTCTAAGAGCTGACTGTGAAGATAAACCGTATCTGGATTTTCTGATAAATCTTGTCTAAAATCATTATGTAGTTAGATGAGCTGGCAGGTTGTAGCTGCACTGGACAGGCATCCTGAATGTGCAAGGATATACCTTTATCAATGAAAATTGTTAACAACAGAGGCCCTGTGGTCTCAGGGGCTATTTTAGTAGATCCAGGTTAGTTTTGATGTGCAACTGTTTAATGTTGTGCATACTTCTTTATCAAACATAATTTGAAGGCAATCATGCCACATCTAAGTAACTCAAAGATTTCACAGAAGAACTTCAAATCACTTTTGACTTGAACGTAGGGAATATCAGACTCTCAGTGGAGTCTCCTCACATACTTTTGGAAACCTAAATTTGTGTTAAGGATAAATGTATCTTCTTTCCCTCAAAGAGCTATATGAACAGGAAGGAACTGATCTTTGGAGGCACATCTTTTTCTACCAGAATATACCAGTCATCCTGGCAAAAAGCTCGAAGGAGCATCCAACTTTCACATATCTGAGGTACAAAGAGGTGAACCAAGCCTGTGTGCTCATGGGAAAGTGTAAACCACGCCACTTGCCAGCTGTTAAAATTTAAGCATTCAAAAAAAATCTTCTATGTAGCATGTGTAACAGATTGCAAATCTTCTATTTAACACTGTGAGATGCAGCATATCCTCCAGTGAGCTTGTCTTTGTAAAGAATGGTCTGCAAAGTCTTCCTTCTCAAAAATTCAAAATCTTTGCTTTTACCCGCAAGGCTCATCAGCTCAAAGCTCAGCCTTCTCCCCTACGCTCAGCCAACCAGCAAATCAAAAGCAGTGCATGAAGAAATTACTCTAAACCCACAAAAACTACGTGCTGCACTTCAAGTAGATTTCTACCTGTAAGAGGAATTCTGCCAGAGATGGAAGTCCACTGCCATTTCGTTGCTCTGTGCTTCCGAGTTGGGCGTTACCACATTCAATATACTGAGTATGCGAGCAGAGGCATAACACTACAGGACAATTGTTTTGCAGAAACGTTGGATGTTTCAGTTGTAATGGCATAATGAAACAATGCTATTGTTGGGCAAAGGGCCACAAGTTCCTCGTCTCTACATCTTCACCTTGCTATTCCTTCCACAAGATGCTTTTCCTGCTCCTTTTCTGTGGGTTTTGATACCTTCACACTTGTGGGTCAGAGTTGTGTTCACTCTCTGGTAGAGTTGCTCTGCCTTAACTCAAGCCCAAGTAGCACTTCATGCATGAGAGATTAAATACGTTCCTGATCTTTACAATTGTGCCAGTATTACATTAAACTACAAAACAATGACAGTAAAATAATGCTCATATAGTGGTTTGTGTTAACCTCTACACTGAGAAGTAGTCTACTCCCTTTGACTGCCAAACCCCCAAACTTTCGCTGTATGTGAATGGTCAAAAGAAAATCTTAAGTGCAAACATTAAAACCTTCTGAAAAATTAATTAGTCCTGGAAATGGCAAAGAATTTGGTCCATTCTGTGTTTCTCATAGTCTGTCTTGACTTTCCCAGCTTTAGCTTTATACTCCCAGAGGGAAGATAGGAAACCAGTGAGTACTGAGAGCCAGGAAGTTAAGGGTCACGTGCAGGATAGTTAACTACAGATAGCATCACTGGAAGAACCTCACTGGAAGCTGGAGTGTTTTATGAACTTCCTCAGACAGGTGCCAAAAGGATGTAATTATTTCTTTTTCCGAGTAATTTCTGCATTGCGCTGTGTTCAAATTCAGTGTTCATGTCAGGTGGAGAAGGGGTAGTCAGAGGGCTGTAGTTCCTGTTTGTTTAACGATCTTAAAAACACATAAAAGGCAACTAAAAGAAAAAAAAATGACTTCATCTTTATCTTCTCAACTTCTATTATGTGAGATAGTTTTCTGGGCTTAAAAGAGTAGAGGATAAAGAGGTTTTTGTTGGTCTTTTGAGGAGAAAATATTTACCTGTTCAGAAAATGCAGTTTAGCTGTTGGTCTCTTATCTTCATTAAAACAATAGTCAAGGTTGACTTTATTTGCTTTTGCAGCTGTCTTCAGTATAATAGCATCTGCTAACACTGTGATGCAGATCTCTATCTTAAAATTTAAAATACCTCTAACAATATAAGTATTTAACACTTAAAAGGCAACAGTGCATTGTCTTCAAGATGGTATTTAAGGGGCAATCACAATCCATAGCTCCTTTTCCTTAGCCTCAGTCTGGGACTCTGACCCGCTCTGCCTTTTTAAAAGTATATGTTGTTGGTTGAAGGCCAAGCTGTTAAGTATCTCTGCTCTAGACTGGTGGGAAGTCTTCCTCTCAGTGTTTCTATTTCCCTCTATTTTGTTGTCCATCACTGCCTGAGCAAACCTCGCCCCGCCCTCCCCCCCAAGGCTTAGCTCTGTTTAAGGTGAGCGAGTAAAGCACTGCTTCTTAGTATCGTCTCTGGCCTTACATTCTGGTTGATGCAGAAGTAGGTCTCAGAAGGAACAGAAATAAAAAGAGTTCAGTAAGGGCTCAAAAGGCGCCTAAAGAGGAAAATAATTATTCCATTTTCAGCCTTGCATTAAGCTGCAATACTTGGCACTACAGTGCAATAACGTTTACAGCATTACATTCAGATTTTTCTCCTCCACTACTTGCCTACCTTTGTGTAATGCCAAATGTGTTTTTAGTATTATGTCAGCACATCAGCATCTGGGGATACTTCTGCACTCATTTTCCACTACCTAATATCCTAAGTTTCAGTGAATTGTAACTTAGTGTACCACAGTGACAGTATCACACTGGCAATGAACATTGACATCAGAAATAATCTCTGTAAATTGAAATTATATTAGGTCTGAATCGGATAATCACTGTTAAAATAGATGTAATGTGAATAAGAGTGGAATAAAGAAAAACATTTTTCTATCTTATAGTAATCTGCTCTCATACAACAAAGAAACAAAGGACAACAAAGTAATGTTAATAAACCTGGACATATCTGATGTACTTCACATCCTTCAGTTATTTTCCCTGTTGAAGAAAGTTCTATTCATTGACCATGCAATGAAATACTTGTTGTTTCTTTACTTTGCTAAAAAGTGTACAGGATTGGTGAAAAATTGCAAAGACAAGGAACTGTTAGCTACCATTCCTTAACTGCACAAATACCTTGCTGAATACTTATTTTCTATGTGACCTTTAATCCTTGCTTGTGGTACATGGAACAAAAACATTAAATAGCGAACAATCCAAGGGGCCCATTTGTTAATTGCACATTCTGAAGTGACAGCTCCTTAATTTAATAGCTCAGAATCCTTTCATTGCCCTGGGCTAAGTTTTAATTGCTGTAATAATATTCATCTTGTTTCCTAGAAATCATGGAAGCGTACCATTTGTTTTCTTCAATCCCATCCTCTCTAAAAAGGAAAAAAAAATCATATGTTCTCTGTTGCTTGTAAACTTTGTCTGATGTTCATTAAAACAACTCAGCCTGACTCTCAGCCCACAACAATCATTCTCCATAATCCTCTTCAAGATTTACAAAAGAAGAGGGCAATTTTGGATGCAATTGTTTAGTGAAATCTCCTAGGCAACCACAGATTTTGTCACACACAGAGAAACTCTAAAGGCCTCATCCAAATCCCATTGAAGTCTTTTGAGACTTGGCTCGAGATGACCCACAATTACAGACTTTTTAGTCAGATTTTAGGTACTACAACTGGGAGTTATTTGTGCTGCTTCTGGTCTTATTTGCTGTTGTTTTGCAGTGGTTGATAGCTATCTATATGATCTGGATTAGTTTTTATTTACATCACATTAGCCCTCCTTAGAATCAAACTCAGGGATCTGTACCTTCGTGATTTGTAAATAAAGAATAAGTGCTGGAAAACTTCCCAGAAATGTGTTAATATCTGCATTTTTCGAAGTAAACTTCATTCATGTAGGAGTTGTAATGACAAAAAAAATATTGAAATGATCTAAAATTTATGATATAGATCTAGAGATCACACAACTGACAGCTTCCATATGTAACTCTGTCTGGTCCTGCATAGAGGTATGTTTCATACAGAGCCTGCTACTGGAATATCTAGCTTCCAATAACTCATGGATGATCTTATGGGCTTAACACAGCTCTCCAAATTCCCAAAGCCCATGAACACTTGACAAATTGGGACGTTTTGTCAACTATTTTGTGATAATGATAACTCTACAACAGTGTTTAAGTTCCTTTTGGGTAGTTTTTCTTTATTCCTTTTTTTTTTTTTGAGAATCTTGAAAACCAGAAATCAATTGTATTTTGTGAGAATGCTGATGTTCGTAATTAACCATTGTGTCATTTCTAACTCGTGCACCAGCAACCCTGAGGGAAAACTAGTTCTTATGTTATTTGGAGGAAATGACATCTGAAGTTCTCAGTAATCCTCCCTTAAATTTTCCTAGTCTGGTTTGTCCCTGCGTTAACTCTCCAGAGTCACAACCAGAGCCTCTTCAGAGGCCCCTTCTCTCCCTGCCTTCTCCCCTGGGCTTATCTGCCAAACAAGGTGTGCAAGCAGATCAGGAGCTCCTCAGAGTTCCTCCTGCTGAGTGCCACTTTCACAATGCCTTGGGCATGTCTTTGCAGTGATGTCAGGAGCCAAGAAGAATATTCATTCTCTACATAACAGAAGTAAACTCCTTTTCTACACTCCTAAATCTCAGGGTCAGCTTGGCCAGTCTACCTCACAGGAAACTACCTCTTCCTTTGTCACCATGGTTTTTATAATGGTATGGTTTTGTGTTGGATCTCATGGGAATTACTGGACAGTGTGCAGGATACAATGCAGTGCTTTGCAAAAATACACTAAAAGTTATTAACTTGGGTCCTGGAAGCCAGTCAGTTCTGTCATTAGCTTAGAGCCATCACATGATTTAGGGCGTGAAAGACTTCTGCAAGTAACTTTTCCTACCCCTCGCTCTCAGCACAGCCAGCTTTTACAGCAAGTTCAGCTGCAAAATTACATCAGGCTGCTAAAGTCCTGATGAGTTGATTTTTAAATATATCTGAGGACGGAGATGCCACAGCCCCTCTGGGAAACCCATTACATTGACCATGCTCACTGTGGCTTTTTTTTCTCTAGTATCTAATGTGAATTGCCCTTGTTGCAAATTTTGTGGGTTGCATCTTGATCCTTTGCTGTGTACCTCCAGAACCTCTGTACTCTTTTGTCTAAAAATAGCAATAGACCCTCTCTTATTCAAGCCGAACAAACCCAGCTGTCCGTCTTGGCCTCTCCTCATAGATCGTGTGATCTCTCCTCACTGAGGGATAACAACTAAAAAATGATGTATCACTGAACAGACATGGTTATTTTGCTTCTAGGACCAAAGCTGGTAGTCTTCTGTGAGCTTGTAGGCACCCAGGACACCTGTTCAGGCGTTATGCCATATAGACAAACCCTTATAAAGTCAATGAGGAAACAGTCTCGTTAGAAACACTGCTTTTCTAGCATGTTCATGAACATTGTTATTTCATTAAACCTCTAAACATACTTGAAATAATTGTGGTTCATTTGGAAATAAGTAGTGCCTCAGTAATTTTTTTGTTCTGGATACACAAGTGACATGCCAAGAAACAGCAGAAATTAATCAGTCAGTTGTGATGTTAAGGGTAGATATGTAGGAAGACTGTGAAGAAGTCTGAAGCTGCTGAAAAATACGGCAGTGGCATCGCAAGCAGTTGTAGTCCTGCCAGAGAGTAATTCATTGTCAGTGTGGATCAGCGTAAGTACTGTGTGGCGCACACATGACTTTGCTCAAGCAACAGCCTTCTTCACATAGAGGAGAGAATGCCACAGTGATGGCATTCACTCCAAAACCTTGTTTTATACCCATTATATGCTGAAATGATCTCTTGTCTCTCATTTTGCTGTCATTGGATAAGCGTCTGAGAAAGTGAGGTTACACTTCTAAAGGTCTTCACTTGGCCACATAAGAAACAGCCCTGCAGCTGACAAGTAGGGGCCAATTGCTGGAACATATGGGGCAAACGTATATAGTGATACAGGAGCAATATCTGCAAGCAAAACCAGTCAAAGCAAGACTGTAATCCACAGTGACAACACGGGACCAATTTTGTAGCAGAGAATGGCTCATATGCCCGCCACAAAACTGCATAAAATGCTCCTGGTTCTTCTTGGAGCCTTTCTAATCTTAGTGTTTGATGCAGGGTAGGAAAAGTCGCCAAAGAAACTAGCACCTGTGCCTGAGGTTTACACCTGCACTGAAGGCTAGGGTTTATGAGGCAGGCAGCAGAACGCAGATCAACCTGGACTTCATCAGAGTCAAAATACAGCTGCCCCTGCATGAACAATACTGGCAGGGTGTGCTGGAGAGAGACCCCTGGCTTTCCCTTCTGGCAAGCACACATATAAGGTGTAAAGACCTGTGCCATTTCTGAAGCAGTGTTTAGGCTGTCTCTGAACCACAATATTTTTTTGTGGTAGATATGTGGGTGAGAGTAGAGAAAGCCGAAACTGTCCAGGCTTCAGCATTACAATTTCTCATGAAGTACCTGGTGCCCTATGAATAAAAGTATTTTGCACATCAGTGCACCAGTTTGGTATTATGGAGCACAAAGCTACTGGCATTATCATGAGCTGTAAATCACTGGATTTATGCTTCAGAGTCATTGACTGCCTCTTAGCACTCTGCAAGTTCCTAGTCAGAGTCTAAAATTTCTAATTATTTTCTTCTTATCCAACCCCCCTATGGCTTAAGAAACTGGGTCTTCTCTGAAACTAGCTGTGACTTACTCATGCATTTCTTCTTCATCGGGGCTAGAGTCAAAGGACTTAAAATCTGTTGCAGTCTCTGTGCCAGGAGTTTCCAGCTGGCCAAGGAACCCAGCATGCCTGAAGTCACAGGAGACGTTAGGCAGAGCACGTTAAGACACATGCCAAAGAAGTTATTTTACTTCCATCAGCCCTATCAGGAGCCAGAAAGTGGGAAAGGGGCATATCAACAAGTTGGTTTTCACTCAGAATGTCTCTCCTTTACCAGCCTTGCAGCTGGTAAAGCAAACACTTATTATAATTGATTAGTGCTAGCAATCCGTGCACTATGAGATATTTTAGTTAAAAGGGTGCTGTTCCTGCAAACCATGCTTTCTCACTTGCAGAATGAAGTGTAATCTGTTTTCCTCCCACTTTTTCCAAGTTGTCCTGTATAGGATTGCAGACTATGTTTCAAAGCTGTGAATTTTAGGAAGCTGAGCACTGTCTCAGATGTGCTCATTTAAATAAAGCAACACACATACCCATCTCACGAGAAAGAAACAAGAATTAGCAAGTACATTCACATATCTGGATTATAGCAAAAGCTGTCTGTGTAAGTAAACTTCTTTTAAATTAATTGAGATTTTGATTTGTTTCTGGAACTTTCAAATTTTCAGCAATGAATTTAATTCCCTTTCCTCTGGCTAGAATTCTACATTTTCTCTCACTTTGTTCAGACTGATTTGACTGCATAATTTTAGATCAAAATGGAAAGACTTTCATATAAAAAGCTAGAAAACTCGAGTTAAGATTTGCAGCCTGGACTACATAGTCAATATGCATTTGACTTTAAGCATATGTTAGTGCCAATATCTTCAATCTTGGATCTGGGCTGAAGTGAGCGAATCTGTCTTGTCTTACATTTGGAAGGAGTAATTTTAAAGAAATTCTTAACTGCTGTTCATTGTTCACTTAAATGTAAATCTGGGTGGATATGTGCATACAATACAACAGTAGACAGTTCAGAAGATCACCCTGATGGAAACATTAGAGAGAACACTTACTTGTTAACAATAATGAAGGAAATAAAGAGCTATATGGATACGGTTTTTTATCTGTATACCTCCTAGTATATTGAACCTGGTCAAATGCCTGCTCCTGCACTTTAAAATTACTTGGGTGTTCCTACCCTGTTATCAGTAACAATTTGATCCAGAAGTAAAAAAGGCCAGAAATGAAGGATCCTACACAGCAAGTGTTTGTATGTGCATATGGATCAAAAATCTCTAGAATTCATATTTAGAGCTGATCCATTGAGGGAGAGGTGTCACTGGTGCATAGCTAATTTTTTAAGCGTGTGTGCACTTAACAGTATTAAAAGGTGAAGTTAATCTACTGCTTTAAATGAACTGCAATTGTAAGAAATGGTAGAAGTATTATGTGTGGCTATTTTTTTTTCCCCAATAGTTGCTCAATGTCTCATATCTATTTTCTTTCTTTTTTTTTTCAGGATTAAAATGTTAAAGCTACTCTGAACACACATTCATCATTTTGTCAGGCTTGACCGATGAATTTTATAAAAACTCAAGAATATTTTGAAAGGCCTCTGTTCAAATTTCAGTCAAGAGGTGCATCGTAATAGAAAATGTGGCACATCATTGCTACCTGCAACTAACTTTTCAGTCTTTCATTATATGGTGAAAATCTGCTAGTGGAGGAGGAGACGATTTCTTTTGTTTAGAACATTTTCACAGGTGGAAAAGACTTGGCATCCCCTTGTAATATGAAGCTCTTCAAGAAAATCTCGTGGTTTCTACTGCTGCCTGTTGTATTCAGAGTAGTCTCCTCCTCCTTTATTAGTGTCAACCTTGGTGTGAAAGTGATGAAGGGACAGTCTGTCTTCCTGTCAGAAGATGACCTCAAGTTTTCCATCCCCAGAGAGAAGGATGTCTGCAAAGTAGAAGTTGTGATTAATGAGCCAATAACACAGAGGGTTGGGAAGCTAACTCCGCAGGTATTTAGGCTCTGTTGTGCTGCTCTGGATGACCACTTGTGCACGGGTGTGGGAGAAACTAGGAAGACCTGCTTTACTGAATTTTTTTTGGGGTAGTAACTAAAAGACATGAAACTGAATGGCCTGTGAGATTCAGTCTTTTGCTAAAAGTATCCAGCTGACAGAGAACTGCATCCCTGAAATCGAAGAACTGAGCTCAGTAACATGAGTGAATAAAAGGGAGTTCAGTCAGGCTCCTTTCACAAGCGCAAGTGTATTTCAAAACTTCTGGTTAGGAGATATCCTCAAGTCTCTCGGTTGCTTGTTCTTGTACCATGAGGGGTAACCAGTGCCCCTCGGGTAGTGCACAGCCTGCTACAGCATTTTGCATTTTAGTCACGCAGTCGCTACTTAGGGAGCAATTACGAAAAAAATGATCACATACAATAAGCACATTGTGTACACAGTTGTTTGCTCTCCTCTGCAACAGCTAAATTGCTAGCAGATGGCAAATACATTAAAAAATGTTTTCTGTTAAAATTTCGATCTTGTAGGAATAATGAAATATATTTCACATGTTCTGCTACTCATTTGTCTCACAAATCGACTACCTGAGTCATAGCAGGAAGGAGTTGGAAGTAATTGACATGAAGTTGTAATGGTAGAAATAGAAGATCAATGGTTTTAAAGTAAACCATAGCAAAACAGTTTTTGTCTACTTTTGAGAAGCTTTATGAATTGCACCATGCAGCACAGGCTTCTATATATTTATATGGGTATATTGTTTTAAAGATCCTTTACTGAGGTTTCTGGATTTCTCTATGAAGACAGATGCAAGAGCACCAGTCTCAGTAGATTTGTCAGAGTTTCTGACTTGGTCATTAATAATATTTTTGTGGACAACTGATAAGTACTTCAGCTGAACTAACCCTTGGAAAGAGCAGAGGCATGCCAGGGGAAACAGGAGGAGATGAGCAAGGCAACCTGTGATCAAGAAGTGCAGTGTCTCCACTGAGACTTCCCTAGTGGTTGCTTTCTGTCTACAGGTTTTGAATCTAGTCTCCCTCATTCACTTCCCCAGTCTAGTTTGGCCCATGAGGAGAAAAAGAAAGGCTTACATGTCTCATTGCCGGCAAACCTCTTCTGTAGGCAAGCTGGCTAGCTAAGGGAGTGACTCCACTTTCAAATCCTGCCTCAGCCTCTATGTGCAATAGGACGCAGATATTTGGAAAAGTTACCCTGAGAGTGCCAGAGACACACCACCATGTCAGATCTCCAAGTCACACTGCCAAGGAGATAGGCAGTCTGGTCATCTCAAGTCATATTTCCTTGCTGGGAAAGAATAAGATGGCATTTGTAGGATGAGGTCTTCTGTTTTAAATGACCAAATCCTGAGCCAGACACTGAGAAGTGCTACCTGAGCTTTCACCATTCCTGAAAAAAGGTGCTAGATTCTGACTCTCCTAGTGACAACATGTTTTTTTTACCAGGAAATTCTGCAGCCAGAAAATGGCTCTGGTCTGATCCATTTTACTGCCATTAAAATGAGTAATGTCCTAGGAATGTATGACAATTTAATTATAAATTGCAATTGAAAAGCAGTTGAAGTAGAAAAAGCCCAAAGCTCCAGAGTAATTAGGAAAAGATTTAGATCTCCTTTGTCTCACCCAGTGCATTTATAGACAATTAGAGTTGCCTGTTCATATAAAAGGAAAACGTATTAGGAAACATAAAACAGATGTTTCTTTTTGCAAAGCAGATTGCATCTTATACATATATAAAATGGCTCTCTGTTAGTGGTAACAGACCTTTGTGGAAAGGTTCTTAATTTTCCACACCCTTTGTTATCAATTAAAAGCTAGGACAAATGATGTCTTACATAGAAATAAATTAATTCCTTGCTAAGATAAACCATCTCCTCTACTCTAGGCAGTGCCCTCTAGTATGAAAAGGGATGCGTCCTCTGAGCAGTATCTCATTGTCAGGTACGCACCAGGCCCACATATCACTACAGTCCCTATTGACCTTGAGGACTGCAGTGATTTACATCAGTAAAGCATCTGATTTTCAGTGTACAACATAAAACTACTGGAAGGTGTAATATGAGTGGCTCTTGTATACAATATATTTTTTTTCTTTTTGGTAAAACACCATCTAACTATTTTTTGTTTTTTATAGTATATCACTTAGGACTATGTAATTAATTAATTATCTCCCTTATGTTAGCTTGTACTAAGAAAGAAAAGACATTAACTAAGACATATTTGTTGCTTGTTAAATACCGAAACATAACAAAACACATATTTCTGTGACATTTGAAAACAATACACAATAGAACAGCCATAACATAATCAAAACCTTCATCATATGAAAGCAATTTCGGTCTTTCACAAACTGTTCCTGTCCTTCCTTTCTAAGCAGTTTCCACAAATAAAATCGATCATACTTTCCCTAACACCATATCTTATGGATTATTTCAAGCTTATTGTAGCCAGCAGGAAAAATAGTAAATCCATGTATATGTATCTGATAATCAACTAACTCACTATTAAAAAAAAAAAAAAAAAAAAAAATCCTATGTCCCAGAATACAAATCCCTGCTCCAAAGAATGTGTATGTCAGAAATCTTAAAACAATCTTTTTTTCCATTTGAGGCAGCCATTTTCCCTCATTGCTTTACTTTTGCAAGTCAACAAGCCATTAAACAAAACAATCGTCCAGAAACAAATGTCTTTCTTGGGTGGTTAAACTGAGGCCAGCTGTCTTTGTGGATTTGATTTGTACTAAGTATGCCATAAGAATTAGTCTCTTTTAAATTAGCTGGTGGACACAATATAGAAATTCTGCTTGGTTTTGTGCTATGGAATTACACTGGGCTTGGGGCTGGGTGTTGGTGTGCTCTGTTAAAGGCTACAGGTACAAAGTCAGTGTTCCAAAACCATATAACAAATCTGAGTTAACGAAGTTTCCAACAGAGAAGTTTCACAGGATCGTAATTTTGTAGTCCAGTGGTAGTGGCCATAAAGCAGGATTTACTATGTAATCAAACTATGGCCATAAGCTACTTTAAAAGCTAATAAAGATAACATTGTACTGCAGAAACTGCTGGCTTTTCAGGTCCAGTGCGGTTCTCCCACTGAACACAACTGTGTCCATAAGGCTGCAGGGGTAGAGAAGTGTGCACTCAAGCTATTTGTTCTGCTGAAGGGAGGATTTGGCAGCCTGAAATGATCACACCTATATGCCTGTTCCCTTGTGGAGTTCCAGAAGCCCCGCATTTAAGTGGTTGCTCCACCTCCCACTGGAAGATCACGGAACAAATTAATACCTATTCATAGAAATAAACTACAAGTCGGTATGATGCATTCCTGACAGCCAGAGAGAAGTGGAACAGAAGCTGTGAAGTCAATCACCTTAACAGTATTGCACTTGTCTATTTTTTCTCCTTCATAGGTTTTTGATTGTCACTTCCTTCCTAATGAAGTCAAATATACCCACAATGGTTGCCCAATTTTAGATGAAGACATGGTCATGCTTAGGCTGTACAGGTAAGCAGCGGCAGAGCATCACACTCCATTGTTACCAGGAGAACTGCTGCCCTCGGGAAGAGCAAGCAATCCATTCTCCATGGTAAAAGCATGTTCTGCCATACCTATCATAGCTACTTAGATCCAGCAGCAGCATCATTAATCATCAGGTGACCATTTGTTTATGGAAGCATTTTTCACAATGTATTTTACGTGTTCTCATATAATGTGGTTTTAGTTTTAGTGAATATGTGTTTCTGGTTTATTAGAGAAAAACAGGGGTTTTTTATTATTGAAAGTGACAACAGTATGTTTGGAGCACTGTATATTCTGTGCTGTCCTGCTGATAGGGACACATACCCTTGCACGTACATGGCGAGTAACCTCTTCCTTTGCACAAACACCCTTTTCAAAAGTAGGAGGAGGTGGGCAGCACTGTCTGGCATCTCACGGTCTCTGGCAATCTAGGTTTTGAGGGCACACGAGAACAAGGGGTTCAAGTTATGCGATTCAGAAAGCGAGGCCAATGCTAAACTCACAGAGAGACTGAAGGTGGTATGAAGCATGATTGATTTCCTTCTGTCATCTACAGGTTTACAGAAACGGAAACATTTGTAGAAACGTTCACCCTTCATGTGCAGTTACTTGAGCCAGACTGTAACATCATCAAAATGCGCTCTCATGCCCTGGAGGTCCCTGAGTATTACGGTCTTTCCAGAGTCATTGACAAGAATGTCCTCACTTTCGACTATGATAGGAAGATAAATCTGGATTGCACAATTTCCATAGCTTCTTCGGAAACTCACCTACCTGCTCACGGCCAGCTCATTGTTGGGAAAGTTCAGCAAGAGCGGCTTCATGGAGATCAACTACAGAGCTTCTTCCCTGGCAGTGGTACAATGTGCTTTAGTTGTTTGTATTAGCAAGTTACCCAGATACCCAGCAGATTAAGTCTGCTACAGTGGTTTGCTTCAGATATGCAGGGTAAGAATGGGTTATATAAAGTTTAATGAACAGCTTGAGCTATCGTGGAAGCTGAAAGGGACACGAATTGCATGGGGCACAATGCAAATCACAAATATAGGTTAGTAATCCCCTGGTTGGAGTCTGGTTTTGGTTCCTAGACATGTGGATCAATGTGTTGGCTTTGGGAGTGCCAAGACTCAGCAAACAAGACAAGGAGCTGAAGACAGCCCTTACCCAAGAGACACAGGGAGGCTGGATTTGAAAGATGTCAGCTGAAAGCAAAATCCTGAAAGAAAAGTTAAGTTAGGAAAGGAGTGCTGATTCTCATCACACTGGCTTTTTAACAGGATTAGTATGGACAGGCTTCCCATGGTAACTGATTCACTGTTGCTTCTACTGGGTTACAGACCACAGCCTGGGCCAGGAGTGTAGAAACGGGAGTTGCATACTGGGACTGGGAGTTGTTCACAACGCAAAAGTGAGTTGTGAAGAATTTATGAGGATGGGCATTCGATATCAGCATCTTGATCCTCCCTCACCAGACATTGATTATGTTCCTGTGAGGCTGGATCTCACAGACAGCAGAAGCAAAACTCTGCACAAGGTAGGCTTTTACACAACCTTAAAATGTCTAATTGTCTTCCTGGTTTTCAAAAAACTTAAATTCACTGTTCATTTTCACATTTGAAGAGAGATAGCTAGCCTGAAACTTTGTTCAGTTCTTACAACGTTGCCAGCTGGGCAAATGTAATGTATTCTCTCCATGCCTCTATGCTTAGACTATTATGGCTGGTTGTTCACTAGCAGGCCTAAGTAGTTCAGCTTGAGAACAAAATTAAATCTGTTGTAATTCACCTCTTTTAAAGACCATGAGCTGGACTGACTTTAATGTATACAGTAATTAATAAGTTAAGAGCTGTGTAAACATATTCATTTCATAATTAATGACTTGTTCATGTTTCTGCTGGATAAAGTTATTCATTAAACTAATCATCAGTTAAGCAAGTAATTTCAGCCCAAAATTAAGGACACAAATAAGAAGAGTGAACCTGGAAAACCTGTTCATGAGGCCTAAATACTTACTTTAGGCATGTTGTCATTAAAATATTTCAATTTTTGTTTTCAAAATAATTATTGATTTAACATGTGCCCCAGTTAGCTATATGAAGGTGATGGACATTGAATTTATTCTGTTTGCTTCACTTTATCCTTTCAGCTGTCTCATTTTTTCCTGTTGTAGACTGAGTATGCATGGCTCCCTGTTCAGATTAAAGGTGCTATTCCCAATCAAATACCCAAAGCTACCCCAAAGGCAAAGTTCATCCTGGAAGTAGATCAATTTATTTTAACACCCATTACAACTACAACCATTGATGCTGAAGACAATGAAACTCCAAAGCCCCTGCTTGTATTCAACATTACCAAACCACCACCACGGGGTTTTATCACTCATCTATCTGACCACACAAAAGCTGTTGGCTCCTTCACATGGAAAGATCTCAGTGACATGCTCATTGCGTATCAGCCTCCAAATAACAGCCACACAGAGAGGAGGAATTATGAGGTAACAGTGTAATGTATTTGCTGCTTTTCCTTGCCTTACAGTTCAGTAAGCTGTAAATAAATGCATTCCCTCATATGGATATTTTTTGGAAAAATACTTGTAGTGAAGGAGCAGAGGTAAAATATTTTACCACTTTCTCCTATGGCTCATGAACTTAACTGTATAACACAAATCAGAAATTTGTTGCTCACAGGATTTTGGGGTCTTCTTTATTTTTATTTTATTTTTTTTAGTTATGGAAATAAGGGAATAACGCCACTTGTAGAACTAGCCAAGATGATTTGGAAGTATCAGTAGTACCTTTTCCACATAGGTTTTATCTCTATGTGACAGTACTGAATCGTTTGGCCTGTGGTCAGGTGACATATTTAAAGTCATGAAAGATAGACCAGCTGAATGTCAGAATTGCCGTTTGATCTCACACTCTACTACTGTGGGAATGGTGGTATAGAATTAACAAAAAGGGACTCCCAACAATTCCTGCTGAGAGGAGTAAAAGCATGTCTCTAACATAGAAAACATGAAGCAGACTGGTATCTGCAGGGTCTGGAGCAAGTGAGTAAACAAACAGTGCCATTCTATGAAACCAAAGCCACAGGAATACGTTTCTCTTTTATGGGAGTGAATGGAGGACCACTTCTATCTTTTCCATGTTGGTTGATAGAAATGTTTCTCCCTCCAGATCTGCCAGAGAGTGCTGGTGGTGAAAGTCTCCTACTCTGAGTACGGGATTTCTTTAATTTTTCAATAACCAATACTGCTAGATGTTTTGTGCAATACAGTAGTGTGCCAGCACTCTGGGAAATAAATAGCCTGAAAAAGGAGATATAAAAGAAAGAGAAGATAATTAAAGGAGTGTATATATATATATATATATATATACAGATAGTTACAAAATAAATAAATAAAATAAATATACTGATAGTTACAAAAGAACTATCTGATAAGATAGCTAAGTAACAATCCAAACAAAACAAAATGATTGATACTAAACTAATGAAACTGAAGAGATACAAAATTAGAGCGAGGTAAGCTGGACAAAGTGTGGACTGGAAAGAAGAGGAAGAGTAACAGTAACTTTAGCACCTAGTGCTAGCAATGTTTACCTTTTTTTAACCTTGTCTGTCATAGGAACCGCTTTTCTTTCTCTTTAGTATGAAGATCAGTCATCTGACCAAACCATCTGCTCCTTAAGTGCCTCTTCTCTGTTCTGCTTTCAGCATTGTTTGATCAAATGTCCAAGAATTTGACAAATCAAGACTTTGACAATTCAATAACTTGAACTTTTTAAATTATTGTTTTTCTCTGCAAATCTGTATCTTTTCTTTTGTATTTTTTGTCCTACATATGTTAAAAGAGTGGGGAAGCGCCCCAGGTTTAATTGTTGAGTTAATAGTACACGAAACAACAGTGAAAATGCTTAACATTTCCATTAATTTCCACACATTGCAAACTAACTTTCCCAGCATTTACTGTGAAGAACACAGAAGACAGATACTTAATTTAGTGCAGAACCCCAAAGGCTGTTTTTAGAAGCTAAATCAAGTTTCATTCATTAGCATATTATTAGAAGACTTGAAGATCTCTCAAGTAAGAACACTCTATGTGTGCTTTGAGGTGCAGCTGATTCCCGGGCTGTTTTTTCCCCAATAAATAGTTTGTTTTCACAACAGGTGGAGTTTGAAGTTCATGACTTCTACTTTGAAAGGAGTTTACCTATTACTGTGAAGCTTTCTATCAGAACAACAGATACAAATGCTCCTCGGGTTTCATGGAACACAGGTGAGATCTCTGCCCCAATTTGTTTTTCTACAGAATTTATAACACTTTGACCCATGCATTTGCCAAAGATCTAACATTCAGATTTACACCTAAAGTTTAAATATCATTATATTGAGGGACTGTAAATCTGTTTTTTCCATTTATACATTTTGGGTGGAACATGTTACAACTATTTCAAAAAATCTTATGTTCCAACTGGAATGAAAAATAAAGAAAAAAATGAGTTACAGGAAAGTCAGGGTTTCTATGTATAACATTTTCTTCAAGAATGAACAGGACATAAAAGAGTATAAATAGTAAGGCAAGCATATGATGGTGTAGAAGTAGCGGGGTAGTGTGTGAGAAAGAACAACCTTGTTGGTACAGTTTAAAATGGAAGTCTGCAAGAATAAAGAAATAGGAAAAGAGGATATGATACACCATCAGCCATCTGAAGCCTGGAAACCTTACACAGTTATGGCTAATTCAAACAGATTCGTAATGCCTGCACTGGAAAGAGGACAGGCTCTCCCATCTGGAGTGAAATGTACTTAATGTATTTAATCATCAAAAGGCAAAAGTGTAAGATCAAACAAGTCTGGAAGTTAACACCACCGAAAGAGCAAGCTCCTCACATTAGAAAAGGAAGTAACTGAGGAGGAGAGGCCCCGTGTCTCCCAAAGAAGCCCTACCTGAAGTGACGGTCTGAGTAAAAATAGCACTGTTGTTTGTCATGAAGATTAATATATATGTTTAAATACAGACCCATTAATGAAGCTGGGTGCCCAGTGTCAGACACTGTGAAACTGCAAACGCAGTGCTCCAGATTGTGCAAATGTCCAGAGATGTGCCTAGCTATATGATAATTTGGAACCAGAATAAGTTCTTTCTCTGAAAAAAGTTCTTTAAAGACATTTGACTAAGGCAAGTATGCCAGAATAAAGCTGATACCAAGCTTTCAATCTGGCCATGAAATGTCTGTCACAAGTATGTAAGTAGAAGGAATTAAACGTGGCTTTTTTTTCCTGACTGCAAAAACCTTTAGAAAGGTTAGATGCTGACAGTCTTGAATGTTGCAGACACTTCGGTGAAATAACACTCTGCTCTGTGCAGGCCTCAGCCTCCTGGAAGGGCAATCTCGACCGATCACATGGCAACACTTCCAGATTGTAGACAATGATAACATCCAAAATGTTCGCTTGGTTACCGTTGATGGCTTACAGCATGGGCAGCTCATGGTGAGAGGTAAATAATTTCCACTTGAAGGCTTGGAAACATGTTATTTAGTGACAAATGGCTATGATAACCTGACAGTCCCCGAGACGCTGACAGAGTCTTTTGCACGTCACTTTCCGCTGAGGGCTGCCAGCATAAGAGACAGATTTACGAGGGAATGAAGGTGTGGAAGGGATTACCTGGATGCACAGTAAGAAATCAAAAAATTCACAAGGTCATAAAGCAAGGCAGTCACATAGCTTAGACAGTTTTGCAAATAGTGTATATATGCTGTCCACAGCCTTAAATGGGAGGTACTTATAAGTCTGGCAAATTGCCTAAACACCACTTGCATTTGAAAATGAAATTTCTTCACTGGAAGTGAATTCAACCCACGTGAGCTAATGCTGTTAGTAATGGTGTGAAGGCCTGAAGCTGCCCTTTCTCACCAAAGCTATAAATAAGAATAGGTAACTCCCAGAGAGACAGTGCTACAATGACACTGAAAAAAAAAAAAAGAGATGCCAGCAGTATATTGCTAAGTGTTACTCAAAGGCAGTAAGAAACCTCTGAGCATGAGCACGAATCTTCTGCAGGTTTCTGCTGCAGTGGGAGGAGGGCTTGCCAGTGAGATCTACTCCCTCTACCGACTGGCTTCCCCTGCTACCACCATGCCAGACATGGGGAGAACTGGAGTTTTGAAAAGTTCAGTATTTAAAGATTTACTTTCTTAATGTACATTTATATCCCAAAGATGAAATTTTAAAGACATTAGATTTGCTTTCATTAAAGCAGGCATGACCTATTTGAAATGCAGTCACTTCATTTTCACTTCCATGTTTTTACTTGAATATGCTCAGGAACGCCAAGTGATTTTGATTTATTGGCAAATACAGACAACATTTGGATATGGTTGTTATTTACTGGCAGCTTAAAGGTTTATTTAAAAAAGTGGCAATTAGCTTAGACTTCAAATTTGTTAGCCTTCTGCATTGTCAATATTATTGCACTAGTTTTGCTTCACAGTCTCATGAGTCAGCACAATGCTGGTCTCTTTGGGAAAATGGTTGGGAATAATAGTCACTCTGTTGCTGGCAGGGTGAAAAGATGCTGCCCCTATCAGTGCTGGATTTTTTGATAGTTAATTGTGCTCATATGAAATGCATAGCCAAAAAATATAAAGCAAGTATTTAAAGAAAAAGGGAAGGGTTTGCATTGGAAGAGGAAAGATTTACATTAGACACGAGGAAGAAATTCTCCATGCTGAGGGTGGTGAGGCACTGGCACAGGGTGCCCAGGGAAGCTGTGGCTGCCCCCTCCCTGGAGGTGTTACACATCATGGAGGGCAACAAAATATTTTCCTTGCAGGCACTGGGGATATCACGCCTTCCAGCACCAGCTTGCAGTTTTTGAAACCTTTAAAATGCCTGAATATTTTTATGTATACATAGTATATCTAATGAGGCAAAGATGCAAAGTTGTCTTATTATAGACAGTAACTTCAATATGCAGAAAAGACCACAAATATTTTTACTTGCAATGAAATGCTGACCTGTAGTTATAAAACATATTCTCTTTGATGCTTAAAATATATGTAAAATATTCTCACAAAAAGTGGCTGCCGTCGGCGTGGACAGGCACACCCTCTGCTGGGTTAAAAACTGGCTGGCTGGCCGGGCCCAAAGAGTAGTGGGGAATGGAGTTAAATCCAGTCACGAGTGGTGTTCCCCAGGGCTTAGTGCTGGTTTGAGTCCTTCGAGATGAAGGCATTGAGTGCACCCTCAGCAAGTTTGCAGATGACACCAAGCTGGGTGCAAGTGTGGATCTGCTTGAAGGAAGGGAGGCTCTGCAGAGGGATCTGGACAGGCTGGATCGATGGGCTGAGACCAACGGGATGAGGCTCGACAAGGCCAAGTGCTCAATCCTGCACTTGGGACACAATAACCCCATGCAGCGTTACAGACCTCAGGAGGAGTGGCTGGAGAGCTGCCTGGCAGAGAAGGACCTGGGGGTGCTGGTTGACAGCGGCTGAACATGAGCCAGCAGTGGCCCAGGTGGCCAAGAGGGCCAATGGCATCTTGGCCTGTGTCAGACACAGTGTGGCCAGCAGGAGCAGGGAGGTGATTGTGCCCCTGTGCTCGGCACTGGTGAGGCCGCACCTCGAGTGCTGGGTTCAGTTTTGGGTCCCTCACTACAAGAAGGACATTGAGGGGCTGGAGTGTGTGCAGAGAAGGGCAACGAGGCTGGTGAGGCGGCTGGAGAATAAGCCTTATGAGGAGAGACTGAGGGAACTGGGGTTGTTTAGCTTGGAGAAGAGGAGGCTGAGGGGAGACCTCATCACTGCCTACAACTGCCTGAAAGGAGGTCGTGATGGAGTGGATGTTGGTGTCTTCTCACAAGTGACAAGCGATAGGACAAGAGGAAACGGCCACAAGTTGTGCCGGGGAGGTTTAGACTGGACATTAGGAAAAATTTCTTCACTGAAAAGGTCGTCAGGCACTGGCACAGCTGCCCAGGGAGGTGGTGGAGTCACCATCCCTGGAGGTGTTTAAAAGATGGATAGATAAATTTCTTAAGGACATGGTTATTAAGGGGACAGGTTACAGTTAGACTTGGTGATCTGAGAGGTTTTTTCCAACCAGATGATTCTATTCTATTCTATTTGATTCGATTTGATTTGATTCGATTCGATTCAATTCCAACTTCTACAAACTTATTTCCAGCACATGAATTTACATTTGATTTTTCTAGTTAGAAATACATGCTCCTTCTCTCTCCCTTAACAACATTCAAACAGGTGGCAGGGTTCTCCTCTGGGATGAACTACATGTTTCTGATGTGTTTTCTTCCACTGTTTTGATAGGAGGGAAAGGATTCATGTTCACAGTCTCTGACATTCAGGCTGGAGTTGTTCACTACCATCACGATGACAGTGATTCTACTAAGGACTTTGTGGTATTTAGGATTTTTGATGGCTCCCACAGTATTCGTCATAAGTTTCCAATCAATATCCTCCCTAAAGACGATAGCCCTCCATTTCTTATCAGCAACGTGGCCGTTGAAGTTCATGAGGGACAGATGGTCTTGATTCAGGGCTCCATGCTTCATGCTTCTGACATGGATTCCAGTGATGATTACATACTATTCAATATTACCAAGCCACCCCAGGCTGGAGAAATCATGAAGAAACCAGGACCAAACTTGATAGGTAATGAAACGTATCAACAATAACATGCTTTTCTGTGACCCCTCCTTTTTAAACTACATTAAATATTGTAATTAGCCAACGTCTTTTGACTCAGGACAATTCATGGTAAATTTGGACTTCTTTCAATGAAGTGTAAATCCCCATCATTGACAAATACTGGTCTCTGCACCAGGATAACTATACCTGTGAATACAATTTATCCCATGATTCTTCCATTCTGCATCTATTTCCCAGCTGGACTTCTCCAGAAAAGTTTGGCTAATCAGGAATTATTTTATCTGCATGGACCCCATACAAATTCAAAGCTATTAGATCACAGAAATGATACTAAAAGGAAAAGGAAGCTCTCTTTACATTTAACTGAAGTAATAAATTCCTCTGCTAGACTGCAGAGGCTTATTAGTCCTGCAAATTCTCTTTTGTCCTCTGAAAAGGGCTTTAGATTTCTTTGATATGTTGCTTTATTTTTTTGAATGATATTTACCTGACATAGAAAAGAAGGTGATGGTCTTCAGGAATGTGGAAGACAGTGAGATAACATTTCAAAGGACTTGCTCTAATCCATGGGGAAAGACGGCATTGTGCGTCACTTGTTGTACAGCTAGTGGATAATTTTTATGAATTATTAAAACATGCACTGTTCAATAGAGGACGTGTTCTTCAATTCAACAGGATATTCTATTAACAGTTTTCTTCAGAGGGATCTCTTTAATGGAATAATTTATTATCATCATTGGGGAGGAGAAGTATTTGAAGATTCCCTTGAGTTTGTGCTTTGGGATAGCCACGATCCTCCCAATCTCTCAGAGCCACAGGTATGAAACTGCAGCATCTTTGGCAGAGTGTTGCGTTTTTCCTTCAAATGGCTGATAATTTGATACATTCTGATAGACTTTCAAATCAAGCTGGTATAGATCTTCTCAGTTTACCATCACCACAGTCATCATCACAAATAATATTCTTCAGAGATAGTTCTAGTTCTTGCTTTCTGTGGAGTAATTCTCTCTGCGTGATCACAGAGAGAAATCCACTGCAAAGACTTTCCTACACTGTAAAATAAAATGTTGAAAACAAATTAGATTTGGGAATGCAAACAGTTCTTCTGATGTCAACTGGGAGTAGACTATTTGTTTCACTTAAGACTCTTTGCTTTTAATTCAAAGGGAAACTGCTAAGATTCACAGGCTTGGCCTTTAACTGTTTGTTGTATATCTCCTTTAAATGCATGCCAGCTACATCCTATACCTCATATTCCAATGATCCACTTACTTCTGTGTGTGCATATTTGTGAACAGCTGCCTAGACACACTCTTACTTTAAGGAACGGCTGCTGATTTTACTGTATTCCTGATTTCAGGTGATGATAGTGCACATTATTCCTGTGGACGATCAGCTACCCAGAGAAGCTCCAGGAGTTACTCGTCACCTGGTTGTTAAGGAGACTGATATTGCTCATCTAACTAAGAAACATCTCCACTTTATAGATGTGGAAGATCAAGATAGGGAACTCACATACAACATAACAACTCCCCCCTTTTTCTCTTGCACGCATGGGTAGGTGTGACCTGCCATTCCTGCCAGGTGGGATAGGGCAGTAACACATGTAAGAGGAGCAGCCTCAGTAGCAGTAGCATATTTACGTCTCAGTTTCTTTATTTGTTGCTTAAACTGCAGGTGACAGTAGCTGGGTACAGCTCTCCTGTCGTTAATTAAGGATAAGCTAGAGCTGAAAGCAACAGACTAACACACAAAGTAATTAAAACAAAAAAACCCAAAACAAAATGAAACAAAGCAAGAAATAAGAAGGAGCACTTGAATCTTTTCTTTCCTTTATTTGGACTTCTATTTTACACTGGCCTGTGGGATTCTGTACAGCCTTGAGCACATCACAGCACCTCTTGTAACTGGAGTGGGGCTGACCCGGGCCTGCCCCACAATGAGAGGACGAGGTGTTACAGCTTTTCCTAGGATGAGTATTGATACCATGGCACTGTGAAGGACTCCTGGTCCTGAACCAAGATCCTCTGGAGAAGAATGCGGGCAGAACACATTATGGGGGCAACAGGGGTATGGGACAAGCAGCAGTTTATGTGTCACTGGTGCTGTTTCACCTTTGGTAAATTTATTGGCTGCCAAAAGCATTGGCAACAATTTGCTAAATAGAAAAGTCTAAAGTGCAGCCATTGTACAGTTTAAGCTGAAGATCAATACTTCCAATTTTGAACTCAAACAACAGAAGATTAGTATGCAGCTGGGGGAAAAGGTTGTTCAGGGCTGTTCCCCTATTCAGTCTGATAGCCACATGGTTATCCAGTTTGCTGGTTACTGCTGTTGCAAAGCTGGATTGCTGCAAACTGATTAATTTCAGAAGTTTATAAAATGCATGAAAACTAGAAATAATTAATTTTTCTACATAAAGATAAATGCAGATCTGTAAATAATGAGAACGTGATGGACTAGATTTGCAGTTGGTATAAATGGTATCTGAGGTGTATAAACACTTGTAGCAAACCCAGGGCTCACTTATAAAGTATGTAGTGATTTTTCACAACCATCCTGAAAAATAATTCTTGTGGTCAGTTTTCTGTGACAATGTTTAAATGGATAACAAAGACAGAAGAAAGAAAAATGTTTTCCCTTTCAATGCAGTTGGGAATGAGAATTTAATTTTAAATACAAGATTGAGTTATATGACTGTTCTTTTTCCTATTTTTCAATATTGTTAACAGGATGTGACATACTTCTTTTTGTACAGCCACTCAGACGCCGGGAAACTGTTTATGGTGGACACCATCCCCAAGCTGGCCAAGGATCCTGCTGCTCTTGCTCTGCAGTCCTTCACTCAGGTTTATTATGTTACCTGATGCCTGATATTATGTTACCTATGATACCTGACACAGTTGTAAACAATTTTTAAAAGTTACAAACACACAGCTTCTTTTTGACAGGAAAACAAGAGGTGAAAACTAAGGTGCAATATTATCACAAGATCTGCTTAAGAAACTCAAAATTTTGCTAATTCAGTTTCAGCTTTTAAGACAAAATTCCATCATGTTTCAGTTCTGCAATATGTAAACACAACTCTCCTGAAACCAGCAGGGGCTGCAGCTGCCTAGGGTTGGCTAAACATGGCTCCAGTATGATGTTAAGAGAAAGGAAAAAATACACAAAATGTGAAAACTAGGCGTTGACAGTTTCCTGCTTCTTCTCAGTGCCTCCACTAATTGGTATGATACAGACTGGAACGGGCATTATTCAGGACTTTGTTGTTCAGTTTTCATGCTTCTGTAGTTTGACAGATGTCTTACAAGTATTGATAAATTACCCTATTTTATATCCTGCTGTATGGTTAAGGTTGCACTGTTGCGATTATCACAGTACCGTAATGAGAACTCTGAGCTTCCAAATCCTCAATCACGTACCTAATATTGGTGCTTGAAGGCAAGATTTTGGTGATTAGTTTAGCCTCTTTCACTGGCCTGCCCTCACCTGGGGGCAGGCAGAGTATGCAGTTTAGTAGTAGTGGTGAAGGAAGGTAAATTCAGCTACTATGTTTTGATGAATCATTTATTTTAATATCACAGAAAAAGCCCTGGGACTAGCATTCTTAAAGGGATACCTCAAGAAGGTAAGGCCATTGCTTCCATTAAACCATGTCATATTTTTTGCTGCTGTTTTGAATGCTTGAATCTCTTCTCACCTGATTTGTAGGTAAAGATGCCTTTAATCAAGGTATTGCTAGTAGCTGAAGGTAACGTACAAAGTTACTAGAATTAATTTTGACAATTCAGATAACATCTAATTAGGGAATGCAAAAGGTCCCTAAAGTCCTGGATCATGGCCACTCACATTACCTCTTCTTGCATGCACCCACCTTTTCTTTTTCCAGCATGCTGTCAACTATATGAAAGTCGCCTACATGCCGCCGCTGCAGGATGTCGGGCCTGAACCTCAGCAAGTCCAGTTTATTTTTTCTGTCAGCAGTCATCATGGTAGCACTTTGTATGGGATCTGCTTCAATATTACGATTCTTCCTGTGGATAATCAAGCCCCAGAGGTAGGGTGGTAGTGAAGGCAAGAAGGAAGGACTTAGAAATAGCTTTGAGTAGAAATAGAAATGCAGAGAGATGTACCGGTCTGACTGAAATAAAAAATAAATCTTCCGTGGGATCTTGCCTGTTGCCTTCACTAGGACTGAAATGGAAGGTGAAGTGTGGCGATTGTGCAAAGTGATTGAGCTAAATAAGCTGAGTGCTACCTTTAGCACTGGAATGGCTCTACAAAAATATGCATGTTACATCCTGGTCAGCAAAATGCATCTGTCCTCTTTGTGTTGCCTGTTGCCTATGGAGAGATCTGGACTGGGCTGCATTTATTATGGTATACTATTAGTAAATTCCTTAGGTACAGCCTTTGGCATTTTAGTTTTTAAGGTGTCACATGCTGTCATATTAGAGCGAACTGAAGTTGTCCTATTTAGTGTATGTTTGAAGGTGCAATAGAAAAAAGAGTTCAGCACTTCTCCTCCATGCAGGTTTTTACAAGCCATTTGAGAGTGGAAGAGGGTGGCCTCAGCCCTGTCACAGAAGGACACATTCTCATCTCTGATGTGGACACGAAATGGGACCATCTCATCCTCCTCCTGCAGAGACGGCCTCAGCATGGAGTGGTGGAGCTGGATGGCATTCCAATGAATGAAGGTGACAGACTTTCCTGTGGAGACCTGCGTAACCTGGCAGTCAGGTTAGAAAAGTGGCTGTCTTTTCCTCTTGCAGTGGCTGCGTCTCTCAGTGAAAGCCCTCGGTGAAGCGGTGTGAGGTGCAAAGGCTGCAGCTTGCCATGCTCATTATAGGATGGCTCTGGCAGAGCTGCTCCAGGCCAAGACTGCTGGGCCTTAGGACTACGATTGTCACTGGAAACTGAATTGCTGTGCAGCCAGGAAGCGGAAGCTAGTGATCATGTCTAATGCAGATGCATTTATAAAGCAGTCCCTCGTGCAGAATAGGAGGTAAAATTTGTATTCAGCCATGCAGATCCTCTGAAGAAGGCCAGCTGTTTTCTTTTAAGGAAGGTGTGTGTTTTACTAAACTTGGTTAGTTTACAAGAACACTTATTAATACTGATGAACCTAGAGATGAAAATGTTCATGCTGTATTTATGGCAAGAAAAAGACTTGACTTTGATGTAGAATTAGAGTTCTCTGGCTCTGTTTCTATCTGTTATCAAAGGAGGTATCTACTGCAGCGAGGACATATGTGTTTGGTAGACGCCTCACAAGCAGCCAGAACATACATGACAAAGCCTCAGTGATACCTTTTTCCCAGCTGATGTCTGTTTATCTTGGGAGTTTTCTTCTTGAAGGAGACCCCATAAATGCTCTGAAGACTCTCTGTACCAGAGTCAGCAGCCTTGGATGGACAGTCTTGCACAGCAACTGGCTTTTTATATTGGGAGGGATCCACATTGTCTGGCATGATCAGAAAGCACAGCTTCTTTGTCTGTGTGAAGTCTGTGTAGTTCTTTTTTTAATCACAGGTATCTGCATGATGGCTCTGAGACTCTCACGGATGATATTCTCTTTGCAGCCACAGATGGCATCCATTCTGTAGAGTTCATCCTGCAGGTCAAGGTCAGTGTGTTGCTTATTTCTCATAGCAATTGCCTATGTCAAAGAGTAAAAGGCTTGACTTCTGTAAGTCTTTGCATTCCCTTGGAAACTGAAAGATAAATGGACCTGTGGGCTTCCACTTTGACCCTAGCTTTCAGGTTTATATGGCAAATTTGACAGGAGATTTGGTTTGTTCTACCTGAAAGACAATTGTTGCTTGAGCTGGGTTCTTCTGTCTGGAATTATTCTCCCTCTGCTTAAGTATGGGGAGTGACTTTTCTTTCTCCATCTATAATTATTTAATTTGGTTTCATTTTATCTTTTAATTTTAAGAGTGACCCTAATTCAGCTGGTTTCATTTTGTTCATAGAGGGAACTCAATGTACTCTGACACCATACTGCTGATTTGGGCTGGAAAGTAGATTTGCACTGAAATAAGAATAAAAGATCTTCAATTATTTTTTTTGTTTAGGTGTTGCCTGTGAATGATGAGCTACCTATTATGCGAACAGGCCTTGCTCCTGTGCTGCATTGCTTGGAGGGTGAAGAAGTGGTCCTGTCTTCTGAGAACATTTATGCTACAGACGTGGACAGTGATGACATGAAACTGATGTTTACGCTGGCTTGCCAGCCCTACCATGGGGTGGTGAGGAAAGCTGGCATTGCTGTTCAACGTTTCTCCCAAGCCGATGTCATCTCTGGTTTAGTCACATATAAGCACACTAGTAAGTGAGTTAAGGACAGAATTAGACTGGAAGGTGGTCAGAAGGTTTCTGGCAGAAAATTTCTAACGTGCATCCATATACTCTTTGTAGAAGCTAAGCACGAACTGGTGAAAAGCCACGTTGTGACTAGGGAAAATAGTAAGCTGACTTTGAAAGAGGGTTGATGATACACAACTACTAAATGTTTTAATGTGTTCTCCAAATCTGTGATTGAACTAAAATCATAGAACCAGAGAATCACTGGGTTGGAAGAGACCTCTGAGATCACCGAGTCCGAAAGCATCATAATCCTAGAGGATCTCTTACACTATTGCTGATAAAGCATCTTGGGTTTCTTTTGGCAAAACTACTACTAAATTAGTTACAAAATAGAATGGTTTTATTTGTTTAATGACATTAAAAAAATAGAAAAAACTTCTTCCATAGTCATGTTAAGATAAAATAATGCAATACTGTAAATAAGGATGTTGAATTTTAATAGAAAACTGCTAAAAGCCTGAGATACTTTTTGCTTGCCTCTCCAATCTGGACAGATATCCACTTTTGGATGGTTTATAGTCTTTCTGCATCACAAGATAAATGATGTTTGGATTTTCTTCAAGGGAACTACAGTGCTAAAAAGATGTTACTATATGGATTTATCTTTAAAATACAAAAATAATTTTTTAATTACTCACAGAAATCAGGGGCCAGTTAACCCCCTTTCCTACCTAATTATGTCCTTTCATTAACATTAAAGGGGTTCTGTTTTCTACATCTCTGATGACAGATTTAGTATTTTTGTTTTCAAAGGCTCTGTTTTTCTGTGTAATTACGTCTGTAATTTTGTGCTACCATGGAGAATATATGAGATATTTTCAGGCTTGGCACTGCTTAAAATGAACATCTGGTATTTGAGAAGAGATGGAAATACTTGAATATGGGCACTCATAACGAAGTTTTCTTCAGATATCAGGAACATTATTTCAAGGTAGTGTTATGCAGAGGCAATGAAGGACAGAAGCTGGCCTTCAACAGTGCAGTGCCTATGTTTGCCATTCCCAAATTTCTACACATTAAATGTGCTGCTAGTAGATATTTCAAGAGAGAGTGGGAGTCGCTGTCTTTCCTTTACAGGCAATTTATTAGTAATATCTTGCAGCAATGCAAGGCAAAGGTCACCAGAAATGCTAAGAACTGAAATACACTCAGCCACAGTAGCAAGTTTCTTCTTGCAAGAAATAGCAGTTTCTAGTCCCATGCTGCGTGAGCCCAATTTTTGACTGTGTTTACATACAAGGCATCATATACAAGACAGTAACAAATCACAGCCCTCGTTACAATCCATTTTATAACAATAAGAGGCATATAGGAATACTTGCATTTCTTGATATGCAAAAATGTTTTCTTCTGGAAGACCATGGATATTAGCACTTGTCATATAAAAGAAAGATCTTTTCCTACATTCTTCAAGAATGAATGCAGGAAAAAAATATCTCTTTCTGCCTAGTGTGAATTTTGCACAAGACTTATTGTTCAAAGAACAGAATAATGAGAATCATTACTGATTTTATTACAATATGACACCATAACATTACAATAATGATGCTAGAAATATTATTAATACTAACTTAGTTGTATACTTGTCTCATTCTTTCACTCTAAAATAGAAGTTGGTTAAAATTAATTACAAACAACAAATCAAATCCCTAACTAAACAGCACCCCCACCAGCCAGAATTAAGAATTCTAGTAATTTTGCTGTCATTGTCTTCTGATTTTAAATATTGCAGACTGTCCTTGCAGGATACAAAGTTATTCTTAATGAAGTTCTGGTAAAACACTTCTTTTGAACTGTAACATTTTTTTCCAGGTGGAGAGATTGGCCTAGCTCCTTCCATTGAGATGTTAACCTTCATTGTCTCTGATGGTGAAGCTGGTCTAGATGTGAAAGGCTGCTGTCACGATGGACCTCCTTCTCCTCCAGTTCCGTTTCATGATCCTTTTCCAGTATATGACCTTAAAATCACTGTACTTCCAGTGGACAACCAGCCTCCATCAATCACAATTGGTGAAAGTTTCCTGTTATGACAGTGTTATAATGTGGGCTATGCTGTACTGTAACTGCTAAAGGCTGAGGGGGTTTAATTGGGTTATTTTGGTGGGTTATTTATTTTTTGTTAGCATCACAAAGAGTCAGCTGAGTCTAGCATAAAAACATTTTGGATTACAATTTCCAGCAATATTTTTTTTTTGTTTTCTAGTATGGTGCAACCAGCAAAGGTGCAAGTATGAGTAACTGCTTGTGGCTTTTCAGCTGCATGTCTAAATCATGTAGTTACAGATGAGAATGCTCATCTATACATGGCTGTTGCTGCATATGTAAGCTATGTCTGAGTAAAAGCAACCAGCTTCACATCCCTGAACTGAACTTAAATCCAGACAATTGTTAGGTTTACACAATGTAAAAATATCTATCTACATTTGAATGTAAAATATACAACAGAAATATAGAATCTAGGCCTTATATGAAGGGAGAGAATCTTTTATTACCCATATTTAATTCTGTTAGTGAATAAAGACAGATCAAGGCTGTGCATGTAACAGATTAAATTAATAGATATGAAGTCACTCTTTCATTAGTTCTCTCCAGGATCAAAAATACTCAGTTAAAATGGACATAGTGTTGGTAAGGTACCTTTAGTCTAATAACAGTCTACTGTGTGAAGTTTCCATTGACTTACTGGGCTTTGGACAAGGTCTGTAGTATACATATTAAAGACATGCATTCTGTATACTTGTCTTTTTCAATGTCATTTAGTTGTAAGCATCTTGTATATGCTGTGTATCTCAGGGAATATTTAAGCATATGTATGAGTAGTTTTGTGATTTGCAGGCTCTCACCCAAGTAATGTTCTGGAAATGAAGCATTGTCCCAACAGGGAAATTAAGCAGTGATGCATGAAAAAATTTTTCATTATGAGCAATTCGTAACAGCTCTCATGTAATTAATGCTCTGACAAACAGAGGTAACAAACGATTTTGAGCAGTACATAAACCATATCTAATAACTTACTAGTAAAATAATTTCATGATCCCCTTCCTCTCTGCTTACGTGATGGCAAAAGTAAAGTTGATGGTGAGAGCAGAGAAAAAAATCCTAAATCAAACCTCCTCCATAACTCAGTATTTGTTGTCTTTTTCTGCTCAGTTGCTATTTCCATTCTTGTTAACAAAAACAACAGTAAAATGAGCTGAATGAGCTAAAGAAACAATAATGCTTATCCTATTGTTTTTGTGCAGGTGCAAGGTTTGTGGTGGAGGAGGGCTCCTCAGCAGCCCTTACCATCAACCATTTGTTTGCCACCGATGCTGACACCGCTGCAGATGACCTAGAGTTTGTCTTGGTTTCTCCTCCCCAGTTTGGTTACATTGAAAATACACTTCCTTCTCCAGGTTTTGAGAAGAGCAACATTGGTATAAGTATAGGTAAGTCTTAATGATCTATGGTAATCAAGCAGATAAAATATAGAGCGCTTGTGGAGGGCTGCATGGTGGGATCTGGTGAAGTAACTGCAGGTTTGTGCATTAATATGGGTTTATTGAGGAGCGCAGGCACTGGCAAATAAAGAGCACTGGGACCACGTGGGAGGAGTTCAAAGGCAGACTGCAGCTCTGAAAATGTGAAGAACTGGCACTTGAGCTAAGCAAGCCAATCCTTTTTTTGTGCATTACAGCTGCAGGCTATAAGAAGTGGTGATATGAGACATTAATCTGCTCTCTTTGCCACCCCCTTTACTCTTCCATACAAGGTTCCCAAGCTTCCCTTTATCTATTATTCTGTTAATTGACTGTAGCAGAGATTTTGAAAAGCCTGGATCCCACGTTACTTTCCAAGGCAAACTTACAAATGCAATAGACATAGTGGTTTATTTGAGTCTCTTCCTTTGTCCATCTTTAAATACTGTAAAGCAGTTTCATCCTTAGCAGGACAGACTGTGGCATGTTCTGTAATGCTACCAGCTTTCACCGGTGCCTCCAGTTCGTCACCCAGAATTGCTGAGCCTTTTGGTCACCATTTTCCTGATCTGTCAGTCAAATAACAACTCATGTAATTACTTAGACCTCAGGTCTTCACCACTTGTTATTTAGGTCTTTTTATTTGGGCTCAGTTCTGCAGACTGAACTGAGAAGCACGATGTTGCACAGTCCCACAAAAAGCAGAAAGATGCATTTTTTCTTCAGGGCAAGGGCATGTTACTCTCCTGCAGTAACATATGCAGTCTAATTCTTTCAGCTAAAAAATTATTGAGAACTTATAAAATCTAAAAGTTATTTGTTCTTTGATGGAAGACGCATTTTTAGATTTATTATGATACATAAAATCAGAAGGCAGGAAAAGGTCATATTAACTAACCATCTCTTTAAAATTTCTAGCTTCATTTCAGCTGAAGCATCTGAAAACCCTGAACATAAATTATGTACAAGCCAGGCACTTGCGAATGGAGCCAACAGCAGACCACTTTGTACTTTATGTTACTGATGGGCTGCATCGCTCAGCCGAGACTCCATTTTCTGTGCTGGTCAACCCAACCAATGATGAAGTCCCAGAATTCATAGCAAGGAATATTACCGTAAGGAAAGAATTAAAATGACTTTCATAGAATTATTTTATATCAGAAAACACCCTTTAACATAGATAAGAACATTGTTCTGACACCTGTTCCTCCGCATTTTTCCCTTACTTCATGTAGTTCAGGGTCGTTGAGGAAACAGCCCAGTCAAATCCCACGTCAGCCTGTAAGACAGCTTCAGTGAGACTAGAGCAGTGCATAACTTTGTTAACTTGCAGTTAAGTAAAAAAAAGTTCAAATCTTTAAACAAATAAATAATCTAGAAAGTAGATGTATCTTTATGCTTCTTCTGGTTTCTCAAGTGTTTTTACAATTTTTGGTAGAGTTTTTTAATGTTTCTGGCAAAGTTTTCTAGCTCTCTAAAGACTGCTTTTAATATCAATAACAATTCTGTGACCACCATGCTAAGGTAGTATAAGCTTGTCTTACTGTAAAGTAAAAATTGCATGTATAAGTATAAATTTATAGTTATTCATATTTTATGTATATTTATGTATTAAGGCTTTCTTCTCTGTGTGTTTCCTAGCACTTAATACGAAGTTTACTTACTTAAAACCTTTTCTTTCAACTGGGGCAGATACAAGGCTTTTACTACTCCATGACTCTTAAATTGGTTGAAATCAGTAGCTGATTCAAAAACCACTGGGAAAGGGGTGCAGAAAACAAAGACATAAACTCACACAGAGAAATATACTGCTTAGAAAACTATGCTAAAAATCTTTTTATGTAAAAGAATTGGACATTTCTTTCTGTTGTATTCAGGTTCAAGAGGGGCAGATGAAAGAGCTGGATCTGTCTGTTATCAATGCAGTTGATCTGGATGTGCCTCAAGACCATTTGGTATTTGGGGTTGTGCAGAGGCCCACGTATGGGTTTCTTATTAATGGAGCGCATGGCAATGATGTTCTACACTATAAACAGTTAATTAACCACGACGACCACATCCAGGGGTTGCTTGTTCATGACTTTTCCATGGAGGTACTGAAGAACGGTATGTGCAGGATTCTTGGTCTTTTATTCCTTTAATAGAGCAAGATGGCACAGTAAGAAACCTTCACCACTTATCTATTCAGTTGCCTCTGTGTATTTCCAAGACAATGTTTAGGTGTAGAAGTTGATCTATTTAAAGCTAATGTTGTCTACTGATTTTATGAATTGTGAATAAAATCACCCTGAGAGACCTACATGTCAAAGAAGGTAGTGATATGACTAGGAAGGCCATCTGCCCTGAAAAAATGAAGTAAATATTCTAACATATCCACAGCAAAGCTCTTTCAAGTACATGTAATCAAAAAATGTATTTATCACTGACAAGAATATGTTGGATTTTTCTAGGCTGTCACCATTTAGAGAAATATGAGATCTGTCAATTCAAAGAAGGACATGAATTCAACCCTGCCACTGAGGTTGCAGTTCAACCCTCTAAACCCAAAGAAAGTCTTTTCTTCTCTCTGCCTCTCTGATATGAACCTTAAGAAATATCATGTTCCCACCCCAAATTCCTTAGCCTTCCCAAGCCCTGTCTTTGTCTTTCTTCCAATTGCTTGGTTTTTCTCTGTTTCTGCTCATAATTGTGACTGAACCACCTCCAGCCCAGATATTCTGGTTGTCCATGGTCACAGCCATGAGGTCAGGTGTCCTCCCCAAAGCTTGTTTAAAGCTTCCTGAGGATTACTTAAGGCACAGAAAAGTGTTTCCTGGCAGTCTCACCTTTTCCACGGTACCTATGAAAATGAATTGGAATGAGGAGCGGAGAAAAAATGTGCCTTTTTCAGGCTGACGGAGACCCTTTGGTGAAGTCACTCTTTACTCTGGTCAAACTGATGTATTTGAGTCAATGGTATGCTGTTAGATTAAGGAACAGCAGTGGCTTACCGAGCTCATCTTCTGAGAGTTGAAACAAGCTTGCTGAGACCAGGGCATATGGGGAAGGAATATGAAATGAGGGTGACAGAAGTAGAGTGAAATGTTGTGAGAGATTTTAGCAGAAGTCAGATTTATTTGTTCTTTCAATTTCTCTCTCTCTCTCTCTCTCTCTCTTCTTTTTCTTCCCTCCATTGCCTGCATAGGAATGAAGCTGATGTACATGCATGACAATTCGGAAAACCTCAATGACAGCTTTAAAATCCAGCTATCAGATGGGAAACATAAAGTCCTCAGAACCATTTCAGTAAAGGTCATCCCAGTTAATGATGAGAAACCAGTGCTGAGCAAGTAAGACCCATGTTCCTGTCTCTGACAGAGGGATGAGTTCAGACAAAATGATCCAAAAGTGATCAGACCAACAGATTGATGACTGATGGTGGGAGGATGCCATAAGAGGTCACAGACTAATGCCAATACAGATATTTTCATGTGCGTCTTTGTCAGCCTGTTTAACAGAAACATTTTTAGTGAAAGAAGGGCATGTTTTAATATTGCTTATAATTAGAGGAATGGAGAGAAAAAAAAGGAGGGGAATATGCTCTGGTTTTTGGCATGAAAGAATCCTCAAAGTTGATGCCTTCTTGGCTCTCTGGAGAAGGCCTCTCAGCTTAAGGATCTTCTTATTCTCTATTATAAAACTCTATTGTTTAGCCGTAACTCAAATTTTGAAAATGAACATGCTAACTTCCCTTATGGTTCAAAACTAGGAGACATAAATGATTTAGACATGGTCAGAAATTTCCTGGCAGACCATTTGTGGATAGGCAGCTGGCTGCAAAAGAGTTGAACCTCCTGGCCATTTTAACAAGGAGCTCGTCCCTTGGGATCTCAATTTTGTAGCTGACGATCTGCCACAAAGCATCAGGGCCTTTGTCCTCCTGGCTGCTTTCCATCCCCAGACAGGCAGATGGGGAGCTGGGGGCCCGAAGGCTTTGGGGGTATAGCTCTGAACCTCTAAAGTTTGCATTTCAGAAATGACTCACAGCTTGTTTAAGCAGGCTGCCACTAAAATCGGAATTTCTCATCCCTCAGGATATTTGGCCTACCTTCAGATCAGACCTACATTTCCAATTGCAGAGAATTTTGAATGTCTTGTTTACCATGTAGAGCTTTCTACATTAACAAAGGATTGTTTTATGGTTGAAAGATTACCAAGGACCACGTAACACTAACAAGAAAATAAGTTCATTTCTAGTTAGAATAAAGGATATAGTTTGTGTTCATATCATGTACTGATAATTGCCTATTTGTTCCTTACATGGTACGATATGTCATTTTCCACCCTTCCTCTCTGAAGGAAGGTGTTGGAGTGCAAGAAGACAAGTGTTTTTAGCATTGCATAGATCCAGAAACTGTTGCTGTCTTGTCTGGTGATGTCAGATCTCACTATTTGCCATTCCTGTGGTGAACAACAGCACATAGTGAGCCATCCACTTGCAAAATAGCTATTTTCTTACAAGAAGTTGCTTCTTGCCTGTTACTTTTCGCTGAGATCGGGTATGTTGCCAGCAGTTAAGCAGTAGGACTTCAAGGGAACATGTTCAGTTTGACGTTGAAATAGTTCAGCTGTCACATTCACTCATCACATCTTTGCTGTGGGGTAGGGTCTCCTTTATGTCTCTGCAGTGCTTTACAGGTGAACGTTTGACAATACCTGTAAGCTTTTTCTCACCTTTTGACACGAGGAGAACCTTTCTACCCTATAGAGATTTTCATCTCTCATCTCCTTTAGATATGGTCAACAGACTGAAGAATTTGTGATGGGATGTTTTTGGCTGCCAAACAGTGGCTATTATTCACAGTGATTGCCAAAACCTCAATCTGTCACCTCTTGGACTGTGTTTGCAGCAAAGAGTGCCTTTGGGGAATGTAGGGCCCTCACACATTTCCTTTGAAAGCTTCTTCTCAAGATGAGACATGTGGGTGCTAGAAGGATTTAACCACCTAACTGCTAAGCAGAAATATAAGTTTGGATTAGATGACAGTTGGGGTGTAGCTAAATGAGTTTATCTTCCCATGGTTTTCTGCCTGAATCTCCCTTTCCTGGTTCATAATGTCTTTTGGTCAAACACTTGGTCTTCCTTTGCATAGGGGACTTTGCATAGTCCCCATGTGTTTATTGCTGCTATGAGCAAATCATTAAGGTTGCTTGATCTGTCATTAATATGACTTGATATATTTTGTCATATGACTACATTTTCTTTGCTTCTCATTTTGCCAGACTTGAAATTTCTATCTCTCCATATCAGCTTGAATATGAAACTTCAAGAAAAAAGTCTCTCTTTCTGAGAATAATAAATATATTTTCAAAAAATCACTAAATAATTGTGGACAAGTTCTTCTTTAGAAATCTCAGTTGTGACTCTGCTTTGTAGAAGGCACTTGCAGTTTGGCAAAGAAAAGTTGTGTTGTCTGAAGAATGTGTCTTCAGCAATTCCTGTAAAAATCTATCTGTATTTTGCCCTTGAAATAGCATGGCTTACACAAGTTCAGTTGCTTCCTTCCAGAGCTTAGTTGCCCAAATCCTACGGAGTCTGTCCTTTTCCAACTTGCTTCATGGTCCTAGGGAATATTAGCTAGAGCAGCTCCCATTCTTGGGGTGGCTGAATACGCCCAATTCCCTCCCTCTAACATCCTTGGATTTTTTGTATAGTCTAATAATACTGTTTGGGTGCTACATTGCAAAATTGTAAGACAGCTAACAGCAAAGTGATAAAGCAGAGTGTGCAAAGGCAAACATGGAGGATGGTTACTAGCTGAGAATGGAAACAAAGAAAACACGGTCTGAGAATCTCTCTGAGTCTGAGTGCAAGACTGCACTAATTTCAAACTATGTGGGATTTTTTATTTATGGCTAGTGATGGCCACTTCTGCCAAGAAACAGGTGGCCTTAAGCCACTTTTCTGAATCAAGAACCCAGAAAAATTCTGCAACGGGAAGCACAGAGAAGACGACATTTAGGTCTCTGTTGGTGTCTCTTAAAGATTAAGGCGAACAGTGATAGAACAATCATTTGACAGATGTTTTTTCTCTAATGAACAATCAGTTCATTAGAGCCAATATTGCTATGGTCTATGGTAGTCAAAACACATAATACAGTTTATTTGTTTGCATTGTCCTCTTCTTATAAATTGCATGAAGGTAAGCGTAATAGAGCCAAGGGGAAGAACACAGATGTGGTAAATCCCGTATTGTTTGAGGTATCTGTGTTGTTGGCTTTCACCATTATAAGGAGAAGCTGGTCTGCCCTATTTGCTTTTTTCCTGTTTCGAACTGAAACAGGCACTCTTCTTCTATTCTTTCTGCAGCTGTCATTTCTGTCAGCATCTGGGTAATCCATATTCCTGGCAGAGAAATTACATATTGGAAAGGTTACTTTTCTTTTATTGCATCAATACATAACTTCTAATTTTTGCAGGAAGGATGATATAGAGGTGAACATGGGTGAAACTCGAATAATTTCTAGTGCTGTTCTGTCAGCAGAAGATAAAGATACCCCCAGGGAGAGAATTTACTACTTATTTGAAAGACTTCCAGAAAATGGTCAGCTTCAGCTCAAGGTTAGTCTTTGTACTTCCAACAAAAAACAAGCATGCAAAGAGCTCTCTCTTTTTAGGGTAGAATGAAGTTCATCTTCCTTTTCTCCCAAATGCCTGTCATGTTTTGAAGTAGAAAGCTGTGACCAGTTTGATTGTTGAAAGAGTGAACCAAACAATGATGCATTCCCAGAGGTTTTGACTCTAAAGGCCAGATCCTCAACAGGAAGAGAGGGAGGGTGAAAAGCATGGCAGATCATCTGAGGTGACAATGGAGAGAGCTGCTGGGAGAATCAGCCCAGAGAGGGGAGAAAACCAAGCATCAAAGCTGGAGGAGGAGAGAGGAATTCCTTGATCAAAAAAAAGTGACAAGTAAGGCATTACTCCAGTTACTTCAGGGTTCAGAAAGAATGGAGGGCGACGTGTGTGAAAGAGTAAGTAATAAATCATGACTTAGAAGAAAAGTATGAGAGGAAGGAAGGAAGGGAGAAAAGGAAGAAGATGGAAAGGATATAGCAAGAAGAAAGGAAAAAAGTAAGATTAGAAATGCAAGGAAAGGTGACCTTCTATTGACCAAATATAAACCACAGGAACAAAGGTAGAAAAGATGCATAGTTTTAACTGCATGTATACATAACAGAAAAAAACCCCAAACTCCCAGTTCCTAACATCTGTGAGCCTGTAAAGTATTTTAATGCTGGATCTCTGCAAGAATCTGTGAATCACATTAGACTTCTGAATTAAAGGAGTCCCACACACTGGGGCAAGAGACAGCTACTGCCTGAAGATGGACATTTTGAAAGTATAGGGTACCCACTTGAATTTGAACTTTCTGTCCCTGATAACCTTTTCTCTGAAGATAGTGACACCGTTACTGCAGGCTAAATGTTAAATACACAGATCAGTCCAATATAGGGTAACACACTATCTTCAGAAACGCAGGGCATTTTATTGACCAGTTCCCATTTTTCCATTTAGACCTCTGGAGCTCTAAATTTCTGCGTTTCCCTGTAGTTTCCCCTAGGTTCATTTCTGATATCCATTTCAGTATACTTTTGGATAGAACCACAAGCAGCTTTGTGAAATTAAGAAACAGAAAACATAAGTTAGGTCAACAGCCATTTCATTTTCTTCTTTTTGGTGACTCATTGAGAAATGTGTAGAAAGGTGTTTCCTGAAGTAAAAGTGGCTGAACTCCATTTACACATTTTATTCACGATCAGCATATCTTCTCAGCCCTCTAGCCACTTTGGAATAACTCTAGCTCCTTACTGTCCTTAAAAACATACTATGAGGAAAGGGTCTATGGCTTAGAAGGTAAGTCAAGTAGCTGCAACAGTCTGCATGACTGGAAAGAAACACAATTAACTGGACAGGATGCATGTGAGACTGTTTAATGAAGGATGTTTATTCTTTATAGGTAGACCAAGGCTGGATGACTCTCCAAACTGGAATGAAGTGCACACAGGAAGAACTGGATACAAACCTTGTGAGATATGTCCATACAGGTGCTATGGGATCCAAGAACCAAGACAGTTTCACATTTTATCTATGGGATGGGTACAACAGATCCCCATCTGTGGACTTCTACATAAATATCAAGGGCATGGAAAAAGGTAAAGATCTGCCAGTCTTGATGTTTTATAATGCTTGTTTCTGAAACAAAGATGAACTGAGTACATGTCCTGATCCTTCCCTGAGCACTGTATAGGCCTTTGGCAAGCCTCCCTGCAGATCCCAGAAGTCTGACTGCTTGGATTTCACTGCTGGCCAGAGCCCTGATGTTCCTGCTGATGAAAAAGTGGTCCTGGGTTTTAAAAAGGCTCTGCCTAAGGCAATGTGTTGCACCTTGTCTCCCAGGACCCCTGGTTGCTTTTCAAATAGAGTTGAAAATACCCTTCTGAAAATACTGCTGTGTCTGAGTAAATCAAAGCACATAAAAATACAAGAATGTAATATGGTAGGCAAAACACTGTTCAAGAATAGCTCCATCCCCCAGGTTTATGCTCTAGTCTTACTTTCTCTCTTCCTTTATCATAGCCCGATTAGAAACCTAAACTGACCAAGTTAACCTGTCACTGCTAAGACTAGAACAAGGATTCAGAGGGGTTGTGTTGTCTCCAGCCTTGGCAGTTTCCAAGCCCCAATGGGGTAAAGCCCTGAGCAATCTGGTTATGGCTGATCTTATGGCTGACCCTGCTGTGAGCTGAAGATTGGACTTGCAACATCCTGAATCCCTTCCAGAATGAACTTCCCTATAATACTACAGTCTATGATTTTTCTACAGGTGATGGCTTGCATGTGTCAAAAGAATGTGTAAGAGACCAACTTAGAATTCAATATGACTATGTTAGTGTTGTTTTGTCTATCCTCCAGGAGATATTGTTGTTTTCACAAAACCTCTTAGAGTGCCAAAAGAGGATTGGGGCTACATTACGACTGATGTCCTCCTTGCACTGGATGGTACTGACAAGCCAGAGGAGCTCCTCTACATGATAACCTCCCCTCCGCAGCACGGACAAATAGAGTATGTCAGCTATCCTGGCATCCCCATTACAAGCTTCAGTCAAATGGATGTAGCAAGGCAGATAATCTGTTATGTTCCCAACACAAAGCCAGTTGTTTCCAAGGATACATTCAGGTAAGGCATATCATCCCAACCCTCAAACCCCTTGGATTTCTTGGGTACTTAAAAACACAATGCAAAACAAGATGCCCAAAACAAATTATTAAGAAGAAGTGGAAGCTGTCAAGTGGAAACTGTCAAAATTTACATAGTAAAGATATTTCTACTATAATATGAATAATTGTGACTGCTTTTGTAATACATTTGGTTTCTAACTGATGCTGATATTCTAGGCAGAGCAACATTCACTCAATGATACTAGCTTCAATACCACGGTAGCATGAACATACTTTGTGGAATTTTCCTTTGTTTTCTTGCTACAGCTGAATGTGGTATAAAGTGGTCCATTAAGGTATTAAATAACTACTTTCTTGTCTATTCTTATTTATCATATTCATTTAGTTCCAGGCTTTTTGAAGTAATACATAGATCTTGAACATACTGAAAACCAGTTCATTTATCTGTTCTGACTATGTAATAGCTCATAAATCTGTGCAGACAATTGGATTTTTGGGATAAAGCTGGCTACCTATAGGCCCAGTTCAGCAACCTAGTGATATTTAAGTCCAATTGTATCTGGTTCTGAACTTTCCCCTTATACCAGCTTAATTAAACAAGGTGCATTCCTAAAACGAATATTTCCTTAATTTGTTCTTAAATGAACTTCCCTTGGTTATAGAGTGCAATGATGTAACGAATTATCATAAGGTAAATACAAAGTAGATTTATTGTTACTCAAAGTCTTGAGGATAGTTTTGTAAAAGAGAACAAAATTTGGAGGAAAAGGCTCAGAAATAAGGAAAATGTTTCTAAAGGAAGAACACTAACTTCTTTCTAGTATTGGCAATTTCCTCTGAAAACAGCTTTTTACAAAAAAATGGACTGTCTGTAAAATTCATACTTTCCACACAAAAATAAAAGCTTATTATTTTTCACTTGTAACTAAGAAAAAACAAGGATTTACCTCCAGTCCAGAATATTAAAAGATTCCTGATCTAAATAACATTTTCCCTGTTGCATGGTGAAGATACAAGGAAGTCAAGAAAATGGAGCATGATGACAGCAAATAAACCTCACTATGATACCAAGACAGCTCAGGTGACATTATCAACAGTTGAGTCAGAAGTAATTTTGGGATTTTACTCAGTTGAAACATTTTAAACTACCCCTTCCAATAATTTCACTGTGGTGGAAATTCTAGTTAGGAGATTTGTCTGATCCGCTTGTAGTCATCACAGAGAAGGTGAACAAACATTCTCTAACTTTATGTTTCTTCATTGTAAAACTCCACGACGAAAACTAGCTTATACAAGTAAGATTGCAGTCATGCCAGCCATAGGTTGTGCAGTGTAGCAGTGACTTGCAAGAGTATGGCTTCTATACTACACTAATGATAACAGACCAAACAATTATAGAGAAACTCCGTGTGTGCTTAAACCCAAAGTCTTCAGTTTGGGCCAATGGCTAAGAATCAGAACAGAAAGTCACTCTTATAAAAGTAAGGTTATGACGCTTTAATAAGTATTGATATTCAATAACTATTTTAATCACAATAATTGATGTTCCTTGATGTTATTATTTGGAAAAGAATTTGGGTTTGTGTAGATATATAAATATTGTAGCAGAATATTATTATTATTTAAACAAGGAATAGTTACATTAATTATATGGGTAATTATAGGGGAGAGGGGATTAACTGATCAGATTTTTACTTTCCACCAAAGTACTTCCTTCAGACATAAATTTGCTTGTATTGTTTGGTACTGCTGGCCTGGAAGAAAGATTTGGCAGTACTTGTTTGGACAGATGACTTCAAGTGATTAGCAACCTAACATCAGATGCTGGCAGCAGGGTACTAAAAGAACATGCTAATGTCCTCCATTTTGACACGCTGGCTCGATTTTGTAATGAGCTGGCACTATTTATGATTCCATTTTTATCTTCTAAATGCCATGACAGATGGTAAGTCCTTCAGCCAACTTTGTTGCCATCAAACTGCAGAAAGCATGAAATGTTGGTAATGGTGAAATCAAACCATGCAACATGTCCTCCTAACTGTGCCTGAGAGTTGACCCCTAAATTTCATCAGACTGAGGAGAATATTGACTGCTTTCCATTCCTAAGGAAAAGATCAAGAAGCCATAAACCAGAAATAAACAACCAAATTCTCCCGAAGTATAGGAAAGAGGATATCTTGGATATAGGTAGCTTCATCATCTGTGGTATTAAGTGGTGTACGACATTTGCATCATAAATTTCAATTTGATGTATATAACCAGGAGGCTTGCTCCTATCTGGTATTCTATAGAAGTCTGGACAAATCTTCA
Organism: Neomorphus geoffroyi; assembly: GCA_033558235.1. NCBI lineage: Eukaryota > Metazoa > Chordata > Aves > Cuculiformes > Neomorphidae > Neomorphus > Neomorphus geoffroyi. The sequence goes on along the minus strand of JAUMJM010000048.1, from coordinate 26,631,843 downwards.
GTTTCATGAACTGAATTATCTAAGTCTTTCACCCAAATCATCCAAATGATTTCACAGCCATCAAAAGAACCAGAGGAAACTCACTTCCACTGCAGTCTTTCAGACTTTTTGGGAAATGTTTAAGGTCTTGACTGAACATGATTTGCCTTTTTTTTTTTACCTTATCATAGCATTTATCATCATTATTCTTGTTCTGTATTTGATTTCAGCTAGATTACTAATTGCACAACCCTTTTACCATTGGCACAATAGCATTAGGTCAGTGCAGACAGATGTCTCTAGGTTACCAGCTGGGAATACCATCTCAGTAAACATATTTCTATCTGCTCTATAGTCCCTGGTCTGTCTATGCTCATCTCCATCTGTTTCATGGCATACTGCCAGCTTACAAGTTGATCAAGCCCTCATCACCCAGCATTGGTGAATGCAGTGAAGAGTATTAGATGGCCAGTATGTGTGTCGCAGTAAGCTACTCCATGACCTACGGAAGGTCATTTACGTTCAAGGCATGCATCAATAGGCCAAGCTATTTAAATACATCTTTGAGGTCTGCAGTGAAGAGAGCAAGAGAAGGCAGACAATCTAAATGTCAACCAGACCTGGTTTCACTTACGCGTGGTAGGAGCATGCTAGGTGGAAAGCATCCAGCAACTCTAGCCCTCATATTGTCTGAAAGAACTGTCCCATGATACTGTCCCACAGAAGATCAGCTGTGTAAGGGTAAATATATGTGCATTCAAAGCACTGGGCATTGGAAAGTGGGAGAAAAAGGAAGGTTAGGGAATGTGCATAGTCTACCACCAAGCAAATTTCTTTGCAAAGCAGACAGTGTTCTGATTCAGACAGACCAAACCACCCTGAAAGATGCTTTTGCATGTACTATGTGGCATAACCACAGAAACTTCTCTAAAAAGAAAGGTAACTCTTACATACTATATATGAATAGGACATGAAGGATTTTAAGGCATTTTTAAAGCAGCTATTGATTTCGTATACTCTTAAAAATTATTGTTACAGGCATGATAATGCACATGTAATTGCTTTCAGAAAAAATACTTAAGTAATAATCTTGACAATGAAAGCTAGGATGAATTTTGAAGGCTAAAATATTAGTTTTGTCTTTATTTTTATCTACAATTATATTTGATTAAAAATTTCTGCAGAACATGCTGTTATTTGTATGGCAAAAGCTCGTACCCAGCTGGTAGGCTTCCAGTAGGTTTTTCTCCAGTCTTGAGCACCTTTATCTTTCTCTTGTCTAGGAAAGGAAAATTAACTGTAGAGCATAATAAATTAACTGTACAGCATATAATAATGTATATAAACAAGTATTACTGCTTGAGAGAGAACTCTAAGAAACTATGATGCTATGAACAGAAATTCCCAGCATGGAATAAGAACTTGGCAGAACTTACCCTTGATAAATATACGGTATGGACATATACCTTTCAAAAATTACCCTAGAGACTTGCATAGTTCTGCCACAAAACTCCTACAGAATCTTAGTATTTCAGTGAAGCTTTCTTGAGTTTTGTAAAGAAACATAAATCAGTTCCTCTGAATATACAGAAATTTACAGATACAGTTAGTGCCTAAACATACCTGTAAAGTAAGATGAGGTTGGACCTTTTTCCATCTTGCTTTATTAGACAGTTTCTGGGCTGTTGGGTATAAAAATCTTGTAACAGTGAACAGAAAAAAATGCACTGACAAAGTAGACCATGCACTTTACACCTCTCTTTCCATAAGTTTCAGATGAAGCCAGCACTTCCACTGGCAGTTTCCACTGCCAGGTAACCAAGTGAAAATACACTTAAAGCTGTGTACAAATCTGTATGTACGCCAAAGGTTGCAATAAGCTCCCCAGCCAGCCTGCGGTTTGAGATCTGTTCCTTCTGTATCTAAGCTAGAGGATTAGATCATCTCTGTTATGACTACTGAGACTGACGGATACATTCTCAAAGCTATTCTTCTGGCATCTACTCAGATTCCTGCAGATGCATTGTAACTCTTGCCATATACCTGGCCATCTGCTTTCATGTTTTAAGTTATACATCCACCCCACCCATAGTCTGGGTTTGAGCTCCGATCAGCTCTACTCATTTTGCAGTATCAACACAGGCAAGTCCTGTAGTAAAGGTGTGTGTTATCATTTCATTTCAGTACATGGTGAATCAAGAACACATGCTGAAGACTACCTTGCCTCTCTTTGCCAGATTCATCATCAGCAATGGACTGAGGACTAAGCATGGAACATTCATGATCTCCTTGGAGGCAGTCGACCAAGCTTTGCCTACACTAACTAGGAACACAGGGTTAAGATTAGTGGAAGGCGCTATGGCACACCTTTCTCCTGATGTCCTACAGCTTTCAGACCCAGACACTGCCAAAGAAAACCTTACCTTCCTTTTGGCTCAGCTCCCCCAATATGGTCATCTCTATTATCGTGGGGCTGTACTACTGCAGTACAATTTCACCCAGCAAGATGTGGACAACAGGAATGTTGCGTACAAGCACCGAGGTGGGGATTCCCAGATTGACAAATTCACATTTGTTGCAACAGATAGGACTAATCAAGGCTTCATCGTGAATGGGAGGGAGCAGAGCGAGCCAGTGTCATTCACTATTCAGGCAAGTGTGACCATGGGCCTACTTAAAAGAGATACATAGCATCATAAGGTGGAACACTTAGTAATTTTGATGACAACTAGTTTTTGCTGCAGTCTATGATTTTAACTGAGGTATTTATCAGCTAAAATGTTTGTTTTCTCTGTTTCATGAGTAATTGACCTGGAGAATTAACTATTTGCCACAATGACAACTAGTTAATGTCAACTCAGGAAAAGAGTTTCATAGAGTGCAAATAAAGAGACTGCTTTTAGGAGAAGAAAGACATCCTGCTTATATAAATATAACAAGTATGTACTTATCTACTTATACTTGCTAAAATATTTCACATGGAAATCTCAACTCTAAAGCTGAGCCCATCTATGGACAGAAATGTACTTCCTCCTGCTCCAATTTCCGACTTGGTACCTGACCCACTTATTTGTATGGGAAGGAGAGTAGGATGACTGTTGAACTTTATGTCATAGGGACCTTGAACTATATCCCTTTGCTCCCACAACTGGACAGCCTGTCTTCTGTCCGGAAGTCTTTGTGAGATGCCTGCTCCAATTCTTCCTTTGTTTACTAGGGTCTTTCTGGTCATTTCCCATTTCCCTAATTTTCAAGTTCTTCCCACAGTGTCATAGGCTCTGATGCCTTTTTTGTGACTTCTCGTATGCATCTATCTGGCACACTTCAGTATGCAAAGCAGGCCTGGTTGTTATTGTATGTCAAAATTCTGTATGTTTCAAAACACTGATACTAACAAAGAAGCTCCTAACTTTTGCTGATGACAAAGTTTGAAGTTACATGATGAGTGAGGAGTGCAATTTCAGCAGACGGTGAGCTATGGAAACAGCAACAACCATTGCAGAATGCTAGAAGACTCATCAGAAGTTGTGAATAGTGGCAGACATTCGAGGAGGCATATTGGATAGGTCTATGGCTGTGATTATCATAATCCTTAGGTTTCTATGCTTGTAGTTGTACAAAGCAGAGGTGATAATTCTTTGCTGGAGCTTTAGTTTGCTGTGAAGAAAATGACATCAAAAGGGAAAAGCTTGTGGGGAGTGTGAGACACCAGGGCAGAGGTACACAGAATTTGTGTCGTCCTCCCCAGTGTGTGCTGTATCCTGCTGCATGCAGCAAGTGCTGGGCAATCTGGGCCTGGAAATCTCTTGTGGAAAGTGGTACTTAACTGGAGACTAGCACTTCTAGAGCAGATCACAAGTCAAAGTGGCTACTGCCACCCTGAGTAGACTACTCATTTTTAGCAAAAGTAGGACAGAGAACATCCTGATGCTGTAAAATGAATACACATCTGTCTAACTTTAATTTAGGTGGATCATTTGGACAAAACAGCACCAAAAATTATTCATCTTCATTGCTTTTCTGATGTGGAACTGCTGAAGAACGGCAATTATGGGATCTATATTACTGCCAGGTCTTTGAAGGCATCTGACCCCAATACAGAAGACGACAAAATAATTTTTAAGATTTTACGAGGTCCTCATTATGGCTACCTGGAAAATATAACAACAGGTTCTGTCTTCTATAATCTCTGTATTTTGGGACATACTCAAATAGATTTGCAACCTGGCCTGTTAATGTTTGCTTGATAGAAGAAGTGAAAGATTTGGGGAAGGCTTGAATGTAGTAGGAAAGATTTTATGCTAAACCCTGAGTGTTGCTGTGAATCCTCAAAGAGTTTGAGATAATTGTTACTGGCTGCCATTAAGAAACTATATTTTGCTTGTGTCAAGAAAGAAAAAGATTAATAGCCAACTTGGCCATTTGATAAACATGTCACATCATAGAAAGAAATTGTCTGGGGCTTGTGTTGTGCTGGGATGTTGCTGTTTAGCTATAAACCCACATTTCTATAAGTTCAAATTTTCTAAGTGTTCAACAAAAAGAAAAGCTGAAAACAGTCTCTGTGATCTATGTGGTTCTTATTAGCAGGCTTTTGATTCACCTGAATGTTTCTCTTCTCTCTCAGGTGCATTTATTCAAGAAGAGTTTAGCCAAAAGGATTTAAACAGCAAAATCATACTTTATGTCATCAATCCATCGCGGGAAGTGAACACAGACGATGTGGAGTTTCAAGTCACAGATGCAAGTGGAAACTCTGCAGTACCCCAAAGGTAGCTCTGTCTCTTGGTGGTGTGTGCTATGGTGCACTCTGTGCACTGTGCTTTGCAGTGAATGAACACATGACAGGCTTGAAGCTGCGCTGATGTGGATGAAACTGGGACTCAAACCATTTCTTTTGTTGAAGAGTAGAGAAGGTTTCTTCCTCTCAGGGAGGTGATACACAAAGGGCTAGCTCCAGGTTAGATTGAGGCACGGTTTTCAAGAGCCTTTGGGACCTCACAGAGGAACATAGCGGAGTTTAAGGTGGCAGTTTGGCATCTGGAATTCTGAGAGAAGATGCTGGGCACTGAGGGATGGGACTGTTGCTTCATGTGGTCCTGCAGATGGAGGTCACTCTTGCCCTGTGTGCTGATGGCAATGCTTTTTTCACAAGCTTGAGATTATGATGGAAGGGGATACTGTCACTCAGTAAAAGCTTTAAAGAGTCATACTTGTTGAAAAGATTGCTGAAAGAAGGTGGAGGGCACACAGCTTGTTTTTTGTCATCCACTGTCAAAATTTATCAGACATATCAAAATTTTCTTCTGACATATAAGCTTAGGGCACAAAAAATAGAGACTGCATTATCATCTGAACTGTGCTTTGATGATAAAGGTCAATAGTGGGAGTAGCTCTACAGCAGAGGCAGCATTGCTTTTTATTTCTGAAAATAGGTCTGAATGTTCAACCAATCAAAAGCAGCAAGAAAAATAACTAATGCTATTTTCTAACTAATGCCACAAAACAGAACTCGAGGCTAGGTAAAAGGACTCCAAGGGCCAGGCTCTGCTGCAGGCCACTTTGCTGCATCCTAGAAAGAAGACGGGAACAGAGCAGAGCCACAGACAGCGTTTCAGCAGTTATACGCTGTGCCAAAAGATGTCCCCATACACAAACACATCCGAACATAGTCAGCCTGGCACCTCCCAACTCCGTTGTGATGGCTCAGACTCACTGACACTAACCCACCATTAAAATGCTGCTGCTCCTTGTGGGACACTTTGACTTCTTGCATATAAAAAGCAACATGTGACATAGTGAGAAGTAGGATTTATCTGTTAGCTGCACTAGACCCCAGAACAAAGAGGAATTTGGCTATTAAGGCAAAAATAATAATTTTAATATTGTATTTAAAAACTTGTGAGAATTTTTTAAAAAAATTATTTATTGTCGAATATGTAAAGAAGATTGTTTAGAAATGGAAGACAGACCGTGGAACAAGTTCTCAGGCTTTAGTCAAAGTACTGAGAAAACTCGTGACGAGCTGATCATGGGAAAGGTGGTAAGAGTTAAGCCCGGCGCCGCTGAGGGCAAAACAGAAGTGTGTTAAGCAACGTGGGATTGTTATGCTAATGAAAAACTACCGCAGCGCTCAAGGCTTAGTGTGAATGAATAAAGCTCTCAGAATCATCACAAGTCTGAGTCCGTGACTTCCAGCCGCTGCAACATAATCGTCACTGGTTTAAAATACAAGTTTTATTTTGAATCATAGAACCATATAATCATTAAGGTTAGAAAAGACCTCTAAGATTATAGAGTCCAACTCTAGGCTTAACACCACCAACTAAACCAAGTCCCAAAGTGACATGTCTACATGTTTTTTGAATACCTACCTCCAGGGATGGTGACTCCACCACTTCCCTGGGCAGCCTGTTCAATCCTTCACCACTCTTTCAGTAAAGAGATTTTTCCTAATATCCTATCTAAACCTCCCATGTTGCAACTTGAGGCCAATTCCTCTTGTGTTATTGCTTGTGTCTCACTTAGGAGATGAGACCAAACCAACCTCACCACAATCTCCTTTCACAGAATCATGGAAACATCTAGTTGGAAAAGACCTTTGAGATCATCTAGTCCAACCATACCTATCCACTTACTAAACTGTATCTCTGAGAAGGATAGTTGTGAAGAGCAATAAGGCCTCCCCAGAGCCTCCACTTCTCCAGACTAACATCCATTCAACATTCATTTGCATGTTGATATTACCAAAATTGAATCCCTGCTTTTACTTGAGCTGTGCTGGACTACCTGTGGTACATGCATCCTCTTTAGCAAAAAAAGAGCTTATTCTAAAATCCAGTGTATGAGAAACCTGGACTCAGTCACTTCCAAGGCTGAAGAGTGAAGTACACCGAGCATTAAAGTAAGGAGAACATGGATGACACTTGCACAGAGGTGGTGAAGTTCTAGAGCATGCCCTATGTGCTGGAGGAGGGGAATTGGATATATGAAGGAAGGTGGGAAGAAAGGAGGATATTGCAGAGGAAATACCAGGGAATGAGAAAAAAATTAACCACAGTGTCAAAGGGAACCAGTAAGAAACAGTGATAGATTGTCTTGGCCTATTTGGTGTTAGGGTCAAATTCTGCTTTTCTAAGTTGCTACAGAACTCCTCTGATTCTCAAATGAGGTCCAGGCTTGATTTGGGCTAGAACAGGTCTCAACTGGAAGATTTATTAACTACCTCTCGCTCTTTCTAATCAGCAAAATTACACAAGTCTGTTGATTTGGAAACAAAGACTCGGTATGTGTATTGGCTAAATCAGCTGCGTCCAGCAGCAGGGGGTGGGGGCAGCAGGGGAGGTGGCTTTTTTTCACAGTGGCTTTTTCTTCTCTGCCACAGGCTGGAGCTGCGGTGGTCTCGGATTGAAATGCATCAGACTGAATATGAAGTGTGTGAGAGCGTAGGAGTGGTGTCTCTGAAAATCATCAGGGAAGGACACTCTGCTGAGTCTGCCTTTATTGCTGTAGAGGTAAAGTTAAAAGCCAAGTTCCTAACTGGAAACTTAATAGTAAGTAGTGGACCCTGTTATTTTCTTTCTCAGACTTAACAGGCATTTTGTTAACCAGGAAAGGGCAAGCAATTCAAACCAGACTTACCGGGAGATTGTCCTTGCTAGTATAGATGGTTGAAACATTTCTGACAAAACTCTCTTGAGTTTTAAGTAGAAATGCTGATTAACCAGAACTGAAATGTTTTGGAGCAGTATTTCAGTTTTGATGACCTTTGACAGAGCAGGTAGTTTCCTCTGGCATTATGCCCAGAAACTGTGTTTCCAGGATCTGCCACTTTAAAATCCAGACTTCGGGCAACCTGGGACCTTGGGACTTCTAATTTCCTTACTGAGGCTGTAAGAGCCCAGGAGTTATGGCGGCATCAGCTCCACAGTTGTGGCAGGCTCTCCCTTTTCTCCACTACTTCCATAAGCCTAGGAGAAAGTCCAAGGAATCCCCTGTATCTCCAGTAACAGTCTCTGTCTTATGTCAAAAAAATTAGACTGAAAGCTGCTGGTCATGATACTGCAAAAAAGGATTTGTGCAACTTACTTTCACAAATTCCACCTTCCTTTGTAAAACAGGAACTCCAGGAGTCTACCAGCTTCCCCTGCTAGAAAAACACTACGTTTCCCTTGCTTTTTCTTGGGATCATAACCCTAACTAGAAAAATAGTTTCGATTTTTATTTCACTGAAGTCTGTGGGAATTTTGCTATTGACTTCGTTGGGAGCCATCCTGCCCTGTCTTTCATGGACTCCAATGACTCTGCTTTGGTTGTTACTTGGCTAAAAAGACCACTAATATTGGTCCCAGCATCAAGAACACAGCATGGAAACTGGGGTCATCTGCCAGTCTCCTACGAAAATTCAGGGAGTCTCTGGAGTCTCTATCCCAATAAATCTTTGGGGCTGAAAGACAGCTCTGCATACAAACACTTCTTCCAAGACCTCACAAAGGACTAAATAGGCAAATGGCCGGACTGCTGCTGCTCTTCTGGAATGCCATGGTGTGCCTGTCCAGGAGCTACGTATGGTGAACAGCAGCGGTAGCTGATGCTGTCAAGTAGCAATTTGAGAGGGAAGAAGGCAAAATTTTAAGATGAGAAAATTCTTGTGATTATGAATTTTAAACCTGGAGCAAGGACAAAATGACAGTTGCACATCACAATGTTTATTATTTATGCCTCTGTTTTTTTAGCCTAAGCACGTGTACAGGTTGGTATGTCTTTTGCAACTCCATGGAGAGGCACACAGTAACTTCAATATACAGCAGAATGCAGTGGTTTGATGAAATAGGTCACAGCATGACATTTACTGTTTGATTTCTTCTAAGGTCAATGAAATATCTGCTGTGCTGGGAAAGGACTTTACAGTAACTCCCTCCAAGCTTGTTCAGTTTGATCCAGGTATGACCCAAGGCAATGAATAATTTTAAAATTAATTTGCTAATTTTGAAATAGTAAACTCTCATTTTGGAGAATTAAACCCGTCATGTATTTATAGCTAGAACATCTGAATAGGATTAAAGACACTTAAGGTCATTTTCTGGAAGTGCAGTGTGCTTTGAGAATTAGCATTCTTATGAAGATTATTAGCACTGTTGTGCTCATAGTGAGGTGGTGTAGGGTACCTTTACATCAGCTAAAATATCAAAAGTGCTGAAACTCTCCTAATCTCCCTACAGCTAGGCTTAGAAGGACTGACCCTGAGATGAGCTGTGAGACGTTTTAAAGATTTAAGGCATAATAGGTAAAGCCCAGGACACTGGCCAAATTTAGACAAAACTGACTAGAACTTAGGTGAAGCAAGGCATCCAAGATCAGAAAGGTGAAGAAGAACCCGAACATTGTCAGACCTAGTCTCTGCTGGCGCTGTAATCGTGACAGCAGTTTGACTTTAGCCAAGGCTGTAAATATCAAGCTATTATAGTAACTGTATTATCAAAAGGAGCTTAATTTTTTTTTCTGATTGAGGATCAATAGTAAAAAGGAATACAAATGTGAAGATACTGAAAAAAGCTTACTCTGTTCTGCACAGTTTAGTATTATGTTTAGATTATCGCCCTGGGTCTAGGGGAAAAAACAATCCAAGTGAGTTTCACATTTTACCATTCCAAAATTCAGTTTCACCTGAAAAACATGATTTTGCCCACATAAACAGATTACATGGGAATAACAACCCATTTGATATCACTTTGCATCTGAAGGTCTGAGTTTTTTTGAAACAAAAATCTAAATCCCTGTTGGCATAGTCCAGGATTTATTTGAGTTTATAAAATAGGGTCCACACAGACCTCCCAGGACATTGTCTGCAGTGCCAACAGGGGTTATCCCAAGATTGCCAGCAGTAAGATTTCAATGGCAGAAAGTGACAGTGACTACAGAGGGGACAAAATATATAATTTGTGAAAGGCAGAAATAAATGGCATGTATTTGATGGCAAAAATTGGTCTAAGTAACTGTGTTTGGAAAACAGATATGGGGAATATAATAAGTTAATTCCAGCCAAAGCCTGGGTATTTTTATTTCAGTACTTAAGCTTGTTATTTTGACAAAAGGCATTGCATGCTACAGAGATTATGTAGCACTGCATTGCATTGATGAATTCATATACACCCCAGCTTTGCTCTGCTAACTCAAAGGAAAACTTGTAGCTTTAAGTTCAGACTCACAGATCTGATTATTTTGGAAATCTGCCGCTACAGCCCATCTTGAGAAAGGCAGATTTTATGGAAAGGTGTAGAATGAGTAATGGCTGGTTAGGTTTCAGAGGTGGTAAGGGAGGAGGCCCAGCAGACAGTTGTAAAAAAACGCCAACTGGGCAGAAAAGTGGAAATCTGCCCTTATTTCCATTGTTTCTGGAACACACATGAAACCTCTAAAACCATTAAGCCACTCTCTCTGACTCTTTATCTAGCATTAGATATTTTCTTTTAGTTTTAAGTTAGAAGATGGAAGAAAGCTCTGAGAAATCAATGTAAAAAGTCCTTTGTACTGTGCTGACCCAGGATTCCAGCTCTCTTTCCTCTACTGTACTTCTACAGTCAAGCTTATTAGCCCCTGGACTGAAATGGCTAGAGACTGTAGCAAAGATATTTTTAGTTCAAGGCCCTTCAGTATAATAGAATTCCCTGTTTCTGTCAGTCCATGCAGATTCTCCAGGCTTGGGACAATTTGGAGTTAATGTGTTTCTGAGTATCATGTTGTGCTGGCAACATGAAAATTAACTGTGAACATAGACAGGAGAGATGCACACTGTTCCCCTTATCTAGTCAGCATCTCAGTTAAGGTCGGCCGAGCTCCCTCACATCGTTGGTTTTGGGAGGCTCTCTTCAAAATCTTTTACTTAGGCGTAACCTTAGGGAAAGACTCTCCAAACTGCATCCAAGGAATTGGCTTCCTAGTTATGAATTCAAGACTTTTGATACCTACTAATCAGTAGTATTTATTAATTATTTAGTAAGGCTCATATGTTTGTTTTAAAAACTAACTGCAACTACGCTAGTTGACAGGACTGACTGGCATATTAGAGTGCAATCGATAAATTGTGATGGAAAGGAGCAGAAGAAGACCGTATCCAAGTTTATGGGTCTGTTTGTACTGACAGCTTGTCTTAGATAGAGGATTCCTACTGCAAAGGAATAAGGAAACAGAAGTTATGCAGTTTCATAAGGACAAAGAGGGGTTTTTGAACAATGTTGCCCATGCACCTTTGATATTCATTTTGGATGTTAGCACTGACTTTGTGAAGCAGCAGCAGTTCCCAAAATGTTTTGTTGACAGCAGTGTGTATGTTGAGATCTGTTTCTGTCCTGCTGCCTCTAACTTTTCCTGAAAAAAACTGTAGCCTTCCAGGTAATAACCAGCCCAGTCCTACATCTTGGAATGATCTTTTCTTATTCACATAATGCAAGCCTGAAGTTACTTAGTACAGGCAAGCAACCAAGTAAAAACTTAAATAACTAAGTATGAAATCTGCCTATAAGGTTGCACATCAATCTAACACAGTCTTTGATCCATTTGCAGGCCTTCTAAATAAGTGTTTCACCTCTGAAATTAAGTTTTCAAGATAAAAAGCATAGGATACATTTTCTCTTGAAAATTGCAATGGAAGTCCTAAATCTAAGTATTGTAGTGTCATTTCACAGCAGATTTTTGTTACAGTGTCTACACTTGAACTGAATCATCATTGCCCAGGAACAAATCGAACTTAATGTTATTTAAGAGAACAACAGGAGTCCAGTCAGTTGGTAGGAGCACAATAGCACATACCAGCTACTCCATTCTAGCTGCAGACACGTTAATTAATATATTTCTTTGACACGCAGATTGATTGAAACAGCACTTAAAGAGTAATTAAAATGTTTATTTCTGTTAGGAATGTCAACCAAGACGTGGAATATAGCAATTACCTATGACGGATTAGAGGAAGATGATGAAGTCTTTGAAGTGGTTCTGAACTCCCCTGTGAATGCTGTTCTTGGCAGCCAGACAAAAGCTGTAGTGAAAATTTTGGACTCAAAAGGAGGTATTCTCTTTTGATGTTCATCATTAAGAAGGTGGGACAATCTTGGCTAAGTAGCTACTTATTTTCAACCACAAGTTGTTCCTAACACTCACCTTTAGATCAAAATGCTTAATTTCTTTTTTGAGAAAACAAGCTTGACAGTTGCAGGCCCTTTATTCTTCCAAACAGTTATATGCATCCTCTTAGGAAACACAGCATGGAGAAAGCAACAAGTACAAAATGAGAAGGGTGAAAGTGAAGAAACCACTTTTCATAACAACATGAGTTCAGTTCTCATCTATTAAAGCGGGGAAAAAGTGTTTTTAGGTCCATTAGAAATTTTTTTTTCACATTTATTGTTTAACAGTTGTTACACACCTCTGAAAAATATTTATTTTTCTCCCAACAAAGAAGCCTAACAACTAAACCCAGGTCTTAGCAACATATATTCTAATGCTTAACAAACATAGTCCACAGTGTTACAGCACACAGCAGTAATCACTATAGAGTTTAGGCTTTTATGGCTTTTATTGTGCTTTTCAGTGATGAAATATGGTGTGCCTAAAATCACACCAAAAAAGAAGCAAATGTAGAAACCCAGAAATAACTAGAACAGCAGCTGAGTCCTCAGAAAGCTGGAGTGTTTTGTCTTATGGTGCCTAGTGAAGTGACATTTTAAATATCTTTGTTGCAATGAATTAGGCTTCATTTTAACAAAAATTCCTTTTAAAATTTGAGAGCTGTTTTCTCTTTAAATTCATAATGTAAATCAGGAGCTAATCATCACAACTAGTTTGTCAGAACAACAGTGCCATGGATTTCCAAAGAAAAAATTATCTGGCATCATAGAAGTATCACCAACACTAGTTAAAGATACCTATCTATCCACGCCCAAGCAAATGGCACTCCAAGCCACAATGTAAGCATGAAAACAGGTATTTTCAGCAGATGCTTGGTTGAAATGCTGATCTGTGGGTAGATAGATGCATTACATGTAAAAACATACATACAAAGGTAGTACTTGCAGTCCTAGTCACAGCAAACCCCACCGATGAGGATGACTGAACAAACAGCAAATCAACCACATAAAGTGGAAGAATCATCCAACTTTTAATGACAATCTGTTTATGTGCCCATGTCAACGTGACCAGTTATCTGCTCATGCAGTTAAAACTGACCATCTGCCATTTTTTATGCTTTCAGGTCAATGCAGCTATTCCCGTTCTGCTGGCCAAAGCAAGCACAACTTCTGGGGAAGAGGCACATGGTTTCCAGTTTCCTCAAGCTCCTCATCACCTTCCAGGCCTGGCAAAGCTCCCTTGGAATGGATCCCACCGCCTCCTTCCAAAGGAATGAGACAGCATGGAGGGAACCTGCGGCAGGAGCACAGCTTGGCAAATCAGTCAAGGACCAGACTGAGAGTGATTGGAAATGGCAGAATAGTAAGACAGTTCTGTAGTACGGTGATGGACTGATTTTGAATTTATTGGAATGCGATGTCTTCATTTAGTTGTCATATTTTTGCAGTGATCCTACCTGACCTTGCTCTGAGTTAGACCTGAGAGCTATTTAAAAAAACTGTGAGGGAAAAAAAAAATCCTGATTTTCAAGATCCATGTATGCAAGAGAGGAAGACAAACAGAGTTGGGGGAGGAAACATACATCAACCAACTTCAGCACTTACGCATCTTCTTAATGTCTAAATTATGGTGAGCTAGAAGAAAGAAGTCACTGGAGCCAGTTAACTGTATAGAAACTGTGCATCTGGTTCTGAAGTTCAAAGTAGTATTGTTAGCTTAAATAGGAAATAGTTACTTAAAACTTGCCCATTTATTTTCCTCCTTAAGCTATATTGTTTTAGCTAGGCAGTTCAGTAACATTCTCCTATTGTGATCTTAAAAGTTAACAGAACCTGTTTATAAACATACTTGTAATGTGTGATTTTTAATGGCTGTTTTCAGAGATGATCAGTTTCCATTCTGAAAGAGAAAGAAGAAAACCCAAGATATGGTCTGCATGATTTTGTATCCTAGATCCTGTAGTAATTCTTGCATAAAGTCTTTTTCTTTCTGTAATGCATGAATATGTCCATCTCATTCTTCTTTTCTACCTTTTTCAGGTTCATCCTTCATCTGTACTTAGAAATGAAACTGATGTGGTTTTCAAAGTAAGAGCATTATGAGTATGCTCACACATTTCTACGATTTCTTTCTGACTCTTTTTCTTTCCAGGCTTTGTCACTCTTAATAATTCATTGTGACCAATATTTTATTTTTATATGTACCTTTCTTTTTCTTTGGTGTCACTTTCCATGGAATTGCAACAATTTCTCTTATAATTTTTTTTTTAGCTCATTTAAGAGTTGCTTGTATGTGCTAACTCTTTTACCTCTTCTGTTCTCCTTGTGTGTGTGATACTGTAAAATGAAGTATCATGGGATGGTATCACTCAAAATAGAGGATGACAACTCATCAGCTAAAGCAAACAAGAAGACTCAAGTCTCTGTAATCAACCAAGAACAACCACAGACAAATGTCGTCTCCTCTAGGAAGACAGAAATCCCACAAGCTGATAAGGCAGCACTAGCATCTGAACCAAGCTCAAGACATCAGGTATGAAGCTTTTTGTTTCATAGGCATTTAAGAGCGTCTGTTTTCAGCCATGCTGTTTTCAAAAATGATTTAACACCCCTGAGATTTGCAGTCTAACACTTCCCACTCCAAAGCTGAGTTTAACTGATACACAGATAAATTAACAACTCAGCCCTTGAAGAGTTTTCATGGCATAAAGTTTTAACATGAGACCTATTTAATCTGTTTCATGTAGCTTGTTTGCTTTGTGTAACTATTTTTCTTCAAATGTTCAAATGACATCTCTCTTTCCAGGACTTCCACTCTTTCCCAAAGGCCTGTACACCACACCTAAAGGGGCTCCTGCATTATGAAGAAAGCACTCAAAAGTTATTTTGGTGTGATGGGATAATATGGAAATTCTGGAATTCAGAAAGCAAGGTAAAAATTTCACGATGAGGATGCATCTAAATTAGAGCATGGAGTCTACAATGAGTGAGACTCAAGCAAAGGACCTTCCTGTAGCAACTCTTGATTAGTAGAGGGAAGAAAGGAGTTGTCCACAGTCAGGTCAGCTGTCACGAAAAATAAAAGATTCCCAGAGACATGATGAGGGCTTGATTTCTGGGGCTGCCTTTCTTCTCTGTCACTCACAGGTGCTCCTGGCCAAACCACATGAGCACTGATGTGTTGGTGGTTTATGGGCATGAGACCGTTAGTGAATAAGTCCGTGAGAGAATGAGTGGGAGTCAGTAAAATTAGGTCATGTAGGTATTCTGTAAACATACATGCCCTACACCACGTAAGATTTAATTCTGAATTTTGTTGCACCTGCATTTCTTATGCAAACTGGAGGAGACAGAAAATGATGTCCAAACTAATGTGGTCTCTTAAGAGGATTTTTGGACATGAAACCTTGTGTCATCTTTAAAGCTACTTACTATAAATTGTAGACTCCTCTGGCAGGCATTTATTTCTTTATGTCTCTTAAGCGATGCTGTAGCTTTATTGTTGCACACTGAAGTTCATGGTCAATTTAATGCTAGGGAGGTGATCAGCAGCACCTCCAGCCCTCAGTCTGATTATTAGTGCACAGTTCTAGGTCACTGTGAGCAGGAATCTCTTTTGCCTTTTCTTCTTTTATTTCAGGAGGTAAGCACGAAGAAATGTCCCTCCGGATGGAGTCAACACAAGGGCAGCTGCTACCTCCTTGTAGTAAATCACAAGGTCACCTGGAACACTGCTGCACGGGCTTGCAGAGAACAGTAAGAGACTTGCAAGCCAATGTGTTTGCTGTGCACTGCTATTGCCATGAGCTGAATGCCACTCTCAAGGCTGAGTTTACTTGGATAAGCCACACTTTGGCTGTGCTGCACAGCTCCCTCTCCATAAATAGAAAAAACCCTGGGATTCAGACCCAGTGGAGGACAGAAATATTATTAGTCTCATAATGTTTCAGGTGGTGATGCTACCTTATCCACAGCATGAATTCCCAAAGCTGTCCATCTGCAGTGAGAATGCTTTCCTAATTGCAGTATTAGTTTGGGAGAAGTGAAATACAGCAAAGACTCAGGTTTTTAGCCTCTCTGACCCATCACTTCCTTGGCTCTACCTTCACTTGATACAGCAACAGTCCAATGTGTGCCAGCTCCTGTGTGCCCCACCATACTCTGAAGATGCAGCTCTTCACATTCTGTAACTACAGCAGAACTTAACAGTAAATATCTAGCTTCTAAGGATAAATAAAAGCTAATAAAAAAAAAATAATATTGTTCTTAAAGCAGGAGACAAATAGAAAGCTCACTGCTTTTGCTTTTTGGAGGCCTGCTTTGCGATTTTGTTTTTAGAAGTGATAGCTTGCGACTGGATGAAATGCTGGCCAAGGTAATACAGAGCTTCTCCAAGGATCATGCATATTCTGAACCTTGTGATGAATTGTGAGCACCAGGTCAAAAACCAAGCTGAACAATATGACAGGCTTTAACAAACCTCTCCATTACTCCATTAAATGAAAACTGAAATGGAAAAGTTGGAGATGAAAGAATATATTCCATAAGTGGTTAAAGGACACACGGGAACCATGAAACGTGGACAAGCATGCATAGTAAACCCTGATTCATTCCACTCAGTTATGTCAGATAATTTTGTTGCGGTAACATGCAAAAAGCAAGTCTTGTTCCTAATATCTCCCAGCTGATGGAAGTTATTCTTTTCAAAATGTGAATATTACCGGCTCTCATGAGCTCACCACAAATTTCACATTGTTAATTGGTTTACTTAAAATTTCAGCTCCCAAAATTATTTTCAATCTCCTGCTTTTATTTTTTTACTCATCCAAGCAAAGTTGTAAGCTGTGTATTCTAATTTTTTTTTCTGAAGTCTTCAACGTCAAATTGTTCCCTTGGGAGTGTATGTCAGTTTGCTGGGAGGAGTTCTTTCCTAAAACAATGTGCTCCTGGTGACTCATATTATTTGTTGGTTGTAACATTTTGCTGAAGGCTATAGTATGCAATGCAGATGTTAAACTGAATGACAGTAAACTAATAACAGTGTTAAACTTCTACACAAAAAGTCAAGGCATATCACTGAATCCACAGTCAAATGAATCCTAGGAAAGTGAAAATTCAAATAATGCCAGACTACCACAGACTGAGGAAGCTTTATTCTGGTGGCTGGAGTTCTCCTGGCCTCTGTCTGGAACTGATTTACAAAAGTAGAACCCCCAGACATACAATTAAAAGTGATACAAGAAGATAATAGATTTATTTTATGCTTTTGTCCAGCCCCACCACCAGCAATCACCACCATCACCAATTGTGGTATTTCTGTTATTAATACTTCTACTGTTGATATTTAGATAGCTGATATTTCCAACAAGCAAATAAAATCTGCATGCAGGTCAATCCTCTTTTTTTTTAATAGCTCAAATAAAAATCGAACATTAAATGAAAATATTTCACTGAAAAATGAGATTTATTTTCATTACTACAAAAGTGGCAAAAATTTTAAACTTCTATTCACTTTTCTTGCTAGACTTTTCTATTATACAGAATAGGAAAAACCCCACAAGCATTGATAAAGTTGTTTCAGTAACAGCCTCCAACTAATCAACCTCCTAACCTCTTAGAGAAAACACTGTTATCCTAAGATGATAAACTTGAGACCAAGCTATACAAAAAAGATGAGTACAGGCTGGAGAGGGTCCAGAGAAGGATCACAAGGATGTTCAGAGGGTCTGGAAGCCTGCCATGTGAAGGAAGGCTGAGAGAACTGGGTTTGTCCAGCCTTGAGAAAAGAAGAGCTAGGGGACATCTTACCACCATGTTCCAGTACTTAAAGGGTGGCTGCAAAGAAGATGGGAACTCCCTTTTTACAAGGAGTCACATGGAAGGACCAGGGGCAATGGATACAAATTACTCCCAGGGAGATTCTGATTGGACACAAGAGAAAAATTTTTCACAATAAGAACAGTCATTGGAAAAATCTCCTCAGGGAAGTGGTGGATTCCCTAACATTGGATACTTTTAAGATTTGTCTGGGCAGGGTGCTGGGCCATCTTGTCTAGATCATACCTTTGCCAAGAAAGGCTGGACCAGATGATCCTTGATGTCTCTTCCAACCCGGTATACTATGATTCTATGATCCTATTCCATTGAAGCAATGCTATCAGTTTATTGCAGAAGCAATTGTTGTCTGGACATAACTATATGTACATGGGCTTATGCAAACCTATTTCTAATGAGGTTTGACATCCATTCGTTGCAGGTGATATACCAATCTTTTATTCAGTTTCCATGTGCAGGGATAGAAGCAGGTAGAAAGTGTAGTTTTACATCCATGGCTGTATGCCATGGTGATAGTGTGTATGGAAAAAAATCTCAGCTAATGGCTGTGAAAATCTTGCACCATTTCTAATTCGCCTCCAATACATTGGAGAGAAAGGTAGTTTCATAACTCATTTCTCTATCTTTGTTTTGTATGCATAAAGAGGCCCTTGGCAAAATGAAGAGAAGCATCTGGGGGGATATTACAGCTGAGTGATCCCACAACAGCCTGATTTAGCAGCAATTTTGGTGATTTATGTTACAGTTCTTGTTTATCCCACAGGAACACATCTTCCCTAAGGGTCAGTGCAGCTGAGCTCACTTGCATGTGAGATAGTTTCACTGCTGTGACTGAAAGGACTCTCCACTGAATAGAAAGAATCCATAGTTGCATCTTTTGCCTTGTTAGTCAGATTATACCTTCATCTTATTGAAGTTGAACATTAATTAGAGCTTAAACGTGGTCAGATTTCAGAACCTTTACTGCCAGCTTTGTAAGGCAGTTTTGTGCTTGTTATGTTAGCAGCATGTGGCCTTAGTCCTTGAGAATCACAAGGCAGAACCACATATAAAATAATACGTTAGATCCTTCAGGATGGCTCAGCCTTGCCCAGTGCAAAGCAGGATGGACCCTGCTGCCCTTCTCTCCTATTGCTGTGCTAGTTCTCTAAGTGATTGGTTAAACTTATATTATTGCTAATAACTCCAGCATAGGAATTCAGCTAGAGTTCTTTTAAAGGTCCATTGTGTTTTGTTTGATGTCCAGCTTCCACTCTGGAAGAACAGGGCTCTTGTAAGCTCTGCATCATGCCATCCTCATCTGAATGTTTTGAATACTGCAAGGCACTGTAAGCAACACTAGACACCTATTTCAAGGCATCAGGATTACTCCCTAGGTGATCAAACAAAACCCTGGGATAAGCAGGGCCCCTCAGTCACCCCAGCCTCCCCCTTCACCATTAGTATATGGCATGGATTTACTACAGCAATTCAAATTAAATATCCTCCTGTTATGCAGAGAGCATCATCGCTAGTCAAGGGTGCTTTTACTGAAGTTAAATTTATCAGAATGGTACAAATCTTCCTTTCAATGTATTGGATCATTTATTGTAAAATCAGCAAAGTCTTTGTGCTAAGTGTTTTGCACATAATACTTCAAAGTCAATGGCTACCCAAAATACTTTCTTAATATGAACAACTGCTCTAAAATGACAGTGGCTTTTGACTTGATAGCAAAAATTTTAAAGCTCACAGGAATAATTTCAGATGGACTTATTTAGCACAGAAATCAGTGATATGTGTGTGTGTTTTGTTTTCGATTTTGGTTTTGGTTTGTTTTTCAGTAAGGCATTATGACACCTTCTCTAGAGTAGTTTAAATTAGTAAGTGTTACATTTGCATAACTCTATAAATAACATTATCTTGTAATTTCCTGTGTCTGGCACTCTGCCTAAAGGTACAGTTAGTAATATTATTGTAAGTAGGATGTTCCGTCAGGACTGTTCTCATTTCCCTACAATGCATCAAAATCTCTGACTAGCTGTGACAAATAGAATGGTTGTTCTCTCTTAAATCATGTGTGTTTCTCAGGCTATATTTAGAAAGCATTCCTATGGAGAAAAGATTAGATAACATTATAATTATTGCAGTGCCTTCCCTTCACAGTGCTGAAGTCCCTCTCCAGTAAGACTGAAGTAAAACTCTGAAACTTACTGCTTAGACCAGCCGTGTATGTCAGAAATGATATAGCAGTCCCTCATACACATTGATGCTTTTTGTTTTCACGTTTTCTAAAATAATGGAAACAACAGGGGTAAGCTATGCTTACTTAAAGCAAATTACTGTGTTCCAGAGCTTTGATTGTTCTTAAGCAAAAGACAGATAAAAGGCCCTATTTCCGTTCTTCCTCGGCTAGCAGTGATAACACAGAGACTGCTGACCAAATCTCTTCTTAGCCCCAAGTTTGGTCAGTGGCCAACCACAGTCACTGTGAGAGGGAATGGCATCCTGCCACCAAATCCGTTACCCTGGCAGGACACTGAGCCTGCTTTCCTGGGCTTTCTGTCTGAGGAAGAAGATGGAGTACAAAACTTTCTAAGACTTTCTGTCAGTGTAACAGCCTTGCTACTCGTTCACTGGAGATTCAGTGCCTGGTAGACGGGCACAAAAGTGTGAAGGCATGTCACCCCTGGGACATACAGGCAAGCACAAAACTTTGCTGTGATGAGAGGCACAGTTGAAGCCTCTGCTGGAAGCTTCACTGGGTGAAGTTTCAGGAGCCTGTACCATAAGTGGGTGCATAATCCTGACCCCAACCAGACAGCTGCTAACCCCTTGGTGCTGGGACAATCTGCCGTTTGTAAAGTCCTGGCCAATGTTTCTGAGGCCATCCTGTCACATCTAGACCTGAGGAGAGTGTTCACAGATGTCAACAAGATCCTTTACACTTTGTTCTCTGGTGGCCCCTGAATTTAGGGGGCCCTTGATGGGACCTGCATTACTGTGTGGTGCTTGGTCTAGGGCAGCCATGCTTACGCAGACTGTGAGGTCTGACACTCAGATGCCTTGCAGGCCTTGGCAGACCCTCCGTGTGAAGAAGACCAGAGGGAAAATGCCCTGCTGCTTTGGTTAACTGCAGAGATAACGGAAGAGGTCTTTGCAGCCGGAGCATCCCATGAGCATCACACTTTGTTCCATACCATGCCCCTGTGTGCCCAGATTAAGGAATAGTCCAGATTTTGTGCACCAGGGGCTGTGTAGAATATTGTGGGATACAGCTTTGAATTTCTCCTAATGTAAAATTTGCCTGCTTCCCTACCTTGTGTGGTGTGATTATGTGGCATCCACGCTACCAATACTGTTAGAAGAAACACAATTCAGCAAACAGAAATGGAGCTCCAAACATGGGTCTCTAACTGAGCAGCAGGCTTGGTGGTGGGCTTGCACCCCAAGATCTGTTCATGGTCTCTATAGTGGATTCAAGTCTGCCGTGCCTCTCTTCATGTCTGATTGTTGTCCCAGCTATTGAAGAAGACAGTCTTAACTTCCTTCAGAACAATACTGATCTTCTGTCTCCCTTATCTGGCATCAGTCATGAAATCAGCAAAATCCTCATAATGCCATTGACTTTTTCTGCTGCTGTTTTTGGCTCTCAAAACAAGTCTTGATGAGTGGTATTGTTTGCTTGGGCCCTATCGAGCATTACCCAGGATGTTCTGGGAGGCTAAAGATGTTGGCATCACTGTTAGACTGAAGGTCAGTCAGAAATATGGGACAACATTGGAGGCAAGGCAACAAAAGTTGTGACCAGTAAAAAGGTGACATGATATCAAGGCAGGCAAAAAGATGGATATATACGAAAGTTGAGCCACTGATGGCTGACAGTTTCTGACAAATGTAAAGGAAGCCATTTGTCTCTTAATGCTTCAGGATTTAGCCTGATCTCTAGGTGGCTCAAGAGCAGCCTGATGGTGCTTGCATGCTTGGTACTAGTTGAAAAACTTCACAGCGGCAAGGCCACTCAGTGGCTAGGGTTTGCAAGTCTTCCTTTGGGGTTGACATACTTCAAGTACAAACACAGAGCAGAGGTTATGCATTCGCTTCATTCTGAAATAGTCTGGTTAATACACACCACAATGGCTCTCCAATCTGAACTAAATGTGTAGTGATTGCAGACAATTCAACATTACCCCTCAGAAGCACACTACCACTCTAAACTAGACCTTTATATTACATGCACTTAGTTCTGTTCTGAAACATGGCCAAGATTTTAACCATGTTATTCAGAGCCTCAGTTTTGTCAGAACATGATTTTTAAAAGACAGATATACTCTGCTCTGCTACCAAATGGTGAAGCTGTATCTTTCAGTGGCTTGGGTTTTGGTACAGGCAGTATATAATTTTAAAGAAAAGAATGTATCAAACATTGTGTCAATGTTTTAAAACGGTTTGTGAGTAAAAAGTATACATTTCCTGCATACATTTCATTCAGTTGTCTAGTTATCTGTTTTTTTCTGTTAGAAAAATCAGACTAGCACTTTGGTTCCTCATGAAGAAATCCAGAATTTTAAGATTGTATCATGTAATTATTCTTTCATGCCAGCAAGCAGTGGTTTCCTGTGAAATGTTATTTATATGCTTTGTACTGGAATCAGTGCCCCTTTGTTGATAAGTTGATATGACCTGTCTGTCACTCTAAGGAATGCTAATTACTCTGTCCTCTCTCCTTGAGCCTAGATACCTGGGGAGTCTAGTGAGCGTGGCTAATGAACAACACATGCAGTGGCTGTGGGACTTCAGTGGGAGAAAGCCCTTTTGGATAGGCAAGTAAACATTCTCTCCGTCCTTGCTGAGGATTATCATTCCTGCACCTTGGAAAGCAGAAAGTGCTGTAGCAATTCCATCCCAGTTTTGATATCTGCTGTTATTATTTCAGAGCAAGGCATAAACTGAAAGTCATAATTTACTTGGATAATTTTATAAGTATTTATCATGAAGAACAGTTTATCATGTTGCCTATTTCTGGACTGGTTTGCCTTCAAACCTTTCCCATTTTAATGCTAGCTAGTAAAATACTTTCTGGTTGAGCTCCTGCTCTTTTGTTTATCTCACTTTTCTTTTGACTGTGACTTTATTTATCTCTAATTTATCTCTCTTTTTTTAACTTCAGGTAACTCTTTATGTTACCTGTAATTTAATGGTGTTATCTTTTATCAGAAATCTTGTGAATTAATTAGATGATCAGCTGAAGAAGATAAGCACATCATTTTAGATTTAGCTATTTCTTACTATGCAATTTTTAATTTCATGAGAAATGGAAAGAATTCAGATAGGCCTTCTCTGTACCTCCTGACCCCTTTTTGTGAATGACTGCCTTACCTCATGGACTAGTGCTATTGCTTTCTTCTAACCCTTCTTGTTTCTGCTATATTGTCCACATTTTAGGTTTTTTTTTCCAATTGTGAACTGCAATTTTCAGCTCATAGTAATTTTCTGAGATGAGCTTAGTATCAATACTAAATTAACTTTCAAAGCTACATTTTTTTTTGGAAACACGATTAACGGTAGTATCATAATTCTGTCAACCTGAGAAATAAAATCCTCTCATAGGAAAAAAGTCTACAAAGCCATTGTGCCAATTTCCTGATCTTGGTCTCTTATAGCTAAGAAGACAAGTCATGTCTGAAAATATGTTGGTCTTAGTAAATTAGAAGCTAAGTGAAAATACATGTTTTAGGTTGTATTAGTTAATGCAATCTAATTTCACAATTGTTAATTTCAACAAGGCCTACAAAGATCTGCACAATTTGTTTTCAGAAGGAATTATAAAGCACCTGAAGCTGCCCAAACTTGACTACAACATTCTGCTTGGCATCTTAAGTATCAAAAAATAAACCTGGGAGGTGATAGATCATGCAATAGATGGAAAGGGAGAAAACATTTTAGATAGGAAATAATGTGGAAAAGTATATTTTTCCTTACTCAGATGGCACCAACTGTGATTCAGATGACCTTATGAAATATTAAATTGTATTCCACTTGTGTTCTTCCAGATGTTTTGTTTCTCTCAGGACAATATTGTCTGTATTTTTTAAGAGAGGGATAGAACAACATCTTCTGTTTTCATCAGGCTCCAGAAACAATAAACATCACTGATTTGGTCTTACCAATTTCACACAGGCTTGAACGACCAAGTCAGTCCTGGACAGTGGCAGTGGAATGGAGGGGAAGCTGTAACCTACATAAACTGGAGAAGAGGCTCCTACCACTTTCCAAACAGAGGAAGAAGTTGTGTATTGGTGCAGAAGCGAGGAAAATGGCAAGCAACTGACTGCAGGAAGGTCAAACGGAGCCGCTATATATGTTCAAGAAAGCTGTAAAGAATGGAGGGTTGCTGTGAAAGCATGTAAACATTCATGTATTTATGTGCAGATACGCGAGGGTATGCAGTTAGACAGGTGTCTTAATTATCAGCAAGGTTGATTTTATATGCTGCCAGAGGTACAGATGCGTTGGACTCAACCAAGGAATAGAGGCCAGTTACAAAGATTAAGTCCAGGTTAAGGTTTTGAACATTCTGCAAAGACTTTGATCTTCAGTTACTCATGTATTTTTTTACACCAAAGAGCTAGGCCTGAAGGCTTCAATCACATTTCTGCATAAAAATACTTATTTTTTTGAAAAGAGAAAGCAGTGTATCAGTTGATTTACTTTCCTTTTAAGGAGGGATTGTGAATTGGCTGTAGCTTTAATTCGTTTGCATTAAAACCTTACAGTCATGAAAACAGGAAGACCATTTGGGGTGGAAATGAGGGCAGACTCTGCTGGCTAAAAACAAGGACTCTTGAGTGATGAGGGGAGGGACATTATGGCAGGACATGGGAGCTCTTTGGGGGATGCCCTAGTACAATGTCTTATGAAAATACCAACAACAGGATTCAGTGACAGAGTACCACCAGGAGGAAATCCTTGTATTTCTTTTTCTACTTATCAAGGGCAGCTTCAATCCTAGTGGATCTGCTCACAAAGAGCTGCATATTGTTCCACATTCCTAAGCAAAATTGTTCAATTTTTTTGGAGCTGCAGGACAGTGCTGTATTTTTCAGTGTAATTAAATAATGGGACCTCTGTAAATCTAATGTAATATCAAAGGATGATTTATACGCACAAAAAAATTAATACTGAAGCTTAATTCTAGAATATTATCTTGGGATATGCAGTGATACATGAACACCAATAGGATTTATATGTGTTTATAAACCAATGTAATTTTGAGACATATTTTATACTAAAGCAGCTACGGCTTTTGAAAAGTATTAATCTAAATCCTTATTAGGGATTTGACTTTTTAAAAAATAATAATTAAACCCCTACAATTAGTTCTGAGAAAGGCTTAAAAATCAGCATTTAATAGGACAAACCACTGCCTATAACTTCATTTTAGCTTCTATTAAAAATATAGAGTTGCAGTGTTACCATTTCATAACATTATAGTAAATTTATATATGACCTGTCAAAAATCTTGCTTTAGGACTTTCTTAGTGCCAGCCTTACTTTAAAAAAAAAAAAAAAGAAAAAAAGAAACATGTCATAATCTTCTTAAAAAAAAGCAAAAATTAAATCTCTTCTCAAACCCTCCATCTGCTCACAGTAAGTGGCACTGAATAGGGTGAATTTGCCCTGTACCTTATGAACCGTCCTATCTACAGTACCTGCATGCTGCCAGCAGCTGGTTCTCCTCTTGCCCGTGTCAGCTTGTCCATTCAGCCAGCCTCTGGTTCAACTACAGCTGCACCAGAGGTGCAAAACTTCCTTCTGGGCTTCCTCACTGCAGTTTCTCAGGCCTGTGAGGGATAGATGCAGCAGAACCACCTCTCCAGGCTCAGGAACACGGTTTAAGGGATAAGTTATGCCTCCTCCTTGCTCTTGGCATGCATGGCTTATTTACCTTCTTGCATGTGGCATGTCGAATATGCTTGTGAGACACTGAACAGTCTTTGTATAGAAACCTTTCTGAGAGGGCTATTGCAGACAAGCAGGAGTGCATTACAAAATTAGAGGAAAAACACTGTGGACAGAACCTCTTTATCCTTATTATTGGTACCAACATATACAGACAAAAATATTTCAAAAATTATTTTTTTTTCTTGTCATGGTAATATTTATGCTAAGCTTCTGGACAGTTTTGCTAGACTCTAACATTTTTGCTTAAGGAATCTTCTAGTTCAGCATAGATAGGCTAATTGTTTCAAGAATTCCCCAAACCAAGTACCCTGTGTACCCACTTAGACTTGCTTTAGTTTCTGATAGTTTTCATTCCAAAAAAGCCTAGGATATAAAAAGCACTCCTGGGATGTCTTGCCGTTGTGTTCTGGAATTCCTCAGAAAACTGAGTCAGAGATCTTAAGCAAATATAAAGGTAAACTTTTATTTCTTTAGGGCCTTCTTTTTATAAAACTGCTGAGTTTATTTGTGCTATCTTGATAAATCCTATTAAGATTATTTAAATACCTCTCCTAGTTATTTAATAAATGAATGACATGAACAGAGAGGGTATTTTGACCAAGATGCTTGTTACACGATCAGTAACTAACAAATGACTTGTGCCTAGTCTGAGATAACAGTGATCTCAGAGGTCTGCTTTTGTGAAAAAAGGGAAGATTTTCCCTTTTCTGTATTTCCAAATATGAACTACTTTAAAGTGACTGAAGAATATGAAGATTTCAGTACACAATAGAGTGTCAGTTGTACAAACAGTATGCATTTGCTGGCTTCATTTGATCTAAGACAATACACTCATTAGGCTAAAATTCTCTCCTTAAGGCTACTGAATTGTTTCTCAATATAACGAACTGTTCCACACATTTAATAATAAATTTTAATTTATCTGTTCTTAAAAATGAAGCATTTTTTTCACAAATTTGTACAGTTTTTATTAGAATACTGGATTTCAAATAATATGACATAGTTAAATCAGGAAAAGTACAAATAAATAATTTTTGCTGTTGCCATAGGAAGTTGTTGTCTCTAAGAGGTTTAGTAAAGGTAGGACCTAAAATCCTGCGGAGTTATTGGGAATTTTTCTAGTCTTCAATACTTTTGAATTAGATTCTGAATAAACTCCAGGGAAAATCAATATTCAGATGATCAGGATCAGCAGGGCAATTTCAAGAGGCTGAAAGAAAGAACAAGGACTATGTAAATTCTGGTGTACATCTATGGATGCCACACATTTTTGACAAACAAATGATTTATTTCATCAGAACTATCCATATAACTTTTAAGAGCAACAGAACCAAAGCACAAAAGGTTAGTGAAAAGAACCCACTGTTTAGCCTAGATTTCTACAAAGGGATTGGCAATGTGGGCCCTTTGTGTACCTGTTATTTTTAACCACCTTCCTACCATGTCAAGTATCTTTTACATCTGTTGATCAATTTCAAACAAATTTGACAGAGAAGCAGTTGACTCAAAGGCAATGACTATGAAAAAAATGGGTAGGCAACTGGCCACAGGAGCACTTCTTCCAAATCTAAGCATTCTAACACATTTGTGTTGTTATTAACCTCACAGAAATTAAGTAAGTTTTTAATCTGAAAAAAATCAGAAAAAATTTCCAGATCTCTTTTGTATGTACTGAAACTGACTGAATGCCTTCAAGTCTTTACTCACTCATTCTAAGATTATAAAAATAGCTTTGAGAGAATTATATATAGAATTCAGTGAATACAGTGTTTCTACATTATTTACATCATAAACCTGATGCTATTGTATCTCTTGTATTCAGAACATTATATGTATTGTTATGTTTAACTTTATAATGTGTGTTAATATAAAACTGAAACATATTTTGTTGAATATGTATTTCTTCAGCTTCATAATCTCACAGAAGCTTTTTTTCTAGTGATAAAAACTAGAGCATTAGGCAGAGTAGAAATGCATAATATGCCTACTGTTTACTCTATAGTTTTTGAATTGTTTCTTCTGCATGAGCCTACTCTCGAATTAATACTATAAGGACATCTGTATCGTAAGAAAACATTTTTAAAAGAGAAAATGCTGTTAATTTAGAGAAGTAAATTTAAAAAGATATACAATATACAAGCAGATATACAATAGGAAGCATGAATTCAAGAAAGAATGTCAGCTGACAAAATTGAATTTTAATATCATTCTTGATTTAAAGGAATATATGGGAAAGAAACCATTATTCCTCACTAACTTTGGTCATCTTCACGGAAGAGATGCAAATGACAGTTCTCCTCTCGCACTACCTTTTAAGGAGCTCTGCTGCTTGTAATATGGAGAACTCTGCTCCTCTAATTCCATTGCTTAACTGCTATCCTTTACATTAGTACATAAGCAGTATATGGTTAGAAGACAAGAACACAATAAGCTTTGTTTGTTAATTTTTATAACATTGAGATATGTATTGTCTTTAAGCAGTAGTCCTAATGAACAGGAATCTGGTATCTGAAGCCTTGGATGCGAGCACAGTAAGCAAAAGGGTAAAATTTTATTCACACAGGTGATATTTTCAGGTAAGTCTAAATATTTTTTTTAGTTTTAATAAAAGAAATGCTATCTGCATCTTTTTCCTTGGATTACATTACAAACATTTTCTTGGTGGTGTCAAACTCTTCAATGAATCACCACTGTTCTCAAATTATTCAAGGCAATCTAAGAAAGATGTGTCTTCCTGAAGACTGAAAAATGCCTCTTTGACCAGACGAGAGTCTCCCCTGGCTCATTGACCACTTCTTAACCTGAAGCAATCAAGCACATACCCAACATAGCTCTTCAGGCTGGGTTTGCAATAAGGTACACTATAAATTAGGCAGTTTGAATGTGCCAGTATCATTCAGGAGATGCTCCAGAAGGTGGTCATCTGTTCAAAATCTACCAGCCTGAGAATAACAAGAGATAGAAACCCATCCATTTTATCATGTGTCTGTACCTACAGCCACAAGAACATGGGTGAATACACGAGAGGCACTTACCCTAGCCTGGCTGGACACACATGAGAATATTCTCAAGAACGAGCATCTACATTATGGCTGTAGTTTGCAACTTAAGACTGACCTCTTTTCTGTTGCTACAGCACAGCAAAAACAAACAGAGAAATGTGAACCACAAGGTATAAATGAGTGAAGAAACAAACAATGCAACAAAGGACTCAAAACTGAATAGCAAATGGGGGAATTAATGATATGCAGCATCTAACATTGAAGGTACAAAACTAAACAGATATACTGTCTGTTCTTTCATATCATACAGTGTAAAAAGCCTTTTGATTTCATAATTGCAACTTTCCCATGAGGCCTGTATGTGATCTGTTTCCCTGAAACTCAGTAAAACAAAAACCACAGATGGCTTTCTTTGATAAGTACAATAATTGGAGAATAAACTGCATAGTGTTAAATCATTAGTTCTGAGGTCTTCAAATGGATTCTGTAAAAGATATATCTGAATACAAGTTTGTCTAAATAGGATATGTTTTGAAAATGATAGGACATTGAACTAGGTTATAATATATAAAATCTATTTTAATGATTTAATCATCAATCATGCTATGATGAGACTATTTAGCTCAACAGAAGGCAAGTAATTCAAGCACTGCCTAAGAATTATTTTTAGGCATCAACTGGCAGTGTAACTAATTACTCAGTTTATGTCCATAATGACTGAATAAACTCTGGCTCTGAAACAAATGAATAATACCATTTTGCATTTGCATAGCACTTGTCATCTCTAGACCTGACAGTTTTAAAAGGATGGGCAAACATTCACGGTGACTATTTCTGGTGAAAACAGAATGTCCCAAATAAATTGCTACTATGAAGGCAATTCAAAGCCTGCTTGAAAGACACTGCTTCATTTAGCCACAAGATTTAACAACCAAAATACAGTGAAAACATGCGATATGCTTATATGAAAGGGTAATCAGGCAGGAAAGCAAGTTTTTATAGAAGATACAGCATTGGTTTTTGTAGAAATCTGAGATTAGCTGTATATGGAACATAGTGATTACATACCCAGTCTAATCTCTGTTGTCAATTATTAGTCTATGTAGTTGATGTCACCACAAAGAGGCTTACAAATACTTACTATTTCTAACTTCAGAATGATTCTCCAAACTCGCTGTCTGAGCTGGGATGCCTTCCTACAATGCAGGCAGGCTCCTGTCTGAGCTGAGAGGATGAGGATAGATCTGCTATCTGTGCATGGTAATGCAGACTCCAAAACAGATGTAGACAATATGTAAATATAGAACAAAAAGTGTCCAGAAGTACCTGGTCCCGTATCTTATCAACTTTGACTCTTGGAAAGCAGCCACATCTTACCTATTACAGGCACGAAGGAATAGTATTAGACCAGCCAGGCAGAACCAGAGCAGGCACGCTGCTTTTGGCTCTTAGCAAATCTTAGGTAAGAAAACCCATGAACTAGAACTGGCTACACACAGAGGACAAGGGAGCTCTGTTTTCTGTCTTTGGGTTGTGGAGTGGCTTGCAGACTGACTTGCTGACACTGCTCTGCTTCAGCTTTCTTTCATATTCATCTGTAAATAATATTTTGTGCTTTTAGATCTTAAGGCAGGCCTTTTTTCTTGCTGCATGGTACAGGATAGAATGGTATGTACCTTGAATCCTGATCTTGAACAGGTTTTTTCAGTGCCACTAAACTGCAAGTGTAACACTAGCAGCTTAACGTTTGCACATATTTGCTAATACTTTCTATATGTTCCTTGTTAATATCTGTACTGCACCAATCATCTAGAGCCATTTAGTTTAGATAGAAGTGTCTAGGCAGCCCAACCATTCAAGTACCACAATTTACTTAATTTTTATCTGTGCATTGACATAGACATCCTTAAATAATTTGCACTGCATTTGCTGCTTGCAACATGATTTATTTTTTGTGAAGAGCTGCAGTAAACAGCAGTAATACAATTATTTTGCTCATATTCTTGGAATTCAGAAACTAAGATGCTATCTGGTCACCAAACCATGCTTCAGTCACATCAGATAAGAAGGGCAGAATACACTTGCACATATTTTTTTTTTTTTCAGGGCAGATCAGGGTAAAATTTAACTGAGACTTAAAAGCCTTTTTTCTTTTACCTTGAATGTGGTGGGATTTTTAAGCAGGCTTTAAAGGGAAGTAAATTTGGCCTTTCAAGCACTCAGTTTTCAAATCTGTGAACATACATGTGAGTAATTTAAAGTAATTTTGCTTATATGAATAAAGTTTAATACAGACATCACAGTATCAAGACCACAGCTGGAACTTTTAAACAGAAAGCCCTGGTATAGTAATGGTATAGACACAGAGAAAAGCCACGTGCTGGCAAAGGAAGTGAAAAATTGCTGAAACAGATAACAGCAAACAGAAAGAACACTTGTGTTGTGTTGCTATAATCCTGACTGAACAATCTTTAAATTGTTTTAGTCAGCTTTATATTTTTAAATTCTGAAGAAAAGAGCTGTAAAAATATAGGTTGCTTCAAACATTCAAATTTTATGTTTGAAAGACATTGCCAAATGTCTCTGAAAAACAGGTCTGAGTATCAGCCCAGTCTTGCAAAAATCTAAACAACTAAAATAAAGAAGAAAAAAAAAGGAAACCTCAAAATGTAATGTACTTATCTTTGCTGAATAATTTTGAATGATCACTACCAACATGTACTAGATACAAGAAATTTTAGTTCCAAAGGTCATCTGCTTCAGTTCAATTTGTTGGCCAATAAAGATAGGAAGTGAGGATTCAAATTGCACTTTTAGGTTACTTTGTTACCTACTACCAAATTAATTCTCTTGAATTATTGTTGCCCCACCCTAACGCTGCAAATGCTTGTGTAAACATTAAACAAAGCCTTTTTTCATGCACACCTCACAGTTCACCTTGTTGTAGATGCCACTATTCTCTGTTTCACTCCTGATAATTGTGAAAGTATCTGCACATTTGAGACTTCAGGAAGGCACCAAAGCAGTGGAAGAATTAAATTGCTTTTTGACTGAAACTGCACAGCAACAAAGCTTGGTGGCTGTGCTTCCCTCAACAAAATCACCCCACAGCATCAATGCAAAAATACTTCAATATTTGAAGTGATAGTGTGTGAACCCAATTATTCCTGAAGCTCCAAGTACATCTGCATCAGAATGGACCTCAAGATTAGAACTAATTTTATCTCAAGTAAATTATATGCAGTATGGAAATGCTCTAGATCTCCACTAACTTCATGCTGAAGTTATAAGTCAGTATCTTACAAGGACGTTGCTAGGCAATTAGTTTATTTTGATTATCAGGCAATAAATTAATTCCCCAGAAATGAAAGACAAATAACTCCATACATCTGGTACAGACAACCCAAGAAGTCAAGAACAATTAAAACATCAGCTACAAACTTGAGACCCTATTGATACACTCTTTCTGGTAGATGCAGGAGTGTGTAGAGATTAGAGTATCTAAATGGCAAATTATATGAAGTAGAGTTTCCTTTCAGTATTTTCAGATTAGGATCAATACCTGCAATGTTTATTGAAAATATTTTTTCCTTATAAAACTTTCCTCCGTGTAATATTCTATCAGATTTTTTTTTTCTTACATGTTGCATAGCATGATAATTTTGCAAAAGATGCCTCCAGTTTGGAGTCTAGCAGTCTTCAGGTATTTCTGTTGAGACACTGCTGTCCAGAATGATAAAACATGTCAGTTCCAACATGCTTAAATTCTCATTTTGTTTTCCAAGTTCATAGAATGCCTGTAGTGGCTTTGGTGCCTGAACAGTGAAGAAGATGTAGCAGTGTTAGTTAAAATTTGAGAATCTAGGTTGCATATTTTCTTCAGTGTGGATCCTTTTATTCTGGGCTAGTGATATGTCTGCATTCCAAGAGCTCCAAATCTGCTGTGAAGGAGGGGAAGCAAGGGCCCCCTGGCCCTCTGGCAGATTCCTCTGTGTGCGTAAGTCAGTTTGCCAGTCTGCTAGTGGTGTTGCTTCAGGCCCTGGGTCATATCTCAAATCTAAAAGACCAAAATTAGACTCAGTTTTTGAAAACATGATCTGGTATCTTGAGATCCTGCTTCATGTTTTAGCAAACTTCAATCAGCTTGCCGTTTCCTGTTGTGATGAAATAACACTCCCTGTTTTGGCAGTCTCTGGCTTTGTGGAATGGAAAGTCAAAATAAACAATGAGGACCACATTGAGCATGCTAATACACAACCTCAAATGTTTCCTTAATCCCTAGGCCTCAACTAGACAGCTTATCCAAACACTTACTCCTCTTGACTCCTGTCCCCCATGCTATCCTGGGTTACTAGATTTTAGATAGGAACTTCTAATACACATAATTCAGATTGAAAGCAGAGTTACATTAGCACAAACTCCTCTATCATAATTGTAATCTACAGTAAATGAATGCAATTAGCTACACTAGGGCCTCCCCTGATCCCTCCCCTCCTCTACACCCAGACAGCAGCCATAAAGTGACATCAGGCTCTCATATAAAGCTAGCACACTACATTCATTGCTATAGCAGCAGGTCTACAGAGTTGAATTTTACAGGATCATGTCACTGCTTCTCCTTCAGCTGTTAGTGCTCTCAGATCTTGGAGCTTCAGATCCACAGGGAAGTTCACTGCAAAGGAAAAGCAGAAGGCCATTTCATCCCCTTTTCTATCTGGACAAAAATCTGCTTGATATTCAGAGTTTACATGAGCTAGTAGGGGAAAACCCAGTACGTGTTGAGGAAACCCTGGGAGAACCAAGCTTTTTTGTAGCAATTCCACAAACGGCATCTGAAAGTAAGAAGCAAGAAGAGAAAAAAATGTCCAGATTCATCCTTCCTAATGCAGAATCCCATGCAGACCAAGATCTTGGAAACTGGGTAGCACCCAGTCCTGTGGAAAACTTTTCTCCATCCCACTACTCCAGCAAGAGGGAGGCTGAACCTCCTTACAGAAAAGATGCCAAGAAATTTTGGGACCACTTCATGTTAAAGAAAAATTCAGCATCTGAAGAGGTTGTCCTGCCAATCAAAAGCAATGAAATGCATGAAGAAAACTGCAGAACCCTGCCTTTTACCCAGGTAAGAACAGGTGTCCAAGATCAATAAATGTGTCTTATCCCTGCCTCTTGTAATAAGAAACTAAAGACACATGAGTTATTTTATTTGCTAAGTCACAGTGCTGCTTCTGAACACTCATACATGATAAGTGGCTGAAAAATGTTGCTGAAAAAGGATGGAAAAGCTTTAGTCTGATGAGGCGAACTGCTAAATTGAAGCACTGAAAATCCACACATTCAGTTTTCAGAGAGTTATTAATACTTCGTATGAAAAGATATTCTGACCTAGCCAGAGCAAGCCAGACAGTGGTAATTACCTATACAATGAATATACATCGAAACAGTTTGTATATATGAATTACCTATATGTGTATATTCAAGGAGTCCAGGGATTTACAGGTATTTACAGGAGAAGCTGATTGTTTCTCTACAGCTAAGCAAGTATTCCTTTCTGCTGTATTAATTTGAAGACTCATGCACACATCTAATTCTGTGCTAATATTGCTGAAGAACTAGTAAATTTCCCATGCATGGGTGAAGCCATTCTGGCATATTGTAATATTAAGACAAAGAGTATGGATAAAAGCGCTTTATTCTTCATAAAAGTGCTTTATTCTTATTTTCAGTGTTTCTATAACCACAATCTGTCAAGGACCATGTTTTTTCAGATCCCTCATTGGCAGATAAATGTAAATATAGACGTTGCCTAGAAACTTGTACTATTTTATTTTTTGTACCATCTAATAAGGCAAGCTTTCCTCAGGATGGCTACATCGCGACAACATCAAAGTGCTAACTTCAGTCTAACTTTTTACAGCTTGGGAGTTCACATAAGCTCTGCTGAGTAAAGGAATTTTTATTCTTGCAAACCAAGAGATTACAGAACTTCCATTGCACTTTTAAGATTTGAATTAAAAGAAGAATCTGCTAAAGAATATTATGCCTTTTCCACATGGAGACAAACCTTCAACATTGCAGCTGAGTCTAGCTTGTGGTTTATGTATAAGAATATTAGGCCAAAAATCATGTTTTAAGTCTTGCTAAGTGGGTAAGATTGCTTAACTGTGTCAGAAATGTAGAACTCAAAGAGCAATTAAGAGGTAAATATGACAAACTCACCTACTGGATTTCCCCCATCAGCTCACAGAGGCTCTGACAGAAGCAGACATTGCCTTTCTTGTTCAGTCTAAGAATCACCCACAGAAGCAGTAATGTTTACTTTTAAAATTTTTACTCCTTGCTTGACATAAAAAATAAACACGTTTAAAGTAAATGTTCTGAGAAGAAAAAAATATAGTACTCTGATTTTGGGGGTTTATTTATGCCTTCATGCCTTCTATCACATTCTATGGGCCACTCATGCACTAGAAACTTCAAATTGTTTTTTCTCTTTCAGGGTGTTACTCATGAGAGCTGTGAGAGGGTGACAGTTCACAATAATCTGTGTTTTGGAAAATGCAGTTCCTTTCATGTTCCTGGTCCAGATGATCGTCTTTATGCTTTTTGTTCTCATTGCTTGCCCAGCAAGTTCTCCATGAAGCACCTGGAACTCAACTGTACCAGTTCTGTCCCAGTGGTCAAAGAAGTAATGATTGTAGAAGAGTGTAAATGTGAGACTCAGAAGATTAAAGACTCTGTGATTGGGTCTCTACTGTCAGGCTCGCATGCACATGTGCACAAACAGAATTAACCTATGCAAAGCACCTCTTTACTCCTTGGTCATAAGAATTTGCCAATAAAACCAAACCAAAACCAAAACTAAAGCTTTCTTCACAGTGGAATACAGAAATATTAAAGAGGTGGACTTTCTACTTGAACTGCTTCTCTGCTTCAACAATAACTTTACTTAAAATGTAACAGAAGTTTCCTTGCAGCTGTTAAAGAAATGGAGACGAGATTACTGGGTTTACATGTAGTGTTCTTACTTTAACAAGGGAAACCTTTAAAACACTTCCTTTCTATCACCATTTCTAGGACGCTAGTCAACAACAGCTGAAGAACTAGCATGATTTATCTGTGCAAAAACATAATATATTGGCTGGTTTACATTGCCTTGGCTTGCAGAGACTGCCAGTATAGCTTTTATTATTGGCAACACAGATAAGGTTTTAACCTCTTCCTTGCAAAACCAGGTCTACTTTTACATCAA
The DNA here is from genome assembly GCA_033558235.1 of Neomorphus geoffroyi. Taxonomy (NCBI): domain Eukaryota; kingdom Metazoa; phylum Chordata; class Aves; order Cuculiformes; family Neomorphidae; genus Neomorphus; species Neomorphus geoffroyi. The sequence continues at coordinate 26,595,712 of JAUMJM010000048.1, read as the reverse complement.
GATAGCAGCTGGACAGTGTGAAATACAAATGGCAGATAGAAAGCTGTGACTAGTTAAGGTAATTCTGATTGCTTCCAGTTGGAGTTAATTTCCTAGTGAAAATGAATACACTTCAAATCTTACATACTTAGATAGTGGTTGCAAAGTATATTTTGCCATAGAAACCACTTAGTCTCCCTCTGCACAGCTGTATTTGCTCTACACATTTTTTTACTGAGTGTTACATAGTAGAAGGAGAAAAAAAATAAAAAATCGTATATTCCCACAGAAAATACATGAATGAGTGGAAAATAACAAAAACCAACTATAATAATGTTATGTGTTATATGTTATTAAATAATAATAATATTATTATTATTTAAATTCATGTGGAAAGACAATGCACACTTTTCCAATCTGATGAACTTTAACATTGTCAGTGACTCCAAGATAAAGTTTAAGTAATGTTCCTACATCTAAACCAAAGCAGAAATGGTATTTGTCTGACAGAAAATCTGCACAAGGATTTTATCAGCATGGCAATACCTGTACAGCTTTACAGGAGCAGCCGAGAAAACTTTCTGCCATGAAAAGCCTGAGTTTAATGCAAGCCAACACAGCACCCGAGGCTGTTAGCTGAACTGCTGGCTTCTCTGCTGTCTCCAGCTGCTTCTCCCTGGATTTGTCTTGCTGACCTGGCACATCAGACAGTGATCAGCTTCCAGGAACTACACTGCAGCCTATTTCCAACCCAGCTCCTTCAGCCCTCTGGGAACCTGCTCCACTGATATTGCTAAACTCTCAGATGTGGGCCCAATTGTTAAACTATCCACAGCTCTTTTTTGGGGCATAGGAAATCAGTATTGATATAGTTGCGCAGTTCAAGGGTTGGGCAAACGATTCCTTGTCTTTGAACAGACAACACAAGATTTGTCTGTGATCAGAAGTGTCTTAATATCCTGTAAAAAAAAAGATGTTCCGCATGGCTTTGGAGTGCAAGGCCCATTTTTAATATTTACTGAAATTTGCATCTGAATGATATTCACACATTAAGCTGCGTTGAGCATGAATGGGCTCAGGATATAAGCAAAGAAAGAAAAGCTTTATTAATAGGCAAAAGAGCATCAGCTAACAACCACAGTTTCAGAAAACAAAGTAATTCTTTACAGCTTCGGCTTTTTTTCAGTAGAGATTTCTCCTCACTGAGCACGTCCAATTGCAGTCAGCCCTAACAATCAGTTCTCTGTTAAAGCATGTATAGCACAAGTGGAAAAGGTAAGAAACAACTCCCTGCCTTTTATAAGGTTCAAACCTCAGCACCTTACCAAATCTTTGTGAGTTATTTGGCACAGTTATTAGTGTTCTTTTTTAATCAAGCATAAGGAAGAAAAGCATATGAAGCATCAAAGTTCTGAACTTTTTTCTCTTTATTCCCAACTTTATTTTTTATTCTGAAAAAATAAGCTAAATCTTCTGAGGCTTCTAACTATTGACATTTTAAAGCTGTGTCAATATATAAGAATGTTTGTCTGCACCTTTTTTTTTCCTTAAAGGAAAGTATGCTTTACTTGCAGAGAACCACTTAAAGGTAGGACCTACATACACTCCCAATAAGATCAAAAGTCAATTAAAAGAAATAAAATAAAATCTTCCAATCTTCCAATTTTGACATGACTGACTGCTAAACTGTGACTTTTGCATGTAAGGATAGCCAAACTGAAGTTATATTGTGGACTGTAACATATTCAGCCTACTTTTTACAGCTCCTTCTGTGTACTGAAGCATTATTTTAGTCAAAGCAAGCTATTAACGTAAGGAGTCTGCAGGACCAGATTCTTAGTGTGAATTTGCACAGCTTAAAAGTAGGTGAAAAGAGGTAATGACAGCTGTAGTAATTGCTAATTAGATTAGTGCTGTAGGGTTTTTTCATGAATGTTTAATTAACCCATCAATGACTGGTTGCATGTAATTAGCACAGTATTCAGCAAAATCAAGGATGTGTTAATTGGATCAAATTTCTCAGTCTTTAAAAATTCCATATTAGGAATGAGTTGTGTCCAGGGGCCAATGAGATTTTGTTCTTCAAGCACAACTATAATGGCCCCTACTAGTACTAATGATACGGGTCAGAAAGTTGAGGGGTGTGATCTACATCACTGTATGGATTTTTCCACTAGAAATGCCATTATAGCAGTAAGCCCGCATGACTTCAGTTTAGTTGTGTCCATTCAGAGGTTGCACGCTTCTTAATGGAAGGTTTTTCAACATAACTATGCTTATAACGGAAGTGTTGTTAATGTGATCTCTCTTTTAGGGCATTCCTTGTGCCAACTTATCTTACAGAAAAAGAGTAAGCCATAGTTGGAGAGCTCTGTGAAAATTCAGCTCAAACGCAAGTGGAGTTGGGACGGTTCCGCCATTTTATTTGACCTACTGCCTCTTTTCCAAATGGCTGTGCTTTACCTTGAAAACAATTGAGAAGAGGTGCTGTTTAACTGCTTAAGCAAAACAAGTCTTTGGTACAGTCTATTTGCTTAAATAAGGAATTTATGCAACCATCTTTAATGCCTGTAATTACATCAAACACTACAGGGTTTTATGTATTTAAATACATCTTACCGAATTCTGTGCAACCATATATTCCAGGGAAAAGATTCTGAAGTTACACTCGCTACTACATGCTGTGCTTGGCACTTTGTTAACCATTTATGAAATATTCACAACTAACCACATGGCTGTCAGCTAACAAGCTTTAGCATGCATTACTGATAGGTGATGAACTCTCTTGTGATACTTTCTCCTAAATGTACTAGCTCCTCACTCAACAGCAAGACAATGAGATGCCCTACTCATGGAATACCCTTTGCCAATCTGTACAGCTGTATAATTGCATCATGTCTAGGATATGTTTGGGAGCTTGTGCTGTACAGGATGGTGCATGTGAAGAGTTGTGGGGTTGAAGCTGCATAAGGTTCTCCATCAGGAAGCCTGCCATTGTAAACAGGAAACATTGATAGTCAATGACAAATATTTTGCATTTGCTGTTTTGTTAGACCTAACTCCTTGAGTATCTAGTATGCAGCCACCAACTTGTGCTCCGTGAAATCTCTCCCTGACAGCTGTGTATAGTTCCTCTGCTCAGATGAGAAAGAATGGGGGTGAGAAGACTCTGTAGTTGGCCCACTGCAAGAACATTGACAAAAAACTGTACACACTGAGGACAGAATCATCCTGCTCACAGCACCTTGTGCTCCATATAACCAGCAAAATGCACTTCAACTGGAAAAACAAAAAATGGACCAAAAGCTAAAATGTCTAATAATAATAACAAGAAGAGAATTCTGGACCAGCTTTATGCTTCTCTAAAGCCTTTTCTGAGGCCTTTCCATTTTGCTGCTTTAGGGTATTGCTATTACAGCCATTTAGTCTGGTGTTCTGGTGGCTGCAGCCTGCAGTCAGGCTGTTCACACAGAGCAGGTACGTACCTAAGCTGCCTTTCTGAGCAAAGCAGTATCTCAGCTTCACCCTTTGCTGAAGCTGGTTCAAACTCACCTTGCACTGCCACAGATGCGAAATCATTCAAGCAGCCTGTTGCCCTACCTGGACTTCAGACAAAAACTCCTGGAAGGGAAAGAAGAGCTAATGCTAGGACATCTGAAGCTGGACATTGTCTAAGCATAGCTCTGCACACCATTGGAGTGTCTTGGTGAAAATTAAGTCCCTAAATTAGACTACTGCCTGGTCTAGCTTAGCTCCCATGTAGCCTGTCTGGGCTAACGGATCAGTAGATTTAATCATGCTTACTACAGGCAGATCAGAAAACACATCTTGCCTTTGATTTTTCTGGAAATTAGGTCAGAGAGAAAATAGAGTCCTAGAGACATTTTCCTTTAGTTTAGCATCTATTGCGTCATCCTCAATATGTGACATCATTGTGACTAACAAAACTTCTGGGCCATGACAGGATTTGCTTCAGCATAGCATGTCATTAACACTGTTTTCATGACACGAAGAATTTTGCTCCCATTGTAGACTTAACAAGTATCTCCTATGTACATCAACAACGTTTACAAGGAAGTGAGCAATGTAACAGTGCAGGAGAAAAGAAGTGCCAGTAACAAACTGTGCATTTTGGAAGAAAACAGGAAGATGAGTGCTGTTAAGAAGGTTGATCTCCCGTTCCAGGAGACACCCATGCACAGACAGTGCTCCTTCTGCACATGGATCAAGGGGCATAATTGGGCTCAAAACGAATCCTGGAAAACAGTTTCACAAAGCAAGGGACTTGTAAGCAGCAAGAATCACGTGAGGCACAGCAAGTACCTCTTTCCTGCATGTGCTTTCCATAACAGAGGATCAGCTGTTACTGCACATGGCTTGATTTTAGCATGGTGATTTAATATTTACAGAGTGCCAATAAAATTTATATGATGACAGCTGGTGGCTCCTCTGGTAATTTCTAAACAGCAACCACAACACAACACAGACATCAGAAACTCCAAGAGGAATTCTGCACTAATGTGCAATATTTAGCACTGAAGAATGTGGGTATTTTTCTAATTTTGCAGACTTTTAACAATCTTTGTGTAATAATTTTGGACTTTATGTGAAGTCCATATTATGCAGTATTAGTTAGTATTTCCTCTACATATATTTTTTGTTTCAGAATGGAGTTCACCAAAAAGCCTTATTTTCTGCCTATCTGGATTTGATACTTTGCCAGAAGCGTCAGGTAATTTCAATAGCTCAAGCCTTTGCAAGTTAAATTGCGAAGCCCAGAACATGAGTGCCTGTTTTTCTTCCTGCATCATGTTTCCCAAAAAGAAATATTAAAAAATGGGGACCGCTATGCTGATGACTGAGCCAGAATAGACTACTGTCCTTATTGCACAACCTGTGTTTACTCTGCACATCCATAAGCAGAAAAGAGTAAAACACAATCTGTCTGACAAGACTACAGAGCTAATGAATGGCCATTATCACTGTACCACTACAGGAAAGCAAATACCTGGTATTTGACTGGAAGACAACATTGTTGACTGATTCTTTTTCATTCTACCAGAAAACTTTATGGATCGCACTATACCTCTTTATTTATCTTTCCATTTTTCCTCCAAATCCTTGCTTTCCCTTCTGCTCCTTGGTGGGTTTCTCTTTCTTTTTAGTTCTTTTAGTCTACATTTATTCTTCAAATCAGTGGAACATTTTCAATAACAGCTTTTGCATATAGGTAGAAATTCATATGTGAATGTCATGGAATAGAGGCAGAGGCTGCTTTCTATTACAACAACCTTTCCAGCAAGTCTTTTCCCCATGTTTTTTAGTAATGCAATTAACGTGTCTATTATTTTCAGTGTTACCTGTTCCTAGGGACATATGTAAGTTGTTCTTGAGGAAGCGCTATCTTCTGGTTTACCTGGAACTTCCTTCATTCTCTTTCCTGCTAAGAATATGCATTTTCAGGTCACAGAAATTTCAGCTCCAAACGTTAACAACTGCCCCATAGAACAGAAGACTGTGGACACTTTGAAAATAAAACAGGTCAAGGTCCAAAAGTCTTGATGAAAGCTTGAAATCATCTAAACACTAAACTGACTTTTTGGGTACTGTCTTTTCAGTAAGCATATTATGATTAAGTTTTAGGAAGAATGAAAGAAGAGTCTCCTGTTTTGGTGATTACTATATCACTCCTCATCCACTTCATGCATCACTGTGTAGGAAGAATGCTCCAGGGCAAGAGACCATCAATTTACAGTGGGAACCGTGCCACTCAGACAGATGGGGATACCTTTAGGAAGCCAAAAGATCTTTTATGTGCATCAGCAATGGGTGCTCAAGGCATGATTCCCAGCTGGGAACACTGAAAATGTTGTCCGCTACAAGCTGTCTGTGGCTCTTACTCACTGCTAATCCCTCACGGGTCAGAATGATGTTTTAAAAACAAAGATTGGCTTCTGTGGCCATGGAAGGGCTCTTTCTGAGCAAGAGGCACAGCACAGCAGGGGACTTGAGTGTCACAGGAATTTCACAACTGGCCTTTGCTGACTGAGGAGGGAGGCTAGGACATAAAGTATTGAATCAGGGCACATCGAAAGCAGTTTTACACATGGCTCTTAAACCTTTCAACTGTTCAGATACAATACAATTTGACTACTTAACACATATATAGTACTGTCTTGAAAGACATCTATAACTCTATGACGCTACCATCCACCTGCTGCTTTCCTTATCTAGGTATCCCTGGAGTTGGTCTTGCTACCATTAAATATCTATGATGCCAGATAATGGAAAGATTTCACAGAGGCAGTGAATGGCCTAGGATGCTGGCATTATCTTGGTAGTCCAGGGGTATCCTTTCTTCCTCGTGTATGGCTTCAGGATGCTGAGAAATAAGATTGTTGTCTTTGAGGTTGGGGCAGTCCTTGTCCTTGCAGTGAGCTGCAGCCCTTCAGTCATGCCAACTTAACCACAACCATACAGTATAAAAAATACATCTCTCTCAAGAAAGCTAATGTAATTTCATAGTACTAAGGAAATGCATATGATTTCATGCTATAAAGACTAGTTAGTGCAGTAACTGGGGAGTAAGATTCTCCTGGCAGGAGTCTGGAGGCCAAGGCAGAGGCCTTGTCTATAGCTGCTACTTGGAGTCACCATCCCTGGAAGTGTTTAAAAGCCGGATACATGAGGTGCTCGGGAATATCATTTAGTAAAGGGCAGGTATGGTTGGATTCGATGATCTCCAAGGTCTGTGTGAACTGCAAAGGGCCCCTAGGGAGACGAAAACGAGACACGCACTCGCCTTGACAAACTCTCGCACCCTGCACCACGCCCAGAGGTGAGCCGGGAACACAACTATCCGGCGCGGTAGCCCGCCCTCAGCACGGCCCCTCCCGCCTGCGCACGGAGGGCCGAGCCGGGAGGAGCCCGCCCAGCCCCCGGGCGGAGCCGCGGCCCTCCGGAGAATGCGCCGGCCTCTCCCCCGCCCCGCCCCCAGCGCGCGTGCGCGGCGCGAAGGGCGGAAACGGAAGGTGTCGCTGCTGCGGCGGGGGCGGCGGGGGTCGGGCGGCGGGCGCGCGCGTGCGTGCTGCGGCGGGGGCGGCGGGGGTCGGGCGGCGGGTGCGCGCGTGCGTGCTGCGCCAGCCGGCCGCGGGTGGGCCCCCGCGGGTTGCTATGGAGAGCGGGGGAGAGGGGGGCGCGTGACCGCGGCCCCTCCCTTCTCCCCCTGGCCTCGCCCGACGGTTGGTTCCGCCTCGTGCCTCGAGGGGCGGGGCTTGCGCGGGGGGCGCGGGTGGCGCGCGGGGCGCGGGGCGCGGGGGCGTGCGGTACGGTTCCGTTTTTCCCCCCAGCTCCAGTGGCCTGTGTGAGGGGGGGGTGGGGCTAAGGTGCCGCTGAAGCCCTTCGTGGGGGCTGGAAGACTGTTCTGCAGGGTGCATGCGGTCCTCCAGCTTCAGGAGGAATGTCGCAAATTAGAAGGGACCAGAGTGTCCAGAGGAGGCCAGAAAGCTGTTGAAGGGTTTAGAGGGGAAATCGTATGAGAAGCGGCTGAAGTCACTTGGTCTGTTCAGGCTGGAGGAGACTGAGGGGCGACCTTATGGCACTTCACTTCTTCCTCTTAAGGGAAGGAGGAGGAGCAGCCACTGATCTCTTTCCTCTGGTGCCCAACGACGGGACGAGGGGACGGCAGGAAGATGTGCCAGGGGAGGGTTAGGCTGGATATCAGGAAAAGGTTCTTCTCCCGTAGGGTGGTGGAGCACTGGAACAGCTCCCCAGGGAAGTAGTCACGGCACCAAGCCTGACAGTATTCACAAAGCACTTGAACCGTACCCTCAGATGCACGGTGTGAATGTTGGGGCTGACCTGTGCAGGGACAGAGTTTGACTTGATGATTCCTGTGGGTCCCTTCCAACTCAGGTCATTCTTTGATAATATGCTTGAGTGCTTTGTCCAAATGCTTCCTGAATATTGTCAGGCTTGGCGCTGTGACTGCTTTCCTATGGAGTTTGCGGTTTTCTGTGTGGAAAGCTGAGGGAGGGAAATCCTTAGCAAACTTGACTCGTTGCCATGTCTACGAAATAAAGCCAGGCTATTGCCATTCACATGAAACTGCCCTTTTCCTGCGTGGGAGGAGGGTGTATCACAGTGATGGGAGAGGGGTGTGTGCGCTGTGAGTGCTGGGAGATCCAGCCCTCCCCGACCCTCCTCGACTTCACACTTCACATTTCCCAGCTCCAGTAGTCAGGGGAAAAAAGAAGTGTGGGTCTTCACATTGAGGATCCAAATAGTGATGCGATACAAGAAAGAGTTATTACTGCAAAAAGTGAAATATTCTGATTAAAGTAGAGCTAAGTTTCATCTAAGTAATGGAAAGTATTTTGAGTAACTTATTTTTTAAAAAAGTTAGAGAGAATGTCCTTGTCATAATATTGGGATTTTAGCGTGTTTTTGTCAAGCAGTGTTTTTCCAGATGCTGTTCTTTGAGAAAAGATAATGTCTTGTGTTAAGTATGATATGTGCTGAACAGATGTGTCTTCTGTGGTTGCCTGTGTCTGCAGTCTTTCTTTATCTAAAAGTGCAAGGTCAGACAGAGAGCTGGCACCAAAGTACCAATCAGCAGAGATCTGGCTGTTGTGAAGTTCATAATAACATTAACATTAGTCCTAGGAAGTTAACAGAATATACATAAGATTTCTAGGAGAGTTTATACATATGCAAGTAAGTGGAAAATACATTCTGTAACCAGCACTTGTGTCATTACACATGGCTGTTGGAAATTATTCCTTCATGCATGCAGCACTGTAATAAAGGATGCTTGCTTTCTAGAACTCCAAAACAAGCCTTAGAGAGCTTATTTGCTAGCATTTTTGTTGTCTGGTGTGCTTAAATAACATACGTTATCTGTCTACAGGTGGCTGTTCAGTCAGCAGTAGATGATGATAGTTTTTTCATGGATGTGTGATCAATGAGGATATAGCGTGTATGGATTAAGATCGAGCCATATCCCTGTATAAGCCAGTGTGGCATCTTTCGTGAATGCTGTAGATGTTTACAGGTATGCATTGCAAAATCCTATCCACAAAGAATTGTGTGGGAATGTCTTGCTTACCTTAACCAGCGTGCCCACAGCCACCTCCCAGCTGTGCCACAGTCTCTACTGACAACCATCTGTTGTATAAACATGTGCAATGCCAGGTGCATGGGGTTTTGTCATGGAAAAAATATGCCGCTGTTTGGATTAGCTTGTTGAGATACTAGTTCTGTTAAATGGAAGAGCTGCAAAAGGCATAACGGTGGTTCTATTCTGACATTTGATAACATCACATAAGTGAGTTCTTTAAAATGTTGAAAGTAATGTAGTTGTTTAGTTCAAGTCCACTTTTTCTGGTAAAGTGTATTTGTAGTTTTGTATCAGTAACTTTTGGCAGTAATTCTTGAGATTTCAGGAAATTTACAGATCTAAACCCTGGATCCACAAATTGACAGAGGCTGCTGATTGTTGCAGCCTTGCCTTGGCTATTGCAAGTATTAGAGCAAATGCATCGTTTGTGTTTCTGCTCTCTGTTCCTTTTTCTGTCTGAATTGCTTAGACTACAACATTTTTTAGAAAATCATGTTTTTCTCATTATGGAAATATGTTTGATAAGACATAGTATTGTTCAGTTTTCATGGGATCTTAAAATTATATCTCGCAGTGAGTAGCACTATAAATTATAGATCTAAATAACTCTAGACTTGTTTTAAGTATTTGTGACAAAAGTTTTAGAAATCAAATTTTACAAGTTTTACTTTCCTTACTGAAATAAAAGTCCAGGGCTAAAGTGATGTAGGATGTACAAGGTCTTGGTTTCCTGTTATGTATCAGTGCCACAACCATAAATGTGCAAGGAGCAGGAGTCACCAGAACTGATGGTCATGTGTCATAGGATGAGAAATTGACTAGTGCTTGTATCGTGTTTATTTGTGAAATAGAATTTTCTATGTAGGTTTTGGGACAGTCTTGATGTAAATTATATACTGTTTGAAGTTTGCTTTCAGTTGAGCCTATTAAAGCAATCTTTATTTCATGTTAACATTTTTGGTTACTGCAAATCTTTCTCATTTCTGGGAAGTGACTTTCTGCCTGCCTGACTCATTTTGTGGTCTCGTTGGATGTGGGTGCCATATTGGAAGTCATATTGGAGATGATTGTAATGTACAAATACTGAGTTTATAATATCATTAAATGCAGGTGACAGAAAGAAAAGGATTAGGAAAACATGCTGTACAGGCATCCCATATTAAAAGTATTTTTGGAAAGGCAAGAATAATTCTTATCTTGTAGGAAAGACACAGGTGTGTTTTGGAAAATGTGAAGCTTTTCACAGCCACAGTTACTGTTTGCTTTCAAATGCTTTGTGTTTGAGATGCTTATTTAGGAAAAAATGCTATAAATTAGGTTAAGAGGGAAGAAAACCACAAAATCTCCTGCATTAGTGTTGTGTATTTTATCATAAATTATTTTGTTGGAAAATCTTCAGGCGTTGTTTGTATAATGCTGAGTGTATGGATCTAAATCACTTGTTTCTTTTCAACTGATATGTTGTAAATCTGCTCATAGACTTTTTCCCTCTACATACGGTAGTTATTCTTACCAGAAATTGTTTCCTAAAGAACAGAATTATTTCAAGTCTTTCTTCCTTTTGAAATTGTACTTGAAAAAGTATATACAGATTTTCTAAAGTATGTTTAAAAAGAGAAGACTGTAAGTTCACCTTGTCTATGAGTTAAATTGGAGTCTAGTACTTTTCTACATCATCATCAGAATGTGCATGCGTTAGGTTTTCTTTATTCCCACCACCCACCCTTGCACATTTCCATGTGTTACATAAGCCAAGATGGAGAGGGGCAAAAGTTCTTTTTTCTGGAGAAAGTCAATATATTAACATTGTTTATGTAGTGTTGCTGCTAAAAATATAATGAAAAATGTAAGAGTTTGTTTATAAATAGGAATGCAGGAAGCAAGTGTATCACAATTTAAAGAAAATGAAATGCACTGACAGTAGTGCAGTTTTATATAGACCTTTTTGCTAAACACTCCCATCCTTTTAAATCTATATTAAAATTTGGAAATGGCCTGTAGCTGGAATTGGAGAAATGCTTGTTCGAATCAGTTCAGACATGAGAGGCAAAGGAACTGGATATCTCTGAATAGCTTGAGAAGAAGCTCTACTTAATGTGGTGAGATATGAAGAACAGAATAGAAGGTAATCTATTATAGGCTGTGTTTCAAACCAGTGATGATGGTTGTTTGAGTATTACACTCTTTTCTGTCTCTTTCAGAAAAGATACAGAAGATGATGATGAAAAATCTGCCTTTCTTGAGAATGGGGCCTTTTATTGTATAGTTACAACTTAATTGTGGAACTTGCTGTCAAAGGTATAGGTTTTGAGGGGGGTAGTGTTTGACTGTTTCATAGTTTGTTTGTTTGTTTTTTTAATTTATTATTATAAAAGTGAATAACATCATACAGGCAAGAGTTAGTCATTGAAATATAATGGAAATACAATCCCAAATTTTTATAGGCATTCTTATGGTTTTCTCCAGTATCTCTCTGATTATTGCTCACCATTATACTTAGTAGGTCGCTCGGAAACAAGTATTTCAGTGCTTATATCTCTCTCTTGTTTGTTGTTATATTATTTCTCATTCTGAAGAAGCACTGTGAAGTCATGGAGTCTCTGCTGCTGTTGTTAGATGGAAAACAGATGGATTACTCAGTGGTCAGCAGTGTTCCTATCTGTCTCTGGTTATTTTGGCCTCTGTGTTTCTGTCAGTCTGCATGATTTCCCCTTCCTAAATCCATGTTAACTACTCTAAATCATCTTCTTGGCCTTCATGTGCTTGGAAACAGTTTCTAGGTTTGGTTGCTCCACCTTCCCAGGGATCAGGGTGAGGCTAACAGGCCTATAGTTGCCTGTTGGCAAAGATGGTTTTACCCCATATAGTGTCAGGTGGATCCTGACCTCTCCACCAGCCCCTGCAGTTCTTCATTTTCAGAGAAGTTTCTATGGATATAAAAGCTGAGTACCAGCTTTTGACACAGACTGCAACCTGCAGGACCTGTTTACTCCTCAAGTCCCTGTCTTTCATCAGCAGGATGAAGGAGACCGCCTGGTCCCCGGGCCCTGGCCTTTATACTCCAAGCCATGTAGTCATGCTTGGTAGGCTCCTGGTCTCCATAGGACATATCTATGGTGCCCATATGGAAGGGCAGCTGAGTGTATTAGTCTGCAGGCTAGACTACTGTCAGCCTCAGTGTAGCCTGCTTGTGGTATTCAGGACCCAAGCCCCTAGGAAGGAGCGAACCTTGCCAGGTGACAGGTTGGGCCAGCAGAAGTGTCTCTGTCCCTGCACCAGGGAGTTGTCCCTGTCCTTCCTGCACTGCCACAGGACTTGGGCACAGCCAGCTCGGATGCTTCATTGCACAGAGTTCCCTGTATTTGCCTGCTTCCGGGGCTCAGAACATGCTCTGTAGGCCAGAGCTGGAAGCAAAGCAGGAACCGTCCTCCTGATGCTGAAGCTCACAAGCTCACAGGCTTCCCTAGACTCAGCATCTCCATGCCCAGCTTGACAAACCAAGGCTCTGCCTTCCTCTTGGCACAGTGGGAGCTTGTGTTGCGCCAGGATCTTGGAGGACTCCGGTGCATCTCCTTTTCAGCATCCCTGATATACAGCCTGCTCACTTTCTCCCAGGCTTCTCTGCTTGATGAGACAGATCCTCCATCCGTGCATCCTTAGAAGGATGTAAAATGTTTTTCAGTTCTGAACCTATTGGTTGCCAAAGTTGACTTACGACAGAAGCACATTAAGAACTGGCATAATTTTCATGTCTGGAAACAGTATGTACATGTGCAGTGTATTAATACCACATATAGAACAGACTATGGTGTATGCACACTATGAGGATAGCCAGTATAGGCCTGAATAGTTTCTATGGCTATCATGAATTTACAGACAGTTTTAAGGATACAGTAGCTGTATTCTGTATGCAACTTGGGTTTATAAAACAAATATTAGTAAATTTGATGCATCTTTAGGATAAAAGGAAGCACTTAATACAGTGCTATACTTGAATGAGAACTCTGTTGCACTAGAAAACAGCGAAGGGTAATAGAAAAATGTCAACTTATTTATGTCTGATTTTGATTAGAGATCTAGAAGAAGAAAACAAGATATTGGGGGTAATATTATGCAGAGAAATTGTGAATGCAAGTGAGGATAGACATGAAACAAGTAAGCAAAAGCCCTGGAAACAGAGATGTTACTTTTTAGTAAGGTATAATTAGTTACTGAAATAATAAAATATTTCTCTTCCTGGTACTTGAACAGTGCCTATGAAATGTCTGTACGTTTTCACTTAATTCCTTAAATCAATAACTGAAAGGTTGGTTTTTTTCCTCTTTGAATGTATGTGGGATCCTGTAGGTTGCATGATATTAGTTAATTTACTTTCTTTTTGATTATCTCTCTAGGATAATCTTTTCTTCCTGGGCTGTGACATACTATTACCTGTTCGTGTTCAATGGGACTACGAATCCACTTTGTTGTGGACCCTCAGGGTTGGTGCTGCTTGGGCCTGATTATCTTTGTCTGGCTGTACAATACAATCTTCATTCCAAAAGTCATCCTTTTTCCTCACTATGAAGAGGGACATATTTCAGTTGTGGCAATTTTGTGTAAGTCAATTTATCTTAGCCCTTTTTTCTACTAGTAAAAATAATATCTTTGGGCAGTAATTCACATACATGAGAAAGATCAGAAAATAAAGAATAAGGTGAAGGGTAAGGTAAAGGATAAGAACACTAGAATTCCTCCTACATTTTTGTGTTCTAAGAAGTTGAGACACTTTATTAATTTCAAAGACATTAGGTAAAACTTCTTTGTGTGGAAACTGGGGAAAAATGTTAATATGGCTTTCAGATCGCATAGCTAGAACTTGTTGACAGGATTTCAGGCCAACAACTCTTACTGCTTGTCAGAATGTGAGGTGATAACACTGATGGTTGGCAAACTGAGTTTTGCTAGTTTTGTTATATGTTTTTTAATGGGTCAGCTTAATGTAAGTTATGCAAATAGATTTTGCTGGGGAAAGAGCTTAAGTTATAACTGGAACCAACTTTAAAGTGAAGATGGACCATGGGGAATATTGTTTCACATAGAAGCTATGAGGTGTAGGGTGATTGGTACTTATTTGATAAGACAGTGAAGGCACTTGTTATATACAATAGTAAGGTCATAGTGGCATTCTGATGGTGTGATCAAAGCAGTGTTCACTGCTACCTTTTCCTCCCCCTTTTTAAGACAGGGAAGTACTTAGTATTGTAGACTGTACAGTACCAGTAATATATCTGGAATTGAATGATAAGGCTGGGTATTTTCTAAATCAGTGCTAGTGCATCTGTATTTTTGATGAAGTATATAGTAGGTATTTTGTACACCTGAAAAAGACCAACAATGCTTGTTTATCTTTTCAGGTTATTACTTCTGCTCATTGTTTTGCATAGCTTCATTACTAAGAGCCTCAGTAGCTGATCCAGGAAAGCTACCTGAAAATCCAAAGATACCAATTACAGGTACATTAAGTAGTTTATATATAATTAAATAAAAGTTATCTTAATATCCTCAAAATAATTAGGAATAAATTTTATTTTGTGAGATTTGTTGGAAACCATGAGCTATCTGTGCTGAAGCCTATATTCTTAATGAAATTGTAATTGATGTGTAACTGTTTTTAACTCAAAAGTTCTCTTTCAAAACTTGTATTCAGTCAGAAATTTAGTTATATAGGAACTTCTAGGAAATCTTTCCATGGGAAGAATTTTTTTGCATTCTAGGCTTTCAAACATATTTCATATACTTTATAATATTTATATACTTCAACAACTTTATAATATTTAATGGAAAATATTTACAGGTGGTTAGTCATTGTAATTCCACAACTTTTTTTCTGAATAGATTTATAAGATATTGGAAGTGGTGGTAGAAGGTACTCTTATGACGGATTTTACTTGTGCATTTTTTTACACATTTCTATTACTTGTCTTACATGGGCTATTAACCAAACATATGTGGAGCTAATTACATTGTGTTGCTATAGAGTAGCAACTTAATGTTCTGAGAATTTCCTTCTGTCCTTCTGAATTTATCCCACAATTCCTACATGGTATCCAATGCTCCAGCAACTGGAGGAGATAAGAAACCTTAATAATGCTCCAAAGAGAAAGCCAGTATTTTTATGAACTGTTGGATGCTGTTAAGGTGCTTCTCTAATGCACAGAACTTCTACTTTTTAGAATAGAGTAGGGCTATTAAACAGCATGAACTTTGACACATTAACAGAAAGTACATTTTGAATGTAAAAAATGTATCAAATGTAGTGGGAGTGAATATTTCATTCTTGTCTTGCAATGTAGTGGATGCCAGGTGAAACATTGTGCTCTCTCTTCCTTATGTTAGTAGGAACTTAGGATGATGTGTTTGGAAGCATGATCTGTTTAGCGTCAGTGCTGATGTTAACAATGTGTACAAACTAGGCAGCAGATAGAAGGAAGGGATGTATCTCCCTGGGATTCAGCTGTGAAACACTGATCACAGAAAATCTCATGTCAGTGTTCTTTATTTTCCTGGTAACTGAGCCTGTGATCCAGTAAAACAAAAGGTGGCTTAGTCTTGGGTTCTGCAGTTAGAATACTCGCAGAAGGAAGAGAAACATGGGTTTTGTAACAGGAACTGAAGAATGAAGACACTCAGTATAGATAGACAGTTACATTGTGTGTTGCAAGATGTATGTCTTAAAATTCTTTGAAATGGAAGATGTTCGTGGAATTTTCATTGTGTATTTTATTTTAGTTAGCTAGCTTTGACAAATTTGAGTATGAGTATTTCCTCAGGAAGTTTTGGAATGGGAGAGGTAGATTGAACAATGATTCTGTCTAGCAGATATGTTTTTTCTGCATTAAATGTGTAGGAAGATAATTTAATTATGTGACAGACCTATGTGTGTAAAAATTGCGCCCTAGAAATATGTAGGAGGAGAGAGGATTTTGGAGAAGAAAACTGGCATGGAATGACAGTAATATCTTCCCGTTTAAGGTGAAAGTGGGAAAAAATTTCTTACATGCTGCTAACTCTTCTCAGATCATATTAAGAATTTTTTTTCTTGAATCAGTAGCACATTGGTTTGTCATGAGTGTGCTGTACTGAGTTTAAATCTCTCTAATTTGTCTTTACATTTTCACCTAGAACGAGAATATTGGGAATTATGTAACAAATGCAATATGATGAGACCAAAGCGTTCACACCATTGCAGTCGTTGTGGACATTGTGTGAGGAGGATGGATCACCACTGTCCATGGTAAAACTAGGACATTTGTTCTAACAATTTTCTGTTGCAATATCATAACTACAGTGTTAAAGTTTCTGTATTTCTGTCTTTATATATACTTTGTTTCTCTGCAGGATTAATAATTGTGTTGGTGAAGACAATCATTGGCTGTTTTTGCAGCTGTGTTTCTACTCTCAGATCCTTAGTTCCTATACGCTGGTCCTTGATTTCTGCCATTACTATTACTTTTTGCCTCTGAAAAAAGAAAATGGGGTAAGAATCTTTTTCTCTATGAAATGAATAAATAGCTAGTACTGAAATGTAATTTATTGTACTACAATATGTAGTATACTATACGTTTCTGCTGGCTTGTTTGCTGACAGTAAAGAGAGTTCATCTAGATGTATGTGATGAAGTGAGCAAGCTGATTTATGATAAGCAACAAAATATCATTCTGAAAGGGCATATGATTTCTGTGTGTTATAAATTCAACATTAGTTTTCTTAGAAATCTAGGAAGGAGGACAGAACCAGTTAGAAATGATGATTGAATACTCAGAAGGAGCAAGGTGGCTACTGTAGGTATATTCAAATTCCTTTCTGCTTTCTCCAAAGTAAATCTATGCAGGGTATATTTTTTTCCATCCCAAGTTCAATGTAAAACATTGATATCACCAGAAACAACGGAGAACTGTTTGCTTTGTTTGACTTGTGCTCTATGCCATTATCATATTTCAACATCTCATCATCAGTGAAACACAACTGAACTCAGAGAGAAAATGGACTTACACATTGGAATAGAGTAAAATGTTATGGAATTTCTTCCATTATGAAATCGAAGTTGTAAAGTCTCTGTGTCTAATGCTTGTTTTGTCTGTTACCCATAATGTTCAGAATATTTGAGAGGTTTGCTTGAAAGCTGCTGAATGCTTGGAAATGCTAGAACAGCAAAGCTCTTTATTTTGAAGAAAATGTTATGAGACCTTACTAATGAAGAAACATAAAAATTTCTACCCAAAATCTGAAATGGACTTTATATTTGTACTGGACTATAGCAAATACAAGTGAACTAAAGATAAAAGCCTAGAAAAAAGTTTAAAGCATATTCAAACTCAGATAACATACCAGACATCATAAGTGTGACCATCCCAGAAATTGATAGTGTACTCTAATTACTGAGATTTCTTTTCCGAATACTGAAGAGCTGCAGTTTTTTTTTATTCCATGTTGATATGGCATCTTAGCATAATCTCTGCTGGCAACATCACACCCATCTTTCCAGGCTGCTGAAGACTAGCCTATAGTTATGAATGGGGCAAGTCCTGCTTTCTATTTTGTTCAACAGCTTAGGTTTGTTACATTATTTGGAATCCTAAAGGGTATAAAATATGACTACTAAACTTTCTGAAAAATTGTACTTCTGGAAAAGAATGTGGCATAGCCTTCAACACTTCTTGTTTGCTCCTGTATCAGTCTGCAGTGGATGTGATGTTCTGAAGAAAGCATATGTGAAGATGATGTGTCAAAAGAGAGCTGAAAATGTAGGAAGACTGTACTTCTTGGGTCATCCAGAAATGACAGAAGTGTTATATTCAAGATACCAAATTTTTGTTACATGGAATGTACCAGAGTTGAGTTTTTTTTGCAAATCTCTCTTAAAATAACTTCTGTTCTAAAGGAATTCGGGTTTTTGTTTTGGTTTTTTTTTTTTAACTAGATGAGTATTCCTATTTAAATGTTTTAAGGGACTCTAGAAATACAGAATAGAGCAGAATGTGCTGCCTGCTTGGAGTGTCTTTCCATAGACACTACCTTGTAAATTGAGACAAACTGGTAAAATGTGTCTCTTAAAATGTAGTACTCACAGATAGGCTTTTTCTGTTCACCCTGTTTTACAGACTTTGTGAGATATGGATGAGCTGTTTTGATTTGTTGTAACTGCATTCAAGTTAAAAGGGGTATGAAATTCGAGTCTTTCCTTATTAGTGGAGAAATCTGTCCTCTAAGAAAAATTTTTATGGATTTGTTACATTTTGAGTTTTTAGAAGGTTAATGTTTTTAAAAGGTAACTAAATGTAAATGCCTTTTCTTCTAATTTTCAGTAGCTTTGTAAATGTCTTCGTAATTTATAAATTGAGTTAACCTACTACATTTCTGGACAGAGTAATCTTATACTTTCAGTATTATGAAGGCTACTTGTGCACAGGTTTTTCAGGTTTCAAGCGCAAAGGCTTCTCAGTGATATTGATCTGAGTATTGTATTAGTTATTGCAGTGCTTCTAGAAGGAATTTTCCAAAGATAAAATCTTTGCGTGGAATTGGCATTGCTTCTTTAATAGTGGAATGTTGTGTCCTTTTTATTCTGAGAATCCCCTGAATGCTGTAACTTACTTTAAGTAATTATGGTGCCATTATGTAACGAACCCAATTTCTGTTTGTTAGCCTTGCTTTTTAAAAGCAGGATGAAAGTAAAAAGATTATTTGCTTGGAAATCTGTTCTGACCTTTCTGAGTCTAATACTACACTCAGTAGTGTTTAGCTTTCTCAGTTTTTCAGGTGCAGGATGGAGAGCACACTTGAAAGTACAGAAAATTAAGAATAATTTATTTGAGTGTCTAGTCAATATATCTGCGTGGGAGAGCCCCATTAAGGTGTTTTTAAAGTGTTGCTAAGGATAAAATGATATATAACTTTGTGCCACAGAATAATTTGATAGGAAATGAACAGGACCAGTGAGAAGACTTGCTTTCTATTAGTTATGTTTTTAAGCAAGTGTCTTGTAAGATTGTTTTAATCTTTGTATATGAATTAAAGCTGAGGTACTACAGCCTTCCAGGAACCACCGTATCTTGTACCTTTCATGGAAGCACTATTCTTTGTCAATTTTTTTACTATAACCAGGAGCTTAGATTCTCTGAATTTATAGGGGATAGTGTTTAGCACAGATTCAAAAAAATGGGATTTTTTTCTAAACAGCCATCTGGGATTAGTTTACTTCCTGCTCATTAAAAAATACTTGTGAAATTTTTGGCGGTGTGCCTTCATCTTAATTTTTATTCTTTGCATATAAATTAGTACATAACACAGAAGCTGTAGAATTAAAATTGCTTTGAATGCTGTTTTGAAATAATAATTTTATAACAGTACTGACTAATGCATTATGAAAATATGGTTACTGTATGCTTGTCAGTATTTCCTTCTGTATGAAAGCTTGATTTTTTTTATTTTTAAAAGGTTAAGTAAGAAAAACCCAAACCTTTTCAGTTAAGTGTGCTAAAGTGATACCTTTAAAGCTAATGGGGGAAACCATTTCAGTAGAGATACAATCTTTCAGCTTCAGGTCTTATACCAGAATATTCCTTCATAGTATTCTTGGTTCTACACTAGCAGAAAGATGGATCATGGTTAATACCTCTGTCTGTCCAGCAGGAGGAGTACAGTTACTGCTAGAAATGAAGGCAATGTTAATTAAACTGTTTGCGTGAAACCCTTGCAGAAGAAAATGGCATGATTTGAATAAAACAGCACATAAAATCATTTTCTAGCTTTAGTGATTTTCAGAGACTGAAACTGGAACATTCTTAATTTTGCATCTTCCTTAAAAAGCATCAAGTATTCAGTCTTTTGAATAGTGAGATGAGAATAAATACTAGTCTTCTCATGACTACATAATGCTCTGTATATGGCTGTGCTGGCAGTGTAATTTACCTGATTCATAGAAGGCTTTTAATCTTTTTTTTGAAAGAATCTTTTCAGCAAAAGAAGTTTTGCTGATACATTCTGTTTACTAGAAATGTTGCTAGAATAATTGTCATAGACGTGGACAAATAAAAACCTGTACCACTTTGCTCTGCTTTAGTTTTATTTTTTTCCCTGTTCTGCAGTTATCCATGGTATATTATGAAGATATTGTCACTTAAATAATTTTCAAAGTGTTCTGAGCTCTGTTGGTAGAGAGGGAAGGAAACATGGAGGAAGCATTAGGGCAATATCAGCTTGCTTTGTCTGGGACTCAGCTTTCCCAATTCCAAAGAAAAGGTGTTGGGAAATATTCATTGGACTTGTGAGAAAATTAATATCAGTAATATAAAAATGTTATATATTAATTAATATTAATTAAAATCTGTAATGTCTCATCCAAAGTCTATTTATATTGTAAACAGAATCTAAGGGAAACCTTTTGTGCTAGAATCATGAAATTGCCTACAGGATATGAGTTTTTTGAAAAATGAAAATACAAAAAAATTTCCCTTCTCAGTGTTCTACAAAACCAACCCAACCACCTACCCCTGCTCTCCTCCTGTAGAATTATGAGGACAGTGTATGAATATTGAATTAAGATTAGAAAGTAAATACATGGTCTATAGAGAAAAGATAGATAACATTTTGTTAAAACTCAATATGTTGATAGTGTTGATTGTGAAGAGATTGGGTAGCCTTTTTTAAAAATCTGTTCTCGTCTGAAATTATTTCAGAATTATCACTTTGGATTGGAATCTGTGTAGAATTGTATATTCCCATCATTTTTGGAATCTGAGTGCTATTCCCATATTCGCTTTAAATCAAATCAGTCATGAATCAGACTTTGGAAAATTACTCGTTTAGTATAAATAACATATCTCTGAACCGAAAAGTGCTTTACATAAACATCAGTAGTTATTAATAATAAACATTACTACAAAATTAATTCTAAATTTTTTTCTAAATGTGAGTGAATTTTCTCCCTTATGCCTCTCCTTACTATTTCTTCCCGCAAAACCTGCAGTCTATATTTTTTTGGTTTACTTTTTTGAATCCAATAGCCTGGCTTTATTCTGTAGTCTACACTAGTTCTGTGATACCCAAGTTGATGCACGGACTTTGTCACCAGACTGGGACAGAAATCTCAGGCATTTACAACTGAGAATAGACAAGCAGGCTAGCATGTGTTACATGTTACATGTGTCCCTTACCCAAGAGAAAGATGAAGTATCTTAATATACTTTGTTATTATATTAATTTCTGTGTATTTTTCATTTCAGTAAAGAATCAAGATTGAATAAGCAAATGTTATATTGTAAATGAAATTTTATGATGGTTGTTTTTCACATTGTTTCCTTTGGAACAGATACAATAGTCCTGTGTTGGTCCTGCTGAATGCTCTTCTGTACAGAGTGTGCTGGTTTTTAAGGGATGTTGTAAACTCTTGAAAATAATAACACAATATTGTGAATGGCAGGGACCCAATAAATGTTTTCATGCTTTCTTTTTTTGTTTTTAGCAAGGTAAAAGAAAATTGAATTTAGAAGCAGTGATCATATAATTGATTAAGATCTTGATCTGAACTCATCATTGTTTTTGATCTCTCTCCTGTATGAGACCGTGAAGCTGTAATCGCTGTTCTTCCTAGTCATTGTAGGGATCATCCGTAATAGCTGACGCTCGCAAATGAAGACATGGCATGTGTTCTGCCATTGGGTTGAGGAAGTCCTGTATGAATCTGTCACGGAGACTGGCTTTTTTTTTAGTGTTACCTATTAAGTTAAAGACGACAGATCTCATGAATTCTTATCCATACCTCAACACTTTGTTTCTTATTTTGTAACAGGTTTCTATTACACACATTTCTATCTGTTGTTATAAGTAGCTAGGAGTCCTTGCACTTTGACTGGATGGATCGAAGTAGTGGCTAAAGGGAACTTAAAAACCTTTAGAAAAGGCAATAACCAGGGGTGAGGGCACATCTGAGTTGTGTCGGAAATGCTAAGTAGAAAGTCAGTGGCAGCAACCCATGGGAACTGAAGTTTTGACACAGCAGTTAGGCTGTGATGTTGACAGAAAAGAAAGGAGAAAGGGGCTACCTGAAGGGCAGCTCTCACATTGTTGAAACTATGCATTAACATCTGTGCCAAGGCCACAGATCTCAGCCTGGTTCAACGTGGAAAAAAGCTGCTATAGGACAAAACCCTATTGTGCTAAGAGAGAGAGTTCATGTATTGGTGATGTTAGCTTATGCTTTGTGGCTTAGTCTGTGTAGTTCCTTCTCTTGGCACAGACAGTGTGATTGTGGAGGTTAGGGGGGCAGGCTGCCTCAGTGTTCACACTGCATGAAGACTGGTGAGTCCTAAATGGTGTTTGAACAAGAGGATCTGTTCAAAATACATTGAAAGTGGGATTGATTAATTACAGACTATTCTTGGTTGTTGATTTATTATAATTTTGATTGCTTTTCTTAGCTGGGCAAAATGTTTTTGTCAATTCTGAGAAGCAATAGTACAAATTAGGTTGAGCTTTCAAAGCAGCAAGATCCTAAATTATTATTTTTATTTTTAGTATTATTGTTATTGTTATGTAGATTTATTTTTTAAAACGGTCTTTTTTTCTAATTTCGTGGAGTCACATGTTTCTGTTTCAATGCAGAATTGTGAAAGTAGCTCTGCAAATGAAGGTCTGATTACCAAAAACTTATATTCCTGCCCATGCTTTGGTTTCTATAGAAAAATGCTGTTCTGTTTGTACAGATTGCTAGGTGAGGGGCCAGTGTTGATTTCCAGGTCATCATTGCCTCAGAGACTTTGATTCTCCTAGAGTTGTCTAATGGCTGGAAAAAACATTGGCGCTATCACCTCCTCTCACTAGTAATTCAGCAAGCCCTAGTCTTTAGTGGTGGATGCTTACATCTTTCAGAAAGGGAGGGAGGGAGGGAGGAAGGGAGAAAGGAAAGGATGAAAGGAAAGAGAGATGAAGGGAGGGAGGAAGGAAGGGAAGAAGGAGCTTGATCTTCAGTATGAAAGGTGTTTACTTTGTTTACTTTTCTGTACCTCTAGTTTTAACATGGGTTAGAATATCCAAATGAAAAATGAAAAAGGCAACATGCCATTTCAATAGAATTTTCTGTTGTCTTGTGTTGGGTGACATCTCATTTTCCTGCTGAAGATAATGCTCGAGGGAAGGATTTCTTTTAATTAGAGTGTTGAGGCCATGCTAAGAGCTGTGTTATAAACTTTTTTTCTAATGGAGGAGTGCGATTATAGATCCAGACTATGGCTTTGCTGTTGGCACTCTTACCTTTCACTGTTTTCACTTAAATAGAGTTTGAATATGTTGAAACATTTCTGATATAGTAAAACAATGTATCTGTAAAGCTAATGAGTACTGGCTTACTAGTTCAGAAAAGATTGATGAAGTTTGCTTTTTATTTTAGCTGGTTAACTAGTGATTTCTACTTGTTCATTAAATATCGACATTCTTCACAGATGTAATAGGCAGTATAAACCTTTTCCTTGGGTTTATATTTTGAATCTGCATAGAAATAATTTAAATCTAAAATAAAACTTTAAAAAATACAATTTGAATTAACTATTCTGTTTCATTAAACCTGGTATTCCTGAACTTAAACATTTCTCTTCCTTAAGTCCCTCTAGTTGAATATAAAGATGGAGAGTTCAGCAGTGTTGTGGGTATGGGGTTTTTTTTGGTGTTTTTTGTTTGTTTGTTTGTTTGTGGTTTTTTATCCAGTTCACTTTTACGTTCTGGTTGTAATTAAAGTTTACTTGGAAGGTTTTCATAGTTTCCTGCCATGATCTGCCTTTCCTAAATGGAAAACCAGGTGTGGACATTCAAAAGACAGCCTTGAGAGCATAATTGTAACTTATAAGTAAGAGAATGGGTGTATTAACTCATTATCAAAGGGTTGGATGGGGTGTGAACTTGCAGTAGATCTACAGTAACTGCCATGTACAAATGTTTTCCTGTGACGAAAATGAAGTGGTTTATCTTTTGAAAAAGATGTGTGAAACTCTATTGGACTTTTCATGTTTTCTTCTGTATGAGAGCAGGCTTTCCAAAGCAACTGATACAGTAAATTCATATCCTCCTGTACCTCGAGGCAACCCATATACAAAGTTATAATAATCCACTTAAGGCCAAAATTTAAAATGTGAATATAAGTTTATGTTGGATAATAGAGGACATTACAGTGAGACCAATCCAATACAGATACTTGGATTTTATAGGTACCGCATTCAAGGGTCAAGCTAGGAATGCTGTTATTTTTAACAGAGAAGAGTCTGGCTCAGTTTAAGATGAAAGATTCAGGACTAACCCATTTGAGCTTGATCAATTCCCAAACCATAAATACCTGAATGAGGTTTTTTAACAGTCTGGCAAATACCTCCCAGTTGTTTACACGTATAAATAAAAGATGATTGGTTTTTAATTTTAGCACATAGGTATATCAAAGATTTGCAATGCAGCTCAAAAAAGCAATACTTGCCTATAATGGTATGTTTAAGGGAACTACTCTTATTTACTATTTCCACTCGGTTCAAAGACTTAAATTGATTTGTAAGTGCTAAAGTCTCTCTCTTCTTTCTGTCTTGTTCTAGGATGTTTTTGTATTTAGACATGAACTTGCTCTCCTAAGAATATCTGCCTTCATGGGTCTAATAATATTAGGTGGAATAAGTGGACTCTTTTACACTCAGCTAATGGGCATTTTCACTGTAAGTATCTAATTTTAAAAGTATATTTTCATTTTATATTCAAGAAAATTAACAAAAGCAGAAAGGCAGATTGCATTAAAGGGAAGGATAGAGAAGCACTTAGACTGTGAGGCAGCTATTCCATATGTGGTATGTCAAGGCTCTTGTCTCTAAGGAAGTCTTAAGAAGCTTTCTAACAAATAAGTGTCTAATAATTCACCTAGAAAGCCAATTTCCTCATTTGTATTAGTAAAATAAAATCATACATTGACTTAGAACTGTGCAGTGTACAGGGTATGTATTTGTGGGTTTTGATTTTTGTTTTTATGTTAAACTCTTAGGTGCCCTAGTCTCAACTATACTTTGGGACAGTGAGGCCAACTGATCAATCATACGTTCTGAGAACATGGACTTTTTGCTAAGTACTTCAATAAATCTGCTTACTTTCATATCTCTTCAGTAGCAAAGTGTGAATAGAATCGTGTGTAATTTATAGTCCAAATGCATATTCTATATTTAAAGAAACAAGAAAAATCCTTTGCATAGAAAAATTTTGCCATAAAATTAATTTGGTAATGTAATAAATATCTACCAGAAACAAGCTTTTGTTGCTGTGATGTCCTGTTCTGTACTTCAGAAGTTAATCACTGCAGTGAATTCTTTAAAGTTATCTTGACAATCCATAAAAGTGGTTGAAGTACTGCACTGTTGAACAGAGAGAATACATTAGTTGGAACTGCACATGTGTGAAAGGGGTATGTTCTGGCCTGTAAAACTCTTTTATAAAGACATAACATACAAGATGACAGCATCTTTGTGACTACAGCTGATTGAGATCTATGTAAGATTTCATTTCGGGATTATGAGGGTTTAGAAAGTATTAACCTTTCTAAGTGCAAAGTGGAAAACCTCCTAACTGTATTGTGTAATTCTGGGACAAAAATTTCTGTGTAGTTTTTCCATCTCTTAGATAAAATAAAAATATTGCTTATTGGTTTTATTGCATTAACTTTACATAATTTCATTGCCTTCTGTGCTTTGTGTGACTCTAGCTATGCTGTGCATCATTTTTCCCATCTTCCAGCTGCTCTATCGTACTGCTTTCTGTACGATCTGTGAACCCCTAGGTCTACAGATTGACCTTTCTGCCCCTTTACTATGTTCCTGATTTCTGTTTCAGAGTCTTGCTGACAGATTCTTGCTTCCCTGTTTAAATGCTGGCACACAACCTTTGTTTCTGCATCCTCCTAGAGCTGGGATTTTTTTCAGACATCTTTGAGTTCTGCTCACCCTCCCAGTAAGCAAGAGAGACAAACTCAGAGACTCTTACAGTTAAAATGCTGAAATATGGGTGTCTTTTTAGTCTCTGTTAAATGGATATATGAGAAGGAACAAAATGCCATGTGATCGGTACTACACTGAAACCAGAAATGATACAGAAGAAAACAGGAAAACAAGACTACCATTCTGTTTTGTGTGCTGCCAGAAGCCACCCTAAATTTTGGCAGTGGTCATCCACATCCGTTCAGATACTGTTAGTATACATGAAATAAAAACTCTCAGCCTGCACCAAATTCTGTCAGATGCATCTGAAACTTGGGACATTTCTGTTTTGACCCAGGATACCAACTGTGCTGCTTCTGCAGCAGGCATGAATTGCCAGTATGTTCTTTCACCGTTTTAAACCTTAACACTGTCAGGCTTCTACTACCATGCAAACTGTGTAAGTGCTGTAAAGACCCTTTACACTAATGTCCATTGTCTAATACATGGTGAAGAACATCCTATTGCACTTACTGAGCTGACCACTGCCTTGTAACAGCATTTTCAAGTCTAACTTCCTTTTATGTGTTTAAATCATAATTCTGTGGATTGCTAAGCTGCTGTCTGGATTCTCTTGTTCCCTTTGCCAACCTTTGTGAAACAAACGCATTGCAGTAATTGTGGATATGGATGGACTATCAGGACAGGTGCTGGGAAGTACAGTTCTTCTGCATTAGGGCCTCCCACTGCATCCTGCCTGTAGCAGAGAGGGTATTGTGCTGGCTTCACATGACAAGGTGTTATGTTTGGGATTGTTGGGTTGGGATTGCTGGGGAAGTAAAAATTCATTACTGGGATCTTCAAACCCTAATTCATTCACACCACGTGGATGCTGTTGCAGTGACTCATTGAAGAACATAGGTTACCTTGTCCATCCCCTGCTCAAAGCATTTTCATACCAGCAGCACAATCGTCTTCTTCCTTTTCATTCCTTTCATCATGAGTATAGAATTGGCAAGAATAAACAATACAGTCATTATGATGAAATCTACTTGGGAACAGCTAGTCAGACTTCAAATGAACAAAGCCAAATCTGTTTGGTTTGCAAGTTGTGTCAGAAAATCTTTCTGTCCAAATGAGTTTGATTGTCAGCATTGTAGCGTGTGGGGATTTGCCTTCTCCATAAGCACTTATTAACGACTTTGGCTAACCAATGGAAAAGACAGAGGAGAGGGCAGCAGGTGAGTGAGTAGTTTCTCTGCAGGCTCCCCAAAGATGTGCCTGTGATGGATGGAATAGGGAAACAAAGACACTGGGTATGCCTGCTCACAATGCTGAGTGCGCAGCATGGAAGATTCCTGTAGGAACAACGAACCGTGATTACTAAGCAAGCGATGCTCCTGCTGTGTACTGTGCTGGTTACTGCTCAGCATCTAACCTTCCTGGATAAACTAAGCAAATTGTATCTGAAATGAAGTCTATTTAAAATAATGAATTGATGATGATATTACGCTTAATTTAGCATAAGGTGCAGGTCAAAATTTATTTAACAGCAGAACATAATCACTGAAGTGTAATAGTGCAGACTTGAGGTTAAATTAAAAGAAATTAAAACACCTGAAGGCATACATATACACAGTTAAAACATTCATGTTCTATCAACTACTCTGTAGCTATTCTTGAAAGCATTAATTTCAATGGCTGCTGAAGCTGCCTGGAGATGCATACAAGAAAAGCAGACGAGAACGTGGGCCTTTTGAAAAAGCTGAAGCCGAGTAGCTCTTATTTGTGCTTGTAGAGAAAAAAACAGATAATAAACATTTTCCTAGTTCACATTCTGTGCTTGTATTTGCAGTTTAACATCAAGCCCAGATTAGTTCCGCACCTCCTGGATAAAGGTTATTTTTTAATAATAGAGATAATCAGCATTGCAGCTCTATAATCTGAACTTTGATACATTCTAATGCTAAATGAGTCCAACAAGGTCAGATTTGTTGGGGTTTAATAGTATTAGTTACGTATATTTCAAATGATGCCCAGACTGTGTTTTTGGAAAGAAAATGAAATCAGGATTTATCAAACTTAAATATTTTTATAGCAAAACTTCCTGATTCTCCATAAGGTAAATTAGCTTGACCCTCATTATATAATTTTCCAGAAATCAAGCTATTAGTCTCTGTTTCATCTAAGTAATATAAAGTTAAGGCTAACTTTTTTTCAGCTGTATTAGACATGTGGGTTAAAAAAATCCTCAGTTTCTTGTCTGTCAGTGTCTCCTGTATATACAGAACCTGCTCTGTATACTGTCAGTCTTACAGAAGCAACTGCAGACTTGTTTGTCCTCCTTTAGCATCAGCACCAATAAGAAATGATAAGCTGAATTAGTGACTTTGTGCTTCATTTTTTATGGTTGATTTCCACAGTCTTATGGCTCTGCTCAAATGTAAATGGTTGGAATGCAGCATTATGAAGTGTGATATGTACCCTAGGTCAGCGCACTTGTGCAGATTCTTCATATTTACAAAAATTTATCCTTTTACTACTGCAGCAAGATAGATGTTGCATGTTTGGATTTTGCATTCAGTAACCTTTGTATTCAGCATTTTTATAAGCAGAGTTGTTCCTTACTAGAATTGAGCTAAGTGGTAGTCTGACGAGCCGTAAGAAAAAGCAAAAGTTTTTCATAGCATTCTAAGGGGAAATACTGTCATTTTCTCCAATTTGATAATTTTTTTCCAGTAGTCAAAAAATGTTGTCCAACTGAACATGTAATAGAAAGGATGTATCTGTTGTACTCCAGCATGTTTTTCATGAACAGGGCAGTAGCTAAAACAGGAAAGCAAAGCAGCACATTATGAAGTGCAGGTGGAATATTCTGCTGTGGGTACTGGTGTTTCCAAAATTCAGTGGTGGTGTGCCCACCATCGGGTATCTGTCATTGGTTGTAACAGTAGATCCATTATGTAGAAGTTGTTTAAAAAGAAAATGCGTGTAATCTGCTGTTACTCTGTTTCATGTGTGTTCAACAAGTACTAAGAGCCTTGGAAAAAACGTGCTCTCTGGTAAAAAAAAAAAACCCTTGATAACTTGTGTACTCAAATTTGGCTCTTACACAGAAAACTTTGTTAAGGCTGTACTGCTTGAGAAGGTGATTAATAGACCAGGTTACCTAACATGCACTACTTTCTCTGAGTAGGTTTACTGCCTCTCTTGTCATGGTATCACTGTTAGGGTATCATTAGCACAAGGCTTTTCATATCTCATCTGGAGGTCCAGGAAGTCAAAGAGCAACGGAGGTGACTTCCTACAATGAGAGAACAGCTGGTTGGCAAAAACTGTCCTTAGAGGAACTTTTGACATGAATTGTTCTGATGAAGAGGGGAGCAGCTGAGGTGGCCTCTCTATATGGGATTAGTGCTTTCTCCCTAGAAATTAGCATATGTGAAACACTTCTATCAGAAGGGACACGTGGCTTTTTTCATCCTCCTTCTCCAGTGGCTTTCCCCACACTTTGTTTGCCTTTACTCTCATTGTTCTCCTGAATTTTAATACTTCTTCCAGTATGAACCAAGATCACTCCTGGAGAACTTCTATTGGAGACTTTGGAAATGGAGGTGTCTAAGTTTTTTGCTAATTCAGAAGTCTCTGAAATAGAAATTTAAGACAATCTTCTTAAAATCTCAGCATAGTAATTAATTTTCTTACTTATAATTTTCATGTTTCTAGTGAACTGAATGGAAGAAATCAGTTTCATCCATGAAGAAAAGCACTGATAAAATTTCTGAAATGATCATACATTTATGTTGAAGGCCTGCTTTTTCAGTCCTCTATTCCATGTCATTTCTTAGTGCAGACTTGAATTTTATATTCCTTATTTGGAAATGAGCCTATATTCTTACACTCCCAGGCAGCATGATGTTTTTAATGACTTTGCTTGAGAAGTAAAAGCAAGCTTAGTATGAAACAGTAAGAAAGAAAAACAGACTTTTTTTTTTTTAAAACAAAATATTGGTACCCCTTGCTTTAGACTACTTCTGGCTGCTTCTACTCCCACAAACAATTATTATTCCTTTGCATCAACCACAAGAAGATTATAAGAAAGCTCTATTATAGACACTTTGAAACTCCATGAAGAGGTATTTTTATTTGGTGGTTTGTAATAAACAGTAAAAATACTATTTATAAATAAATTATCATTTTGCTTGAGATGTAAAACCTTCTGAAATGGAACTATATTTTCCACAGAAGACATCCTTGTGCCACTACTGCCTATAGCTATTAATGACATTATATTGCAACAGCAAATACAAAGTTTATCTAGAAAAGAATATTTTGCACTTAAGGAGGAAGAAGATTTTGAGAAGCACACGTCTGTGTTACATAATTTTATTTCCAATTATTATTTTCTGTAGTTACCCTCATATCAAATAATAAAATATAATTGGAAGCTAAATGTAATGGTATACAGAAACTTGCTTGCTTTCTCAAGACATATTTTCTTGACGTGTTTTTTAAGATGTCTCTTTCATTTGATATTTTTATATTTAACAGACACTTGTTTTCCTGAAAAATGCATAACTAGCTTGTTTACTTATAGGAAAAGGCATAAATTCACTGAGAAAAAAAAGGCTCTTTTACCAAATACAGTTTACTTCTTTTTGTAGGAGGTGAAGTGCTGTAATTCAGGCTCTTAAAAAGGTTGAACTGTCAGTATGCTCGTATGTATATTAGTACAAGAAAAACCCTGGCATTTGCAATTCTCTCACTCTTATTCAGTTTTTGCTTTAAGGAAGTACCTCTGTATGTCTTTCACATCACTCCAGCAGTTAATGATGTTAAAAATCAGTTTTTCTAGTTATACAGTAAGATTCTGACATTCATCGATCTATAAGGCAGTACAGTTGACTAAGTAATAAATAACATGGCATGCTTTTTAACAGTGGCTTGTCTGACTATTTTGATATTTGAGATTTTGAATTGCACCAGCCACTACTAAGAAGTATTCGATTTGCTGACCTTTTTTCAAGGCTGGTACCTTTTGTTTATGTGAGGTATTCTTCCTCTTAAGATTTGCACTGTTCTTTATTTTGTTGTCTGCCACCTGTCTGAAACAATCAGCCACTTCTTTCTCTTCCACTGCACAAAAGGAAAATCTAGTCTTCCCATGGATGGTGGAAGGTAACAGGATAATCAGTTCAGCAGTGATCCTCTGATGTCATTGTGGGAGCCCTGTAAAAGCGGATTATCTGTGACCCAGATAAAATAATTAGAAATTACTTGGACACTTAGAAATAACTGATCTACTAATCTCATTTCCAAAGTTAAAAAAGGCCTGTCTCTCAACGTAACACTACCAGATGTTTCAGTTAAACAGCATCCATTGCAGAGACTAATCTGAACCCTAATTTTAAAGGATTACCTTTGATTGTTTTTTATTTCAAATGCTAAACAGTTTGCATTTTCATTTTTCCATATGTTCAAACAAAGTACTTACGTAGAATTAAATAAATTTTCTTCATTTTTTCCACTCTAGTCCATCAAATATGATTTTACACGATTCTTGTGTTTTACTATTACAGAGAAGAAGTTTTCATTAAAATTATTTAGTAATTAACTTGTTTGTCTGTGGCAGAACTATGTAATGGATGAGCTTTTATAAATTTAATAGGTACCATGTGGTCTCTGTGCAAGGTAGTGGATGTATTATCATAAACTAAGCGGACAGTCACTTTATTAATTTAATTAATGCTACCAGGGTTTCCTGTTAATTAACTATTTGAATGGTGTACAGTGATATGCCAATATCCTGGTGCATCAGTGCTATGTGGATGTGGTAGAGAGAGATTTCCCTTTATTTGCTTTGGGGAGGATGGAAGGGAAAATAGTTTAACAGCTGGTGTTCAGCGGTCTGTCTGGTGTACAATATGATGCCTACCACATAAATTTTTCCCCTTAGAAGCATTTTTAAATGTTCATATTTGTTTAGTGCTATGTTTTATTATTGTTGCAGTGTTCCTCCTTTTCACCTTCAAATAGCAAAGGTATTTCACTAGCTCTTTTTTGTTGTTCTTGTATCCCCACATGAACATCTTGAAAATACTAATTATATTTTAACTGTTTTGCTTAGTGTGACTGATATTTTCAGTGAGCATGTAGTAAGGGACATTATTCATTTTGCTAAGGGCTTTTTTTCTTCTCAAAAGGACAAGAGCTTCCTTTTAAGGAAATCAGTAAAAGATGGAAATTGTACAACTTGATTTTCTGATATATTTATCTCAAATGAATATTTTCAAGAGGTTAATTTTCTTTAGGAGTATCATTCCATTTTATATTATCATGCAAAACCAAAATACAAACAATGGAAATGCCAGTGAAAAATTTAAAATTCTCTATGTAATCAGTAAATCAGATGACATTTTAAAAAAGTTGAAATACAGAACAGTGAGAATGTAACTGCAGTTATTCTATTAGTAAAACCAAAGGCTTTTTAATTCTTTGCATATTTCATAGTGTTGATCCATTGCTGTTTTAATACAGAGAGTACACAAGTGATCTAGTTGTGCTAAAATGCTTTTTGTCTTTAAAACTAAGTATCTTATAATTAAAAATATTTGTAATCATGTCTTTAATCAGATAATCTATTAAATACTGTTTTGATTAGTGACATACTAAGGGCTTTTCCTGTTTTTTCAAACATGGCAGAAATGTAATCAAGGAAGTATTAATCCTCATAATTAAGTTTAGCACAGTAGAAATTAGGATTGGAAGGGGAAATTACGATTCTTAGGCAAAGTATTGTTTACCTTTTAATAAAAAGTACGACAGAAAGCAGTTGCAGAGGGAGAGAAAGAGGTATATAAAGTATAAACCCAAATAGTAATAAGAAATTAGAGGTATAACAGAAAATAAGCTCGTGGTAACGTCTCTCTCTGTCTTCTCCATTATTCTTACTCCATCCCCTTTTCCTGTCTCTACCTTTAATCCACCGGTAGGTAAATCTCCTATTAAAAGGCTGCATAAAGTCCTATAAATTAAATCATCAGGAATTAGTGATGTCTTGGTCTTTGAATAGGATTTTGTTAACTGTGTATTTTTCTCAAATAGACTAGCAATTGGTTTAACATTTAGAATGAATGTAATTTTTTATCAGATGTTTTCATTGAATAATTTTCTAATATCTGACAAATACATTACAAAATATTTAACTGAATTCATCAAAGCATAGAGGAGTGTTCCCTAGATAAAACCTAGTGTGTAGCTTCATTTTTCATTTTGCACACAATTCTCTGATTTAGGGTGTTAAAGTTAAAACTGAACTGGTAATTTTCAGGCTAAGCCTAATTGTAATTGATAAAAGTAATCACTATTTTATGTAGGAAGTCTGGATTAGGAAAACCGTGCTAAAACATGGCCAAATGTAAACTCAAAATACAATTAATGCCAAACCCAAAAATTTCTGAAATATGAAATATTTTTTCTATGACATACCTGTCATTTACATACACACAATGAAAAGTTGTTAAATAGAAGGAGTGAAAAAAATGCATCGTTTAGGTACAGTATAACAGCAGTGGCTATAAATCTAGGAAGGCTTGCAGGTTTTGTTTGTTTTTTTCTCTTTTGACTTTATTGTACTTCCATGCTTCTTCTTATATACTGAGTATCTGAAAATACTGTATAAAGAAAGCATGGCATAATGCTTACATTCTTCTATTTCATGTTTTAAAAACAGCTGTATTGATTACATGTCACTTTATGCCGACATAGAAGAAAAATTGAACCAGAGGTTGTGGCTCCGTGCTTTGGAGTTAGTCCTGTGAGTGGCAAATTACACCTGGTCCTTTGAAAAGCATTAATTAGTAAGAGGAAAATATTCTCTCCATGTGCTTCTTCCATGATAAATTACTTCATGATGAATCCTATCCTATTGTACAGTTTGTTAAATAGTGCATGCGATCTTTTGTAATAAAAAAAAAAAAGCACATTTTTTCAGCAGTTGGTTATGCAAATGATAAATATAGACATGAAAGAAATATTCCTCTTAGTGCTAATGCAGGTGCATTCATTTGTAAATGAATCTTAAGTTGGTCTGCAGAATTCGGTCGGTACTCTTACATATGTCTCTCCATTCCTCTTGTAACAGCCTTAGCTGTGGCAGTAGCTTACATCCCTCGTACCCTCAACAGAATCTGTAGCTTTCCTGTTGTTTTAAAGTGATATGTTGTTAATGATTGCTGTTTCTCCTAATTTCTTTTGTCTTTCTCACTAAAGTATGATTTTTTTTCCCTAGCTGCTTTAAGATGCTTATCGGTGGGTATGTATCTCTGAATAACCAAGTGCAGGAACAATAGTTGTTTCCAATCTGGATGATTACTTTGGGTGTCCCAGTGACCCATCATGTGAAATTAGTCAGCTGTGAGTTAGTGAAATTTGTATGGTATATAACCATACATTTTACAGGAATTTTGGAGATAGATATTTCTAGGACTCAACAGATATGCCGTGTTTGCTGATACCAAATTATTTTCAAGCTTTCGATGAGTGCCAATTCTCCAAAAGATTTTAACATCAGCATTAGCCATGAGTCTGGGGAAAAAAATATCGTAGCAGAATTCTATTTGTATTAATAGTAATCCAGGCTGATAGTAGATGCAGACAGCCAAAGCCTCTTAGGCTGAACACAGTAATACTGATGTAGCAAAACTGCGGTATACGTCAAATACGTAACTAAGATGATATTCTGGTTGAAAGCCATTTGTGAGATATGTTAATGAACAGAACACCTTGTCATTCAGAAGAATAATGCTTACTCTGGTCTTCCTGTCACCAAAAGAAGAAAAATTCATCTGTCTGAGAAGGAAGCATTAAATAATAGGCCAAAACTCAACTGTGGCCTTCTTTTCCTTCCTCTCCTATCTCCAAAGGAACTACCAAGTTTCCTGGGGTGCTGTGAAGTTTCACTTTCATGTGAAAAGGTAAACTGGTTCACTCTCAAATGAAAGTACATTTCAAATGAGCCCAGCTGTTTGGCAGCAGTGTTGGGGGAGGGAAGCTGTGGGGGGAATTTGGTGTCTTAAGTTCAGTGACTAGGTCTTGTTAAGCAGTTGAACTTCAGAGAGGTGTTTCCTCACATTCTCTCCAGCCTTAGTTCACAGCTTTTAGAATGTGTCTAATTTTTTTCTTTAATTCTGAAAAATTATCCCAGAAGCAAAGGAGTCCCAGTGCAGTCCCAATTACTTTCCTGCAAGGCAAAGGTATTCTAAAGTAGATGTTGCCATTTTGATGGAAGGAAGGAAAGGAAGGAAAAGGAAGGAAGGAAGGAAGGATCTGTTTTTATTTATTTCTTTTTATTTGGAATGCTTTGTGATATTCTGTGGTCAGAAAAGGTGGTGTTTGTTCTGACAAGAGTTGAATAAAAGCCAGCCCAAGGAATCAGCATGTCCCTTGTCTGTGCAGTCAGGTCCTGCCCTATCAGGGAGAATGACTTGTGTTTTGTAATGCTCACCTGCCACCTGTGGCAGATATTACTGTGGCAGGTGTGGGGGAATATGCTAAACAGGCCATAAGGTGGGCAGGAGAAGCAGTTTATCTACGTGAATCAAAACAACAGACAGTATTTACAACCTGCTGCTGCCAGTCCTGTCCTCTCTCACTGTTGAGCAATTGTTCAAATCTACCTAATGACAATGTAGTCTGCTGTGGGCACACCTTCTTTGCATGCATGCTGGTGGGCTGAATTGAGCTGTGTCATGGGCATAATTAAGAATTTGCTGTTTAGCAGGTATCATGTTCCAAAACCCATCAGAGCTGGGAAGCGGATTTAGAAGGAGAAAATTTGGTAAGGGGGGTTGAGGCCACTTGTGTCTGGTGAAGCCGGGGAGCGGCTTCCTGTTCATTATTCCTCACTCACATTCCACCCTTCCTCTTAAAGCTTTATGAAAGATGGCAGCAGAAGCCCAACAGTGGCAGCAATGAATTGGATGCACTGATAGCAGGAAAAATCAAAGAACACACTATGGTTTTACTGCTAGGTAGTGTTTCCAGATGACAGTGAAGTTGCAGCTTAATTAAACCATAGCCCTTGTGTCTCTATGGGTAGGACAATAGAGACTAGCTCTTGGTGTTGTTCAAATGCTAGTGTAATCTGACAGGTGCATTATGTGCATGCCTAAATCGATGACCAGTAAAGGGAAGTAGCAAGCTGCCGTGAAAAGCACATGCATCCATGAGAAGTATTCAATTGTTGTTATTTTAGACCTCGTGAGTGGTTTTGTGAAATAATGAACTATGAATTGGAAACACTATTTAGAAACACTAGTACTGCCGGAGTTCAAATTGAAGTGATACAAAGCAAGCTTTTTTGGTTAAAGGTACAGTGAAAAACTAAGAAAGGTACTATTGTTGGTAGTTTTAATTTTTATTATTTGGGGATGACCTAAGCTTGAATTAATTTGTTAATTACAAAACTTTGTGACTCATTAAATTAATGTTCAGAAAAGTATAGTATGAATTTAGTTTACTGTTAGCAGTGGGGATGCCTTCACTCTGCACATTAGTTTTTGTTACATTTTAGGAGTGTAATTTTTATATTTGGTGTCTACCTGTAGAGACTGTTGAAACTGGTGATATATTCCTAGTGGTGCTGTTTGCATTATAATACTCATTAGGATAAGTATTTTAAAACTTCTTAATACCTCCTACTTGTCAAAATACTACGACTGTTAATGGTTGCATTTTGCTGCATTTTCAGTGGGCTGCTCCAAGTCTGAAATGGGGGCTTGTGAAAAGTATGGCAAGAGTGTACCTTACGCACATTACTGCTAATTGCACCATGAATTAATTGTAATATCTGAATTAATTTTAGGTCTAATTATGCTGTCATTTTTTGTTGACATTCTGTGGTATGTGCTGTTGTAGTAAAACTATACAGTATTGTTTGCTATGGTTTATAAAAAATAATTTAACAGACTGAGTAAATTTGTTTGTATAGTCTCACTGCTGTTTAAAACTAATACGGTGTATGAGTTATATGTAACCTACTGGACTAATGCCAAAGCAGCACACGCTAAGAACTGATTCTCTCCTTTATTTAGTTGCTTTCATAATGGCATTTTAGCAATTAGGAAGCAGTTTTCATAGTGTTTTCTTTTCCTCAACAGGACACTACAAGTATTGAAAAAATGTCAAACTGTTGTGAAGACATGTAAGTGCTGTAAAATTTCTGCATTTATTTGCTGAAAAGCTCAATAAGGAACTGTTTTTTGTAGCTGTGAGAGAAAAAAGAAAGTGAAGGCACTGTTAGAATTATTTTGTATGGTACTGTGTCATGTACTCCCTGTCTCTAGCAGCAGCTCACAGATCTTTTAATACTGGTTTTACAAAAGTAGCCTCGCATTATTCCCGTTCCTTCCAAAGCTAGTGAAACTATGTTTTCTTTCAAAAGTACAGATCAAAAGACACTTTCTGCTGTGTCTTGACGTACATTTCATTGATTCTGAGGTTCTCTGCTTCACAAGTTGCCTTCAGTTGATTGATGACACAGATAAGTTTCTGCTCTCTGAAGTTAAGTCCCAGCTGCGTGCCGTAGTGAAAGAAAAGCTGTATTTGTGATGCTGGGACACAATTCGTCAGAGTCCAGTAATGGATCGCCAGCCAACCTCCATTGTTCTAACTGACTGAAGTGCACTGTGGGCGTGCTGTCTTTCACTAATAATGCTGTCTTCTGTAGATCGAGGCCCCGAAAGCCATGGCAGCAGACCTTCTCAGAAGTTTTTGGCACTCGTTGGAAGATCCTGTGGTTTATTCCTTTCAGGCAGAGGCAACCACTGCGAGTTCCCTACCACTTTGCCAATCACGTCTGAACAGATGGATGGTGGGCACAGATGGGTTCTCCATGCTGGAAGTGCGTTACAGGTTTTATGATAATAGGACTATGACAGTCTTCAAGTCTGTTAAAATCCACTTACCAAACACCGGCATCACAATGTGCCCCAGGCTTTGTTTTAATAGTGGTCTTGATTCTCTTCTGAGATTAATACAAGTTGTATATTTAACTTTAGGCATATTTACTTTCAAATTAGTTTTCTAAAGGGATTATTTTGCCTTTGAGGTTAATACCAAAACCAAATGACTGGAGTGCAGTCTTAGTTTATTTGTTTGATACTGGCTCTTTTGATACTTTTTTTTTCGGTAGGAAACACTGAAGTTTGCATTGATTGTTGGCTTTCCAACTAAGTGTCTTATTCTGCCTTTAATTTTTTTAGTGTTTTTGTAAGTAGTTCTCTCTAGACAATGTTTGTGTCTTATTTCTGCTGTGTGTGTTTAAAATTCCCTGATACTGCCAGTAGAAATCCTATGGCATCGTAATATAAAAGGTAACATTTAAAACGGAGACAGAATTCTTGCTAAACCTTTCTCGTGTTTTTTATAAATACACTT
The DNA here is from genome assembly GCA_033558235.1 of Neomorphus geoffroyi. Lineage (NCBI taxonomy): Eukaryota > Metazoa > Chordata > Aves > Cuculiformes > Neomorphidae > Neomorphus > Neomorphus geoffroyi. Next base: position 26,557,207 of record JAUMJM010000048.1, on the reverse strand, counting down.
AAATGTGTGTGTTTATATAGAGAGATCTTACATCTTACAGTTATTTTTCTGCATAGATATGATCTTAGTCAAAAATATTAATGTCCTTATGTCAATAAAAGCAGTAAAATATTCCAGGGTAAAATACACAGATAGAAAGCATGATTGCCCTATATCCCAAGGATTTCTTTGCTGTAATACAATAAAGAAGTTGTATGGTGTGAATACTAGAATGACTACCTTTTAAAAATACAAATTTAATTAGTTAGCATAATGTAACAAAAAGAGAGTATATTGTCAATAAAGTTATAAATTTTATATTTACCTTTGCTTAGTCATAATTAGCTGAAATTGGTCTAAGTGTTTGTATATGGGGAATATATGTGATGATATTTTAAAATATTTATACATACATGCAGATATTTGCTACTAACATGTATAGTAAAATATATTAACTGATTTAATAGGGTACTATGTTGATGTATGATAGCTTGTTGTGGGTCTTTTAGGTGTGGAAGTAGTTAAAGAAAACATCCTGGAGACTACATCAGTGAAATGATGATTCCCAAATACTGTCTCAGCTCTGCTCTGCCTGGAATAATAATGTAATTTATTATAGCCCTCTGTATCAATACAAATGTCAGCATGAGATGTTTTGTGATTTTTGAAAGTTCTGTAAATTTTTACGAGTGTTATCAGTTATGTTGCTTACTGTGTCTGTTGTCTAATCTAACAGGACTAGGATCCACCTTAAATTTAGGCAGCCATGCAACAGATAATAAAAGGCACAAAATCAGGATGCAATATACATAGATTATGATTGGAGAGAGCAAAAGTCTGTGAACAGTTCATTAAAAAAAAAAAGGCTAGATTTGTCATGAGTGGTATTCATAATGAATTTTCAGACCAGGTCACTGCCAATGTTGGGTGTCGCTTTACTGAATTAACAGACTTTGATGATCCATTGAAAGTTTCAAAAGGTGCATCTTAAAAATAATTTGAAATTTAAACTTTTGTAAAACTTACAGTATTTGGACCAACTTCACTTTCTGTCTCCTTTTAAAGATAGTTGCAGTATCTTCTTCATTCAAATTTCAAGCCTAATGTTCAACCAATTTTTCACAGCCATTTCAGATGTGAGTTTAGACTTTCTTTAAGATGGTATTAGCATTAATATTTCAACAAAAGAAAGGTGGAGGAAAGTGGATGGAAAGGCTGGAGCAGTGCTTGCAATTAAAGATTGTGTGTATGCTTTATGAAGTAATGCCTGTGTTCTCTCCTTTTTTTAAAGAAGTTCCACTATTATAGTCTCTGTGAAGCACACTGGGGATAGTAGCAGTTTTATGTGCCAATATTTAAATCTGTTTCATGAGCAAAATATAGTTATTTTTTTAGAAGTTTTTCGTGCTGATCAGTTATCATAGCTATCAGATCATACAGTTCTAAAGCTTATTGAGAAAGGGGATCAATAATTTATGTATTGTCACAATCACTGTGGGGGCATATGATTATTGTTTCTGATTTCTGGTATCGCTGTTTCACTTGATTTGACCGTGCATGGAGAACCGAGTGTGTAACGGAGAATCTGCTCGGCGGTGGGAACATCACCTGTAAAGACCGTGTTTATTTTCTGTACGTGTCACACAGTGAAGTAACGGGACCATTAAATTCTGCCTGCTTTGCGGGGATGAAACCCCAGAAGCGGCCCGAGTCTGGTGTTGCGTGCTCTGTGCCAGCGCTCTCAAACAAAGGAAGGTTCCGAGCGTGAGAAGCTGGGGCTGGTGGGGCCCCGGGATCAAAGGCACCACCGTGGGCGCTGGGTGAGCCGGGCCCCGCTCTCCGCTCCCCTCGCGCCCTCTGTCGGCCGCGCCGCGCAACAGCGGCAGCGGCGGCGCTCGCCGCGCGGGGACGCAGCGGGGAGCGGCAGCGGCAACTGCGCGCCTTGGCTTGGCGTGGCGTGGCGTGGTTTGGTTTGGGCGTGGGGGCTGCTTCTCGGGCCTGCGGTTCATCCTAGGGGAGCAGAGCCTGCCGCAGGTGGAAGCGCAGGGTGCCAGGTTTATCTAGAAGATCTTCAGAACCCTTCGCCTTCCCTTTCAAACAATCAATTGTAAAATTACAAAGCTGCAGTTGCTGAGGCGCTCATATAAATGGCCAAACCAGGAAACTGAGGCTGAAGTGTCAGGTAAATGATACACATGAAAATCTTGCCTGATTCCTAAATGAAAGTGGTAATTTCACAGAGTCACAATTTCTCAAATGTTTTTGTACTGTTGGATATTTTTGGGGTAAATATTTTTTTTCCTCAGCTTCTCATTCATCCTTAGCATTGGGAACCAATATGTAATACGATTAAGACAGCCACTTAGTAGTTCTTTTTCCGTTTCTGAGTATGTAGAGGAGAGAAGGGAGAATTTGGACAGGCTTCATTTTTAAAAGACACTGAGCTTTATTCTGTGAATGACAGGCCTCTAAAACTGTAAAAGTAACCAGAATATTTTTTAAAATTTTAGCCAATGATCATACCATGTTAATATTCTATATTGAAGTAATGCTTCTGAAACACATTTTCAGAAAGTTGTTCCAGCAGGAAAAGAGAGGTAGACTTTTATGATCTGATTTGGAATCTTTTAAATCTTGAAATCCTTAAAATCCCTTGAACCTTTACTTTGAAATCCCACTTATTTCCCTCCAGTTCTCCTTCTTTTTTTTTAGTAGAAGCCACATTCTTAAGACTGATCAGTGCTTGTTATTAATTTAAAAAATCTTATAGACATTGTTAAATAATTTTGTCCTAATATAATATCAGAACTGCACATACTTTATGGAGCATAGAGTATTTGATATTCTGAGGGCTACAAAGAGGAGTCAAAGCACTAATGAAAACCAACCCGAAAGCATTTGAAAGTAACTGGTGTATTTGCAGTATGGTTTAGCTCTAGGTAAGGCTGAACGTTACCTTGCTGTCTTCTCAAAATATCAGAGATTTGAGATTTCATTGAGAAATCTTGATGTCTCAAATAAAAGAGTCTGCGTTAAATAATGTCTACCAACCTATCCCCTGATCTGTTAGTCTGAAGAACAGGTTCCATTGAACAGATGGTAGAGTCGCTGAGATACTCAGTAATTTTCAGTCTTGAGTAAGTATCTAAGAACTCAGTGCTAGGATAGCTTTTGAATTGTGCAGCTTCCTCTTGGTTTTGAATCTAAAGTGGGCTAATGTGAAAGGAAGCTTCATGAAAGCACAGAGAAATTGGACATGGGGCCAGAAGAATCGTTTTGAGTCATTACTAAAGTTTACCAAATGAAGTGAGATGGTGACGAGTGGAAGTTATGCGTTAAATATGCGTACCGTCATTATGTGATATCTTTCAGTGTACATCTTACAGTTGTCTGGTTTTATTCAGTGAACTATACTTTTCAGAAATTCTTTTTTTTTTTTTTGTGCTATAGCAGGACATTGAAATACAATGTAAGGAATGCGGGTGACAAAGACAGCACTGTGAAAGACAGTCTTTTTCAAGTCAGCTTTGCATTCAGGTGAGACATAAATAAGATGAGTTTTCTGGTAACGTGAAATCATTAGTTAACATAAACCACTTTTTTTTTTTTTTTTGTAATGCATTATTAACCGTATTTGGACAGCCCTCCTGCCAGCAGTGCATCACTTACACCAGAATGTTTCTGTCACGTTTTCTAGGATGTTGTCACTTAGATGTATTACTTAACTTGGCTATCCTCCCCCCTTTGTCCTTGCCACACACTCAATTTTGCTGCAGCTCGCAAATAAGAAGCCAGTTTAGCTTTGTTGGAACAACATATCAAAAAGACAAATGCTATTGACTGGCAACATCCCAGCTAGAAGTATCATTGCATTCCTTGGAACTGTTTTCCTTGTAAGGTGGAGTCTTGATCTTTCTGAACAAATATTTTTGCTTATTCTACTTACATTCCCATCAATAATACTGGTTTAGCACTTCTAAACTACTCCTAATGTAGTTTCTGAAAATGAGAGTTGTTTAAAACAATGTGAATCTTAATGAGAAGTAGTAAGTGGTACTAATTCAATCCGGCACTTCTACGGTTGTGTTATGTGTGCAATCACAGATTGGGTTTTTTTTAGCATTTTATATAAAATATACTTTTATTCATATTCACAGTAACCAATTGAAAGTTAAATGTCAGAAGGCAGAAGTGCTGCTCTTATTTCTGCACTGCAAGATATTTCTAGCTTTTGTTTAGCCACAAAATCTCATACCTGATGTAAAAGTCCATGGACGAAGGTTTGAATACAAGTTTGTACATAGCACAAGCCCAAAATACATGCTTCTCAAGGCCTTTCTCTTCTCAGTCAGACCATTTCCTTCTGAAAGGTTTTTTCTTTTCTGCCCTCAGTGTAAATTGTTGTAAGTCATAACTGATAGCCACTTTGTACCTCTCTGTTATCCCTTAACTAGGTTGAATGAGTAGAGGGCACTTGGTGTGCTTTTTTAAGTTCTGATAGGCCTCAACTTACTGTCTTCCAATTGCATCAGGTTAGTGGGCAGGCTTATTTCATTATTCTTTGTCTCATTTGCGCAGACACAATGACTTCTGTTATCATAAATTCTGTACCATACCAGTCACAACTTTGAGTTCTATTCATTCCTCTGCTCTGTTTAACCTTTGATGGCTCTTTTCCTGTCTTCTCACTGAGTACAGGGCAGCATAGAGTCATCCTACCTGCAGTTATGTTCATATTGTCTTGGCCAGAATAGACGAGCCTGGGAAAGCGTGGAGATATATAGCATTGATGCAAATTTTCTGGTTGCGTTTGGGTTTGAGTTGAGAGCAAGCAGTCAGTTGCTTAAGAGTTTTGAAATCTGTTAGAGATTCTGTACAGTAAAATACATAGAAATAATCTGTCACACTGCTTTATGGATTTTGAACAAGTGCTGGTTTTTTTCTGCTGTGATAAAACACAGCTGAATTTTAGCTTGTCGCCCAAGTTTGTATCCCCTGACCTAAGCCAGTACATGCAATGCTGTGGTGCTGCCACCAGTACATTTAGCAGCTGGAGATCAGTAGTTCTTGTGTCAAAAAATAGCCTTTAAAAACTGATCCAATTGTGAGTCTTGAATTCTCATATACTTGGAATTTTAAAAATAAATCTGATCTTCCACAGATCTGTGTTTATTAGCAGATGTGGTTTAACATGCACGTTCGGAGCTGTTCTTCAGGTATTCTTGATTAGTATAGAACAACTTATCATACTGATTGGCAATTGAGATATAGATACAGTCTTTTGCTTTACAGATAGAAATATTTGCCTGTACACGTTTTTAAAAATCTATGATTAAGTGAATCTATTTATTTGAAAATACACGGGCATTACAAAGGATTATTTCAATGGTATTTAAAGTTATTTAAAACGAGAAATGTGACAAATTTCTGCTTGGTGTGATGTTTATGTCAAAACATAATTAACACTGTTACTACTACACAGTGTGTCATGAACCTCACGTTCATGTTGACTTTTCTATATCAGTTTTTTGAAGTTAGTAGTTTGAATAGTTAAGAGTACAGAAAATATACTGGGAGTTGTCTCCTGCAGTAGCAAAGATACTTTTAATTATTTCTCTTGCACCAGAAAATTGAATCTAATTCTAAATAAGTCAAAATATCAGGACTTCAAAACTGGATGATGGCAAGTGATGCTAGGTATCGATTTTTGGAAGAACTGTGCTTCTGAATACAGTGTCTGTACTTAGGCAGCATAAAGCATGGCCGAAGACTTCCGACAGTATTGTTCTTCAGAAGATTTTTCTACTCAGTGACTGAACATTTGAATGTCAAGATTCATTGGAGTGCTTGTATCTGTGAGTTGCCTTGGGCCTAGGACTTTGGTTTGCTGAGCTTGCTCAGTGGCATTTTGTATCTTGCCAGAATTTGGTGGAGTGATAAATATCAGTTATTGCAATGGACGCCATCTAAGTGTTAGTTGTGTAACTGTAAAAATAATTCAGGTTCACAGTACAGTGTGTGCTTTTGAGTTAGAAAATATGAAATGTAAATTGTAATTTATGTGTATTTTGGGGTGAATAAGTGCTTCTGTGCATATTCCCAAGACTGGTATACTGTTGATCACAGAGTAGTTTACTGATAGAAAATCATTACTCCATCTCCTTAATGACTTCAGTCTAAGTGCTGGGTAGCTAAGTAATACTGATTTTTGTAAATAAGCATTCTGGATTTTGTAGTTCACACATGGGCATGTTTCTTTCTTTAATTTTGGCTATTTTTGAACAATGCTGAATAATGGTTATACTGGACTTGCTAAAAAATTACAAGGTCTAATACTGGTTATGCCTGAATGGGTAAGGTATGAGCTCAATGGCAGAAGAATATCAAAACAGGGTAACTTACTCTTGTATTCTTGTATTCAAATATAAATGTGCAAAAGTGTGTCCTGCTGAAAAACAACATAGTGTTTTATTTATTTTTATTTTATTCATATAAGTTATATATATTAAGTTATATATTTTTTCATTCCTAAAGAGATCTCCTAGTTACTGTATTTTTTAGAAACCTTGTTATTAAATTTAAAAAAATCAAAGTTTTTTTTATCTACTCTGGATTTCATTTACATTGGTTTAAAGTTGTGTAAACACTTTGCTGATATTTCACAAATCTGTTTTTACGTTTTTCCTAATTCTTTTATAAATTACTGTCATTACTCAATATTTTTGTACTGTGACAAGATTAATCCATAAGCTCAAATAATCATTTTGGAAAACTGAACTGTGAACAATCACTGCATAGTTAGTGAGGTACTTATTATCTGAGCTTTGTTGTTTGTTTTTAAGAGAACAGCTGAGTGCTGGAGGAAGTGTTGAAAACTTTCTCTTTTGGGAGTATCGGTTACAGTATTGGTTAAATTCCTTGCCTAAATAATTGAATTATGTGTATGCATATATATCCTCATTCCCCTGCCCTTCCTCCCGCCTCCCCCCCGCCCTTTCTTTTCTGCTCCTGTTATGTAAGGTAAAACCAATCAAATCTCTAAACTGTGCTGATCATGGGGTACAAGCACAGGAGATCTGGGCAACTTCTGGCATCTTTATGCCGAGACAAGAGTTCACGGTCCTCCATAAAACCTACCAGAGTAGGAGTCTCTGATGTGGGTATAAACCAAAAGTGATATAAATTGCTATATTTCAAATTGCAAAAAGAGATTATTATTTCTTTAAAAAACCAACTTATGTGTTTCTACAGTGTATTAAATAATTCATAATCATTCTTGGAGAGAGAATTCTTGAGACAGTCAAATGGGTTTGAATAATCAACTCTTCTCTTTTGTGTTCATGTGAATTTATGTCATATTTCAAAGCAGAACGGCTTCACAGATTTTGGTCTCTATCAAATGACGTACTGGGTTTAGACCTGTAAAAAGAAGTGCAGATATAGTGGCCATGGGAAAATGTAGCAGAGAGGAACATAATAAAAGCTACTGGGCATGGTATGAGCAGTAGTCTCAGCTGTAGAAAAAGTTAAGGGTAGGTTTTAGACAGCTAGGAAGATACACTGGGAGAATAGTGAACCAATGGTTATGCCTGCAAGGAAATGATTAAAATAGCTGAATTGTCACACTTCATGAATAAGGGAGCACAGACTACATGGTGACGGTTTGTGGCACAAAACTCGCGTCTTCTGTTTCAACCCAAGAACCGGATTCTGTTAATAATAGTAATAAAAATCACTTCCATACTAATCCTTCCACAACAGCAGAAAAACAACCTGTAAAATTCTGTGTTCTCTGTGTATTCCAGAACAAGCTATTCTTGCCTTGTGCCAATAATTCCAGTTTCTCTTTTCTGACATTTCAGTGGGCCTCTTTTCCCCACATAATAATTTCAAATCTGGCTGATCTCTGCTCTGAGATTTATTTAGTTTAATATTTACAAATTTGATACAACTGACTTGTGTGTGTGTGTCTTATTTCTGATGTGTGGAAACAGAGATCTATTCCCACTTGCCCATAGGAATAATTTGCATGTGTACAGTGAAGTATTTTTAATGCCTAAAGCTCCTGGAAGTACTTTTTGATGTGTTTTATTCTTTTATAAACTGAATAAAACAAAGTATTTGCAGTACTTTGAGTCTATAAATTAATTTTAAGAGGCTTGCCAGGTACTGCAGATGAACAAATGCATGCAAACACTGCTGTAGGCTGACCAATTACCCATATGAGCCTCAATTATATTAGTGTGCAAGGGCAATTGGAGGGAAAATTGGACGCTGTGGACAACCAGCTGAGTAAACAGGCCTGAGGAAGGATGGAGGATGTGTTAGTCTGAGTAAAATATAGCTAAGCTAATTTGAAAATAAAAATGAACAGGCCAGAATTTGTATCACTCACAGCACATTCTTTGTATGTCCTCTGCTTTCACAATATTTTTCTCCTTAGACTTCCCCTCTTGAAAAAATTCCTTTTGCTGAAGGACTAATTTAAGATCAGACACATGCAGCAATAGGCTTTGTATGCAGTGAGCCAAAAAGCTGTATATCAGTTGCACAGAGCTGAACACAAAACGAGCTGGACAGGTGCTGCTGAGGAATAACAACTCTTTCAAACCTAAGTAGTAATTTATCCCTAAATATAACATGATTTTGCTGTTTAGGATATGCTTCACAACTTCACTTTTATATTCCAGGACTGTAGCTGTGGCCAAAATCCCTGCTTCCACAGCTTATTGGCTGCCGTTTGGGTGATAGGCTCCTCTTTTCTTCTGAGTGGTGTAAGTGCAGACAATGCAGTAATTTGCAGTCAATGCAGAGCCCTACAAAGGAGAAACCTGATAATTTGTTTTGATAGCTAATGGATGCTAGCCCACTGGGTTAGGCTGTGAGTCTGGAACTCAGAAGATCAGGCTGCAGTTCTTTGTGTGATGGTTTTCGTGGGTGGAGCTGCAATGCCAAAGTGAAAGATCCTATCCCCTGCTCAAGTGCTGCTTTATGTGCTGCTGCAACTTGTGTCACAAAAGTCAAGGTCATAATCCCATACTGGATTTCCAGAGGTCACAGGACAGCCAGAGCAATGTGTCCCTACTTCCCCAGGCTGGCTCTGCCTGAGAAGTTGCATGCTTGCTTCCCTCCTGGAAACCCCCAGGGATCCTTCCTCAAAGCCTTCAAATCGTAGAATCACAGGATGATTTGGGTTGCAGGAGACCTTAAAGATCATCCAGTTCCAACACCCCTGCCGTGGGCAAGGACATCTTCCACTAGATGTTCAAAGCCCCATCCAGCCTGCCCTTGAACACCTCCAGGGACGGGACATCCACTGCTTTTCTGAGCAACCTGTTCCACTGCCTTCCTATTATCTAATCTAAATCTAACCTCTTTCAGCTTAAAGCCATTACCCCTCATCTCACCACTACAGTTCCTAAAAAAGAGTCCCTCTCCAGCTTTCCTGTAGCCTCCTTGAAGTACTGGAAGGCTGCTCTGAGTTCTCTCCAGAGCTTTCTGTTTTCTAGACTGAACAACCCCAACTCTCTCAGCCTGTCCTCGTAGGGGAGGTGCTCCAGCCCTTTGATCATCTTCCTGGCCTTCCTCTGGATTCACTCTAACAGATCCATGTCTTTCCTGTGCTGAGGACTCCAGAACTGAATTCAGTACTCCAGATCAGGTCTCACCAGAGCAGAGGGGCAGAATTGCCTCTCTTGACCTGCTGCTCACACTTCATCTGATGCAGCCCAAGATACCATTGGCCTTTTGGGCTGCAAGTGCACATTGCTGGCTCATGTTCAGCTTCTCATCCACCAGAACCCTCAAGTCCTTCTCTTCAAGGCTGCTCTCAACCGATTCGCTGCCCAGCCTGTATTTGTGCTTAGGATTGCCCCAAACCAGGTGTAGGACTCTGCACTTGACCTTGTTGAATTTCATGAAGTTTACACAGGCCCACCTCTCAAGTCTGTCAGGGTCTCTGTGGGTGGTATCCCTTCCTTCCAGCATATCAACCGTGCCACACAGCTTGATGCTACTGGCAAACCACACTGGTTCCAATACCAACCCCTGCAGAATCCCACTTATCACCAATCTCCACTTTGACATTGAGCCATTGACCACAGCTCTTTGAGTGTGACCATTCTGCCAATTCCTTATCCACTGAGTGGTCCATCCATCACATCCGCATCTCCAATTTAGTGGTAAGAATATCATGCATGACTGTGTTGAATGCTTTGCGGAAGTCCACGTAGGTGATGTCAGTCACGCTTCCCTTATCCACCAATGCTATATCCCCTTGGTAGAAAGCCACTAAATTCATTTGGCACAATTTGCCATAGTGAAGCCATGCTGGCCATCACCAATCACCTCCTTAATTTCCCTGTGCCTCAGCAGGGTTCCCAGGAGGATCTGCTTCATGATCTTGCCAGGCATAGAGGTGGGACTGATTGGTTTGTAGTTCCCTGCGTCTTCTTTTCTTTTTATAAAAATGGGGGCTATGTTTCCTTTTTTTCCAGTCAGTGGGACCTTCACCAGACTGCTGTGACTTTTCAAATATGATGGCTAGTGGCTTAGCAACTTCATCCGCTAGTTCCCTCAGGACCCAGAGATGCATCTTATCAGGTCCTATGGACTTGTGCAACTTCAGGTTTCCTAGATGGTCTCAAACTTGATTTTTTGCTACAGTGAGTGGTTCTTCATTCTCGCAATCTCTGTCCTTTACCTTCCACAGTTTGGGCAGTGTGGCTTGAGTCCTTGCCAGTGAAGACTTAGTAAAAAAGTCATTGACTACCTCAGGCTTCTCCATCTCCAGGGTAACCAAGTCTCCTGTTTCCTTCCAGAGAGGGCTCACATTCTTCCTATTGTTCCTTTTTTCTCCGAAGTACCTATAGAAGCTTTTCTTGTTGTCCTTGATGTCCTAGGTCAGATTTAATTTTGTCAAGGCTTTGTCTTTCCTACCTGGTCCCTGGCTGCATGGACAATTTCTCTGTATTTGTCACAGGCTACCTATACTTAATTGCACCCTCTGTAGGCTTCTTTTTTTGAGTTTAAGTTTGTCCAGGAGTTCCTTGTTCATCCATGCAGGTCTCCTGGCATTTTTGCATGAGTTCATCTTTATTGGGATGCATCACTGAGGAGCTTGGAGGAGGTGATCCTTAAATATTAACCATCTTTCTTGGGCTGCAGGGCTTTATCCCATGGTACTCTACAAAGCAGATCCCCGAAGAGGCCAGAGTCTGCTCTTCTGAAGTCCCAGGTAGTAAGTTTGCTGCGTACCCTCCTTGCTCCTGTAAGGACCTGGAACTCCACTTTTTCATGGTCACTGCAGCCAAGGCTGCCCTTGAGCTTCACATTCTCTGTTGGTGAGAACAAGCACCTCTTCTTGTTGGCTCTTCTGTCACTTGGAGAAGGAAGTTATCATCAACACACTGCCAGAACCTCCTGGATTGCAATCTTGAAATGATGCAGCCCAAACCCAACTGGGGCGCATGGGCGCATGTACTTTTGGAATGGCTTTATCTTCCAAGATATGCATCTTAAGGTATGACTATAAAAAGGGAAATGCTGGTGAAGACAGGTACATATTCATTATTTTTAAATTCCTGAAAGTTTATTTCAATGTGCAAATAACAGTTGTCAGCCTTTCAGCTTCCTGCATTTCTGTCAGTCTTCATTATTCATGTCTTTTTTTTTAGAATTGATAAATGCCTGAATAACTGCACAGATATCTTTAATATTTTTATATTTTGCTGTGTATAAAACAAAACTTTTGAAGCTGCCTAGTAAACGTTGTTTTCAAGTCCTGTAATTGCAGCAAATACTAAGTTTTCCTGATTTGTTCGCTTTATATAATGTCATTATTGTTCTCAGATAGTAAAAGCAGACATTATTGGAGTGATTTAAAAAATTAAGTTCTGTAAATCATATTTTATGTCTGTTCTGATTGTTAAGTAAAAAGGGGAGAGGACTCTTAGTGGAGATAATTTATGGGGGGAAGAGGCAGAGCTCTTATTTAAAGCAAGCACATTGTGCTCTTGCAAAGAAAGGAACAGTGGAAGCCTTGTACCCCCAGCCTTACTGGCAGCTCTTGTGCTACCCGTAGCTAATTTAGAATAGAACAGAACAGAACAGAATAGAATAGAATAGAATAGAATAGAATAGAATAGAATAGAATAGAATAGAATAGAATAAAGAGACGGGGGGAGACTGCTTAAGAGAAAATAAAGAACAATTTATGGGGGCAGCAAATGGGAAGTTTGCTGGTAGGATTGGCAGGATATGGCTGCCGGGTGCCCACATCCCACCAGCAGAAAGCTAAACTATCAGGAAGGGGAGACCTTCAAAGGGATAATGTACATGCTCAAGTGCAGAAGCCCATAAAAGCACTCATCCAGTCTTCTCTCCAGCAGTTGCATATGCAGGAGCATTTAAAGAGGAAGCTGTCTTGTGTTAATAATTATGTTGGACTTCATATTTTTCACTTCTACACACCAAATAACCCCATTCGAACAGCATGTAAGTACTCCATTTCGCGCACACAAAGTGGAACACTGCAGTCTCACAAGACAAAAATAAAAGTTTGATTAATGTACCATGAAAGGTATCAGTTGCTGAGAAGTAGTCTTTCTCCAAGTACTTCATTTGAACTCCTTTGCTGGCAGAAATACATCTTATCCCTCCTATGCTAGTTAATTGCATCATAGATCTCTAAAGAGCTGCTATTCTTTGGAGATATCAGGAGAGACGATAAAATGTGGAAATCAATCATAGTACAGACAACTGTTTTTTCAGAGATAATTGCTAAATTTATACTGTCTCTCTTTGCAGTTGTTTTTCATTTCAAGAGCTCAGGCTGGTGGACTAATAATGTAGAGTGCATTGGTTCAGACATCAAAGCTGCATTTGCAGTGTCTGGCAGAACTTCTTTCTGGAAATAACTTTTTATAGTCTTTGCTCACCTGTCACAACAGATGCATAAATATGTTGTAGATTCAAGATCTGAAATAGAGTTATGAAAAATAGGCAATATAACTTCATTCAGCTCCTCTGCAGTGTCCTGGAAGAGTATTCTTGAAGGTGTCAAGAAACGGGAAATCCATCGCTTAGCTTGGGAGCCTGATCCTTCAGTTAGTTTATCACTTTTTCCATTCCTAGTTTTTCACTGATCTCTTTTCTGACTTGAAGTTTTAAGTTTTTCCTTTGACTGTATAGGATTTGTGCTGTTCTTTCTAACTGGAAGAATTCTTGAACAGTCAGCATTTTCTTTCCACAAACTTACATGTAAAATAAAACGACATTGCCTTTCAGCCATACATTTATTTGATAAACTAAGTGAACGTGCACCTACAGTTTTGCTGAAGGGCATTTATTTTTATTGCTGTGTGATGGCATTTGAAAGGAAGTTACAAATGCAGACATGATATTTCATTAAGAGCTTTATTGTGGTCAGAGCCACCTACAGAAGTAAAATCCTCTTCCTGCTTAAGCTCAATCTGCTGATTATTCACTCAACAACTATATTAGTCTATTTTTGCTTCAACATCATTCTGGGATTTTGCCCACTACATTTCTAAATTCAAGATAATGTTCCCCAGGCTTAGCTACATTCTTTGTTCCCATGTATAACTCTGCATTTAGTTCTAAAAAGGCAGATTCTTTTGAATTATGTCCAGCTTATTAACTGTATCAGCCATTCCTTTATCACTGTACTCAACAAGTCTCAACAGCAAATTATATTTTTTTAGAGTGTGTTGATTCATGTGGTTGATGATTTGAATCCTAATGCTGCTTCTGATGTGGCCACATTAATGCTATACCCATTCAGTGATGATTCCTTACAGATACCTACTTCTTGTGATCTGTTAGCCTAGCATTGATGCTGAGAAGCTGTTAGGAGAAGGCTTTTGCTTGAAAATTATTTAGTGTGGCTACATTCAAACTGTGGTTAGCTATTAGCATTTTTCTTGGTCACTGATAAACTCTCTGCTCTTTGTCCCAGTGGTGAACCCTTCAAGTCTGTCCCAAGGGACAGCAGGTTTTAGAGACCCAGCACCAGATTGCCTAGAAGCAGGGAAAAGTGAGGAGTGATGCTGATAGTTTTTGATATTACAGACCCCTCAGTGTGGCCAAGGGAATAGGGCCAACAAGTTCAACACAGCTTTTACAGGATACTACTCCTGCCTCAGCAGCTGGATGCCAGGCAGGGTAGTGAGAGCACCTAGGACAGCATAGACTGAGATACCAGTATCACTCCTCTATAGTCCCATTCCTCCTCTAGCTGAGGTTAACACTCGTGTTAGCTCTGCAGTCCAAGTTTGTCTCAGAAATGGATGCAAGCTGTGTCATTAAGGCCCTGGACAGACAATTTGCAGTACTTGCATTAAGCATTGTTTATTGTTAACCTTACTATCTGAGTTATTGCATGTTGAATGCTTTTCAAATACTGTCCATACCCTTACATTATATTATCCAGATCACAGAAGTCTGGATAATCTGATTCAGAAGAAATGGCCATATTTCACAGGTCAAACAACAAATTTGGGCTGCCTAACATCCAGGAGTACATAGGCAACTAGAACTTGAAGTGTATATATTTTTTCAGCCCATGCTGATAAAATTTTTGGATGAACCAATGACACACATCTGGACGAAGGAGAAAGATCATATAAGAAAGTGTGTTCAGTTTTATGCCTTTGCCTTTGAATTAAAATAAACAATAACAGATAAGCATGTCTTAGGTGATCATGTTGAGATTTAAATTTATTTAATTTTGCAATATTGGAATTCCTTGTATGTACCTTTAATATAGACACTGCTTGTAGGGAAATTGAAAACACCTTTCTGCATCTAAGCTGGCTACTCTGAACAGTTACATATTCAGGCCATATTCCTATGAAAAAAATAGCCATGCAGCATGTGTATGAATGGGGAATAATTCTGGGTATTCATCACTAACAGCCAGGATTGGAAGTTTTATCCATATGTGTCTTCACTCACCAGTACTGTATCGCCTTCAGCAAACAAGAGAGGGTAAGAATTCTTTTGGGCAAGAATTTAAGGATCAGCTCTTCAGTGTTACTTCAAGGTATTAAATTCTGGCACTTAAAAATCAGGTTGTGGTTTTCCTGACCTCCTACCTTAATACTCCCATTGCACAATAGCCAAGGATTTTTTTCTTAGACTTGTCAAAGGAACTCACACTCTTAAAACTCTGAAAAAATAATTTTATGGGATAAATACAACAGATGCTATCTTCAGAAAGGGAGAAGCCACTGTCACATGTATGGAATGGGAAAGGAGATGCAATGCGTTTTTCAGCAGTCCAATTGCTCTTTGTTTTGCATCTTGAAGAGTGGGGAACCTTGTTCGAGGGATAAAACATGATTTTTTAACCCAGTGTTTTTTTGACGTGGAGGAGGTTACAGCACTGGCAGCCAGAGAACACCAGGCAGGGGTAGGGCTGTGAGAAGTCTGTGTGTGGCAGCATGCCTCTGTGACCCTTCTTCTTTCTTCCTTACTCTTTTTTGTGAACAGAGAGATCTAAGCCATCCTCCATACCTCAGAACAGCATCTCCTCGTAGCTGGGAGAGGACCTTGAAAAGCTGGAGAGATAAAACTTATTGCTACTGCAGTAATGACAGAGGAAGCCGCTGAGTTGTGAAGCACAGTGGGTCTGGCTCTTTTCCCAAGTCTTCCTGCAAATTCCCTAGAAAACTGAGTTCTCAAAAATTAGAGATTTCAAGTCTGACAAAGTTACAGATAACGGGAAGGGAGGAATCAGATCCATATGCAGCAGAAGTAGTGCAGGTGAGAACTGGTTTCTCTGTGGGAAGCTTGGGCACTGGTCTGCTTCCTGAGGTGAGTTATCTGAGCCTTTCTGTTTGCTGTCACAGACTCTGTAAACTCCTCTCAGGACAAAAGACTTAATTTTTGTCACTTGAAACAAATGCTCAATGACAGATGAAACTGGAGTACTCCATGTTTCTGTCATCTTCCAATTAGGCAACATTATTAGCTTGGCAGACATCAAAAGACATGCAAGAGCTAATAACTGAAGGACTGTAAAATATCATCTAAAAGAGCAGCTTTTCTGAAATATTCACATAAAATCTAAGCTATGAGATCCTGTCACATTTTTGCTGATGTTCTACTCAGCACCTTAGTGGAGACATCTTACAGGGTCAATTCAACAACGCCTGTAACTTCTCAGAAAAAGATAAAGGAGATGGAATGTGACCATGTGAGCATCACACACATTTTTAATGAGAACTTAGAACTAATTTGGCATCTCAGCAGCACAGTGTCTCTCTGAGTATTTGCCACATAAACACAGGTTTACCTGTAAATCTGCAGGGTGGGATAAGTCTGAAGCTCAGTAAGTAAATATGAGGAGATGCACGCACTGAATTAAATGAAGAATTTTTCAATACCTGATTTATGAATGTTCAATAAATTCAGAATGCTATTGAACATCTAATTTTGGGCTGATTATCTCTAGATGGAATGTATTAACAATAGGCTTATTGATCAGACAATGAACACATAAGTTGGACTTTTTTATAAGAAAATACTTAGTTTTGAGCACTTTTTCAACACATTTCTCACGTTGTTTTAATCAATGCCATTTCACTCTGTTTTCTCACTCAAAGGGACCTTCTTCTCAGTATCTTTTGAAGTCAAGTAAGGCACATAGCTCTGCTGTTGGCAAAGCAGTTCTGAAATAATGTTTTTGCCGCCCACACACCTCAAGTGGCCAAAATTGATTATTTTCAACATCACTGTGACCATGCTTGTATTATTTCTGTCAGCCTATATATTTACTATCACTATTGTGCCTGCCTGTTTATTAGTTTGTTTGGTAGTATTACATGGGGCATTAAAGTCAGTACTTACTGCCACAGAACAGGTTTAACCACAAGGCACAATTAAGTTGGTAACAATTATTTATATATAAACTCTATTTATAGGTAAAACCAGTGATCTTTTTGTCCTTGTTTGCCTTCATTTCCAAATACTAACATTTTTGATGAAAAAAAAGTCCTATTCACTCAATTATTTATAAGGAAAAACACTGTTGAAAATAATGCCTCAGTATCCACTAACCTTTGAAATTATCCATTAATTAACATTGAAAGTAACATTGAAAGGGTTGTCAGGCATTGGAACAAACTGCCCAGGGAAGTGGTTGATTTGCCATCCCTGGAGGCATTTAAAAGATATGTGGATGTGGCAGTTAGGGACATGGTTTAGTGGTGGATTTGGCAGTGTTAGGTTTATGGTTGGACTCAATGATCTTAAAAGTCTTTTCCAACATAAACCATTCTGTGATTTTGTGATTTTATCTGTCGTCAGTCAAATGCAAAGACCGATGACGTAACACTATTCAAATAAGAAATTTATATGAATGATTAAATCAAGATTCAAATGAATCTTGAATCAAATTCAAATGAAGAATAACCATAAGTGGTGAGATGTCCAAAACTGGCAGGAATGTCATTATTTTACTCTGTTGCAGGGCAGGAAGCTAGCAGCAAATGTTTAATCCATTTTAACAGGATTGCTTGAAATAACCTGCCTAAACCCTAAGAACTGGCAAAAAGATATTTCAAAATGTGAAGTATTTTTTCCATCTCATTTTGATTTTAGTGGTTGAAGAAAGAATTCTGACTGTACATTTCAACTGGAGGCAAATATATTACTAAAATCTTTCTATCAGTGATGTTGCCTCTTATGCTGTTTCCTGCACTATATAAGACACTGCACCATTGCAGAAAAAGTTTCAATAAATCCTTGCCAAAACATGGCAGGAAGGTGTGCAGGCTGGCCATATATTCTTAGCAAACATAGAGGTAAAAATAGACAGGCATTTAGAAACATAAAGGGCTGAAGATGCACATCTGGTTTGCTCTAATTTTCCTAAATGAGACATAAAGACCTGTTCCTTTAAAGCGCGACTCTGAACTCTTTTAAGATGTCAAAATGCTTTTGGTCCAAAGTGGTAATGAGAGATGCAAGGAACAGTGGTATTTTTAACGAGCTTGTATGTGGAGATTAGCCTCCTTATCCTTTCTGCAACCATCAGTTCAGATGTTTTTACTCTGCTAAGCACAAATCCTTGGAGGTTTCCTGGTGGAACTGGTGAGTTAGGAATATGTGCATCATGCTGGGACACACAGTCCACTTTTCCCAAGTCTTCCTGCAAATTCCCTAGAAAACTGAGTTCTCAAAAATTAGAGATTTCAAGTCTGACAAAGTTACAGATACTTACAAGAAAATGATGTAGTTTTCATGTATTTTTTGAACTTCAGTCATGTCTGATTGATCAGAATTGCCATGTGTGCCTTTTTCAAAGCAGCAAGATTTTTCTTTTTCTGAATACACTAGCAAGCCAAATTGATATCTGTAAACTTCAGTGAGTCTTCCTGTCAAACTGTAGCTGCTGTTTTCTGACAAATGAACTCAAAAACAATTGAAATGCCAGAGGTTAACGTTACATCTGTGTCACTCTCTGTATATCCTAATTTAAATGCTTAGAAAAAGAGTTAGAAGAAAACTACCTGTCACAATTGAAATTACTGTGCGTGTATGGATGACCACTTTCACAGTTTTGGAGAAGTCTGAACAAAACCACTATTCTTTCAAGTAGATCTTGACTTATGCTGAAAGCCAGATGATTCAGAGTGGTACTTAGTCAAAACACTTACATCAAGAATTGTGTCTTTTGTTTGAGGCCAACAATGGCAAATCTTATAGTAATTTGTGGCTGATTCTGAGTAAAGGAGAAATAATTGGGTTTTTACCGCATTGTTTCACTTCAGCAAATTTTAGGAGAAGAATGATGGATGTGGGTTGAAGAGAATTCTGCTTTCTCATAAAAGACGTGGTAAACAACGTTAATGTATGGCTTAAAAGGGGGTGGAGGGGTAGATAGTATGTTTGCATCTAGGAGGCTGTTCTTTTAGAGTGGTGTCCACTTGTCTTTGTTAGGTCTAGTAAAGGTTTTGGCAAATGTGTCTCAAACGGACTTTCAGTTACAGTTCTAAAAGTTTTTGAATGTTAAGGTCTATATTGTATTACAGAGGTAGCTGAGTAGAAAACCAGTGCTTTGTAATCTGAGCTCTGTTTATTTATCATGTAAAAAAGATGGCAAAAAAGTAATGTCAAATTAGTTTGTGGTGAGGACAGCAACTGCAGGTCTGGTAGTTTAGTGAGCTCTTACCAGGATATGTGTATCTATCCATACAGTTTATGTAGTTATTTCACAAAGGCCAATGAACATTTGAAGGTAAGAATCTGTATCATTATGTAAATACTTTGTTTTGTTTATTATCACCCAGAGGGGCTGGCTATATGATTGAAATGATTTCTTCTGTTTGTCTAATATGTCCTTAGAATTATAAGTTGTGTAGATGTATCAAGCTACATTATTATATGAAGGTCTTCCAAAAAAAAGCTTTAAGAAGTAGACTCTACTGAGATTCCACTGCCAGTTTCAAACAGATAGTAATTTTTCCAGGTTGGAACTGGATTAAATGTTACTCTTCTTTCCATTTACACATAACTTGCTTTCTCTGTCAAAGTTCGCTTTTCTGTGCTCCGTTGGGCTATGAAAAGATGATGAACTAAAAGAAATGAGGCTGGATTCTGCTAATGCTTGTTTGCTGAGCTCTCCTTGAATTTCTCTTGCATCATGTTTGCTGTTTCCTGCAGGCCAAAACTAGTGTGAAATCATAATAGTATAGTACCAGGCATTGCTAACATTGAGCACACAAATACCTACCTAAATCACCTATATCCATGGGGATACTGAAAACTAGTCAGTCCAACTAACGCTTGTGCTGGGAAAGCTCAGTGCTCCCTACTGGTAAGAGACAGAACTGTTTGAGGTCCAATGATCCTGCAGTTAGTCCTGCACCAAAAGTTCAGGCAAAATATGTCTGTGTTGACCCCTGACCACCTGGCTTGCCTACCACAGGCTCCAGCCTGAGGAGTCAACACTATAAAAGGGCCTAAAATCAGTGTGTCTGTTAGGACAGTGCCAGCCTACCAGCTGCTTATCAGATCTGAGCGGAAAGGAATGTGTTTGCACCCCCTCCATTGAAGAGAGGATCATGGCAGGTGCAAAGCTTCTAATAACTGGACAGACTCTTTGGCCCAGAAAGACCTGTGTTACAGGTTAGCCCCACCTGGCTTGATCAGCAGCTAAATGCAAGCAGTTGTGGCTCAATCCCAACCCTCCCAACCCAGGGAAGCAGGAAAGGGAAAGGAGAGAAAGAAACTTGCAGGTTGGAAACTAAAAATGGAGACGTTTAATGCAGCAATAATAATAATAAGGGAAATACTATTAATATTAAAATAATGAAATATATAAAAATATATTAAATTGATACCCCCTCAATGACTACATCACCTCTGATGCTGCAGAGCAGGAGCAGGGAAAGGTTTTGAACTGAACTCAGTGGCAGATGGAAGCTAGACTCAAGAACTGGATTCTGAAATGCAAGGATCTGGGATCAGGGGCAAAGATACAGGCAAGGTCCTTATTAGTCACAGGCCATCAAAGAAGAGGGCTTGACCCTCATGAGCCTTCAGTGTTATATGAAGTATGATGTATATGGAATGGAATACTCTGTTAGTCAGTTTTGGGTCAGTTGTTCTGTCTGGCCCTTCCAGCAGGTGTGACACTTTTTTGCCCCGTTCACTTAACAGCATTCCACCAGCTTGAGGTTGTCTCAATAGGAACAGATGTAAGCAATGCCCTTTCTGCATACCAGTGCCCCATTACTTTGGTGATAATAGTAAATTTTAACTACTATCACTTCTAGAGACAGATACGGTGTGAAAAACATGAGTTAACTTTCATAAAGTGAAGTTACTTAGATGAGGCTTAGCTGAAAAGTTAGAAAATTGATTCTGCTTTACCTGAAACCAGAACAACCTGCTAAGACGTTGTGTGCAAGTGCCATACGCAGATATGGCTGCTGTACTTCCTGCATGGGCTAGTGGTGGTGATCTACTGGGGACTGAAGAGGAGTCATCCTTATGCTGAGGAAGGCACATGCCCAGTTCCTGAATAGCAGAGACTCTGTGAACATCTGCAGCAGTGTAAAGATCAGCTTCTTTATCTATATTTGTCTGTGTGTCTTAAACATCCATCCTGGTGTGAAACTGTGTGTGCTTGGGATCTTCAATAGTTTGGCAGCGGCAGAGGAGGGAGAGGGAGGGGTGGGAATAGGCACTGCCCCCTCACCCCCTACCTCTGATTGGCTGCTGGGGTTCTTTGGACCCTCTGTGCCAGATGCAGTGCTGAGCGATTTGCACAGGAGTGCCCTGACTGCATGTGTACACCCAAATGGTTCACATGGAGGTTATTCTGGCAGGGGTTCATTGAACTGCCAGTGACTTTCTCAAAAGAACTTCTGCCTATGCGCCAATTCAAGAATGTTCCACACACAGATACTCCCCAGGTACAGCAAGGCCCCTCCTCTGTGCACCTCATATGCCAATAGGGGATGGAGGTCCTCTATAAATAATCCATGCCAAGAAGAACACGTGTGTGCCTTCAGCCCCTTGGACCATATTTCCTACTGAAACCTCCTATGGATTCATTGACATAGTGATTGTTTTTATGTTATATTCCATTTCTTCTGCTACTTTTCTTCTTTTTCTCTCTCTGTCCTTTTTCTGTTCTCAAGTCTACCTCACTTTTCTTTCTTTTGGCACTTGTGAGTGAATTTGGTTGTGTCCTAGTTCTTGTAGTAAAGAGATGTTACTTCGACCAAGCTCAAAGTAAAGAGTTGTAACTTTTGCTGCGTTCACAGTAAAGAATGGAATTTTGAGTAGACCCCTGGACTGGTTTTCCTCACTTCTGTGACTGCTGTGCAAACATTCAAAAGAAATCTGCTCCACCATCCTGCCATTCAGATCCATTGAGGCCGGGCACTTGACAAGCAGTAAAGACTCACAGTGCTGAAAATAATGCTGACAACTTTTTAAGAGCCTCCTGAGCATCCTGCCTTCCTGCAGCTCAGAAATCACTCAAATAGTGTGTTAGCATCCATCACAGAGTGGTGCTAGTCCTGGCTGAGCACGGTGCTGAGTGACGTCAGAAGTCTTGCCTAGTGTCTGGAAGGTATTATGTTTACTATCAACACAAGATAAGGAGGATCCCTTTTGCTGGAAGATGCTGCCAAGAGCATTAATCAGTCCAGGGGATTTAACAGAAAATAGAGCTCCTAGATCTTTCATATACAGAATTATCTCCCATCTCTGGCTTTATCTCCCCTTTTTCTCACCTCTCATATAATATAACCGAGTGAGATCAATTGCAGCCATACAACACCACCAAACACTGTAGGTACTGTAACCCCTGCCTCTGCAGTTTTCTCTTTACAAGCAAAACAGTCTTTTGGTCTGTGAACTGCAGGAGGATGCGAAAGACCATGAAAATGCTCATCATGGGGAAATATTGATCATTACTACCTGAGCAGTCAGGTGTGGAATGAAGGTAAGTCTTAGAGATAACCCAGTACCTACACCAATATCCGACGTTATTCTCAACAACACCATTACATCATGACCCCAAAACGAAGGAGAGCCTATTATCTGCCCCTCATGTCTAAGTAATAACAAATCCATTCAGCAAAAATGTTGGAATGAAATACAGAAATTGAATATAAATATTCTTGGAAGAAACCAGGAAAAATGAGCAATCGGCTTTGCTCTCTTTTTTTGTGTGTGTGAGACCAGATTTGCAGCAAAGTCTGGGAGAAGGGTACTGATTTCTGCAGAGCCCTCTGCATTGTGCTATTGTTTGTATCAGCACACAGAGAGCACCGAGCGAGGTTTATTTGTTCTGATGAATAAAATTGTTTCAGCAGGCCCTGAAATGGAGATGTGCTGTGAGCAGAGTGTTTGCTCCACATCCAGTTATACAAGTGCAGTGTATTTGATGAAGCCTACCAGTATGCCCCTCTCTTCTTCAAAGAGAAGGTGAAAAGAATCCATCCCTTCTTCTAAGGAGATCATGGACAAGCAGCAAAATTATTTCAGTTTATTAGTGGGCTTCTTAACATTGTATCTCAGGGGATACAATTCAGATTTCTATGATTCTTGCATGGCTCATGGGATGAAGTCCAATCCATAAATTAGCATGTCCACCTCCACGTACCACCTGACGCTCTTCATTTTCTGCCTGTCCCAAAAAGTGCAGTGCTGGGCCTGCAAGACTACCAGGCGCTTGTGATGGAAGCAAAAGGAGGGTTATTTGAAAGACTCCACATCAAGTTTCTTTATTACTTTCAGTGAAGCCGGTGCTCTGTGACTTAACTATGGAGGTCTCCACATTTCTGGTGGTATCCTTCCACTTCCTGGGCACTGTCAAGCTCCAGAAGAGAGGAAGTATGTCTATCCTCAAGTAAGAAAATATTAAGGTAAAAGAGACTGGTTATAAAATGCCTAGTAAAGGACTTTGTAGGAATGCTGGCTTTCATCATTCTAGCAGTCAGCAAAGATGTTTCTTGGGAAAATGCCGCCATGGTTTGATTAGTCTTAACTTTTTTTTAAAAAAGCCTTATTTTTCTCTTTACTAATGTCGTATGGCAAAAATAGAAAGGCTAAGTCAATAGCAATTATTCACCACCACCACCACTGGCGCATAATGAAAGAATCATGAAGTTTATGTTTTCCAGGGGACATAACTCAGTTGAAAGCAGCAGATTGTCAGGCTTCTGTAGCCATGTACTGCTCCCTTAATAGAAGTGAAAAATCCTGATGCCATAAAGAACCCCTCTGTGTAGGTTTATGTGAATAGGTTCCCTAAGTGCCAATGACTATGGATGGAAAATTTGTAGCAGAAAACAGCAGGGGAAAGAGGAAAAGCACATGCTGAGAGGCCGCCTGTAAATGTCTCCCAGGAGCTGTTAGACTCTGGAGACCAGCAGTCTTTTTGGGTTCCTGAAAAAGGCTGAGGTAGGTGCTGTGTGCTCCTAGTGAAACAAGGGAACACTGGAAGGCATTTCCAAACCTACCTAAAGGCTTCTGGTGTGTTAGTGCAATGCCCCATGTCTGAGTCGAGAGCTGGGGATGGTCTCTCAGCTCCAGCCCCGCAGTGACGAAAGTGTATTTGTGTGCATGGGTGCATGTGTGAGAACTGTGGGAGGCAGTACATGAACGTGATCTGTGGTTAGCTGTCTGCTATTAATATCAACTGTTTGGCTCCAGTTATGGCTGACTTAATAAAAAGTTTCCTAGGAAATACGAGCTGTGATCTGTGTCTGCCCACAGGCCTATTGACTATTGTGGAAAAGGAATTGCCAGCACTGGAAGGGTCTCTACATACTGTGGATAGACTCGGGACACCAGACTGTCTCTATCCATTAGTGAAAAAAATGCCACTCTAGACTTACAATAATAAAAAGTTTTTCAGAATCACTGTTTGGGTTTTCTTTTTGGTTTTTTGTTTGTTTCTTGTGTGGGTTTTGTTGTTGTTGTTGGTTTTTTTTTTCCTTCCAAAGACAATCAAGGACTTTTCTAGTCCTAGAGATTTCAACATCATCCCAAAATCTGGACTTTGATCTTGTTCTCTGTAATTACTTGAAGCTATATTGTTAGTTTGGGTTTCCTTCTGCAAGCACCATTTAATCTCCAGAGCAGCACACTGTGAGTTTTTTGTTTGAGCTTCTCTGTTATTAGGTGTTAGGACTTTATGGAAATGAATTGATTCCTGAGAGCTCGTTAAGAGTGATGGCCTTCATTAGCTCCCTCCTGGATGTGAAATGGAAATGGCCACTTGAGTAGAGTCAAAATCTGAGCCAGCCTGAAGAAACAAAATATAAAAACCCTAAAAGTTTTGGGGAAACATAAGACTGGCAGTTATTTTCTTAATTTGTTACAAAGACAGATATCTAGAAAGGGATGAACGTGCTTGCATCTTATTTCACTTAAATAAGAACCAAATTTTTATTCTACCAGATTTTATATTTTGTTATTTTCTTTCATTCCTTCAAAAATGTGGAAAAAGATGCTTACCCCCCAAAACCTGGGGTCAGTCAAAAAAACCGCTTCATTCAAGTTCACTTGAAAAATTCACTTGAAAGCTTTAAGTTTTTCTAGTTGAAAAAATCATTCTTCTACCAAAATCGAAGTTTGAATAACGTTTGATATTATGTAACTAAGCAATGCCACGTGCTGTCCTCATAAATGAGTCTTTTCCTGAAAGGAAAAAAAGATAATCTGGAAAATTTTGTCCAATTACATATTTCTCCCTGTGTTACGTATGGCTGTATCTTCAAGCAGCATAGGAAATTCTCTTCCTTCACAGCATTCTAAAAACCCCATCTGCAAAACAGACATGGCTAGGAGAAAGGCAGACCTCCCAGCAGGCAGGAGAAGGCATGGGAGCTGCACGTGTACGGGAAGCATACCCTGACCAGTGCTGCAGGCACTGTTTATCTGGCTGCCAGAAATCCCTGTTCTACCCTAGCAAATTCAAGAAAGCCAGGCAGAAACAGAAGGGAGGTTTGTCATTAACTCTGTCTTTCCTGGCTGCATAAAAAGTGAATATCCATGTGGTGTTTGTGCCTATAGGAAATGCATAGCCTTTCTAGAGCTTCCTATAGAAGAGGATTCTGCAACACTGGATCTGCTGTAGGCTGGGCATCTGGGAGCAGCCTGGGATGTCTCAGCTAGCTATAGCGTGATAAAACTTTTATCCTCTTTTAAGCACAGCAAACTGACTCATGATTACCTAAAGTGTGGTCTCCCACTCCTAGCCATTGCAGTGCTGCTGGGGATTTGTGGATTGCCCTAGTAATGCAGATTATTGCCTGAAGCAGTTGGTCTCCTCACCTGTGATTAGACTTCAGTGGGTGAGAAACTGCAGAAAATCCACCTCTTCACATTAGTCCCAGATTTCCTTGTACTGGGAAGTATGTTTGTTAGCTGAGGTTGGTGAAAGCAAGTGACAGAATCCTTCTTGTCCAAGGTTTGTGTTGCATGTGTAGTTGACTGCTGTGTGCAGTTCTACCATCATGGTGAGCTTGTGATTGAGGGCCATTGGACAGATTCAGCCTGGGACTGTTTAGAAGATCTAACTGTACACTACCTACTGATAACTGGATAACTGGTGCCCTCCATACCTTATTAAAGTTCATCACAAAGCCAGGCTGTTTGACCAGAATGTAGGGACTGAGCAAGAGTGAGTTCACACCTCCTGTGCACTTTAGGTGTGCTGAGCCATCCCACAACACCTGACCAAAGGTAGATCTTCCAATAAAACAAAGTTTTCTGAGCTTCCTGTTTATCATTATGACCTAGCTGAAACGAAAAAGAAACATCCTTATAGAAAAAGGATTATGCAAATTTAGGAGAGTGGGATATCAAGAGTCTTCTTTGAGTCTGTGTCTGGCTTTTTTGGTGCTGGCCTCATCAGTGAAGTTACAGCAAGAAAGTGAGGAAGCAGGCTGACCTCAATAGGGCACATGGAGAAGGGAAAAGAATTTTAATCTTTTGGTGCACCTGGTGTTGCTACAGGTGTGTTCTGCTGCCAGAGCTCTGGACTTGCTTGGAGTTATTTCTTTATGTTCTGTCACCATTTCAGGAACTAATTAAATGGGCCATGGATGCGAAGTCTATGAGTTAGCTGAAGACAGTAGGTCAATGCCAGACAAACCTACTGCCCATCCCACTGCAATTGAAATGCTCCCTCATTCATCTTTGGGAGCACTGCAGCACTGTGGCAGCAGCTATGGTGGGCTCTCAGCTGTGTGAGTGTTGAACTCTAGAGGTGATTTTCATGGAAGGGAAAAAGACTAGAAGAGAGCGCAGAAAGAGGCAAATGCAAACATGTGGAAGAAGAGATGCGGTAATGAGCAGTCCTGGTGGGGGCTGTGTGTACTGTAGTGTGGTACATCCAGATGCCTGTAGTCCTGGATTCTTACTTATGTCTCATGGGAAATACACGTAAGGAACCCATCAACTGCAAGGGCTTTTCAAGTATGAAATAGAGCAAAATGTGGAAGATCATTAACAGGAAACACAATCAGTAGAGAGAATCTAAATGTGTGGAATATTCCCTTCTTTACAGGTTTTTTAAAATGTGATCATTTTAAAAAACAGTTTCTGAAATATGGGGGGTTTTTTACTAAAGAGAGATTTGTAGTTAAAGCACATATAGAATCTGCAATGCAGTGGTAAAACTGATGTTGATCGCTTCAGCCAGGACTAGCAAATCCTATTCTATCTGTATATCCCTTTTAATGTAAGCCAGGGTTTATAGATTTTCCTCTGTGTACTTATATACATACTTTTCCTTTTCCACAGCTTAAAATAAAGTCAGAATTATTTGTTCTTCTAAGCCAGCCCTTCCTTCCGGGAATCGCAAAGTTTTCATTAGTAAAAAAACCTTGCCTGGAAAACCTTGCAGGAAGAAAGCCCTCTCTCCCTGCCGGTAGTAGGTATAATGGGGAGATGACCTGAAGCTATGGAGCAGGAGCAAGCAGCGATAGAGATAGTTCCCTTCCCCCTTGCCTCCTCCTTCCCAGCTAGATCAACCAGAGCAGTGGAGATCATGAGCATCTATGGGAAGGGAGGGGGGGAAAAAATCTGTGGCACAGAAGTCCTAACCGCACCCTGTCCCCTCTCCTCCTGCCGATTTATCAGCCTTCCTATTCATTGTTAAAGGCTGATTGCAATGAGTTAAACCGCTTCCATATGTCCGGTTTGAGAACAGTTTGTAGCCTTTGGCAACCCCTGCTGCATCCAGCTGCAGCTGCTACCTGTGTGTTCCCTGGGCTCCCTGACGGTGCATACGTGTGTGCGCGTGTGCGGGTGTGTAGGTGCGTGTGCACATGCACATGTCAGTGAAATTGGTCTGTCCTTGGTGGGGGAGAATACTAATTCAAAGCAGTTTCTTTCCACTCCTCTCTTAAGCTCAGAGCTGACCACGAACGATGTCAAACAATATACAACTGAGAAGAATGCAAATAAACTTAAGTCTGCATAGCCCAGCAATGCAGCTAGCCGCCCACTTGCAAGATACTGAACTGGTGTACACATGATACACAAAGAATGCTGGCTACTTTCACCAATCCCTTCAGACAAAAAAAAAAAAAAGAAAAAACCTGATCCTTGTCTTTATATCAGTGAGGTTGGAGTTCTTGCTAATAAAGGAGCTTTTCCCATGATGCAGTGTGATAAGGATTGGCCTACATGTAGCCCAGCAAGCCACTGCTGATGTTTTCTTGATTAGGTGTCTTATCTTCCATTGAGCTGCATCTGATGAAGGTTGCTGACAGCGTAATGGCAGGGAAAGCATCGGACAGCTCCATAAAATGGCAGCTATGCTATGACATGTCAGCCAGGACCTGGTGGATGGTAAGTTGGTGTGACAACTTTTTTTTTCCCCTCCCTGAAGTGTTTTTTCCTTTCTGAACTCCCCCTTCACTGTTGCAATGCACGTGCCGCAAAGTTCCGAGTGTGCAAAGTTTCCAGCTCCAGCTCAGTGACTCTGCAGAGCTCCTAAACATCTCAGTTAGCTAGATAGGGTTTCTCTGCATGGCCCTTCTTTTTAAACAACAGCAAGGACAGCGTGGGATTTTTCCTTCTCTTTATTCTTCTTCTTCCCCTCTCTTTTTTATATGGGGGGGGGGGGAAATGCAAATTTTGCAATGCTTGCCAAGCTTTTTGGTGTGAGAATGTGAAGGTAGAAGCAGTTACGGGAAAAAAGAAAGCAGCCTTGTCATCATGGTATTGGCTAATTGTTCTGGAGTTGGTCTTAAAAATAGAGCAATCTGGCTCTTTATTCTGTTTCCTCTGAATAATTGTTTAGAAAGTGTATTGTATCATGTTGTGAGCAGCCTCCTAATCAGTATGCAATTGTCCCCCACTCTCCCTCTTAATTTGGAGTCCTCCTCCCTTCCAATGAATGCAGTAACTGGAGCAACTACTGATTAATATGCCGCTTGTCATAATTAAATTTAGTTAATGAGGATATGCATATTCAGTCCATTTTTTCTTTGTTTGGATGAGCATGGCTTTTTTGTTCATATTTATACAGCTGCAAATGGAAGCGAGGAGGTGGAAAAAACCCCTTACAGACTTCAGGGAAGGGTGGACCCCGAGAGACAACTTTTTTCATGTTGCCGGGAAAAGGAGCTCAAAACTTTATTTAATCAAAACAGTGGGGCCAGGAGCAAGTGTTCTGGGAGTGAAAAGCTTTTCTCCTCAGCAGAGCTACATGAAGTTTTCTCCATACACTGATTTTGCTGTGTGTGGACAATAGTCTCTTGTGTGCAATAGCCATGCCATTAAAGGGACCTTCTGCGTGTTAGCATTCCATTATGAATATTAATTTCATTCTTGGGTTGCTTTGTCTGGTTGTGTGGTTTTACCCTTTTCATTCCTTCATTGATTGCCTTTGCTTGTTTGTCTGGATAATTATTATGCTTACTGCATGGGCTGCTTTTTCACAATTAGTACAGTGCTGAGACAATAGGCACTTTATTCTTGGGCAGTGGGTCTGGGGAGCAGCAGTGGAGAGCACGTCCCAGTGCCGGGACAGAAGGCAGCTTTCTGATTGTGACTGCCTTCCTACACTGCTTTGCAAGGACTTCTTTACCTTTCCAAAGGTGGATGTTGACACGTGCCTTCAGAGAGGGTATCATACCTGAAGGGAGTATTTAATTTAAATTATGTTTGCTACTAGCGGATGTTTCTGTACTTTTTGAGTATAAGAAAGGAGACTTTTTCTGTGTTTGCTACTTGTTGAACTATTGTGGTATGAACATTCATGTTTGTTACTTTAAAAAGAGCGGAGGAGGAAAGTAAATGATAGAAAGCTGTTTTGTGAACCTGCTTTTTCACTGAGGGTTATACGGTGTAGTGTTGTTTGGATTCATGTTTAGATCTTTAATCAGACTTTTTATTGTAAGTGTGTACATTATTGAAAAGAACTGTTAAAGTGGCTGACAGATGTTTAGACGCAGGCACTATGAAATGTTTGTGTAGTACATTTCCTTAATATTGCATGTACAAAGTCTTTTTTTTTTTTAAATGAGTGTGTCTTCAGTTTAATAAAGGTTTCTCTAAGGATAGCTTTCAATAAGCTGGCATTGCTTCCAAAGGGAAAAGAAAATCAATACTTTCACTGCATGCAGTATTTTATCCTGAACAGTAGTCTGTAAAGTGCAGGTAATGTAAATGTTCATTGTCATGAGTGTGTATTTCAGGCTTACTTTAGAAAGGGAGTTTAAAAATGCTTGACTGTAAAGTATGGTTGAAAATCAAATTATATTTTAGCTGTGCATTTTGCTTCATATTTTTAATTTATGCAGTTGCAGTTGTAGAATCTAAGGTAAACCCATGTATAATGTGATTTCTTTTTCTCTAAGCAAAGAAGTATCTTATGCTTCAATACCATAGTGTAAAAAATATTACCACAGATTATATTGTATAGTTATTTACAGTAAATTCCTATGAGGAATATGCAGTATAAGTAAAACCTTAATACTTCTGAGCTTAAAACCAAGAAAGACAGACTCCATTAGTTTTCTGCTTCTGCTTTTCCTGAATGATTGTAAACATTGCATTGTAAATGTCTTGTGGGGAACAGGAAACAGTGTGTTAGGATGGTTACTCGTACTTATAAAAAAAATCATTAACAATGCTATTATGATAGGCATTGCAAAACTCAGTGTTTTTTCATTGTTGATATTTTCTCTACTTTGTAATTATTTTGCAGCATGTATGATCTACATTAAATTTGGTTCAAATATTCCAAAAATAATGACTTTTTTTTTTTTTTTAAAAAAAGGGGATTTACATTGAAACTATTCTCTGGAAAGCAACATTCTGCACTTTAAATTAAGTGAAATGAGTGTTTAGTAAGTAAAGTCTGTGCTATCGACCTGTGGTATTGCAGCACAGCTACTCTATTGTTTCCTATCTTACAGTTTGTTTCTTTCAGATTCTTTTACTTGGCTACAACACTAACAAATTCATTGGATAGGGAAAAGACAAACAAACAGAAATTAGACGCTCCTCCAATTTATATTCTCTTGGATACAGGTGTGTTTACTAAAGGCAAAAGGGTAAAACTTTTGCTGAGAATGCCATAAATAACCAAATGCAAACAAAAGTAGAATTTTAATATATTTTAACAACAGGAAATATGTGGAAAATTGTTAATTGCTTATCTCAGTCTTTAAACTGATTGTAATGTGACCGTCTTACTTACGTATCAACTTACTGTATTTGCATTTAACTCAGTGAAGAGACAGAACCTATGTATCAAGTACTGTTCAGTATAGTTGGTGACTACTCAAATTTTTTTTAATTGAAAAATCTCCATTTATAAAGTGAGGAGGAATAATGATGATGACAGTGATTGAGAGGTTGGTTCCCATAGAATCACTAGGTATTTTCTACTGTCTCTTCATTAATGGCAATGGGCTAGTTTGAGATTACAGTCATATGGTATTCAGTGATTGATTTTACAGATTTAAAAATTTAGAAAACTTCATGGCATCGCTATTAGGCTGCTGGGTTTTTCTTGTGTGAAATGTTTCAAATATTTACGTCTCAGGAGCCTATTGAAAGTTATTTTGTTAAATCTGTGCCAGAATTTGGATGGGTTTTTCTCATCATTTGCATGCAAATCTATAGAGGGTAAATATATACCCTAAACATATCTCTTCTTCCTAATCTCAAAACCCTGTTTTTGTACACATACATACCTGCATGTCTAGTAGAGACAGAGAGTGAGAAATGGCCATTGTATTCAAAACTGTTGAAAAAAAGTATTGCAATCACAAGTTTTTGTTAAGAGACTGCTGGGAAATTCTGATTTGTTGCAAATACGTTCCTATTCTACTCCATATTTTCACTTTCAGCAATAAATATTTTTAAAAAGAGAGATTTCACATTGTATTAAGGCTTTATTAATATAAAAAATGGAAGTAAAAATAACAAGAATTAAGATGCTATATTTCAGCATTAAAAGAACTGTTCTGATCCTAAATTTATTATTAAAGCCAGTTTTTAATGTACTTTTGGGTTTAATGCAAATGTTCATCACATTCCAAGGGAGCTGCAGTATGTCAATATTTTGCAGCAGCACATCTGTGCAGATTTCTAATTCAGTTGTTCAGATGTACAGCTTATTAGTGAATCCTTTGTTCTCAATAATGACTTTTAATTAAATGATTTAGAAACAAATGTCAGTATAACTGTGGACATATTGAACATGCTGTGCTTATTCATGGACCTAGAACACAATATCTTAATTCTGTAAATTTCAAGGGGAGGAGTAGGTAAAAGCAAGGGTTAAATCAAGGTTAGTTTTGTAAGTTGTTGTTCAGTTTTCCTTACTTACACAAAACTTCCGTCTGTACATATCTTACTACAAGATCCTTTAATAACTATGTATGTAATGGATATTTTGAATGATTAACCACAAGCTGTCTTTTTTAAGACATGCTATGTATGTTTATGAGACAGTGTAAGTATTTATTTTTTTGTTTGCCTTCAGAACAATTCCATTTCAGTATTTCCATATCATAAGTGTCTGTCTCAGGTACTTTGAATTCTTAGTATGCCTCGGAATTAGATTGTTTAAAATCTAAAAGATCAGTCTGGAGAACTGTAAAAGTGGAATGCATGTTCATTTCTAATGTTTAATGTTTTTTTATTATGGAATAAGGGAACAATCTTCCTTCATCCAGGAAAATCCTAGAAGTAGCTGGGAATTTAAATGCTGACGGTAAACACTAGTGTAGAATGAAGGTGCGTGTTTAACACTTGCTTCCTTGAGATTTCTTAAAATATTTTCCTTTTACCTAAGAAAAGCATATTTGTGCATATTCACAAGGACATGTTTTCCTACTTCCTCTGTGTCTTTTCCCTTTTGGTCCTTCGCATGTTAGCTGTTTATTTCCAGTTAGGTTTGGTACTGTGAAGTGTTTAGCAGTTGCAGAATCTTCGGACTGAAACAACTCTTTCTACTTGTACTTCATACTTTTGTCCAACAAGAGCTCCACACTGTTAGCCCACCAGTGCCTCCTTTTGTCTGCTCATTCTGGTAGCATTAACAGTCTTCTTATGAAGAACGTCATGCATCCGCAATATCATAAACATATGTTTGCAGGTATGCGTGCATGTGACTGCATGTCTAGATGTGTATGCACGGTTGGCTTAAGGTATGAGCCACAGTTCACTGAAACCAGGAGGAAGTGACTAATTCTGAAGCATGCTTCTACAGCATGTAAAATGCAGTTGGACTTTATATGTTGTGTCTGTAATTTATACAACTGAAGTACTCAAGATGTAATTAACATTGATGTTTCGTGTATCTGTTCAATAATAGTTTTCCTTTGTAACTTACCTGAACGTATGGCACATTGATGTAGCTGAATCTGTGGTAGGACCTACAGGAATCTTATGCAACTCATAATAAAGTTGCTTTTTCTGTTCTCAAGTTATCAGTCTGTTCTTTCACTTTCTCGTTTTTATCAGATACCTGTTTTCTCTGTTGCAGTATTTTTCTGCTATGCAAAATATGTTGTTTTCTATTTACATTTGTTCTCTGATGTTATTTGATGATTGAGTCAAGATTCTGAAGAAATAAAGCTGATTTTTCTATACTCTGATACTGATAGATTGAAAATTCTATAAAAACTGGAAACTTATTTACTCATTAAGATTCAGGCTCCTAATAGAACATTAGTTTAAAAATCTGGAGTAAAGCAACATTAGTAATGAAGAGGAAGAACTAAAATAATGGCAGATAGGTGAAGGTTTGTGCAGTTTCTTTTCGCAATTTAAATTAGAACTAGGAGTTACTAGTAAAAAAAGAAAAAGGTGAGAAAGTCACTCTATTAGTGCTTGCTAGAAATAAGAGATAGCTAGGTGTTAGCTACAGTCGACATGGCAAAGACAGTTTAAAGAAGTAAAAGCTGCATTGAGAGAAAATAAAAAACGCTTTTTCAAACCTGTAAACCCAATATGACCAAGAATTAACTTTTGTCTACTTTTTTAAATGCTGCTTGCAACTTCACCACTGTGTGCAGTTTTACAGTGATACCATTAACTGTCCTAAAATTTTACTAGAGGTATTAAGAATTCTTAAAAAAACCCTAAGCAAGCAAATATTGTAATAGATTTTGTACCTTGCAATATCATATTATGCTTCAATTCTTCTGTCCTTGCACTAACATGCATGTACCACAGATCTGTTTCGTTAAGCAGAGGTTCAATGTCAAATCTCAAATCTCAAATTGTTGCTGTCAAATGTTGATTTCTCAAAGGTGCTAAACACTGTTGGGGTAGACCTACATCTTAAAGAATATTACATTCCAATGGAAGTGAAATGCATTCTTCATAAGTCAAGGGAATTCTGTGCACAGAGAGATTAGACTAAATGTAAATTTTTCTAGCCTTTAAGAAAATGTGACATATGAGTTTTGATTTCTTCCATATAATAAAGACTTTCCATTTCTTCCATGTAATAATTCTGATCCAATACAATTATGTAGTCTTTCATTTAAAGCAAGAAATCTGCAAAGGAAAGCTGTTACCACAGCCTATTGGTCTTGAGAATTGTGGATACAATAAGGTGATATGTTCCCCTTAATTATTAATAGAAGATCAACTGAATCTTTTAACACTGGGCTTTTAAACTAAATCAGTTTAGCATTTGAAATGCTTCGTGTTCATGTTGTGGCACTGCCAAATTACCCTATATAACAAGTCATATTCCATTTGTTCTGGCAGACTTATGTTTGTTCTAACTATCTTAATCAGATTTTAAGGAGCTCCGCTTTTGAAACATTTAAAACTACCTATTAGTTAACCACAGAAGGATATTTTACAAGAGTCTGGAAATAGCTAACTGCTGATTGTTAGAAAGACTCATCACTGCGCTACCTTAAAGTAAAAGTTAATGTGGTTTCAGAAACCACTGAGATTTATTTTGTGATGCTGGAAGGCTGATGAGGTTTTTGTCTGTCACAACATCTGCAGACATGCTGATGTTTCTTAAGGAGGGCTCGCTGCCTCAGTTTTCCAATCACAATACTGTTCCTGCATGTGTGCTTGCAAACCAAGGATTACTCATTGGTATCTTTGATAATACTGGGAGGGGGGTGTGGTGGTGGTGGTTTTTTGTTTGTGTGTGTGGTTTTTTGTTTGTTTGCCACCCACAATACTGCTATGGTTTCTTATTTCATTGCTTTTGATGAACTTGGCTTTAACAGTAGTTTCTTTTCCTGTTGGACTTAGAAAGGGGAATACAGTGTACATAAGTCTGCATAAACATATTGTGAGGTAATTGGCCCCAGTATTTTTGAGAGCATTTTCATGGGACCGACTTTAGAAGAAGATACTAAATGGATCTATCCTGAAGGCTGACATCAGTCCACCCAATACGCAGGGCAGGTGGAGTAGCAGCAGCACTGGCTTCCACTTCACATCTGGGCTTGAACTCCACCTCTACAGGGTAAATGTCCCAAAGCCCTTGAATTTTCTGTCCTTGGTACTGATAATTAACAAGTTCGAGTGGCAAGTGAGGACTCACAAGGCAGAATTTGAACTCAGGCATTTGCTTCTTTTGAGTCATTAATAAAGTCTTCAGTAGCCATTCCAGTTGATTCCCAACCAGCAGCACCATGGCATCAATGTGCTCACCACTTTAGTCCCGTCAGTGATATGTCTGACTCCAATTTCATGTTGTGACATGTCATACAAATCTACTCTTTCAGCCAAACCAGTTATGACCCTGGAAATAATTTCTGAAGGAAAAACGTTAGAAGTTTCATCTAAGGCCAAGCCCACCTTAGACAAAAAGCATATGTTAATGAGCCAAGGGAGAATTAATCTTATTCTCGAACAGGTAAATTACGTTACGGTTAACACTGTTGCCCAAAAAATTGGTGCAAAAACTTATATTAGAACAAAGTGAATATGTTAAGAGCAACAAAACGTTGGTTTTAAATTACTAAAAACTCTTATCCAATGTAAATGTAGTTCAGTGATCTTCAAGCCACATCATCCAGATGTGGTTTTCCATTCTGGTACTAGAATTATCTCAAAGTGTTTCACTGACTAGTGCTAAAGCAGTATATAATTAGTTGTTAGTGTTCTTTTGCCAATCAATAAGTAAAGTGATGATTCATTAACTGTCAGAATGTCTACATTAAGAAGCATATAAGCATTCATATTTTCAGTACATGTGATTGACTTATCAATGTTTCTTAACACAACTGAAATTGTAGGGATTTTCGAACTCTTAAACAATTTATTTACTCTTTGAATCAATAATTTAATTTACATGACATAATGCCTAGAGTTTGTGATATGGTATTTGTGAATCTCTGTATCTCAAATGATACTGATACATAGTTAGAAGTTTCCTGGCATTTAAGGTGAAGATTGTTCCCCCTTTGATTAATTTTAGTGACTGTTTTCATTTTCTGTGTATATTTATGATAGGAAAAAGTGTCCAAACAGAAGTGACACACTTGAAAGGGAAAATGAATTTATATTAGCTCCTAGGCACCTTTCCAAGTAGAAGGCCTGATTACATCCTACTCCAGCTTAAACTGGACCCAGTGAAGACCGAACTGCACCTCACCTGTTTCTAGACAAAGGAAGCCTAATAAATAGTTTTTCTAAAGTATTTTGGAAGTCACTCAGACTTTTCCTTAAACTCTCAAATGAGTTCCGTAACGTATTAGTCTTTCTTAGTAGCGTTTTTTGTAGACTTGTATGCAGATATTTTTAGATTTGCTTCATTTTGTCAGCACATAAAATCAGATTTAGGTCTTTCTCTGCAGTAGTTTGCAATAAGAAACTTGAAAGAAAATCTGGATTAGGCATTATTGACTGTAAATAGAAAAGATATCTGTCAGTTTAATATATATATATATTTACTTTCTATATTGTTGCTAAAATTAATCAAAACTATTTAAACTGACCATTTGAAGGAAGTGAAAGGGAAGTTGTGCCCTGGAGGATATTCAGGCAAGGTTTCTTAATAAATTCCACAACAGTGGCAGTTATGCAAGTTTGTATAGATCTAACACTCTGGATATACTAAGAGGGAGTTGTAATACCGTAGGGTTTGCCATAAGGAAATAAATTGCCCAGAATTATTTTGCTGCTCCTCGGTGTTATCATTCAAATATGGATAGTGGTTTACCCTCCCTTTACTGCCCTGCATTCTACAGACTGATCCACAATTAATTTGTTACTTCTATCTTGTAATAAGGAGGTCTTGATACACAATGATGAATGTATCAGAGCTTTTCTCTTCCTATCAGCGTCCTACATTTTTGCCGACAATAATGAGCTGTCACAGTGTGAGTTCTGGAGGCGAGATTAGTGCACGGAAGAATGAGTAAACCTGTACACTAGGAGTGTAATTAAATCAAGCAGAACATAATAACAAGCACGGTACAGCAGTTTGACACGAAACAGTGACAAACTTGAACAGGCTGCTAAATTGCATATGTACACAAACCTGTGCTTCGTTTTTACACATTGAAGATTAGCAGTCTTGGGGGTACCATGTTTATTATCACCCAACTCTGCATAGCTCTGTTTCTCTGTGTGTGCGGTTAACACAGACTATGAAGCACAAGCCCACTGCTCCGTTTTCCACGCACGATGCTTTTTTTGCAGCACAGTGTTTATATCAGAGCAGTGGGAACTGCAACTGCACGGGTTTGGAAATTGGCTTGAAGTATAACGGCAAGCAGGTATGGGTCTAAGGTATGTAATCTGCTTCTGTAGAAGGAGAGAAGAACCTGGGTGACTAATACCTCTCTAAAAAAACCTCTCAGATTTCTGCCACACTCCAGGCAGTAGTGGAAGAGAGAAATTTGAGGTTAGCAGTGGGCCCCACAGTGGTGATTGCTTTGTAATGGAAAAAAAATTCAATTACACGAAATATTAGAACCCGTCTCTCTGCCTTAGCTCTCCTCAATCTATTTAGGGGTAGTCAGGAAAAAAAATGAAACTTCTTAACAGATGCCTGGCTGACTGGGTACAGAGAGGAAAACCATAATTTGTCTGTAATCCCTAATGCAAACAGTTGTTCATTAAGAAACAAAACTAATGTAATCTTGATGATTTGCTTGGATTTCTACTCTATCATGGTGTTTTGTACAGCTGGCAGGCTAATGTAATTTTACTTAGAAACCCAAAGCAATCTGGTACTCAGACAACACCATGTAGATTTAGGTAAATTTGGGGCTCAGATTAGCATAATACTAACTAATCATGAATATCATTTGCATTAATTAGAGTATTGGGGAAAGGTTTTTTTAAATGGAAGAAAATTGAAAGAAAGATTAAGGGCAAGGGCTTACAAACCTAGTTTTGCTTTATGCAAGAATATAACAGATGATTTCTGCTATAATACCTAATATTTTAATGTCTAAGTACTAATTAGAGTATCAGCAAAAGATTGTTTCTAATTGGAAGAAAACTGAAAGAGAGATTAAGGACAGAGTTTATGAATCTGCTTTTGCTTGATGCCAGTATGTAGCAGATGATTTCTCCTATAATGCCAAAAAGCTTAATCTGTAAAGGATAGGGTGACTGACACATCACACAGAAGAAACACTACAAGGATTTTTTTCCAAATTAGGTTTATTTCATGCTAGAAGAAAACTAGATGTTGAGTGAATGTATCCATGATATTGCTAACAAAATTAAACTAATCAAGTAGAAAAAATTATCTCTGGAGACACATGCTGTGGTCTAAAATGTGATCGACCCTTAGTGTTCTAGCATTTGGTATAGCTGGTTTCTTAGTAATTACAGTATTTCTAGGTTAGCTGAGTGCTTTCTTAAAAAAATTTAAAAATCAGGTAGGACTATGTAACAAATACAGTCTAAGTTGCTCTCTGTTTTAAAGCTATGATCCAGATATCAGCGTCTCTCTTTCCTGCGTTGCCCTGGTCACTCAAGGCTTTGAGAGCAGATCTAATGACTATTTTAAATATCAAGTTAGTAAAACTTTCACCAGGTATATCTTAGCCTACAAATATTTCCAAGACTTCCCTGTATGCTAATTATTACTATATATTACTGCAACGCAGTACTGTAGTATTACTATGGTATACAGATTCTTCAGGAGCACCAAAGACTTCATGGTTAGACAGAGCAATTTCAAGATAATGCCTTGTTATTCACTGAAATGAAAGTAAAACTGATTTTACTGTGTGTAGTAGTAGGTCTAATTTGGAAATGTTTAGGAATATTATATAGTGGGGAAGTGTTTTCTATATCCCTCAAATACATTACCTGTTCTTATGGGAGCCATAACTATATTCCAAAATTTAAATCAGTTTTCTCTCTGGCTAGACTCTTGAATTTCATTTGAGTAGTTTTATGGTCATCGGGCACTGAAATACTTTTATCAACATGCTACCACGCTTCCCTCTTCTAAGGGCAAATGCTTTTGCATACTTACTGTGTGTGCAAAGACAGAAGGATGAATAATAGGCAAAAGACATGATGTTGTTGAAGTAGGGCGGAAAACATTCTGGTCTTTCTCAAACCAGCCTGTGAGCGCTTTTAGTGTTTTTATAACAACAGCTGAAAAGACTTTGTTCTTCTTCAGTGATTTGAACTTCTGCATAGATGTGTCCTGCAAGATAAAAATGCGAGGTCAACAACAGCAGCCCAACAGCTTGAGAGATCTTTTAACTTTCTCAGGTGCCAGGCCATGAGGTAACATCAAAGCAGAACAACCTTCAGTGTGATGTGACTACTGTATGAAAAGCAGTGAAACGAGTTTAGTAAGGTCTCATACTGCTGAGAAAGTGTTGAGGCTGCATTCTGAAAACATTTCATTTTCTCAAGGCTACTGCTTCTTAATAGCTTAAATAGCACACCCAGCTGTAGGTTAATTTTGCCTTCTAAACAATGCCTTGTGAGAAATCCAGCACATCAATCTACCCAATCATTTGTGGATGTGTTTGTGAGTACAGCAGGGTGCTCAAACATTTAATGGCTGGACATATTTTTTTTTCCTTTTCGCATGAAGCCTATCTTGATATTGCTAGCATTTAACTTCAAGTGAATCTTCCTTTGCACGATGATTTACTGTATTAAAGAAACTGGATGACGTCTGGTGAAATTCAATACATAAATATTTCCCCAAAGCGGAACTGAATAAAGGAGAGATATGTTTAATAATGTCATATGGAAGCAGGGTTTATATTTGACAATCTCCCTCTTCCTGCAGACAGCCCAAAGTTACTGATTTTCAACGTACTTTAATAATAAGGGCAAATATTCAAGGAAATATCCGTTTCAAGAGGAAGAAGGATAAGAGACTGACATTTAAAGGAAGGAATGATTGAGTGCATCTCCTGAGCTCTTTGGTTGAAAAGAGAAAATATAATTCCATCAACAAAGAAAACAGGACAGGATTTCACAGTTTTAAGCGCACCTGTAGAATATTGCCCTAGGTGGTCATTATAAGAACAACCGCAATATGCATGGCAACATTGTGTAAAAGGCATTAAAAATAATCAAGCTGTCTCTGAATAAGAAGCAAATTAATTTATCATATGATGAACTCTATGTCTCATTCTAATTTTTCTTCGACTAACTCATTTGGAGTGCCCAATGTTCCTCTGCCCAGTGTTCCACTGTGTGGTACAGGTGTTTTCCATGGCTGAAGAACAAGAACATGCTCTCCAGCCAAGAAATCTGGGCACTATTGCTCAATTTAAATTCATTAGCA
Source organism: Neomorphus geoffroyi (assembly GCA_033558235.1). Classification (NCBI taxonomy): domain Eukaryota; kingdom Metazoa; phylum Chordata; class Aves; order Cuculiformes; family Neomorphidae; genus Neomorphus; species Neomorphus geoffroyi. Next base: position 26,516,496 of record JAUMJM010000048.1, on the reverse strand, counting down.
GGCACCGGAGCTCTGAGTTCCTCAAGTACCCTAAAAAGAAAAACATAGGAAATTTGATTTAAGCAAATTTTAATATAGATGTTCTATGGGTGAAATTGTACAGTGAGAAGCCAGACTTTACACTGAGTTGAAAGACTGTTCGTTAAGAAAGGAAAGATCCAAAAGCACTCCAAGGTGGTGATCCTATCAGGTATATATCCCCATCTTTTTTTTTGGCTATGCTGAACAGACAGGAGACCAACAGTAACAAATGTCATGGTTAAAAATCTCAAAATGCTTGTTTTTTTCAAGAAGAACTGGTCTACAGATTTTGTGAGTCTTTTTACACAGGATGTGTATTGTTAATTGGTTTTCCCATTTAAATTTCCAAAGATTCTGGTATTTTCTATGTCATGTTATTGAAAAATTGACATTTTTCCGCTTTTGTTTGTTTACTCTTTAGGACTGGAAAGGGGGAGAGGGAAAGAGCATAGAGGCAGAGAGAAGATAGCTCACAGATGGGCAGATGGTAACTTGTATGTTAGGATCTTAGCCAGCAAAACATAAGACAAAGATTAAATTCCCTGCTCTGCCATTTCTCATACCTGAAGTAGATAATCACTCAGTGAATTCAGTATCATTTCTGCACATATGCAAGAGTTTTAAGTGGATCAGAGTCTTGCTCCAAGTAAGAACTGGAAAAATGAAATCTAAGTGAAGATTCATCTAAGTGAAGGAGAACAGAGGCTGGAAATAGAGTTGCCCACACTGGTAATGTACCCTAGACATCAAGACTGCTTTTCTTCCCCACCTCCTTCTCCCTTTTTCTCATTTTATGAAAAAATATATTCTGCCTCTATTTCTGGGTAAAGTTTGGTTTGAGTTGTTAATTTTCTATTAAAAATTTTGATTAATTTGCCTTTTTGAGAAAAATACTGATTCAGCAAGAATTCCAGACAGCTTAAATCCATGCTTGGCTGAGAAAAGTGTGAAGTCTGTATCGTTAAGTTAATGTTTAGATTGGAAGTATTTACAGTATTAAGCTGAACAGAGGCTTCACCATTAAAGGTGTCTCAGCTCCAGAGTTAGGTTTGAAAATGATGTGAATGCATAGCACATTTTTTCAGAATTTGAATTTTTCCTGTCCTAGCGCCTGAGAATAGTAGATATCAAGCACCAAGAAATGTGGTCAGAACTTTTTAAAAGAATTTTAGGTAGTTACATTTTCTCACCTGGAAATTGTGTCCTCACTTGTGGTTCAGTAATGGTTTCGATGTGTATGCTCTGTGGCAATGCAGTATGTTTTGTTGCTTTACTCCAAGCCACTGTTGGAATGAAACCGGAGTCAACATATTCTAATAAACAGTGTTTTGAACTAGGACTCAATTCCCTACATCTAATACATTGGTATATTCAATCCTGTATGCTAATAGGCCTGTCTCTCTCCAAATGTAACTTTATTATAACAGCTGCTTGAAACAGATGATAAATCTTGTTTGAAAAAACTGAGATGAAGGAACATTTTGAGAAAGTAATAATATTTATCATTTTACTTTCCAGAATCTCTCAGGTTTGCTCGTTTTGTTCCCAGTTTAAAATAGAGAATAATCCATGCCTATAGATAAATGTGCCAGGTGAATCCCAAGGTGATAATCCTGTAACAGCAATCACCACAGCTCATACAACTTTACCTGATGATTCTTCTTGGAGACAAGCCAGACAATTAGCTGTGCAAGAGCATTGCTTTGATTCATTCACAGTAACATACGGGGAGGGATTTATCTGGTGGAAAGAGCTTCCTATGATGTAGATGTCCACATCCGAGCAAGAGGCCATGGGATACCTGTATAGCTACTTGGTCAGTGGATTTCTCTCTTTAACAGACATCTGAAGCAGGCTAGTGGAAAAGCGGTTGTCTCGGCTGCAGTTTAAGTAGTTGTCCCTTTGCTCTGTTGAGCTACTGTCATTTTAAGTGTCATTTCATATTGTTGTTGACTGTCTATAAAGAAATAACATGGTAGTTTCAGTAAAATTTCCTCAGAAATCTCTGAGTGCCTTTAGATAAATGTCACTTCTGGCTATTAATATATTCTTAAGAAATGCACTTACTGAGCCATGTGTTGAATAATTTATATGGGCACTGTGATGAGGAACATTTTTGTAGAAAGCAAATGATTTTTGTCTTTAGGAATGTTTGGGTAAGAGAACAAGATAGCATTTGTCTGCATTATTGTTATTAAAGATGCATGTGTAGCCGTATTTCTATGTATCAGTAAATCTGAATGATGCTTTTTAGTTATGTTCTGTGTCTGACTGCAGCTGTTTCACTGTGTTTTACGTTCCTACACTGTCCCATGTTGTACAGAGTAAGACATACAATGTAAGACATTGTATTAGTCCATCACACAACAGACTTCAGGAATTCAGTTTTGCAAGAATCTTGAGACCCTAATATAATACAACACTTTGAACTGCCTACAAGCCAGTTTGCCCTCACCAAACAGTGAATCAAAGCCTTCCTGTAGGGAAGACTACTTTTCAGGACTACTTTAGGAACTTACTTCTCTAATTAATCTGAAACTTGAACTAACAACCGGTTGAGTCATAGAATATGTTTCAAAGGCAAGGCAGTTTGATCTCCGATCTCCATTTCCAACTCATGTGCAAATCATAAGGGCTAATGAAAACTAAGAGGTTTTCCTTAAGACTATGAAATTACTATTAAGTGTTTAGAATATAAATAAAAATATATTATTTTTCAAATACTGAGGTTTTTTAAATATTAGTTAATTTTACAGAGTTTGTTGTTCTTTTGGCTGTGAATCTCATCTAACAGGATTGATCCCTTACAGGTAAGATGCATTGAAATAAAAAGAGGTTCATATTAAGTGAAATTCTAGGAGCAGAGGTTCCCTGGCCAAGACACAATAAGAGAAATACAGGATTTAATGTCCTCTCAAAAGATTCTACACTACTCAGAGGTCAGAGAAAGGAATACAAGGCAATCACAGCTTCAGTGAATAAAGATTAACAGATAAGGGAGAAATATGATAAAATGTTTTTATGTCTAGCTAAACAACGAAGAACAGGTGGAGAATATCCATACAAAGCCACAAATAAAGCAGAACAAGACCTAACGTGCAATAACTTTTGTCAAGAAGACATCTTGACAAGAGGACATTTTGAAGTTCCTTTCTGTTTTATTATGGCTAACCCATAGGCTCCATGTCTCAGATTCTGTGAAAAGTGTTAAACAAAAGAATGATTAGGGTCACATTAAACACAAAGTCCTGTGGGCATGTCAGTGGAAAATTTCTGAATGCAACTGTTCTAGTAAACAGATTCTCTGGACAACAGCATGTAAGAAATTATTTCTGTAAATATTCCTCCCTGTTGGGCAAAAGCCCAACTAGAATTTTATTTGTCTGTTGAGGTAAAGGACAATAAAAATGTTTCTATATCAGCAGCAAAACAAGGGCAAAGGAAAACCTCCAGCCTTTGTTGGATGTGTGGGGAAACTCCATGACAAAGGATAACGGAAAGGCTGAGGTACTTAAAGCGTTCCTTACATCAATCTTTAATAGTAAGATACATTGTTCTCTGCGTAGCCAGCCTCCTGAGCTGGAAGAGTGGGGCAGGAGGCAGAATAGAGCCCCCATAACCTAAGAGGAAATGAAGATGGTGAAGGGTCTTACGAGGAGTGGCTGAGAAAACTGGAGTTGTTTAGTGTGGAGAAAGGGAGGGCGAGAGGAGGAGACCTTATCACTCTCTACACTACCTGAAAGAAGGTTGTAACGAGGTGGGTGTCAGTCTCTTCTTCGAAGTAACAAGGGATAGGACGAGGGGCAACAACCTCAACTTGTGCCAGGGAAGGTTTAGGCTAGATACTAGGAAATATCACTTCACTGTTGTCAAGCATTGGAACAGGCTGACTGGGGAAATGGTTGGGTCAGCATCCTTGCAGGTATTTAAAAGGACATGTAGATGTGGCACTTTGGGACATGTTTTAGTAAGTATGGTGGTCTTGAACTGACGGTTGGACTTGATGATCTTGGAGGTCTTTTCCAAGCTAAATGATTCTGTGATTCAGTAATGTTAGAGATACCAACCAGCCCAGTATAAGCCTTTTGAGCTTTGGCTTCCTTAAGCAAGTGATGATGAAGGATATCCAATCCAAACTGGTGGCTTCTCAATACAGATGTCCAGTAAGTGACAAAAATGAGAGGGTGAAGAAGCTCTGTAGCATACAATGGTTACTGGATACCTAGATTTGCTAACTATATTTGCTGATCATGCCTGTTTAGGCAAAACTGTAACCATAAAATTTCGAGAAGACCTGGTTTCCTACTGATTAGCAGTATAGTAACTTCAAGGTATATAAATACTTCCTGTGCTCTCTGGAAACAGACACATTTGTATGGAACAGCAGTCTGTGTTACCTAATATGGAAGTCAGAATCTGCTTTATCATGCCATACTGCCTCAGCTTGAAAATTAAACATGATATTATCCATGTAAATAGTAAATGGTATAATAATGATTACTTAAGGACTGAAAAAATTTATTAAAATGTGATTTGATTTTGATTTGCTCTGTCTCCTGCCATTATTGTCCTGAAGTCTTCTGCCTTTTGGCATAGACGTATAATATCCCCTCACTTTTAAAGGTAGTTGCTTGTGCCTCTCTCTAAGCAGAAACTGTGTTCAAGTATATTTTGAAAAAAAAAGAGACAAAACTGTGGCCAGTGTGTTCTGTTATTGCTTGAGATGACTTTCTTGTTATGTATTGACCAAAGCTAGCATGAAAAATGTTGGACGTATAATTGTTTAAAAAAACATGATAAAATTATTTGGCAGATCTTCACTGGCATTTATTGAAACTGAGTCCAGCACAAATAAAATTCCTAGTTCACCAAGTGGCTTATCATGATAACCAAGCCTTATCTCCACTTTAAAAACTTGGTAATGAGACCTATTTACTTATTTGTGCTTAGAGTAAGATTAGAAGCTGTCTTTCTTTTCACTATGTTTAAAATATCCTGGTGACGATAGACAGTTGAACAGACACGATTACACACAGTATTCCAGATAGGTGGTAGTTTTCTGAGAGATACGTTCAAGTTGACAGCTTTTCATGTCTCTCTTTAAATTATTTTTCAGTGAAAACTTGTGCTGTGGTGTTCTGTGGACCAAAAGTCCTACCAGTCCTGTTGGTATTATCTCTTGTTATTCTTAGCACTCACTCACAGACAGAGCTGTTCATAATCATCTCAAGATTGGCACTAAGGAGGATTTTCTTTTTTTTTTTTTTTTTTTCCTAACCCTTTAAGTCTCTAAGTCTGCAAGGAGGAAAGCAAGAGCTGCTCTGGTCAGAGAAGCACTGGCTGCCGCTCTCTCTCTGTCCCCATAGCACAAATTCTATGGTCACAAAAGAGTACACAAGTTAAAGGAAGGTATTAAAAGGCTAGGATTACTTAACTTGACAGACAGATGAATGAGAGGGTGTAAAACAGAAACATAAATGTTACGAGTTGTAAATAAGGCAATTGACTTATGGTCATTGGCAGTCAGACTAGATCATCATTGCAGCCCCTTCCAGGTGAACCATTCTATTCTATTTTATTACACAGAACCAAAGTGACACTCACTAAGATGGGACAGGTTTATGAGAGATGCACAAAAATAGTGTAAAATATGCTATATAATTAACCAATGGAACTCATTGTTAAAGGATAGTATTTGACAAATATTCACAGCTTACTGAGCTCGCTGAGTTTAATAGTGAAATAAGCAGTAAGATTAAGAATGAGCAGCAAGCCTTATGTTCAGAGGATTTTCTTTATATCATTACCACACAGTTCAGGTAAATTATAATTCTGTGAAATCATGTTTATAAACAGGGAGATGTTCAACTTGTAAATGGATATTATATTCATCCCTTTATTTGTCTGATCTGCTCTTACAGTTCTTATTTTCTGAATTTTGCTTTGTAGCTAACAGGTGGCCTATGTCCCACTCTTTTTTTTTAACTGTTTTGCTAGGTAGATTACACTAACTGTTGTCTCATCTTTCAAGCGATTAACGAAATAGCGAGAGACCTTTCTCTGAAGCCGAAGTACGCAAGGAAAAAAGCATTTAACTTCACGAAACAAACAAAAATAATTAAAAATTTGAAAAGTAGGATTGTAATGAAGGTCTTACATTAAAGCCTGGAAAAAAATGAGGATTTTATATTGCAGCTAATCAAACCTAAACTACTTCCTAAGTCAAAGCTGCTGAAATGCTGACCTTTTTAGTGACATAGTTCAGAAGTAAATCTGATTAAACCAGTATAGTTATATTGCTGCCAAAGTCTTAAAGAGAACTAAATCCAACTCCTGCTAGTATATGAAACATACTGCACTGATGTATATGTCAGAGATTTAGAGTTTCAAGGTGCTGTGTCCCCTGATGAAAAATGCTCCTGTTATCTGAGGAAGCAGCATGGGACCCAGGAACCCAAAGTGCATGTTCTGTTTTGCTGCAAACCTCCTCTGCTACAAAAATGCTTTAGTGTGTTAGTGCCTTGTTTTCTTCAAGTATGAAATTTGGATTTACCAGGCGGAATATATATCTTGACAGAGTAGAGACTTAAAAGATCTGAAGAAATAAAACGCTGAAATTATGGAAAAGAGGGTGCCTACTATACTGTGTTCATCTGATGTGAACATTTTTGCTCTTATCTGTGAATCTAGTACTATGTACATAAACAAAGTTACTTTTGGACTTTGCTCAAATATGACTTTGCCCTTCAACAAGAAGAGGAGAGCTGGTCAGGCGCATTGTCTGTGGCACCACAGAGCTTCTTATCATTTCGTAAAGAGCAGAGGCTCTTTACTCTGTTCCTCTGCTGTGCATTTAGCTTGTGAAACTTCAGCTGGAAGGGCAGATATTTCTTCCAGAAAAGTTTGATACAGTCAGTATGTTTTGGTCTCAGTACCACAAGATGTGTACATGAGATGCTATTTCAGAATGCTGGCCTGGGGCTGACACCGGAATTAGACTGATGTGATCTGGAAGTTCACCAGTAGGACTGGTCATATTTGCTGTTAGAGTGCTTCTGCATTTCATTTATGTTATGCTTACTTGTCTAAAGTTCTCCCATCAGAGCAATTGTTCCCTCTCTGGTAATTGTTCACTGACAAATTTTTAAAACATTTAGTTTTGGATTACACTGTGAAATTCCACAGTCCTAGCCCATTCTGCATAGAAAGAGAAGGGCATTTTGTCTTAAATCATGTTTCTTTCTTCTCCTGTTTTATATGTGCACTGTGCAATTTCTTGTCTAATCCAGATCATTAATGAAGGCCCTATTGTTCTAATACCTAATGGCCTGTGAAACAGGGAAGTATTGTTATTCCTCTCTTAAAGGAGAGGCTTGATATTCATAAAGAAATTCCAGTTTTATAACTTCTGCCCTTTCTTCAAGAGTGAAAATTATAAAGGAATTCCTCCATTCAATGCAAACAAAGAAAATTCAGAGAATTCAGTTACTACAGCCATCACTACCCTTCTAGAAAAAAGGCTTCTATTCATATAGGTAGCAAAAAGAAAGTTGAGAGCAACAAAGACAGTATTGACTCAGTTGTATCAAGTGTCCTCAGTTCAGGTATCTGATGGCTTATTCCAGGATCCTTCTGATTTTATCACAGATGTTATCTTATTTTTGGACTAAAGTTTTTATCAGCATGCTAGAAAGGAGATAATTATCTTGTCCATTTTCTCTGCACAGCAGCACAAGCATACTGTTATTGTGTATATCCACGTGAATGAGCTATGCATAGTTTTCTTAAATACTCGGTGTGACTCCACATGTGACTTTTTGCTTAGCAAATAGCAAAGGGACAACCTAAAGCACTAATGGGTAAACAAAACCATGCCTTGCTTCAGATGTTCATTTTATTAAATAATGTAGAGGGCAGAATTTTCAGAACACAACCGACTGTGAAAGAAAATAGGCTCTTACAGACTCTTCGCAGCAACTTCTTTGATTAAGGAAAAATGTATGTTGCACTGCTGACATCATGTGTACTTTTTTTTTTAATCTACAGAACAGATATAAGTTAAGTAATAATAATAGGAGCTTGAACACAGCAGTTTGTCAAAATTTCTCACCTCTAATTTTCCAGACTTCTTGCTGATTCAGAAAGCACAATCTCACAGTTCATTCCATTACAGCAGAACTACCAGCTAATTTCTAATGTAGCACTATTATGCTAAGACTTGTAGCGAGCCTGCAAAATCTACTCTAAACAAGCAGCAGCCATCAGTGGTGGCAGCCTGCAATTGCTTTCTAATCATTCTTTTTGAACTTCTTTGGGCATCTGGGCACTAAGCTGGTTGGTCTCAACTTCACCAGTGCCTTTGAGACCATCATGACCTAGTCAATAGTCAGACAAAGTATTTAAAGGCCGCTCACCTCTGCTTCACGCCTAGACAACAGTCAGAACTCCTGCAGACAGAGAAAGTAATTCCTCTAAGGCAAAATCAGAGAAAATCTTGCTAAAATACCTATGGTGATGTAAGAGGAACAAGTATGTCTCAAGAATGAAAAAGGATCCATAACAGGAGAAGGCTGGGTTCAATGTCCCAGGAAGCTTCCCTCAGTCCTGTTTTCCTTGTAATTTTTCTGCACATAGCCCTCTTTTTAACACAAATGGATGGAAGTTTAAAAAATATTGCCCAGAGTTTCAGGGAAATAGCCATTTGTTCCTCCTTCATCTTCTTGTTTGTTTCTTTGCTGATGAGAAGTAATCTACCCGGGTCCAAGGAGGGCACCAATATACTCTGTTTAACAGTAAGCTTGTTTGTTTGCTGTAGGTGAAATACAGTGGAGTCCTCACCTATTAGTTAGAACTAAGTGATGCTATAAAACTGCTAGTCCTAGCTAGCAAATGTGAAAGAAATGTCATTCTTTGTTGATCTCAGTGAAATACCTTTGTGTTTCTAGGCAGAGGAGTACAGAACTAAGGGCTTCCAAACACTGCCTTCAGACTGAATGTCAAGTTAGAAAACGTTCTTTGTGTTGGTACAACCCCATTTTAACATTGATTATCTGTTATCTTCAGTGGGATGACTTTAACTTAGAGCTGATAAAATACCACTCAGCTACAAATACATTTATTTGGTATTTTCTGCCCTAGAAAGGACAAAGGAGGAAGGAATTGTTCCCAGTCTTCTAAAAGCCTTCACCATCAGATCTCCCAGGCTGTGACTGACACAAAAGCTTTGACTGAAGTTAATTCCAATAGTTACAGTGTTACTAATCTTTTGAACTTTAAATAGAAATTCTTTCAAGTTTAAGGCAATAGCAACCTCAAGAAACATTTCAGATTTCAAGATTTGTAGTTAAAAGCTGATAACACAATAAGAAAGTGCTTGCATCTGGCAGAGGTAAGAAGCGCAGTCCTCAACCATTGCCCCAGTATGGTAAAATGTACCACTGTTTGGAAAAGATATTAACTAAGGTAGCAACTTCAAAAGTTGCTCAAAAGTATAGAAATATCATTTAAAATTACAGGCTGCTAAATCATGGCCATACTGTCCTTCATTACTTTTTTCCCCATTAATTTCTCTGAAAGGCAAGCTTGGGACTGCATAGAGCATAGGAACTAGAGTCAATCATGACACAGAGACAGTGTCCTCTTACTAGAACTGAGTTAGACGATTGCCTGAGAGACTCTCTAGCATCAGGACCTATTATAAACTTCCACTACTGACATGAAAAATTAGAAAAGAGACTCCAAAAACTCACAATATGAGCTGATTTCTTAAAGGATGCTTGTTTAGCTGTGTTTAATGCACTTACAAAACTGCAGTTCCACTGTTTGGACCATGTTCTGTATCATGCTTCCTGCTTAATGTCTTCTTCTACATCATCAAGCAGGCTTTGACCTTACCCTCTATCTATGTCCTATGTTAATTTGTACCTGTTTGTTTCTTTCCATCCCCAATTCATATCGTTTCAGTGCTGCTGGGGACATTTCCCTGCAACTGCTCGGTCTGCCTCCTGCTGCCAAGATTTCTCCAGTTTCTTGTCTCCACATTTCATGTCTGCATCCCACACTCATCTCCTCATGCTCCCTCTTCTACATCTCTGATTCCTGGTCTGCTGTGGCTAGGGTCCTTCCTCACATCTCTTCCTTCTGTTAAATCATTATACTGCATCCAGATTTCCCTCGAGAAAGTGATATACCAAATGGCTGTTCTCTTTTCTCAGTGCAGCTTTGCTCCAGCCCTATCAACGCCAACAGAAAACAGAGAAAATCCTATGCAGCTGAGCTGCTGCTTAAATGTTTAGCTGGTAATATGAATCTGAGACTACACATAGCAACAACAAAACTTCATGTCTGGAAGTATAAAGCTGAAGTTCCTAAGAAACATTTAACGCCTTTTAGCAATTACAATGAAAGTGCAAGCTGTTATGTACGCTGTGTCTGCTTGATAGTGAGGAATCAGTGAAGTTTTTTTGGTATGCTGCTTGGGACTGATTCAAAACAGAATCAAGATGTTAAGGAATGTCCAGGGTCCAAAAATCTTTCGAAAAGCTGGGGAAAAAATGTTTGATGAGGAATTTCGAAGAAACGTTTGTGCAGTGTAAATTAAAGAAGCTTGACAGGGAAGGAGAATGAGACAAACAGGTTTCTTGGCTATTTTGTTGTGAAAGCTTATAAATTAAGGTTGCAAACATCCTTTTTTTTTTTTATTTCCGCTAATAGCTCAGATGTGGTAGCTGAATTGCAAAATTATTTTTCCACTGAGAGGGAATCAAAAGCGAAAGTTTCATCTTTCCCTCTGTAAGAACAAATGCCTGTTTTTGGCTAAACTAAGCTCCTGCCAACATAATCATGGAAATAACATAATTTTCCTGCTGTAAAATAAAAGAAAGTAAATAACATCATAGATTCTGTTTGTAGAAGTCCTCTCACTATATCCCTCTGCTATTTGCTTTCATTTCCCATTATCCTGATTCTCAGAGGAATGCTTTGCAGCAATGGTTGTGTCCAGCCTTCCTGTTCTAGTTACTGAAGGGTCCCTATTTCCAACCACAATTATCAGGCATTTATAATACAGCTGCAAAAGCTCTCTTGCGGTTGAGCTGTAGGAAAAAAGGTATCTAAGGAAAGCAAAAAATGTTTCCATTTTAAATACAAAACCTTCTATTTGTGGTTTAGTCAGTTCTGCCTAGATGTTAAAATTTCATGCTATTTCCCAAAAATGAAAGGTTTGGTTTTTATGTCTCACACAACTTCTTCTCAAGTCTGTTTTGATGTCTGTGCAATGTCGTCCATAAAATGCCAAGATGGCTGCAAAATCTAGACTGCTTCTAGAAATTGCATTTCATTCCTTATTTGTGGATAATCTGTTTATGTGAATAGTCACGCTTGTGTGTCTTACCTGAAAGGTCAGAGTAGTAACAGTACAGTACTATGGGATCTGTCAGAATAAAAGACTCAACATGACTTTCTTATTAGTAGACTATGTCATTCATATTGAATTTAAACATAATTACCATCAAAAATCCACACAAGTAGGCTGTTACAAGTAGTGAACTAGAAATATTGTTTCAGTGCTGTCATGGTTATCTTAGTCCTCTGTTCCTCAAAGATTTACTGCTAGAAACCAATCTGGATCTAGAAGTACAAAGAAATGGTACTATTCAAAAAAATCCTCTTTGTGTTTCATACAAAAGTATCCCAACCCACCAAGTAGTAAGTAAAGCAGTAAACACTAGTATATAAAAAGGATGCTTGCAGATACTAGATGAATGAGTCACTGAGTCACCTCGATGCAATTCTTTGAAGTAAATGGCATCCCCATGACATGAGATGGTGGCATCTCTAAAATCTACAATGATTTTTCTTTTTATGCTACTGCACTTATGCTGTATCAGACCATTTTTTGGAGTAGCAATAAAGACTTTGACTCTGTCACAGGAGTAGTTTGTTACCTGCTTACACATACACAAATCTGAAGCTGCAGGTGTTCGAACACAACTGGTAGTAAGCTGGAAACAAGGAAAGGTTTGGACTTAATCTGCTTTTTATTTTTTTCCCTCTATCCAGTGGACAGTTGGTTTTGCCTAGAAATCATTTTGCTGTTTTGCCCCTAGCAATGGTTTCGGACCTTCCTGAAATCACTCTGCAAGCAACTCTGTTTAACTGGCTCATTGGTATAATCTTGGTATGTAAATTAAGCTAACGATCTCCATCTTTCTTACAACCAATGTGGCAGACTGCTAGATAAAAATACTGCCAAGGCTCAGGCATTTCTAGGTTTGCAGTCGTAACAGATGTTGTTCCCAGAGCTGGTGTGCCTCCGAGGCCTCTGCAGCGCATGGGCAGGCTGTCAGGAGAAAAATGGCTGCAGATGCAACAGGCCCTTCTTGAGTGCTCATGAGGGCTTCTATCCCTGCAGACTGTGGGTGTACGCATCCTTCTAAATGCAGGTAAGACCCTTGTAGGTGGGCTGAAGCTATACATATATGTGTGCGTACATGCGCACAGAAGTGAGCACAAACACGTAGGAGCGTATGAGCAGACTAACCATATGAACTGGCTAACAACCAGGATTCTAGAAAAAAAAAGAAAATGATAAAAAATATGTCTGTGTGTAACTATATGCAAAATATAACATAAAATGTAGGAAGCTAGGGATCTTTCTCCATCCTTTCAGAGTAGGACTGAGAGCACCAGGTACGTCTCTGTATGAGGCACCCACTTAATGCATTTCAAGACATAGCAAAAGCGTCAGACTGTATGTTTTATTTATGATTAAATGTTAAGTGAATGCAAAGAGAACAATTGCTTCTGTTATGAGGATTTATAGCACCTTCAGATCTTAAACAGTAACAAAATATGCTTCAATGACCCCAGAATGGAAAGATGCCAGAATAGATTTAAGACATTTCAGCCAAAGGGTAATCCAGCTAGCTGGTGTTGACGTCTCTAATTTCATATCTTGCAGGCTAAAGGCTGCTTTTATCAGTTATTCTCAGTACCCCTTGTCCCGCCTGATGGGGGAGTGGTATAAGGCAGCCCCAGCCATACTGTCTTTATGCGCATAGTACCAGGTACTGTGAAATGAGGGGGCATTAGCAGTTAATGTCTCATCCACGTCACATGATGATACCTCTAGGATAAAAACTCTGCAGAAAATGTTTTATCTAAGTAATTGAGATAGTACACTTTCAAGGCAAGCTTCTTCACATTTGTGATTTTCGGTTACTCCATCTCTGAAACAGGTATAGTATTAGTTACCTATATAGATGCCTTGTGAACACATTGAATTAGAAAGTGCACACCAGTTGCATTACTGGCTTAACTCTCTACAGGAAGATTCAGCAAAATCTCCCTGTGATTCAGGGCAGGTGTGCCAATACCTCTGCTACAATTCTTTCCCAATCCTCGGCATTGAGAGATTATCTAAAGGCACTTATGGCAGATGAATATTTCTTTGCCCTGCAACTTTGGGCAACAAGTTTTTCCTGACAATCATAGGCACCTGAGTATTTAGGAATAACTCAATTCTGTAAAAAATCAGTTTCACCCTCCTAAGGCTTTGCAGCTCCTCTATGTATATCTCAGCTGTGGTTCAGACTGAGCATTTGAACATCTAGATCATATAAGACCTGTCTTTACAGAGATATATCACTGTCTGTAAAGACAAATATATGTGTCTCTGTATGCATATTTATACTTGTATCAGTGTATTAAACGTGCACACACATATGTATAAACACGTGTATACATGGATGTATACATAAATATGTGAATATGTGTGTATCTACACATGAAAAAGAGGAACAGCTTAGGTTTCTAAAATCGTATGTCTGTGACTAAATATAGAATGTTTGTGCTGATCCTTGAGTTTCTTTCAATAAAGATGTACAACCCAGCACGAAGGAAGAAACAGAGCTCGCCTTTGTGTATTATGCTCTTTGGAGAAACACTGCTGTGTATTGCTTGTTACAGTCAGCTGCTCAGAGTTTTTACATGCCATAAAATGGAGACTTCTGGTCCTTGCCACACGATTTGTGAAAGTTTTCTTTACTAAGTGAGATCTTTGGGAGGATGATAATTAAGTATTCTTTCATGTTTGCTGCCTAGTTTAATTCCTGTGCATTTACTTAAATGAGTCCAGGTGATGGGTTTTTTTCCAATCTAAGACTCATTAAGAAAAAAATAGTATTATTAGTATTGGAACCTACTGTTTTAGCACAGCTGAGTGATATTTTCCACCACAGAAATGGGAAGCAAGAAATAAAGTATCAGCATTCTGCAAGTAAAAGTAACATGACAGGTTGTGTTTTAGGAAAGATAGATGCTAACTGTGGTAAGCAAACAGGTCTTATGCTGATCTTTCAACAGAAAGAGCAAAATAAAGCTGACACAGTGTTTCCTCCCCTGGAAAAAGATTATCTGGTTGACACAGCTCCCCCATGTTGTACTTCACATGTGTAACAGTTCAGTAAATGGGACCGTCAGGGTGTTTCTGTAGTCGTCTATGTGGGAGCCGAGAAGGGTAGAGGGAAAACAAACCAACACTCTGTCTGTGAAGGGGCTTTAAATACCCCTGTTCTCACGGTGTTCACTTATAGTGTGCAACTGCAGCACCAGTGAAAAGGAATGGAGCTGTGGATGCTTCAATGACAGGTAAATGGGTGGAGGTAAACTGGAAGAAAGGTAAGGAGATGTAATCTAGCAACAATGTTCTTAAGAACTTTTTGATAGTAAAATGGAATATTTTAAAGAAGCATTTCCCAAATTTGGTAAATCTCAAAGATTTACTAGCATTTTGCAGTTGCTCAGCTTAAACTTTGGGAGAAGAAAGTGAGATATTCAGCTAAGCTCTGTATGAAAATCAATAGAATTCTTCGGACTGGATCATTTTCAAGCAAAGAGGAGACAGTATTTGGTCCTGTGGATATCAAAGTTACCTTCCAAAATGCTGCTCATTGCCTGAGAGGCTATAAAGATAATATATATTCATGTGGCAGGCTACGAAAGGCATTTCTTAAGTTGGAAGACTTTATAAGAAAATATTTAGAATAGAAGGATACTTTTTTTCTTTAATGGATTGAGAGTAGCCCTAAAGAGGACTTTGGGGGTGCTGGTGGATGAGTCGGCAAATGTGTGCCTGCAGCCCAGAAAGCCAACCATATCCTGGGCTGCATCAAAAGAATTTTGACCAGCATATCAAGGGAGGTGATTCTGCCCCTCTACTCTCCTGAGAGCTCACCTGGAGTACTGCATTCAGCTCTGGAGTCCTCAGCACAGGAAGGACATGGATCTGCTAGAGTAAGTCCAGAGGAGGGCCCGTGAAGGTGATAAGAGGGATGGAGAGTGAAATGGCACTTCCTTTTCCCAATGGATGAACACCAGCATTATTTAAAAAAATTGGGGCTGACAGATCATTTTCAGCAGTTGTATATTCTTTCTAATAACATTTTCTGGTTTTAAAGGCACAATATCTTCCATAAAAAAGAATAGGCTAACCTGTTGGGAAGTGCTATCTACACTTCATTGGGTTTCCAAACACTTCTCTGTGTTTGGTGTTACAGACAATAAATATGACACGTCTTTTATTTTATTTTTCCTAATGATGAGGAAGTTTATATTTCTTGGGATTGAGAAATAAGGCAACCCTTCTGTCCTTTTTGTACTTTATTTCAACAGATAATGTCATGTATTGCCAATACAGAAGTGTTTATATTACATAGCACATGTGTCAGCTAACTATAGTCTCTCGGTGCGTGACGCTGTATTTGAATAATAGTATCTGCATTGCAAAGACTGTGAGTGGACAATGTAGTCAAAGGGTTGTGGACCACAGCAGCTCTGCAGTACCAGAATGCTGGGTGATTATCTATTTTTTTCTCATTTATCTATGAGTAAGCAAGAAGTTCGTCCCTCTGTGCCTGCATTAGCTGCTTCCTACCATGCCTGCATGATGACAGAACAGCTCAGAACTGATTTTAAAAAATCGGTTTTTATGAGTGTCATTAGGGCCTTTCCTCTGGACACTCATGCTTATGTAAAAGCACTATGAGGCTTGGAAGTCCTTCTGTTTCTTTATAGCTGATGTACATATTTATATACAAACACATTTCTGCAAGACAGTGATGTAGGTTTGTGCTAGTAATATTCTTTTCCATTTTCCAGTTGGTTTGGCATATCATTCAATTTGACTCCACTTTCAAGTCCTTTGTCTATGTCTTGCTCTTCAACTAAACAATTTCAACTTAAAAGAATTTTTATTTCAGTCAGTATTTGGAAGAAACATTTTGCATTTTTCTTCATGGGAAAAAGCACTATGTGCTCTTCCTGAAGCCAGCTAAGCTACTTCAAATCATAGAAAAAATAAGATTTTTGTTTGTTTGTTTTCCATCCAAACTAGCAGGTCAAATTAAAACCCACTGAGATCTGTCAGCCAGCTGTTTAAGTGCGAGCACTATATACTACCTTTTCTTCCTAGTATATGACTTCCAATTAGAAAACTCAAATTAAGAACGTACATTTTAAAGACAAAATCAGTTGTCTGAATGAAGGCTTGGAAGCAAAAAGTATTTCCTTGCCATATAATGCAATGCAGTGCAATAAGTCCTCAGCTTTCACTGAACTCGGGGAAAAAAAGTAATTTGATCCATAGGGCATTGTGCCTGGTTAATACTTTTGAAACCAAAAGCAGTACTTCCCACATGACCGTGGAGTTGTTATTACACATCACTTGCTGATAATTTTCCTTCAAATAAAGGGTTCATCAGCATACATCTTTCCTGTGTCAAATTGCTCAGCATGATTTGCAGGGATACCAAGTAGGAAAAATCTTAAAAAAAATGTTCAGCTGGAAGTGGAGTTTAAGCACCTCCAAGTATAATCATATTTGATCCTAAATCAGCCACAACTCTGGGTAAAATTGTCCCCTCTGATTAGTGATACAAATATTTGCTCTTATTTCTCTTGTTGTCCTGTGCTTAGGAGAAAATAAATTTGTGCTTTTAGAGGTATATTTTGCAGATAATAAATTAGCAGAATGAAAGTGCCTAAACACGGCAGTTTTATCACTGTATTTTTATTTTTAAAAATCCCCTTTTTATGAATTTGTTTTTTAATTTTTGCTCTGTGAGTTACCACTTTCTAATTACACCTGCTCACAATAGATAAAGATTAATTTTATTTACTGCAGTGAGATCTTCCATAGATTGTATCAGAATTTCTTACTGATAAGAAGTACACAGATGTTTTCCGGAAAGCTTTCTTTTCAACATGAACATTAGGTAGAATGTGAGTATAAATCTGATTTGAGGTTGTAAGACAAAAGAGTCTTAGAGTCCCTCAAGTGGTGACTCTTGAGAATTGCAGCAAAATACGAAACGTTGCTTGCAATTAGGAAAGGAGTAGATGCTTTTGCAAGGAACAAAATATCTTGAACATAAGTACATAAGTAAGTACAGGAAAAACCAGACAGTTTAAAATCATGGCTGTTGGCTATAGAATGTATTTTCTATTTCTTCTAAATGGTGTCATAGTTAGACTTTTACTGTATAAAGTTATTTATTCCTCCTTTGGGGCTGCATTTTGAAGGGTTTGTTTTTATTTATTAGTGGTAGCATATTAGGCTCAAAATTTTTAAATGGAAGTACCTATGTTTTTCTGTACAGTTAGGTTCTGTTTCAGAATAAATGGAAAATGAGGTGCATGCTCCTCTTTGTTTAAAATTAACAGCTAACTTATGTGCATTTTCACACAAGATTCACACTTACAGCAAGTTAATTTTATAGGACTTTGTGGTGTTTCTCTCAGTGAATCAACTACTTACAACAGGATTTTTTAGAACTGAACTGTGCCCCAGAGTTGTCCTTTCATGTTTTCACTGTTGCCTGGTATCTCTCAAGGACAGTAGACTGTATTATTTTCCTACATAAAAGCTAGCAGGTGGGTCCTGGTGGGAGATTGGTCCAAGGAGTGGTGCATTTCTGTTTGGCTGTGCTTTCAGTTTGTCAGTGTTGGCTTAGTACCACCATTTGCCATTACCTTCTTTATAGTCGAAAGCTGATGCCCTGCATGTGTGCTTCTGAGAGACTGCAGCTATGTGCAAGTGAACAAAAGACTTCTTGATGATGCTGAAACCATGACCTTCTGTCACATGCTTTTCTACACCAGAGAGGGTTTCAGATGAAGTTCTGGATATTTAAGGACTTGTGCAATTACCGTCTGGAAGATTTCTTCACCACAGCTGCTATTCATCCCCTCAAGTCTGTTCTTTCCCTCCTCCTTATTTTAGCATTAATCTCTCCCATAACCCCTCAAATAATCACTACACAAAAATTCAACTGTGAAGAAATCCAAGTTGCTCTTCAAAGAGACAATTAGAAGCACATATTTCTCCTGTATCCTTACAATTGCTTTTCCTTCATTTGTACTTTACGTGTTATGAAGCCTCCGTGCATGAATTTAGTAACGGAATACCGTTGGATTAAAATTGATTGAAGCATGTCATTCATGCTGCTTTCATTCACTAAGAATTTTTGTTTCTGGTCCTTTGAAGAAAATCTTCCAAAAGTGACTTATATAGTTTGTCACCTGGGAAAACATCAGTTGTGTTGTCAGCTATCTCCATAGTCCATTTTAAAACTCTAGGCATGCTAGGCATGGTAGACATCAGTGTTGTAATCCACTTATACAAGACGGAGATCAAACAAAAAATGAGCTCTTCTGGCTGAAGCTGCTCAGAATTCCCCAAGTTCTTTGTGGATGAGAGATTCAGGAAAACACGTTCCCCCTCCTCTTGCTGTGTGCTGCATCCCTTGCTCCTCTCCTGGCTGAAGAATCAGCTTTTCTGTGCACATATGCCAAAGGCCACTTTTCTCTGCAGGATGTTTGTCTGTGTGCTACTTGCACTGAATGCAAACTGAGAACAAGACCTGGCTTTGTGGTCTTGTCTGTACAGCATCTAATTGCAGCCAGGCCCCCACTGTGACCTCAGTGAAACTTAGCTGGCAGCCCATGATCCACCTTAAATACATACTTTGGAAATGGTAAAAAATAAGCCAAAACAAACCAAAACAATTAAGCCAAAACAAAAGCAGAACTGTGTGTTCATGGGAGAAATGCAAAGGGAGTTTTTCAGATGGGCTTTACTAATCTGCACCGTACTACAATGCATTCTTAAAGTCGCTTTCATAATGACTGCATTTATACAAGGACATGAACCTTTCCACTTTGCAACACTTTTTAATAGGAAACCTCTGCTTTGCAGGGCTTTGGGGAGTTACTATGATTTTTAAACTGCTTTTCTGCTTCCCAGGTAGTTAATAACAAGGATTCTAACATCTAAAGAGAAGGTGTTTAGCTGTTAGAAAACCAGTATACTTTTATGTAATATTAGCAATAATAAAGTAGATTTAAGAAATCATGTCCATGTCAACAAGTTTTCATCAGAAGTTCTCTATAATCGGAAAGACAGAAGATTTATTAAACTTGCAAAGTTGAAAAGTCTTCTAAAAACTAATTAATGTATGGTTGTGTATTCAGTTTATGTAGTTCTTCCTTACCGTATGCAGGGAGGAAGGAAAATCATGTCCAGCCCTGTGCAGAACTGGAGTGGCTGACATTCCTGTCAGAACTGCACTACATCATTTTACCTCTGTAATCATATTTGCCAGGTGCTTATTGAGGTGGCAGTAAGGAGGCAGTTCAGCCTTTTGGACTCTTATGTCCCTCTGAAGTGGGAAAGTGCTTGGACTGTAACGCAACCTTATTGTTTAACCATATCTTCCTTACAACTGTAAGCAGAAGTTGCTAGTACCATAGCAACAGTTTATTGTTTATCTCAGACAGACAATGAAATTTAAACACAACTTACTTCTTTGCAGCAATAATCTTATGTGATCATAAAGATTTAAAAACTGATGGGGTGAATTTATTGCTTTTACAATTATCGACATCAGAAACTTTCAGGTTCACTTTGTATTGCCTTTTTTTTTTGGTTGTGCTCTTTTTGTTCCAGGATGTCCACTTCAATTTTTCCTACTACAGCATGGAACTCTAGCATATTCCTCTCAGCAGCATGTTAAAACTAGAGAGAGTGGAACAGTTTCAGAACAAAAGGAACTTAACTTTATATTTGTTGGACAGTGTTATTATTGCCATAAATGCTGTCATAAACACCTTCTTAAAAGAAATATTTTATCAGACAATAGGACTTGAATAATTCAAGGCAAGGAAAAGACTAGAGTTCTTAAATATTAGAGGACCTGACGTTACTGCTAATAATTTAAAAGTTTAATTCAAGTTGTTGCACTGCGTGTTTTGTTTGTTTCTTCCAGTTTCAAAGGAGGTTTTTATAGATGAACATAGAACCTTGGAGTATGGATGGGAGAGATTTAATCAGTGCATACGGGAATGTACTATACCACCAGATTGCAATTATTAGACCATTTCCACTTTCTTAAGAAGATCTTACTCTCAATTATTTGCTAGCAAATAAATGAGTAAACTAATAATAATGCTGGGGTCTTAGTCTTGCTTCCGTAATAGATGGCTCAGAAGAGATCCTTTGTAATTCAGTCTCAATACCATATGTCTCTGTTGACATTAAAGTGCTTAGTTCCAAATGAGTTGGCTTCATTCAAGCATCTTAATTCAAGAGTGGATGATTAGATCTTAAGCTAAAAACCTATTAGGATGTAAGCACTTATGCTGCTGAAAGGTATTAAAGCAACAACATAGTATGGTTGCAGATAAATCCTCTACATCTCATACTGCTTGTTTAAACCTTGTTTGATGTTAAAATAACGTTAAAAACTAGCTTGAATGTTCAAAGTTGAATGTTGCATAAGAAAGCTCCAGGATATGTTATGTGAAAATAAATTTTGATGGCTTTTTGAGTGACAGGGAAGCTCAGATTTGAGAACCCTATACTCTGTGAACAGAAATAACATAAAACCTTTGAATAGTGCACAGGCATGTATTTTAGAACTAAAAATTCCGTTTCTTACTTTACTTAGTAAAGCACAGCAAGATTAATAAGCAAATTCAGATAACTTTATTCAGTCATTCCTTGGCATGGTAACTAGCACTTTTAATAATCCTGCAAGCTGTGTATTTTATTTTATTTTTCATCTGCAGAACAGTGCAAATTATGTAGTTACCAAAAAAACCACAATCCTTGTGTTAATTGAAAAGAATTATTATCTGATTCCTTAATAAATAAAACTCAAATATTGAAAACAAAAATTGATATTTTGGGGGACTGATTTATGGCACAACTTAATTTTGTATATGACCCCTATATATGGCCACTGTAAATTTATTTTCTGAATGATGTATTTTGCCTCCAGCCCTCTAACAGAAATAGAAGAAGAAAATTAATATATAGGTGATATTGAAATCTTGCTTAAATACTATTGTATAAAATATTTAATAGCAATAACAAATATAAATAACTGAATTTCAGAACCAGTCTTGTGAGCTGTGGGATATAATTTGGTGATTCTTCTGAATGCCTGGCTTTGGCTGTGTTTCCATAAATATTTGCAGGTTAAGATTTTCAAGAAGCAGCTACTCCATAATCATCTGAATAACTATAAGAGTGCTCACAGTTTGCTAGTGGTCACATTCTCTGCAGTAATGCAATGTACGTTTAAAATAATGATGAGTGCATCATTATGTTGAAATGTGTTTGCATACATATAACCATCTGTTAGGGAATATAACAGGCTGAAATATAAAAAAGTTATGAAAAATCTGATTAAAAGTGCAATGACTTGTTTCTAGTTCGTCTTGGTGGTGCTTACTTATTGATGATTCTTTGGCAGTTTACGTGATGCTGATTTTTTGTCATTCCTTGCTACAAAAATAACATCCAGAACCCTGGAGAAGGTGTTGAACTCACCACTATTATACACTTTGCTGTAATGCGGAAGGGGAAACAGGAGATACCTTTGCAGTCTGTAGTAGAAAGATAAGCATTTAGGAAATGTCTACTTGTGAAAAATGCATCAACTTAAAAAACACTTCCGGAAATCAACTCTGTTGGAGAGGCACAGTCTTACTGATGAATGAACAGTGTGCTTTCTTCTTCCCTTCTCTGAAGTTCTCATTTATTGAGCACAAGTCGGTAAAGGGCCTCTGCCATAGTTGAAAACAACACAACATTCGTAATTAAGTAAGGCAAAATATCATTCAAGGTCTGTGCTGCTACAGAGCTTGATAATCTCTTCTCTAGTCTAACGCATTTCTGTTTGGATGCTGAGTTGCTGCAGGTGAGAGTAACCAAAAATAGCTTTCTCTACCCCTCTCCTTGGAAACCACAGCATTGCTGTCAACATGTGGTTCTGGAAAAACATCCTGGGCTTGTGTGCTGGTGGATCATATAGTAGTGAAATCCTGCTTGGGATCCATTCTGGAAGCCAAGCACTGTTTTCTCAAGTTAGCCACAGCATGCAATGCTGAGTTAAGGCATCAGCTTCTTTGCATTGGCAGTAGGAGGAGACAAATACCTGATCAACCATAACAAAGTCAGGCATCTATGTTTTGGGGCTAATTTGAACAGCACACCGAAGCTTTGCAGTCTATGGCCATGGTGTTCATAAGGATTATGCAACTGCATATCACGGACACGTGATGTGGGATTCAGACAAACTGATCATAGTCAGACCAAGAAAGATTTCACTCATCTACCCTACCAATCCACATCATTATAGATCAGGTAGATCAAGGTTTCAATTGGAAAAAGAAAAAAAAAAAAAAAGGAAGATCTTTTTGTCCTGTTTTCAGTGCCCTTTTTCTTGTTGTCTGGTACAGGACCTAGGCTAACATCATGCTCTTCAACAAATTCCCACATACATCCTTCACTAATCTGTCCCTTTTAGATACTTATGCATGAGTACATGAATATGAAAATCTACTGCAGTGATGAAACGTGGTAAATTGATACATTAATGTGAACACCTTTCCTTTTACAGGTCGTCTCATTTTGAGTGGTGCTCTGAATGTGTACTGGTTTACAGGATGAAATAAGTACATGAAAGAATTAGGTTAATGGGGAAAGCAAGAGTAACGGGGAGAAGGAAGACTATAAAGTGAGTAGTAATGCAAGAATTCACATTCCCTGAGACCTGGAAAAGGCAAAGGATTCAGGGCAAATATTCCATACTCCTTGACAGCAATAGGAGCTGATTTTCATCAACAAAATTGAATCTTTTGTTTCGTAACTGAAGAAAATGTAAATTTTCAGTATCTTTAAGATGAAGGCCCCTATGGCAATATGCAAGAATGATAAAGAATTTGAAATTTAAAGGATAGGTATTATCTAACCAAAGAAGAAGGTCTGAAAAATGAGGACATCCTCTTCCTGCTCATAACTGTAAAAAGCACCCCATTACATTCCAGTTTCTTGAGTGAGAATTCTGCTTGATGTAGACTTCCATTTCTGACAACTTATTTGCTTATTTGAATTAGCCCCAATGACTTGTTGGTTCTCCTGCCTTAACCACTCTTCAGTTTGGGTGCTTCCTCTCTTTTGCTATACCATTATAATTCTCAGTCTCACAGGGGCTCAAAGCAGAATCAGTAGCTGCTGTTTTCTGATGATGTGCTTGGAGCTGCAGTCTGCCTTGGTGCTGCTCCCAGCTGTCTCACCTCGCAGGCAACAACCACTCACCCATAGTTAGTGCTACTTTCAAACCAGGGTGGCTGGGTTGTGTGGCTAAAATCCAGCTGAGCTTGTAAATTCAGACTGGAAATCCTCTCAAAAAGACTGAAGGATAATTTACTTCAGTGCCATCCTGTGACCCACTGTATCCTAACCTCCCTCACAAAAGGCACAAACAGGTTTTCTTATGGCTCGTGTTAAAAGAAAAATAAAGCAGTTCTGCTTTTAATAAGAAAAAGATTTATGAGACAGGTATTCCTTGAAGTCTTATGGATGCCATGTACTGATCCTCAGCATTCATGTTGCCCTGAATGTCTAGGAAGCTAGAATTTACAACTTCTTACAGTTGAATAATAGAATCATCTGGTTGGAAAAGACCTTTGAGATCATCAAGTCCAACCATACCTGTCCACAACTAATCGATGTCCGCAAGAAGCTAACCTACCCATCTTTTAAACACCTCCAGGGATGGCGACTCCACCACCGCTCTGGGCAGCTGTGCCAGTGCCTGACAACCCTTTCAGTGAAGAAATTTTTCCTAACATCCAGCCTAAACCTCCCTTGGCACAACTTGTGGCCATTTCCTCTCATCCTATCGCTGTCACCTGCGAGAAGAGCCCAGCACCCACCCCATCACAACCTCCTTTCAGGCAGTTGTAGACAGTGATGAGGTCTCCCCTCAGCCTCCTCTTCTCTAAGCTGAACAACCCCAGCTCCCTCAGTCTCTCCTCATAGGCTTGTTCTCCAGTCCCCTCACCAGCCTCGTTGCCCTTCTCTGGATGCGCTCCAGCACCTCAATGTCCTTCTTGTAGTGAGGGACCCAAAACTGAAACCCGCACTCAAGGTGTGGCCTCACCAGTGCTGAGCACAGGGGCACAATCACCTCCCTGCTCCTGCTGGCCACGCTGTGTCTGATACAGGCCAAGATGCCATTGGCCCTCTTGGCCACCTGGGCACACTGCTGGCTCATGTTCAGCCGGCTGTCAACCAACACCGCCAGGTCCTTCTCTGCCAGGCAGCTCTCCAGCCACTCTTCCCCAAGCCTGTAATGCTGCACGGGGTTGTTGTGTCCCAAATGGAGGACTCTGCACTTAGCCTTGTTGAACCTCATCCCGTTGGTCTCAGCCCATCGATCCAGCCTGTCCAGATCCCTCTGCAGAGCCTCCCTTCCTTCAAGCAGCTCCACACTTGCACCCAGCTTGGTGTCATCCGCAAACTTGCTAAGAGCACACTCAATCCCTTCATCCAGATTGTTCATAAAGATGTTGAACAGAACTGGACCCAGCAATGAACCCTGGGGAACACCGCTCGTGACCAGTTTCCAACTGGATTTAACTCCATTTACCACAACCCTTTGGGCCCGGCCATCCAGCCAGCAGAGGGTGTGCCTGTCCATGTCGATGGTAGCCAGTTTATCAAGCAGAATGCTGTGAGAAGCAGTGTCAAAGGCTCTACCAAAATCCAGGTACACCACATCCACAGCCTTTCCCTCGTCCATTAAATGGGTAACGTTATCATAGAAGGAGATAAAAGCTGATGATCAAAGTAGATGAAGTTGCATAACCCTGTGGTTCTGGCCCTTCCACTTCGGAAACATGGGGAAAATTGCTCCACCAGAATGCGTATGGAGAATAATGCTCACCCTCCTTTGATGGAGAATGGGCAGATAAGAGCTGTAATGGTCAGCACATCTTGAAGCTTGTGAAGCTTGTAAAGCTTTTCCTGGTGATATATCCTGAGATTAAGAGCCAAAGACATGATCTCTGAGACTGACAGAAAGGTATGAACTATGTCAGTTCCAGTCTCACAGGAGTACATCAAGGTTAATATTTTATCTCCTTAATGCTTTACTCAGTACTTCTAGAAGGCATTTACAATAAACATAGGCTAATCAAATACCCGTTTTGTTAATGAACATATAGCTGAAAACGTCTATCAAGACATATTTGGTCTAACAACAGTTAACGTGTTAAAAAGTTATCAGACTGTAGCTCAATTTTTTTTAGTTTGACTCCCTGGTTCATTATTATCTCCTTGTAAGGAGTTTCTGTTATCCTTTCATGTTTACATCACTGAGCTGCATGCAAGATGTGGTTTACCTCTTTGCAAAAAGTTGTTTCATGCAGACTTGTCTACCTTGCAATAGTAAGAGCACAGAAAATACTGCCATGCAGAAAGCTGAAACGAGCATTGAGAACAAGTTAAAATGCAGCATAGTGGAAAGAACTAGCAAATCCTGGCTTTTAAAAAATATTTCCTCTTTATCTTCATTGGAAGAGAGACAAATGACAAAACTGAGCCATCCTCCTAGTCCCACGGTTTGCAACTGTCTGGACACACATGGTCTCCTGGCTTTAGGTGAAAGTGTATTGTTTTGTTACAGTAAAAGAAGTATGAGGAACATAGTGTATACAACGTCCTCCCATTTGATATACCTCAACTAATTCACTAACAGCAGAATGTTAAAGGGGGAGTCATACTTTCATCTGTTTATAGTCAATAAGATCATGCATTTGACAGCAACCGAATGTCCTGAGACCTTTCCTATTCTCAGTCTATTTTTGGAGGTGCAGGGAATTTTTTCTGCCTCCCAGGACACTGGATTTGCACCCTCAAGGGAAGCTTACAGATTCAGGAACTAAATTAGGGAGAGATCAGTACTAGTTCATGCTCCATTTCAGGTAAGTCACAATGATAATTTTGAATATCCAATTTGATTTCCATGTTTTACTTTAAGAGTATGCAAAAATATTAAAGAGCAAGAGTCATTTCAGAAGCAAATCTCACCCATAAGCATCTTCAGACATAGCAATATAATCCGAATGGATATTCAGTGACATGGAGGATTTTGCAAGAGGATAAAAATTGCAAAATAAAGGAACAACAGATTACATGTTCACTTGTACCACAAACTGGCAGAATTAAATGCCAGTGTGGGTTTGGGCTGCATACCAGAAGCATTGGATAATAGGGTAGGAAATGACATTGCCTATATAGACTTTGGAGGTTTGCTGCTTGGGAGTAGAGATGCATCTAATTTGTCTGAATGCTGATCTGAGTGCTTTGCTGGCTGAAGCTTGTGTGAAGTAGTGTGAATGCCAGCTGACTACAATTTTCTCTTCATTGATATGAGAGTTGTGTTGTAAGACCTATTACATAACGGTGATTGGATATAAATAATGCTGATGGTTGTTACTTTTGAGGATTTTATCCATGTCATCTCTCCCTTTGTGTTATAAATGTCTATATTTAAATATATATGGCTGCAGATGTGGACACATTATCTTTGAGATTTTGCTGTTCCTATAAGCAAATAGAGACTTCTGGCAGAAGAAAGCCTGAAGCACCCTAGGCCTATGACTACCAAAAAGAAACTCGAAAGCTGTAGGAAGGGAAAAGGACCACAGAAAAGAAGAACAAAATCCTTAGGATTGGGAGCAATTTGTTCCTGAAGAAAAGTTATTTGATATGTGCTAAAGGAAAATACTAGACATTTGTGTAGTCATTTGTGACTGATTATTGGGGTGCACAGAGCACAAGAAAAGTGTCATAGCATGGATGCATTTAAATTAAAAGAAAAAGAGGAATCCCAAGGCCATTTTTCTGGACTAGGAATCTTTGTGTAGGAGATCACACAGAAAATAAGAGTGGTTGCAATACTAATAGGAATAATTAACAGAAAGAGAAAAAAATAATTGCTGTTGGCAGAGCTATCTAATGAATTGCTGAAAAGCCTTTTCAGCCCAGACTTTACTTCTAATGGGAGCTAATTGTACTTTCCATCTATACACAGGTTATGGTGAAGTTCAGTGCAGAATCTGCCTGAGAAAAGTGTCATAGCCAAATGGCAAAAATATACTCAACAGAAAACTTGATTTCTCCATAATCCTGTTATAGCGAAAATCTAAGCTACCTCAGTGTACTCTGTCTCTGTGCCAAATGACAGTCATTCCAGCAGAAAGAGGAATAGGTTCATGCCTTCCTGAGCTATGTATGACATTCTCTCACCCTCCCTGTAGACTCTTTGATGGCTTTAATGTTC
This sequence comes from Neomorphus geoffroyi, assembly GCA_033558235.1. NCBI lineage: Eukaryota > Metazoa > Chordata > Aves > Cuculiformes > Neomorphidae > Neomorphus > Neomorphus geoffroyi. The sequence continues at coordinate 26,488,780 of JAUMJM010000048.1, read as the reverse complement.
ACTCTTCATTTTGGGGTGAAAGCCGGACTCTAGTAAAAACTGCTTGTGCAGGGGAGGAAGTGGAAGATCTGCTGAATGACTTCCTGATGCAATACAAAGGGTTCTGCAAGGCTCACACAGGTGAGCAGGAGGAGAAGAGTTCCTTGCAGATCCGGGAAAACAACTGTCTTTGGGGAGTCAAGTGGCTTTCAGTCAATACAGTTGGTATGCTCACATGGAGTGTGATGACGCTGAACCAAAAGCAGTCAGTAATTTCAGCAGAGACGGTTTGAATGTCCTCCATGTATGTAGAAATAGAAAGAAATTGCAATCATAAATTCTCTATAAACATCACACCAGGACTTTAGACTGTGCAAATGATGGCACCAGTCCAAAGGGGCAACAAAGGCCTCCAGATGCTGTCCCAAATGCTTTGCGATACTTAAACATAATTTCATTTCTCCCTTTCTTTCCTGTTCATCAGAAATACAATCAGATGGGAAGTGTAAATATTGGATAAGTTAACTCTGCAATGAAAACTAACACACAGATATACTATGGCATTCACTTCCTCCTCCAACGGTGTTGCTGTCTAGACAATGTCAGAACTCCACTTGTGCTTTATTTCTTCAAAGCAGCTTCTCTGATCTGGGTGATGATCGTGCCTCCTACAAATGCTAACTTTCATTGAATGTCCATATTATTGCTCCATCAAAACCACTTTAATCCTTTATATTTTTAATAGCAAAGAGCCTGAAGCCGAATTTTGTCAGCCTGTAATAAATTCTGTTTTATTTTACTGAGACAAATCATCCATGTGCATGTGTGTGAGAATGGGCTTTCTTGCTTGAAGACATCTGTGAACAGAACACCAAACCCAACAAATGCCAGTAGAATTCTGTTTCTAACAGTACTGGAAATACTTTTTCACTTATACAACCCAAAATCTTTTGCTGTGAAAAGTGCCTGCTGTACACATGGGAATAACTATTTAAAAATGCTTATTCAAGATCATGCTGAAAAATGGTAACAATTTAAACTAAGTAAGTCTAAGAGAATAGCAAGCCAATGTTGGGCTCTGAATTAGTACCCAAGTCTTCTCTATCATGTGGTCAGAATAGTCTTTTGAACTGCATGAAGTTACTCTGACAGTCAGGAAGATTAAGATCGCCACTCAAAATTAAATAGAGGCATTATGTCCCTGATCTTTAAGCTTATAAGAAACACATCCATTCTGCAAGCAGCAGGTGAGAAACACACTGAGAAACCCAGGTCTGTAATAGACGTAGGCAGAGGAGAAACATGATCAGGGTTTCCTGTTTCCTGTGTGGATGTCTTGGGCTACCTGGCTACAGATGTGGAGAGGGCACGCCTGTCTCAGGCTTTTTGTCAAGTGTTGCTCTTGCGCATATCGTTCACTGCAAAGGCAGAAAAGCTCCATGGCCTGATGCTGGGAGCACTCATCTAAAACACAGGTGAGTAGCCTGGAGGATAGTCCTGTTCAACGCTTGCTTATACTGAGAGTATTTTGTAAGAGTTCAGACTAGAGACACTATGAGAGATTCACCTTGCATTAATTAATAATCTGGTAAGTAAAGAATCACCCTGGGAAATGAAAGAGAGACAGAGAGAGAGAGGGAGAGAAATGCTCTTTGTATCTGCTTCAAGTCCTCCTTCTTCCAGATCTGATCATGAACTTGCTGACCATGTAAGGATGGAAGGAGTGTCTTCTGATTACCTTTTCCTTTTGATCAGAGATTCAATCCTGAACAAGAGAAATGTTCTGTCCCAAACTGATGTTTTAAAAGAAAAATCATTGTTTTGAAACATTACTATTTTTAGATAAAAAACAAAAAATAAAAAAAAGGTAAACTGCAACTATTTAGAATGTCTTCTCAATTATGTGTGTGAAAATTTCATAGCTGTTATCAAAGTCCAAGAAAACATAGTAAGATTGGGCTCAGGGACAAAGAATCACATGACTATGCAATACTGCAAGTACTCATCGCACTAACTTTCTGGGGGGGGAAAAAGAGTAATGGTTTACTAATAGATAAAAAAAACAAATAAATGCAAACAATGGCAAGATGCATAGAGACAGAATGGAAAGTAGTACTAGTGTAGTATAATTAATGAATTTACCACAAGTCTTTCTTTACCGCAGTTTTCCATGTTTTTCAATAAATATATAAAAAAAATAAAAAAGAGAAAGAAGAAAAGAAAGGAAATCTGTAGTAACGAAGAACACTTGATACATTGTTCTGAGAGTGGCTGTTAAATACTGGGGCCCAGTTTCTTTGTTCTGTTTAATCAAAGCCTTTGGAGTACTGGAGAGTGTCATAGCATATGAAAAAAGTCACACAGAAGTGAGGATCACCATCCAGCTCTTCAGAGACTTCTTTAAAATTCAAAGGGCTTAAAGGCTGGTGAGGAAAAGGGAAAAAGGCCATACTGTGACTTCTTATGGCTGCCAAAATGCATGTGATGGCTTTACAGGTAACTTTCACATTGTAATGCACAGGCTATGCTAGAGGTGATTGCTTTTCCCAGTTCTTTTTCCTTGCTAAAAGATTCAGCAGGTTATTCTGTTGATGTCTTATTTCCAGACAGCTGTGGCATGATAACTGAAAGACAAGGAGGGAGCGGAAAATAAGGAGAGTCCTAGCATCTCCTTATTTTTTGTCATTGCTTTTTTTAGGCAGTTGTGCTAAATTCCGTAAGTGTAATGGCTTTATGAGGCAGCAGCAAAGCTAGGTTAAGGGATTATTTGTGCTTCAGATGTGTACCACTCCTGATCCTCGTCTTCTTTCTTTCAAGCTTGTTCTAGCAATGCAGTCCCTTAAAGTAAGGCTAGGTTGTGTCTGGCAGGATTGCAGCCTTCCTGCCCTGCGGAAGAGTACAATGACCCTTGAGTCAAACACTATTCTGGTCACGCTAAGCCATTAAGCAAGGTTGTAGAATGAGCTACAGCAGTCTAAACAACCATTAGAGCACCTTTTTACTACATGTGCCCCCAGCAACCATCAGAAAGAGAGAAAGAGAAATATACATTCTTCCTTCCTCCGGCAGCTCCCTCAACAGGGAGGATGCCTCCTTGTGTGTTTGCAGGAAGAACCTGTGGATTCCCTTAAGGCAGAGGCAGAGAGATTCAGCATTGTGGCAGACCAAAGTTTGTTTAGTAAGTTTGCATATTAAAGTCCCAGTCTGATGTTTCTTTCACACTGTCTACTTATGGATTAGTTCCAACTGTGCAGACCTTCATCCAGGGTAAATCCACATCTCAGCACCTTGGAGACATGCTGAAGACATTTTAATGATCTTGTGTATGACAGACTAGTAAGTCTCTGTATGTCTTCCTCCTTCTTCAGAAACTCAGTGTGGAACTTTAGCACAGTATAGATGAGGTTGCTGTGATGTCCAAGGCTATCAGCCAGGCCAGGCTTGCAAAGAAGTTAAGGATTTTTGATAAAATAATTAATATAACTGTGGGGAGGGTGAGTATGAGGAAAACCATCTGCATTTTCTGAGCAAGGCTCGAGCATCCCAGAGCTTGCTGCATTATTTTCTTTCCCCATGATAATCTTTCTTTACATTGCACAGCTAGATTTCTGTTGAGACAACTAATAATTTTTTGCTGGTTTGCCTTTCTGAATGTTCCTTACAGTCTTTTCAAAGGGCAGGTGCTTCTCAGCAGTAACACTACTTGATGGTCTTAGTAGATAGAAGCTAAATGCTCACTCCCAGTGGACTTCGTTTGTAGCGTTTGACCATCTCCTTCCACAGCAGATATTGTGAATTCTGGAAGAGGTGGGGGGTTTTATGTTCTGTGTTTATTGCAGAGGTAAGAAAGAGGATGCCAATCAATAAAAGCACTTACATTAGAATGAACCATATCTGGTTCAACTCAGCAAATGCAGTTTTCCATTAAGTAGATTTTGTTCTTTTGCCGAAATCTGTCTCTACAGCACACTGCCGAACTTTTCTGTTGCTGTGACTTTGCTTTCCCTAACACAGATAAAACAGGACAAGAAATTTCTTTCTGAAGAAAAGAAAAATCTTTCTGAAAAGATCTGGGAGACAGGAGAAGGGGGTTTATAACGCTTCTGAGCCTGTTTTTAGGCAAACTTGATAAGCATAGATTAGTAAGAAAAAAGGAAAAGATTGTCTGGAAGCGATTTTGAGAAGACAGTAACACGTCGTTAATTTTAAGAGTATTTTGAACCAACTGCTGCTAAAACCCTGTGTAAACTGTAGGTGGCACCATTTTTCCAATATTTGGAGAGTACCGAGGAAAAAAGCTGTTACTTTAGAGTTTTCTGATAGCTTGCCGTGATCGTATAGTGGTTAGTACTCTGCGTTGTGGCCGCAGCAACCTCGGTTCAAATCCGAGTCACGGCAGGAAAGGTAGAGTTTTTGAAGAGTTGTAACTACAGGTTGCATAGAAAAATAATTTATTAGCAATGTCTAAGACCTAGATGAGAAAGCAATTAGAAGCTCTGTAACTTTTCCAAGAATGTTTTACTAAAAGAACATGTGTAATAAGTATTATCTCTGTAACCCTGTTGCCAAGTATCTTTTCAAAATCTAAATGTTTATGAATACTGTGAGAAACACAGTGGTATAGTGACCTTATGATTTTAACTCACTACAGATACTTAAGATCTAGACTGAGCCATGGGGTCTGTTTTTGATCTTTGCTTCTTTTTCAAGCTAATAAAGCAGTCCGGCTGAATTGCTTGGAAATATGATGTGGTAGTTGTGGAACTCCTACTTACCTAAGCACAAACTTCTGCTAGCAGAAGCTCTTCACTAGAGACAGATGAGAAGAACCATCACTTGTCTGTGTTTCCAGTGATTTCCTTTGGTTTTGTGGTGGTAGTGGTGCCTAACTGGATAATATGAGCTTCGATTCTCAAAATGAAAACTTTGACATAACCATGTGGATTTTATAAATTAATTATGGTAACTAATGGCAGTTTGTGTATAAATGATAAATTAACAACAAAATTACTTAGCTGGTAAAACCTATATTAATAAAAGATCATTATATGGAGTTTATCGTATTATTTGGATGCCACTGAATAGAGTTGCTGGTAGGTGATGCTTTAATTTGATAAGGAGTTCATTCAAGATGAAGCAATGTTTTTCTCTCACTGTTGCATTTGACAAGGCATCAGTCCACTGCATAACAGATTACATCTCCACCAAAATCAGGAGGATTCAAGCTTCAGGCAACAGGCCCAGCTCTTGTAGAATGTAAATGTCAGATGCCTTTCTCTTTGCAAAGCAGCAGGAACTTTCCTGGCCCTCCTAAACAGTGAGGAAGTGAAACAAAACTTTATTCACATCGCTATCAGGAAAACTCAAAGTCTGGTATGCCTGCAAACCTGGGAGGGCACCTCACCTCTGGACACTGGAGGATGCAGGCTTAGGTGTCTGAATTTCAATGTAGTAGGATAGTGACCCTGGCATTTTGTCACTTCTCTCAGGTTCACGAGAGCTTTTCTGCTGTGTTTTTTTAAAATATCTTTGACTATTCCTCTGGTTGGCCTCAGACTTCCTGTATAAATACCACTCAGCCTTCTAAGATCATACCAGAGCAATTAGCTCTTGACTTCTTGGTCTAATTGATGAGGCTGATGTGACTGATTTCCCAAAAGAAAGCAATATAGAAATACAAACTCGTGTAGAAAAAAACAGGACGATGTTCCATACTCTGTCCCTCCTGTAGCCTCTCAGAAATGTCATTTGTTGTGTTAGATTTTATAAACTCCATAAATACCAAATTAGTTCATTGCAGGTGCATATATTATTTAAAACATTGTAGCAAATGAAGTCCTAGAACAGAAATCCAAAATTGCAATGCTAGAAATTCTGCTTTATTCACACGCCATCCTGAGGTTGTCCAAATGCTCATGGCTTTCCCCTGCTTTACCTCAGCTTCCATGGAATTGACTTCTTTGTACTCAGTATTCATCTGTAGCTAACATGCATATTACCTTATTGCTAGTTACAATAATACTGATAATTTTAAGAGTATTTATAGGACACTAGACAAATTCGAAATGTTCTTTTTTTTTTATCTTATGATGAGTTAATTAGAAACAGTGGTCATTCTGCTCATTTTAGTCTATTTAGGATACTGATGTACGTATTGCTAGCTCAATGCTAGCACTATAAACTGAGAGCAAGAATGGCATAGACAGATAATCAGATCTTTGTTACCCATTCCCACTGTAGTTATTTTTGCTCTTCACAAGAGAATCAAGATTAAAACTCAAATTAATCTTGGAATATAAACATGCAAGTGCAGGTGGCTCTCAGAACTCCATTTACTCAGAAAATATTTGTCAATTTTCTCATCTCATCAGGGAAAGCGAAAATAAAAAGTTTAGTACAAAACAATTTCCAAGGAAAATAGCACTGCAGACTAGAAAACACAGAAATATAATCCTGGAACTGATTTTGAAGCTTGAATTGTACCAAGAATTGTCTCTACATTTCTGAAATATGTGAGCCTTCATTCCTAGCAGACATGTCTAGATAACACTTTTCCTGTTGGAAACCATGATCTCGTCAAAATATGTTCAAAATAACAAGGATCCAGATTTACATTTTTCTGAAGCTCTGATTTTTATTTTTTTTTTTGTCTAAGAATGCTTTGAAGGCCAGAGGGAAGTGTACGCTTCAGCAACCTTCTCTACCTTTATGCAGGAAGCTGATCTGGTGGGAAATGAAGATCAGTATTCTAAAAATGAGAGAGGAAAAAGGCACATGCCTTTCCCTGCAGTTCTTCTGAGTCCTTTTGTGTGTACCGTTGTTCTTGTGCATGGCTTATTCTGTGTAGAACATCAGACCTTTCAGGCACAGAGGTGTCTATCTCTATATCCCCAACATGCTTAATTCACATTTTGGCTCTGAAACTATTAAGGTTCAACTATCAACAACACTTGGGAAGAGATTTAGTTCTTGTTATTGTATTTTAACATTAGTTTTTATTAGGGTTAAAAGTGCTAGAGTTTTTAAGCTATGGAGAAAGACAGTTAGTTGTTAAGAAGGCAAAACTGAACAGGAAAACTTGAAAAATTTGAAATATTAATTGAATCTGCCATAGATTTCTGTTCTACCTCCTTCATTTTTCAGGAGTGCAGCAGAGTTGTCTATATCCTGTCTGATGCTCATACTAGGTGTTAAGCAGGATAGAAAGAAACGGCTGTTTTGAATTTGCAGTCATCAAATCAAATTAATTCTGGTTTTCATTCTCTTTACAGGAGTGCAGCTCATATTAAAACTTTTATAGGCCCCCTCTGAAATCTTTTCAAAGGGCTCTGGTCAAGAAGACTCTTTGAAAGGAGATCTTCTGTGGTAAAGAGAACTCCTGAAAGCTTAAATAGCTGGTTGTGCTTTAACAAAGAATGCCAGGAATTCATTTCACAGGTGGGATGATTTTACCTCTGGACATTCAGCTCTGAGTTTACAGGGTATTATTGCAGATGGGTAGTAATTGGGGAAAATTTGGCAGACAGGGAGATTCCTGAGCCTGATGTGTAAACATAATTGCTTAGATAATGTCTGATGTTGCAGTTCTGTAGCTTTTCTCATAATCTATTATGTTTCTTAGAAGAAAGCATGTCCTGCTCTTTAAATAAGGCTGTGTGGCTTCTTATTTGTAAGCTCCAGGAGTCAGTCACAGCACTGGAGAGAGCTACACTGGAGCACATATGAAGACTGTGGTCAATTTTTAAAGTTTTCAACATGTACTGCATTGGGTTAAGTTTTGGCTCAAGTTTGAATCCTACAGCTTCCTGCACCACATTGCAAAATACAGAGTAGGACTTCGTTTTAATTCTTCACCAAGAATTCAGCACAAATTCTCGAAACTATCAAACATCCAAACTGTTTAAATAATGTTTTCTGTTGCTTTTTTTAAAAAATAAATTCTCTCTGTTGTCATAGCTATTGAATTCTAAATTATCAGTTTCTTATTCCAAAACTTTATGGTTATGTCCTTGATTTGTAATTTTACAGAGCAAAATCAGCTCTTTGAGTTAGGTTCAAAGATATCTGATAAATACCTTTTTCACAGAGCTTTGTTAAAGTCATTCATATACTTAATGTTTTACAACATTTTTCCTGCACTCTTTCATAAAGAAATGTGATATATGTTTTCTCTGCACCAAATACAACTCAGAAGATGACACTTTGTTATGTTCCTTTTAAAGGAATAACTTCTTTTCTGCAAAGAAGCCTCCATCCAAAGAGATCCAAAAACACAATGTCTTAGAAATCTTTGAGAAGAGAGCATAATCTTGATATTCCATGGTAATACAGCAAAAAAAATTCTCTTATAACACAGTCTATGTTAACATAATCAGTGTCCCTGTGCTGATAAACCAGCATCTATGCGCCTCTCGCACCTTAGAGCTGTGTGTGGAGCCAACTACACAGCCATTGTACTATTTCTGGTAATGCCTTGTGGAACCCTGCATTCCCAGTTCAGATATTCTGCTTCTAGACTCATGACATGATATTTTTTTTCCTATTCTCTATTATGGGTAGCAAGCCCATTTCACTCTTCATAACTGTATCACTAATTTGTTCGGAGGTGGGAGGTCCATCTAAACTCTTTAGGAAAATCTGGCATAGTAGGTTATTTTTATTCTGGGAGCTGCAGTTTTGCTATAGTTGGCCATGCAGCTGAAGGCAAGAAGGTGCACTGACCTTTGTACTGGTACAGAGAAGAAAACTTCTTTATGGTATCACCATGGAGGAATTTTTATTAAAAACATATGGGGTAAATTAATGTTTTACTGTAACTCTTGATAAGGAAAAGTCTGAATTATTTAGCTAAAACCACAGTAAGAAAACTAGCATATCACGGAAAATTCTCTTCAGAAACACAATCTGAAGGCCTTATTTTGGCATAAGAACTGAACATGACTGGAAAATAACTGCAAACCAAAATCCACGAGGAGTCCTAATATAAAAAATCTGAAGTCTTCCAGAGAGACAAAAGTGTAAAGTCCGGGAAGAGACTTAAAGTTGATCCACCAGCTATTGAACTGTTTTTTTTCACCATATTGTCCTTCCTATTTCTCATTTGCTGAGAGATGAGTTTAATTGAATTAAATATTCCATGCTGGTCTTCATAGTTATGTGCGTCCTACTTTAAAAGCAATTCCTTTTCATCTTAATAATTTCAAGATAGTCTTGATTCCTTACTGAGCCCTGGACAGACACCTGGAGAAAGTTTGTCAATAACTGGTAAGCCTCTGTTTGGATGCCTGTGGGTTGTCCTTCAGAAGGACATACCTTGTCTTCAGAAAGGAAAATATTTGAGATTCTGGCCTCAACTGTTAGAAACATACAGCTGTTTCCCCACAAATGAATATTTGTTGGCTTCTCCTTTTTCATTCTCTGCCTTTTCTTTTGACTTGTAGTCAGACTGTATGCTTAAGTATGAAGAAACCTTTCAGTCAAAATAAGCAGTTTTCACTTCAATCAGCAAGATGTATAGCTATCTAATGATGAAATTAGAACTGGTTGTATGATCTGAAGTTTATGAATACATGTTTGACCATGTATTAATAACAAAGGAGAAGAAGAACGGTGTTACTGCATTGTTCAATTAGTATAAAAAAGTGCCTATCCGTGGGAACCTGGAAGTGTTTCTTTAAAATTTATTTCCTTGTGCCTTTCAGTTAGCTTCTCTACCTCACCGTCCTCATACTGGGAAACCACTGGACCCTAAAGCCTTTGCCCGGTAAAGAGCAGCACCCACCAGGCAGCTTAGGCAGGATGAGGAAATGGTACTTAAATAAACAGATAATCATGTCAGACCATTTTCCCTTTTGGGGAATTCTTCCAATCACATCATCTTCTCTCCACAAAAATGGCACTATATTTCCAGAACTGTCTTGTTTCTCTTTATTAAAATTTCAGATCCAGATATGATCTCTCCCATTTCCTGCTATTGATTACTGGCCGCATAAGTGCATCAGATACTAAAAAGCCTCACAATAAAGAAATCAATCGTATGTAATTTCATGCCTTCTTTGCTATTCTTTCCTGAAAAAAAATTATGGAATTTCTTTTTGTTATGAATCATCTCTGGGTTCACATCATAGAAATCAGTTTTCACTGGGAGAGAGAATGGAGATCTGTTGAAAAACTGACAGAGTGAAGTCAGTGAAAGTGTTGTCCCAGATAACTTTAGTACAAGATTTGTGTGAACTTCTTGAAATCACAAAAAAAGGAGACAAAAAAGCCTATGATGCAAAGAGTGTCAACCACCTCATTGTGTAGCAGTCAGCTACATGACCTTTTTTGTGCAGTCGCTGTTTCCTCTCATCTGTTTATTGTGTACTTCACATACCAATGCCTGTTCAGCAGTTACTGCAGAGCAAGGGCTCAGGTGGTTGTCATGTCCTTGGTGGTGTGTTTCCAGCAGCAAGCCTCCAAAAGTGAGGACTAAAACAGTTCTCTCGCCCCTGTGCCGTGACTTGAATTTGAACCAAGGTTGCTGTGGCCACAACGCAGAGTACTAACCATGATACAGTCACGGCAAGCTACAAAGGTTGTGTCCAATGTCTTTCATTTGCTGTCCCCTCTAGCAGAGCTGTGCAAGCATTGCCACCTAGTGCAGACTGGCTATAATGTTCCATGCACTGGCCTTCCCCCGGGATGGTGACTGCTACTGTGGCATGCCTGGCCATGCCCCAACCGAAACAGTGCTGCTGACACAGAAGTAGGAGTAGATGACAGACTCAAATATTATGGTGGCCAAAAAATATTCCTGCTCCTTTTGGCAGTTATAGTCTGGTGTGGAAATCTTTTGTTGCCTTCAGTTTGGCTGTCTACCTTCAAATATACTGTAATTTTGGTCTGGTGATGGAGGAAAATCCAGTGAAAACAACACTTAAAGTTACGTAATTATTTTAGAAGCTGTTGAAAAGGAAGCAGAAAAACACACATCTCCCTCCAGCTGTAGGTTAGATTTGAACCCAAAGTGCTGTAGCCACAGCACATAGCACCAACCCCTGGACTGTCATGGCAAGCTGGCACATTGTGACAGGTTTTGAACAGACATGGCAGAAAAATAAGATTTAAAGTAAAATAATAAATGTTGACAGGACTGAGCCATCAAAGAAGGATTTCTGTTGAGGCTTGAGAGTTAATGTTTCAAAACACGAGTGTTCATAGTAGAGTTATTCTAGTAACTGTCTTTATTGAAAGATCTTATATCTGCTGTTTAGCCTCACATTTTAATTCCCCATGAAGGAACTTCATGAAGGTCAACAAGTGGAAATGCCAGACCCTGTACCTGATGAGGAACAACTGCATGCACCAGAACATACTGGGGTCTGACCGATGGGAAAGCAGCTTGGCAGAGAGGACCCTGGGAATTTTGGGGGACAGCAACTTAATCATGAGCCAACAATGTGCTCTTGTGGCAAAGGCAGCCAACAGGGTCCTTAGCTACATCAGGCAGACTACTGCAGCAAAGCATGTGATCCTTTCTCTGTACTCAGCACTGCTAAAACACACGTGGGTGGTGTGTCCAGTACTGGGCTCCTCAGTACAAGAAAGACATCGACATATTGGATTGAGTTCACTGAAAAGCCACTAAGATGATAAAGGGCTTGGAGCTTGGAGAAGGTGACAGAGCTGGGACTTTCAGGGCTCAAAAGAGCAGGTTTAGGGACAATCTTATCAATATGCATAAATAGCTGAAGGGAGGGTAAAGAAGGCAGAGTCAAGCTCCTTCCTGTTGTAAGCAGTGACAGGGCAATGGGTACAAATTGAAATAAAGGAGATTCATTTTAAAACTAAGAAAAACTTGTGAAGGTGGTCAAACATCATACCAGGTAGCCCAGAAAGGTTGTGAAATGTCCATCTGTGGAGATAACTCAAGCCAGACTGGACATGGTCAAGGGCAACCCACTGTGTCTCAGTGGTGGGACTAGAGACTTCCAGAGGTGTTGGCCAGCTTCAGCTTTACTGATTCTCAGGAAAGATTAAAAAAGAAAACCCAACCAAAAAAACCCCGCAAAAACAAACCAACTCACACCTGTTAACCAAAATGAAATGTCAGTGCTTGCATTTTTTTGTATATTTCTTTATTTCTGTAATGCATAGCTGTGCTTAACAGCACAAACAGTTGAGCAGAAGGAGTCTATGTATGTCAAGATATGGAATGCTGAAAGCTTGACAGCCTTCACTGTCAACATCTACAAAGTCTGTGTGAGACAGAAAAGTAAGCAATAGCTAGAGATTGAGCATCTTGGTTGATACAAAAATATTTAGGAAAACATTAAGTGTCTTCTCCTATGTTTTCAGAATTGACAAAGGATTTGTAACATGGATCTGACCCACTGCATATCTGCATTATGTTTTTGCTGGGAATTAGAAGTGCCAAGTCATAGGTATGCATGGTTACATGTATAGATTAGCAAGATTGCCTGGAATTTTCAAGCTTCTCTTTTTGACAAGGTTATTGAATATAGATTGCACTATTTCAGCCAAATGTCTTGTGATTATGAAAAAAGGAGTTGGCTAATTTTTCTTTTACTAACGACAAATAAATAAAAGGATGTAGTTTGCCTGTTTATTCAGACTATGTTCTTTTTTCTTCCCTTTTTTAAATATCTCCACCCAAAGCAGTTGCTTGTATGTGCTGGCATAATAATAGGAATATCCACAACCGTACTGCAAATTGCCTTAGTATTTGCAGTGCCTTGGATTTGATCCAATGATCTAAATTACTCTAATAGTGCACAAGGCCACATTTCTGCATCTAAACATGTACGTACAGCTTTATTATTGTTGCTTTTAAGTTTCTATGTAATACTTGTGCATGGCCTCATGTTGGTTAAATGCCTGTCTGCTTCATATTTAAGGCCTACGAGCAGCCCAGTAATCTTTCTCTGTCACTTTCATCTTCTGTGGTTGCTCTTTTGTTGAAACCAAACCAGATTATTGTCAGAGAACCCAAAGCAAATCTATGGATCGCATGCTACTTTGTACCATTCAATATAAAGACTGATTTTTTAAGTAACAAATTGTGATTAAAAAAAAAAAATAATGGAGAATACATTAGACTCCCAGAAACTCAGCTTTCACAAAACAAAGTTCACGTGACACCCAGAACATTTTTTAATAAGATTTAGGTTTTGTTCTTGGAAATAAACAGATGTCTCTGAGTCCTTATTCCAAGATGAAAGTTTCTCTCAGTACAATTATGTAACAAGGAATGAAATGACCTTTCAGTCACACTTCCACAGCTAAACAGCTGGCTATCTTCGCCTTTGTCTAGGCAGCATTGTCCCCTTTAGCATCCACCAGAAACCATGAATGCCCCTTCTTTCTACGTTGTGCATCCCAAGCTCCTGTACTTCTTCAGTGCAAAAGATGTTAATTTCCCAATACCTTCAATGTAAATACTACTTGCCTAATTCCTCTAATACTCAAATAGTCATGAGCAGCCTAGCATAATCCTTCTAGCAATATTTTGCTGTTCCATGCCTAGCAAAAGCCAGAAGTGCATGGATCAGAAGTGGTCTATCTCTGTCAGGGAGTCTGCTTTGCTGCCCTGATGGATATTTATGACAAAGCCAGATAATATCTGTATTTGCCTGCCATCACCAGTTCATAGCACCTATGGCTGGAGTAACTGTTCACAAATATTACTGTTACAGCTCAGCATTTTCCTTTTTGTCTGTTTGAAGCTGCTGCCTGTAGGCCCTGATTTCCAGTGTAAGATCATGTCACAACCGAATTAACAAGAGACTGATAAAAGATAAGATGTCCCATAAACAGTTCAGTTATATAGACTGTTGTGCAAATTGATCAAATCTTTGTATAAATTTGTTAGACTTGAAATGATGCTTCATCTTCTGTAAAAGTACTTTCAAATTTCTTCTCTGAGCCTTTTTAGGGGTATTGCCAGGCCTATTACCAAAGTTTTTTTCAGGAAATGTTACATGGGTACCACCAGAACTACTGTTACTTGGATTATCCCTTGTTAAAGTCCAGGGGCATCATCTATACAGGACTAATCTTTCTGTTGTTTGACTATCAAAACCTCTTTCTCCTCTTCTGCCTTCAATGCTTCCTTCAGATCTAAATTTTTTTTCATTTTTTCTTTGGAGAAAGCACCCTCACAGGAACAGTGGATGTTATATTATAAGTACATCTCAAGTTCATTCTGTAGGCTGCCGACAACATAAACTTTAGCATTAGACTAATAAAGTAGTAAACTATGAGATAACAGCAGCATACCAGAGGGCCCATGAGAGCTCAGATACATTTCCCTTTTGGTATTGTCCCACTGGTACCTCACAGGTGTTGACTGCACACATGCTAATGCTTGCCCTTCTTCTGTGAGGCTGTTCAGATTGTAATGAGAAGATACTGTAATTTTTTGTTTTCTGAGTTTTCTATGTACCACCTTTTATCTCTGGGGATAGATTTTGTCAAATCAGTCGTGAATCTTATATTGGCTGCATTGAGAGTTCCCTTAGCAGGATCTGAACAACCTATGCTATAAACCCCACATAAATGCATTTTCTATTCTTAGTAACAGAATAGCATATTTCAAAACTTATTCTAATGTCAGTTAATTAGTGTTATAATAAGGGGGTTCAGATTATTGTAGTCAGGTTATGTTGTGTTAATTACCTCTTGAATATGCTATTTGGGGTTAGGAAAGTGCTGCCTAGGGGATGACAAAATGAGAGCCACTGTTAGCAGAGCCCCTTTGAACTCTGGAGGGTGCAGAACTTTCTCGTGCTTTCAGTCCTAATGTCAGAAAAATGTTACATTCCACGATAAGGGTTTTTTATTTTATCTACTGCATGCAAAACAAACAAACAAACAAACAAATCCCACTCAAACCCCCACTGTTAAAAACTCCCTGATTACATTATTTAATATGCTACATGCAGCTAGAAGTGTTTAAGGTCCCATATTTGTGATGCTTTGTTATACTGCAAGATTGCAGTGTATAAAAGTTATCTGGCTTAGATTTGCATGGCAATTAAGATTTACCTGGCAGGAGTTCATAAGGAACAGGCACAATAATGTCAAACTTCTGGCTTTCTTGAGAAATCTAATTTGTGACCCCTTGCTCTGCATTCAACTGATCTGAAAGAGATTTTCTTATGTTGAATAAATATTTTACAGAATACCTACTTTTAAAAAAGCTCAGACAATCAGTTGCTTGATATCTGTGAAATAACAAAATGTTAAGTGATTACCATGTTAAAAATCAGTCTATGGTCTAGCTGATATCATAATCTAAATCTTAGAACTGAATTACAGGCATTGATTAACACCATCCGATCCCAGAGATTGACTCATTCCATTAAAATCCATTCTGTGGCTATTAAATGATTGTTTAGATATGTGCTACCACAGAATAAAAACCAAAAAGAGCAATGAGCAAGAAAGCCCAAACTCATGAATATCATATGACATCAAGTTTTACTCAACTTATAACAACAAGAAAGGTGACAAATTATTAGTAAACAGCAAGTTATCAATAACAGCGTTAAAGGCAATGCATCTAATCATTACTACAAGAGAATAAGTATAGTAATTAAGAACAATACATCACCAGTTGCCCTGTCTTCGTCGTCCAGATCCGCTGTCGCAGGGGAGCCCCTTTTGCGGTGAAGATCAGGAGAGCCTTCCCCTTGGCAACTGGGGTGCCCTATGCAGCACGTCCACCTTTGGATGGGATCTCCAAAGATCACTGTAAGAGGGTCCAGCTTTCATATTGTTAGATAAACTATTTACATCATTCTAAAGATGTGGGAACGCTGGTTTGAGCTGCTTCATTGCTCCCCCCCACCACCTGGACTGTGGCCAAGACTACAGAATGATGGGAGAGAAAGCAACAGAATTTCTCTTATCTTTAAACTAAGGAGACTGTTTAAAGTGCAACTCTTTCTCCCTTTCACACAGCATTCATGCTTGTGAAGCTACAATTAAGATGATACAGGCCAATTCTACTGGTAAGGTGATGCATTTTCTCACACTCCGTGTATTAAGAATAGCACAAAACAATTTTACTGATAATACGATTGTGAGAAGTTACAGATCAAACAGTACACACAGCAATGCAATATCAATCATCTACAGGTTACCTGTTTTGTTCTAGGCCTGTTGATCAGGCCCTATAATTTCAAAACTGTAATATTGATTTCACCAGTTATGTCTTCATTTTGCATATGTGAAGGATTTAGATTATTCACTGATATGACCTGATTTATTTCACTGGAATCTATCCTGAATAGGTACTTTTTGGGCAAAAAGTACTTACATTGGGGCTAAAATAAAAGTGACAAGGTTTTCTCTGTAAGCAGGAATGCTGCTTACCAATCTTTCCTCAACGTGTTCCTCAATGTCTTTCCCTTTTTGATGTATATCAGGATCATATTAAACATAAGATGAGGTAAGAGCTTTTATAAGTTTTAAGGCTGTAAAGTGATTCTAGTGTCACATGCTGTTCTGTTTGTAATTGAATCAGGTTTACTGCTGCCACTTCTCATCTGTTAATCACTGCTACTACATTCACCAGAGGTTATAACCAGTTCACATATAAAAGAATAACCAGCCCTGTGTTCACCCTCCAAGGGTACTCTCAGGATGACACGTGTTCCCTAAACATCTTTCATGATAGAAAAGACTGATTATGAATGAGATATTAAAATTTCTGATTTTGGAGGATAGTGACAGGAACAATAATATTAACCCAGTTCAGTTGTGCTGGAATATCATGGTTGATACCTCACCTGTCTATAACATGAAAAGAACTGGGAAAATTTGCTATAGGCTTGCATCAACTGACCACAGTAGGCATGTCATTCAATCTATATATAATTAGGATTTCAACTGTAAAATGTCTCTCAAACGCATTACAAGAATTTCATTTGTTAATATTGGCAAATCTGTTTCTTAAAAGAGACAATACATTTTCTATGATACCTAGATATTAATTAAATTATACTAATAATATGTCAGTGTCATTTCAAAATCAGCTATATTCCTAAGCATAATTTAAATATTCCTTTTAGGATGCATTAGTAACAATTAAAGCTATAGGATCCTGATATTTATGCAATCAAGTAATTACCAAACAAATTACTGCGTGAGCTGTTGTAAAAGAATATAACCTGAAAAGCTCAAAGTCACCCTGAGGAAAACAATCTCTTCTTCTGCAATGACCAGTACCACGAAAAGTTTATCAAACATGACTTTATCTTCCCTTATTTTGCAGTTCACTGTGAGTGTCCTCTATAGTGCATCCATTGCTGTAGTATTCTGTGAGGAAAGCAAAGAACTGACAGCCCAGAAATTTGACTTCCATTCTCTATTCTCTCCCAGTCCCCAGCAAAACATATACGTTGTTATTTTTCATATCCGTAAAATCCAGACAAAAAAATAAAATAATCACGGTTGATAGAAAAATGTTTTGCAAATCATGGATGAAACACACGAAAGCAGGTGAGTCACAGCGAGTATGCTATTTTAACACCAGTATGTATAACACTGTCCTAAATGTGGCTCCAACCCAATTGGCTGGAGGTATTTAAAGCCTTTATAAGTATTGACTAATACAGTTTCATATTTTTTTTGTGCAGCATTATTGCCTAATCCAGATAATAAGTTTAAGCAGAAAAAGGTTAAAGGCCATGCCTGTCATGATGTAGATTTTTACAACTCAAATGACAGCATTGATCCTGAGTTAAGACTTCACTTTGACTTAAAGTGTAGCCCAATGACATTATTATTACCACTGTCAAACAGAGCATGGGGCTATTTTTTTAATTGCACAAGTGTGCTAACACTTAGTTACACTCCATGAAATTCTTTCCAAATGATTTATCTGTTAAGAATTAATAACTTGTTTCATATAATTTTGACTTACTATATCGAGTTCAGCAATGTCTTTTTTTTCCTCCAAACCTTACACAGCTTATTTATTTGTCTGAGTATTTTTGCTGAGTAAAACATGCTCTCTTTGCTGGATCAATAGAAAAGAGAATGAATTTGCCTATGTCCTGTGGAGGAAGGCTGGGCATTGACTGAGGAAGCTGGGCATTGACTGAAGAAGCTGGGCATCAATTGGGGCTTTGCCATTCATTTTAGGAAAGTGGATTTTGTTATTATCTTGCTTGTTAAAAACATACTTAAAGGACAAGAAGTCAAAGCTTTATCTACATGGGGTATTGAACCACTGAGAGAGACTATTGGCTCCAAAGGGACAAAGAGGCTTTTCCTGAGACTAGAGACTTTTTTCACTAGTCATTAGAGAGCCACTCCTTTCTGTGAAAAGGAACCAAGATTTTGCATAGTAAAGGAAAATACATTATTACTCTATCAGCCCTGAAGTGCTTAATTGACTGACACCTATACCTCACCTCTGCCTTTCCTGTGACAGCAAAAAAATTGCTTAACTCTCTTTCAAAAACATGAGACCAGCTTAAAACCCAAGAGGTTTGATATGAAACCATTAAGACACCAAAGAGAGCACATTCTTGCAGAGTCTGTGCAGAATAGGAGAACAAACAGATAACTAGTTTTTGAAGTGCTCTTTTCTTAATGAAAACTGATATCATATCATATCATCATGATTTGTAATTATAATTATTATACAATCCTCACTGTCCCACAGTTGTTTAACAAAAGCACCAAATGTCACAAAATTAGAACTAAATAATAACATACAACAACATGATAATTTGTAAAATCTGCAACAATTTCCTTATTTTTCAAAGTCTGATGAGAAACAAAAATCAACCATGGCAAAATATGTCCTTCCTAACTACTGTTTGGCTTTTTGATTGTTGTGGTCCTTGGACTCAGCATATGGTAATTGCTGTGTATGAATGAAGCAGCTTCTAAGTTGTGTGATGTGTTTCTGTTCTGAGCTGCAAAGTTTCATAGGTATTTGTTATGTTCTGTCCTTACCAGAAACTGTGACCAATTAAGCCTAGAAAGCTTTCTTGATCAGATTAGTTTGGCTCCAAAACAGACAGAAAGCATTTTCCATATTAAACTGTATTATTTTTCACATCTAATTTAAGACCCTCTGGCAACTGGTTTTCATAAATCTCATTGGATCTCAGTCCTCTTCCCTGTCTCTTATAGCACTCTAATATGGGATTTTTATATGCCTAGAACTTTTGGAGTGTTATCTATGTGACAAAAATCTTGACCTGTAATATGCATGTGCTGAAGAAAGAACAAAACTAAAAGTGAAGAAGGAACAAGACTGTCTTTCCACATAACTGTGGAAACTCTTTGCTTTGTTACATGGTCATAGGAGAATCGTGTGCTTCAACATAGCTGCACCTTTAGAGCTGCATGTGTCTTTGTATCCAAACGAACAATGCTAACTACCACGGAAAAGGGCTATTCTTAAACAGGATGGGATTAATAGACTGTGCCACAGTTTCCTATGGGAAAAAGCTGCTCAAAATCACAGAATCGTAGAATAATTGAGGTTGGAAGTGACCTCTGGAGGTCATGTGGTCCAATTCCCTGTTCTCAAAGGGAGACACCTAGACCAGGTTGCTCAGGATCATGCACAGACAGCTTTTGAATATCTCAAGTGATGGAGACTTCACAGCCACTCCAGGCAACCAGTGCCAAGGTTCAGTCCCCATCACAGTGAAAAGGTGTTTCCTGATGTTCAAAAGGAACCTTCTGAGTTTTAAGTTTGTGCTTATTGTCTCTTGTCACTGGGCACCACTGGGAAGAGGAGCATCTTCTTTACACCCTCCAATCGGGTATTTATGTACATTGGTAAGAACCCCTCTGAACCTTCTCCTGCCTGCACAGCACTAGACTGGCCACTTCTTCCTTTTTCATTCTGTATCTCTGCTCTGGTTAAGGGGAAGCTATTCCTGTATGTGTTTGCTCATGCAGAGAAAGAGCATAGCTCATCTACAAACAAGAAATGCCTTTTAATTGCTCAGAGCAGCAACACTATAGACATGACAAAGCCAGATGTTTCCACTGTGGTTTTACAGCATTAGATGGGAGAAGTCCTAGGAAAAATATTGTCTTGCCTGCTATTGTGGTGTTCACCACACAACCTATCACTAGAATTAGGGAAATCAGAGCTAGCTTTTCTAACTGTAAAGCAGTTCTTCCTGCCACCACTGAAAAGCCGTTCAAGTTAATGTGGGATACCTCCCAGAACAGCTTGGGGCTAGCACAACTGCAGTAAAGAAGGGTGAAATGGTAATCTGTCGGAAGTAAGACCTTTCCTTTATCAGATCTAGTATTAGCATGCTATAACCAGCCTTTCTTTCAACAGATTGACAATTCTAAGACCAAAAGCAGACTCAAACAAAGGAATAAGATTTTAGAACAGCAAAGAAAGTAACAAATTTCAGCATATGCTTGAATTCATTTTCTTAAGAGTCTGGAAGCTAGAAAATTTGCTTTTTATTTATCATCAAAATATTCATAAAAAAAAAAAAAATTGCAAGCAAAAGATTGCCTTTAAACACTTCTAGCCCAGACTGATTTCTGACTTTGTGGCAATATCACAAATATTCAACAACAGATTTCATACTGCTGACCACTGCCTTATAAGCTTCGTAGTCCAGGAAGTTTTCCACCTACCATATGGTTCATTTATCCTGTCGATATCTCACCAAGCTGCCTCTAAGTATACTACAGGAGATCATTTTGAAGGCCTCACTAAGCTGATGTAAACAGTATCAACTGCTCTCATCTTGTCTGTAAGGGATGCTATAGATAGCAATCTAGTTGGTTAGGCATGATTTTTCCTTGCTAAATCCATGCTCCAAATCACTTTATTCTCCTTCATCCATCTGGACATGGCTTCCAGGAGAATTCGTTTCATGACCTTACCATGGATTGAGGTGAGGCTGACCAGCCTGATGTTCCCTAGATCCACCTTCTTGCCATTTTTGAACAAAGTTATGTATTATTTACTTTTCCTGAACAACCACAAAACTTTGAAGATGGTACAGAGTGCCCCAAGGGGACATCAGCTCCAACAACATCCTGAGACGCAGTCTGTCTGTTCCCATGGTCTTATGTGTGTCCAACCTGCTTTAAGTACTCAACTCAGACATCCTCTGCTTTTGGTCCCCAAGGCCTTGATAGCAGGCTTAAGAGCTGAGGAGACATGAAAGCAAACAGAACCAGTAAAAATCAAGGCAAAGAAGCAAAGAAGTCACTGAATGTCTTAGTCTTTTCCACAGAGGACTTTATTACTGCTTTTTACATCCCTTGATAATTTAAACTCCTGTTAAGTTTGGGCTTTCATAACTGCGTTCTTTCTTGTATCTGAAAAGGTTCTTAGAGCTTTGGCCTGTATTACGTAACTAACAAAGAGACCTGTACAGTACTTCTGATACTGCTTTTGGCCAACCCACTCTTCCTTTCAGGCTGGTAGCATACAAGGTGAAACAAACTACTCAGTGCACGCTTCCAGGGTCCAGGGCTACTCCTCAATATCTGTCAATTCATTCTACACTTTACCTCATATTAACTGCACTTGTTTGCTGAATCAGAACTTACATAATAAAAATGCAGATTCCTGTACCTCAAAGAAGCAGAATTTGGCAGAATTCAAAGAAGCTCTGAAACAATAAACACAATTAATATGCCCTGAGTTTTACCTTCTGTGTTATGCAGCTCAGCAAGAGCCATTCTATAACGCAATGCTGCTCCATCAGCAGCAACACCAAGTCTCTAGAAGTCTACTGAAATACCATTTGTAATTCACAGTTCCAGCTGTAGGTGGCACTGCACGATACTATGCCCTCTTTTTTGGCTTTTTCTTGTATTCAGATTTGTTCTTTTCTACGTAGTGGATACGGACATGGATATGGATGAGTTTCACAACTCATCCCTGTAACAGGCAGCTGAAAATGTTTGTCTGACAAAGTAATAGAACAACACACGAGCAGAGGATTTTTCAAAGTTATTGGAAATTCTGTTTGAAATGAAATAGGTACTGTTAGTTGATTTTTTTAAATATATTTTTCCATCAAAACATAACATAGAAAATTCAGTGGGTCTCTTTCAAGGAGAATATATGGGGCATGGAGAAACGAGTGTACTATGACAGCTAAGGCACTCACAGCAAGAATCCAGAAATCCCATAACTGCTTGAAATCCATCTCCTGCTCCACTGTCATACATGAAAACAAGCACATTGCCTTCATTTTTCTGAGCTTCAGGAATACTGTCATCTTTGAGGTTTTTAACCCATTTTAAATTCTGTTTTAAAATTTAAAAGACTGACAGTAATTTTTCTATTGTCAGCTCAGAACAGAAGCAGTCTGTAACTGATAGGTCTTTATGTCCTTACCCAGATGTTTGAGCCTGATCTTGATGTAAAGCTACTCCTTATGCATTTGTCAGTAAAGGGGAGGGAGCGTTTTTCACATTTAATACTGGAGAAGTAAAATGTTTAGAAATCTGCTATGCACATGACTATCACTTTTCTATGTGCTTAGTCAAAAAAAAAGCATAGATGAGGAACACTTAGAATAAGCTTTTCAATGAAGCCTATTTTCTCTCAGTATATTGAATACCGTAAATGCTGGATCTGGAAACTATTACAACATTTTTAGAAGCTGAAAAGTAATCATAATGAGATCTTGCAAACAATGAACTCTATTCTCCCTCTGACATACAGAAGGATTTACGAACATATTATTGCCTGTGTGTTCAGAGTAAAATCCCTTGTGCATTAGCACAATAGGACACAAATATCCACTGAGTTCTTCCACAATTACAATACTAGTTTCACCCATTTATGTTTTTTTAATTATTAGTCTAACAGTAGATGGCAACATTTAGTTGAAACTTGGCAAACCTTTGTGAGCTTTACAGAGTCATTTGAGTTTTGATTTCACTCAGGAGACTCAGAGATAGAGAAAAATAACATATAGCAGCATATAATTAGAAATTGCAAATTAACTGAATTGTTTAATTATCTATATAAATTAATACAGTAATTACCTTATTTTCTTCCAAATTCCAGCTTGCCCAGGATAGTTTTTGACTGAAAGCCAGCTGTGCTCTGACAGTTTGTCTGGCTATTTGGAAAAATGTCAATGTCCTAAGGGTTAAGCTTTTCTTATACAAAATCATAACTGCAGGAAAGCAGTAGGTTAATTTCTTAAAGAGATTTTCCTGAACTTCACAGCTTGGATTCAGACCTGAACTGCCAGCATCTCAGGACATTTGGATCAAGCCTTTCGGTGAAGGCATGTACAGTTCTTTGAGTTTCACCATATCTGTTTCCCGCGATAAGTACTCAGTGAATATTCCCATTTAATGCCAAAGTTAATGAGAACTTTGCTGTTGACTTAATGGAAACAGGAACATTGTCTGTAACATTAAAGGATAGAACTGCTCTCAGTTATTACGATCACAGTAAAGCTGAAATCTCTTAACACTTTCAGAACTTGTAACAGATGTTTGCATGCCTCAGGTGCAGGCTGAGGCATAAGGTGAAGCAGTATGTCTCAACTCCCCCAAGGTGAGCTAGTATCCACATCCTGGGCTGTATAATAGTCTTTGGATACACAGTGAAGCGATGCGTGTGGTGCCTGGCCTTGACAGAGGAGGCTAAGGCTTTAGAAAAGGAAATGCCAGCTGCTTGGAGCTATCCAGATATACCAGTCAAAGTAAGGCTATCTGTGTGGTAAATTAGAATAGGCAGCACTGCTCGAACTAATGACTTCCCTCATAGATCTGTTCAGGTAAAATATTTTCTTCAAGTTTTAAGTATTTTAAAAATTAAATATAGACCTTTGTGTAACATAGATCTGTATGTGTGTGTGTGATTCCTTGTCTGGATCTGTCTCAAAATCTTGAGCTTCAGCTTTTTAACAACAAGAAAGACTGTATATTCAAAGAACACTTACTAAATTCTTCTGCTTAAATTACAGTAAAAGTAAAAAGCAGATCAGCACATATCTTAACGTGCGTAGCTTTGTGAACCCCTCTGACCAAGGCACGGTATTCTCCATGGATAGAGCATCAATCACTCAGAGAGACTGAGGCATTATTCAAGGCTTTTAGAAGCACAGCCTGGGCCTTGTGCGGTTGCGCAGAAAAGTACAGAAAGAATGTCATTTGAGAGGGAGAGTGGGAGCTGAGTGAAGAGAGGGGGCCCTTGTATGGGGAAGAGAGAAGAAAAGGGAAAGGAAGAAGGCCCAGACACTGGAAAGCAAGATGCTTTTTAAGCTGCCAAGGCTTTTACAAAGGCAATCATGAGGTTATCCAAGAGGGAGTGAGCTTCTTATCATAAATACACAGATGATTTCATGGTCATGCTCTGGATCTCGCCACACGTCTATGTGTATCCTATTAAGTAATGTTTGGTCTCTGACTTTTTCTTGTATAAGGATGTCTCAGGGAGAACTTCACTGGAAGCTGCATGATCTGCAGGGCATTTATGTATATCTATAGCTATTGCACCTTTTTTTTTCAGATAATGAAATGAGAGATAGATAGAGTATTAAGAAATTCTGGAATTGTGAAAGGTAGCAAATGCAGGGCAGCCTCTGTATTCTTCAGACATAATGAGATAAAGAGGTGTTTAATCAGAGGAAGACAGAAGCATCTAGAGATAGCCTTCTGTGCTTCAACTGTGACTGCAGAATTCCTTTGAATTAATCTCCCTGCAAGGAAATTCAGTGCAGCTGCTGGAAAAATGTCTAACTGTGGAGTTAGCAAGAATAGGAGGCTGCTAAAACTTTGGCTGGTTGCTAGGACTGATTTTGAATCAAGAGCAGGAGAATGTCCCAGCACAAAAGACACAGAGGCTTAAAAGCTGAAAACTAAGACAAATCAGGAGATTCAGGGTCACTCATCTTATGAAACAAGTGGCATTACACTTACAAAATGTTATGCCAATATAGATTTCTATTTACAAAATAAAGAAGTCTGCAGATGATTGAATGATCTCAGAAGGAATTAGTCAGGAAGGACAGGCGCACATTTTCAATAATCTCTCCTAAAACAACAACGCAGTTAGGCAGTAATTGCCTACTAGCAGTGTGTGCCATTTGAAAAAGCTGGAGGACAGAAACATAGCTAACCCAAGAGGTTAAATAAGGGGGTTGGCGCATAAGTTTTCATACACTGCAGCTTGAAAATAACATGGGTAAAAGAGGGCCTCTGGTTTGGTGCTGTCTTTTCTGGAATGTATAGTGTGACTGGATCTAAATTTTGGAAGAGTGCCCAGTTTCAGATGTCTAAAGCCTCTGCTGAAAGCAGTGGAGACTATACACTGCCAAAATTTTATGTATGCAACTGCAGATTGATTGCCTAATGGCAGTGGTGGGCTTTGATCATGAGTGTCTGGAGAGAGAAGTCTCAGTAGGCACTCTTTCCCTCTTTTTTCTCTTTACTCGTCTAACTCCTAATTCTGCTTTTTCCCCCTGTATTTGCAACAAGCTTTTCACTGATTCTCGAGGCATAAATTTCCTTTCCACACATAATTCTTTTCTTTAACAGCTTGCTAGTTGAGGACTGTGCAAGAAGAGTTAACTGAAGAAGGTGCAAGGGTATGCAATTCGCTCTAACACTTTGTCTATTTTAGGCTTTATGGGTGAGAGAAACAGATGAAGATAATTTCCTGTCATTCTCTGTTTCTTATTAGTAAATTGTAAAGAATTCTTAGGTACAGAACATCCAAGCGGGATCATCATCTGTATGCAAGGGAAAATTCTTTCCATACAGTTTGGTCAATTTGTGAGTCAGAGTCTCATAAAAGATGTAATAAGCTGCTTCTGCTCACAATTAGAGGTTTTGTTCTGGTGGAAAATTAAAATTTAAGTCCAGTAGAATTAGGTGAGAAATCTTGCAGATTCCCAGCTAACCATATATTGTGATTCCACTTGGTAGCTATTAAAATTCAGAAAATTACTTTTATTGGCCCCACTTTCCGTTTTAAATACACTTCTGGAATTGTGCAAAATGACAGCAAACTGTCATAAGTCTATATTCATTGCACACTTCCGTCTCTTAATGAAAAGAAGGGTGGTACATCAATTTTTATATCTTTTTACTTAAAAAAAAGAGTAGCACTCTTGATATTTACAGATCTAACAGATGGGATTAAATAAGAAATAAATGCCTGATCATATAAGCTCTCTGTTTTTTGTGAAATACCTTGCACAGACAAAGAATTAAAATGTGTTTTAAAATCGTCCTTGCCCTAAAATCAGCCTGTTCATTTTTCTTTATAACTACGGTTATGCGGAATCATCTCAGAAGCTTCCAACTTTGCTACAAAGACAGATGTTTGAACGATCCCCTCCTGCTCAGTATCAGCTGTTCAGCAGAGCTTGCCTCAGAAACAAAGGACCAGTTACCTCGGAATTCTGGCTGCCTTTTCAGGAATGATACAGGGATTTTTTTAATAATAAAGGTACCTTCTTTGTTCTGGAGGTCAGCTAGAAAGCCTCTGACAAAGGCAGATTCGGCCTACCATCTATAGAACTTGCTGTGGCTCTTTGCTCTTAAACATTCGTTACACAATCAGCATAATTTTTATGAAGGTATGGTGGACCCTCAGTCCCCTGTGAATTCTGCTTCTCTCCCTTTCAGGCATAAGGAATTCACTTATTTGATTAGCAGCAGCAGAACAGGCCACTTGAGAAAGAATGTGGGTAGCCTCATGGTCTGTTCTGCTGTGAGTAGAGAGTGAGGTAGTGAACTTGATTTAGTGTTCAAAGGTAAACAGTCTTGAAGGGTGCACTGTCACATCGTTTTACTTGTCAGTGTCCTCGAATGTGGATGTGAAGAGAATCTAAAGAAATGGTACAGTGAAATCCCAAACCAGACAAGGACACAGTGTCAGTGTGCTCTTCAGGGTTGTCATGTGATTTTCTCTAAATAGACTTCACAAGGAGTCCACTGAACATAAAAGCAAGCTACATTGCTGTTTTCCTTTCCTTTGGTCCCTGGGTTACCATTGTAGGAGCAATTCCTTTCCTTCAGAATCTAAAAGCTTTCTGAGAGGTGAACTGCGAAGTGAAAAATAAAAATTAAACTTGACTTTACATATTAGGGCATTGACCGGGGAAATGAGCAGAACATTCCCTATAAATGAACTCCCAGTTTGACAGAATCATAAAAGCCCTGTAAAAGATTAAGTACAGAAAACAATAGCAGTTCAAAAATATGGTAACAAAACACAATTAATCATTCTTGGAGGGAACTCATATCATTTTCATGAATTCAGATGACCAAAAGTTCTTATTTTACCACTCCTGAGCTCATAAAAGAGGGTATATTTCATCCCAGGGGTAATGTTAAGATACTGTGAGTTAAGCCTAGAAATATGTGCTGAACATCCCCCCATTACCAGACTAGGTGGAGCCTTGTGCATAGAACTAAGACTTGAGTAACCCTTTCAAAACCTGCCTTGTCTCATGCCTCTCCCTGCTGCCGTGCTTTGGTCTGAGAAATATGTCCATGTGAAGAGGATATATATGACTGTGGTTGCTGGAGTCTCAGGGAAGAAATCTTCATTCACACTTGGTATTGCCTCTTAAATATTCAACAATCATCAGTGGACTAGAGGCACCATTACTGATGAGTGGGTCACAAAGGGAAGGAAATAAACATTAAAAAAATCTAAGGCATACTTTGGCCATAAGTAGCACCAGGAGGGCTACTGTAACTTGTGGTGGCCTCCAGCTTTGATAAATTACACCAAAATCTAATTTGGCTTTTCTAACAGCAGGCATCCTAAGACCCACCTTTGCCTCACCTGTCATTTCTAAACACACCATATGTGCTTCAGTTCCCAGAGGTGCAGAACAAATTTCCAGACAGCTACTCTGTCTGGAAATGTTAGGGATGAAGGTATTCAAACAGCAAGGAAAAAATGTCACCTCCTGCTCCTCTCCCATCACCATTAAAGCTGCACTTGAACCCTATCATAGCTCTCCCCAACCTTCCTTTCAAGACAGAACAAAACTAGATGCATCATCCTTCCTTTTCAGGTCTCATTTTCTCTTGAAGATGTCTCTTTATTTTGCTCACATAAATGTCGAACAAAGACATTGTTTAGACTTCAATCTAAATTTCTGCTATTCTGTAGTCAAGCGGAGAACTGTATTTCATTTCACAACTATGGTAGGAGCTGAGGCTCTCCATTTTAGTGGGTTGCACAGCTCTGCCAGCCTCATCTGCTCAAAGCATAGTGGAGATCGGGAGTTGCACACTTTGTCCCCAATGCAGATAACAGCATCCTGGTGTTAGCTTCTCCATTTCATAAAATGGGATGACACTGGCAACCCGGCTGGCTTTGAAGATTTGGTTATCTGGCTGAGGTAGATAGTAACAGTGATGACTTAGAAACAGCCAATTGATGTTAGAATTGAGCTGGTTAAGAAGTTGTGCTCCTCTTGGAGAAGTTGGGGAGTAAAAAGTCCTCAGCAAACAATGGTATTTCTTTATGATGAGATCGTGTTTGGGAGCACACGGTGCAAAGCTTAGACTGCAAGAAGCTGACAGCTCTGTGGAAAAGCTCTGCATGAGTATCTCCACAGGCATCAAGTTTGATGGTAAACCAGGCAGGAAGATTCCATGGAATGTTATTTTTCAGTTTGCTTAATGAAGAAGAAGCATGCACTGATACCAGTGAACAGTTTCAAGCGTCCACTGCACCTCAATAAATTAAGAACTAAGGTGAATTCTGGAGCCTTAATACAGACTTATGTCCATAAGAATAATTGTGCAGTACTTAGGAGACCTGAAAGTAGATCAAGACTTTATTTCACACAGGGCACATAAACAGTACTTTTTACTTTTGCTTCACTTAACATGAGGCTAATGGGCCCTTCACCTCCAAGGGGTTTGTGTGCAAGTAGATGAGGCCATGTTTGCATTGCCCCGGTATACTGTGATGAGAAGGTGGATGTGCCCTGCATAAGGTCCTGGGCAGAGGATGGGTCTCTTGGGCCGTGGTTATATGGACCAGCAGCTGAGGGAGGGTATAGGAAGACACTGACAGTGGGAGTGGGGCCAGCTGGTTGTCCTGATTGACCCAGGTGTGAACGAGGCTGCAGGTGCAGACAGGTGCCCTGGGACTCCTCGAGAGCTGGAGAGGGCCTCCATGCCCAGAGGAAAGCTAGGGTGGGCACAGGAAGGTGATGTGGGGCAGATGAGGGACAACCGTTTTCCTAGGGTGCATCAAGCACGGCATTGCCAGCCAGTAGAGGGAGATGACTGTCCCGTTCTTGTCTGCGCTGGTGCAGCCCCACCTTGAGTGCTGTGTGCAGTTTGGGGTGTCACAGTATAAAAAGGACATAGAGGTACTGGAGAGTGTCCAGAGGAGGCTACAAAGCTGGTGAAGGGTCTGGAGGGGAAATCGTATGAGAAGCGGCTGAAGTCACTTGGTCTGTTCAGTCTGGAGGAGACTGAAGGGGACCTGATAGCAATTTATTGCTTCCTCACAATGGAAGGAGGAGCAGGCGCTGATCTCTTCTCTCTGGTGCCCAACGACAGGACCTGAGGAAGTGGCAGAAAGATGTGTCAGGGGAGGTTTAGGCTGGATATCAGGAAAAGGTTCTTCTCCCGTAGGGTGGTGGAGCACTGGAACAGCTCCCCAGGGAAGCAGTCACGGCACCAAGCCTGACAATATTCAAAAAGCACTTGGACCGTGCCCTCAGACGCACGGTGTGAATGTTGGGGCTGTCCTGTGCAGGGACAGGAGCTGGATTCGATGATCCTTGTGGGTCCCTTCCAGCTCAGGTCATCCCACGATTCCAGAACTGAGGCCTCACAGTGAGCACCTGGCCCCAGAGCTACCACCATGCTCTCTCAGGGATGTGGCCCTAGGGATGAGGAGGGGGAACCAGGGCCCCGCACCTGGAGCTGCAAGAGCGGAGATCAGACAGGCAAGGCGGACAGCCCCACTGCTGGGGGCGACCCTTGCAGGCGGGAGCGCAGCCCCACTGCGCCAGTGCGCGGGCAGCGCTAGGGGGCGCGCGGGGGCTGCGTTGCGCACGTTCCTCGCGCGGGGGCGGTGCGGGGCGCGGGCGCGGGCGCGTCGTTGCGTTGCGCTGCGCGGCCGCTGGCCCGCGGGTAGCGGCCGGAGGTGCCGTCGGGGAAGCTCCCTACCTCTCACTCGGGGGCACGAAGAAGTCCCTGACCAAATTAGGCTTCTTTTCCTCCGAAAGGGGGTTAAAGCCTCGGGCGCCCTAAAAATAATCGCGGCCTGGGGGTCACAGAGGTGTGCGAGGCAGGGAAGGGGCTGCGGTCAGGGATGGGGGCGCAGAGAGGTGCCCCACCGGGAAACCGGCTCTGCCCTCGGGGTTTGTAAATCTGCCTGCGTATAAGAGTAAATGAGTAGAAGCCGCGAAGCGGTTGGAGAGGCTGCGCCACTGCCCTGCGAGAGCGGCCGGCGCAGAGCCCGGCCCGGGGTGCCTGGGACCCGCGGGCGGGGGGCGAAGGGCAGTGCCCGGGCAGGTGCAGCGGTAACCACAGAAATCCCGCCGACCTGACCCTGCGGTCGGTGGTCGGTGCGGTCCCGGGCAGGTTTCCCCGTGTTCTCGGGGCGGTGGCTGAAGGATGCGCGGGGGAGGGGGTGGCAGGGGGCGCGGGGTGCGGACGAGGGGGCGATGGGAGGCAGGGAGGGAGACGCATCGTCTCGGGAAAACCCAGCTGCCTTCACCCCAGCAATCGGCGGCAAATGCGAGGCAGGGTTGAAACGAATCTTCCCGAGCGCAGCCGTGGCGAACAAAAGACGCACGTCGTGTCCCCCCGCACCCTGCTCCCCATCACCCCCAGACTATGTCTTGCGTTGCGTTTGTGGGCTTCTTACTTTATATTTAGTCTCTTTATGGAGCCTTTACTGTGAGGGCTGGGAACGCATTGGCGAGGAACACTCTGTCGCTCGCTGCCTCCGGTTTTACTGTCCTTCCCGCGAAGCGCTGCTTTGGGCTGCAGCGTCCGGTTCCTGCCAAGGCTCCTCCTGGAGAGGAGCTGGCGACAGGGACCTGGGAGGTCGGGAGACTGCAGTGTCCGCGGAGGCTTCTTTGTGCCTCTCACTATCTGCTGGCATACAACCAAGGAGTCCGCTTGGTTTAGATACACCGCTCCGCCTGGATGTTAACAGAGTAATAAATAGCGATACAAAGATAAAGAGCGTAACTTGGGACACAATGTCAGTATTGCACTCGGGTTTTTTAGGTTTTCCCTACTTGTCAAAGACAGTTTATCACTACTGTTCAAGAACGGACAAAGCAACTAAGATACACTACAAATATGTAAGAATTAGAGACTCTAATGTTTGGGTGAGCTCGATATAATCATGCAAAAATCTTACTGCACAGTAAGAAAAGGTATTGAATTTATCGATGCGCACATACAGAAGAAATAGCCTTTCTTTTATTTCTCTGTGCAATTTCAGACCGTTACTGCTGCAATTAGGATAAGTGGGAAACAATGTGCATAGTTACAAGCGGAAAAAAAAAAGAGACAGTAATGATTGAAAAGGACGGGAGGCTGGCAACACAGAAACCATCAGGAAAACAGTAGGCTTGTTAAACGCAGGGAATGTTTATCTGAATGGCTGCTCACTCAAATTCTTCATAACAAACACCATTTTAATAACAAAGATATTATTGCTCCTTGTCATAACAATAATCGCTATACGAGCAGGATTTTAGTCCTTTCTCACGTGCGTAATGATTGTGTTCTGTTGCTGAGAATATAATGATCTGGAGCTGCAGACCTCGGATTTTCATCACTTCTAGACGCTCCTCTTACACACATTTCAACCTCTCTGTGCAAGGACGACTAGTTTTCACTTATTTTATTCATTTGACTTTTTTCAGTCGCTGGTCCCTGCCCACGGAGGATATCCTACCTGAGGATGCTCTTGGCGGTAACAGAAAATCTTGTGACGAAGATCACAGGGATCAGGCGTTTAATTTAATGCAGTATTTTTGCTAACGTGAGAGGCTGTCCAGGCGCAAGTGGTGTAAGAACTTCCCAAATCTACAGCCATGAAATTTAAAACTCCTGTTGTCATTTCTACATCTTAAACTGCACCTATGCGTATGGCATTATAATCTCAAGGGCACTAGTTTTTAAAGTCTGAATGACTGTAAATCACTCTTTAGGAGGCATCACTTGACAGAAGTGGATTTCTTCCTTTCCTTTCCCACCTACTTTGTTGTGTTCCTACATAGCGCTATTTATGTTGGACAGCTTGTAGCTAAACACGCAGTGAGACATCTTTAAAATGGACATAATAGTAGTGTCAGCTGGAAGCTCTCGGACAACGCGCAGGGGTGGAGGGGTGGGGGGGAGGGGGGACGGAATATTTAAAGGCACTTTAAAGTACTCTGTTACCGAAACAGTAGCTGCGGAACTGCAGCTGGGAAGAGGGAGCAGGACTATTTAAATGACTTAGAGCCGCATTTTAGTGATGTTTATGAAGCGCATATGGAACTTCGAAAAACTGTTCAACAAGTGCCGACAAACTGTATTTATCAAGGGGCCATGAATGCATGGCAATATTTGGATCATTTCTCCCATATTCTGATAGCTGAGCACACCGTTATGGTCATCGTAAGGGAAGCACCTCCGGTAGATTTACTAGTTTAATATTTTAGGTATTTCCCTGCAACATTTTAGAAACATTTCTTTACAGAGGCAAATGCTCCTGTTTACTTTGTGGAGAGTGATTTGCCAAGCTAAGGGAGCCCTTTCCTTTAACAGGTAGTTTGACAAGGAAACCCGACGGTCTTAAATATCAAAGAGTAGTCAAACCGCAAAGACTTCCAAAGCAGGGAGTGTTGGAACATTTTGTTCCAGCGAATGAGCTAAAAATAACAGTCCCCACCCGTATTGGAAGGGGAGGGTGTGATTTGCCCACTTGGAAGGGCCGGTAGGAAATAGAAATTAAATTATTAATGTAATCAAACAGAAAAATCTGCCCGGAGAGTTGAAGGGTGAAAGAATTTTGTTCTAAAGTGTCAGTGATTTAAACAAGCCCGAGTCCAGGGCCAGGCTCTGAACGGGATTTGATGGGTTGTTGGATGCTTTAATCTAATTTTATACCTTCCTCATGACACACCATAATGCGTTTGAACAAGGTCATAATAATGCCAAACAGCACAGCCAAGTGTAATCCTGCTGCTCCAGACATTCTGTCTCTCGAAGCCAAAAAGTCTCATTTTCAGCCCAAAAGCAAGCTCCTTCTATTTTTATTTTTTTCTTACCTGCAGGACAGGCTCTCTAAAGATGTCAGAAAGTGCTTTAAACACGCATTTCGGAGATTAGAGGCTAAATATGGTGCACGTCAATAAGGAAATGCTTAACAATATGACAATTACACCATTCACGTTATTGAGGAATTTGGTGGTGACTGGGGTAATGGTTAGAGACTTTCATCATTCACGATGCGGGAAAAGAGAGCTTCTTTTCTTGCAAACTATAGGGGAAAATAAAAACAAAATGAAAACCAACAACAACACAACTCCAGACACCCATATTTTTAAACCCCCAACAATTTTTTTGCAGGCAAAAGGAAGGCTTTAACCGTTTTCCAACAAACGCGTTTCCGGATAGCTATTATTTCCCTATTTTCGTGAGCGCCGTGGGATTTGGGTTTGAGTCTGATTGTTTAAAGCACAACCGACACGGCGTGGGAAAAATAACCCACGGCAACCCGGCGTTGTTGGCCATCAGCTCCGCACCGCCGCCTCGGGGCTGGCTGCCCCAGCCGCTGCAGAGCCCGCTGCATCCCGCCAGCATCCTCGCTCAGCGCCGCTTTCCCCGCCCAGCGAGCCGGGGCCGAACTTGCCCACGTTAGCTTTCTCTCGTCCACCAGGAGCAGGGGGAAGCCCACCATCTCCGGCCGCCTGCCCCATCCTCCCTCCGGGTCCCGTCTGATTGACTTCCAGGTCTTTTCCCCTTCTGTCCTACTGCTTGACTGCCCGCCTTCTCGCCTCCTTTTTATTTTCCCTGCCAGTGACTTAAGCCCAAGCCAAAGGAGGCACGAGATAAAATACAGCCGTGGGCTCCAGGTCTATAAATACAGCTCAGGGCGAGCGCCCGAAAGTTTGGAAGGGGAGAAACGAAGAAGGCAGCGTACGGAGACGAAACCTCAGGACAGCTGCCCTGCTGCCGATGCTCCGGCTCTGCTCGGGTTTCGCGGCGACGGAGCCGAACCCGTTCGCTGCTGGTCGGGGTCGGCAGGGCGGCGGCGGGAGAAGGTTCGGCGCACCCGTCATGCCGGGCTCAAATACGTGAAATTTAGCGAAAAACTACCAGTCGATCCATCAGCCAACTTTGCGACTCCTATTGCAAGAGGAAACCTCCCCAACGCGGCTGAAGCCGCTAGCGGAGGGTGGGTTTTTACTTTATTTGGTTTGGGTGGGTTTTTTTTGCGGCGGTGTGTGTGTGACGGCGGGGGGATTGCGGCAGTTGTTCAGCCGGTGAAAACCAAGAGGCTGAACTTTTCCTTGTTCTCTCCGCAGTATGTGTGTCCTTCGGCTCGTTAAAGGAGGGGTAGGGGAGCCCCTACCTGTCATTGTCCTCCAAAGAGCAGCCTTCGGGACACTCGCGGGGCTGCGATCTGCGGTAAAAGTCACACAGGGATGTCAGAAAGGAAATGGCCAACATATGTCTCCTGTATCTTAAGTATATATTAATGTTAACTGCTTTCTTCTCCACCCTGGGTAAGCAATCGGCATCAAACTGAAAGCTTTGCTCTTTCTTAGGACCGAGCAATACCCATTTGTACTGTGCTCAGAATAACAACAACAAAAAGAGTCAAGGAAATAGGCGTACACTGGGAAACAGGGAGAAACCGACCAGGTTTGGCAAGTCGGCTGTTTGGGAGATGGAGGTTGTAGAGAGGAAGCAGATCTGGAGTTAGCAGACGAAGCTATCAAGCGGAGAAAGTGACTTTCAGAGCGCAGGCGGCCTCTGAAAGCTCGTGGAAGGACGAGCCAAACTGCTCCGCAGCGAGGGTGCCAATAGGAAGCAGTGAGAGGCCGCAAAATACAGTGCGGAAAGATGCTGCCGGGAGCGGCCTCCCGCCGCGCTTCCCGCCGCCCCGGGGTCGGGCTGCGGCTGTCCCCGCGCCACCGGCTGTCCCCGCGCCACCGGCTGCCCCCTGCGGCTGCAGGGCAGCGAGGGGACCTCGCCCCCGGGAGAACGGGATAACCGGCTGCTGTGCGACAGAAATAAAGGAGGCTGAGGGAGTAAGGGCTGAGAGGCAAGAGGAGACAGAAAGAGTTAATCAGAAGGAACAAACAGACAGCAGCTCAGCTGTGCAGGACTTAGCGCTTGCTTCGCACGCTAAGCTCTAGGCAGAGGGAGATACTCCCCTACTGCAGAGCTCTGCAGGCTGCGGGGTTCAGAGGGGCTGGTTTCGGGACCCTCCTGCCCTTCACACAGTTGCGCTTTGTCGTTAAGTGCTACTGCCGGAGCTGCCTGCTGGACGCCCTTCCCGTGCCACTGTCACCCAGAGAGAAAGGGTTTACTCGGCTCGCCAGGTGTTCAGGTTCTTGTTTACTTAGGGGTGGTGAGAGCTGTCAGAGGGCACTATTTTTAGGTTGTAGAAAGGACCAGGAGAGAGAAATCCTGTATCTGCTTTGTCTTGGAAAATTCACCGGTGGTCAAGTCTAATGAAATAACAGCGCCATCCAGTTCTCATGGCAGCGTGGCTGCGAAGCCGGTCCCAGTAACACCTTCCTGGGCTAGCTCTCGCCACACTTGGTGTTTCACACGTGTAGCGCTTGGAGCGGAGGCTTCCCCACACACGCACACGGGCTCCCGCCAAGCCACCACAGCATTATTGATGACAGATTTCTAGTAACTGCAGTTATTTTCATGGGATGAATCGCATTGCCAGCCTTCACAGCCTGTCAGTTTGCCCTAGGGAGCTGGAGGCGGTCAGAAAGCTGAACACATGTGGAGTGAGACATTTTCCAGCCATGAGCACGGGGGCAGCGAGGTGCAGCTCATCCTGCACCCACAACCAGCACACGCCCTCGCTGGGGTTAGGCTTCTAGTCCTCCAGGAGCAGCCTGCAGTCAGGACGCAGTCTATTTAAAACCTCTACTGTTGCTGCAGACTCCGAGCAGTATGTGCCAACCCCTTCAGCTTGGCAACATTATTTCTGGCCATGGCTCTCTCCCACAGCATAGGAAATAAAATAAAATAAAATTAAAACAAACAGAAAGAAAAGAAAAAAAAGAAAAAAGAAGGGAAGGGAAGGGAAGGGAAGGGAAGGGAAGGGAAGGGAAGGGAAGGGAAGGGAAGGGAAGGGAAGGGAAGGGAAGGGAAGGGAAGGGAAGGGAAGGGAAGGGAAGGGAAGGGAAGGGAAGGGAAGGGAAGGGAAAAGAAGGGAAGGGAAGGGAAGGAAAAAGGAAGAAAGAAGGGAAGAAAGGAAGGAAGGAAGAAAGAGAGAGAGAAAGAGAGAGAAAGAGAGAGAAAGAAAGAGAGAAAGAGAGAGAGAGAGAAAGAAAGAGAGAAAGAAGAAAGAAAGAAAGAAAGAAAGAAAAAGAAAGAAAGAAAGAAAGAAAGAAAGAAAGAAAGAAAGAAAGAAAGAAAGAAAGAAAGAAAGAAAGAAAGAAAGAAAGAAAGAAAGAAAGAAAGAAAGAAAGAAAGAAAGAAAGAAAGAAAGAAAGAAAGGAAGGAAGGAAGGAAGGAAAGAAGCCATGGGTGCTACTCATCTGACTAGTGATGACGTGACATTCTGTATTTGCCTCCCCTGTTCGCACCTGCCTGCTGTGGGGTGGCAGGTCTGGGCTGAGAGGAGGTGTCATGGCAGCGTGTCCCTGCACCAGCTCTCTTGGGGCCTTCCTCACAGCAGATGGTGGCCCTGCCCCACCCTGGCCTAAAAGAGGGTGGTCACCTTTCTGGTCAACGACATGGGGGCACTAACCTGCCTCCACCCTCAACGCAGCTCCCGGGGATGGGCTGGAGACTGCAATTTAGGTAGGATAGACCTCTCCATGCGGACATCCCTGGCTTAGGGATGATACTGGGTCCTGCTTGTGTGACTTGGCTTTAGTCTTCACCCTGCCTTCAGGGAGAGGTGTTAGGATGCACTTCAACTTTCCTGGTGCAGGTGAAGCCTGAATTCTGATGTTGTCTGTTTCACTACCACAGCTTTTCCTTGAAAAAGGGATAGTAATGAAAACCAATGTTTAAACAAACCCTTTTCTTGAAGTGATGCCATGAGCGTTCTAGGCACAATGCATACCAGAAACAAAGAAACCTATGCTTTCCCAGAAAACTTTATCTGTCAAAACTTCACAGAAAACACAAGAGGATGTGGTTTAGGAAGGGAAAGTAAATCCATTAGGAAGAAAAACCAAACCCCTTTTACTGATGCAGAAGAAAACACCACATATCTTTGTAATGCACTGCTTGATTATGGTTTTTCCTTTAATCTACTAACCTACATTTCTACCTCTATACATAGAGCATGAATATATGCATTTATGTAAGATACATTATTTACTGAAAAACAGGTAGTATTTCTACTTACAAATTACAAGTTAAATTTGCTATCTTCTTTGGAGAGCCTCATGTATGATTTTCCTTTACACACTGTAAAAGTACGATAGAGCTTTGCCCAAGCCCTTTACACGCCTTCCAACATATTTTGCTTTCTTTGGCTCAGTAAGAAACAGAAGGAAGACAGGGAGAGCCTAGTGATAGCGATAATCAGATTGATTGGTTGGATTGATGATCTTAGAGGTCTTTTCCAACCTTTTGGATTCTGTGATTCCATGGTCCTAGTCAGGCAGTGCTGATCTTGGCCTTGACTGTCCTCCTGCTTCTGGCAGACATGTCTTCCTTTGACTTTCTCTGCTTACTCTACTCAGGAGCTGAGTGCTGTCCTGCTCCTTCACTTGTTTGTGTTAATGCATATTGTACTGCAAAATACATTACTTCATTAATCAGTTTAGCTGATTAATAGAAAGATTAATTGTCTTACCTCATTAACTTGAGTGCATGTGTCTCTGTATTCAGAGTTTTCAAAGAACTACAGGGTTTGATTAAACTACAGAGAAGTTCCATTATAAAAGTGTTTTCCATATGTTCAAAGCATTCTGAAAATGTCGCCTTTGGAACTCAAATTTCCTGTGTCTATTAAAAACCATTAACATGCCAGGAAGTCTTCCTCTGAACATAAACCCCAGCCGTTCGGAAAATTCACTTTCTGTTTAAAGTATGAAGCAAGACTTACAGTTTAGCTTCCACACTTCCAAATAATTTGCTCTGAACTTACATGTCCTTGAGAGCCAGGATTGCTTGTCCAACTGCTGGTACAGGCAGGATACGGATTTTATTTTAAAATGGGCTTTGAGAGGCTCACTACATGGAGTGGCTGCTGCCAAAGTCTAAGACCCTCGTGCCAGATTTTGGTAGCTCCTCAGTGCTGTACTGCAGTTCCCTGGGCCCTTATTGTTTCACTCTTCTTCCTTCTCCTTCCTTCTCATGGCTTACTTCTACACAACAGAAATTACCTGTAGTCACTTGTGGCTTATATACACGTAACTCTCCTGTTATGCAGCTCATTCTATTTTTACTTGCTTGTCTCACCTCAGACATGCTGCTGAGGTTAACCAGACCTTGACAACACCAGACTCATCAAAGGGTTTTGTTACCCCAATGTGATCATGGTTTACTGTTTAATTTTTGTAGGTGTATGGAAAATCAACAGTGAGGCACATTCAGAGCTAGAGAGAGAAAGCCTGCTGTGATTTCAGGGTGTGCCATTATAAATTCATTGAACAACTGTAATTGCAGCAAAATATGGCAAACCCACACCTTGCTATGCACCTATCCAGCTGTGACTATGATTGGGTTGAAGGGTCCCTGTGACTGCCTCAAATATCTACGTTTGACCGAAAGATTTCACTTTATTTTTTAAAATAAAACTGTGACTATCGCTTTAGCCACTACAGCTTCTTGTTTCTCCAGACTGTGCTCCCTGTAACATTCACACCATTACAGCACTGTAGGATGATACTCCTAAAACACTGTCTCCAAGTTCAAGCCGTAGATCACAAATGTTTGCATGTAGTGAAAAACTCCACCCAAGGCTGTGGAAATTATCCATTCACCACCTCACATCCTGGGAGAGACAGAGGGAATAAATTTCACAGTTTCTGCAAAACTTTACCTTAGTCTCCTGTTAATGGCTGCTTAAATTCTCTCTCTGCCCTACTCAGGATGCTAATATTTGGCTTTAGCATTTAAAGCTTAAAATATCAATACTCAGTAGGCTTCTTGGCCAGAATAAACTTCCTTTAGCTCACCAGCCCTCTATGTACCATGGTACATTCTTCACTAAGTGGCTTGTGCAGTGATAGGTGGAGTTTTTCACAACAGAGAAAGTTACTTGTCTTCTTACCAGCAACCTTTTCTTACTAACATCCTGGAATGACTTGTCAGTCTATTTTTCTTGACTTCTCTTGCTGCTCAGTTAAGAAACTAATCTGAAATCCCTCCCATAATGCACACATTGGCTGGGAATCTGGTTGCTAGCAGATGACGTATTGGCCAAAATGCAGAAATAAAGGAAGAATCTGTGGTCTTGCTATGTCCTAGACTATGAAAGAGCAATTATTTTGTTTCTTCTAATAGAGGACTAACTATATGCTCTTTTCCCTGGAAGAACTTTCCTTCTCTTAGACTGAGTCAATAAAAATAAAAATAAACAAAAGGGCTCATAGACACATGAAGTACACATCAACTCTAGACAGAAGTTGGATGAACATTTAAACCAGTGAAGTGAGGCTTTTGAGCAAGTACAAAAAAAAGCAACACATGGAAAAGGAGGAAGGTAAAGTGATCTGTCTTTAGACAGGACTAGAAGAGTACATAACTAGGCAGAAGAAAGAAAGGAGCTAAGTGGCTGGTCACTGTTCCAAGACAAGCGTTCCCGCTTCAGAAGCATAACCACTCCCAGCATTGTACTGATGCACTCTGATGCAG
Organism: Neomorphus geoffroyi; assembly: GCA_033558235.1. NCBI lineage: Eukaryota > Metazoa > Chordata > Aves > Cuculiformes > Neomorphidae > Neomorphus > Neomorphus geoffroyi. Next base: position 26,448,799 of record JAUMJM010000048.1, on the reverse strand, counting down.
CCAGTGTAGTCTCCAGAAAATACAAGATTTTCAGCTTTTCCAGGACTGGAAGTAGGTACATTTGTTCTGTTCCCACACAGTGCATTGGTGTGTAGTCAAAGGGAAATCATACCCTTCAGAAATCTTTCCTGATCACAAATGAACTGCACCACCAGCACTTAACTGGCATAGTGAGTCTGCATCTTTAAAAATTATTATAAGCAGTTGGAGTGTCTATAATGGTTCTAAAAGTGCTTAAATAATACATTATACACAAATAATACATAATTCACAATATTTTATTTTATTTTAATATTTTTACATTGTTCAATAAATTGATTAGACAATCTTCACAGGTATTCTTAGGCATGTGAATGTTCAGGAGAGAAGTTAGGAATGTGAGAAATAGAGATCAATTTGCTCCTTAAACCAAAGAATGCAAGGAGAAAGCGGCCTCACTGTTCCAGGCACAAAATGCCCTGTTCAAGAAGGAATGAGGCACAGCATTATCTCAAGGTTACAGAGTTGTCTGCTTAATGAAATATTATGTCTTTGCCTTTGCTTTTTGTTCTTGCTCAAGATTAACAGGTGTTGTTATCCTCTTTGCTATCCTGCTTGTGTAACTGCTGAAATCTGCAAGTCATAGGAAAAAAAATGTATAAAAGACTGCTTGAGCTATGCGAACTTTGCGAGCCTTGGTGAAGCTGCGACTTCCCGGCCGCCCAGCGCTGCATTTGCTCTCCTATCTTAAATAAACTTTTAGTAAATCAATTGAGACTTTGTCCTAATTCAGCTTCAACTATAACAGGAAGACTAACAAATTCAGATTTTTGATTGTTGAAAAACCAATGGAAAATGTATTCATGGATGTTGGAGGAGTGTGCTGTGTCTTTTCAAAGCATTACATTTTTTTATTGCACACCACAAACGATGCAAGGCTGAGTGCAAACAATGCTTTACTTGAGTTCTTTCCCTGCTTCTCTGGCCTTGCTCCACTGATGATGAGCACACTTCTTTGCCACTTGTCTTAGGTCTACTGTGCCTTGAAAACTGGTGAAGAGTCTTGGAGGTCCTTTTCTTTGGAGACATTGTGCAGGATACTGCATAAGGCAGGAACAGAAATGACACTGGCCATACTTTTATCCAGAAGTGATTTGATAAGAAGGACTGTCTTTTCTTTAGCCTTATGAGCTTACACTTTACCACTGTACTCCTGACAATCTTTTGCTGGTTGCAGTGACACCATCACAAAGGAGGTGACAGGCATTTCTTAAAATGGCACACATGTCTTGCCAACATCCATCCTCTTGGAAGGGAGTAAGATCCTTGCTGTTCAAACTGGTAAGCATCATCTCTGGGACAGCATCATGATGGTCATCTTGCTACCCTGGGTGACAGAAGCCTACTGTTGCCTTTCAGGCTATGATAGCAAGGTTTCTTCTGTGATTCGTAAAGTGCAGTATCCACAGTTTTAACACTGGCTGCAGAAGTGTTTGTGAAACCCTTTCTCTCAAATCTTAGCTATTATTTTAAGTGCATTAGTAACAGGAAGAAGAGCATCAACCATGTAAAAAATCTGTGCCACTGTAAGATCTTCAACTGTCTTGCTGACATCACAGTGACAGAGACTTGTAGAAGTCTGGACAAAAAAGCCACCAGGTGGCAAAATCATCCACTCTGGAAAAAAACGTCTGCCCTCATGGGCAGATCCTCAGGGACAGGAAAAGTTTGTGGTCAGGCACGTGTTCAAACAGAAATGCCGAATGCCCCAAGAATACATTAGCTTTCTTTTGTTGTCATGCTGGTGCACCTACAGAGAATCCAAAGTGCACGTCATAGGTGTCTGCCAGACTGTCACATGCTGCAATGTTCTGCATTAGCAGAAATAATCTTGCTTCTGTTGTGGGGTTTTTTTTGTTTGGTTTGGTTTGGTTTTTTTCTGGAGATCTCAGTGTAAAAGTGAGATGTTCACATGAAAATAACCTTTGCTGCCTTCCCTAATCTCTACTATATCCTGCTATGAGAACACTAAAGCCACATTCATGAGTGGTTGATCCAGGTCCAGACTGATCTAACAGGAAAAAACAGAAATGAAAGTGAGAAGCTGGGTTAGCAGGCTAAAAGCACTTTTTCACTCCCCACTTGGGAGGGACAAAGAAATTCTTCCCCTAACCATTTTGAAACATGTTCTTAAGGTGATGATTGTCAAAAAGCCTTGCAGGACATGCTCAGATATCCTAGCACCAAACCTATCCTAGGACGAAATCTGATTACATCTGCAACTGCAGCATAGAGCCTGTTAAATGAGTATGGTCCACATGCAGCTCTTTAGGTGCACATTCTCGTAGGGTTTGGTTCGCTCAGGTAAGCATGCCTGAGTCCAGAGCAAGAAATAGTGTACCAAGTCCATTTGGACGCCATCTCAGAGACAGCGAAGTACCTGACGTTAAATGGAAAGAGACCCCTTAACTCGAACAGGAAGGAGACTTGGATCTGGTTTGCAAAAAGAAATAGGAAATCAAAATTCTTGCTCTCTAAGGGTCTGCCCTGGCTCCATTTCACTATGTTCTGCAATTTCTAAACTTAAAGAAAAAAACCCAAACCCTGCTACAAAAATACAGCCGCTACAAAAAAAAAAAGCCACTACAAAGTAAGTTAATGTGCTGCTGGTCTGTGCACATAGCTTGGCTGAAAATGCTGCAAGGCAAAAGTAACAACAAAGATGTGCACCCCTTCCCTTCCTGTTCACCTTAAGGAGGTGTGAACTCAAAAGGCTCTGTATAACATTTAAAGGCTACCATTAAGCCTCAGCTATTTTTTTTTCTTTCTATTAAAAACAATGATGTTACAGTTCCTCAGCAATCCTGTGTATTGAGAGAGGGAAGAAATTATACTGTATTTTTAAGGAATGTTGAAGAAATGAAGGCAGTCTGTTGCAGGGAACATACGGGAAATTTTCTGCCTTTTTAGTGCTTCACTCTGTAATCTCCTAATCTTTTTTTAATTTGTTCTGGTGATGATGTGGTTGTGTGGTGAGGTTGTGATAGTGCTTCCAACATATTTTAATAGAAGAACAGGATTAAACAAATAAAAGTACATAGTATGAGACTACTAACTAGGCAGAAATAGATGTTGTGCATCAGGATTCTGTGGCTGCTTTCCTGGACAAGGAAAGCAGACTTGCTGCTGCCTAAAATTGTATACGTCGTATTTACTCTCCTGTGTTGCTTTATTATCCAAAGTGAAAAATCTGATTTTTGGTATTCAGTAATAACTCTTCTACTGCTTGCCAAGGCCTCAGGATTTTAGGAACAGTTTTATGAAATCTTGAATTCTCCCTTACTTACTGTGCCAGAGCAGGACTGGGAACAAATGGCACTTGTCTGCTCTGTGGCGAGTGGGAACCCCAGGTTCTGCTTGGCAGTACAGGGAATTACTCACACCAGTCTCTGTAAGCCTGCTGACCAGCACTCCCCATCTCTGCCCAGAGCGTTTTACCGTAGACCGCAGAGTACTTGCCTGGGGGAAGCAGCAGAAGAAACCATTTCATCTTGCCAAGCTCAGAGTTATAATTCTACCTAGTTGCTAGGAAACTATGCGGGAGGCTCAGCAGGGCTGGGAGCCTATAACGAGCAACATGGCAAAAGTATGAACTTTCAGAAATAATGAGCAAGTGTCATGCACATGTGCAAATCGTCAATTTTTTTGTGGTGTGTTGCTCAGATGAACCTGTGGCACCTTTTCAGCTACAGTAGTCTTTCCCCAAAATATGTGAAGCTCTTACTTGAAAGCTGGTGGAATGAGATCAGTTTTTCAAATGTGCAAAATGATGTGTTCAGACAAAGCTGCCTAGTTTTCTCAGTTGTTCTGTTACACGAGGATGGCTGTACCCCTTGTGCACAGCTGAACTGCAATGAGACTCTGCCTACCGTACTGTTGCTTAACGTGATCCCTGTGTATTCGGTTTATTCTGTGACTGCACTACTCATAGACTTTACTATTGAAGCACTGATATGCCAGATCCTCTTTCAATCATTTTATTCTACTCTCCGGTGGATTAGTGAGGAAACCTTGAAAATACAGAGATTTCAATAAATCAAATTGCATCAGCAGCTTTGAAAATAAGTCTGGAATAATGTGATCTTTCTTACAAATTCTGTTATAAAGATGTCAAATAATCCTTAAGACTGCAATTTGTTTTAGTGGAAATTGTGCAAGTAAGTCGATCTCCCCTCATATTGTTATCTACTCATATTCAGATAGGTGACTAAGTATGTAACAATTATCCATGGAGGAAAACTATTTACAGTCTTTTCATGTTTTCATTAAGAACATTAAAAAGTATCAAGTATACAGATATATAAACTCAGAAGACCAAAAAAAAAAAATCCACAATCAACAGAACTTAAGGTCAGCCTTAATATGTGACCCTTTGATTGGAAAAGAAAGCCATAATCAAGACATGCTCCTGCTATTCAATTGAGAAATCAAAGGCAATATAAATGACATAGAATGCAACTTTTGAACTTAAAAATACGTCCAAGAAAGTTACCTGTGACAAATAATCTAAGCTTAAACTAAACTAACTTCAGCAGCTTCGAGTAACACAATTTTTCTGTCTAAAAGACTACAATATCTCTTTCTTTGCCTGATGCCATTATTTCTCTCACTTGATATCAAATAAAAAGTTCCTGATTGTTTTCTAAATCACTTGCAGAGTTAGATTTAGTAACTATATTGGCCCAACAAAAACACACACGAGCAAAACCAGAGAAAGCTGCAGAGGATAATGGGTCTGTCTACTTGTACTTGAATTGTCAGCAATCACAACAGCAATACCAAAATTAAACCTAAGGAGCGACAAAAAGGCTGGAAACTTATAATGAAATATTGCCAGTTCTTGTAATAAGCTCTGTTAAGTATTGATGACCCGTGCAAATCGTTAATTGTCTGTGACTGACTCAAAGCTTGACTTTTATAACAAAGGAAAAAAATATAAAAGTTTTAAAAATCAACACCCATAGATTCTCTCTGGCATGGAGAAAGGTCTGCTCTCCACTCAACTGACTGGCTGCCATAAAGCGTACAAAAAACCATGCTACACATAGCATGAACAATCTTCCCCCATTCATTGAGCAGACAAATCTATAATTTCACTTTTGTCTAGGTTCAACCTCTTAATAAAAGAATCATAAAAACAACAGCAAAAAACCTCCCTTGACTTTTCCTAAGTCTGAAAGCGTATGCTTCTTATTTTTTTTCCTACTTCGTGGCAATCTGTGCTTCAATTTAAGTACAGCATGTATTTTTAGCAGCTTAGAATGTTTTTCTTGAATCAAAGAAAATTGACTTCCTGAGAGGCCCCCATGTTCCCAGCAATGGTCTCCGAGCAATTATGAAGATTCTTTAGAGTTTGCACTCAGCAGACAACTTTTAACAGGAAGGAACGTCTTTGTTATCGGACTGATTAAAGCTCTTCACGCACTTTCGCCTCATGCAGTTTTGTTTCGTCGCAAGCGCCTTAGTTCTGCAGGAAGTTTTAGATGTGAAACCCTTCCCATGCGAGGTACCTCGCCGCCTTCAGCTCCGGGCTGGGGAACAACTCCTCCGGAGCGAAGTTAATCCTGCGGGGAGGGAGCGGGACGGCGCGCGAGTTTATAAACGGTATTTACAGAGCCCGTCTGCAAAAGCCCTTAGTGAAAACGTGCGAGGAAACGTCCTCCACAAGCGCGGCCTGCGAGGGCCAAATGAGAACATCTCAGTAGGTGATGTTGTTTCAAAGCGGGACCGCGAGCCGCTTGGCTCTTTCCACTATCTCGGCGCGCGCCTTGCGGTTGTTCCCGTGCCCCTGCCCCGAGGACCCGAGCATTTGGTTTCAGCGCACGGAGCGAGAATCGACCCGGAGCGAGCGGGGCGGCCCCAGCCGCCCGCCGCTCCGCTCCCTCCGGCAACGCTGCGGCTGCAGCTGCAGCGGCAGCTGCGGCCCCGGCCCCGGCCCCGGCCCCGGCCCCGGCCCCGGCCGCGGCGCCGCCGCTTCCCGCGCCGCCCCGCGCCGAGGCCCCCGCCACCAGCCGCGCGCCCCGCCCCTCCCGGCGCCGCGCCCCCCATTGGCTGTCGCCCCCCGGTATGCAAATGAGCGCGGCGGCCCCGCTGCGTGCGGCAGCCGCCAGGCGGAAGCGGAGAGCCGCGCTTCCCGCGCCGGGGGTGGGGTCGGGGTCGGGGCCGGGGCCGACGCTGAGACCCGCGGCGACGGAGGGCAGCGGCGGCGGAGCCCGTCGGATTGGAGGGAGGCTCTGACCGCCGCCGGTCGCCCGCACGGCCCGGGGAGGGCGGAGGAACGCGTACGGCGGCTCGCGGAGGCAGCCCAGCCATAACATACTTGTAGCGGTGTGTGTACGTGTGTGTGTATGTAGGTATATATAAAAGTTTAAGAAATTAAAAAAATTCTTGGACCGCATTCAAGTCAGCTGCGCTGAAACGTGCTCTCCAGCCCGGCGGCTCAAAAGAGGAAGGAAGACTGGGGAAGAGAGGAGGAGGAGGAGGAGGCGGCGGCGGCTGCCTGGTGCCCGCAGGCTGTGGCTTTACCGCCTTTTCCCTGGCTCCGGCCAAGAATTTTCGGTGTCAAGCAAAAAGCCGTCAACTAAAACAAAATAAAACCAAACCAAATCCAACAACCAGCCTGAGCAAATAATACTCCCCTCCTACCCACCCCCCACCCCCCAAAACCCCCAAACCCAAACCAACAACAACAACCAAAACAAAACAAAGCACGCCCTAAAATAAAAGGCAGAAGGCTACTTATGGAAATAAAACATCATCAACAACAAAAAGACCCCAACAAACCGAGTTAGTGAGAAAAGAATAGATCTGTTTCCTGGAAAATGTGAAGCCTGGTGGTGTGTATTACAGATTTCAAGATCTCATTTATTTAATGCAATACACCGCAATGGTATGTGTGCTTAAAATGATTTTATATATATATATATATATTTTTTTTTTTTTTAATTTGCTTCGCTCTTGTTTTGTAATTCCTCCAGGCTGAGATTGTGTCTCTGTGGTTTCGAAGTGGATGTTGTGCCCTCTTCTTACATGCTGATATCACTTCTGCTTTACAGGATGAGATATAAGTGGTGGATTGTTTATATTTTGCTTTTTTGGCAGCTTTTGTATATGGGTCACACTTTTATGCCAGGAATCAGTTGATGGGAGTTTGCGTCCAAAAGTGGTGAACTTGGCACATTTCCTGCTTCAACTTTCCTCCCCAACCCCCACTCCCCCCCCCCCCCCTTGTCTGGCAGGCAACTATCAGTTAAATGCTGGGAAGGATTAATGCAAATGCTACTTTATTTGTACCTTGCAGACACTTATTTTTCCCTCTTTCTTGTTGCTGTAGAGATTGCTTCTTTACTCCGGGTTTAATATAATATTTTCTCTCTGGCTGTCTTTGTGGTTTTCTTAGTTAATGGACTGCAGTGTTAACATGTAATGTTGAGGAAAAGGCATTGCTGTGTGTATGGCCTGCTTGATAAATTGTCTGGAGGCTTTTGCTGGTCTCTTTCACTCTATATTGCAGGATGCAGTGTTCGGGTGGCATTTCTGGCTTGTTTTTTTAAAGTTACTTTAGAAGGTTTTTTTTTTCTTTTTTTCCCCCTTTTTTTCAGTGCTGTTTTGTTGTGGGACCTGTGTGTGTATTTTAATTCATTCCTTTCTCTTGCGTGTCTGTGTATGTGTGTGTGTGTGTGTCTGTCTGCTTTCCCTCTTGTCCTCTCTTCGCCTGCGTGTCTGGGCCACATTTTAATGCACAATATCCCATCCATTAAGTTGTGGTTGAATGCGGAGTGTGTGAGGACTTGGCAGCTCTCAGGTTGAAGGGGGCGGGGAAGCCAGTTTGGACTCTGACACAAGATGCCGATGTGGCGTGATCTGAATTATTATTAGGGCTGTGAACATGGCCATCTTCTCCTCTTGCTGCTGGAAAACACTGCCATTGAACTTGAGACGGGACAGACAAGATCTCCAATTTCTTTTTTTTTTTTTTTTTTTTGTAAAGTACAGTAGCTGGCAGAGAAAAGGCGCCAAAACACACAAGATTAACTCGTACCGTTCTCTGAAGTGGTTTTGAGCTGCAACGCTTACGATTTTAACTTTGAATCCCAAGAAAAAAAAAAAAGGCACTTTTATAATTCTAATTTGGGCAGACATTTAAATCCAGTTTCTAGACACTGCCGTTCTGCCCCCCCAGAATATTCTCAAAATCTGGCAAGTGGTATAAAACTGTCAGAAAAAAATGGTGCTGAAATTTTATTGATGTTGGTGCTGTTTATGTCCAGGGCATTTAAGATCAGCAAATGAGATTTTTTTTTTAAGAATTTACTGTGTTTTTACTGTATTGGGGTAGAAGGGTTTCATGCCTTTGTAAGGCTGAGAATGTGACCCGAAGTGAGGACAAAAACTGCACAGTTGTGTAACCCAAAACGTTGTGGTTTACAGCTTTACAGTGAAGGTTTGATGTTTTCGTTTGCTGGTCTGGGAATTGTGGAAAGCTCAAGTATTATAGTCCCCATCAAACCATATGTGGACGGGTCAGGCGTGCACACCCTTCGTATGTGTGTGTGTCTATATACAGTCAATAGTGTATTTCTTCACTTTTGATTGTATATATGCATACTTTCTACCCGATGGTACATATACACGGTTTATATACAGTGTATCTTTCTTCTGATCACCCAGAAACAAACTAAAAGTGCTAGTAAATATTACAATAGATATATTTATAGTTGTGATACTACACTGACTGAGAAATTTTACTGATTGCTGTTGGCATTTTAAGTCATAAATCCCTTACAATTCAGCCACTTATGAAAGACCTCATAAACCAATGCATTATCAATTTGCTTATTTAACTACTTATGTTTGTTTCCCAGATGTTTTCTACATTACTTTCTGTGCACATATACATATATACCTGTATGCGCACACAACAGTCCTGTACGTAAGAAAACTGACCAAGGGTCTGATTATGCCAGAGATGTGGAATTTTACTTTGTAGTTTAATATGATCATATAAGAAGTCTTGCAAAGCACAGACTAGTCACACAAATATAATCACCATTAGATAACACAATGGTAGCACAACAGGGTTTAGGTTATTTTCTACATGTAGTTGGCGTAAAGTATACCGTATTTGTGCTGCTCAGTATTTATGTACCTAAGTAACTGTATATGTAATGGATGTGTGCATTTTCTAACAAAGGGTGAAAAGAAGTTAACATTATTGCTATTAAGATAGATATAAAAGACACGGTAGAGCTTGTATTTTGGATCAAAGAGATCTCTCAAGTAAAATGTTTTGGAGCTGGTTCTCAGATATTCCATCTTTTAGATGACATGACATATACCAGAATGAATTATTTCTGATTTTCACAAAAAGACTACTGGAATTTTAAGGAAAATTTGCATCCTTAGAAGTTCAGCATGTGTATGTGTAGATAGTCAGCCGAATTGCACACTTGTATCCTGACAGAACCTTAGGCTGCACACTTCAGCGTTAGCAATGCCTTTATTTGATTTCTGGTGCATAATAATAGTCTTGCACCCCAACACTTTAAAGAGTTGGGCAGTTGTCCAGGGCATCAGCTGAAATTCTGCTTGAGGAAGGATACAGGTGGCCTAACTGGCCTTCCCAGGAAGGTCAGATAGTGACTTTTGTTTTCTTATTTGCTCACATTGTAACGATAACTGAACTTACAGATATAGCAGGGAGGTTGGCATAGCTCTGTCAGTGAGAACAACAAGCAACTCTCTCCCAGCCTGGAGTTTCAAGGGTTGAGATCCTGCAGTAGTAGCAGAGTTTTTAGTATGTGGGGTGGGTGACAGGGTTTTTTAAGGGGACGGGGAGTTGATACAAGCCATGACTTGAAAGCAATTGAACCACTTTCCCACAAGGTCTCCCTGCATGCCAGGGCTCAGCCACTGTGGCTGCTGTTGTTGCTGCATTAAGACTGTGTTTCTCCAGGCTAATCAAGTTCCCACATACCCATTTACGTACCTCTCCATAGAAGTGGTAGAGAGTTGCTCTTTTTAATTATTTGAATCTAATTCTTTCTCCATTCTGGAAAGAATATATAGCATGTGTTCCTCTGAAGGGCACTGAGAGTATGAGGTGGGTAGGATGACGGGGGCATTCTGCCAGGAGGAAGCTTCCCTCCTGTACAGGTTCCCACTGGGATTAACCAGGATGAGCAAAGCTGAAACATGGTTTTTGGGTGCCCCATTCAGCCTGCTTTCACTGATGTACTGGGAGCCTGTGAGTCAAACTGAAGGCAAACCCATAGCAACCAGCATCATGCTTGCCTTGCCAGGATCCTGGGTCATGCACAAGATGAGATGCTGCTTGAGCTACGCTGGCCAGGCAGCTCCATTTCCCCCAGCCTTCACACCAGGAGCTTGCTCAATCCTGGCCAGCCCACTGGCTCTAGGAAGGGTCTGCCTTCAGCATCATCCCCAGCAGCACTACTCTGTGGAGTACTGGCACATGCTGCAGGGCTGGCTGTGCTCAGCCCCCCTTGTCTGCTCTGAGTCGGGATGAAAAACGAATCCTCAGCTGAATCCTATGAGGATGAAGTCGAAATCTTCCCCTGACTTCACACCCCTTTGCAGTAGTAAGGGCTGCAGGAAGTGTCTCGCTTGGTGTCTGCCCTTACCTTACTCCACGTGCTTTTTCCTGCTTGCCTCTCCTTGCTCCCAGGAGCTCACCAGACCTTTCTTGCTTTTAGTGCTCTAGGCTCTAGCACAAAGCAGTTCCTTGGACAGGACTTGTGAGGGAGTGGAGCCTTCTGCAAGACCTGCAGAAGGGAAGGGGAGATTTCACACATTTGTGCAGCTCACGGCGCAGCCTTGCTGATGTGCTGTTGGGGGCTTGCTCTGATCCTTGCCGAGGGGTACAAGGGAGAAGGGGGATGGAAAGGGGTTGTTAAATCAGGTCCACGGTAATGGTCTGTTATGTCCGAGTTCAAATGCTCAAAGAGGTGTGTTCAAGGACATCAGCACACTTGTGCCACGGGGAATGTCTTTTATGGTAAATTAACTCCAGTTAAATTGAATATTTATTCAAAGGGAAACTCCAGTATTTAAAGCTGGCGTTATCAGCTTTTTGCAGTGCCTGGGTAAAGGAAAAGACGATAGGATTTGGGGGAGTATTCTACACCAGATATGGAAATAAATTTTGCTCATTGTGGTTAACTCCGAGTCTGCCTCATCCCTTCTTACCTAAGTGTAAGCTCTAAACTTGTCACTTATCAACGCGGTCTTGTAGAAGGAAAAACTCACGGCCGTCTCCTGAACCCTGCAAGTCTGAGGGAACTGGGCAAGTGCAGCCAGAAACCGAGCTGCAGGGACGTGGATTTTGCAAGGGTTAATGCGTTGGGCCCTTGCTTTGACATTACCTGTCTTGTACAGGCTCTATCCTTCCCCCGCCCATCCCCCTACTTCTTTTGGTTTGTAAATTTATGGGAATTGCAGCTGGTAGACTTGGCAAGCTCCCCTCATTAAGAGCTGTCTTTGAAAATGGGCTGTGTTTGAGCATTTCCCTAATGAGGACAGGACGGGGTTAAAAAGTGACCATTTCATGGTTGACTTGAACCTGCCTATTTTCCTTGATGTGTCGTCGTGAAATGCCTGACGTGAATAAAATCTCACTTTGGGCTAGGAGGAAGTCAGCGGTCCCTCCGGGACGTCTCCGGTGCCGGTGCCGCTTCGCATCTCCTTCCCGCAGGCAGCAGCGGGAGCGCTGGGGGGTGGTAGGTGTTGCACACACCGAGCGCCCCCCCAGCCGTGCGCTGCATCGCAGCTCTCCTTACAGGAGCAGAAATAAGTTTCGGTCTCTCCCCCCCCCCACCCCGCCCTTCCCCTCAGCTCCCCTGGTAAAAGCTGGAGAATGAAACCAGACCCCGGCTGCTGCCCGGGAACCAGGTCCCCTCAGCCACCTCGGGGAAGGGGGTGGGAGTGTCTGAGCCCCGCTGACAAATCGCACCCCGAAAGGAGAAGGAATAGAAACCTCCCGCAGATGGCAGCCCCCGCCCCCCCCCCCCCGCCGTCTTCCCGCCTCCTCCCCCCCTTCCCCACCCCCCGCAACTTTCTCCCACCAGAAGAGAGGGAAAACGAGGGATGTTTGCAAAACGTGCTAGTTTCTTCTGCGGCGTTAGATGGTGATTAATAAAGAGGGAGGGCACAGGAGGGAGATCTGGTGGGGAAGGAATGTGTTTGCAGGAGGAGGAGGAGGAGTGTAAGAGACGATTGTGTAATTAAATAATTAAAAAAAATACTTAGGTCTCATTTGGGCAGAGAGCTGGAACGGGGTCCAGAGGGTGTAACCGGTGAATTTTTCAACTTTTAGGTTGAAAAACTTGGGGGGGGGGCGGGGGACAGGACACACGTAGGAACACGGTGGGAGCAAATCGCGGGGGCGGGGGGGGTGGGGGTGGGTAGAGGAAGGAGAGATCTATCGTTCCAATTGTCAAGAGATCATTTTTATGACGGTGGGCGTTCGGGAAGCTGTGTCTCGGCATCGCAGGGCGAGGGCGGGGGGAGCGTGCTCAGGGGCGCAGGGGGAGACCCGCTGGCCGCGCGCTCCCGCCCGGGCGCGCCCCCGCCCGCACTGTCGCTGCCTCGCCAAGTTTTCTCCTGCCGTCCGTCGCTCTCCGGGATTTTCCTGCTCCGCTCCGGGCTGTAACCTTGAACTTTCGAGAGCGTGGTGACAGTGCTGTAATAACCCACCGCCACCAACTTCTTAAAAAAAAAATCCAAACAAAAAAAAATCCTCCCGCCCACCCCCTCGCCCCCCCCCCCGCCCCCCCCCCCACACTCTCCGAGTCCTTCCCCCCTCATCTGCAAAACAACCAGCAGCAGCAGCAGCAGCAAAAGCAAGACTCCTGCGCCGCCGACTACAAGAGGGTTAAAAGTGTAGATTGGATTTCACCCCGGGAAATCTAGCACACGGAGTGAACTTGAATCTTTGGCTATTTAAGGAGGACTGGGGTTTGTTGTGAAGTTGTGGTGATCCAGTGCAGAGCCCCGTCCTGATTGATTTCATCTTCCTTGAGTCTCAGATGACTGTAAAATGAATAGATGAAATTATTCCTTTTTGAGGCTTTTCTTAGGGGCTCTCCGGGCAGCGTGTTCTCAAAGCGAAGTCATGATGTATTCTCCAATCTGTCTCACTCAGGTATAGACGCGTTTTATTTAATTTATTTGTGAATTAATTAATTAATTTTCACTTTTTTTAAAAAAAATTTACTTTTATATGTATGTGCGTTGTTAATGACTCATTGCTAATAGTTGTAACGGGTTAAAGCGCAATTGTAACTAACTGCTTGTCAGATCCAAACTCCTCTCGCAGGAGGGAATAGTAGAGAATAAACTAAACTGCACCAGGCCATTGTTTTGTGGAGATCCATTCAAAGTGTCACCCGTAGACAAATATTCTTAATTGTCGGTGCATAAGAAGTCAAAGGTTAACAAAATAGAAAGCATAATTACGCTAAAAAGCAGATTTAGAAAGTTTTGATTTGATTGGAATCAAACGATCTGCTCTCTTTTCAGTTCTCCGGTTTACGTAGGCTCTAACGAAAGGGTTTTGAAAGGAAAAGTGCTGTTTTTGACAAAAAAATGAGCGCTCGCCGGTGCGAAGTAATCCCGTCTCATGCTTAATTAATAATACACAGTCTGCCAACAGCGAGGGCGATGTGAGCGGGGATGACCAAGCTGTGCAGCATTTTCCCGTTCGGTTGTGCAGGGGCATGGCGTTTTCCCCCCTCCCGGCTACATTGCGATGCTGGCGGGCGAGCGTGCATCCTTCCCGAGCGAGGGGGTGCCGTGCGTTTGTCGCAGCTGCCTCGCAAGCCGCGGCGGCGGCTGTCACTGGGGTGGAGGGACGGGAGCGGGGCGAAGCCGCAGCGGAGGCGGGGGGCAGCGCGGGCGGGGGGCCCCGCCGCTGCAGCGTGCGGGTTTCGAGACCTGAGGGGTTGAGGGAGCCGGCTTGGGAAGTTCACCGGGTGCCCCCGGGAGATTCCTTGCCGGGCGTGCCGGCAGTGGGGAGCGAGCGCCGCGGCACCGGAGCCTGTTTGCGGAGAGTAAACACGCTCTGCAAAGCCAGGGGACAGTTTTCAGGAGCTTTTGTGAAAGTCTGTCTTAGGAGGATGTGATGTAAACTGATTAAGCGATAACTGCTTGCTTCCACATTGGTGCAACAAATGGCTAAAGAAGCAGAAAATGCGGGAAAGTAACGTCTCCTGCACCACTGTTGTTAGGCGGCCAGCGATGCGCTTACAGTTTGCGCCGTGAATAAATAAATATGATTTAAGTTATCCCACAGTTAGAAAGCCTTGTAATTCAAAAGGACTGAAGAGTTCATAAATTGTGAATGAAGATGGAAACAATGATAAGGCTTATTCAGTGATTGGATACAGTCCTGTAGCTTTTTGGCTGACACATTTTTTATTGTTTATATTTTGTTTGGCATCTAAGTGTGATTGACTTAGATATGGATATTTTCAGCAAGTAAACGTGAGCTGCAGTGAAGCAAAGCTGGAAAAGAGTACTGATGAGGTATTCTGCAAAGAGAAATGAATGCATATAGGAAGCGTTTTGTCTAATATACGCACATACTTACAGGTACACACATAAAAATAATTACTTACGGTGGAATATGCAATTAGTAAAAATTAATTTTGTGTGGGGTGTCCATCCTGTGAAATTACGGACAAGCAATATGACCTCTGCATGGAGTACAAACCTGAGAGTACAACCAAAATAAGTGGTTTTTACATTGGAAACACGCAAATTTTCACCACCCCCTCTGTTACAGCGAGTAGTTGATTTTCTTGTTTCCTGCTCTAATTACACTTCCCCCCCCCCATGAGCTTGCTTTTTGGATTCACAGATGTAATAGATTTCCTTATTCTTTACAAATCTGCATTAAAATACCACACTCAGGTGTATACAAAACCAACATTGTACTCCTACAGCCATAAATACAAGAAAGCAATTCCTCACTTTTGTGTGTTGATAACTTCTCCAAAATATTTTACAGTCATGCTGTATCATGTGCCATGCAGAGACAGTTCCCATTTGGAGTTACATACATGGAACACAGTTGCAGCAAATGTATTTTATTTTGGAATCTTTCTCTACCTATTTGGAATGATATAAGCATTTAAAAATCATCTTCTTTCTCCATAAATTAAAAAATAAGATTACACTGGCAATGAGAATTTATACTTTGTGTTATTTATTTATTTAAAGCAAAAGATTGATAAATCTTATTTTGAGTTTTGACTGCGTTAAAATAGTACTGCCAACGTTGTTCTCTGTTGTGTCCTCCGTCTCTAGGGGTCTTGTCATGCATGTTGACTGCGGTAGTTAGTGTAGGCTCAGAACAAAATATTTTGGTAAAAGTTATAAACACATAACACCTGTTTGGACCGAGCTTCTTTTGAAATCGGTAGTTCAGTTTGTACCAAGACAGCACTGAAGCGCCTTTTAGAAACAAGTCTAAAATCCAAAGTACAGCTTTGAGACAAATCTTGACAATTCAAATGTTACGCATCACTCTTTCAGTAGAAGTTTGATGGTTGTAAAATAACTCCAAGGAATAATGAAGGTTTACCAAATTAAATTTAAATTTTTTGGTGTCCTTTCTTCTTCTTCCTATATGCCTCTTTCCCCCTGTTTCAGAATTAATGTGAACTGCATTTAGCTCTCTTCCCGAGGCAGGATAGGATGCAGTTACTGCGTACCTTTAAGTCCTTCATCTCTTGTCATACTTTTGCTGTGGTTTGTTTTTATGTTGTGGTGGTCCAGTAAACCCAGAATCCGTTGTCATAGTCTTTTCTTCCTAGACCATGTTGTTTCATTAGGCACAGAGAAAGTCCGTGCAGGGAAATGAAGTACATGAAGTTTTCTGTATAAAATTTCTAGACTGTTGCATGGTGTATTTATTTCATGGTCTTCAGTTCAAACTTTCGTGAATTGATACAAAGTTTATAGAAGTGGAAGAGAAGAGATGCACACTATATTCCCCTTTTACCTATTCCAAAAAGAAAACCTGGCCTGTCTATAATCATTAATATGACCAGTACGTTTGCCTTTATTTACAAGTTTTATAGATATTATATAATAACTTCCATTTTAATTTAAATTGCCAGTGCACAATGGTTCACCTGATGTATTTGATATGACATTTGAAAATCTTACCTCCGTAAATCACTTTATTGCAAGAGCAATTGTGGCACATGAGTAAGTGCCACATAAAAAAATAATATATATATATATTTCAGTATTGCCTGTATGAACATTAAGGGAAAAAATTTTCAAATTCTGTAGATGGCTTTTTAGGAGGTTTAGTGGAGAATATGTGTGATTAATTGCAAACTTCCATTTAGGATCATTTTTATGGGCACTTCTTGTCAAGTAATGTTTCATTTGAAAGGACTCCAGATGCACAGTGAATCTCTTAAAGACATTTGATAATACTGCTTTAGAACAGGGTGTTTTTTGCTGTGTTTCTCCTTTATACTCTTTCATATGTGTTTATATCTTTAGGACTTAATGATATTATGAAAGAAAGGCCTATATACAGTTTTAAAAAGTAGTGCTTCCCCCCACTCCCCCTTTGAAAAGGAAGTGTTCAACCACCACATACTGGAATTTAAAAGTGGAATTTTTCTCTATAAAATTTTCGTAGATGTAAAATACTTTAGGTTATTATTGGTAATACTATGTCCATTACCTAAAGGCATAGCCATTGCGAAATAGTTTGTGGTGTTCTTAAAAATCAAAACTAAATGTGCAGTGTTCTACTAACGTAGAGTAGTTCCACATTAATTTTATTGCCATTTAAAGTTATAAATACTGAAGTATGTTTAGATGTAAGAGAAATCATTGCACTGGGGTAAAAAATAATTTTTCTCAAAGCTTGTAAGCTCCCTGTCTTTATTTTTAGTCCCAACTGTTAGAATTTTCAAAATCTGTAGTAAATCTGTTTCATTTAGCCTAAAGTGAATTGTGAGGATTCAGCACCATGCAGTCTTTATGCTTATGTTAATTTTTTTTCAAATTCTATTTGAATACATTGATTAAGACAGCTTCTGTGGAAGAAGAAATAAACTTTCTTTAGTAGTTATAATTGGGAGGGGAAAAAAGCATGGCATCGGAAAGTGTATGGAGATAGGGAAGTCTTATCACGGGCTGTGGTTACTCAGAGCAGCATTGCCTTCCCACACAAAGAACAGATTGTGGTTTAACTCTTTCCATGGCCTAGTTTTATGTGCCAGTATAGTATAAGAATTGTTCAAACCTCTGCTGGAAACTACTAATCAGTTTAATTATTGCCTTTGTGGCTTTTCATCGAGCATCATACTGTGGTGCAATCGTTTATGTCCTGCATTATCTTCCTATATTGTCTCTTATCTTCTTTATTTTAATTTTCTTTTTTCCTGTGAAGGTAACATGGTCATAGGTAAACTCCTTGCAACTTTTCTGTTTTTATTTGAGGATGGTTAGGGAAGAGAAGTAACTAGATCTAGTGGTTTTTTTTATCATTCCGGAAATTTTGAAGTTTGTTTGAAATTTGAAGATTTAAATACTAAATTCTTGGCCTGAAGCTTCTGCAATGGCAGTCTGAACTCAGTATAATTGAGACCATTAGTTATACTTTCATCATTTTTACCTAATGAAGATAATCATCCTATATTGATTAAACATAATTCATTCCTTGTCTAGCAGTGTGGCTAAAATATTAGCTTGTTAATTGTGTTCTTGAATAGAGTTCTATAAAAAAGGTTCAGTTTTAGTTTGATTGCAACATGCCACTCAGTATGATGAGCAATCTGCATGGTATTTAAAACTAAATATGCCTGCACACAGGAAGAAAGATACCTCCCCTTCCAATCCAGAGTACAGTACAGTTTGATAAGCAGATTGCACTGTTCTATACAGTGAATTTGCTCATGGAAAAGAGGCATTGGTTTTTGGGAAAGGTCCATTTAGACATTAACATGGATGTGTAGGGTGCTAGTTTTAGCAGACAAACCAAATTAATTTAATTGCTATAGGATGTACTTGTAGACGACAACTAAGCATTACCTCCTTAATGCAATCCATATCGCTGCTAGGCAGAAGATAAGAACTTGCAGATGAAGCCAGATGACAGAAACTGATATTTTGTAACTGTAAATAAACTGCATGGATTTCACAAAAGCAGCATTTGACCAGTGGTGCACTCATAATGTCACTCTGCCACAGCATGCAGAAACACAAAGAATGCAAAGTTTGTGCCAAGTTGCCATTTTTCATTGTACACCTCAGATTGATTTTTAAGGGGTTTAGAATAATTGCCACACTCATGTGATCAGTTAACAAATTAACTGACTCCGTGGGGCTTCAAAACCCATAGTGGAGCTGCCGGAAGAACATAAATGTAATTTTTGTTCTCAACTTCATACACTTTTATTTTACAGAGTTTGGGGATGGTGGGGGGGAAGCCCCAAGAGCTGAAAGTACAGAAGCTTCTGTTAAGGATTTGTATACGACACGCTGTGTCTTTTGCTTGCTTTCCCTTACTGTATACTGGTTTCTCTAGTTACCACCACTGGAATGGTGCTGTTTCAGTGCTGGAATGTTGGACGTTTGATAAGAAAATGGATCAAGTTTAATGGCGCATGCTCTTTGTGCCACCAGCAGTCTCTTGCTGAGAGCATGCTCCAAAAGCGGGAACTGTGTGGCATTACACTGAGCATGTATATGCTTTGTGTTTCTGTGCCACAGAGAAGAGAAATGAACTGTGGCATTTGCCTCAGCCTTCTCAACGTTTCTGCTCAGATTTTTTAAAATCGTATAGTGTCCTCTTTGTGCAATGGTACTTTTCTTGATGGTAGCCATTCACTCAGATATTTAAACATTAGAAACAAAACATATTGATAGCATCTCTTAAATGATGTTGTCTCTGCAGTGTTGTGGGATGAAGTGAGGGGAGGCATACAAAATAAAATCTTCACATGGTTCTTTCTAAGAGTGAAATACGGGGAAAATGTGATTCTCTGTGTACTTTTTGGCTGCTGCCTGAGGGCGGTAGTAATTGCATAGAAGGTGTTATGCAGAATTTTGCATAAATTTTGTTTATTCTCTTCATCTTGGATTTCACTTTAAGATTTTCAGAAATCTTTCTTGATACTGCTTTGATTATGAGAACTTACTGACTTTGAGTTTTCTTCTTCTCTTCTTTTTTTTCCCTCCACTTCTTTCCACAGGATGAATTTCACCCGTTCATTGAGGCACTTCTTCCACATGTCCGTGCAATTGCCTATACTTGGTTCAACCTTCAGGCTCGAAAACGCAAGTACTTTAAAAAACACGAGAAACGAATGTCAAAGGATGAGGAAAGAGCAGTCAAGGATGAGCTACTTAGCGAAAAGCCTGAAATTAAACAGAAGTGGGCATCCAGGCTCCTGGCCAAGCTGCGCAAAGATATTCGCCAAGAGTTTCGGGAGGATTTTGTGCTCACGGTAACTGGGAAGAAGCACCCATGCTGTGTATTGTCCAATCCTGACCAGAAGGGTAAGATTAGGAGAATCGACTGCCTGCGACAGGCTGACAAAGTCTGGCGTCTGGATCTAGTCATGGTGATCCTGTTCAAAGGCATCCCCTTGGAAAGCACGGATGGAGAGCGGCTCATGAAATCCCCACATTGCACAAATCCAGCACTTTGCGTCCAGCCACATCACATAACAGTATCAGTCAAGGAGCTTGATTTGTTTTTGGCATACTACGTGCAGGAGCAAGGTAGGAAGCAGATTGTCATGTTTCTATGTTAGTATGTCAAACTCTGATTCCAAGTAGCCCTGTTTCCCCTATGGGCTGACTTCCAGTGAAACACTATTCTGTGGTCTATAGGCGTAACGTGTTTGCATATCCTTATGTAAATCAGCATGTATATGGATATACTTACATACACACAAATTCATACAGACATGACATGTAAATGACATGTATGTTTAACATACATGCCTTGTTCTCTTTCAGGAGAGAGCTGGACATACCAAAGTAGTACTTTAGTTCCACAGAAGTTACTCTTCTTTTTGTCAAAAAAAAGGAAATACATTGTGTTCTTTTTCCAGTTGTGACTTCAGAAAATATTCTTGGGTTTTCAAGTTGTTTTTTTTTTCTCATTCCCCCAGTAATGTTAGTAATAGATGCAAGTATCACAATAAACCCTACAAATATTTATTATTATCTTTGTAGTTCCAAATAATCAAGAATTTGTCATTAAACTGATGAACGTATTATCACTTTGAAGAGCAGTTATAGATTTTCTCATGTCTATAAAATAGAACATGAAAAAACTTTAGTACAGAAATACTGCTTTTACTGCTTTGTAAATACCGCATGCAGTCAGAATTACAGCATACAATACTTAACCTTTTGTTCATATTTTACATTAGTATCTCATCTTACCTGTCTATCTGAGCTGTAAATCAATGATCGAGAGTGTAATATTTTGAATTTTCCATGAATAGTGTATTTTCATAATCATATTAATAAACTTGAATTTATTTGGCAGATAATTAAAATGTGGAAAATTGCAGGAACACTGTGGAAAAACTTCTTAAACTTAGTTTTATAGAATGAAAGTAAATGCAGGGCTTCTTATAATCATGTCTGAAGGAAAAAATTGCTAGTCATACTGTACATTCAGTTAACAATACTCATAGACAGGTTCTCTGAAATTGTAAATGACTGTAAGTAGATAAAGGTTTTTCCTCCAATTCCAAGCCTTCTAAAATACTTTTTCTTTGTGAGGGGTCATTTTGGTTCTTTCTGATTATTGTGCCATCCTCTAGATGTCTTTGTATTGCTGACTGATCAGCAGTAATAAAACATTGCTTTTTGAGCCGCAGATCTCAAATAGGGAAAGTTTAACTGGCCGCAGATGGTGGGCCATTTCACAATTTGGCCTGGTAGTAGGCAGAAATGGCCTGCAGAAGGGCAGCTGGCAGGCTGTTATCTGATGCCCGATACATAACTGCGGGATTTAACTGAAAAACAAACGGAATGGATTTTTTACTAGCAAAAAAGTAAAATTGCACATCTTCATTTGGTGTCTGCTCAGTCTTTAAGAGAACAAATACAGAACACAACCTTTTGTTTTTTACTGATTTTGTCTTACAGCATTTAGTCACGCAAGTGGAGCACTATGTTTTCCTGAGTGTATAAATGTGATTCCATTTTTTAGTTTATTCATAATGAAAGAATATAGTCCATAAGTTTTTCTTTCTTTTTCTTTCTTTCTTTCTTTCTTTCTTTCTTTCTTTCTTTCTTTCTTTCTTTCTTTCTTTCTTTCTTTCTTTCTTTCTTTCTTTCTTTCTTTCTTTCTTTCTTTCTTTCTTTCTTTCTTTCTTTCTTTCTTTCTTTCTTTCTTTCTTTCTTTCTTTCTTTCTTTCTTTCTTTCTTTCTTTCTTTCTTTCTTTCTCTCTTTCTCTCTTTCTCTCTCTCTTTCTCTCTTTCTCTCTCTCTTTCTCTCTTTCTCTCTCTCTTTCTCTCTTTCTCTCTCTCTTTCTCTCTTTCTCTCT
The DNA here is from genome assembly GCA_033558235.1 of Neomorphus geoffroyi. Classification (NCBI taxonomy): domain Eukaryota; kingdom Metazoa; phylum Chordata; class Aves; order Cuculiformes; family Neomorphidae; genus Neomorphus; species Neomorphus geoffroyi. The sequence continues at coordinate 26,427,197 of JAUMJM010000048.1, read as the reverse complement.
CTCTTTCTCTCTTTCTCTCTCTCTTTCTCTCTTTCTCTCTCTCTTTCTCTCTTTCTCTCTCTCTTTCTCTCTTTCTCTCTCTCTTTCTCTCTTTCTCTCTTTCTCTCTTTCTTTCTTTCTTTCTTTCTTTCCTCCTTTCCTCCTTTCCTCCTTTCCTCCTTTCCTCCTTTCCTTCTTTCTTTCTCTCTCTCTCTTTCTCTCTCTCTCTCTTCTCTCTCTCTCTTTCTCTCTCTCTCTCTTTCCCTTCCTTCTCTCTTTCTTTTTTCTTTTTCCCTCTGCTTCTATGTTTTGTATTTTTCTCTCCACCACAATAGACAACACTTAGATTTTTTTCCAGCGACTTTAAGTACCTGTGCAGTCTAGTAAATCTGATCCCCAATAACATAGGAAGAAATATTTCTTTTATAGCATTAAACAAAACAACTTAATTGCAAATAATTTGTACCTCTGAACTCCTTTTGAGGAGAGAAAATCAAATGAAATTTTGAATGCATATATTGCAAGACACAGCTTACTGATTAATTCTAATGGATTTACCTGTCTCTAAAAGTCAAAAGTACAAAGAGAGGCAAAACAGTTTAAGTAGCTCTTGAGCTGAAGAAGCTGGGGTCAGAGTACTTTTACACACTGTCGACTTTTAAGTTATTGGAAGCCAGTTACTTGAAGTGGGAGAAGGAATTGAAGGGCATAGCTCATTTTAGTGATTTAAATTGAGAATCTAAGTTTATCGAGAATATGAGTTTATGTAAAACACTTGTCCAATTGCAAGGATCGAAACAAGTGTGCTGTAGTATTATAAGTTTCAAAGTTACATGATGCTACTTTGAGAATATACTGGAAGATGAAGCTGACTGATTTCTGTGTACCATATCACCCTTAGTAGACCCTTTCGGTTATTGTAAACTGCATGTATTTTCTGTTACTGCTTTACAGTAAATCGTCCGTTAACATCTGCTGACTCCCTTCCCGGAGTCAACATTAAGTTATCTTTGTATTTTTTCCCATTTTGCCCTACTTTGATTCTCTGTCCTTGTTGAAAGCAGGTTAATCGTGACACTTCATAGTGCACTTGGTTAAGAGCACCAGACTTTGCAGAAGATAAGCATGAAGTCAACCAAAATGGCGCTTTGTACACTTGCTGTTTTGCTTTTTATTTCTCTTTTTTATTATATAAGCCTGCCTAATATTATCATGTAAAAACTAAGCGGAGGCATGGGAACAATTAAATCCCTGAACAAAATATGAAGGCATTAACACATAAAATGAATAAAGGAGACAAATAGTTTGTTTTTTTGTTGCTTTGAAAAAGATTGAGGGAGAAAGAGGAGGAAGGGTAGTTCGAATGCCAGTGATGGTTGCCAGTGGCACCAGGATTGGCATCAGACCTTCTTTGTTTAGCCTAGGATGCCTGTGATTTGTTGGTTGGCATCCGCATTGCAGTGCAGAGCAATGTTACAATATATTGACAATTTCCAGATCTAGAAATGTCAATAATCCTTTCAGTTCTTAATAAAAAGAGCTTCTACTTCCATGCCTGCCTTGAAAGAAGAAACAAAGACCAACCTATGAAGTTTTGTCTTTGACCAACTTCATCCGGTTCTACTTTTTGCTCATCTACCACAGAATTCAGCATATTTTCCTCCTCTCTGTTATCTTTCTACTATCCTCTTGTGCTTTAGGATTTTTTTTTAAAAAAAAGAAAGAAAAAGGGGCTTGACATAGGTTGCATAAATTGCAGTGCTGCTCCTTTGACTGAAGTGAAGGAAGAAAATGGGAAGTACACACTGTGATCAAGTTTTAACATCAAAGGAATTCTTAATCATAACACACTTCTACAGGGCTCTGCTTGTTGTGTATATGATGTTCACCCTGCCCCCTCCCCCTCCAAGTTTTTAAACAGCTCAAACCTTTAAAATGGCTTTTATTATTTTTTTTTATCCCTCTCTCTTTTTCTGTCAGGCATCAGAGAGTGTCTAGCGTTATATGAAATGCATCTCAGTCCATAAAATCATTTGATGGTATTTGATTCAGTGCAGCGCTTATGCTGTGTTCCCGTTGCTACAAGAACCGCCATTTTGTTTGTCGAGTGCCAGGAGAGAGGAAAAAAAAAGCAGACAATGTGCTTGATGCCAATAATGGTTGCCAGTGGCACCGAGGTTGGCATCAGACCCTCTTTGTCTAGTTGCTGAATGCCTTTGATTCGTTGGTTGGCATCCGCATTGCAGTGGGCACATTGGAAAGTTTTTGACAATCAGTGAATGAAAGCTGCGGTACTTGTTTGCTGCAACAGAACCCAGATAATATAAATCCCTTCTTCTGATAGATGTTTTACTTACTCTTACAATGGCTAATTAAAAAAAAAATAAAAATGGCATTCCTGCTTTTTCTAAAACCTTAAGTATCTACAGCAATGTGCCTCATTTGCGGAATTCCTAATTCCCGAGTCATCTCTGCTGTTTTTTTTCAGCATAAATAAAACGCAAACTTGGTGTTAGGTATTTCAGCACATACAAAATGAAACATAGTGGACGTTGAGAAATGCCTTGGGAGTTTAAAGGACTGAAGCAACGGTACATGTAAATGATTAAAACTTTTAAGTGTTCTTAATGCATATGCTTCTTAGAGTACATTTCTCATTATCAGTGATGTTACTGTTTACGCTCTCCTTTGCCCTTGTGTAGTTGTGATATAATCTGGCGAGACCATATCCCCAGCTGTTAATAAACTCTAAAGTTGATGAAGGTTCTTTTAAACTCTTCAAGAAGGAGGACAGAAAATAGATGACATTGGCCTTAGTCTGATACTGTACAGGCACTCTTGTTTCTTTAACTTCTTAAACCATCAAGATGCTGCCACAGTTCCAGCTGCAGGACTTTCTTACCAGGAAATCAGCAAAAGGACTAAATCATTTCTGTTGGAAGTTTCCTAGATAGTTAGCGTTAATATTGCTTTCCGGTTAACCGCTATTATCTCTTTAATTAATAAGAAGGATTAGCAGCTCTACCCAAAGGGCTACACAGAAGGAAGCCTGGCCTACGTGAGTCCGTGAATCGCCAGACTGTGTCCTGTCTCTTGTGGAGGAAGGGCAGGGAAAAAAAAATAAAGGAAGAGAAAGGAGAAGAGGGGGAGAGTGAGGGCACAGGCTGGCTTCTTGCAGCCTAGCGAAGGGAGAACTCTGTGCAGGACCCTCCCGCCGTGCTGCTGGGATGTTGGCGGGTCCCTGGCAAAAGGGACGGCTGGCGCTGGCTGCATGCCACATGCCTTCCGCCAGTGGCTGCCTGGATGAGGGGCACAGGCCTGTCTGCCTTTTGGTAGCGTATTTTATACTCTCCAGAAGTGCATTTTCAGATAATCTCAGCTGGGACACAAAGTGCTGGATTTGTACTGACTCGAAACTAGTTTTGCCCTAGTTTAATATCAGCAAACTGGTAATCCCTAACCAAATAGGATTATCACTTTTTCACTTAGCACAGTTCTGGCAACATGTAGGCGCTGCCTTACTTTCAAAAATGTGTCCTCCTTCCAGGAGAAATTGTAATTATTTTTTGAGTGCAGTGTGTCTGAGTTGCAGGAGTGGGTGGGTGAACTCTCAGTGTGTCAATGGCTTGATGTTTTTCCTAAGCTTTTTGAGTTTTGTGAGTTCATTTTTATAGGGAGCTCAAATTTTGAAATACGTTTATGTAGTCTTTTTCATGTTATACTTTAGTTTCATTCATAATATGGTAATATTATAGTAATACGTGTCATATTTTAAAATGCTAAATACAATTACATTCGTTAGTTTGCTGTGACTACAATAAATTCCACTTAAAATCACAATCAAAATTATGTTTTCAGCAGTCTCTTTTCTGTGCAAATCATATAATAGTCATATGTCTAAGTGTCACACCACCCAGATGGATTTTGGATGCAGATTTGCATTTCTTGTGTGCACTGATGCTTCCATGTACAATTAATAAAAAAATAATGGGCTTAGAAGAATCAATCAATCCATTGAATTGCTGATTGTTCTCACTTCCATTAACTTTCATGACTTGCCTTCTTCTGAATACTTTACCTGGGAACATACAGTAAAACATTTTACCTGTTTTGCAGAAGGGTAAGTCGAGGTACAGATGATATGTTGGCATTTACACAGCAAATTATTTGTTACACTAGAAACAACAGGAAATAGAGCTTATTACTGCCTGTACGTATAGGTATCTAGTAGCTCTAGGAGCTTGTTATTTACACAGTGAAATAGCATGCTGATCCCTTACACTGAATCTTAGATTTGAACCAGAAAGGCAGTGCAGAAGCAAAAGCATGAGTTTATATTTTATCGACTGTTGTATGAGAAGAGCTTTTTGCAATTCTAAGAATCTCATGGGAAATGATAAATCTTTTTCAAACTTGACTTACTTTGAGCAATCTCAGTCTATTTGGGCATGCGGAAAATGTAATTTTAAATACCTTTTCGTGTCAACTCAAAGAGGCACTGTATTGATTTCTAGTTTTCTGAAGTAAAATTTTGGATGGCTACTTTGTTGAATATCTCTATTGTGCTGAAAATTACAGGCAGGAAAGAATTTGTTATTAGGAAATGGAGGCTAATTTAGTGTATATACTGGCATAATTATATTTTTCAATTGATGATTATAGATACTGTGTTTATGAAAGTCTAGAATATTAAAACATTTAAAAAGGTCACTCAGTTTTATTTTGTGAGAATGTATATGTGTGAACTGACATTCAGGCAGTAGATATGAAGAATTAAAAATGTATGTTTTTTATTTTTAATTTGTGTCCCTTAGAACAAAGTTATGGGTCATATGACAGGTTCATTAGAAAGGAAAGAGATTTTTTGATTTTTAATATTACTGTTGTAGTCATGAATTAAATATATGTACATTTTAGGAAGGAGCTTTTAGCTCATTCTGTTTTTTCTTACCTAGTACATCAAAAGGGGAGTAATTTTCACAGGGTTAAAGGCGTTAATTGTGTTTAAGACAAAAGAGGCTTATGCTTAAATAAATTCTGTGCAACTAGTTGAAAATTTAGAGGTCAGTCTTAATTTATGAATGACATTTAGATTGACAGCAAGAAAACATAAAGAAAAGAATAGAAACCAGAAGATTCTTGCTTCATGGTAGTTTCAGACAGAAGAACAATACTGAGGACAAAAAAAAAAATGCTTTTAAGCTATAAATAAGGCCACTAATTCATAAAGGAAATACTTCAAATAACAGCAGAGATTTATGTTTTAAATTTCTTAATTTCATGCATATTGAATTCATTGTAGCTGTGAAACTTCATTAAAATAATTAAACACTAAATACCACTGCAGGTTGGATTTAAAAGTTAATTGCATGAGATTGCTCTTAAGTCCGCTTCTTTTTTTTTAGCTTTTCCTTCTTTCCTGCTTTTCCTTCTCTTTGTACTCCCTGCGCTATTACAGTAATGTAGACATTTTGGGGATTGGTCACCCTCTGAAGCTCCAATACTTGGAGCGGTGTACCACACTGCTAAGCACAGTAATTCAAGAAGCTCCCTAAAACATTACATTCCAGCCTTAGCGGCAAGGTGGTATGTTGCTTTGCTGTAATCACTTGGGTGACGATGATCTGAATATCAAATTAAATGGCTAACTTAGCTGAATAGGGTTGCTCCTCCTTCCATTGTGGGGTGGAGAAGAAATCTCATACGTGGAGATACTTTCCAGATACTAAGTGAATGTGAAAAAGTAAGGTCACTGTGATTAACCAGTTTGTTTGACAGATGTCAAACAAGATGTTATTCATTATAGGGATGTTTCATGGTTTTACTTTGTCTCTGCTTTTTTATTTTTATTTTTTTCTAACTCTAGTGGAACTTCTAGAAGCAATTGCTAAAAACCTGGCTCAGGGCAGTGAAGCCTGGATTAGAAGAGATTTGAAAGGCTCAGAAGCTAGTAAAGGGGAAGTCAATCTTAGATTATTAGCTTTGTCCAAGAGAAAAGAGAGTTGATTTGGGTGTGTGTATTGTACTGTCTGGGAGCAGTGAGTTGTGTGTGAAGTTGGGAACATTCTTCTAGTACAGCTGTTAATCTTCCCCCCCCCCTTTTTATTTACAAAAAGATTACTATCTTACAGTTACCCCCTTCTCCCAAACTCTCCTTGCAGAGAGGTTATTTCCTTTTCTGAAGTATATTGTGTTTTTAAAAAATTTTAAATAAATCTATTTGTTTAGCTGTTTCTTGGGAATTCGATTGTTGGTGTGTGACTTTTGTTTTAGCTTTTTTCACAGTCAGTGAGAGATGGGTGCTTCAGGCTTGGCTTTGGGGGATGATTCTGTCTGAGGATGGGCTGATAGTCTAAAGTGTGTTTATCAATAATAGTGTTTCAGATGTTTTTAGCCAGCCTGAGGACCAGAAGTTTTTGCCTTCATACCCCACGCCTCCTGTGTGTTATGACCTTCTTGCCCTTCCTCAAGTGAAAAAGGCAACTTAACATTATTGGGGCATTAGAGTCATTTTAAAATCAGTTTCCTCCTAACTACTTATGGTTTGGGACCTTTTAAACTACTATTTTTACTCTAAAAAATAGAATTGAAATAAGAAGAAGTTGCTGTAAAATGACACTGGGTAAAGCAGGGCGTAAAAGCTTAGCTGAAGCCCATTCAACCGTTAAGTGTTTTTTTCCCTTGGAGAAACCTTGCACTTTTGAATGGTAACTGCCTATCTCCAGAGCAGAAGGGAAGCCTTTATGTTTCCGAATGTCTTTCCATAAGGGTACCTTCACTAAAGGCAACCCTATGGCTTTAAGTGGGCTTTTAATTATTTTGTCCCTGAAAAAATACACATTGAAATTGAACAAAACAGTTCTCTTCTTTAGGGAGTGAACAGGAAAGCCAAATGTAAAAATGAACAGTTAGTGAACTCTGTTTGAGAAACTCAGTGTGACTGCTCAGAAATTAGGAAAAAAAGATAAGTTTTCTGATACTGATTTGGTGCAAATGCTGTGCACTAAGTAATTCTGTGTTATTTGCATTTATTTGATAATTAAGATTTTTACACATTTAGATATTGAATATATTGCTTACATTCTTGTCTTCTCAATCTTCAAGTTGTATTAACCAGAATTACTATACATATTTTCATAAAGAATGAATTTAAATGAGTGAAAGGTAAGTATGAACTATTTATCTTTAATCTAACATGGTATTTTAATTTTTAGTCATTTATCTTGCCATATCCTTCACAGACTATCTTCTGGGAAGATGTCATAGGATTTATACACTTCAAAATAGAAACAAAGAAATGTGCACACATTAGAATCCAGTAATTACAAACCCCATGTCTTTAGAAATTAAATATAATTAAAATTTTTACAGACTGTATATTTTTGTGCTTGTGAATTATATTGGCCTAAAATACCAAGCCATTTTCAGTCTTTTTCGATGAAGCAACTAAAAAAGAAATGCTGGATTTGCTTAGAGGATTATTATGGAGCTGCCCTGTGTCTAAGAGATAGTAAGTATATTTACTGCGGCATCAATTTTCCATTGCATGATTAATACCATTGAAAATGATGCCAGACATCTTGAAAAGGTGACTACACTCCAGTGTCCCTGATTTAAAAGTGTGAAAACATCTCTAGTCAAGACAACTTGTATTTTATTATTCTGACATCTGTAGTTTCCAGACAGATTACCTTAAATTTGTTATGCCATGTTAAAAGATGTGTTTTACGAGGGTGGCCTCAGCTCCTGGCCTTAGTGTCAAGAACCCTGTTACGTGATGCGATATGTCTTGTTAGGTTTAATTGACCAAAGCCAATTTGTTAAAACAATTCATTTGTTCTGTAACTCATGCTTAGGCCGCGTTGCTACCTGAATCTCTTGACCTTGACTTGTCTGGGTCATGAAATGGCTGCGAACTGCTTGACCTCTCCATTGTTCAGCAGCTGCTCCACTTCCTCTGGTTCTTTGTGGTAGTCGCTGACAAGAAGACCCTGACCCTGAATTTATACCCCAGTGGGTTTCATGGTGTCCCTCCTGAGTGGCCGTGTCCTCCCTTGGATGTGCTCCTGATGGCACCACCTTTTGTATGCTGACAGTGATGGAGGAGAATTGACAGCCTTCCATAGTGGAAAATGTGGCGGGAGGATTTCTAGCAGCTGTGGGGAAACTCCATCTTCTCTCAGGTTGCAGTGCATTTTTCTTATGTTAGGGTGCAGAGGTTCACTGTGTTTTTCAAGGGCTCGTCCTGTTTCACCATTAGCATTGTTTGAGTGGGATGTACTGGGAGGAAGATTCTGCTTTGAAAATGTTTTGTGATAAAAATGTAATGTGTATGCACACCACTTTGATTTTTAGGGAAGAAGAGTGATTAAAATAATTTCTTGACATGAAATGGAGGAGCATTTCATTTCAGTGTTGTAAGTGGCTATTTGATTTCTTTAGTACCAAAACATAATTTTCTTAAAGACCTAGATTTTATCCAGGTGCAACCTTGGCCTCTAAAGAAAAGAACTTAGCTTGATGTGCTTGATTCAGTATCTAAACTTACCAAAAGGGAGAACGAACAATCTTTTTTTCTAGGGGAAACTACTTGTCCTTACGAACTACTTCCAGTGATGGGAGGAGTCTTGGCCCCATATCCTAACAACTGCCTCCTTTTAATGTCCCTGATGCTAATGTCAGCTTCTTGATGTAGGCTTTATGCTTCCCATGATTACCTACAATTTGACTGTTAGGACAGTTTAGTTTTTTGAGATGGGTATTATGTCTAATCATCTGCTGCATTGTGCCATAATCTTAGGAAGCAATGCCTTTTGAAATCAGTGACTGGAACTGTTGAAAAACTGATGGTGTGATACCAGCCTTGCTGGCTTAAGAAAGCTCATGTTCTGGCAGCATTATAAAACAAGTAAATTTGTATTTTAGTGGTCATCAGATAATTGGTATGTTATTAATTTTAGGCTTTGGGCCTGAAAACTTTGCTCATTAGAGTAGATTTATTCAATCAAATTGACTTAATTTAAAACATATTTTTTTTCACAGCACTATCCACTGACTTTTTTTTTATGGTCAGGTTTAATTTTCGACAGTCCAGCTGATTTTTCTGTTAACTCACGCCTTCTTTTTTGGAAAGAAAAAATTTAGCAGATTGTATGTGTACTTACAGCATACATGCATACATACATGCAATTGTTAATAATCCAAACTTTTATTTCAGTGTGAAACTCTACAATCTAGGTGTGATTTTTAATTGCAGTTATATAGTTCCTCTGAAGGAAGAGGATGCGAATGCTGATGCAAGGAGCTTGGATACTATCTCTATGATGGCAATGTAAAGTCTGACTCAATGTTTAGATGCAAGGACTTAAAAATCCTTGTCCTGGTCTCCAGCCCTGCCACGTCTCCCCAGGTGACTGCAGGCAGGTTGCTTAGCCTCTCTGTGCCTCCAGTCCCAGGGAGAGAGAGCACAGCTTGCTATGGTGCTACCTTAGAGTGGGTTGCGAAATACTGAGATATTTGCTGGCTGAAAAGTTATAACCCTTCCTATTATTTCACTACAAGCAAAATCTGTGTGCTGGTGCCCAGCCCCCAGGTGGGCTCTGTGTTCTAAAGAAATGACTTACCTGGTTCTCTCATGCCCAGACAGAAGAAACTTGCCCAAGCAGGGAGAGCCAGCACAAAGCATTCCTCTACTGCAAGCCCTGCGGTGGTACTGCTCCGTGGGAGAGGGCATTGAAGAGAAACTGTGCAACGGAGTTGGTCTGCCACAGGACACGGAGTCTGTGATGGGAGCACTTCTCAGGTCACCTGTGCTTCACTCTGCAGGAATCCTGAGCAGGACTGGCCTGGAGAATGGGACCATGGTGCAGAGGCTTGTGTGTGCTCAGCTGTCTGAGTCTTCTGGCCTAGTGGCAGTGAAGGCAAAGAATGCTTTAGACAGAAAGATAAAAGAAACAATCATTATGGGAGCTTATATGTATTTTCTTCCAGCTGGCCCACCTCAGAGGAGGCATCTGCAGTGCCTGCAGGGGTGGCCTTTGAACGCAGCCTAATTCCCTACCCCTCTCTCCACTTTGAGCCCAGGTTTTTCAGTCAAATGGGCCAGTAGCTAAGATCAGAGCACACCAGAATGGGAGGAGAATGGGCGGTTAGGAGTTGAGGTGTGAAGTGAAACCCGAGACAATCTAAAAGCATGCTTGTGTCTGGAATATGCTGGTCATTCTGTTTCACCACCCAGACTTGAGTAGGTTTGGTTTGTGAGGCAGCTGAGAGGGAGACCATTGGTTTTGCAAGTAGTTAGTCCAGGGTATTTTCTTGGAGGGCCTACCTTTGCCTGAAGCCCCTTCTGATCATACTGAAACTTTCCTAAATATGTGATTAGTAACTTATACTTTTTAGACCCAGTGTGCCACCTACTTTTACTCCTTAAGTCATTACTTGCCTTTATGATGATGTTTCAGGATTAGTAATGAGCCAGCTATAATATCAACACCACTGAACTACCGTGTCTACTTCTCAGAGTGGGAGGTGACATTAATTTACAAAAATGAAAAGAAGTCTGTCCATGCAACTTCCCTAGGCAACACTGAAACAGTGCATTTTACCACTAACTGAGGGTTAACATCAAAAGTTATTCTATTGTTTATCTTTCAGTTAAAGAATAACCAGCTTGTGCAGAAAGGAGAACTGGAAAATTGATTGGGTTGTCTAGATTCAGACACATAATTTAAAGTAAACTATATCAAGTTGTGATTTTACCATATATGCATTCATAAGTGAGTTCACTGCCTGCAGTTCAGTGATCTATGAAGGCTTGTGTTGTAGGAGTCCTGGACTTCTTTCGTTTTATTAAACCTGAGGGAGTTTTTTTAAAGTTATGTGCAATTACTTTAACTGTCTTAATTGTTGCCCTTTTTTTTAATGTCAAGAAAACAGATATCTCATTGTTACATAGAGCATAAGAATTGTTTCTGCATTTTAACTACAGTGAGGAATGCAGGTACATTTTAAAACTTGTCTAATCTTACATTGTCGTATGCAAATGCAGTCTGTGTATGTAGTTCTTAGCCTTTCACATGTTTTTTTTTTTTCACTGTATTGCTGCTATAAGTTGAATATTCTAGGACAAGAATTATAGTTGTGCTATAATGATTTCTGTTGTATTTACAGCCTCCAAATAAAGGAAAAGCTGCTTATAGTAAAATGAGGATCACTGGCCTTTCAGTAATTAAATAGACTTGTTATACTGCATTAATCCTTTTTGGAACATTTGGAATGACATCTTAGCACTCACAAACACAGCATTAGGGCCAGCAATTAATCTGTTGTTTGGCCTCCAACATTTGTGTAATATAAAGCATGTGCATTCAAAGACATATTTCAGGTTTAGGAGTAGGATTACTGTAGAGTCAAATAATGATATTGATCGTTCCATAATGTGAACTAAGACCTAGAATGAAGTTACAACAATTGTTAGAAGGATTCATAGGCCCCTAATTGTGTCCAACTGATAGGGCTTACAGTGTTACGATGATCAACGCTGTCTAGTTTTGAGTGCTGCATATGAGGAAAAAGGTGTGAATTATTTGGTGTTAGAAAATTTCTAGATTTCTGATAATCTGTCTTTGTAGGTAGCACAAGAAGTAAAGGCTTAACATTTCATCAGGAAAGACTATGTTCAAGAAAAGAAAACAGTAACTTTCTAATGATGAGGGCAATATAGTCTGGGAGAGAAGGTGTTATTTTTATCAAGGACTGGTTTAGGAGGCATATACCAAAATGACACACCTAAGACTGATCAGTTTGTCCAGCAGAAAGATAGTTCAGGTGATCTCTGGATGTCCTTTTTAACCTCAGAGTCTAAAAATGTTAAGGCTGTAGTCAAATTTGCTCCTTTTCTGAGCTTTGATTTCACAAATACTGGGCATATAAAATCATCGGAAAATTTTCTTAGGCCTCTGCAGTATTGTAATTACTTTCCTGGACATAGCCTGGCTAGTTTTCTTTGATCAAAAGGGCGTACTAATTCTCTTGGTGCTGTGCTGGAGTCCTGTGCTGTTGTCCTGCATTGTTCAGCAGTAATTAAGTAGAAACTTGGTGCAGAGCATTAGCTTCTGAGCCTCTTCAGCAGAAGAGCCTTATGTTCCTGAGGTACACAGTATTACAACACTTTATCCTGTTGCAGTAAGATAGAAGTGTGTTTAAATATAGTTCATCCAGTTTTACCTTGTCAGAATTCAAACCGTATTAATGGTAACTTGGGTTTGCTGATGCACTCACTGTAGGATGAGCATTTACATAGAACTCCCTACTCCATCTGGTGAAGAACCTACAATGATGGCTATTCATAGATGTTTTCTTAAACTCCGTATTACAATATAATAAGATATTCTGTTTTCCCTATGCTCATGACCCTTCTCTTGCCATTGATAGGCACTCTGAGATCAACATATGCAGTTGAGAAGAGACACTTTAAACCAACAATATTAGATCATGTAGATACAACTGTTGGATAGTAATAGTTACAGTTTGTATTTTGGGAAGTAGTGATTAGCAACAGTTTTATTGCAGCAAATGTATTTATGAAGTCCCTGGCTTTCATTGTAATGCCCTGGAAACAGGTCAAAACTAACAGAGCTGAATTTGATCATTAATCTACACATGGCATATAAGTTGCAAAAAAAGCTCTAGAATTTTTAAATTTGGTTCTGCTGAAGTTTGCCAACACAGTGTAACGCAGTGATCCATAAAGATATCATGGTGAAGTCTGAGCAAGCTCACATGAGTCCTGAAAGCAGAAAAAACTACATTCATATGGCATGTTTCTGTGTTGTTTATGTACACCGCTACTGTGGTTTCCTCACAGGATGATGTGGACCTACTTTGGAAAATATGGCCACTGAGAAACCACAAAAGGCTCATTTGAACTTCTTTCAGTTATATGTGTGTAAGTTATATGCATGTAAGTCTGATTATGTCCCTTGATGTGATGTTTCATTTGTAGTTTCCAGTTTGAGTGAATGGTGTTCGGCACGCTTCCTAGTTATTATGCATATTATTGACAAAGGTGCTTTACTTTGGTTATCAAGGCTGGTTTCTGTATCACTGGTAGCACAAGACCTATTTGAAAGTGGCACACAGGATAACTTAGATTGGAAAATACCCTTAAGATGATGAAGTCCAACACTTAACACTGCCAAATCCACCAGTAAATTGTGTCCTAAGTACCTCCTCTACACATCTTTTAAATACCTGCAAGGCTGGTGACTCAGCCACCTCTCTGAGCAGCCTGTTCCAATGCTTGAGAACCCTTTCTGTGAAGAAATTTTTCCAAGTAGCCAATCTAAACCTCCCCCGTTGCAACTTGAGGTTGTTTCCTCTGGTCCTATCACTTGCTACCTGGCAGAAGAGACTAGCACCCATTTCACTACAACCTCCTTTTAAATAGTTGCTGAGAGCAATAACGTCACCCCTGAGCCTCCTTTTCTCCTTTTCTCAGCCACTCCCTGTAAGACATGTTCTCTAGACCCTTCATCAGCTTCATTGCTCTTCTCTGGCTGCATCTCAGCGTCTTCCTTGTAGTGAAGGGCCCCAAACTGAACAGAGTGTTTGAGATATGGTCTCACCAGGGCTATGCTGGCATATTCCTTGTTGCCTGGGTGGCACACGCCTTAGCTGCAGAGTAACTGCATTGCTGGACATCGTGGATGCTGAGTAAATGTGCCAGCATTTCTCAGTTTCCCAGAGTAAGTGCATCCACAGAGGCAGGTACCTCTCACCAGCTTTTTTGGAGTGTGTCGCCGTTTGGCTGCTTGGTAGCCATGGGCTGTGTGTGCCTCTGACAATGGAAACTGCAGCAGTGACCCAGCTCCTGCCAGAATCTGGGGCAATACAGGGAGCAGAAAAGGTGAAAGAAGATACATGTAGGGCTAGGGAGGAGCAAGCATGGGGTTCAGCAGAGATTGCCCAAGAGCACATATGAGGAGGAGGTGATGGAGAACGCCATCTCCATTGCCAGTGGCACCAATTTTGAAACCCCTGTACTAGGCAGGTCTTTTGACTTCTGAATTATAGTCTCTCTTCTTCCATCTCCATGATATTCCAAGTACTGCATACAAAAAGTTTGCAGCTCTAGGTTTTGGTGTTGGGAAAAGACAATATCCAATGTTGTGTTCCATTTAGGAAAAATAAAAAAATAAAGGAGGAAAAAAATCTTAATTTTTTTTTTCCAGTTTCCCCAGTTTTGTAAGTGAAAGGGAAATTCTTCTTCTATTTTGTATGTTAATATGGATCAGGTCTGATCTCTTTGAACCTCATTTGACTCAGGAGAGGTTGGTTTTCAGAAGTGTAAAGTCCTAATGCTGAATTCATAGTTGCAAGGGCTGTGTTCAGATTCATACCGCTTCTATAAAGAATATTCAGCCTGTTCAAGAGCTATTCTGGTGTATTGGGTTCCCAGGCAACAGAACTAGAACATGTATGACTGAAGTACTGTAGACTCTCTAGACTGTAGACCTAATCCTGCAAATCCCTATTTACATAAATCCCACTGATTTCAAAGGGTCTGCACATGAGAAAGCAGGTTTTACAGGATCATGCCATTCTTCCTGGAGACCAACATCTGTTGCACCAACTGTGATAATCTCATGACTGTTAAAGAAAACTCTGAGGAAACATTTTATCTGAGCTTAAAGAAAACAGCAAAAAACCACTGTTGGCTGTTGCTATAAAGTGGATTGTTACTAGAAGCAACTCTTTGTATATACTATGTATATGCTTCTCTGTTCCCTGCATGCATATTTTGATTTACTTTAGAGAAAATGCTATATGTAGCTGTGTGCAATTAGTGCTGTTCTTCACTTGTGTTGTATGAAGTTTGTGCACCTGACTACAGAAATTGAGATATTTTTACATAGCAAAAGCGACCTTTAGTATATAGGTTTATGACTGTCAGTGTCTTGCTTTTGGAAACAGAAAGAAGAATTTTCAGTAAAATTTTAAGGTATTTAGAGTCTTGCTTTTCAAGTCTATGCTAAGTATTGGCTTTGGCCAAATTAACTAAAGTAGTTTACTTGGCATTCACTGTGGAGCAGTAGAAGGTCGGTTGGTAAGACTGCAAGGAAGAAAGAAAAAACAGGTGATGGTTGTGCTGGGAAGAGCAGCATCCACTTTGTGGTAGCACTTGCTGCAGCTGGAGTTGAATATTTGTTGTGACTTCTAGTTGGAGGGCTGGTGTGGAAGAGACAATAGGCTGCTTCTCTGCCTTGGTTGACTCCCAGATTCTACAGGCTTGGTTTCGTAACACATACAAATATGTGGAGACTCGTTGCTGGGCTCATTTGACAAGTAGTGTAGAGATTTCATATGTATGTTTGTTGCATGCCTTGGGCTTTGCAGCTGAAGATAGAAATGAGATGTTATTCACTTTGCCTTGTAGCACATATGTAACAGAACAGCTGTAGAAAATATAATAGAAAAAGCTTGACAGACTAGTTGGGCCATTTATGTGTGTGTGTTTGAGACCTCCCTTAAGTCTAAAAGCAATAGGAGACTATATCAATGATGCAGCGTATGCACAATAATTCCAGCATCTCCCCCATACTTTGGATTCCCTATACTTAAAATTTACAGTCAGTCTGCACTTGACAAGGACAGCAGACTGGGATCTCCATTAGTGGGCAATAAGCTATTGCTACTTGTGTCATCAGACGAATGGGAAAAAAGAGGCAAGGCAGCAAATACGCTGACAGTGCTGGCTTGCTGTCAGCAGCTGTGGAGCTGGTGAACAGAGCCATGCTATTCCTCTAGACAATAGTGTATTCTTGAAACTTTCCCTGATCTTTTTAAAAATTTCAGATGATTACCCTTTTATGTCCCTGAAATTAGTAAAATAATGTTCAAAGCCTAATAGACAAGTCTTGGTGTGTGTGTGTGTGTTAATTTGATAAATATAAAAGCTAAAATATAAATGAAGCCTGTGTCGGTTCGGCTTGGGAATGTAATATGTTGAAAGATAGTGTTGTTTTTCACAAGCTGGAACTTTACAGCATCTTTCCTTCTTGGCATCTTTTCTCATTATTATGAGTCAAGTTTCCTTAAATGTGCAAGATTCATCATTAAGCAGACTTTACATTAGGGTAACATGTACTTTCCTATAGGCTTTTCTTCTTTGTCAGGTGTAGTTACCGCAGTTACCGCAGTTCCTCCTTCCCTATAATAGGTTCACAATTTCCATTATTTTAAGGTGTTAAGTCATTGGGAGTAATACTCTTAAAGATTTATAATGAGATTTCAACTGTTCCACTTTGCTCAGAAATACTTGCTTTTGTGAAGTGGACAATAGTTTTTAATGTGTATTTTCTACATTTGATATTGATCTGTATGGAAGATCAGACCTATGCGAAGTGTGTAACTTAAATTAACTATACTGTGCTTAAAAAAGCAGAATGGAGAGGATTATCAACTGAAATTGCAAAATGTAAACCTCAAGGGAATAAGTCTTAGGACTGAAGGCAAAACAATTTACACATTTATTTTCATGGACTTCAATATGAAAGATTTGGGAAAAAAAGACATACAAAATCTCTATAAAGATTTTTTATAGATAAGAAAATATGGAGAGAACTCTTGTGCTAATTTTCTGGATTGAGATATTGTTACTAGGAGCAATTAGTTAATTCAGGTAGCAGATTTTTTTTTTTGGAAACTGCAGAAACCAAATATTCTCTAAAGAGAAAGTGTATAAGGTCAGTTTTCCCAAATATAATTGTGCACACTATTTCATATGCCTTCCCTGCCTCAGGGTCCAAAGAATATTGTCAGTTCTTTAGGGCCTGAATTTATCTTCTTTTTGTATTTGGTTAAATCCAAATATTGTGACAAACATTTGTAGTCCTTTCACATTTTACTGGACTTTTTTTTGTTTTGTTTTGAGGATTTTTTTTGATAACTTAGAACAATCCTTGCCAGCATTTGCAGATATAAAATTACAACAGATTGTGGCAGCGTGGCAAGGTGGTGAAACTGATTCTAAACAAGAAAGAAACTAATTAGTCAGTTTTGAAGAATAGATTTATTTTTTTTTAGAAGACTAGTTGTAACAAGTGGTTTCTTGTCACATTTTCCGTGGTTTTCTATATTGTCTCATATCTCAGAAGTAATGTTCTGTTACATCAGAACCAATGTACCTTGTTGAGTTGTTAAGATAACAGGATGTCCTGTCATTCTACTGTGTTACGGGGCTCTTGCTGAAAGTGGACACATTTGGAATGCAAAAAGGCCTTCACATTATTTAGCTCCTAAAATAACATGCTGTCTCCTGGCTACGTAAGTGAAACAACAGTTATTTGTATAAACATCTACTTCATCTTGCTGCTTCTAGAAATGCATTCACACAGATTTGAAACTCAGTGTGTGAGAGGAGAAGGAAAGCAGGTTTTTGAGATTCACATCATTCTGTGCCTCAGTTCAGCACTAAGCACAACAAGATCTTCATCCCTATTGAGGTGGAGTTGTGTGCTGGTTCAAACACTCAGTGTGGAGTCTTTGTGCCAAAGCAATACGTGGCACACTATAGATGCATTCCAGCCTGTAGGCTCTGATTCCCGGCACTTTCTTATTGGTGGATAAAACAAATCATTAAACTGATTTGGTCTGTTAATTTCTGATAATGTATTCTGAACATACATTCAGTGCCAGGGAACTGCAGGCCGGTCAGTCTCACCTCTATGCCTGGCAAGATCATGGAGCAGATCCTTCTGGCAACTGTGCTGAGCCACATGGAAAATAAGGAGGTGACGGAGGATGGCCAACATGCCTTCACGAAAGAGCAAATAGTGCCTGACGAATTGGGTGGCTTTCTATAATGGGACTATAGCATTGGTGGTGAAGGGAATAGTAACTGACATCATCTACCTGAACTTGTGCAAAGCGTTTGACACTGTCTGTTACAGCATTCTTGTATCTAAATTGGAGAGACACAGATTCAATGGATAGACTACTCAGTGGATAAAGAATTGGCTGGATGGTGGCATTCAAAGACTTGTGGTCAATGGCTCAATGTCCAAGTAGAGACTGGTGATGAGTGGTGTTCCTCAGGAGTCAGATTTGGGACTGATGTTGTTTAACATCTTTGTTGAAGTCATGAACAGTGGGATTGAGGGCACCCTCATGAAGTTTGCTGATGACAACAACCTGTGTGTTGTGATAACCACACTGGAGGGAAGGGATACCATCCAGAGGGACCCTGAAAGGCTTGAGAGGTGGGCCTGGTTGAACCTCATGAAGTTCAACAAGGCTAAGTGCAGGGTCCTCCACCTGGTTCAGGTCTATCCCAAGCACAAATACAGGCTGGGCAGAGAGTGGACTGAGAGTAGCCCTGAAGAGAAGGGCTTGGGCTGCTGGTGGATGAGAAACTCAACATGAGCTGGGAATGTGTGCTTGCAGCCCAAAATGCCAACCATACCCTGGGCTGCATCAGAAGTGTGACCAGCAGGTTGAGAGATGTGATTCTGCTACTCTACTCTAGTGAGACCTCACCTGAAGTACTACATTCAGTTCTGGAGTCCTCAACACGGGTAGGACATGGATCTGCTAGAGTGAGTCCAGAGAAGGGCCACGAAGATAATCAAAGGGCTGGAGCACCTCTGCTGTGAGGACAGGCTGAGAGAGTTGGGGTTGTTCAGCCTAGAGAAGAGAAGGCTCTGGGGAGACCTTAGAGCAGCTTTCCAGTACTTGAAGGGGTCCTACAGGAAAGCTGTGGAAGGGCCATTTATCAGGGACTGTAGAGATAGGCATAACAGTGTTAAGCCAAAAGAGGGTAGATTTAGGTTAGATATAAGGAGGAAATTTTTTACTCTGAGGGTAGTGAGGCACTGGAACATGTTGTCCAGGGAAATCGTGGATGCCCCATCCCTGGTGGTGTTCAATACCAGGTTGGATGAGGTTTTGAGCAGCGTAATCCAGTGGAAGATGTCTGTGCCCATGGCATGGAGGTTGGAACTGGATGATCTTGAAGGTCCCCTCCAACTCAAACCATTCTATGATTTGATGATTCTAGAGGTCTTTTAGTATAAGAAAATATTTTTTCACAAGCATAAAAAGATAGATATGTTCTATGTCACATTCTGTACAAGTATTACATTTGTGTATTTTAACTCTGGCACTAAAACCTAAAGTCAGTGGAAAAATATTCCTCTCATGCTTGTAAATGGTCAGATTTTAAGCGTTTTCCTGTGAAAGCTGTCAAAATACCTGTCAATAGAGGAAATCCTTGAAAGCAGCAGTTTTATTAAAAAAAAACAAACCAGATTTCTTTTAATACTCAAAACCACGTTTCTTAATATTTATAGTCATCACAAAAGCTTAATAACACTGAACAAGATAGCAGGAGACACTGTAGATAAACACAGTTATGCTTTCAGCTTACTAAGAGAGAAATGGAATTGTTTTTGATTAAATTTACTTATTTGAAAGAAAACTTGTTTTTGATTAAATTTTACTTATTTGAAAGAAAACTAGCTAAAACATATTTATAAACTTAAAGGATGAGTTAACTTGACTGGGTTGTGCTGGGAATGTCCGGTACACTTTGAGAGTTCAGTAGATGTTGCTTGTTCTTGTGATGCTGTTATTGCTACTGATGCAAATAGGATAATTTGTAGAAGTCTCTAACCCTAAGAATTTCTAGGACGACAGCACATGTTGCTATGAATTTCCTTTAGATTAATCATTCTTTTTAATTTTATTAAGAAATTCCTAGTATTTTTAAAATGACAATATCTTTTTCTCCATTTTGGAATTTCAAACTCTTCAGACTCAGCTAAGAGTTTCTGTTTTTGAATGTGAACATGTGTAACTCAATAGGCTTCAGAATCAAAAATACTTAAAAAAATGTTTTTCAATCTGTAGTGTAAAGATTACCCATTTAAGTAATCTGCGGTCTGCCCACGGAGTCATATTGAACAGTGTGTTGAATAGCCTTTTAAATTAAGTACAAATGTACATCATGGCTTATAAGAAATGGTGAAGATTATTAATGTAGTTTTCATTGGTAAAAAGTGTTTGGGTAGCATGTGCAATTCTTTTGCGTGCAGTTCAAACTGTCTGTAGAAGTGGTGAAAAAAATTACACAATTCAATTGTATATTTACATCAGAACACTTCACAAGTTCGTCTTGGAAACCACAGAAGTATGACTCTGGCACAGCTTTAATCCAGATAATGGTATCAAACTAATAGTGTTTTACAGACTTTATGAGTTGAGTACATTTTTTTGCTACACAAAGTAAATATTTAAACATGCATGGCCAGGTAGTGTTCTCACACATTTGTTGAAAACTGAGAAATCTGAGGCATCTAAGCAAGTCTAGATTTTTAAGAAGCCTCTGCTTTATAATGTGAATGCATTTGTTCATGTGAATGAAATGAACTTTTGGCCTGCAGCAAATTAGTATAAGCCATAAGTGACCCTGATGTGATTTCTGGCATGATCATTATTATTGCTGTGGTTAGCTTGCCTTTTGGTGTTTTTAGATTTTTTTTTTTCTCCTTTACCTATATTGTCAAAACATGATTGTTTGTAGTGTGAATGCTCACTAATAGCAGTTTATCTCTGCATGGTTTACAGAGAGAGGTAGAAGCCAGTAGCTATAATTACATCCATGTTCCTAGCTTAGCAGCAACCTAGGAAAGTGAAGTTAAAGTATGCCATTGATGCAGAACATCCAGTAAGAATTACAGGGTAAAATCATTGCTATACATTCTTTTGGTTTCATGATAATTGTTACTTAAATTTGGTTTTGGAGTGTTTACCGCTGTCTGTTGTGTTTACGTGACCACATAAAGAGCATTTAAGTTGTGTGTTTTGAGATTTTTTTTCTTGTTGTATTTATTCACCTCTTCTTCCTTCTGACTCAGCAAAACTATAAAATACAGATAGTAACTTTTTACAGTAACATGGCATTATTGCTGTGTAGAGCTGGTGCAGTTTTCACCACTAGCGCTGCGAGTGTTTAAGCAAGGTTACAGCACGTCTGTCAAAGTTCAGCTGTGAAATGTCACAGGCACTATTCTCTATCTGGTATACTAGCTAACATTTAGTTAATATATTTAAATGAAGCAGCTGTCTGTACGGTTGAAATGAGTGTAATTGAGAATAATATACAACAGGTTTTTGGTAACAATTGAAGTCTTAACATTTTGGGATTCAACACAATTGCACAGATGCATTTACAGGATAAATATTTTTTGTTATTTGGCACCTAAATTTCAATATTTGATTATGTACAAAATAGTTTATTTGTTGTGGTTCATGTTTTTTCTTTCTCCTTGCCTTAATAATACAATTCTTTAAATATTAATTTCTTACCGAGGCAAGCTTGAATTCAACACAAGAAATATTTAATTTCGTAAACACCCCCCTCCCTCAACATATGAAAAGGTAAAAATCTTTCATAATTTATGTTATGAAAAAGTTTAGCCAAACATGGGAGAGTTGTGTAGAAACACAAAGGACAGGTCTAAGTATACTGAACCTGCTGAAAAGTCTAAGTGTATACAACAGGCAGTGAGCGTTCTGTAGAAAATATAAAGTTTCTTCAGTTAAGGTATTTAGCAACTTTCCTTAAGCCAAACAAAAAAATCAATGGCAAGTTTAAAAGGGAACACTTAACATCCTGTGTCTGGTCTCTGTGCTCATTCCAATGGACCACATTACTACATTCTCAACTATTGAAAGTTAGGGCTGGTTTCCTAACAAGATTTACCAGTATGCTCCCTATTTGTTCTCTGATACTCCACTAGACTCCCTTTTGCATTTGTCTTCTGTGGTACTCTTATTGGCGTCCAGTTTTAGAAGGCAACGCACAATTACATTTTTAAGGATGTTTCTAGGTGCTGCTGTGAAATGTGCTGTAGCTGGGCATTGTTGTCACAACCTAATTCTTACACAAAGAAGGCTGAGCTCACCCTTTAGGGAAGTGCCTTTTGCTAAAGTGGATTAGACAGTAGTTACGTTAAGAAAATTGAAGCAAGATTAGGATATATTTATACAGCATTTTATAAGCAGACCCAGCAAACTTTAGTTACGCCTAGCACGTCATAGCAACTAAGCTGTTTTGGGCAGCTGGCTCGTGGCACAGTAAAGGCTTGCATACGGCTGCCTACAAAATACCATGTAAAAACACCTATACTTGTAATAGCAATGTGGACAGGGGAGTGGTCTCCACTGACCTCTCAAATAGCTCACTTCCAGCTCAAGTGACAGGGATGAGGCAGGCCATGTGTCAGGGGATGGTGATGGTGTTGCTTTTCACATGCAGCTTGTGTCTTCTGGTAGGCTTCTTTTGAGGTAGCCAGCTGCCACTTAGCAATTTGGCTGCCCCTTGTAACACGACGTCGCACAGCAGCATCAAGGGTGGCTACAGCTAATTATCTTCCCTCTTTGCAAGACCTAGTTGCCTGTTCACAGTTTGTGCAGTGGGACACAGACATGGGCTCTCTCTAGATTACTTTTTTCTCTGTGTTTCCCAGTTGAAGAGCTTCCTTGTTTAATACAATCTGTAATCCCCTTGATTTTTTGGGGAGTTTGTAAAAAAGCAGAATAAACTTAAATTCCCATTATTTTCAGATCACAATATTCTATTTTTTATTGAATTATGGATGTTTTTGATTTAAGAAGTCTCAGTTTCTGCTGAGACCTTGAAAACTTACATTTGGAGATACAGAGGAGACTGTACAAGGATTTAATCTTCAGTTTCCTTCTGTTCCTACCTCCGTACTCTCCAAACACTCTGTTTTCGTCTGATGGAAAATGCTTATTGTCATATTGAAATAAGAAGAATAATCTGAAATAGTTAAATACCTGAGGAAATAACAGTGATTTTTGTCAATTAGTATTAGTTATAGAATTCGGTGTGGTCTTTTTTTTTAGCGACTGAAAGGGGATGCTCAGATTTAACATGTGTACCTTGTTAGCAATGTTTTCACAAACAGCAGCAGCTGTATAAACTAATCTTTCTCTAACTTTCACACATGGGCTCAGTTGACAATGAGCCACTGTCAGTGTTCAATTCTTTCTACCTTTAAAAAAAATACACCTGGTTTCTCTACAGTTTTCCATGTGTAGCTCAACTATTATTCTTACCTATATAGGAACGTGACAGGCTGTAAACAGATTGACCTTACATGACATTTTGTATGTGTATAGAAGATGATGGCACTTGTGTTTATATTCCTAGCAAATTAAAATTAAAGTGAAGATTAAAGTCTGTTATTTGCAGAATGTTGTAATGATTGCAGAATCAATTTATTTGAAATTCCTGTATTTCAAGCTCTGAAGTGTAGAGAATCAAGGTATGTCAATCAACCTCAGAGCAGTAAGCAAGAGAAGGAAGAGCTCTGTGGATGTTGGTTATAGTAAGTTGGTAAAACCATGGTATGTATTGTGCAGAAGTCTTTGTTTATCTATGGCATAGTACAAGCACAAGACTTGACATTGTGAATAATTTTGCCTTTAACTAATTTCCAAATGGATCTATGGCCAGAAATTGAAGTATTAGAGATTTCCACTTCAGAATTTTTGTCGTGTCTTAAAATAAAAGCAAGTACACTTATATTTTAAATGCACCCGACATGAACATTTCTTTTGAAATTCCTACAGTAGGATTATCTAAAGAGGACATTCTGGAATTACAGGGGCTTCTATTCATTAGCAAGTGAGCATGAAGATGACAAAAGAATATAATGACAGAGCCCAAACAATATGTCATTATTTTTTTCTTTCACCTAGTGAAACGTAAGTAAAGCTTGAATTGTTAAATTCAGAGTAGGCTATTGTCACTACTTGCCAAATAGTACATGCTTGTGCATCTGTCTAATCCATATTTGAAAGCCACAAACAGAAGCACATAATTTGGCACAGCACCAGAAGCATGCCTCGGCACACTTCTGAGGATTCTTCCAAATGACTTGCTGATTCAAAAATTCTATACTATTTGCCTCTGCGCGTGTGCTGAGTGTCTGGAGGAGTTTAGCATGAGTTCTGCTATAAAACTATGTGTGTTATGTTTGACTTGTGGATATGATAATTATGTATCCCTACTAATTTACCAGGAGTTCTTATGAGGGTTTTTTTTTGTGTGTGTGTGTGTCTGCAAGGAATAGTGGTATTTCCGCCAACAGAAAATTCACAGAGACAATGTACCTGAAATGCATTGGTGATGAAGAGTAGGGGTAGTCAGAATTGGTTTTTTGTCCATTTGTTTAATTTTCTAATGTTTCTTTATTCTCTTTCTGTTGAATTTTTAAAATAGAGGGTTGACTAGTGCTTAGAGACCTCAAAAGTAGGTACAAACTCTTCTGTAAAATAAATTCCACAGTCAAGTTTTTTTCTCCCATAGTAATGATTATTCTTTATGTTAAACCCCATAGGCACTGGCACATCTTCTTTCACTTCACAGTGAAGTGTTAAAAATATTCAGATACATTTAAGGGTGCAAATTCATGAAATGGTTGAGATGACTTAATGACTGCTGCAAAAAAGACCCTTCCCCATCAGTGCCCTCTGCCCACCTTCCCACAGCAACCTTCTCTTGCCCTGGCAGTGGTGGTTGGTTGTCTCTATTTCATGCTGTCTCGAAGAGTTCAGGTGGTAAGGGGATGAACTTAGTCTGGGAACTGATGGGGTTAAAATATTAAATTTAAAATATCCACGTAATAATAGTTTGAAAGATAATATGATGAAAGATGGCATGAAAGTAATCAACTGTTTCATTTTTTGAAGGTGCTTGAATTTGTCCTTTAGTTTTATAAGAGTAATCTTGTTTTTTTCATGCTTCTTTACACATCTAGATGTAAATATAAAAAATCTTAAGTAGTTTATTCTGTATTAGTTATTCCAGTATAAAATACTTTTGTGGGCACAGGTGTTTCAGAAGTGAAAAAAAGATGCTTTAGAAGAGGAAAATATGCCTTTATTCCAGAGCAAGCCTTCCAGAGGGGAATATTATAGCAGAGTAGCTGTTCTGGTAAATTTGCTATGTTGGACAAATCATTTTGTAAACAAATACATACTTTGGTTGCAAACTCTATATTGAAGAAAGTGAGGTAGATGCATCTGTGCTCTGTATTTCATACTTAAGTTCATAATTCAGGAGAACAATGGCAGATTGAGAGAGTAATTTGCATTTTCTTAGATTACAAAACTTTAAATGAGGAAATAGTCTCACCTGACAGTTTTTATTGTGTTTCTTTTTTTTTTGGTGAGTAGAAAGTGTGCTGAAAGCTGAGAGCAATGAAAGACAACTTATGCTACAAGCTGAACTTCTGGCATTGAGTCTGGACACTACTACTAGGACAGACAGTACAACATATTTTATCACAACAAGAAAAAGACAAAGAGAATTTTTTTTTTTCTCAGTGTGATGGGTTGAACTTGGCTGCCTGCCAGATTCCCACCCAAATGCTCTCACTCTGCCTCCTCAACAGGACAGAGGAGAAAATAAAGCAAAAAAGCTGTTGGGTTGAGATAAAGACAGAGAAATCACAAATTACCCTCATCGTAAGAACAGACTGCATTTGGAGAGAATTAATCTAATTTGTTGCCCATTAGAAGACAGTTGGATGGTGAGAAACAAAAAACCCCTAAACCACCTTCCCCCCACCTCCCTCTTCTTTCCAGGTGTAGCTTCACTCCTTCATTCCTGACTTTTCTAACCCCTGCCACCTGCAGCCCTCGTGGTGCAGAGGCATGGGGAACGAGGATTATGGTCAGTCCATAACAGCTCCTCTCTTCCTCTTCTTCCTCCTTTTCCCCTGCTCCAGGGTGTATTTTCTCCATGGAGTACAGTCCTTTATGAAATATCTGCCTACTCCAGTGTTGAGTCCTCCATGGGTCGCAGTGTGGATATCTGCTCTGGCATGGACCTCTCCTCAAGCTGCAGGGAAATATCTGTTCCAGCATGGTCCTGGAGTGTCCTCTGCATCCTTCTTCTGTGAACTTGATGTTCATAGGGCTGTTTCTCAAACTTTTTTCCTCATTCTTCACTATTTTGCTCTTTCCTAAATGTGTTTTCTCAGTCACTACCACCTTGGCTGGGGGTGTCAGCTGTGCCCTGCAGGAGCTGGCTCATGTTGGCTGTGTCTGGCATGGGGCAGCCCCTAAATCTTCCACAGACACCACCCCTGCAGAGCCCCACTGCCAACACCTGGACACCTGCACTCAGCATTAGAGGATCTTCTTTCCTGTTGGTAGAAGACTCCATTCACTGCACATGACATGAGGCATTAGGTCTTCCTTTAATAGGTAATGAAGAAGCGAGACACTCTTGTTCTTCATGCTTCCTTCAAATTTACTGCATTAAGCTAAGTGTATCTGAAATATATTGTGCAAGGAATCCCTCCAAACTTGTTATGTTATGGAACAAGAAGACTTTAACAATTACTCTCACTGCTTTGAACAAGAGGTTTTCAAATATAGCTCTACATATAAAGAGGATGAAATGCATCAGCAGTTACTTCAGCTGAGGTTTTGGATGAGCTTAAATCATGGAAATGTGAGTGAAATCTGTGTTGGTGTACATAAACAGCCATTTGGCATCTCTGTGGTAAACTGTGGTTGCAGGACCAATTTGTTAATTTCAAAACTTCTGACACAGAACTTCGCATTTGTCTTTTTTCGTGTTGTGGTTGGAGGCTCCAAAAGTGTATGCTGCCATTCTTCAGGCCAACACTCTCTTCCATTCTTTCTCCTCCCCCAAACAATAGAGAAATTGCAATTTTAGGACAGTAGTGTGATATATTTATTATCTGTCAAATGAGTTTAGGGTTTTCTCTCTGTATGCAAAGCAGTTTAAAGTAAGCTAAATAAGCGCAGCTGCAAACTTAGCTACTCTCTTCTACACTTCAGTAAAAACTTTGTACCAGCTCTTGGTGTGAACATTCTCAACTTGTGGTGAATGCTTTTGTGCAGAGAAATTTATTGCATTGGCAGAGTTTAGTAATATGATGACATTGCTAACTCTGGACAACACTACAGTGGTTGCCCGGTGTAGACAGTGTTATATGAAGCACATCTTGGAAGCTAACATATTTTCCTGTGTAAAAATGATGTGGATGGGCAGTGGAAGAGAGAATTCAGCTGTTTGTACGTTGTCCATATTTGGGACATTTAAAAAGAAGACTAAAACGTGACTTATTTGCTCTGAAATTCCATTGACAATGCCAAGAATAAAATTTAGTAATTTTTTTTCTTGGGTATTTAATAGAAAAAAGTTCCTCAGCCTCCTGTGAGGCTAACAATTAATAATTATTGGAATTGTGATTAAAAATTTGTATAAGAAATGTACATGAAAAATAACATGAAAATGAATGTTACGTGAAACAGTTACAGGATCACAAAAATGCTTCCAACGCAATGACTACAATTTTTATATGTATTGCTAACTTCAGACAAGGCACATTAATTTCCTGAGGTAAATTCTTATTAAAATTTTATCAAAGATTGGCTGTTGGCTTACTTTTGCAGTTTAGTTTATTCAAGAAGTTTTTTACAATTGATAATAAATACAATACACGTGTTCAGATCTGTGTATAGATTTCTCAGATACTTAAAAGATCTATTTTCATTTTGCACAGACCCATTCAGCGTGTAAACTGTCTGTCTTTACTCCTATCAGTTAATGGCCTTGAACTCTGGTTTTGTACAAACAATTCTCTCAGAATTTGGGTTAGGTTCTTCAGTTTCATTAGTGAGGTCCTTGATAGTTTCTACCTAAATGGAGGGCAAAGGGAAAACTCCATTAGACATCAGTAGGTACCTCAGCTGCTCAGCTCTTAGACTAAAAATGCGTTCACATATCTCCCATTCGTGGAAAGGTTTAATCACATTTGTAAGACACTTCGAAGCACTTGGATAAAAAACAGTGCAGCAGTTATCAGTATAAAATCTGCAATTCTCTGTGGTTATTGCATTGTGCTGTCTTGGAGACCGTTGCATTACCTTGTTTCCAAAATAGGAAATTACCGTGGTATTTCAGAGGTTGTGGTTTTGGAACTGTCAATAAATTCTGATAAGGAGTTTATGTAAGAGTCCAGAAGCTATCGACCAGGTTTTTAAGTGTTCTGTATTGTGTTTTGTCTTGCTCATTAGGCACAAGTTTTTCAAATCTTATTCTTACAATGTTAATTTTAAGCTGATGGCAAAAGATTCTTTTTTTTTTTAAGTCTATGCAATTAATATGAAAAATTGGGTACTCCAGTAGACCAGGAAAAGAAATTGTGTTTTCATAAAAAATAATAAAATCTTTATTTTTAGGTGCTTCATTGTCAAAACCTAAGTCCAATTTTGTACGTGTAGTTTTGCCTTCTCAATTATGCCTAAATTTTCTAAGTGAATTGTCAGATGGGGGAAAATTGGAGGAAAAAATGTTTCTGTCGTGTCCAAAAATGAGTTTGCAGTTCTGAGTAAAGCACTGATGTGTCACTCTAGGAGAACAGAGTCCAGCAGCTTTATTGCATGGACAGAGAGGAAGAAAAATCCCACAATGGGTGGTATAGTCTAACAGCAGACAACTGTTGGCAGTAGTGCCACATTTGGCACTGACAGAGTTTTGGTTTGGCTTAATGACAGTGAGCTACGTTGCTTTTTAAAATAATTTTGGCACCCAGCACCAGAAACATACACCCTGTTGCTATAATCTGTAATTGAGCGTGATTCAGAGCAGAAATAGAAAGTGGAGTTACAGGCGGGACAACACATTTGGACACTCCTTATCTAACAGATGTTGCAGTGTCTCCTTGTCTTTGGCACCAAAGGATGCTGTATCAAAAGGCAGAATATGTAAAAACATGAACAAAAAACCCCCAACAAATGCAAACCACAAAACCCAATCCCCCCAACTTGGAAGTTTTTCCGTTCTGGTCTGTGCTATTGCTGGATGTTCCCCTCTCTGTTGTCCTGCAGTTTAGAGGAGGGCTGTGGCAGGGCTGGCTTCTGCCATGTTCCTTCCAAGCACTGTTGTAGCTGGAACTCACACTGATTAATTGAGTGTGGGTAAATATCAGTCTGAAAATGGTGAAAACTGCCCCCAAATGAGTGGGAGCTACTACTGTGATTAACCAGTTAAAGTCTAGAGTAGAAGTTTTGTCTGAAGTGCCTGACGAAGAATGTGGTCTCATGGGCATAAAAGAGAAGACTGAGGGTTTAATCTGTTTTTTGCTAGACTGGTGTCTGTTTTATAGAAAAGCACTGCTGAAATGGTTGATAAACTCAGCAAAGAAACTCAAGAATAAATACACATAGTTAACTGAACAATTATTTCCCTCTTTGATGCGGTTCCTTTAGAAAATCATTAAGGCACATTGATAGATCAGCAAAAGGAAACTACTGCCCTTTTGTGCATGATTTGCTCTGTAGCTGGGAGATTCCAGCCATTAGCAGGCCTGTTTTATGTGCTATTTTACTTGTGTTTTATACCCCTCCCCCTCAAAAAGCCCCTGCATAAGCCAAGTACGTAATGAATTTGGTCCTTTTCAATTAAATCAAAACTGCTGTAGGAGCCATGAGGTATTGGAAATGTTATCTGCAAGTTTTATGATGGTTGGCTGCAGAGAAGTAAATGTTTGCAGTACTGTTTCTGGTTCTTTACTTGACTTACAGCACAGGGGCAAAAGCTGGGTGGACAGATAAAGAAAAAGAAAGTCACTCGGCATTGTTAACACAAGTACTGTTACTTACAAGAGGCTGGAGAAAGAAGCCTTTTCAGGCTAAGCCATTTTGAATACCCAAAGAGGCACTTTTAGAAATAATATATCCATACAGAGGAGGAGAGCGTTTATAAAACAAGGAGGAGTTCTGCGGATCACATTTATCAGTAACAATTTAAAGAGGAAGAAGCAATCACAGAACTTACTTCTTTGTTGTGGTATATTTTTTCTGATTGTATGTTAATATTGCTGCTGACAATATCTGCAGCTACAACTGGTTTTGAGCAGATTTGTGTTGCTCTGGTTTTTTCGTTTGTTTGTTTCCTGCTTTGTTGCACAACATGTCACCCCTTGTCCATCTAAGCACTTCCTTGATCAGACATCTTTACGCCTTCAGATATGATCTGGAATTCATTGGTTTATCTCTTTAATACCATTGGAGGTGAAAAAAATGCTGTTTCCCTCTTGCTAATTATGGTGAAGTGCCATGTTATGTTGTGTTGTATTGTGGTTAACAACTTCAGGGGCGCCGAGAGCCTTTAGTTTAGCCTCATGGGAGCGGGACTTTTCCTCTTTCACTCAGCTCCAGGAAACTTGAACATTTGTATTTTCAAGACCACATACTATTGGGAAGGAAGCAAGGGTGGAGATGTGTGCAGAGATTAAGTGGATATGAGAAGCAGTGTGCATTGTGTAAAGATCTACAAACTGCTGAATATTGAGACGACACACTGTCTCTGGCATGGCCTTTGGCATTTTTAAGAATGCAATGATAATGCTGCTAAATCTAACAACCTGCCAGAAAATTCAGTATAGAACTGTTTTTCATACGTGGTTGTCACAGACCACACCTTTTTGCATACCGTTCCCTTCTTGTACTTTAGCATACATAACATGTATTCAATGAGTGTGTCTGTGTGTGTGTTTGTGTGTGGGTGCACAAGCTTTTGTTTACTGTAACTGTATTTTTCTGGAATACATATTTATTACTCATCATGGTAAAGGAATTCCATAACTGTGTGAACTAGTTATTAAAAAATAACTGTACAGATTTTTTTGACCAATTTAGCATTAACTTTTCCCACTCTGCTGCTGCATCTGCAAGTAATATTCTGGATTTAAATTTGGACCCATAAATTCTGTGCCTGTACTTATTTTAATTTCTGATGAGATAATACTTTGGAAAAGATAGGTATAGCATTCAAATGGAATTTAGATTTACTAGGTATTTTGTAACTTGATGGTAGCACTCAAACTTTCATTGTGCACTCTGTTGTAAATTCAGTTAACCATGTACCAGTTGAGAACAAATTTCCCTTCCCCTTCCCTTTCCTTTTTCCTAGCTTTATTTCTTCAGTTTTCCTCATTTTTTTTTTTGTGATGTGAAAGAACAATATATGTATGTGGATCAGCCAGGGCAGGAATAGGTTGCACGGGTGAAAATGCAAACAGTTCTGCAGCAGGGAGTGTGAGTGTAGCAGGGAGGAGCACATTCAGTTTTTCTATGTAGAGACCTAATCCTTCTGTGGAGGTAGCCTTGAGGTTCAATATCAACAGATCAAGTCCACAATGAAGACGATTTCTCAAGAAGTGGAATTTTTGAGAAGACTGAATATGAGATTCATCCTCCCAAGTATATAAATTTGTGCAGAACAGCCTGCTTGTGTGATTAATGTATTTCCCGTTTCTTCTTTATTTAGTTTCTGGAGCATTGACACATTCAAGTGATAGCAGTTTATTTTCTTTTTATGCAAAAGTAAAGCTGAAAATACTTTTTAAATCTTTACTTTCTTTTTATGCTTCTCGACTTTGGGCTAAATGAAAAACTTGAACAAATCAACCAAAATCTTCTTCCAAATAGGAAAAATGTATAATTGAAGTAAAACCAAATGAAAGTAGGAAGGTAACATGAGGTTCCAACGAGGTTTTCTCAATAATTAGCATATATATTACTTAAAAAATATGAAGAGGCTAGACAACCAGTATCATCTTGTCTGAAAGTTAATTCTACAGCATTTTTTCACCAGAAATTATGCTGGAGGTCTTTATTTGCAAAGGGTGGTGGTTGCTACTAACATAGTGAAAAATATGCACTAATGGGAGCAATGGTGTAGGTGAAGCAGATCTGTAACAAGAAATATCCCATCTACTTTTCAGGTTTTGTTTTGTGACTTACTTAGAAAATGTTTTTTATTGCTCTAGCTGATAAAAAAAAAAGTGTGTTAAAGACATTTATTGACTGTGAACTCTTTGTAACAGAGAAATTATTCAGCTGTGTTGTGTGCTGTTCTGGAGGAAGTGCTGTTGGCAATGAGTTGAGATTAATGCAAGACAAAAGCTTTTCCAACATTTATGTATTTAGTATCTGACATTTTTTTATTCACTAAACTTAAGCACAATTCATTAGCTTATATTTGGTTTGTTTACCTATCACTTAATTTTGATAATAAAAAAGTCTGAGAATTATTTAAAATCAATTAGCTGTCAATCTTCACATTGAAGAACCACTTTTGAGAGTAAAATACACGGTGAGGTGCAGGGCTGTGTCTTTTACAGCGAGAAAACATTATTCTTTCCAGAAAAGTGCTATGAAGTACAGAAAATGCATACCATATCTCTGAATTCCTGAGACCTTTAGAAGTGTAACAAGCCAATGCAAGATTTAACCTTTTCATTTGAATTCATACTTGTGATTGAAAGAGAGAAACTACATGAACACTGACATAAAAACTGATAGCTTTCGTAACTAGATTAGTAACCAACATCTGAATATAAACTGTGGCAGTGCTTTGTCCTTTACAGTCTGAACTTAGTAGAATCTGACTTGCAGATATTTTACATTTTGAGTTTTTTACTCCTTTTGCTATTTGCTAGAGAGTTAAAGTTTGGCTTATACTTAATACATTTTTTCCACAGTATTTTTCCTATCTTAGTCCTTATTAAGTGCACTCCAGTCTGAAAATATATCTTAACTAAAGGTATGTGTGTTACATTTGGAATAATTGATCTGGGAGGAAAGACGATATGTGCACCTCTCCCATTCAGCTTTTATGGAATGTTATAGAAACAAAATTTCTCACAAAAGAACATGCTGATTTACAGTCCTGCTGTGAAGACCCATCTGTTAATATGTTTTTCTTCTCATTTTCTGCACAAAACCCATACAGAGGTGTAAATATATGTTTTACAGGAAAAAATTATCCACTCCTACCTTCTCTCCTTTAGTTCTTTCCTTTGGAAAGTTAATAATGCACATTTGTAATAACTGAAATATGAAGGGTTACATGTTTTTCTTCTGGACCTATTTGTTCCTTGTACTTCCCTCCCCTAATGCGGACTGTGTTTATTTCTACATGTGACAAGTCTGCAGTCGTGTGTTCCTTCTGAGTTATAATGACTCAGATGTCATAATTAATTTGATGAGCAGGTGGGGGTTATTAGCCTTGTGCTTCACTTGCTAATAGCTGCACAGCTTTTCTAAAGTACTCTTTCAAGTAAGGAGGCATTTCTTCACATAGAATAAACAGTGCAGCACAAAAGCCTCAGTTAGATAACTATCCACGGGTTTGAAAAGCTGCCAAGCAGATGTTGTTATTGGAGCGGGCCCAGACGAGATTGGGCAAGGCAGATGCAAGATGGGGGAAGGTTACGCACAGCCCAGGCGCTTTCGCTGCGGTGGCTGGAGAATGGGAGGTTGGGAGGTGTCTTCCCATAAACCAAATCCATCCTTCGCTGGCCTCATGCTCATTCCTCAAGACCCACCCTTTAACTGTAAATAAATGAGGAGGAAGCTCCCCCCGCCCCCCTAGCTTTGTCTTAGTATCCATGTGGGAATGAAACCGAGTGTTCATCCAGCAGTTAGTGACTTCTGGTTTACATTAAATCGGCTGTGTGCAATTTTTGAAGGGCCTACAGAGACTTTGCTTCATACCTATCAACATATGTAATGAACAAGACTGCCCTGACATTTACCAGAACTCTTAGGTTCTGCTTTATTACTATAAATTAGGCTGTGCAAATTTAAGACGAAATGCTGTTTTGTTTCCTGTCAGCTCTCAATATAGTTCTTTTTTTTTTCCTGGTGAGATTTCTTTCTTCTTTATTAAAAAATTACAAATATCAAATACCAGTCCTTTTTAATTTATTTTTTTATTTCCCCCCATAAGAAAACACTTAGAAAATCCAGTGGATTTGTGTGTGAGAGACAAGTAGATTGGACTGAAATTGGAACTGATCTGTCTTATACTCTCTCTGGATTTTTTTTTCTTCTGTGATCATAGGCTTTTTAGAACACATCTCTCTGTCTTTCTTTTGATTAAATTGTATAATCCCATTTTTCTTTGACTTGATCTCAGTGCCAGTGGTCTAGGCTTTTAGTGCCAAGGGGTAATTTTGGGTAATGGGCTATTAAAACACTTGGAGCTTCCATCCTATCTTTCAAATCTGTATACACATAGATTGTCTTTCTCTGGAGAAACAAAATCCACCAGTTGGCAGAAATCAATAGATTGTCTGTATGTGTAATATAGATGACTTAAAAGAAATATATGCTTGAAAAACTGCATACCTTATAGAAATGTCAAAATATCTAGGTGACTTCTTCCTAAAAGATGATGTTATGACTCTTGCCTCTGCATTTTATTTGTTACTTGCAATGATTGTCATTTCATTTGCAGACCAATATGACCCATGCAGACTAGCCATTTTCCTACAGTTGCCTTAACCATCGAAATTGACTGGCACATGGCAAGATGTACAAACAATTTCATCTTTCATTGCGATTTAAAATTTAGCTAATATTACTTTTAAAAAGACGGAGATCTTAAAGCAAATCCATATATTCTATTCAAAAAAGAACACTTAAGTATTTGCTATATTTGACTTGTGAACTTTGTTGGTCTTCTTACAGCGTTGGTGTCTCTCTTTTTGTAAGAATAGGAAGAGTCATAAAAGCTCAAGCAAGAGTTTCTTTACCAGGATGTTCTTCATCCTAGCTTACATTTGATTTTTCAGTCTGAACACAGTAGGCATACATGCTTCGTTAGACAGCAAAGTGCTAATGACTTCTGAAACTAAAACATTCATTTTTCATTTCATGAATGAAGTTAAACTCTGTCCTGCAATGGTCTTAAGAATTTTTTTTCCTTAATCTTAACAACATTGTTTTTCATTGTGCTCCTTCAGCAAATTCAGGGAAGCTTGCCAGTGGGCTGAAAACTGTACTCCATTAGGATTTGTGTAGCTAGGGTCTGATATAACATGGTTTAGAAAAAGAGAAGAGCAGGCAGAAGAGTTTCAAAATTCAAGGAATCAAATATTTTTGGGAGAGAACAGGAAGGAACAGCTTCTCTACGTCTTCACGTGGCAAAGAGGCTGGCCCAGAAACATTTGTTTGTCACTTTTATTGTTGCTCAATGAAACTGAGGTTGTAAAACTCCCATACATCAGTTCTTATCTTCAGGTATTGGTTCCATTTTACGTCACTTTTTTTTTCCCCTTGCCTGACAAGTATCAGATGTGAACATTAATATGTTGATCCTTTAACTATGTTCCAAAATAGTGCTACTTTCATGTCTCATTCAGATGCATGCATGGGATTAAGACCTGTCTTCTGCCCAGACCCAATTAGAAAAAAAACCAACAACATCTATCTACCTGTAGAAAAATACAGCAGCAAACCAAGCAATTCATGTTTTTTTCTGTTAAAAAAACCATCTCAGATTATCTGCTAGGACAAAAGGATCAGCCTGCAAGGGGTATTTACTAAAAACTTTACTGCTAAGGGCCTTATACAGTTTCATTCTGGCCTTTTTATCATTTTACCCATTTTGAAATTGGTGACCGTTTTTTTCTGGAAAGGAAACAAGTGAAAATTAAAAAAAGCACTTTATTTGGTTAGTTTGTATTTATGACTTTTTAAAACAATGAGTGATTAGCTGTATATTTGCAGCATGATTCCTTGTTTTCCTGATAGTCTTTGCATTTTTCCATTGCAAGTATGACATAATCATGGAAAAAAATAAAATCAAAAGAGCTATAAGGTACATTAAAATAATTTTAGTAGTCCCTAGGACACCAACGTGATATGTCAGCACTCTTCTAAGGAAAAAAAACAGGAGAGGTTGAATTGAATGTGAAATAAAAAGTTCCTTTGCATGTAACAGTCCAACTGTTTTTCATCATATTTTATTACATTTATTCAAGATAGCTCTAACCATCCCTGTTAAAAGATTTGAAGAATGCAGATAATGGCATATGGACCTGATGATCAATGGGAGATACCTCTCTGCCATTATCGGTTTCTGGAGCTGACGTGTTTCACAAAAGACCTAAAACCTTCCTCAATGATAAAAGTTGCAGGTACAGTGGGAGAGGTGGAATATAGTAGTATAAAAAATCACTAACGTTGAGCAGTCTGAACTGGTTCGTATGTTTGTGCCTTTATGTCTTCTAACTTGTCTAAATTTAAAGCTGTATGGAGCAAAGAATAATAATCACACTTACAAGCACAAGAAACAGTGACCTTGCAAAGAAACTGCTAGTAGATGACAGACGATAAGGAGAAAGTGGCAACACGTGTGAAGCACTTATGTGTAAATTGGAAAAGCCTAAACAAGAGACTGATGGCATATTGGCTGTCTACTCTGGAAGCAGTTACTGATACGAGACTCATTCTAACATATGTACTTCAAGAAGAATAATTTTTAAATGTTTGGATCAACAATGCTTGAGGTAACAGTCTATCAGCTAGTTAAAGCCAACCTTGAATCAGCAGCATTTTGAAGTGGGCAAAATATTTAAATGGATTTTCACTACCTATTTTTTTTTTCCTGGCATTATTCTCTAGTTCATAGTTCCATCTGGGACCAGAAATGCTGAAATACCACAAGTCAGTCAATTTTTTACACTATTTCTACTCCACTTGGAGAAGGAAGCTGTTGGGTTGATCTCAAAAGATTCCTAGTCCAATATTTCCTGAAATATCTTCTTATGAGGCAAGGGCCAGAAATACAACAATAACTTCTGCCAGTTGAATAATGCTGGCTAGAGGCTGTGACTTTTTGCAGCAAGACTGTAGCCTGTGCTTAGTTCAGCCACAGAAACATTTGTGTTAGTCATCTGTTGTGCTGTTGCACCTCCCGAGGTTAGATCAGGCTTCAGATAAGATGCTACTCTTCACTTGCCTTTCTTGAGTAAGTCCTGAAAACCAAGCACTTTTCTCTCTTCTCCTTTTTTTTAGCAAGGTTGGTATGAAATCAACGGAATTAATTGATGCAAAAGAATACATATCATGATCATAATAGTAACACTGGGAATTTGTAATACCCACAAAACAGTGTGAAGTCGTAAGAATCTGTGTACCAGTTTTATTTCAAAGGAGTGAACAGTTACCTTTTCTTGTGCCATTACCATCTACAGGGAAAACATTGCGGGTTTGAGCTATACATTTATAACCCTGTAGTGTCTTACAGTTACTTTTTTTCTTTTCATAATAGTGCACAGATATTGAGATTCTGATTTAATTAACTTTTTGATATGTGTGTGTTGGCAAACAGCTGATATCTAGGTATTTCAAAATTCCTGTGTGTTTTTGAAAATCCTAGCCTCAATTCTTTCCCGTGAAGTTTTTCTAGCAGCTGACCTATGCGACATAACGTAACTAAAAGTGAGGTAAATGCCCATGTTTGACTTTACAAAGGTGGAAGAAGTGTGAAGACTCCCTGTTATCCCATGCCAGGGGGGACCACTTCATAGAGTCCAAGAATCCAGAGATACAAATCTGTCGAGGATCCCAGTGTACAAGTACTGAGTGGAGCTACAGTATTTGTGGTCTTTAGTCTTTTGAAGAAGCAGAGTCCCTTGAGACAGGCTACAACATGTTTCCCCAAATTATACAAATCCCACAACAGAGGCGATACTTTCGGACTTTAATTTGATTCTACATATTTATTATATAGGACCTTGATGCACAAGTTCTTTATATTTGCCAAAGAAACTGCTACTTATGTATTACTGGCTTGTGTAATTTAGCTAGTTTTTTACTGTACATTGTTCCTTTTACACGTATTTTATGTCATGTATGCTACCATGTATAGTTGGCTTCTTTACAGCGTTCTCAAAAGCACATTTGGAGTGGTAAATCACCTTATGGTGAATCAAGTGTGCTGCCTGTTTCTGAAGACCTGATGGGCAGTATGAGAACAAGGTTTCTGCATGGCTTTTGTACTTGGCATGATATTAGGCAGAATTTTCCTAGTCACATCACTGGAACGAGTCACAAAAGAGCCTCCCTGCTAAACAGACAGGACACTATGTGTGTCTCTACTGTAGGCCTTCTTTAGAGTGCATCTGGGGCAGAAAGAAAGATACACAACCGTTAAGTCAGCCGAACACTGCTCTGAACCCCAAACACTCCTTAAAAAACAGTGATTATGAAGTGTCTCTTGGGAAGAGAAGAGTGGCTTAGGTTTCTGCTTCAAGCAGCTGGACAGCTGTTCAAGTTCTTTTTGGACCCAGAAGTTTGTCCAGCCAGAATTGTTTCAAAGTCAAATCCCTAAAGAGGCTGAGCACTGTCACAGTACCCTGTGAAGACCCATATTGGATATCAAGCTAGGCTGCTATTCATTGTCTGTTTGGCAGTGGTCTGCAAAGGTATTTTCAGCTCTTGTCAGAAAAAGAGCCTTTTGCTGTATACATGTTACTACAGTTCTAAAATGTCTGATTTAAAGGTGCAGCTTCTTTCTGTTTTTCTTTTTCTTTTCCTCTTTTTCTCTTTTTCTTTTCCTCTTTTTCTTTTTCTTTTTCTTTTTCTTTTTCTTTTTCTTTTTCTTTTTCTTTTTCTTTTTCTTTTTCTTTTTCTTTTTCTTTTTCTTTTTCTTTTTCTTTTTCTTTTTCTTTTTCTTTTTCTTTTTCTTTTTCTTTTTCTTTTTCTTTTTCTTTTTCTTTTTCTTCTAAGTGGAGCTGGTAACATTGTTAAGAGTCAAGGGAGCCAGGATCTTCCCACTACAAATATACTTCCTGTTGCTTATAACTTAGTCTAAGCTTTAATCCTTTGAGATTTGACTTTTATATGCAGAGTGTCACCTGGAGCTGAATTTTATTATAAAGTTTCAGCAAAACTGGATTAGACATTCCCAAAAATGAGATTAAACAAAAATTTGTTGGA
The DNA here is from genome assembly GCA_033558235.1 of Neomorphus geoffroyi. NCBI lineage: Eukaryota > Metazoa > Chordata > Aves > Cuculiformes > Neomorphidae > Neomorphus > Neomorphus geoffroyi. The sequence continues at coordinate 26,388,350 of JAUMJM010000048.1, read as the reverse complement.
TTGTAATAAATACATCTTACAGCTGTTTTATTGAGAAGCTATGGCGCCTCCATGCTTTTGAGCAAAGTCTTGAAATTTGGCCTGGAGGTCATTCTGGTGTCAGGGGATGCCTATTGCTGTTCTTGTGAAAAAATGTCCAAATGTGGCCAAATGCTTATGCTTTTGCAAAGGTTCAGTTTGCACATGTTAACTTACAGTCACTTCAGACTTTGGCAGAAAAATTCTTTGGAAGATGCTGTCTACTTTGAGCACGTTCCAATCCTGGAGCAGTGCTGAACTTTCTGCAGTTTTTGCTACCAGCTCTCAGGGTCCTCTTTGGGCTTAAGGGGAGGAATGTATTCCCTTTTGTTGGCTCAGTTCTTCCTCAAATAGGCAACTGAGGAGAAAAGCTGTTGGATTTTAATGTAGTGATGGCAAGGAGTTGTTCAGAGGTGCAGAAGAATGGTAATAAAGTAGAATGAAGAAGAACCGGTCACTTGTAAATATTATGCTATTAAAAGATATAATGTGATGATATTGGATTTATTATTTAATATGATACAGCTTTAGAAGATGAGTGTCTTTTTTTTAGGATCATTTTAAGTGACAGAAGAAGAAAACATTTTTGATTTGCTGAAATGGCAGTAGTGAAAGAAAGAAAGGTACAAATGTCAGCTATTTCTTGCTGCCTCTCTTAGGCATTATTTCTTTCTTCTTCAAAAAGAAAATGATAGTGAAGCCATGAAGCCGCAGAGATACGAAGGTTTTTTTTTGGATCCAATACTGGTGTGGTTGGCAGCCATTAGTCATTAGACAGTTCCTCTTTGTTTTTTGTGGCAAATGACTTTTCGTGATAAAGGTATGAAGCAAGATAAGCACCCTAGAAACACAAAATCAAGCCCTAATTTCTTCAGTGTTTTGTTTGCGTCATAAATGTTGAGTTAGTTTAGGTTATCTTCAGAAACCTACTGTGAATGGCAGTATTAATTGGTGGGCAGAGGTCGGTATGACTGTGCTGTAACTCTAAGAATGAGTCTGTCTGAGAAAGGAGAGATCTCTGTTTGTGTCTGAGCAACACAGTGTAAAATACCTTTGTCTGGTTTCCACCCTATCAACTTGCAAACTTAGCCTGAGTTGTTGTAGCTGCATGGGGCTTGTTCCTTCTCATCTGTTACCAGTAACAAATATTCTACAGGCCAAACTATGTCCTCAATTGCACTTTTGCCTTGAGTCAATCTGCACAGGTGTGCAACTTTAATAAACAAATGTAGCTGTTATAGAAAGGCTAGAATCTGTTTCTCATGCTCTCTTAACTATATAAGCTCTTCAAAGCTGATCAAAGCAAAAGTCTCTTTTAGTTTCCAAAATGAGCAGATTGGCCCTGCATAAGCATGTTCCTGGAGTTTTAATAATGAACCTACAGATTTTTATTACAGATTTTCATAGCAGTCTTTTCAATCTCTTTTGGTGATTACTTACTCCTTTGGCCCTTCTTGAAGATGATGTCCCTGCACTGATGTCCCCCACTTCCCAATTTATTTAGTCAAACTTTTGTTAACAAACTAAGAAAAAACGTATTCATACAAATTATTAAATATATTTATTTACATAGATTTGTTTGGCCATTGTTTTTTGCAGTTATTCATTTTTCTTCAGTGTCACTCAGACTTTTATGTTTGGATTACAATGGAAAACCATCCTGGTCAATTCTGGTATCTTTAAAAGAGTGAGCTTTCTTTGACACTTTCATGAAGGAGAATTACAGATTTGGTTCTTTGACCTTTTTGCAGTTAATTACTAAGTAACATATGTATGTCTATGGTAGTTTATTCCCATAGATTTAGTATGTCTCCAGAAATTTATCTTACGTAGCTCATCACTGAGATCTTAATTCTTCATTGAACTACAGTCGAATTGTCTAAACTGGAATTGTTAGTTTTAGTCAGCAGTGATTATTCGTAGGAGAGCTGTAGACTCCTGCTGCCTATGTCTTCTGCACTGAATTTGAGGATAAAGCTTCTGTGGTGTACATGTCCACCTAGCAGTCAGTACCAAGCTCAAATTTTACATGGAAGATCATCACAATTTTAGTCACAGAGATTTTTTTTCTTTCTGTTTCTGAAAAGGTCGAAATCTTCTGCCCTAAGTAAGATCAAAACCTCCAGTAGTAATGCCTACTTGCTACGTTGTTAAGGTGCACAAATTACTTGACTAAAAATCATAATTGTTTGCAGAAAACAATAAAGTGAAGAAGTTGTCAAAGACTTGCCTCCCCCCCCCCCTTTTTTTTCCCTCTAGCATTAGAACATTACTTCATGCATTGCATTTTTTGAAAGAAAAACATAAATTCTTGAAAAAATGTTGAAGGACAGAGTTTTCTTGCTCAATTGGCACTTTGTGGGAGACTCTGGCTCACAAGGGGCTTGTGAGTAATTTAGTGGTACCAAATAGTGAGACCTGATCATGGTTAGGTTTCCACATGGAAATTCTGTAAAAAATTCACATTAGTTGTGAAGCCTGAATGTTCAAATACTGTTGTAGGATTCCTACAAAGAGCATGTAAAGAAGGAGATACTTAACAAAAATAAGTAAGATTTTTCTTGTAAATTTTCTTCTTCTAACATTAAAAAACCTATTTTTTTTCAATAAATCTTACCAGATATTTACATAATACAGTCAAATTCCTATGTACTGTAGTCGTGAAACTTGGGAAAAAAAATCACATTTAACCTCTACTGTGTAGCAGTTTGAGACCCTTGATGTAGAAACATCCTTAATGGATGTTTTGTTCGAGAGTTCCACATTGACACTGTAGTATCTAGAAAGTACAGTTCTTGAAAATGGGAGATAGCAGTTTCAAAAAGAGTTTTTATTTTATACTTTCCTAGACACTGACCAGTAAAAGGGTATAAGGGTGAAATTACAGCTTTGTATGTGCTTTTTATTCTGCTTTGGGAAGTTCACTGTTGCCTGTGGCACATAATATGTGAGGGACTTGTCTTTCTGTAACTCTTGGCTGTACAGACTAGATTAGAGACAACTGTCTAATTTGTCTTGCATGGCAGGATGAGCCTGGTTGCATACATTGCCCAGCAGAGTACAGGGAGATTATGTGCTTGCACAGAACTGGCATTTACCCTTTGAGTACCTGAGGTTATTTTACACTGTGCTATTCTAAGCCCTGATCTTCCCCCAGCCCTGTCCTGCCCCTCATCCTCCCCTCTCTCCTTACCATCTTTGATCCTGGCAACAAAAGTTCATTCCATAGCTCAGGTCAGACAGAAATGATGCATTGCATCACAGCTGCTTTTATGAAAGTGTTTATTTCATATCTGAAATGTTTTTATATACATTTGCTCTGCTATGACTTGCAGGAGCAGAAAGAAAGCAGTTTTACTGGAGGCAAAACAGCCACCTGTGAAAACTAATTACGTAGGTTGCGTTGTGAATCTCTGGGAATGATCCATCAGGAAGAAAGTAAATATCCTTAATCTTCTAGGAGATCACCTCTATGCCAAAATGATCTCCTTCATCAAAGTGGTGATTGAAATATCCCTTCAGATTTGTGTAGGTATGTGTATGGGGGAAGGAGGCAAAGGAAGCATGAACTGTAGAGGCAGGTGCCTCAGCCCTGCAAAATGTATAGAGAAATGAAAAATGACAAACTTGAGAGGCTCCAACTAAAGTGTCTCATTAAAGACTGTAATTTAATCTGCTTGGTATCTAGTTACTTTCAAAGAAGAATTTAAAGAAACCAGGCTGCTTTTCAGCTTTCTCTTTTCCCTCAGTAAGGTGAGGCTTACAGTGTTAAGTTGTGCCTCTCTCCTCACTCCTGCCACAAGATTCTGCTCACCATCAGCTCTCCAAACATCTCACAGTAGACATAAAAGGAACAACCAGTTAAAAAATGCAGAGCTTTAAGGCAGTTCAACTGTGGGCCATGTCTGGTTGTGTTGTTCATGCAGTCCTGTGAAAGCCTGCCACACAACTGTTAAAACGTCATTGAGGCATTTGTTCAAGGCACAGAGAGGAACAACTTTGTTCCTGCTCCTCGATGGCTCCTGGTCTCCCTGCTCTCTGTGCTGCGGGGCTTAGGGGCATTACCCGAGTGCCCTGCACTCAGTGACGTATTTCCGTGTCGGAGAATGTGGTGGTGCATGGACTCTGTGTGCGCCTTGTGAGTGATGCGAGGACCTGCACCCAGGAAGCTGCTTGGCTTATGGAAACACCAAAGCCAGTGTGTCCAGTGGACAGGATTATTTCAGTCTCTTCGTTCAAGCATTCCATGACTTTTTGCCTTTGTTTTTTGACCTTCAGTTTCATTGTGCCTTGGAGAGTGACTAGTCCAAGAAATGACCATTTTTCTGCAGCAACATGGGAACTTCCTACTGACTCTGTTCCTGTGATTCATGACAACTGTTTAGAGTTTTCAGACAGCCCTTCACCCACAGCTTTTCCATCCCTGTTGTTTACTCATTTTAGGAAGATTTGGAAGAGAGGTTGTGGGGACCCCATGCAGAAAATGATAATTAACTGCTTTTCTGACTTGCTTGTGTGAATAGGGTATTTATTTGACTGATATTTCAGTACAGCTTAATCCTTGCCATATGGACTGAGTGGAAGTAAAATACCTTACAGCCAGTTATAAGCATATAAACATTTTGCAGCTCCGTACTTTAAGCAAAATGTAAAAAACGTATTTCCCCCACCCTGTTCATTAATCTTAACCTCAATTTAACAAAGTTAAGGTTGGAATTTTGGGGAAAAATATCAGCTGATAAAGAAAGAACTGAATTAAAGGGCTGGGCTTGTTCTGTGGCATGTATGGTGGTTTCTAGCATAAAAAAATTGAGAATAACAGAGTATTTAGTAACACCAGAGAGTCTCTGTATGAAATGCATATATTGAACACTATTCTGTTAGGAGTGAATAACCAGAAGAACAAAAAATGAGAGTGACTTTGAAATCTGGAATTAACTCTTAGTATTATACCACTAATTAAATTAATCTTATCTTTGAGATTGACAGCAATGGCTATAAGTAGCAAGAAAGAGATGTCGAAATGACAGATTGTATACAGTATTGAGAGATTTCATAACATATGGGACCAGATGAAGTCATGGAACAAGTTGTTAGTGGCAGTGAACTTCACATTTCATTAAAAGTGTACGTTTTTCAATAGATGAATATGACTACCTTGGATAGTTATCAGGCTTATAGGAGGTAAACTGAGGCACAACAATTAGTTTATGTGGAATTTGAAAGAATGCTGCAATCTTGAATGTCAGCTCAATGCTTTGTATCCTGGATATATAGATTTCCAAAAGATTTGCCCGAAGTGTTTGAAAATGATTTGCCAGTCATGAGTCATGGATTTGCTTAGCTTGTATGTAGTGTAGCTATCATACTGTGCTTTTTCCAAGACTGTCATTGCTCTGAAAAACATCCATCATCAATTGGTCTCTGGTACTATGTTATAATAGTATAAATTTTTAATATGATTTAGAAGAATATATACTGATTGACAAAACCTGGATGACAAAAAAGGTGCCTCCCCCTCAAATCAAACAAACCATATATGTTTTTTCCTTGTGTCTTGCAAATTAAATGAGTGACAGTGATATCCTCTCTTTGTTATTATTGGACTACTGCTTTTTTAACTTCTGGAATTTGACAGATTATTTTCGTTTAACAGTCATAGCTGCTTTTTCAAGTTAATAGAAATGCTTGTAGGTGCAACCTTACACCCTTTCCCCTTACACTAAGGAAGAGACAGAAGGGCCACTTGTCAAAAATCTCAAATGCTGGAGGGAAGGAGGATGTTGCTGATGCCAAAGAAATCTGAGACACACACACCTGTTGTTATTTTAGAGTGCTGCACTTCTGCTGATAATTGGCTGAGGTTTAAAATTATGTGTGATTTACTTCATAATTCCACAAGAGAGTTACACACTAGGGTGAACAAGGACAAGTGAAAAGATGAGAAGTTACTGACTGCTAGATTAACTTTGGAAATCGGTAGTGGTCCTCCAAACAGCAAGGAGTCCTTGCACTTTTGCAGGGAGACACTGGCACTCATCTGTGGGGACAGGCATTTGACCTAGAGGGGTATGAGGCTGTATTTCAACCCCATCTGCTTTTGTCACCCACCCATCCTGACATGCTTGCTTTGCCAGGCAGAGATTTATAATTTTTTGTCCAGTTCTGTGTCTGTGTTCCAATTCCTGGCTTCCTAAACTATTCCAGGCAGCTGTATTGAGCCTGAGGTTCCAGCTTAGTGTTTAAAGCCAATTTTTCTACTGTACATATGTTGCTTTTTATCTTGTATCACTGCCTCTTTTACATCTGACACGAAGAAACTGCCTAACAGTGGTCAGAGGCAGTAGAATTTGGCTTTGGCAAAATTGCTCTGGCATCTGAAGACTGACTGATAAATCAACCATATATATTTTATATTCCTGTATATTTTTCTTTTGTGATAAAAATATCTGCCCTGCCCTGCAGCTTATTTAAAACAATGGACCTTTGTAATTGAAGGTGGAGGAAAATGGTAGCTCCATCAATTTTTCTTATGGTGTAAGGATGTTGGAGGTACTCTTCAGCTTCTCTTCCTTCCCTCATGTTTTTCTCTTTCTTACTGATTATTCTTCGTGAGGTCCATAGGTCTCTCCTAAATCATGCATTTGTATCCTGCAGGTCACCTGGTTTAGCTGCACTTAGCTAGACAAAGACAGAAAGCTCAGCTGCCTTTTCAGGGGAGTTTTATTGATGGACCTGCAAACACTTAAAGTGGAAAAGAAACCTAATTCTTTTTTTCATAATCACTGCATTTCACTTTGCAAATGCTTTGCATATGTGCAGTGTAAGGTATGCTGTTGAGTACATCAGATAGGAGTGTACAGGTTTGTGTATTAGGTTGAGTGCTATTTGCATGGAGAGAAATCTTTATGAAGAACTACTACTTGGACATTAGTTTAATTTCTAATTTTCCTTAGATTTTAAGTGAACATTCTCATCTAACACATTTTAGGAGTCTCATTTCTGTTTCATACGTGTAGCTTCCTGGTTTCTGTTCAGCTTTGCCAGACCCAGTGATCTGGTGTCATCCCTTTCTTTAAAAGTGCTTAAAAATACACTTTTCAGAGTGGGATTTGATCAGTGCAATTGCTGTAGTGGCTTTTGTGTGGTTACAGCAAGAGGCTTGAAATTACAGCTGTGTGTGCAGCTCCAAGAAGAGCATGCTGCAGAGGTGAGCTGTGCCTTCCTGTGTCTGTAACCCCTGGAAGTCAACACATGCAACAAGCCCTGGTGGCTGATGCCATTTCTTTGCATACCATTTGTAGCAACCTGAATGACTGGTTATTCTGGTCAGGAGAAAACAGCACTGACATCATGTGATTCTGGCAAAGTGAGCCACACTGGATCCTGGCCTTTGAATACCCAAGGGGCTGGCAGCAGTCTCAGGGGTTGGCCGGCAGCCCCATTGAGCTCGCTAGTAATCACTTGACTGCCGGGCTGGACAAGCTGCCCTACTTTCTCTGACAAGCTCTGTCTAAAAGAATGATGGGCAGCCTGCCACTAGTGCTCTTTAGTGGAGTTTCTCAAGATTAACTGTTTAGCAGCTCAGCACTGACAGTGATTCCCTTTGAGGAATGGGTGCCGGAGTGGACATTGTTGAGTAAGGATGCCACTTTTTTGTCTCACTTGTTGCATATTTTAATCTTAAGAAGCAAGACTTTCTTTTTTTTTCTCCCCCAGTGCCCTTCTTGCCAAATTTCATAGAAATGCCATTAGATTTGTTTTGCCTTGAAGTTTCTAAGGTTTGTTTTATTTTTTAATGAAATGCAACATTCTGCTAATTACTCAAACCCTAAGATCCTACGCTGCAGAAATCCCCAAAGGAAAGATAGACAAAAGAAAAATCAACTCTTTGAAAGACCCAGAACATTTAGTATTTATTTATTATGACAGATGTACTCATGTCTGTTTCTTCCAGTAAAGCTTTTGATGTGTCCTCTATGAAAGATAAACTAGGATATTTGGGGTAGAGGGAGAATTTTATTTGTGAATAGCTTTGAAAACCTGATTGTCATAAACATGAGACTGACTGTTGACTATCTGAAGTGTAATGAATAAGTCATAATTATAAACAAGAAAGATTATATTCGTGAAAATTCTGTTTATCAGGTGATGCTGTGAGTTGGTGGAAATAATTATTATACTGTCCTACCAAAAGCAAGGAAGTGCTAAAATAAAGACTGTAGGATAGGTAATTTTTTAAGCAGGTATTTTGTGTGATATTTTGCTTGCTAATAAGGTTGTTTCCAGCTAACTTCTTTCATTTAGTCATTAATAACTTAAAACATGCCACTGGCTTTTTTTTAGATAGACTTCTGTAAAAGGGAGTTTGCTATGTGAAAATCATGATTGAAACAAAGTGATCCAAATTTTTATGATGTCAGTGGAAACCTTTATGGACATTTCCTTCTCTGAAAATTATAAGAAACATAAAAGTGTATTATTTTGGAATGTCTTTGTAGTCCATCTGTTACATGTGTAGACAAAATGTCAAATATGCATGTAATGTAAGCTGGCATAACTTTGCAATAGTGACAGCACATGACAGCTGGCTCTTTGAGTTTGCAGTGTTTGAAAATTATTTTCTTACCTGTTAAGAAAATGACCAGCAGAGAAGTGCAAAGATAAAATGACATTGTGCAGATACCTTTGGTTGCTAATAGATTCTTTTGAAGCATGTATGTAAAAACTTCACTTTTCAAAAATCCCATTTATATACGTTCCACCGTCCTACCTTCTGCTATGAATGTAATATTTGGACTCCACTGATTTTATAGAACAATAGGCTGAACGGCTCAGTCAGTGAGTGCCAATTTGGAAATATTCTTCATACATTTAGACCACAAATGATTAATTTATTTTGGTGTTGCTCTCAGAAGTCTTTCTCCTCACATTTTCTAAAACTTAAGAGTAACCTTACTCTTAAGCCTCTTTGTTTTAGGTCATAAGTTCAAATTGCTGTTTGACAGACTATGTTTGATGGGCTGACTGACCAGTCATTGGAAATAACTTCCATCAACTACCTGCTAAGAGATGAGACCTTCTGAAACCCTGTGATAACTTGAACCCATTGCTATTAGGGGATGCCTTAGCTCTTTCAACTAGAGGTATATCTGTTCGTGCCACCCAGCATGCCAATGAGACATAATTTCCTTGTTCACAAGTGAAAATACAGCAAGAACACAAGCAGCAGCCTCCTCTAGAGACACTTGTTTCTCTGTTTTTTTACTTGTTGCCTATTATTGCTCTTCTATCCCAGAACACCTCTTCACTTTAAAGAGTCCAGGCACAACAGAACATTGTTAGTGACGGCATTTTTAATTAGAAACAATAGTGTAAAACTGTTTAAATCCCATAAATACTGTAGTCAGTCATTATGAGTGTCGTTCCCTGTGAACAAAAAAGCAGACTATTCATACAGAGGTGAGAGATATATGTGCAGTAGCTGAAAGCATTTTAATTTACTGCCACCTTAATTGTAGCAGCAGTTGTGAAGATAATTCTAGTAGATACCAGCAGCCAGATTTTGAAAAGAGATTTTGTTCTTTACTAAGTTAGACTCTTTCCAGTGTGATGTAGCTTTATGGGGAAGAAGAGTATTGCAGAAACTCACGAAGAATTATCGTTCACTAATTGATATGCTTCTATAGTGCATTCATGCATAATTCAAAAAAGAGAAATTGATTGCATATTACAGCATAAGTGCTGATTTATGATTCCTATTTTAGTTGTACATTTTTAATTCTCAAGAGACAACTTTACTCGATTAAAGAAAAAGCCTACAAGTTAATTTCTTTGCCAATGTAATTTTGAGGAATTGTCATTTGAATTCTCTCAGAACCATTCTTTTGTGATTATGATGTAGATGCCTATATATCATAGCAGAAACATGCCTTTTATGTCTGCATTTCTCAGTCTCTGTTTTTTAGACAAATTACAGTAGATCATTGCAGGAAGGTTGCTTCAGCCATTTAACTGATTTTATCCTTTTCTTCCTTTTCTTTTAGACTATTAAACCAGGAAAATGTAGTGTTTCAGTGGGATACTGATGAATGTGAGCATTCAGAGGAGGGAAAACAAAAAGGCATGGAAACTTGGAAGTTATATTTAATTTTTCTTATGGGCAAATTAATTATTGTATATAAAATATATATGTTTATACGTATGTTAGTGCTAAAAACTATTACCATGGACTGCAGGTGTGCAGATACCCTTCATTTTTGTGGGATGGGAGAGGTTACTATTCTAGGTTGTGGAGTAGCTAATTTTATTAAAACTTCCCTGATTGCAGATACTGCACATATATTACATTTCTGAATGTGACAGTTTAAGTTGGTCTATTTCAGTACTTCAGTGTGAAAGGATATTTCAGACATAATTTAAACATCTTCTTGAAAGTTTTCTTTCTCCATTTTTTATTGAACAATGGAGTGTATAAAATAAATTCCCATGGAGTAAAGATATGTTGTAAGGTCTCTGACTGATACAGAGTAATTGCTTTGTTGATTGTATATCCATGCGTGATAAGATATGCATAAGAAGAAATCTGGTACAGAAGTATAAATAATACTTATCTTTAAGCCAGCATCTGTCATCTGCTTCAGCAGACAGTGTTTTCTTTCATTCCTGCACAAAAAGAGCTGAGAGATTTATGGAGCAGCTTTGTTTGTGCTCTGTGATGCTTAATCAATTTTTATTAAATTCTAAATTAAAACTTGGCTTTCATCATAGCCTCTTTTTTTTAATCCCAGTAGACATATCTGATGTAAAGAACAGGAGAAAGGCTTATGACAGCCACAAAATTTATACAAAGGTGGGAGGGTTTCAGTCCTGAACTCCTGAGCACTTTTTTCTGAGTGGGGCTACTTTGTCATTTTTCAGAAGCTACATTCGTATTTCTGCATTGAGACTGTGGTGCTCATGAATACAGTTAAACCAGAACAACCTTGAAGGTATTAAAAATCTCTAGACTCCCTTTTCAATATAATTATTATTGATCTTTGCAAGAAATCTCTGAAAAAATTTTACTCCTATTAATTTGCAGATGGTTTATATGGTTCTGTTAATCAAACTATGTTTAAAGATGGCTTTTCAACTTCATGGCACTTTAAAACATTAGCTTATCCACATTACACACTGAGATATGTAAATAAGTAGCATTATCTCCATTTTACAGATGAAGAATTTAAGGCAGTAGTGCTAAGTTACTTAGTCAGGGTCTCGTCTCTTGAAAGAGGCAGAATATAGACTACAGGAGTGCTTGAGTCCTCTGCTCAAAAGCATAATCTTTCTAATTACAGTAATAAATAATAGACAGTTACCATATACACAAATTTTATTTTCAAAGTTTAGATCCATGACATGAGTCATCTGAGATACAGAAATATGTCTTAAGTTTTGTTACTGTGAGAGACTATCAGAGCATTGAGGAGTTGATTTTTTGCTCTGACTCAAACCAGTGTTCAGCCTCATTTCATATGAGGATGGTTCCATGGGAAAAGTGCTAAGAGACAAGCACAAATCAAAGGTAAGAAGATAGAACTAAAATTATTTGTGTGTTTATTTCTCCCAAAGAAGAAATACCCTAGGCTGCTTTAAAAAAAAAGAAAACAAATATACAGAGCCTGAGGTCAGAATGTACGTTCGATTGGGTAGTTTGACCCCGGTGCAACCTAGTAATAATTCTTCTTGGTCGAGCAACTTGGATTTGGTTATCTCGAGACAGTTATACAGCCTTACTTGGAGAGGGGTATCCATTGCTTCCCTTACTAGTTTGCTCCAATTATTTGTCTTTCCTGCTGTTGCTAAATTGAGGTTGTTTAGCCTCACCGTATAGTTCTTATTATGCCATTTATGACTAAATTGATGAGCTCTTTAGTACCTGTTATTTACTCTGTGAAGGAACTTACACACTCTTACCAAAATGATTTTTTCCTTCTTTTTCATAAAGTCTTTTATTGTAGAACTTTGTGACATCTAAGTAATGTTTGTGTCTCAACTGGTTCTGTCATAGATCGTGGCTGGGAGTTTGTCTTTTATCTTTAAAGCCTCTCAGAGTCACAGGTGTTGGGCACATAGTCCTCCATCCTCATTTGTCCTGTCTAACAAACTTGTGGAGCAGAAACTGAAGAAGGAAGAGGAAACATATTCTCAGTGTACTCAAAGGGGTCTTCATAGGTAATAAAACAACTTACCACTTCGATGTCTTCAAGCAAATTTGAAAAATAGCATGTGGTAAGAAATATTCTTGTTTGACGTGACCTCTGCTTTTAGATTGTTTGAGCTGTGTCTTATGCACACAGTCTGTGGTACACATCAGGCTGACTTTCGGGTTGCTTGTTGTCCTCCTGCTGAGTGGTTAAACACTAACTAAAGGATTGCTGAAAAGTGAATCTCAGTTCCCAAAGTTGCTTGGAAAGGCTCCTTCCAGTTTGTAAATGTTCCTTTTAAGAAATGCAGTAGGCAGTAAACTCAAACTAGTGCACCTGAATTAATTGATTTCCTTTGGTTGGCTGTCGTAGAGAATCTGAGAAAATAATTTTGGTGATATCTCTAATGAAAGTGCGATACAGTCTGCAGAGTTTTTATAGCTCAACTCCTAATGAAAGACATGTCAGTTTTCTTTGTGTCCTTTTGCCTCCTTTATACGCTCAAAACGCTGCTTGTTATCTGTCCTGAACACATTACTTTTGTGTCCAGTGTAGCAGCAGCAGCCTGGAAAAAAAGCATGGGTCTGAGAAACTGGAAGAACTTAGAAAGGAAGACAAATAAAGAGAAGTGTCACTGAAATTTTAAAATGAAAACAGGATGTGGACATGATGTGCAAGTGTGCTTTCATGATACGGTGCAATTGTCTTTGTAGCTGCCCAGCTAGATGGTGTACTGCTGTTTGCCAATGTTCCTTTTATGCTGCATGGAACACAATGCAGATCTAGTAAGTTTGTGTCTGTTTCATGTGGAGTAAATTTAAAGTAGATGAACTGAGTCTTTGGAGCCATTGCCAAATGAGGTGGTGATGATGGCTAGAGAGATCTGGAGTTGGGGAGTGCTTCTGAGAGGAACACAGCACATACTGCATCATGCCTTTGACCGTAGTGTTTTAGACACACTGCCAAGTGTTTGTAACATGATAGTGCTGTTACTGCGCTTTACTTTTAACTTTCCCATTGCGTAGAGTACATTTCCTTTTTTGTTTTATAAACTGTGCTCTCCGTAGTTTTTGTACCTCTATAAACAGTTCTGATTATTGATATGTTGGCAAAGAATGAGGTAATTCCTTATATTTTCCTCCTCGTTGCATGCTGTTATACACTCCATACTCAGTTTTGAAAGTGTGATCAGTTTGATCCTTAAAATATGATGAAGATTTAGATGACAAATAGCATTTTTTTGATATGTTAGGAAAAAATCCCGAACTTGTGTCTTTTAAATTAGCACAAAGGCAATTAAAACTGTCATAATCATAGTATATTTAAGGATGGGTCTTATCAACAATTAGATCAAGGTTTTAGCTTAATCTTGCTGCTTTATGTAGGGAGAAACTGAGTATTCTTTATCATAAAATGCAACACATGATGAAGTTATAATTTAATAAATATCATTGAAATCTTAAGAATACTGAATCATTCATACATATACAGTCTGAGAACAATGGCATTTTTAAAATTGGCAATGGTCACATAAAACTGGACTGTACCACACCATTGAGGCTATGCTAGAAAACAAATTCTCAGGTTTTAAAAACTACAGTATTACCTTTCAGTACTGTTAAAGGTGACATATTTCAGCCCGACTCTTTTTCTCCTCTCTTAGTCTGTTTTTAATGTCCTTCTTTAACGGATGTTGTAACTGATGTCTTCATTTGAACTGAAAAAATTGCTCCTGGTTGAATGAAGTAGCTGTCCTTCATTTACTGGTGATGTACAGTGATTGTGGAGGACCATTGGTTTAACCCTGATACCTTGAAATCAACACAGCTGCCTTTGAGCAGGTAAGATTGTGTTAACTAGGAATGTTTGTAACCACGGAGGTTTGCCAGAGTTCGGCTTGAGGCACCTCTGAGACATCGAGCTTCTGAAATACTGAGTATCTTGAACATCACTGTTAAACCTCTGCCTCTCTTCACCTCAGAGGCAACTACGTATCTGTGGTGGATAAAAAGATTTCTAATGGCATAAACCAATAGTGAACTTTTCAATACTCTTTTTTTTTTTCCCAAGAGTTTTTTAAATACTACAATGTTTGCCCAGCAGGGTGCCATATCCTCATGCGATAGCACAGCTCTTGTAACATTAATCTGGTCATCCACTTTATAAACAGCTTTGTAATCTAGTCAGAGAAGCGGGTCAGACCTGTGCAATGTGGTTTTGGGAACCTTTCCACTGTTTCTTCATGCTTATGCTTTTTGTAAAAAGGTACCTGTTAACCCGGAAAAAATATGCTAACTGATAATTGAAAATGTACTCGTCGCGCCTTGGCTACCTTAGTTACTATTGTGAATAACCTTCCTATGTTTGTGTTTGCAAGAGTGGATTTTCACTCAGCAGGGTTACTGAGTCACCTTCTCAGCCTGCACACCTTCTCTCTTTTTTTTTCTGCAACAGCCGTAGCTTTGAAATGGCCGCTCAGTGCTGCACCTTCATAGCAGTAGAAAAACCAGTCACCACAAGTGATTTCCTGGTGGTGTGTAAATGTTATTGCAGAGCTGGAGATTAGGAAATGAAAAGAGAAGTTACGGACCAGGAGATCTGTCTTGAGCAAAGCATTTATCTGTAGCCTAAAGTATTTATCTGCTGCTTTACTATTTTGTTTTTTGTTTGGGGTTTTTTTTTGGGTTTTTTATTATTTTTTTCTCTTCTTCTGGTAAAAGAGTGAAGAATAGATACTGAGTTCCAAAGCACTGACTCATGGGGCCACAATGAAGAATTAGGATACAGCTATTTCCTACCTTTGTTTGAAATCAGCAGAGTAGCCCTGGCGGATGTGGGTCCTTGGCTGCAGGGCTCTGTGGAAGGAAATGCTTTTCGTCTTTATTGAGTGTGGGGTGTTGTTTAGCAATTACTTTGTGTATCACATGGAGCAAGCGTTGTGTAAAACACTTTGCTGTGTGTTGCTGTAGGCCTAGCCACCTGAGGCTCCCAGGAGTACTTAAGGAAAAGTACTTGCCAGGTAGCTAGAAAAGTGTGGTGAGGGAGGTCATGAATTGTGAGAACACTGTCTACTTGCACCAGACCTTTCTGAAGCTGTTTTGCAGGTGCAAATAAAATATCACCAACACTTCTTTGAACCAGAGAAATATTGTTATGTATTGTTAAGCACAGAAAAAAAATATTTGTCTAGCCTGAACTGACGCTACAAATTCTCTGGCTGACCTAAAAA
Source organism: Neomorphus geoffroyi (assembly GCA_033558235.1). Lineage (NCBI taxonomy): Eukaryota > Metazoa > Chordata > Aves > Cuculiformes > Neomorphidae > Neomorphus > Neomorphus geoffroyi. Next base: position 26,372,915 of record JAUMJM010000048.1, on the reverse strand, counting down.
TAGATTGTTTGGTTTTGGCCTCCTGTTTTTCTGCTCTGGCAACTTACCTCCACTTAAATTTGGGTGTTATAATCTCAGAAAAGACAGCACATTTGCATGCAGTAAAAGTGAATGCCTTAAAAAAAGCAAATCCCAGGGTAAGCAAAGCAGCGAAAAACTAAAAGAAGCAATGGGAGTACTAAAAGAAAAACAATGAAAATTGGAAACTTATGTGGTCATTGTGTATTTGTCTTTAGCCTTGAAATTCATTGAGACTCTTTCCAGTATTTTTTCTGGGTTCTTCTATAAATCACTCTTACAAGCTTTCATTTATCAACACTAGACACATTTTTTAAATTAATATTTTAAACTGCCTTTAATTTTTATCATTTAGTGATTTCATTTACCTCCCAGAGGCAAATTGTTTATTGTTGACTTACTGTTCTATTCCTAAGCAGTGCCTTACTGGCATCTGCAATCTGCAATCAGTGTTAATGAACACTGAAAAAGTAAGGAAAAAAGTATACTGGATACTCTCCAGTGAGGGTTTAGGAAACGATATACAGACAAATGCTCCTGCTTAGAACAAAATAGAAAGTAGTACCAATTGTAGGTGTTTGTCTATGTGTGGTTTTAGGTTTTGTTAAGCAAAAATTAAACAGTAGAGTTCAGTTTGCTAATCACCATGTGTTTACTTTCCCTTCCAAAACTGAAGTTGCCAACCAATACATTTCCTACCCAGTGCTATGAATCTGTCCAAATAAACATGGAAGTAGTAAAACAATTACTCTATATGAAAATACATCCTCATTAATTAAACAGAGTCCAAAAATTTTAGTGGAATTTAACAGTAACAGAGAAATGTGGATCTTATGGTTTCTCTAGCATATGAAAAGTAGTAACAAAGCATGGATGATATTCTCAAGAATAACACCTTGTTGATTTACAGAGATGAACATTGATTATTTTATATTATGCTGCCTCTGTGGACTGGTGCACTTTGGGTATCTCATAGTTTTATCTTAATTAGAAAGGTAAGCATCTTGAAGAGAAAAAATAATTAATTCTAACTACCTTCTGAATCCTTAAAGAGTACTAATGTCTCCTTCAAAGTGAATTTAGAAAGGGCTTCTCTCACAGATCACAGAAGCACAGCAGAAGTATTAGGTATAAAATTTGGTATTGTCTTTTGCTTGTATAACCAACTAATGCTGGGAGAAACAGCCTTTATATGTGTGACAGAAAAGAAGCTGTACCAAAGAGCTGTCCATCTCGTCCCACCTGCCAATTTCAATTCATTTACAAAATCTTTGGTTTGTGGTAAAACTTATGCTTATGTCAAGAGATGGCTTGCAAATGAGTGAAAAGTAGCCTTAAGCCTCAAAGCTGGCTAATACTGAGGTGGAGGATGGGAGATGACTTTTCTCAACACCTATGCTGTGTGTCACACATTGGGTGGAATAAAAAGATCTATGCAAAATGCACGGAAGCAGACTGTAGTATGAAGATTAACAGTTCTAGTTCCTCAAGAACATGCTGATTTTGATCCATTTTAGATCTCATCCGAAGTAAGAGACTTGCAGGAGCCCATCAGCCTTCGATGCTTGTGGTTTAGAGGAAAGCGGGTTTCTTTACGAATCATCTACTCTGCCGCCTGCTGTGGCTCTGCGTCTAGGAGGTGGGGCGGAACCACAGGGGGAAAGTATGTAGTGTGTGTAGAACATCATGGGAACCCATGCTTTTCTAGCTTGCTGTTCTTTAGATACAGTCCCAAGACATTCTGCCCTGGGAATTCTCCTTGATTGTCCTTGGCAGCAAGTCAGACAATTGACTTTTTCTGCCAGCAAACCACCTACTTGTTTTCTGTAGGTGTGACTTTTTTGAACCTTGTCCAAAGAATAATACCTTTAAGTGTTCATGCTTAAATCTTAAGACTTGTCATGCAAGGTGATGGCTTGTGACAGCATTCACACTACACGTCTGTGGGATTTCTTTTTCTGAAGTGCCTATGGCAGCTGCAGTTACCTCTTCCACTGGCATTTCCTTTGCTTTTTACATTCTATTTGTTGGCATTTATGATCTTGAATGCTAAGAAAAATATTTCTGTTACAGTTGGGAGCACAGCATTTACAGTGATGCATGATGCACAGCTGTCATGTTAGTCTACTGCTATATAAGCTGAAAAAAACCAGCAAGAGATGTGAACTTCGTGCAGTCCTCTGTGACTGGAAGGCTCTGGCTTTGAAGTCAAGCAGTTGCCTCTAAGATGCCATTTGACTATTAATCATAAAGGACAAGGCCAGCACAAATGTTTACCTGAGCCATGCTGGGGGCCTCTTTACCTTCATCTAGCTCATTCACTTTCCTTGGGGACCTGAGGTTTCAAATTTGAATATTCATATTGGTACAAAAAATGCAGCTTGCTTAATATTGTTTTGATTGTCTGGAAATTTGAAAATAAGTTGACTTTACTGGCAGCTGGAAAGTACTGGACTTTGTCACAGTGAAGAATCTTTCACCTCTTACAAGGCAATTTTAAGGTGTTCAGAAAAGGCCAGGGTTTGCTGTTGTTTGTAGGGTTTTTTTGTCCCCCAGCAAGGACCACTTATATCAGCTGAAGGATCTATGTGGATAAGGAGTGTCTGTGAGTGCGTGAAGGCAGCAAAAGCATCAGGACAGTGTGTCTATGATTTCTCTTGAAGACTTAACAAGTATGTAAAAATATTTTTGTTCACACTTTAAATCACAGTTCTCCATTACATGAAGTAAAGTTTGACATCAAAAAACAAGTGTACAGAATCTTGAAGACATTTGATAAAAACAGTGCGGTTCCCCAAAGCTGCTCCTTAGCTAACCCACTTCCTTTATATTTGAAAAATCTGTAGTAATGACAGTTGGGATCAAAATTTAATCCTGCTGGGCACTGTGCAAAACTAGCACAGACATAATACCTGCCCTAAGGAGTTTTATGGTCTACTTCAAGGCTTGATGCCAGGAGAGGGTGCAGCAAGCAGTGAGAGCAAGGAAGAGGTAGTAGTTCTAGGAACTTGTGACTCTCCTGTGTTGCTAGATAAACACTCTGCTTAGTGTCAGCATCATTCAGTGAGGTTAAGATGGAAACAAAAACACTGGTGCAGTTAGTAATCTTGGCTAGTCATCTGTCTTGTTACAGGCTTCGTGGATTTATGAGGTAGAGCTACTGTCAATTTTATTTCTCAGATTTTATTATACTGGCTTGTAGGCAGGAGGATTTGGGCCTCAACTTATTAAATGTTGTTTAACATAGCTGGCTGTTGATATGCCCACTTCTACAGAAAGGCAACGCTGACCTGCATCTTTAGAACGTTTGTTTCCAAAAGAAGATAATTTTGCTTAAAGTTAGCAGTCCAGGGTTTTCTTCTTTTTTTTTTTTTTTTCATGTCTGATAAGCTGAGAAATACTTTCTTTATGTGAACATTTCAGATGCTGGGAGTCATCTGAGAAGTGAGTGTCCAGTGTATTTGAAATATATAAACCACTTTTGTGGGTACAAGATGCTGTGCTCTTTAGCTGTTTTCCTTGGCTTGTTTGTCTGGTGAAGGAGGCAGACTCTGCTGGCAGATGATGAAGTGGTAGTCAGCGTTTCAGGAAGATGTTCTCCAAGATGCTCTGAAGAGAGAATATTCTCAGAGCTCATAGAAACTGAACTGAGCACTTGCTTAAATGTCCCGATCAGGCAGGAATGACATGTAATCAGAGGAGTCCTTAAACAGAGGCCAAAATTTCTTTAGTGGAAGAGTATAAAATGATAAGATAGACTTGTGCTATGACCACAGGAATTTTGTCATATCAGATGGGATCAACGGTCCAGGATCATGTACTTAGCGCTTGGTGCAGCACCCCGTCTTTGATAGCAGCCAGTGGAATGTGCAAGAAACCCATTAATTGACAGTTACAGAATAACCTGCCCATAGGGGAAGTAGCTTTCTAAGCTCAGGCAATTAGTGGTTTTCTTTTGCCTTTTAGCAGGAGTTTGTATACTTTGTCTTTAGTGAGCAAGCAGTTTAGTTTGCTGAATAAGAGTTTTCACTTGGCCGCAGGAAAATTTGTAATTGTGCTGTGCTGCTGCTTTCAGAGCTTGTGCTTCGCTGGTCTGTCTGCCACTCATAGATAGAGTTCAAATGGAACAGGGCAAGCTGAGAAAGCTTAAAGCAGAAAGGCAAGATGTATTTTAGTGAGACATCAACAGGAAAATCTGTGTAATTTAGCCTTTTATTGAGCTGCTTTTTAAGTCTTTAAGAAAAATATGCTTCTTGTTATTGATGTAGTGATGTATGTGTGTTACTAAGGAACACGTATTTTATTGAAGGATATTGTGCTTTTTGCATAATAAATTTTAAAGATGTAAAAATACAATTATGTACATGTACATCCTTGGATTTGTAATACCGATCAGTAGATGAGACCAACACCTTCAATATGTAACTTTCTCATCAGATGTCTCACTATAATGCACGTCTTAAATATGACTACTTCTACAAACGTACTCTGGTTTGGAAAAGGGAATGTTATTTCACTCATTTCAGAAAAGATGCAGTAATGCTAAATGTCTCATGAATGCAAAGATTTTCCTGAAATATAGCCTAAATACTCAATTTTGATTTTTTTTTTCTGAGACTCTCAGATTACTTGCACTGTGTTGTATGATGTGCCCTGTATTTTTACTATTTGAACACTTCAAATCTCTATTGACAATCATCAGCTGGCATTTGAATCCCACAGCTGCAGTCTAATTCCAGGGCCTTAAACTTTCAGATTGATTGTAATTTGCATTAAAAATTATAGCTGCATCACTCTTATTGTAAAACATTTTTCAAGATCAAGAAGAAAATACACTTCTGTTTATCCACAGAATTAAAAAGCTGATACTTGTTGAGTATTTTGAGGGGACAATGGTGAATGCAGAGTTAAACAAGTGACCAGTTTGTGTTGAACTGAATATTCAGTGTTGCTGGATCCTTAATCCCTAAACAGATGGTTTACCACAGTCTCATTGTAGTCCAGAAGTACCTCTTGTATGAGAAAATTCAGTCATGCAGAAACAGTGCAAACACTATTGACTTGCCTACTGCTTGTTGCTGCTCCTTCTTTTATCTTTCTTCCTCCTTTTTTTTTTTTTTTAAACAGGATGCAATGTTGCTTGTTACAGTGTTAACTTTTATGTCCATAATGACTTTTGCCCTTTACCTAGGTTTTCTGGTTTGCTTCTAAATTAAATTAATACTATGGGTATGATTGACCTCAAAGGTCTTCATTTATGAACTGCTTATGAACTTGTTCTCAAATAGGACTGTTTTGTTATTATCAGAGAAGTCTTCTTTTGCTTCACATAGCTTTTCATATTATGGCTTTTCACATTCTTTAAGTCCTGTAATACTATATTTTGTGAACAAGAGAGAGGAGAAAATAGAGAGATTTTTGTTCCTGCTTTTGTTAACCCATTCTTGTTTTGGACAGAAAAAGAAAGGGAGGTTTTTACTCAAAGTTGAAGGTCTGCCAGCTTCTAAAGAATTTGGTTTTTTACGTGGGGAAGATTAAGTTGGCATTTTATGCAAGCTCTCTTGTATGCACCTTTGTGTCTTGTCATAAGGCATATAATTACTGCACTTCACCATCAGCAATCATTCTTAAGTTAAAACCTACTATAAACCCCTCATTAACAAAAATAAGACAATAGAAGTAGGATGTACACCTTCAAAGACAGAACCAACTGTTAAGGGTGTTAATCTTTTCGTTGCACGATAGATAAAGAATAAATAATTTTCACTTAGGGCTTTTCTTTTACATGCAATCAAAATAGATTGTGATAACAGATCTGGTGTCAAGGGCTTAATAAACACAGGGTTTTATTCAGAGAGGGTTGATCTTTTTTGCTGCATTCAGATAAGGTAGTTTCTTTTTAAGTGTGTAAGGCTGGATCACATCCTCCTTGCAGCCTCACTGCACAATGGCAGGACAGATTTTGGTGCTGCTTCTTTAACAGAGGCTGGAGGCCATTACAGGGGGCTCTGCACTGCCTACTTACAACCTCAGTTCAGGATAAAGGCTGTTTTTTGGTTAAGGAAAAGAGTGTGACTAGGCATTTTCTCTAAAAAGCTTTGGTGGTTAACTGTAGTCCTAGGGCATGAGGCTGATACTGACCCTGAGAGTGATTGTTGACAAATGTGAAGTTATTTTGTGCCAGGTAGACACCTGGTGTGCTTGCCTCTTCCTATTCAGCTTCATCAAGCCAAAAGATGAAAAACTAACAAACCAGATTTTTGTTCTTGGTTTTGAAACTTTGCTGAGTTAGAAGGGAAGCCTGAATAATTTTCAGTGTATCATCTTCCAGAGTCAGTTTCACTGAAAATGAAGAGGCCTACTGTGGGACCATTCAGTTGATGAATTTTCAGGTTTAAAAGGGAGGATAGAGAAGAAGGTAAAAAAGGAAGGAAGGAAAGATGGAGGGAGAAAGTGGTTGCAGATCCAGTACACTGAAAGAAAGAAGTGAAGACTGAGCTGTGTTCATGACTACTACACCATCGCATAATAAAGTCTGTGTCATCCACATAATGCTTATGGGGTCATTGCCTGAGATTTATCTCCAGGAAGTATTTTATCTTGCTTTTGGAATTCATTCAAAGTTTATGTTCAGTGTAGACAAAGTGGAGGAAGATCAGCTAAGTCTATTGCTGGTGTGCAGGATAAAAATGTGATGAGTAGAGTAAAAATAGGTTCAGGCGAGATTTTCAGGACTGGTTATTGATGTCAACAGTAAGACCATGAGAATGCAGCCAGGTCTGCAAGAAATGCTTTTCAGGGCCCTGCTTTTGTGCCAGAAGATGCGCAGGCTAAAAATACCCAAATATTTAGGAAATAACAGGTGTTCTGTATAAGAAGACCCAATGTTACATGGCTGCTTTGCAAGGTTTGCATATATGGCTCACAATAGAAGCATACAACCAAACAAGTTTCAGGTAATTTTACAAAAAAATTTAGTGCCAGAGACAGCTTGTTAAATATAAACTTACTGCATTTCAAAATAAAAAATAACAGAAAGATAGCTTTCTTTTGTTGGAGTAAGATACTAGAAGTTAGCCATGCTGAATTTCTTCTTTGCCACCCCCAAAAGCAGTTGAGAAATCTGTTAAAGAAGGGTTTTTTCCGCATTGTTACCAATAGGACTGAACCATGGCAAAACTAATTGCTGAGAAACCTACAATTGTATAGTATCAATTATAATAATGATGAAAGATTCTAAATAAATTAGTTCTTCCAGAAGCTACTTACTGGAAGTTAAAGTGAGAGCCAAACCACAAGCTCTTTTTTTGCCTCTTTGAAAGATTTAGATGTCAAATGGAATGCTTTCCAAAACAAGGATGTGCTTGAGGGGAAAAAAAAGAAAAGTAGTCTTCTTAACCAAAATAAGTAGAATGAAAAATTTCTTTTGGAGCTTTCCTTTTCCTATTGGGAAAAAACAATAGAAGGAGAAATGCGTTAAACTAAAATTCATTTTAGATGTAAAATACAGTTACCATTGCAGAGTCCACTTTCAGTTGCAGAGTGGGAATCTTCTCTGAAGTTGCCTAGTTCTATTCTCCCAAGCGTAGAGTGACTTGTTACTTCTACAAGGACTCTTAGAGAAAACGGTGCACATGAAATTATTTCTGTCAGATGTTTGTGGTACTCATGAACAACTTTACTGAAAGAAATATCAAATAAAGCCAACAACATTCCACTACCAACTTTTCTTCAGGCTCTTTGAACCTAATTGCTGTAACCAGTACCAAGTGCAAATATCACTTCATCATAGTGTACCATCTTTGTTCTCAGGTCCAGTTAGACTACGCCTTGTGCAGAAATCACATAGTCAAATTGCATGGTCACCAGTTAAATAGCTCACTGCTTTTCCAGGAGGTTTAAATCCCCAACTGTTACATAAACCAGCATCAACTTGCTTGATAATATGGATACTTATATTTGGGATTCATACAAAATCTGGAAAGCAGTTATTTCTTACACCATATTTATGAATAATGACAAGACGCTGCCAGCTGGTATGTGTAAGGTTGTCTAGACCAATCTAAGAGCAGTATGTTTTTGCATCTTTTTCTTTATAGCTTTAAGGGCCAAGGAGGCAGACTGGATAATTTTCCAGTGACTGCTAAATGACCTCAGACTATAGTAGAAGTAAAGCCTGCAAACTCTGCAGCTTTGCCTGCTGTGACAGAAATCCTAAAAAATATTGGAATGGTATCAGCGCTTATGCTTTAGGACAAATGTTGTCTGAGAGAAAAAGGAAGTTTTCTACCCGGGTCTAATATTTCATAATTTCTCAAAGTGGAAGTTTTGAGTAGTCATCAGAAGGACATAGTGCTGATCAGTCTTTGAAATATGATCATGAACTAATGTTTGGAGATGTGACCTAGTGAAGTAGGCAGTTGTATCTGCAGTATGTTCTGCTGTGTTCCCAAGTGAAAAACTGCATGTAGACATTTACTAAGTTTATTTTTCTTTTCAAAACACATTTACTGACATCTTTTGATATGCATTTCTTTTTTATCTTGTGTACACACTGAATTGTAGATGGCCCCATAGTTGTATGACATGACTTGGGTTATTTTTGCCCCCCCGTATTTTTTTGTTGGAAGAAGCTGTCCTGCAATAAACGTCTAACACCCAAACTGTAGTAAGGGTGAAAATTCTAACTAAAACCACTGTATTTTGAAAGGGGCAATGTGTGGGGATTTAGAAAGGAAAGGGGAAAAATGAGATGGGATGGGAACAGGATGAAGAATGTTTTAGGAAAGGGAAAATCTTCCACAAGAGAAAGGAGGAAAAGAAAGGCAGAGGAACCATAAAAACAAGTTAGTTATACTGGGAGAGATCCCATTTTCCCAATAATGGGTATATGTTTTCTCTTCGCATAGACAACAGCTCCATCTCTGGAAGGGAAGACACTAGCTTTTACCAGGGTCACTATAAACTATTTATGTCTCTTTAGCTCTTCCTAATAAAAATGACTTGTAGATTTATGGGGAATACCCTTTCTTTATGCATGGCAACTACTAAATTGATGCTTGAAAAAAATGTATAGTGTAGCTTTATAAAAATAAATTTTTGATAATGTTTATAAATAAAACTCATAAATCTGTAAATAGCATACAAATTTTCCTGAGTGATCTCTAGAACAGTCCTAAACACTATTATTTTGTAAAAGTAGTGTACTTGTGTAAAAGCACTAAAGGTAGCATAAGCACTGTTCTTGCTAATAGTTTGCCACTTAGACAACTTACCACTTTCAATTTTCGTGTTTTAAATTACAGTGTGTTCACATCTCACAAGTGCATTTATTTTATGAGTTCAGCCATGTGTAATAAACCCCCATAATTCTATTGATCTGATAAAGTCTCAAAAGAGAGGTAAATTTGGAAATATTGTCTTATAGTTTCCATCTATTGCTGTTGTTGTGCCATGCAATTGAGAAAAGGGAGATCAGAGTGTGAGTTTGTTTACCATTCTGTTTTACACCTGGATACAATGAGATACTGTGGGGAAGATTGTGACTCTCAGAAGGAATCTAAACTGTGACTCATTAAACATTCCTGAAGCACGGTGAAATGGAAAAGTCAATGGAGTACTATAATATCTGAGTATAAGTTATGCAAGGACAGTTAGAAGCACAGTGTTGAGAGATTAACATTATGTGGTAGAAATTCCATTTAATTAACTAGATGATGCCATTCCTACTATAGTGGTATCTCCAGAGAAATGAATCTCAAATCAGTATGCATGTTTAGATTTATAATACCAAAAGCAAGGCTTACTCAATAAAGAGGAGAATTTCCATTCCTTTTTGGAAATGAATGAACCTATATGTGAGACTGCAGAAATAACTCCATATTGATTTATTGTTTTGCATTGAATACCTGCCTGCATCTCCTGAGCTATGCTGGTGCATATTTTGTGGAAGGAGAGTTATTTAATCTCCTGCTAAGACGCTGTGTTTCTTGTTGACCCATGAGTAGGTGTTAGGGTAATTCTGTCCTGAATAGAGGGAGGGAGCAGATTCCCTGCTATGCTTGCTGCTGACTGCTCTGTATCCCCGCTATACCTCCTCTTCAGGCCTGCTTAACTTCTCACTTTTCACTGGGACCTTTTTCATGGCCTTTTTTTCCTTGCACAACTTCAGCTCTCTTTGCTAGTCACCGTTGTGGATTTCGCTACATCTTCTTCCTGTGCCAATCAACAAAATGTCACTTGCAGTTTTTGCGCCCTCTTCTCCCAGGAACAAGAGAGAGAACACCACGTCCCTCCAAAGTGAGAGCAAGGTGGGAGGGAGATTGAGTCCAGAAGTCTGTTCTCATTTACTACTTACTGCAGCTGAGGTGAGGCACAGAGGAATGGGAGAGCCACAGAAAGGGTTGGTTAATTCAGCTGATTGGAGAAGGGTGGGTTTGCATAGCTGCTCACTTACATCTTTGGGTTTGATGTGAGTATTACCGGAGATGGTGCAAAGCCCTGGTCACGTTTACAGGGCTGGCAGTGTAGGAAAATTGTAACTCTGCCCCATTTGACTTCTCAACTAAACAGTAGTCCTTCAATGGCAATCATGCAACATTGTTCCACGTTCTCCATTCTGTTTTAGAGAGCATCCTGACACAAGTTGCTCTTTGGGAATATGCCACGCCTATTCCAGCATTGGTAAATGATGCTGTCAGCTCCTGTTGAAGACTTAAATTTTAGCAAAATATTCATGTTTGTGGTTTGTGCCCAAGCCACACTTCAAGAAGTGTCATCTGTAAAAGAGATCGTATTAAACCAGTGCAGACTGTTCTCAAGTCATCTGAGAATTTCTCTTCATGGAGCTGATCTAAGAGTGGTGAAACAAGCGTTTACATCATCTTTCTTAAATATAAAAACCATTATAGAAACAAAATAGAACTGCATTTTTGCTTTGTTAGGGAAATAAGTCTATGATAACTAACATAGAATCTTATCCTACTACTATTTTGCATGGGCTGGTTGTTGTTATCCATGTTAAGACAAGAGCACTTGACCCACTAATCACTTTCTTATGTGACTATTTCAGCATTCCAAACTTCTGACAGCAGTCACTAAACAAATAATAAAAAAACTTAAAAGCTATTGAGAAAGGTCTTGTCCTTTTTTTTCAGCATACTCTTTTTTTTTTTTGCCTAGCACTGAAAAAGAAACTCAGACAAAACAGAGCTGAATAGCAAGAAGCCCAAACTGGACTAATCTATAACCCAGGGGGCTGATCCTTTGAGTGGTGCCAATGATCACTTGCAAAAGTGTCATACTGGGAAACATAACTGTTCATATGTGTCTCTGGTGTTGTTAGGAAGGAGAAATTACTCAGGATGCACAATCTGCATCTTCAATTTTGGAAAACAAATTGCTTATCTGGAGATCTCTATCCTCTGTTATAAGTTTCTGTGAATTGTGGGCCTTAGTGGAATGTGGTAACTTTGGGAAGATGTACATATCCTATGGTATTAGATAATCTTTTCCAGAAGTTAAGTGAGGGAGATTTTAAAAAACAAATTTCACAGGCAATCTCCTACTCCCATTCAATGTGAATGTTGGCAGGAAAAATTAGTATTTCAGTTGAGAATCAAAAGCAATTTGCGTTTTTTTTGCTAAGAGCCCAAAGACTTGAAACAACTCAACTTACATGCATGTATCATGACTAACTTAAATTCCTAATGCAGTTTCTGTCATATATGGTATTTTTTTTTAACAATTGCAAGGTTGGCAGATCTGTTGTTACGGTTTGCACATTGTATTCAGTAAGAAAGTTAATTTTTTGGAAAGATGGGGTGGAATATCTTACTTCCTGCTTAAATTGTTCCATTGGGCTTCACTATGACTACTCAGAAGTTAGATGTATATTCAACAGTATGGATTTATTAGGTTAGGCTTGTAAGCTGTGGCGTCTCTGAGTCGTATGTGGCTAAAAATGTGTATCTCAGAGATGGCTGACATTCATTTGTGTCTGAAACGCAATTCTTGGGCCAAACTTTGCACTTAGCTACATAAATCTGCATTAGCTCTAATAAAGTCAGTAGAATTATTCCTAGCTTACCTTGGAGTCATTGAGAGATGCCATTCACTGCATAGATTTAAGTATACATTTATGGTTCTAAACAGTTTTGAGGCCACAGGATTTATTAGCTGTTTTAACATCACTATGTCTTCTCTTATTTTCCATGCCTAGCCAATGGAAAATCTTTAAATAACCAAGTTGCTTGATATACTTTGGATGAGAAAGGTGTGATCCCAAGTAAACATATTTTATATCATGTAAACGATTGGGCACATTTTGCAGTATCTAAATGAGTTTTTGAAAACTATCCTATATATTGAAATTGGAAGTGTTAAGCTGTCTTTAATACCGAAATATGTCACCGTGAATGGATGAAATGGCTGGTGCCCAGTAACAGCCAGATCAGTAGGAATATGACATAGTTATGTCATTTATCTTGTAAGCTGCGTTTGTAGGGAGTGCTGCTGGGTTTCACCCTTGGCCTCAACAACTCGTCTGCTTCACTACTTGGCGTCCTCTGAAGACACTGCTAATTTTAACACATTTTGTGGGTTTGTAATGTGGCAAATTCCCACTAGGTGCTAGACAAACAACTTCTGCATTTGTGATTTAAGCCACACTTGAGCTGGAGCTGTCAGAGGTATAAAATTAATATATCATTCCAGCTGATTAATTAATTGTCCCTCCCAAATCATTCAGGGGTGTTTCCATACTGGAAATGTTATGAAACTTTTAAGTTTTTAATTTGAAATTGTTGTCAAAATACCCCAAATATTATTACATCATCAGTGAACAGTCTGTGGCATTTTAGTTGTTTTGCTAAGGAGCAAACAGATTTTTGTTCCAAGAGTTGTTTTGCATTTACTGTTCTTTAAAAAAAACCCTTTAATATGTTGATATTTCAGAATATGTTTTTAATCTTAAACTACATGTTGATGCAGAATGATAAGGCAAGAGGAAAGGCTGGTGACATCTTAAGGAAAATGCTCTAACCATACATGCTACTCTCACTTGGAAAATCTTGGGTGGCTCTCAGAATATTCAACACCGTTCAAATTTGCCTTTTCCTGCCTTTTCCTCTAAAAAGGATGTAAAACACCAAATCCCTTTTCCAAAATGGAATGTTTGTAATGTCATGAAAAGGGAGAACAGATGGTATAATAAAGATTAAGGAGAAAGTATATCACTTTAATTCAAATTGTTTGACATAGCTAAAGACAGCCACTTAGTTACCAGTTGCTTAAGTTATTTATGCTCCTTTATGTAAAAAAAACCAAAAATAAGTGAATGTTTTGTACATTTAAGAGAGAAAAAGGTAAGATAAGAGTACGTTATTTGCTTATACAGTAATACTCAAAATGTGATTGATCTTATTAAGAAGCCTTACAGAATCATTAGAATAACTGAAAACTGATTGTATAATTTTTGATTTTACAATGGGCAGTTTCACCGTCGTATGATAGCCTACTAGGAAAATATGCAGAGCTTCATAACTTGGAAACTTTTGCCTTTTCCCCTCCACTTTTAACTAAATTAGATTTGCAGTGCATCAGGATTTAGATTGTGATTCAATGCATTAACTTATCCCCATACTGCTTTGATTGAGCAGCAAAGCATCCATTACCAATGCCATATTCAAAGTGACGTTTCCATACAGACTGCCTGCTGTTTCATTCATAACCACAAAGCAGCCTGAAATGACTTTACCTCTTTTTACAACTTGCAAGGAGTTAATGGACTGTGTTGGCCCCCTGCCAAAACCTTTAAGAAACTTTATTAATGTGTTATGAGGCTGGGACACCATAGTGCGGGATTTTATTGGTTATTCATTTTAATGAATAAAAATATGTATGCACAATTAAAACCATGTTGTCAAGCAATTGCCTTCTAGTAAATGTTAAGTCTTTGACAATTATATTCTTAATTTTCACTAATCACATTTTTGTCTTTTTCTTCTCATAATGTAAAAGTCTGCACTGCAAGAATGTTGAATTTGTGTTGTGAAGATTTTCTTCAGTACAGGTCCCACTTTTAGCCCCCAAAATACTCTTTTCTAAGGCATTGAAAGTTTATGGTTTGACCTTACTTTGCCTCCCACAAATGAGCCATTGCAGCAGATGATGAGAAAGACTGTGAAGACTATATTGCTGTGGATATTTAGGCAGCTTTAATATATTGTAATGTAACTAGTTCCAAAATAGATGCTAGAAGTCATCTGCTGGTAGGCCAGTTGTCTGATGTGATTTCAGCATTATTTTTTATACGTTTATTCTCAACAGGCAATGGAATTAATTTCTGTTAAACATTTTTAAAATTCACTCAGACAATGAAGTAGATAAAGCTAAGTAAAATTCTCAACAGTTTCTAGTGCCTGGAAACAAGAACAGAGGTGCTTCATTGCATAAAGACATGTGAATTCTTCTTTTAAAAACAGTTAGTTTCCTTACTTTTCCTTCCATTATTAAAAAATAAAAATGATCTCTTAGAGTTATTGTTCACTAGGAATCATCTGAGTTTTCAGCACTTGAATACTTTTCTCTAAAACTAGTAAACACTATCAGAGAAAAAAATAATCACATCTTTAATGAAGATAACACCATGAAATGGAGAAAGAAATGTGGAGGTGAAATTCAGTAGGTGGTGGAATGAAGTGTTAGTAACAAAGCAGCAAGTTTAAATAAAAATGCCTCAGTCTCTTTAAGTAGTTTACTATATTAGCGCATGTTGACAATGATTACGTTTGTGTAAAAATTTCCATTCGGTTTTCACATTTCTTGTTGGACTTGAAATTTTCAAAGCTTGCTCCATTAGAAAGCAGTTACACTTTGCGTGCAGTTTAAGCAAAAAAGACGGCAATGGTTTGCATGCATAAGGAGACCCATAAAGTACATTCTTTCTTGGTAGTAAAATAAAAACATCTTGTGACTTTCATTTACACTATTTTCCTGTGAAAAGAGCATGGAGATAGAGAAAATAGTATTTGCTGGGGAAATGACTCTTACTGAAGGTTGCTGCAGTGATTATTTTAATTTTGGTGGTAGTGTGCACAGTATTTTCCTAGGAATAGTGCTTCAGAATCTTGGGCATAGTTTGGCATAAATCCTTTTTCCCTTTAAGCTCCGATTGTCTGGAGAAGAACTGAAGAAACACCCAATGTCTATACGCCACAGCTAAAGATGGCCACCAGCATGTGTAGTTAGTGACCAAAGCTCCCAAGGAGATGTTTCATTCAGTAGATCATCTCCAGTTGAAGATTTGGACTGAGAAATACATTTTCCAAATAAAATGTAGTAATTGTTTTGCTAATAGAGAGAACCTATGTGCAAAATAAACATTATTTTTCTCACACATATATATGTGCACAAGTTCTGCATGGGTATCAATGCCAACAGAATTTAACTTCTTTCTAAGTTTGTATAAAATATTCAGTGCATGAACGCATCAGACGTTATTTCAATCTGATGCAGAATATGAACAAAGGATTACAAGAAGTTACATTGCAAATGGCCCAGAGAGATAAGAAAAAATTGTATTGCCAACACTGATTGTGACATCTTGACTTTTGAGCATCTGGCTGTGCAACTTCATTTTTTGCATACAGCTTTTGTATACTTTAGGCAAGATGCATTAGAGGTCTCTAGATGTGCATAATAAATAATTAATAAGCTGATGTAAGAAGCAGAATTAACTTGTGATAACTTTTGCCTCCTTATTTTTCAGAATTGAGTACATATTTCAGGGTTCTCTTCCAACAGATATTTGTGGAATTTAGACCTAAACATTAGCTAAGAAATGTGAGGGAAAAGGAGGTCTTACTCACAATTCTGTAAAATTGAAACATCTGTAGTGATGCTCCTGATAGAACAAGTACTTTGACCTTTCCTGTCTTGAAAATTCTCAGTAAAAGGAAGAGGACATAGAAATCTTTGTCCCAGGTTACTGGCTTGATATCAGACCAATCAGATAGAGTGAAACACTGGATATTGAGCCTGAGAAGGTGGTTATTGTGTGTCTATTTTTTGTCTTTAATAAATGAATAGAAATGTTTTCTTGACCACTTTCAATATTTATTTCAATCCAGCCAGGTAAAAAGGGAAAGTTTTGGGATTTACAATAATTAAGTACTTGGTGCTTCCAGAAGGAAAAATGATGTATATTTGTTTAGTGTTGTAACAATATGTTAAGCCAGTGAGGAGGAAAAATGGGGAACAGGTAGATATTTATTTATTTTTAAAATACACACATGCATTTGAAAAGCAGAGGAATGTAGTGACATTCAGAGAATGAAGCTTCAGTTGTAGAGGCTGTAAGCAGTAGATAAGATAAAGAAAATGACATAATTTTGTGAGGATTATGTTTCCATACAGGACATTAAGTATGGTGGATTCTTTATCAAACAGAGGTGACAGAGACGACCCTGTGCATATCTGCCTCATCAAATATTTTGAACATAATCCCTTGCTATATTTGTTTTGCATGTTTTTTTTGTTTTGTGAGTTTTTTGTGTGGGTTTTTTTTGTTTTATGTTTTGGTAGAGAGCAGTTTAAAGGTGCACTTATTAAATATTAATAGAAGAGAGACTGCCAATGCAGTCCCCATGCCCTTTGGAACCTTAACCCTAGCTCACTTGTGTTTTACAAGGACATCAGCATAACATAGCTATGTGACTTTGACCCTGATTACTAATTAAACAGAGGGTGAAAATCACTCAATTCAGAAGCCTGTTGAGTGGACAGAACTATCACAGTGAATGTCCTTTGTATTTACAGGGAGAAAGATGTGGTCGATAGAGTAGGAAGAGTTAGAAATGAGATAAAAGTGATATAAATAATTGACTGTGCTTGATCTGAAGTCTTCTGATGCAGCAGTGTGGCCATGGCACAATAAGCAGTTCATGAATTAGTTGGCTAGCATTTTCATGAAAAGCTCCGGTTCAAACGTTATTATATAATGGAAGTGGATAGGGAGGCTTAGGACAGCACCCACAATACAAGCTTTGTGTTCACTTAGGTTGCGACTCTTCTATTAATGGACTATTTTCTTCTAGTGTGGACGCTTCCTATTTTCTTTTTTAATTCCCAGTGATGGTGAAATGCCTGTAGAGTTATATTTTTTAGAGGAAATAAGTGGAAACATAACAATAAACTCAGGTGTCACCTGTCATTACCCAAACCACCAGGTCTACCAGGGACACTTGAGAAACTTGAGAAAACGTTTAGTCAGCAGTAAGAAAGCAGTAGTCTCAGCGAAGGCTCAAAATGCTTCCGCTTCAGTCCTGGTCAGTTATGATTACAGCACAGTAAGTAGGCCCAAGGAATCTCTCCATTTATATTTGCTTTGAAAATGGGCACAGTGAAAGAATATTATCAAGTTTTTGTTATTCAGGCCCAAGACAAAGTAGCTAAGGTTTCCTAGTTCTAGCCAAGAGTGGGATAGCTTAGTGAGAAAGTCCCTCTGAAATCAAATACAGAGAGGCTAGCACAGTAGAGGCTTCAGAGGTGTGAAAGTGTCTTGTACATTTTGCTGGTTGCTTGGAAAAGAGAGAGATTTGCTTTAAAAGTGGGCAAACGCAATCAGTGCGAAGGAGGTATCAGGCATTTGGGACTTTGCTGATGCCTTGCCACTGGGTGCAGAATAGCTGTGTATTGCAAAGGTCCCAGTGCATGTGCTTCTGGCACAAGGGAAGTGTATGGTATTTATACATAACTTACAACAATAACATTGAGCTCCCCTTCAGGAAACTTCTCCCCCCTCTTTTTTCCCAATTACGGGGTACTCAGCAGTGTTCTGATGAGCCTGGTGTGACCAGCTTGTGGTGCCAGGTCCCCACTCATCTAGAAACCCTGTTCCTTGCCTCATTTAAAACAATCAGATGGTTTTAAAACCAGCTTTGGCTTTTGCCCTTCACACAGGACGACACTAGGTCGACGACATTTCAGGATAACTGTTTGGCAGCCATTTTAGATACTGCCTGCGCTGAGAGCTCTCTGGCTGCCAAAAATTGCAGACACTTTGTGCCAGAACACTCTTGGCAGTAGAGATAAACTTTGCAGAAATACACAGTCCAGAAATATCTTATAATTACAAAGCACAGGGGGCAGAATGTTTTTACAATACAGCTGTGCTAATGTAAACATTTAATTTGGCAGCCTTCTCCACCCACTTTTCAATTAACCAGGTTTATGCAGATACTTTAGGTCTGCAATAAACTTTATTGCTACTTCTCTTACAGTACAGTTTATGAAACACAGATCTGAAGTATTTTGGGGTCTTTCTATCCATTTAGCAAGGCACATTGCATTGCAAATGTTAGGCTTTCATAAAGGGGAAGTGTCAATTCCTGTTTTAAAATGCCTTAGCTCTGGCTTCACTAAAAGCCTTTGCTTTAAAAGTATATGTATTAACTGGGGCCTGTCTCCTTTGGTTTCTCCCAAAGCAAGTAACAGGATATTAATGGAAAGAAATGAAATCACTTAAAGAGCTACAAAAGGACATTTGTGTTGGTGATCATTAGAAAAGACAAATGTTCCTGTCATTGCAGAATGGTGCTACAGAGAACAGCTCTGAACAGCAATTCTTACAAATATAATTGCAATAATTGTGTGATAGCAGCAGTAATTGTTCTTATAGAGTAAAAGAAAAATAATTTCCAATCACAAGCATTATTCAGCCTTAGACATGCAACAGCAGCCAAAGAACCTTTTCTGCAATCTTCAGAATGCTGGAGGTTACAGTATTTTATAATGAGATGAGTTAATTGACTTCATGAAACTGGTTAATGTTTTATAATATAGGAATACATATTAGATAATATCTTTCTACTCACTATCAAATATGTTAAAGTAGTTCTCTGTAATTCCTTTTGCATATTGTGGGAATGAAAAACTTCAATGTGATTTTGAAAGGCCAGAATGCTTAGTCCTTCCTTGCAGTTGAGAACTTCTGTATCCTGGGAAGTATCGCACTGTGTCAAAGGGACCATTCCTGATATGGAATTCAGGGTCTTGGCAAAACACAGTTAGCACTCTCACAGAATTAGATTAACATGACAGACTTCATGACAGACAGGGATGACAGACTTCAAGATTTAAAGGAGCAGTTCAGTTTGGACAAGCTGAGGAGTAGGAAAAATCGCATTTTTTTGGAAGTATATTGAGACTTTTCTGCTTTTGTTTTGGCATTTGTATTTCGAGGCCAAGCCATTCGTTTTTGTCAATAATTATGCAGTAGTAGCAGCAGCAGAAAGACTGTTGGTTGTCCCACAGCATTCTAGATGACAGTCTCTGCCCCACAGTGCATCCAGTTTTGGTTTGCAAATGTGTGGTGTCAGGGGGTTCTGGCATGAGGCAGCCTGATGAGTCGTAATGGACACCAAAGTGTCTTCACATGGTTTTTCAGCTGATGCACAGAAACTTGTTGGGGACTAGGGGAAAGATTGTTACTTTATGAGGGAAGGAAATATATGGAAGTAGATGTAAGTGACAGTGTTTGTGAGCATCACTGAAGGCATAGTTTTTAAATAGGCATGTGTGTTATTGCCCTAAAGCAAGTGAGTGAAATTACCTTTTTGGGGTTTTAATGAGTTCCAGAAAGTTTGGTTCTAAATATACGCGAAAGGCCATCACACAAGAGCTTCTTTAAATTGATTTGTCCATTCATAGTTTTCATTGAAGTGAATTAAACGCCATTTTTAAAAAAGTATATTTACTTTTTTATAGTAGACATCAAAGAAATGTGATTGTGTTAGTAAATACTAAAACTACTAAAAGCATGACAACAGAGATTGATTGCTATATTAAAAAGCTAACTGAAGAAAGTCAGTGAATGCAGATGTTCAGGCACTAACAACATAAACTAGATTCTAGTTGCAAGGATAATTCTGTCTCTGTAACCTGAGATTGCCTGTGAGGAAGGGAATATGGTTTACGGATGCGATCCCACACAACTAGTTGTTGCAGGAATTCAGAATAACTTCTTGTTGCTTGTGATCACAAGGCATTTTCATAGACTGGTATTGTAGGTAGTGATAAATACTTTTAATTGATTTTCTCCTTAGCCTTTCTACCACCCAATCAATAAATCAAGCTTGTTGATAAATTGGAATTATCTAGGTTTTTTTTAAAGTGCTGTTGCCTTAATTAGGAGCACAGTTATTCAGCATTGTTTCTGTGATTAGAGTATAAGTAAAGCAGAGAACAGATTACTTTTAGGAGTAAAATGAGAATTATTAATAGACCAGCTATTTCATGAGCAACCAAAATTCTGTTTGGTGGCAAAGGATCTCATGAGTGAGACTCTTACTCTCTCCTTCATTTGGCTACAGAAGTATGTGAGAAGGCTGACCATGGCCCATAGGCAGAATCAGCATTTTAAAAAATTTTGCTATGTAGCTCATTGGTGGTATTCCTTAAAATAAAATGGATTGTTGAGATAGTGAAAGCCTGATCACAAGAATGAGAGATTTGGGAGGCATTCTACACCTATAAATGTGTATGAATTACCTTTGTCAACACTAATTTCATGGATAATTGCTAAATAATGATCTGTATAAACTGCAATCCCTCCCTCCCTCCCTTCCTAAAGCTTTACAGGAATACAGGTGATATTTGGAAAGGAAACAGCTCTTATGTTTTGTCTATCAATAAACCTCCTGAACAGCTGGGTTTTGGTCAAGGCTGTTTGTACCACTCTTGGAGAGCAGAGTTCCTGTGTAGCTGCTGAGGGTCTCCTATGGGTAAGCCAGTCTGTCTGTCTGTCAGGGAGCAGGCCTTCCTGTGGAATGGAGCAAGATGTACCATCTCTGCCATGTTCCCTTCAAAACCTGTGGTCTTCTGTAAGTGCAAGGAGCCTTGACTAGTTCACGGAGGAAACATTTTTGGAGTTCCTCCCTTCTCCTGTGCTGGCAGAGCTGATGTCCTGGAGGTTCATACCTCGGCCTTTGAGGCCACAAGCAGCACTACTGCACTGCTCCAGGTAGCAGCCTGCAGAGCACAGTGCTGGAATCGACTTACCCAACCCTGCACCCACAGCAAAACCTGAAACTGCATCCCTCCAGTCAGGGAATTGTGAGGATGCAGAGAGGTCCAACAATCTCTGCTCAAAGCCCTTCCCTTATCCCACGTCACAGTTTTGAAGCTGCATGTTTAACTAAGTAATTGGAACTCAAGTAGTTCTGCTCAACCAATGTGACAAGAATGAAAAAGTTATTTTTAAAGAGATAAATGCATTTTTTCACTGTTGGCTGTGCTCTGTGTATCTAGGGGTTGGAAAGTGTGCATGTCCAGTGAGGGTTTGGGGCAGAAAATGAGTGTATATGGTGGGAATCCCCTGCTCTGGCATTATCTTAGAGGATGTTTTAGAAGGATGCTGAAAGCTTATATGTGCATAGTAGCAGCACGCTTTTAACCTGCCAGCCTTTAGATGGTAGTAACAGCATCACGTCAGTTCTTTAGGAAATACATAAACAAGGACAAATGAACTATTCCCTGTACTGCAGAAGACAGTTTAAATAGATTAGGCTCTGGCATAGCACTTAATTTTACCAGGCATTTAGTGTTTAGGTTGTACAATACAGCCGCATGTGACTTGCCAAATATCTGGGCTTCCCCCACTGTTTCTGGTTTGGCAATGATGTGGTTTTTCATCCTGTTGTAATGCTGAATGCCAAGGAGACATGGCCAGCTTTCTGCTTCCTGTCTTCCTCTTTGTCATGGCTTGGCCTGCTCTCTGCCTGCCAAGTCACAGATGCCAAAAGCTTATACTAAAAGGTCAAACAACTAAGACTTGAAATCACCTATGCCAACATTTGTATTTTCTTTCTATTCTTCTGCATTTGGCTAAATGGAAAATACACAGCACATAGCAGAGACAGCAATAACAGATTTTTTTGACAATAGGAGTTTACAGACTGCTTGCAGAAGCAGTGAACACTGAACATTTTAAGAGGAATTGCAAGTAAAGCTCACTGAAATATGAACTGCTAAAGGTATATAGTAATCTTTTTGGTTTTGTGGAGTTATCCCTCTCCCCTCCCCCATCCAGTTTGTTTTTTGCTTACTCCTGCAGTTTTACTGTATCTGGGGGTCAGGTTTCTTTGGAGGTGAGTACTAAACTTCTTTTCAGTTGGATCTTCAGCTGCATTAGTATTTATGACTCTCTTGTAACTCTTAAGAAAATGAAACTTAAGGTAATATTTATAAGTGGGAAGTTCTAATAATTCTATAGTTGTTCAGAATCTAAACTTCACAAATATAAATCTCTGGAAACTCCTGAAACGAAGAGTTTTGTACATTTTTGTGCAGACAAAATTTGTTCACCTAATTTTGGTTTAGCTTCTCTCCACCTTCTGAAACTGAAGCAGTAAAATATGTCTGCCACTTCTAGTTCTGTGTTCTGTAATGTTTCTTAGCACGACTGTGATATTCACCTGATCTTTAATCTGGGTTTTGACCAAACACTGAAGCTGATAAAAGTAGCCATAAATGCAGCCTGAATGTTGGCCATGAGTTGTAAACTTGCATGATTACAGGGGAAGCCTTCTGTTGAAGTGATTCATCAAAGCTCAGGTTGCAAAGCCCAGCTTCGTTTCAGTCAGCCTTCAAAAGAGACTGTTCACTTTATTTGTCATCTACTCTGCCTCTCCCCTATCTTGCACACCTTTAAAAAGAGGGTGTTTCTTTAAAGTAACTGCAACAAGCAGCAGACAGAAGAGAAGGATCCTTTCAGTAACAGGGCCCTTCATAATAAGCAAAATTTGATTGTCTCTCTTACTCAGTTGAGCAAGAAACCTGTACAGTTCTTAGTGGTTTTAGTTTAACTACAAGTATTTTTCTGGACACTGAGAAGGTTGAAAGGTTGAGGAATATTCCCAGGCATATGATGGTGGCAGAAAGAAGGTAGAAGGAGATTGCAAAGAGATGGTAGGGAAATGAATTTGTTGTTGATTATTTTCTTCATTCATACAGTTGGTTGCAAGTTATCATATTGTAAATCTTTAACAATTTAATATATGGTATTATTGCTAAAGTTAATTATATACCTTGGGTGAAAGGCCTGCCAATGTTATTAATGGAATAACAGTGTGCTTCTGAGAGTCAAACATTGCTTGTGGACAACCACTTGAACTCCACACACACAAAGCCACATATTCTGAATTCATTGCATACCAGGGAGTAATTTATTCACATGTATGCCCTCTGCTCTTAATAACGCAACGGAATCCTCTGTACATGTCGATGGCAATTGTTACCAATTGTTGTGTATTCTGAAGGTGGCTTGTCTGTGTCTGTCCTTCCAGCTGCACTGGGTTGGGATTTACACACTGCTATATTTTCTCCAAATAGAGAGCACAAGTAATGGTGAAAGAGCTGAGTAGTCGTTTCTTTGTTGGTGAAAGTTTAAGATGTTCTTCAGTGCTGGGATAGTGATTTTCTCAGGTAACTGAAAGTTAAACATCACTGCAGAGTTTTCACAGAGCTTGATTTTGTGGAGTGTTTCAGGAAGTTTTCTCTTGGAAATACCTGAAATGAGCAAGGTGGTCTTGATTGCTGCTGTTTATTTTGTGACCTTAAAATTGGCTCATCTGTCCTGTAGAGGAAAGGTCTATGGATATGCTTACGTGTAAACAAGAACAAAATTCCATTTTAAATGTTGTCCCTTGCAGGCCATCACCTTGAATTTGTTGTTAGCAGGGACTGGACATAGGTAGTCGTCCAGTCCAAGGGTTTAGAAGCTTTTGAGGTCATTAACATCAGTCTGCAATCTCTTTAACAAAGAGATCATCTTTCCTAATTCCAGAATTCTATGATTGTATATAGTCTACATGAACTTCATGACATAACCTGAGTTAGGCTGTAGTGTGTAGTTTGAAATGGTATAGGCAAGAGCTGTGCCAATTTCTGTATGGGAAAGTGTAGGCTTGCAAACTCGAGAGTCTTCATAGATTCGTGTTTTCTGGGCTGTCTTCTGTATATGTACACATATAGTCTAACAAACTGTGGTAATCCGTAGACTAAACTTTGTATAAAGCTTCAGTTTTATTCTTACTGTCATGGCAATCTGTCGTCATGTGCTGTTTTTGTCTCCTGAATGCTTACATCATGCTGTTATCAATAGCTGTACATATAGAAGCAATTTGATTGTTCATTTGATTAAAATAGAAGAAGGGGGCTATACACTAATCCTCATGCTTCCTGGAGGCACACAGATAAACTGGCTTGATATGGAGCATGTTTTAGCTTCTTTACACAAACTAAATTTTGAACAATTGTGTAGTTTGGAAGGCTAATGCCAGAGTTGCTTTGGAAAATTGGCCCAAAATGGTTGTGACTTATTCTTGGTTTCCAGCGTTTACTTTGCAGCTGCTAGAACTCTCTGTTTCCAGCTCTGATGTTGCCTCACTCTACTGTGAGCAGGTCACACACCTTTGTTGTGCTTCACGTGTCAGTGAACAGAAGAGCAAAGTATAAATTGCTGTGGGACAGCTTCGGGTTGGAGATGATTTGGGAAAATCTTAGGGCAGGCTGGTGAGTGGGCTTCCTGTCTTTGCTGCCTTTTGGGATCACTGGATTTTTTAACTTCTTTTTTTGTTGTTGTTATTGGTCTTGACTTGTTTTCTGCAACTCTGAGGTGTGACTAGTGGCCTCTCGGCAATGCTTGCCTGTCAGTCACACCCACACTGGGTGGAGAAACAGAGCCCTAGGCCAAGGTGAATTTCGTGAGAGAATTAGATTTTCTCATGTTCTTGCCATTCCTGATATCATACAGCTGTCCTGAAAAGACTCTCTTGTTGTTCAAGTTTCACCTTTTAGAAGGCATTAAAGGGGTAGTCTTTATTACTCAGATGTACAGAATCTTCTGGAACATTGCTTTAAAACATAAAAGCATTTTGGGATTTCGGAGATTTGCTTGCCCTGACTGTTGGTAAGGGTAAAGACTATTGCCTGACTAGCCAGTTGATCTCATTTGCATGCCAGTGCAAATTGTAGCAATGCAAGGAAACCTGAACTACTGAAAGACAGGAACTGATTTGATAAAGTCATGCATTTCCAAAATCACCTAAGAGTTGTTTGAGCAGCAAAGATTGACTTTATACTGCTCTGAAGTGTTGGCAGCCACCACAATGAAAGGAGGCTTTGGCTAGAAAGGGTTGTTTTTTCAGAAGTGCACAAGGTGTGTGGGTATTTGTGAAGGGCAGGCAGGGACAGACAGAAGGAAGAAATCTAAGGCAAAATCTTAAGAAGTTGAGAGGTTTCCATTATAGTACTGTCATCTGCTTGAAATCAGTCATGAGAGTCTGCTGTAATTATGGTGCATATGCCCAAACTCTTTTGCAGTGCATGGTGTCTCATCTAACTCCTTCAGGTCAAATTTAACCCATTTGTCCAGGAAAAATACAACACAGAGGTGTAAAAGGGCTCAAATATGCACAAGAAGATCTTGAACTGAATCTTGAACCTTCTGTCTGGGTGTCTGAGAGGGAAAATGGTTAGTATTGTTCCCAGAAGAAGGACAGTGCAAGTATTAATTTACTATATTTTGCTGTAAAGTATTTAGAAAAATCTGATTTTTTTTCTGCAAGGAATGTTGCTATGAAAGTGCTGTTGTTCACATTTATTCCTATTCTATCAGTAACGCAAAAGAGAGCTAACATGTTTAACTCATTAGACCTTTTCCTCCAGAAAGCTCCAAATGTTCATCTATAAGTAAGATAACCCTGAAGCCATATGCAGTTATAATTTAAGCACATAAACATACATATAAGAATATACAAACTCATTAAAATTGAAAGGATTGCTTGGATTAAATGTTACCTTACATCTTTAGCCAGCATAAAGTTATTTTTTAGTAAAAAAAGGCCTTTAATAAGAATGTATTCCCCTTTTGCTTTCTGCCACAAACAGAAACTTGAGTTTCTGTTGTATATTCAGCAAACTTGTACCAGGTTTTTTAACTCCAAAGACTTTTTTTATAGCTGCAAACCAAATCTGACTTGATAGATTTCTTAAGGTCCTGCTGTGGTGGAACAATTGTAAGAAAATAAGCCTTAGAAACTCCGGGTGGTTAAATAATGTTCAAGGCACTGGCAAGTTAGCAGAAGTGGTAAGAATTTTGAGTTAGTTTGTTGGGTTTTTTTTTTCTTAATTAACACTCAATTTTTACTCATGCAAACCAAAAAAACTAGTAAGCAATAAAAGTACAAACCCTGGAATTTGAATCCATACATCTGGTTTTCTAGATAAAAAGCAGTAAAGTAGTATCCTCTTTCCACGTATATAGTACCCTTAGGTACTACAAGAACGTGTGCCAGCTTTAGTAATTAAATTGAAATACAAAGAACAAAACCAGCCTCTGCTGTATATTGAACCAGCAAGCATCTTTTAAAGTCTTGATTGCAGAACTGCAGTTAGTATTGTACCTATGTTAGGGAATTTCCCCTACGTAGATGTTGCTAATACATAAGAAATTAGCAAAAGTGAGGGATATGCCAACACATAATATATAGAGAACGTTACAGAACTACAAAACAGCTGCTCCCATGTGGTGTTACCCACAAGATGACAGAATTGTGTTAAAAAGGCACAAATGGACATGATCAGCTAGGATTTGGGATTTTTTATAGTTTTTGATCAATATGACTGCAATGGCAGTACTATTGGTAACAGGGAGATGAGGAGTCTGTGGGAAAATGTTCTTTAAAATTGCTTTCTTTAAAATTTGAAAGACAAGTTTTAAACTGGAATACATGTTTTCCTTTTTTTATTATATCCTTTTAATGGCATTCTTTGCACTTTTTGCAAAACATCCCTGCCCAAATCCAAAACTGAGTTAGTTATACATTTCTATGAGTTAGTCAATTTTAAGTTCTGCTGTGGCACATCATATGAGCAGGTACTTCTAATTTTTATCTACTTTAAAGAGTAAAGTAGACAGAAAACCAGTGGATTGATCAGATTTTTTTTTTTTGATCATTGTTGCTTCAGTGCTGTATAAGTTGTCTCTTATTATTATTTATTTGTTACCAAATTGCATCTGCTGGAAAATAAACATGGTGGTTGTGAGCACACGTGCAATTTCTGTCAAGTTTATGAATCATTGGTATGAAAAGGCAGAGTGATTTTTCTTGGCTGATTCTTGTACATTACCTAATTAGTGCCCATTGGTAGATTCAGTCTTTCTTTTGTCAGTGTTAGTTAGTTTTAACAGTATGTGTATGGGAAAATGGACAAGCAAAATAGTCCATATTTTGTCCTTAAATTTTTAGATTATAGGAGTTTGAAGGAAATCTAGTTTATAAAGAATACAATAACATAACCTGCAAATTATGTCTATATACTGCAATTTGAGACATTGTTCTCATAAAAATATCTATAGTAAAAAATATATTACTTAAGCATACACAGAACTATGGCATTCCATATGCCCCATTTCTATTAGATCTAAATTAATATCCAGTTTTTTAAAAATTGCTCTAGGATCGACTAACAATCTCAAGATAAGAAATACGCGGCACTGTATGTGCAGCAGTTGAAAAAAATCCAGACCAACCAATGAACCAAAACCAAACCATCTCTCTTTTGGGGTATTTTCTTAGTGTGGTCTATATTCTTTATGCTAAGATACTGTTTTATTGCCAGTCATAAAGTTGAAATTAATTGAAATGTAAACATAGTTGTGGTAGCATTGTGGAGAATGGATGAATATTAGGAGACCTGTTCATAAATGTTATAGTATTTAGAAATGCTAAATGATGCTTAGGTTGTCAAATCATTAATCGTTTTCTCTCCTAATTCAGAGAAAACATTAATTTTGTTTTGGGCTCCCAAACACAGTTACTGGCAGAAGTATTACCTCATGCTGTTCTTAGCTGGCTTGAAGAAATACTAAACACTTAATAGCAGTAGTTTAATTTTGAAGTTTCCATGATATGTAAACCCCCAGCATTTTAGTTTTATTGCTGTTTATTTCCCCAAATTAGCATATATTGTGGCGGCATGTACTTAGCATTTTAGGAGATCTCTGTTTACAAAATAAAAGAAAGGCCTCATGAGCCTCTCCTGATATTTTTAAACTACTATGTAGTTCTTTGTCAGGCCATGTTTTAGACTCACAAACTAGCATATGATTGTAACTTTCTGAAAGACCGAAGAATCCTGTTTTGATTGCTGTCTGTTTTAGTGGAGGATGCAATGCAATTCAAAGTAAAAATGCAGTCCTATCCTACAGTGTTTGTTGAACTATGCTTTCTTTTGTACTTCTGAAGTATGATTTACCATGAAGTGCCTCATCCAAAGCTCAGTGGAGAAACTTTCCATTGATTTTAACAGTCTTTGGCTGAGACCCATATTGAACAGTACTGATTTTCTTTCCTAGTTATGTCATCATTATCCCATGCCTAAAAATATTGCCTTATGTAATGGAAACATGTATTTTATCTTCCTGAGCTCTTTTTGCTTTACTGCCGTAACAAGCAATAGAAAATGAAATCCTGACTGCATGGAAGTCATTGGTAAAATCTACATTGACTTCCATGAAACCAGAAGCTATGCAGAAGTTCTTAGTAATATACATTGCGTGAAGATGAGGGTCAACCTTCTTCTTTCACAACATAATAAAGTGGACAGTTTATTAGTTGGCTGAAGGTATATGCAAGCAAATTCCTATTCTTTACATGCCTCTGCTGTATATTGAACCAGCAAGCATCTTTTAAAGTCTTGATTGCAGAACTGCAGTTGGTGTACCTATGTCAGGGAATTTCACCCATGTAGATGTTGCTAATACATTAGAAATTAACAAAAGTGAGGGATATGCTGACACATAATATGTAGTGAAATTTACAGAACTACAAAACAGATGCTCCCGTGTGATATTACCCACAAGATGACAGAATTGTGTTGGGAAGGCACAAATAAACATGATCGGATAGGATTTTTTTTTTTAATAGCTTTTGACCAAATATGAACTTTTTCATTAATATAGGCTATCTTATAATTTCACTCTTCTCTAATTTCATTCTTTTCTAAACATCCAAATAAGTCTTTCACTGTGTTCTACCTTCTGCTTTTAATTTTCTGAAGAATCTGTAATAAAAGCCCTTTATGATACATAACTTAATGTAAAAGGGTTGTTGGTTTCCAAGAAAAACTTCTGAATGCTTCTGACTATGGCTAGTATCCACAGTGTCTTCCAGATGGACAAAATTAAGTATTCATATATCATCCCTTCCTACTGAATCCAGCAAGTTTTGGAAAGAAACTTCATTCTTTCACATTCATCCACATGTGGCAAGATACCTGCGTAAATCTCTTCTTAACATAGATGTCAAAAAGGAGGTTAGATAATATTATGAAGTATGGGAAACATTTGTTTGAGTCCATGAAAAAATACAATCCTTTTCTTAATTTAAAAATGTGTGGGTGCCTGCACATGCATGTCTGCATACATGTATATAATATGTATAGATTCCATGCAAAACGTGTCTTATTACACAGCTGGGGAAAGTTGTTCATTTTCAAAATGAGCAACATAATCGTCTTTATAAATTGTATAAGAAATATTTTGGATAAATAGCTGTTGTGATTTATTTTACATAAACAAATTTAAATTAAATAGATAAATCTGTGCAAGGGACATAAAGCTGAAAAGCTGACTATGCTTATTGCTATTTTGGTTCTGGTAAGTGCTTCTAGGTCCTTGAATTTCTTTCAACTATATAAAAACTGGATTTACTCCCAGAGCTCCACTTCTTAACTAGGGCAGTTTAAAAACTAAACAAGGGCTGAGTCAGTTAATTAATTTAAATGAGATTACTAATCAGAAACACATTACGTAATGTTGATTTAATTACCATTTTTTATTTACCTAATTAAAACACTCTCAAGAAAAGTTAACAGTCTCGACAATGGCCAGTTGGGTGACTTGGCAGCAGCAGATCTGAACGGCTGATAAAAGAGGAGGCAAAGCAGGAAGTCTGCCATGACCTGCGTGGCTCTGATGCTCTGAACCATCATGTACCGCCTTGCTGCCAGCCCACGTAGTGGGCACCGGCGTGGTGGGATCACTCCAAACAGCCTGATGATACTGCCCCAGCTGCTGAGAGCCTCATGGGGGCCAAGGAGCGTCCCACAGGGACAGACAGGATCTCTGCTGAAAGGCGTGGGGTTTCTCCCAGTCATGTCAGCAGCAAGCGGTCTCTGTTGTGAGGGGGTGCAGCGGAGTGCCGTGAAAGGAGATGGCTGATGGCTGAGTAGTTCTTGCTGTGTGCCCACTCCAAAGCAAACAGGTTCAAGCCAAAATGAAAACAGGGCCCAGCTTCTGGCTGCTGGGCCAGCTGTTTCCCAGCAGAAGCACCACCGTGCCTGAGCCCTGAAATCTTTTGGGAAATGAGATGCCAGCCTGGGCTAAAGCCTAGGTAAGAGGCTGAGCTAACGGACAACAGGGATAGATACCTTAGCTTTCTGGGGCCAGCAGTCAGTTCTGTTCCTCGCTGCCTTTTTCAGCCAGGTGAAGGTTTGACAACAGCAGCCTTTCAAGGTAAAGAGTGTAGGTCACTGTTATGGTGCCTCATGGCTCCTAGTGTGGCATGTGAGTGCTGATGAAGCTTGCCCTTGGAGGTTCCACATATCCAGTCTTCCGAGTAGCTCCTGCCACTTCTCTGGTCTCCCAGGAGGTCCCTCCCATGCCTCCTGGGTGAAAACTTAGAATGGGGTTTGCCAGTACAGTGCTGTCTGGGAGCTGGTGCCATTGCCCCGTGATTTGCACTTCAATGTCTAACAATTTCTCATTTACCAGCTGTATGACTACCAAGCACATTAAAAGTTGTAGGGCTAGTGCCTCGTGTACTTACCCAGTGCAATGGCGTTGTACTAGATTGTAGTCCTGCTGAACACAGAGGAAGTGCTTGCAGAATAAGAGTGGCAGAATGACATTTTTAAAAGAAGTTACAGCTTCTGTATTGTGGAGGTTTTCCATCTGGATGTCATGAATGAATATCACTAACAAATTTTCAGGGGAAATATTTTCATTAAAGGTAGCGGTCTATCAACATGTGAAATATAAATCCTCCCTCAAGTTAAAAACTTAGGAAAACAAGAGTGACACTTGCACCAATCCCATTTCCATGTTTGTAGCGTAATTTCAGCTGATGCTTAATCTAATAAAACCCTTCCAGTTCCTTTATACCATACACAAACTGCTCTATCACTGAAGTTGGTGTGAATAATGCTCATAAAATTGTGTTTTAATTCAGGGTTATCTGATATAAAAATGGTATACAATGAAAGATGTTGCTTTTGCAAAATGAAAATGAAAAGTATTTGGGAAGTTTATCAATCCAATCACTTGTTTTATCAAGGTATAATAATGTAGAAAGTAGAAGGTAAGTGTATGGTAAAATTAGGAAAATAATAATAAATGGTAATTATTTGAAGTATACAGATGAAATTATTTATTTGCTTTATGGATTTTTGCTGATCACATTCTTGTGATCATATCTTGTGCTTTTGTTGCCATGAATGCTTTCTTAGCATGTAGGTGTTCTGAAAGCCTTTGGAAGTTGAAGTGTTGATTTGGACAGACTTTTCCCCATGAGGACAGCCTGGAAGTGGTGCTGGGGCCCAAGAAGATCGGGCTATCTCTATCCTTGAGGGCTTTCATGCCCTGACTTTGTAAAGCCCTGAGCCGCCCGGTTTGATCCCACAGCTCAGCCTTCCCTGGGCAGGGGCTGAGACTGGAGACCTCCCCAGGTTCCCACCAGGCTGGAGCGTCCTGTGATTTTCAGGGTTGCAACCATTTGCCTCAAGTTTTTGATGTCAGGTAGCAAAGTATTCCTGAATGATGACAGTCTGGGAGGTAGCTGTAATCCTTGTTCGTGGTAGTGACTCTCACTTGTCAAGTCAGATGCCATAAAAGTATGTGAAGGCTTGAACAGCACTAAGTTGATACTTACATAATGCCGCATCTCTCTGTTCCCTTATCCTGCTCAATAACCAAATCATGAGCTATCAAAGAACAAGGGTGTATTTACATGCTGGTGAATGATTAAATTAGTGTCTGTCAGCTGAGATGAGCTGGGTGCACAAACCATGCGCTAGCCTGTGGCAAATGAAAACTGAAATATGTTCATTGGAACCAGGGAGGAAGTTTATTTCATTAGTGTGACACCTGTGAAGAGTCTGCTTATTTCTAAGACATGGTTCCAAAAAGTATTTTTTCTTTTTAGAGATTCTCTTTCCATTTGTTTTCAAGCTCTTTAATGCTATGATAATGCAGAAACCCTCAAAAGCAAAATTTCTTGTACAGTAAGGGGCATAAGGGAGATATAGTGTAATTTATTTTGTAGAGACAGTATCCTCTCTTATCAGCTGAAAAATGAAAGATTCGACATTGAGGTAAGGAATGCTAAAAATCCTTCAGGGAGCTGGTGATCTGCAGTGTGATGTTCTTGGCTTTGCGGGGGCGTGCGTCCTTCCTACTGCTGCATTTCAAAGATAAGGTGGTGCAAAGGGAGAAACCATCTTGTCCCTCACTGGATGGCAAACCGTCAGCTTTTTTTTCTCCTCTGCTTCATGAAGCCAAGCGTGATGTATCATGGCAACACCTTTCTAATAGTGTACAGCAGGGGAGACATTTGTTTTTCTCACCAGCAGCAGGCCCTAACAGTTAGTTTTACTTAACCCTGGCTGCAGTGGGGGTTGCCTGCACTCCCAGATGCTCATTGGGGTTGACTTCTAGAAATGAAAACATAGGACACAATTCAGTATAAAACTTACTAACTTCTTTACTCACCCTTTCATATAATTTTCTATATGAAAGGGTAATTTGAGATAATGGAGTTTGAATGTCCTAATGGTAGCTGTGCTAAATCATGATAAATTATACATAAAGTGTATCAGCGTTACATGGATGTCTACCAGATAAGAGGAAAGGCTGGCTTGAACCATTCTCATATAATCTGGTCATCCATGGGGCAATAATTTATCAGGACATCAGCTGCTAACTGTTGAAGCAGTCTGCACCAAGAAGAGCAGAGCTGTATGTACCTCACTGTACTTGTGAGGTATATATGAAAGCCATTCTGAGGAAATGGTGTGTGTAGGTGAGTTTTTGCTCTTGTAGAAAATAAGTACTTCTCATGTGTATGTGGAAGAATA
This sequence comes from Neomorphus geoffroyi, assembly GCA_033558235.1. Classification (NCBI taxonomy): domain Eukaryota; kingdom Metazoa; phylum Chordata; class Aves; order Cuculiformes; family Neomorphidae; genus Neomorphus; species Neomorphus geoffroyi. Next base: position 26,339,699 of record JAUMJM010000048.1, on the reverse strand, counting down.
TTGTTAAGAAAAGCACATTGACTGTAAAATTTGAGAGGAGACAGACAAAACAAAAAAAAATAATAAAGAAAAACAATAAACTAAGGGAACTTACAGTTGGGAGCTACTTAAATGGTAATATTGAAAATTTCAGTTTCATCACATTCAGTTTCATCATATGATGGGGTTTTGTTTGCTACTAGTTGTATAGCTGTGCGTACAACTTGTAGCTTAGGAAATATATTTTTTTAAATGTGCATAGAATTATTTGGTGGGAAAATCAAATGCAAAATCAGATAGACAGACAATGAGTCTGGTTTATGTCTTTCTCCATCAGAGTGGAAGAAAAGCCTGCAATTTTTAAACCCATGGCTCATGTTGTTAATTAATGATCTTGTGCAGATGAGAACAAAGAAAGGTTTAAAGCATCTTAATATGTCTTTTACCTCCTTGGTTTCTATGGCTTTCCAAAAATGCCTCTTACTTCCTCTTTTAGAAAAGCAGTACTCCAATGTCTCTTTTTATTTAATGTTCTGCTTATAAAATAAGTGATTTGTATAACTTATTCTTGTAATGATTGTGGTTCTATTGTACTTTGCAAGGCTGTTTGCATCCAATCAAATCAGGAGAGAACTTTGTAGTTACTGGTGTTGGTAAGAGAAGTGGATCATCACAGGCCTTCTCAGTTCTGTGTCTTTCATCCTGAGAATGAAATGCTTCTGTGTGCTTTAAGTGTAGATGTATTAGTTTGATAGTCTCATACAGAATCTAATTCTTTGCTTTCTCAACCACTTTATGTGAACAGTCAGATAAGTTGTTTTTCATATTTCAGCTTACAGTAAATCTTTGCTTTTTCAACATCATTGACACCCCACTGGTGAATATGTTAGTAGCCTCTACTGCTCGAAACATTGTGCGAGACTTAGTCTGTAAAAATTGTGATTCATAAGTAGTTAACATAAAACTAAATATGACTGGCGATTTATACTAACTAGCCAACTGCTTATTCCTACAACTGGAAAATCCTTTGCTAATTTTATCTTATTACAATATGAAAAAGAATTGTTTAAACTACTATCAGTTTTTAAATCCTGAATCCGAAAAGTGGCCACGTTGACAATGAGAAAGTAGAGGTAAGGCAAATAGCTGTGTAAGAGCTAAAAAATATTTTTACTTTGTGCATTTTTTAAGTGAATATTAACTGTACAAAACTTTGAAGGCTATCTTCTGTTAGGCCTCATCAAACTAGTTCAAATTCCTTTGTTCCCCAAGCTGTACTGTCCAAGTTCTATTTGGTGCATCTGCTACAAAACTGACACTTCATTTAGCCACACATCTGCAGTAGTTTTACACTTAGATTATTGTTCTGTAAAATTAATCCTCTCTGATAAGCCTAACTTAAGTAATAGTAAGTATGGTTTGCTAAAGCAAACAATGCTTATTAGAACAATATTAAAGTTCACCCTTTGCAGGGTAAACCTTCCCATTGCGACACAGAAAGATGGACATTTGTCCATAAAGGATATCTGCAGAGAAGCTTCATATTATTAGCATGTCTTGTAGCTGACTGAGTTTTCAAATTAACTTGATTTGATTTTTAAAGACATGTGTTTGGTCATGAAAAGAAATAGGCATTCTGAATGGCTACATATTGTGCTCTACAGTGGGACTCTTAAGAGTATCCAAGTGCCTAAACCATGGGAAGTGCAGAATCTGACTGGGAGGCTTGCCCTTAATTTTCCAGGGCTGAAGAAAATAGAGGAAATTTCATGTGAAATTCGCTATTCAATATGTGTTTTATTGTGTGCAAGAGTGATTTCATTCAGTGTTGGAAAATTAGTTGTGTTTTTAATACCCTCAGAAGTGGGTTTCACAGGTGTCTTGATCTTCCAGTACTCTAGTAGATCCCCAGATGCTTGTCCTCTGTGACTGAATTCAGATGAATTCAGTAGAAACTCAGCTGTGAAATGGATTTCCATCTCAGATAAATCTTCCGTAGAATGAAGCTTGTGTTACCTCAGACTGCTTTACAGACGTGTGTTGAGCCATGTTTGTTAGGCTTTATAACAGATGGTAACAGATTTCAACGAATTTCTTGAAGCAGGTGGAAGGAATCTTTCATTCTAGGTTGAGGGCTCTAGTGACTTTAAGAAAAAGTGATGGAGACTGAGGACAAGTATTTGTTGATACGTACTTTTCTCGTTTTCTATCTTTTTTTTTTTTCTTTAATTGGGACACTAAGCAGCAATGTATTCAAGAACTCTGACTTTGCTCAGGGGTCCGTTTGGCAGTAGCAGATTCTGTAGTGCTATGATGCAATCTTTTGGTGGTCTTATGTTACGAAGAGGTTCTGCTATATTGAAAAAAATGGATTTTTTTATTCAGACTGTAAAACTGCTACGTTTTACATACCTGTATGCAGAACAAATGATTGTGCTTCATTTAATTTCTCATTTTCTTTGCATACAAGAGTATGGTGTCTTACTTTGTTAGTAACAATTTCTTTCTGTGGAGCAGGGGTTTGTTACAATATTGGTGTGGGAATACAGCAAAAAGTAGATAGATTTAAAAGCAGCTCTCTTTATGATTAAGGATATGATTTATTATTTTATACGTTTTGTTAGTTTTTATGTTACATCATTTTGATTTTAAAACAGCAGCTCTCAAAGACTAGAAACACAAAGCCTATATTGTACTAAACTGACAGCTGTATTATCAGTGCAGTCCTGAGTCTGTGGAAGCAGTTTAGCCCTTTGTGCTTTAAGGAAGAGGGGGAAGAAAGAGGACCCATTACTGCAAATGCCATTAGTTGCCTGATCCAGTAAACCTTTCTGGTCATTGCCTGAGAAGAAACTACCTCTGCTTTGCTGATTGTGCAATCTTATATTTGGGGGATGGAGGAGAAGGGAATGAAAAGGTACTCTTATAGGTGAGTTTACCACTTGGTTATTTACCTGAATGACTCTCTTGTCCTTATTCAGTGATCTATGAGTTCTTCTTACTAGGATCATTGCATCTTTCACAATGTTTCTGCTTCTGCATGAAATGGGTAACATACAGTGTGTTTGTTCAACAATGCCTTCATGTAGAAAGTCAAGGAAATGACCTTTAAAGAACAAAGTTAAGTATTAGTTTAATACTGAAGGAGGGTATTAAAAGGTTGTGAGATACTTTCAAAACAAATTAGTAAAACATTTCCTTCATTTCTTTATAGATTCTGGACAACCAGGAAGTCCAAGCCACAATGATCCTGCCAAGAATCCACCAGGTAAATATCAGTCCCAGAACATGTGCATCTAACATTGTTTGAGAACAAAGATTCTACTGTTAATAGTTAAAGAGAGTATAATTGGTCAGCAACTTACTTTGCACTGATAAGTACATATAATCAGGACAAGCCGTGATTCGTTTAGTTCTTTTAAACTGGCAGTGCCTCAATTTCTTTAATCTAAGGAATTTTTCTTTCAGTTTGTGCTTTTTAGAATTTCATAAGTGGGGATGGGCAGAGGAATAAGGAAACAAGATCCCAAATAACTTCACTTTCATTAAGTCTTAAAATGCTACAATTGTTCTTTTATCTCAGGCAAAACACAACTGACTTACCTCTACAGTCTGTCACCTGAGCTACCAGCTTCTTTTGTGTTGTGTGTGCATCAGAGTAGTTTTTTGAACACATTGTTGGCGAACCATGCTAGTGACATTTGGAGATTGAGAGACATGTCAATGTAAATAGTCCTTTCAAGTATTCTCTAAAAATAAAAATTCAAGAGAAAATCAAATCCAGACTGCTGTTCCACATTGTTTAGATCAAAAGTTCTTTATATTTCCATGGAGTTATCCTTTTTATCATTGGGCTGTGCTAGAAAATTTTGTAAATCTATGTTTTATGAAATTTTTTGGAGTAAGACAAGCAAGTGTGACAGACACAGTGTTACTTCTTAATGAGCAAGGAGTGAGTGCTGCTACCACTGTCATGCTTTATCTTCACATTTTGGTTCGCAGAAGAAGTGTCTTATCTGAAATAAGTTTCAGCTGATTTTGCTCTTTTTCTAAATGCAAAATAAATGACACTTTAACCAAGAAGTAATTCTGTGATACTGGACTATTGCACACACATGGATATTTTCTGGATCTGTCCAGACATTAGGGAAAACAGCCTACATAGTGGCTGTACAGTTTTGTACTATGCATAAGATCAAAGTATTCTCTACATGTGGTGAAATATGTGTTGCATGTGAATACCCAAAAGTGAGAGAACCATCAGAAATCATTATACAAAATGCCATATTCCTGTAATATAAAACCCAGAAACAAATAGCAGAAGATTGCAGATATATTTTGGATATATGGTGGCAGAACAAGCCATGTAACGTGGTAAGCTTTTTTTCAAGTGATTTTTAAATGTGATTCATTTTTACAAGGGATGATACAGGCTTGAAATCACTTTTGGCTGGAGACTTTGATGCTGTTTTTCTCCAAACTGTGTGGGATGTTATGAGTAGGCTTCTATTTCTTTTTTAAATATGTGACATAAATTATGTAGGATAGTGGTTTAGAAACCCCAAACAGCAAATTTACACCTAAAAGAAGCTTGAAAAAATTCCTCACAGATAATCACAGTTTTGTAGAACTTGGAGCATTCAGCTGTAGAGCATTTATTTTAGTTTTAAAATATTTCTGTTTATGAATACAAGGAAGGTCAAATACACTACCCCGCATCATTTTGAAGGATCCGTTGTAAACTCTGGGTTTGGGAAGCTGAAGGCAGGGTCTGAAAACTCACTTTCAGCATGTTCTAAAATTCTGTTTTTAAAGTACCATTTAGCATTTGGAGTAGGATGGTAGAAGTACACATTTCACTAGTAAAGATTGCATCCTCTAATGAGCCCAATCTCACCAACTCTCAGTCTCAATCCCATGCTACTACAGCAAGAAATAATCTTGCTGCCAGCAACAGAGCCCTGAGAAAGGTAGCAGATGAGCTATATAGGTTTTCTCTTGGCAGCCTGATGGGACAGGACAAGACACCCCAATGTCTGACAAACTCCAGTGTCCCAAAGGTAGAGGGAGATAGAGGGCAGAGAAATCTGCTGTTGATTTCATCATGAAACTTTCTGTTTGAAATTTGAGCGTAACACTTTCTCATGCTTTGAGGTCACTGCTGGCAGAATTATTCCTTTATTTGCTGCCAAGTAGGGCCAGAAAATGGAAGCTGTGCCTTGCTTCCCTTGAAACCCTTCATTTAAACAGAGACAGAGGCATAATTGAATGTCATCCGTCTATTTGAGGATACATGAACGTCTAGCATTGTTCAGCTTCCCTGTGTGATACTCTCCTGGGGTTAAACTGCCAGGGAAAAAGTGTTGAGGTTTGTGAGATTTTAGAATACAAGACTTCCAGGAGAGTGAGAATGAGTTGCACTCTTTTCAGCTTGTCCGAAAAAAGGACTGCTGTCCTGTTCTTTCTTATTAAACTTCATATGAGTGTTATTAAATTTCACATGAATCTTATGATTAGAACCAGGCAGTCACCTCCGTCAGAGTGCCAGAGGATATCCACTCTGAGGTCTGTTTTCAGTCCAGTCCAGGAGTACACAGAATGGCAGTGCCAGGAGGGTTTGTTCTTCTATCATGTTTTGGTCTGTTGCCTGTATATCTCAAGGAGCCAGGGCATTGGCAAGGGATAGGTGCTGTTAGCTTTTGGATGCCATTACCTTCACAAGGACATTGCCAAGGAAGAGGAGGTTGGAAACTTGAGTGGTAGTTGGCGAGGCTGCTGGTGTTAAAAGTGGGATTTTCTAGGTTTGGCTAGACTGTTGCATTCTTTAGGGTGTCTGGTAATTTGCTATCTTAACCATGGAGGGAGGGTAATGCCACTTGCCAAACGAAAGAACATTAAGAGCACTTGCTGGAATTCTTTATAATATGTTTCTAAAAATATACTGAATACTTTGATAGTGTAATACAGTATTAAGATGGTGTAGCTTGTGGTGAAAGTGGTATGTTGCTTTTGTAGGAAGATCCAGGGATGTACTGCTCTAAGATTTATTTTTCCAATAACCTTCATCTGGTATATTTCTAAAGAATGAAACCTGATTTTCTAAGAGCTGGATTATAAAGGTTACTTCTCCACAGGGATTGTCAGGTATGCTCCAGACAGGTAGATGAACTGATCTGAACTGAGAGGTGAGAAGAGTTTGAACATTGCTGTTGTCGGCATCAGTCATTAAGTTCATGGAATATTATGCTGGCCATGGTGCTAACTATTAAAAGTTTACATGGTTTCAAAGGAAGAATGGATACATCCATGAATCTGTTGAGAGTGATTAAGCAGATAAAGGCACACCTGGATTAATAAGTTTTAACAACTGAAAATACCTGGACATTATCATTAAAAAACCCGCCAACCCCAGTGAAACTCGAATACTCTCGGCCTTCCCTCTTTCTTACTATTCTACTGGGCATCTGCTCAGGGCTGCTGCTGAAGGGCGTGCTGTTGAAGGAGACTAGTGTGGCAGTTTCAGTGTAATGCTGTATTATTTACTCCTGGCAAGTACCACAGTTCTTTTATATAGTTTAAGGAAATCTGAAGAAAAAGAGTTTTCCTTAAAATGTGTGTCTTGAAATACCTGCAAAGACATGAAATGGTATGTACTGAAAAAAGAGGGAATGATCTTTCAGTAAGTTCTGCTTTAGGCATAAGGAAACTATGACGGTGAGTAGAAAGAGAAAAACACATAAAACTACTAGTAAACTAATGATATTGGCATCAGGCGTAATAATTTGGTCTCCAGTGATACAATCTTTATTAGCTAGTTCTTCTAGTAGAGGATTTTCTGGGGTTTGTTCTGCTTTGTTTTTCTTCCCTTTGTTGCTTTAGTGACTGCTGGCCACAACTGCTTGACATTAATAAGGTTACTTGCTACCTGACATTGGTGTGAGGTTGCTGCTTGGCAGACTTGATTTATTTTTACACCAGCGTTACCACTACTATGTCCAGTTGTTGCCATGTTGCTTAAATCTTTCAACACAGCCTTTTTAAGCTGCTAAAATACGAATAAGAAATAGCAATACTAACAGAGTAAAATATTATCTTGATATGAAAATAAGAAATTCTTGTCCAGTATTGGGCAATACAAGCGAGCTTTTCAGAAGGTGTAAAGGAAACCTAACCACTCTGTTGCAGGCACTTATGAACCTCACTGGTGGGAGAAGACAAGTGTTTTCAGATTTTTGTTTTATCCAAGCAGTTGAGTTCAGAGTTTATTATCCCTATGTTTCCTAGCATGAGGGACCTCTGGATAGAATTTACTCCACTTTAGCTGGTTCAAGGAATCGATATTCACGTAAATTTGGTAGACACTATAACGTCAATCAGGGCTGAATGAGGAATGACTCAGGTTTGAGCCTGCATGTTGATCAGTATTAAATTATTTATATGGGGTGACACACATGTAAACAGAGAGACTGTGATACAATCTCTCTGCCTTTTGTTCCTCCCCATTGTTTCCCTTCTTCTTTCCTCCACAGTAACCCATGATATGTTGCCAGAGAATTAATCTATTGATAAGATCCTTAATCCGAATAAGGCATAGGAATATGAATCCCCAGCCCCAGACTCACTGCTCTAGAATTGGTTTCCCCTTTCTGTTTTCACCAGAAATTTTATGCTGGGAACCATATATATATGCATGTATGTATTTCTAATTAAAGAATGTGTTGCCAAAAAGCTTGCAATCAGCCTTACCTATCTCTCAATATGCAAATCTCTATTGCAGCTGTAGAGCCCCAAAGGGTTTTTTGCGCTTTCATATGGGCTAGCAGCCATAGGGAAAACATCCTTTTTGGGTCAAGCCCTAAGAAATGTGTAATAAATTTGCCTATATATGATTGTTTTAGATAGAAGTATTTCAGTTTTAGGTTTTAGGATATATAGTTTCAGAAACAACTTCTGAAGATTAATGTGGTCTCAACCTTTGCTCTCTTTTGGAAATGCCACAAGCAAATGTCTGTGAGTTCTGAATGACTCAGAACACAGATGGTTTCATTATTTTACTGCATTGCAAGTTACCTTGTTGTGAATAGGGAATTAGCCCTCTAATTAATAGAAATTGAAGAGGTATTCCCAGGCCTCATCATTGTAAGCAGTTTTTCTTGTGAAAGCAACAATGCCGTAGCAGCAGTTTGGGGATTCAGACAGAATTTTATTTAAACAAACATATATTCACCTCACTTTTTCAGCATGGGAGTGGATTTTCTGAAATGCTTGCTGTTTTCCATATGCCTGCAGCTATGCCATCTCAGATAGTGATCTTAAAATAAAACAGGATTGGATCTGGTCAGGGCTTGATTTTTTGTGGAGTTCTCCCTTTCCCAAATGCTCTGTGAATTAGTAATGTTGGTGATTGAGAGGTGATACTCTTCCTTGTCAGCCTGTCAGCCCTGAGCCAGGTGGGCATTCTGGGGGCAGTGTGCAGCTGTGCTATCTCAACAATCAGAAACGAGCACAGATTGTATAGCCACTTTTTCCAAGAGGAAGAGTTTTTGGCCTTGCATGCTCATTGGAAATTTGGTGTGGGTAATTACTACTGTCTACAGGCTTAAGATTACTTCTGAATTTTTGTTTGCATTGGCTGTACTTCTTTATGAACCTACTGTGTAAATAAATAATGCTGTGATCACTTCTGATGCTGTTGTGTTCAATGGTGAGCAAAATGGCTATTATTCAAACCACACACAGAGCAAGAATTTACTGAAAACTCTTATGTTACCAGTTAGAACTCCAGAAACCTGCTTTGGCACTAGAAAATTCCTTTTTGGTACCTGGTAGTCCTGTAGCAGTTAAAAAGCAGCTCTTCCAATTTCTTTTCAAACCTTGGCTGTAGTTTGTATGTAACCTGAGATTCTCTGAAGGGGAAGAGAATATGCATTTGTGTTAGTTACCCTTTCTGTTTCTTGCTAGGTTTCTGGGCAACTCACTTCTTGGATTTTAGTACATGGTTTTCAGAGTCCATTAATCCAGGTGTTTACTTCTTCAAATTACTGCAGCGTTGAAGGATGTTGTAGTTCTAGCTTTTAGCTTGAGAGTATTGAAAATCCCATTTATTTTTGAAAATGACATAGACAGTTCCTTTGTATGTTAAGAAGTTCAGTGGAGAGAGGGGATCTTTTTGTAACATATTTTTTTCCTGTCACAGTTACAAAATCATTGCAACTTTCAGGAAAAAAACCCAATACAAATTGTGGGTATGCAACAAGACTGGAGACAATCGTGTGATAACCAGAATAGCCCCATTCTCTGGACAGACCTTAGTTCAACTGTTTCAAATGATATCATCACTGAAATCTTCTGTGTCACTCCTTGGCTTAGGTTATGCACCTGTAACTGCCTTTAAAAAATTCTGGTTCAATGGGAACCTGTTTCTGGTACTTTCTAAGATACTGACTTAAAAGTACATGCAATAAGAAAACAAACAGTGCTGACTGTACATTAACGTACTATGAGCAGTGTGAGACTTATTTTTCACAACCAGTTCTGACTGTGAATAGTAGCTGTATGCAACTAGGATTCCTGCTGAAATTAAAGAGCTTCCGGTAGAAGATAGATATTGTAGAGAGCAGCAGGAGCTGATCCTTAAAAAGTGAGTTTTCAAAGATTCAAACAAAAGAAGTTGTACAATGGAATGTTTTAATCTTTTAATTGTAGCAGTTTCAGAAGTAGAACAAACTTGTAACAGCATCCAAAACATTACATTGCATAACTTAACGTCAAGCTGCAGATGTCTGCTAGTATTTCGTACACCAGGCTGAAGCTTCCTGCCATTCTTCTCACAGTAACTCCTGATGTTGAACCTGTCTCACTGCTAAGTCTATTTTCTGCTGTATAATTCCTCTTTTTAAAGATCCTGACATAAAAGTACAGTAATTGCTTCCTGCGCTGATTGGATCCTTACTCCCGTTTTATGAGTTGCTCAAAATCAAGGTGTATCAGTGAAAAAAATAGATGTTTAATGATTCTAGGAAGCAATTTTATATCTTGGCACCAGTCAATATACAGCAGAACGTAAACAGGGGTTCTATTCATAAAAGTACAATTAAATCAGGAGACATAAAAAAGGCTGGTTAAATATTTGTAGAGCCACATGTCAGTGATAAGCTTTTAAGTGATGTGTGAACAAGGCCTTTATAGTACATGTTATTGCAAACTGAAAATATTTTTCAATGGGTGTAAACAACTTTTTTTGGTCCATTTTAAGACATAGCATGCTTAAAAGCATGTAACTTAGTTCTTGAACACATAGCACAGGCATAGAGTGGAAGATGTGTGAGGACTAGCACAGAGTAACATCTAGAGCAGCTGGAGGTGTTAATGAAGGCTTCTCCTTTTACTGACTGTATGAGAGCAAATTATTCAGAACCACTGCTTGGCTTTATCTGTTTGCCTTTCGTCCTTGATGGGACTGGTCTGATCACTGTAGTTTTGTTTAGAAAATATTATTTTTTCAGAAAAAGGTTTTCTGTAAAAAAAAGTAAGGAGGGAAGACAAATTATACACACTCTGTACAAATCTAAAAGGTAAAGCTAAAAAAATCCACTGTTTTTATGGGGTTTGGAATTCACTATTTATACAACATGGCAGTATGCTAGTAGAACTCAGATTTTTAAGAATAATTACAAGTAGTGAAAAGCATTTCAGAAATTTTCATCTCTCAGACAAGATGAGGTTTAGTAAATGACAATACTCAGTGCTTATATTAGGTTTAAACAGTAAAGACAGCAAGGTGTTATCATGACTATCAAAAGATACAGTAAATCCTCTGTTAAGAATACAATAAACTGTTACTAAGTACATTAGCGTCGGTACTGAACAAATCAGAAACACACTCCAAGAATGCTAAGTAAGGCTCTTTACATGTTAATGCAAGCAGTGCATTAAGGAATGCTTAATAAAAAAACCTAGTAAGACCTATATCATACACAGTACCATCACATTTTTTTTTCTTGCATGCAGTCCAATAATATGTACATGAATGTTAACTCTTATTAAGTACAGAGATCAGCCTCTCAAGGTAAAAGGCAGGATCTCACACCATAAAGCCAAAGTGTCCTGTACTGTTGTCTTGCTGCATACGCTCTTACTGTTTATCCTTTATCATATATAGCGAGCATGTTTCTGCAAAAACTTAGAGCAGTTTAATGGCACTGAGCATTTTTGTGTTACACAGCTGGGAGCCAAGAAAATTTCTATAACATACCCACCATTGTCTTTCGAACTAGTTAAAACTATTGAGGTCTGCTAGTGCTGGGTCTGAACATACTGTGTTGATTTTCTGCACTTGGAGACACCACTGGAATCCACCTTTCCTGACAGAATGTAAGGTTTAGGATGAAGTTGCTCAGTACCTGTGGCATGGTTTACTGTTGCATCAGTTTTTTGATATTATTTTGTCATATTACATTATAGAGAAAGAAAACAAGCTGTTTTTTAAGTTGGTTGAATAGGTCTCTTTCCTAATGCCAGGCAAAGCATTTGCATGTATCTGTGGGTGTCATTGTTTTTGGATCATCCAAGGCAGGGTGAAACCTGGATGAAAGATGCGATCCATCAGTCAACAATGCATCTTTCTATTAGGGTTTTTTATATAATGATACCACTCAGTGGCAGTTTTCCCTGCTCCCATTTCATTATCACAAGGAGAGACACTATATTTCCCTATTTTATGTGGCTATTCTCAATATTGTCAATGAGAAAAACTGAGAATCCATGAAAAAAGGCTAAGGATTAAACAAGTGTGTCTATGTGCACATACACATGGAGGCCCTGCAGAGGGGTCTGGACAGGCTGGATCGATGGGCTGAGACCAACGGGATGAGGTTCAACAAGGCCAAGTGCAGAGTCCTCCATTTGGGTCACAACAACCCCACGCAGCGTTACAGGCTTGGGGAGGATTGGCTGGAGAGCTGCCTGGCAGAGGAGGATCTGGGGGTGTTGGTTGACAGCGGCTGAACATGAGCCAGCAGTGTGCCCAGGTGGCCAAGAGGGCCAATGGCATCTTGGCCTGTGTCAGACACAGCGTGGCCAGCAGGAGCAGGGAGGTGATTGTGCCCCTGTGCTCAGCACTGGTGAGGCCGCACCTCGAGTGCTGGGTTCAATTTTGGGTCCCTCACTACAGGAAAGACATTGAGGGGCTGGAGCGCATCCAGAGAAAGGCAACGAGGCTGGTGAGGGGACTGGAGAACAAGTCCTACGAGGAGTGACTGAGGGAGCTGGGGTTGTTTAGCTTGGAGATGAGGAAGCTGAGGGGAGACCTCATCACTGTCTACAACTGCCTGAAAGGAGGTTGTGACAGGGTGGGTGCTGGACTCTTCTCACAAGTGACAAGTGAAAGGATGAGAGGAAATGGCCACAAGTTGTGCCAGGGGAGGTTTAGATTAGGCACTAGGAAGAATTTCTTCATTGAAAGGGTGTTCAGGGATTGGCACAGCTGCCCAAGGAGGTGGTGGAATCACCATCCCTGGAGGTGTTTAAAAGACGGGTAGATGAGTTCCTTAGGGACATGGTTTAGTAGGGAGACAGGCATGGTTGGACTAAGTGATCTGAGAGGTCTCTTCTAACCTTATGATTCTACGATTCTATGAAATCTGTGTTACGTATAAAATCCTACAAGGACATTCTCTTTTTTTAAATATGAACCTTAAGTCTTGTTCTCACTGTAATGATAGCTTGACTAATATATAGTTGGGCAGAGGTCCTCTCAAGTTGGCCTAACCTAAATGAGAGAAGTTGTCCTTCACAGCAGTGGTATTTGAATAAGCAGCAGAGAAGTGCGTCTCCAGAGCTGACTGCATGTTTGCACACTGACTTTAAGCCACACTTCACTTGGAGACCAACTAAAATCAAGAAACCTAACATTTCTTTGGAAATCCCTCTTTTATGTACTACTTCAGACTGTTCCTGGTAGGGGAAATTGTCAGAGAAGGGAAATATTGCTGTTGTTGGAGGAATTATTAGCATTCCTCCAGCTTGCCCATTCTTAGGTCAAAAAATGAAAACTGAAGAAAACTCTTCGCAAATTTTTATGATATGGGTATGCCACGTTCCGTCAAATAAAGAAGTAAATACTTGAGAAGCCATTTCACGCTTTAATCCAGATGAAAAGCATGGAGGAAGGGTACATAACAATGCAGAAGATGAAAGAGAAAACTCTTATTTCTTAGAAACTGAAGATTAATAAGATTGCATAGGGTCCTGAAACATCCAGGTGAAGGATGATAAGACAGGCAAAAGTAATGGATAGGGAGAGAAGCTGTTGAAAATGAGAGGGCGAGGAATGTGAAAGGAAGTGAAGGAAAAAGAGAACTGAGAGCCACTAGTGGAAATAAAGATATGCAGGGATATTGTGTGAAGTGGCATGCAGAGGTATTGTATGGGGTGATGTTGACTGGAAGATAAGAGGATGATGGCATTGTCTTGGTGTTGTTTAGGATGATCTCACAAGCCTGTGTGGCCCTGCAAGCCCATTGCACTTGCTTCCTGGATGGTTTTTCAGCTGGGGAAGACTGACATTTGCTTATAGATCTAACAGTGTAACAAAGGTGTCAGGAAATGCGCTCAACTGGATGCGTTCACATTCTTTCAGCTTGAATTGTCAGGTGCCTTGTTTATACCTGCACTGGTATCAGAGGTGCCGGATGAGGCAGCTATGTGGCCCTAGTAAGACTGTTAGTAAACAGTGAAAAATGCTCTTTTTGCTTCTTCCCTCCTTATTTGACCCTTAAAAGTAGAGACTTCTCTGGATGTACCAAGGACAGATCTCTCAAGTGACGTGTACTGTTTTTACATTTATTTTTCTGATTATAGTGGCATTATTTTCTTAAATTACTTAAAGAAAGTGGTAATCAACAAAAGAAAACTGAATAGACTAGTACTGAACTGTATTTTTCTAAACCAGCATACATTCCAGTAGATGCATTTTTTGTTTATTGTTTTGTGAGTTAAAGCATTTAGAGTGCTTTTGCTCATTCAGACATTTGGAACAGAAAATTGACAGTGTACTTCCAAAAGAAAAATCTTATATTAAATCAGAATAGACTAGGGAAATCTCAGTAAGAAATTCTTAGTGCACTGTCTCACATGAAGGCAAATTAAAAAGTAATACTGCTGGAGCAGCAGTGTGCACCAAGTATAGGTGTAAAAACTTATGTTGGAAAATGATTGACATTCCTACCTGTAAGGGCTGTGATGTCATGTAATCTCAAATTTAGTCAAATCAGTTTCTGCAGTGATTATTGATACGAGACTTCCACAGAAACCTTGATTTCTCATCTCGCCTTTTATAAACTTATCTAGTTAAACTACTGAGATAAATCTTGATTATTAGCTGTTGATCACTGCGGTACTCCAAGTTGTGCCTGAATTTCACAGCAGATGAAGTATATCACGTACATTTATCTTCAAATAAGTAAACATAAGCCAAACCAATAATGCATGATTTCTTAAACATAGTGTTTCTAGGGATATAGTTCATCGTGTGTATAAGAACCTCATTGAATAGCCAGCCTAGCTGTTTTGCCCAGTTCCCTCTTTTACTGAAGTAATAGTGAAATCCTTTTTTGCCTCAGAGGTGATGACTTGGTAATGGAGGTGGTAGCGTTAAGTCACTATCAGCAAGATAAGGGTTAAATAAAAAGCTGTTTAGTGGAAATGTATGTGAGGACAAGACTGCTCAATGGTGGAATTGCTTAGTTCAGCGGATATAGTCAGTTCAATGCCAACGTAAAAATTGAAGATACTAATAAAAGGAAGTAGTTTTTAGACACTTTCTGCATGCTTAGCTGGGATATCAGTGTATAGCTTGTTAGTTTTCATACACATACTAAAAAATTACTTTCTTACAGGACCTCAAGATTTTTTACACCTCTGCTTGGATTACAGTTCTCATTAGATCCTGTGAACAGCTTTTAGTGTGCTTTCGTCTGTGTGTTATAATTCTGGGACTCTGTTGATACTGTTATTAGTTGGTGTAGAAACTTTTTTATAGTTAGTTATTAATTGTCTTACTCTACTAATTATGTTATTGGGATCTTTTTCAGTATACCTTGAGGACAGTTTTGTAAAATCTGGAGTCTTCAATGTGTCAGAACTTGTGAGGGTGTCCAGAAGTAAGTTATCATTTACATTTAATCATTTTCAAAGACTGCTATGTTCAAGTGAAGGTATTTTCCATTAAGTTTTTTTTCTCTCTGATATGTAAGATGCATAGAAAATGCCTATAACCATGCAAAATTTTGGTATCTTTGACCACAGTATTACAGTTCATCTTGCACGTGTTTGTAATAAACCGAACAGAAGTCTTCTTTTGTCTATTTGATATTTAAAGATTGAATCAATTTGTTATGTGTCCCTCTGCACAGCTTAATGGACTGATATGTCAATAAAATCACCACATGTAACAAAACCTTATATTTGTTAGACTTGTAGCTTCTTAAGGTTGTCCTATACATTCTTAGATTCTTCTAAAACAGCTGTTTACCAACAGATCAACTGACGATACCAAGCTGGGAGGAAGTGTCGATCTGTTAGGGGGTAGGAGGGCCCTATAGAGGGACCTTGATAGGCTGGAGAGATGGGCTGATTCCAACAGCATGAGGTTTCACAAGTCCAGCTGCTGGGGCACAGCAACCTCATACAGAGCTACAGACTGGGTACAGAGTGGCTGGAGAGCAGCCAGGCAGAAAGGGACTTGGGAGTGCTGGTGGGCAGGAAACTCAACATGAGCCAGCAGTGTGCCCAAGTGGCAAACAAGGCCAACGGCATCTTGGCCTGCATCAGGAGTAGTGTGGCCAGTAGAACTAGAGAAGTTATCATCCCCTTATACTCGTCACTGGTCAGGCCACACCTTGAGTGCTGTGTCCACTTCTGGGCCCCTCAGTTTAAGAAAGATGTTGAGATGCTGGAGTGTGTCCAGAGGAGAGCGACGAGGATGGTGAAAGGGCTGGAGCACAAGCCCTATGAGGAGCGACTGAGGGAGCTGGGGTTGTTTAGCCTGGAGAAAAGGAGGCTCAGGGGAGACATTATTGCTCTCTACAACTACCTAAAAGGAGGTTGTAGTCAGGCAGGGGCTGGTCTCTCAGGTGACAGGCAACAGAACAAGAGGACACGGTCTCAAGCTTCGCCAGGGGACCTTTAGGCTTGACATTAGGAAGAAGTTCCTTACTGAAAGGATGATTGGCCATTGGAATGCACTGCCTGGGGAGGTGGTGGAGTCACCATCCCTGGAGGTGTTTAAAGAGAGGTTGGATGAGGCACTTAGTGACATGGTGTAGTTGACAAGTAGGAGTAGTTGTAGGTGTTGGGTCATAGGTTGGACTCGATGATCTCAAAGGTATTTTCCAGCCTTGTGATACTATGATACATGTGATACTGTGATTATTCTTTTAGTTTGTTTTTGAATTTGTAGTACTTAAAAGAAAAAATCACAGCATGTATATAAATGATGGCTAGCAATGTATTATATACTTGTGTTTCTTTTACTCGTAGCACTAATTGGCAACAGAAAAGCTATGCACATGAACATACAAAAAATGAGTGATACAAAATATAAGTATAGGGCATGTGAAGCTTATATTGCTGAAAGAAAAAACAAAATGGATATTAAAAAAGTGATCTGTTTTGTTGACTTCTCTAATAGTATGACATAAAACCAGTGCTTATTTTCATTTGACATTGCTTTCTGAATGCTTCTTTTCTCCCATTAGTATCAACCCTATTCAAGTGTTTCTTTTAAGACTTCACTAGGAAGTGAACAGAAATACTTGAAAGTTATAGTTAGAAACATGCTCAGAGGACACCGAATTAAAACCCCTACATGGTCCAGGAAAATCTCTTTTCTAATGAGGCGAGGACAAAAGCAGAGAGGCACAAGTTTCCAAAACTGTCTGTTCAAATTTTGTAAAGGAGTTAATTCATGCCATGTCAGAATGGTTAAGGAATATAATTACTTTAGTGAATCTTAAGATGCATGTATAATTTCATTTTCTGTGGTCAGAAATTAATATTCAACAATTAAAATTATGGTAAGTCTTTTTGCAAAATACTGGGCATTGCCATCTTGCAGTGTTAAACATATTCTCTTTTTGTGCTTGTTGAAGTTAAGATTTTGCTCTTTTAGGTAGCTAAGAATGTGTGAAATAAAGCTTTCTTTCAGGTACCATGTAGTTAAATACATTTTGAAGTATCAGGCCATTCAGAATAAAAAAGGAATTAATATTGTAGTGATATTATGAAATCGTACCTTCTGCAGCTGTTATACACAATATACTTCTAATAATAACCTTTAAAGCATGTGGTTTCTGTGGGATTTCTTACCATGCATTTGTTTAACCTCAAGCCACAAGTGTTGTACTTTTAACTGTCAAGAAAAATACAAACCTTCAGATACACTACACAACATGCAATTATTCTTTTAAGTGCCAAGGATAGTTAAAATGCACAATGTATAGACAGTGAACAAAGGTAAATACACCACGATATGTAACATATAATTTATTCTTGAAATGCCAAGACGTATTTTACACGGACTGTATAAGGAGGTAAAGCTGATGCTGAGTGTGTGTGTGTGTTTGCATATGCAAAGCAGAACTTGTAGCACTGCATGAAGGAAAAATGAGGCAGCAAAACATACTGTCAGCAGAGAAGGCTATTATTAATATGAAAGAGTTAACATTAAGGGCAAAAGAATTGTTGTGTCCCCATGTTTGTTCTTTGTGACAGTTATTAATATTTAGTTATTTCAATTCTGTAATAAATAATGTTGCTTATCCTTATAAGACCTGCCTCATTTGTTATAAAAGTCCTTCTACAGAAAGCTCATCTTTATGCCGAGGTTTATACTCCCTTTTTCATTGTGGTGATTCCAGGTTATCTGTTATACAGTAAATACATTATGTCTGCATAAATGCTAAGAGTATTCTAGGGACTGGGGAAGATAATTCGCTTTTTTTTTAC
The DNA here is from genome assembly GCA_033558235.1 of Neomorphus geoffroyi. Lineage (NCBI taxonomy): Eukaryota > Metazoa > Chordata > Aves > Cuculiformes > Neomorphidae > Neomorphus > Neomorphus geoffroyi. The sequence goes on along the minus strand of JAUMJM010000048.1, from coordinate 26,321,714 downwards.
ATACATAAACATTGATAGAACTTGTCTGTACTTGCTTTCTGCAAGAGGCAGAATATTAGATACATGTAGTAACATCTTGAGGTTTTTCCCAGTGTTAAAAATGAAAAGATAGCTAAAAAGATAGAAAATTGTCTTTGACTTGGTATGATGATGTGTTTTTCAGCACCTATAACCCAGGGAACTGGAGTGAACTTCCCAATTGGAGAGCTTCCGAGCCAGCCATATTACCATGATATGAATTCGGGTGTAAATCTACAGAGGTCCTTGTCCTCTCCACCAAGCAGGTAAAAACTTGAAATAAGTGCTAACGTATAACCAGGTTTAATAGTGCACGATAAGGAGCTTGCAAATACTGTCAACAGCCATGAATTGGCTGAATTTCCTCTGATTTTGTGAGGTAGTCTACTTATAAACGTTACCATAATATATGGAGAGATCTGTATGTTACAAATCTTTTCATCTAAACTGGCGTCATTATTACCTGTCATTGCTGTTTATATCAAAGATGATAATAACTTTTGTAAAAGTTTGAAGTGCTGACTAAATCATCTGACAAGAGGACAGCTACACATTCTGAAACTGCTGCTGAGTTGCAGGAAACTCTAGCAGCTGGGAACCTGCTAGCAGGGATCAATGCTACGGAGTGGTTGCAGGCCCAAAGGTTGTCTTGAGGTCTCTCTCTTGGACCTCCATCGTGAAAGATATATTGGGACATATACTGTTTCCTGTGGAAAAGACTTTAGAACAAGTACATAAAGACAAGGTGTCTTTATCCATAGCATCACTCCAACTCAGTTAAAGTGTGTTTCCTGCCTCATCCTTACAACGGGCATTTGCCAACACAGTGGGAACAAGGAGGAACACGTGAGGTAGTTACAAGCTGTCTAGTTTTTCTCAAGGGTCTCCAGGTGCCTGATAAAGGCATTTTGATCTGAGGTTCCTACTTCTTCCTTGCTTCAACATGCACCCATCTCCCAAGTCTGAGAAAGACCCAGTTCCCTCACTCAGAAGCAGCTGGCGGGGCTACAGAAGTGAAGAACCTGCTGTGCTCTTCCTTTGACTCCTGGATAACATATGGTCTGTCATACCCCTGGAAACCCTTGATTTTCTGAAACCTCCTGAGGTACCATGAAATCAGAAGCACTATAGGGCTTTTCATTGCCCCATGCTTCTGCACTTCAGTGAGTCAGAAAGTGTCTGCACAGTGGAACAGGATTTTACAGGACTGTGAGGGGGTTGGAGTGCTCTTCCACCAGTGCCTGGTGCTTCTTAGTTATTTTGCTCATATGCCCCTATTTAATTCGATTTTATTTTTGACTTGACTTTTCACCTAGTACATTTTAAAAATGGATAGATTAATTCTCATAGTGTTGTCTACATGGTAGTAGTAATAATAATATTAATAATGATACCACCAGTTAAACCTTCATCATGGTTTTCTTTGGCAGTCAGTATAACAGCTTCGTTATATATTGTTATGAAGAAATCTGACTTCCCTCCACTGTATTTAAGTGCTGCCTCGTTTTATATAGTGTGACTTGAAATATGGGCCTTTTGTTGTTTTTAATTAAACTAGTCTAAAATGAAAAGTCTTTGTTTCAGGTTAGACCTCTTTGACAAGGTTTGGATTTTGACCTGGTGAAATAGAGTAAACTACATTTTTTCCTTGTTAACACATTCAGAAGATTTCCTGGTTTACCTTGACTTTATTAGTAATACTTTTCCAGTGCTTTGTTTTGCCTTCGTGGTTGCTGTGTAGTGTTTAACACTCTCATGACACAATAATTTTTTTGGTAGGTTACAAGAACTGGTTTTATGGTTGTTCAGCCAAATACTTTCAAGCTTTTATATGTTACCCATTCGTGCCGTCTCTGAAATATTAAATCACAAGAAAAATGCAATCACATAACCTGTATTACATATTATTGAATAACATTGTCTATGTAAGTTAATGTAAGCTCTGATATCCACTTCTTTTGGTGCTTTCTGTGCCTGAGTTATGATCTATTGAAATATTTGTTGAAATTCAAACACTTATATACCACCACTAGCTGCATATGATAATCACTGCCAAATCTCATATTACTTCAACAGCAAAAGACCCAAAACCATCTCCATAGATGAAAACATGGAGCCAAGCCCGACAGGAGACTTTTATCCTTCTCCAAATTCACCAGCTGCGGGGAGTCGGACATGGCATGAAAGAGATCAAGGTGAGTAGTACAGGATCATTTTACTTGGAAGTTTATTCAAATATACAGTAGATCTCTGCATCTATCTTTCCATTACTGCAATACAATGATGGCTTTTAAGAAGAATAAGCATTTTCTACCCAATATATGTATTTTTTGGTTTTGTAAATGTAGTTAAAGCCAACAATCAACAACATGCGATACAAACAACTGCATAATAATTTTTCAATCTGGTGACTGCCTTATCTAGTGTTCAGAAATATGTGTGGCAAGTGAGGTACTGGATTCTATGTATTCTATGATCATTCCAGCAGAATTTTGAGTAAAATGGTTTCAAATAAAACCCAAACCATTTCCATACTGTGGCTGTCAATGCTAGCTTACCCAGGTTTTGTTTTACCATGACAGACTCCTGTCATTTTATCAATGCTATGTGACTCAGAACAGGTCCAGTAGACTCTCTTCTGGAGATGGCTCGGGGGGATTATATATCGATGTATGAGTTGTTGTGTTTTGGGTTATCAGAAGCAAGGGACATATTTGCGTGGAGAAAAAAGTTATGACTGTCAAAAGAGTAAATTTAATTGTCATAACTTTTCCTCATGTTATCTTGATGCATTATAAACCTAGACGCATGGTGTAGTTTTTTCCCTCACCATTATGATGTGAAAAGACATTCAAACTCACACACATTTGAACGGTGTTGGTTAATGGATTTTGGAGAGTCTGAGAAATGTACAGCACAACATGTAAAAGTGAAATAGAGAAAAAGACATACTGTTGCTTTCTTTGCTGATCTTACAATGTTTGCTTTTCTTTTCCTCATCCATGGTTCATTGGTGCTCTCAGTTCTTCAGTAACCAAACTACCTTTTGGTCTTACCTCATTTTTATATTGTTTTAGGCTTTTTTCTTTCTTTCTTTCTCCCCTCCCCCCCCCCCCCCCGCTGAGTTCTCCCTTTCATCTCTGTGTGCAAGGTGGCATGTGATTGGTATTTCATTTAGCTGCCTTTTATTTTCACGATTTCATTATAGCTGGTTTCCTTTTAATCTGCTTTGCCTACTCTGATCTATATTCTCATCATGAGGCTGTTCCTGTCACACAATGTTTACTAGTCTTTTTCTTTGCTGTTTCTTTTGTACTGTTTGTTTCTCATGGAGGCTTTAACATTTTATTTCTAACTGTCTGCATCATTCACTGTTGAAGTTTTTAAAAAAAGTCTTGCCTGTGGCTTTGCATAACCAAACTTAAAACCAGCAAAATAGGAGTTTTGTCGGTCAGAATCTTCCCCCTTTAGTGAAATATTTTCCAGTGTGATTGTTAGGTGTTTGGCCATGACATTTTGTTACAATTTCTGTACCCCAACTAATTATCATGCTTTTAAAAGAAATTATTTTTGTGGTTGTGGGGAAAACATCCCATCATTGCTTTCTGAAGTGGTCTCCACATAGCCCCGCTTGTGTAAGGAAGTCCTTTTTTGCTGCTGAGTGAGCTCTAGGGGCTTCCAAGAAATGCAGTGCTGCCTGGACAGATGAGCCCGAGTCTTGCTGACATAATATTTCACAGATGATCTCTCTAGTTCTCAGCTATCTCAGTTGTTCTTTAACTTGAGCCATTCTGCTTGCAGAGAACTGTCCTCTGTGAAAACTGGATTTATTAATTGTTACCATCTTTTTTCATGTCACTTTTGTCAGTAGTTAACAATGTTATTATTCAGATTGCTTGAGTAGATTTACAATGAACATTTAATTGATTTCTGTGCCATTGGGTAGTTAGATTTCTGGACTGAAGCAGCCTTTATCTCTCTATGTATGTTTCATAAACTAGAGAACTCCAAAAGATGAGAAAGGGAGAATAGAAGAGATAGATAGACTTGAATCAGCGTATTTTATTTTTGCATCCTAATTATGCTGTTCTCCAGCACTGCTGGGCTTAGTGAAATTTTACCAGATTTCAGGCAGAGGAGTTGCCTTTGAGCACTATGAGGGACTTTTTCTGTCCTTAAGATGTTCTTCCATTCCTGCAGAGGGACAGATATACCACTGTCCAATCAGAAAATCATTATACTGGAAGAGGCAAAAGACTTTTCCTGCTAACCATTTGTTTGACTTCACTCTCTGAGGTTATCCTGCTGCTGTGGAATCACTGTAAGGTAGTGACAACAATGCCTGTTGTTGCTACCAGGCATCAGTGGGAAGGGGTATGTGGCAGCTTCTGATGTTTTTTCTGCTGCTATTTTGTTAGATGCTTGATATCACCTTAATAATAGCATGTGTTTGGACACAGAAGTCTTATCAGAATATGATATTTGTGAAAACTTATATTCTGTTTCCTTATGCTCGCAAGCACAAAGATAATAGAAATAAAAGTTTAGAGACGATTTCTACACCACAGCCCTCATTGGTGCTACTTCCCTCTCTCCCGTGGAAACCATGTGTCATATGATGTTAGGCATAAATGAAGAAAAGAGAAGACATTGAGGATCACACTTGTGTCCATCCAGTGTCACTAGGGATTTTTTATGTAATTCCAATATGCCCTGCTTTTCCAAGCAGTCTTCAAAGGTCATCAGCACGAGAAATGTAAATCATTCCACAGTACCCATAAACAAAAATATGCAGAGGCATCATGTTTATGAATAAGTAGCTTCTATTTCACTATAATGCAATTTTATTTTTTCTAAGAAAAAAGAAAAGAAAAAGGTTTAATATCAAGATAGAACATTATTGATTTCAGTTTCGTTGTCTCTATTTTGAACCTGACAAAGCAAAGTCTCTAACTTCTCACCTGAAATAAAGATTCTCAGTATGCACACCTAAATTTGATGTATTTTTGTAGAAATAGAAAAGACACAGATTTGAAAGATTCTTTTGTTATGAAGGCTTATCATATCTTTATTAGCTACATTTGTAAAGTAACCAAAATGAGATGACAGTGGTAGTTTGCAACTGGAGATAGTCACAAAAAAACGATAGTAGAAAAAGATTGGAATAAAGTAGTTAAGATTTTCGTAGGTGTCTTAAGTTGTATCTAATCTTTGTCCCACTCCCTCTAGCCAAATGGTTAGATACTACTTAAGACACCTAGGAAACTCCTAAGATTAATGGATAACACAGAAAGATACTGAGATTAAAAGTGTGACAGATGAAAATTTGCAGTGGGATGGAACAGGTTAGTTCCACAAATGTCATGTAGGTAATAGACATCAGGAGAGGAGTGATTCTGCATGAATGATTCTGGAATGTCTTCATAATTTCCACAGTTTCTCTATTGTGCAAATGTGCATCATGAAGGATAGGAACATGACTACAGGAATACTTGTGGTTTAGCCGGGATGTGGCACTTGTGAAACTATGAAAAAGAAATCTAGCCTTGCTACAATAAAATCTTCCTCATATCGCACTCACCTTTCAGTTGTAAAACTCCAGACTTTGCCCTTTTACTGTTATCTGTCTTCTTTCTGTCGTAATACTTCAAAAAATGTCTTGATAATATTTCCTGATGTTGTATTTTATTGTCTGTTGTAGGGGAGTTGGCTGTTTAAAGACGTAATTTTGTGCAGTATATAAGCATATCTGAAAAAATGGGAACTTTAGATGGCATAAGTTTGGCCAATGCCAGTCTACAAAGGGGTAGGGCCAGTGGCTTCATTATCCAATGCTCTAGTATTGTTATTCATATAATTTTTCTGATATAAAAATATAAACCCACCTCTAATTAACCAATATTAGTATTAAAAATAAGTTTTTATTTGTATTTACTCAAATCAGATAATAAATCCTTATAGAAGAAAAGAAAAAACTTGTGAAGCCATGAAACTGTCCTCGAATTTTTTCATTGGCTTGCAAAAGTTTGTGAATATTTTAAAAATATATATAGCCAAAAAAGTATGTGTAACAGTTGAAAAGGCAGATTTTAAAAAAATATAGAGTGGATTTAAGATGTTATTTTTTAATTTACATACATTCAATCATTGTGGGAAGTTTCTGTAGTTTATGCTATTATTTTTGCTATGTTAAAATACTTAAAATGTTACTCCATCTGCATGATTTTTTTAAACAGGTGTAAGTAAGGTCTTCCTGCCAAGTAAATAGGCAGGTTTATAGTTACAAGATTTTTCCCAAACTTTCTCTCTTACATTAGCCTTCCAATTAACCAACCATCCTTGAAAAATCCAGAGCTGAAGAAAATGAAAAGTCATCTCTGAGAATGGTGTATTACTTAGAAATAGAGCCCTAATGAAACAATGAGGAGTTAAGTTTCTGTGTCTGTTCTGTTACAGAATTCTTCACATGTTTCTATATTAAACTAAATTTTGTCTTCCTACAATAGTATAGGAGTACTTTCTGAAATAGGTGGAAGTTGTTGCATGGGTAAATTTGCCGAGTGTTTCAGAAATTAGGAGGATAAAATTTTGCACAGTAAAAAATAATATCACCCTTTCTATTTGAAGAGGAAATTATTAATAATATAACCAAACTAGTGCAGTGGATAAAAAATACTTAGGATCTAATAGGCCAAGAACTATTGATGCACAACTTCATTTAGTAACTGGTAAGTTACCCAGATACTTTTTCCTTAGCTCATAAGGAAACAGGGATACCAGGAGAACAGAAAACAGTGTGTCCAACTATGGCTTCTCCTCTAAAAGTTAGCGTGACAAAGTACGTTACGTAATTGCAGATAATTTCAGTATTTGTCCTTAAGATCTGTTTTACTTTCATATTGTTACAACAATGTGTATGTTGTAAATAAATAAAACAGAGGTTATCGCCAGTCCATGCTGGTCATGATAAAGGTGGATGGATTCATGTGGGTTTATGTGGTAGTCAGGTGTCTGGAAGTACTGAATGTCAACACATAATGAAGTGATTTTAGCTTTGCAGTTCCTTCATCATGTTTACTCTCTTTCACCTCACCCACCTCAAGATGCCAGCATGCCATTAAAACTGAAACAGCTGGACTGCCGTCACCAGTTGATTGGTCAGCGGCTGTTGGACCCTCCGCTTCTCAGGTCCCACCCACCTTTATTGGATATCCCTCTTCTGGATGCTTGTCCCCTTTTGCTTTCTCCTCTCCCAACAGACAGTCCTTCCCAACTGGTCTTTCCTGATGGCTCCTTCCTTCTTGGGCCTTCTTCTCATGGACTGTCAAAGACGGATGTTCTCATTTCTGAAGTGAGGTAACTAGAAGAGGAAGTAGTTAATGTGGTCCAGGAGTTGAGAATGATAACAGATCACCTTGGCTTTTTGGTGGCCTGTGTTGGACAGAGCTCATGATTTTTTCCACCTCCTGGTACTGCTTCTGAAGCTTAATGCTTTAGAAACTCATGGTCTCCCTCTAACAGATTTATTCATCTTGAATACATTTACCTTGATGAATATCTGTTAAATGCATTTCTGTGTTTTTGAGTCCAAGTTCACAAAATCCTTGTATGTCAAAGCATGTTTTAAGGCAATTTATGTCTTGTAACTTCTGTATGCCTGCCATTGTATTTTTTTAATATTTCAAAATACGCTTTAATCAATATATACACACATATGCACATGCCTTTCTCATATATATATATATATACAAACCATGCACACCTGATGGATCTTTCTGAATTTTCTGTGTTTTTTTATTAATATGTGCCCAGTAGTCAAATGCTGCCACTTGTTAAGTTTTCATGACCTCACATTCATAAAGTGAGAGGTACTTTTCACCAAAGTAACTTTTCAAAGTGTGTTTCCGAAGAAAATTTTTAACTAAACCTTCTCTTAGACCATTGGCTGTTGTGATGCCAAAAGTGGCATCATGATAAAAAAATAACAGCATTGGCAAGGAAGACTTCTCTGGTTTGAGTCTCACCTTTCTTCCTGGCTGTGGAATAAGACATTGGTAGTATTCAATGAATGAGCATTATGTCTAGTCATTAAAAATCAGTCGTTCTGACAGAATAGTTAAAACATTTAAAATAAATGGGAAATTGGTTTACTTTTGGTTTCCATTGTGGCAATTTTACAAAAGAAAATTGCGGTTATGTAAAATAAGTTAACCATTGCTTTTTTAAAGATGAAAAGTGCTTTCTTAAATCTTGAAAGACACTAGTTATAGAAAAATAGGTGAAGGAACATTTAAATGCTTGTTTGAAAAGGCAGAGAAAGAGAAAAAACACGAACAGGACAGCAAAAAGTTATCTTAAAATGAGTGAAGTGGCTTGTACAGCAAGAAAATTTCATCTTCCATTGCTGGATGAGAATGATGTTAAGTTTACATTCTTTCCAGAAAAAAACCAACAGAGATTATATCTATTTTTCTGTGTTTGGAATAGATTTAGACCAATTTACAACTTGTTCATAAGTATCTTCAGATATTCAGAGTAGCAGATGCGGAAATTTCTGCTCTGTGCAGAGCAGGAAACTGGCTTTTCCTTCAGCCCATATACACCCCAGTTTCTGAATGAACGAAGGGTAATAAAATGCTTAGAAATGTAGACAGAAAGACAACTACAGTAGGAGATACCATAAGAAGCATAAAAAAAAGTTTGCTTTTTTTGTTCCTGGAAATGACTGTTATTTGCTCAATAAACTCATCATAAAAATCTCATTATAGGTTTTTTGTCTTTCATTTTGATTAATATATTGTGGCAAGATCAAACTTAGTATCATCCATGTATGATGTGTGAGTTGTATACACTCAGGGCTAGTAAATGCACCTTCCATACACATCGGCGAAAAGTGTAAATGCAAAAGGATATTTTTCTTGTATGCATAGCACTTCTTCTGTGATGAATGTTATACTATGGCAACATCCTATTACCTTGATGATGGCTCTGGATGTTCTTTGATTGACATTAGGGATAAAGTGCATGCTTTAATGCAAGGTTTGGCCCAGGAGTTATTATGGGTAATTGTCCTATTGGAATAGGACAATTGCTGAATAAGAGATTTCATTAGCACTTCTGAAACGGATCAGCTTTTATTAGAAATTGTAGGTTAAGTATTATTGTTTATGATCTAAGCTATGTGGTGCAGAGTAACTGCAGTTACCAATAGGATAGGCATTCAGTATCTCATGAATCATAGGTGTCTGCACCTATGGTTTTTTTCCACTTACAATACATTCATGAGAAGGAAAATATTAATTTAATCTGCAGATTGTAACTTTTTTTTAATCACCTCTCCTTTTTGTCTTTATTGATAGATTGTTTGTTTCTTTGCTGTATACACAGATACATTTGAAAATGTGCGTAATTTCTCTTCATACTGCTTTCATACAAACTGTATTAAAATTTATGAAAGTAGTATATTTCAGTGTGAGTTAATGATTTTATATCAGTTCAAATGCATTCCCCAGATGTAGCTACAATTAAATTAATATAGCACACCTATTAAACCATCCTCAACTGTTACTAGTATAGACCATAATATTAACAAAAGGGAGATGCCATAACCTAAATGCTTCTAAATCAACAATATCTCTTACATTGTTTTATCTCAAATGCCTTTTAATCTTATTGCATTAGAAATTGAAAATACTTCTCTGACTTTTGCAGTAAAGGTTACAATATTGATTTAGTTTTCTAGCCAAGTTCCTTACATTCTCAGCATTAAGGAGATGTTATAGCTGTGCATTTTTCCTTGGAGTTTGGATGACTTTCTGTAGGATAATTTAATAAATGACTAAAATGTACTCTAAATCTTTATAATTTGTTTGGCTTTTAAATTAGATTTTCTCTCAGTCTCCCCTAGTGCTCTTGTATCACAGCTATCTACTGGAATCATATCTCATAACAGTGATTCATAGATGATGAAATGGCGCAGTCGGTTTCTGAAGTGTAAAGTTAAATAATAAAGTAGTTGAGTACCTAAAGTACACTGTAACTGCATAGGGCTTTTTTGGCAGTGCAGAATACTTGGAGCCTCATGTGGGTTTTTTAATGAGAGTATATATATTTCTATATCTGTTATAGTACTTCCTTTGTGGCATGAACGTTGTCCTTTTATTCTCATGCTTTTTATCTCTGTTTCCGAGGTCAGCCTCATTACTTGCAGTGCCTGCTCCCTGTTTAACAGCTAGCCACCCCACTGAGTTCTGGGTTACTCCAAAGTACGCACCGTCTGGTGGGCTATGCTGGTAAGGAGGTGGTTGGATAAAGTGAGTCTGAAGTTGTGGGAAGAAGTGAGGTAGGAGAGGCGGCTGCAGAATTGAAATCTGGCACTCTGCTGCTGGCCTCTGTGGTGGGGACTTCTCTCCTCCCTCCAGCAGCAACACCCCAGGTCCCCATGGTCTCTGTGATGGTGGTCCTTGTGTCTTAGAGGTCTCCGAGCTGGACAGTTCTTCTTGTATGAGGCATGTAGGGTGAGGAAGGCTGGCCAGCTTCATGCCAGCAGATAAATGCATGGAAAAAAAGGCATTTTTCTCCTCACAATAAACAGTGCAGGTGTGATAATGTAGTCATGCTGCTGCTGGACCTCACCTGGGAGACTTACTCTTACTTTCTGATGAGGAGTGGCAACATGGATGTGAAGGATAAGGATGAAGAATCGCCATTCACTTTTCTTTCGGAATAGTATGCCATAGTTTTAGACTAATCTTAGTGGGAATAAATGTAAATTTAAATAGGAATAGTATCTTTGGTATGGCAGTTAATTACTTAACATGTCATGTGACACAGTCAAACAACTGTTATGGGATTAGGTTTGTATGTCCCATCCTATTGCTAAACATTTTTTTAAATTACTTTGCAACGTGGACGGTTTTGATGTGCACACACATTCAATACTAATGCTCTAATCTGACCTTCCTGTCTTTCATTTTCTCCTGGTTTGTAAACTGCCTTTTGTTAAAACTGGAGGAAAATTGAAAGTTACTTTTAGAAAATGTGTAGGCAGCTTTCCCAGTTACCATAACTTAAGAAACAATGTGCACTACAATTATACTTATATGTAATTTTAGCAGGAACTGTACTGACTTGTTTAGCTTTCTGTCCATAAAAAGTAGCTTAATAAGTAATGCAATGAAGAAATTTGATTGTCTAACTTTATACACTTAGTCGCACACACCAATTGAAAGCATGCTAAGCATGCTACTACTTTTTTGTACAGAGACTCATCTGAGTTTGTACATGGGTAAGGATGAGAAGAATGACATGTTTGCTCCATCTAAAGGGTTTCTGACTATCGTGTTTTAGTTATGTGGAAGTTCTTGGGTCACTTTATTCTCTTATGTATATTAATACTTATTGAGCAATGCAAAATAGTGTAATTTATTAGAAAAAATATAGAATGAACAAGGAACTCATTGAGTTGCTATTGTAAGAAATTTAATCTTGTTTTGCTGTAGCGTTGCTGAATAGCTGAGTATTTGTATTGTTTTTCTTGAAAGCTTGCAGTACTGAAAATGGCATTGAAAGAAATTCCAATCTGGTTCCTCCTCTTAGGTTTTTCACTATGAATCACAAAAGATAATACATTGAAATGGTTTCTCTGTTGTGAAATGGCAAAATAGCAACAGAGTGTTTGATTAGCTGTTAAGATGGTTCCTGACAGGAAAATCAGTGTCACATTCTGACTGAACTGCGCAACATCGTAGGTGTGCTTGTGAAAATTACATTGGCTTTATTTTGGATAACTTGAAGATGGGAGGTTATCATATCTTTGTACACTGAAATAGTCTACTGTAGTATAAAATTTTTGTAAGTAGAATGCTTTTTTACCCTTGATGTTGAAGCAAAAATAAAATGAAGATTAAAATTTTTAAAGTGCAGAGAGCAATTATCTTCAGACTTTGACACTGGCTATGCCTCAAGTTTAGAACACTCTCAGCTGCTAAGCAACATACATATATCTTCATGTAAGAGCTCACTGTTTCTCTCAAAAGTGACTACACAGGCCTTCAGACCGAGAATTGCTATATGTGTCTCGAAAAGTCATGGAACAGAACTGATCATGATTTTTTTTGTCTCTTGTTTTGTTGATTATCAGAACTGAATTTTTGCAGAAATAAAAAAAAAAAATAGGAGATAAAAGTTACAGTGAGGGAGAGTAAGACGCCAACAAGCCACTGATTGGGGAACAGATTTACATAATTAGGAGAGCTGGGTGCAAAACATGATCTCTACCTGATACTGAACAGATATTCTAGCAAGTCTTTCTCTGTTTTAGACATCAGGTTTCTCAGATACAAAGCTGTTCAGGCACACCTGTCTTTCCTGTTTATTCACAAAAATATGTCACCATTCCTTTTCTTGTGAAGACTATAAATTAATTAAAATGTTTTGATTTTCAGGATTCTTAATTTCCATCCATCCTCAGTGCCAAGTCTTTGGGACAGCTGTAACAAAGGCTTTTTCTTGCAAATGAGAGTTGATTGTGCTTTAGAATCACACAACTGTCTGTATTCTGTGTTAGGTGCCTTATTAAGATCCACAGTTGAGAAATACAGAATACTTGCCGTGTTAAATAAAATCAGACCAAGCACATCTGAAAATCGATGATTTTCAGGCTGAGTCTGCCTGTGCAGAGCGGCTCTTCTCATTCTTCACCTGCACAGGTGTAAACCAAGATTGATTCTTCTGTGCATAGTGGGTTTAGTCATGACGCATCGTTGTCATACAGCTGTCTGTTGTGAATTTAAAATTTTACTTAAGCTTTCATACGTGCTTCACCCAAGCGCAACTATGAGATGTAAAGGAGGCAGTGGAGAGTGAGGCCGGGCTGGATGTCATGTATGTAGTGTATCCAGCCACCAGAAATTACCCCAGGCACTGCATTTGGTAAGAGAGCAGTTTGTTTAAAACTGTAGCATGAAAGAATGCCTGTTACAACTTGCCAGAGGTGCCATAGACTCCATAGCTTTTCTGCTTTCACTGTATTTATATATATAGTAAATCAAATGGGTTTCTTTTGTCTTGCTTTCTCTGGAGGTGATGCTATACTAATGAGCTGTGAATGGATGTTTACAGATAGTAGTCTGCAGGAGTGTACCTTGTAAAGAAAGGTGTGTGAAACTAAGCAGTAGAAAAGATATTAATAGGAAGAGTTAAAGAATAAATGAAATTAAAAGAGATTTAGTATTTTTTCATGCAAGAATGACAATGGCTTGTTGTGGTGAGCAAGAAAGCAGATCAAGTGTCCAGAGAAAGGCAGGTAGATGTTTGAACTTGCCATGGATCACTGCTTCATTCCAAGTTCTCCTAACAGGTGGCTTGCCAACCGGTGTGCTAAGGTGACATTTGTCCAGAGAACTGCCTGGATGACAAGCTGCTTCCGACTGAGGAAGAGGGTCTTTGCTTTGATGAGGAGATTGCCAAAACTCATATCTCATTAGTGTTTCCTAAGATTCTTTGGAAGTGAACAACAGTTTAATTAAATGCTGATGTAAACACGTTTCTGCATGCTTTCCCTGCAGCATTTTATCACATTAGAATTGATCAAAATTGTGGCCTTGGGCTGTCTCAAACAGCTATACATCTGGAGCCTCATTTGTGCAAGCTACAGATGAACAGGCTACATATGTTGAGCTTCACAGCAGCTCTTCAGCCTTCCTATGTGGACAGATTTACCTTGTTGGAAGATGAGATGATCTAACTCTTATTATTTGCATAAGCCCTTTCTTCTTTGATGCAGTGCTTTCAAATGTATAACATGCCACCTATTTTGAGTGCATACATACTGCTGTATCCACAGTAATATGAGACTACAGGAAAGAATGATTTAGAACAGCACTGAGATTTTTTAAAAAAAAAAGAGCCTGTTTTTCACATTTGAAGAAAATTTTTGGCAGGAGAGGACAGAGTGTCTGATTAATGTTGACCTTTTGATAACTTTGTCCAAGTTCTTTCGGCATCTTTCTGCTTTTCTTCTGTACTTAGCATTTTTTTTCCCAAAGGTCTAAAAATAAATCACACTTGAAACTTTTATTTTCATTCTCAAAGTAGTAAGGATTGGAATCTCATTCCTGAAACTTTGACACAGACGTAAGAGCAAGTGGCCTGTTTTTGTGACCTATGTTTGTCATACATTATGTAATTATCAATATATGACTAAATTCTGTGTACCTACTAGGCTATATTTCATGGCCTGGAAAAAATAAGATGTGTTTTAAGATGAGAAAATTGTGTCTTTTCTAATATGTAGAAGCTACTGGTAAAATCATATCAAGTCTCACTGTCACTTTATCTCATTCTGCTTTATTTAAAGGTAGTGTTTCTTATGAGCAAAATTAAAGACAGTGGAAAACTGCTTTACACTTTTTTTTTCCACTTTTTGTTTTTGTAACTGGTAACTGTGAATAAACGTAATGTGTGTCCTCCTGCTGAAGCTCTTAACTGCCTCTCCATCAAGGAGGAGATGGCTGCAGCCTTTCTTTTTAACCTATACAAACAGTTATTGTTCTGTCTCCCCTGTTGGCTGCATCTGTTATTTGGCAGTGGCAGGAGCATGAATGCTCTGCTATGATGGCCAGGCACACAAGGGGAGAGCCGGGGGCGTGTAGGCGGGTAGAGGGGGTGTGCAGGAAGGGACTATCTGAATTGCTTCTCAATGCATAGTGCATTGTTTTAACAAAGAAACTGCTGCCTGCACTTCAGCCATTATTCTGTGCCGTTGCCAATTTTGTATATAATGAGACTTCTGAAAGTGCTTCATTGGGCTGTGCTGTGCAGGGTATGTTAAAGTCACTGTTTTGCTGGGTAACCAGTATTTTTATGGCAGTACTGAACTTTCTCTTCCTGACTACCAGTCACGTTCACCTTGATGAGGAAACAATCTTCTGTATCAGAAGTTCATTGTGTTTACTTTGTGATATATGCTCTCTGTTTTCTATATGCTAACTACAATTCTTACTTCCATAAAGTAGGAGAAGGAATAAACGACACAGTTTTGAAGGCAATGCTAGGGTTATCATAGCCACTAATTTCGTTTTTAATAGATTCTTTTCAAATTACTGATGCCCCTATGGGTTAATGGATACTCTGATTATACTGGAGTTCATACAGCACACTTCTTTCAAGCATATTCTTCTGAAAAACAGAACAACTTCTGCTTTTTTTTTAATAAAGTAATAAGTCACAAACCAAATAAATCTCTGTTACATTCCAGAAATCAGAGCTGTTGATACATGCAGACCTTCAGGAGCTAGGCAGCCCCTTCTTTTATGTTTCATGCGTAAAGCTGAATATGAGCTTTACATAAGGAAAGGATTTTCCACGTCCAGCCAATGATTTGGGGTTTTTTTCCTTAGGGAGACTTAACTGCAGTGTTTTAATTTGAAGTAAAATTAAACTGCACATTCTATCTTCTGTGATAGTCTGTAAGTGGTAGAGTCAACAAGATATTTGGTCACTGATAAGTTCTGTGAGAACTGCTCTGCTAATGACCACCGTTTTGTAGTGGGGGGCTGTGTCTACAAGATATTAGGAAACTCATCTTTTTTCTCAGTCTGTAACACTGCAGTGTTCCTGCAAAGGCAGAGATTGTGCTTGCACAGAATCACAGTACAAATAGAAGAGCTGGTTAATTTTGTCCCGGACTTTTATAAAATCCTACATCTGTTGTGGAGGTGTGAGAATTTTCTTGCTCTCATGGAACTAGGGCCTTATATGAAGAAACTAGGGCTGTCATTTGAGCAGAAAAAAAACCATAATGAAATACTTTAAAATCATTTAAGATTTAATGTGTAGTCTTACACAGGTTTGCCTGTTCAAAACTCTATTTAGAAAAATCATTCTTTCAATTTTAAAAATGATTTCGTAGCTTAGCAGAATGCATTCCACAAAACTGTAACTGTTTGGCAACTTTGTCTTTGCTACCTGCTGATAGATTAAAAAAACGCAAATATTTCTCTGTTTTCTTCCTCAAGAAAAATTTATTTATCACATTTTTATAAGACATCTAAAGGTACTCACTGTCAGCACTCACTGTTTTTGATAACAACCTAAAATTGTAACAGATCACTATTAAAATGCATACAGTGACCTTTGTTGTATCTGTTAAAACTGAATGAGTGCTGAATTGCTCTACTGTAAAGCAATTCCTCACTCTTGTTGAATGTATCACTCAATAAAATAATTTCTCAGCTGCCTTCTTGAAAGTGCTTATCCTTGCAGGACATCTGGGAAATCAGCAGACTTAATAGTCAGGGCCAAAGGGGAGCAGAGGAGATGCAGAGGGATGGTGAAGGGGCACTGTCGTAGTCTGCTCTGGGTCTGGTGCCAGTGCCTATGCAGGGCTCGATGTGGGATGGGGCAGAGCAGAAAAGTGGTCTCTCAGTTTGACAGATCTTGCTTTTAAGTATAGCTTTCAGAGTGAAATCCCACTCTTACACTCCAGCCAGTTCAGAAGGCAGTGGTCCATTTTTGATCTCAGTAAGGCGCTTACATTTTGCAGACCTATCTTTGACTTCTGAGATGATTATGTGCTCCCCAGAATAGCACAATAGAGTGTGCCAATATTAAAAGTGCCAAAATCCCTTTAAGGGCTAACGTGGTCTGTGTAGGAAAGTCAACTGCAACGTGGCCCCAGTCCAGTAAAGTACTTATGAGATTACCTTTGCTTTAAATAAGAGTTAGTCCCATTGGTTTGAAATGGAACCCACTTATGATATTGATGTGTGGCCTATAAAAATATTGTAATTAACTTTGAAATAATTTGGTGCAAAATCCAACAAATGTTGTTTAATTAATTTAAAGTTTCAGGAAGGATCCGGTATTTTTCTTTGTGCAGTCAGTAACCCTGTGTGATAAAAATCATGCGTTTGCCTTCACACAGTGAGTTCTGAAGAGATGTTTTTGCTGAAAGGGAAACTGGAAGGAAGAGGTGGGAAGGCCCTACTTGAGACATGGAAAATATGACCTAGAGAAGTTAAAGTATCTTTTATTCTTAGCAAGGTTACATTGTTTCACCATGGTTTTGGTAAGGAGAAGGGATAGGTTTTGAAATAACAAAATAACAAATACGGTAAACCGGCATGTGTATGGCAGTGTAGATGTTCCATTAAACAAATGCAACAAAGATTATGTGGCTGTTGAACGAGCAGATGATTTGGTGATGGTCTAGGGACCTGAGAGGTCTCTAGGGAGGTTCTGAAGACATGCATTTCTTCACCATTTGTTTGTCTGGTATGAAAGGAATGTAGTTTTTTGTTTTGCTGGACAAGGACCAGTTAGGGCGTTATTATTCATTCTGAAGTTTGACAGCAATAGTTTAAAATTAGCCTATTGGTCATAGGGGAGTTGGGTCACCAAACAATGTTTATGCAAGAGCAGTAAAAATAAATATATTCAGTCTACAAAATGATGTGTCCTGGGATGGGTTTCTAAGCTAATGTCAATGTTCCATTGTTTTTCTATTACAGATATGTCTTCTCCGACAATGAAGAAACCTGAAAAGCCTTTGTTTAGTCCTACTTCTCCCCAGGATTCTTCACCAAGACTGAGCACTTTTCCCCAGCATCACCACCCAGGAATCCCAGGAGTTGCACACAGTGGTGAGCGTTATGAAGGAGGAATAAATACCTCCCCATTCATCTGATCTGCTCTTCATTCCTACAATCAGATTGTGATGCATTTTTATCATCTTTCTTAGAAACATAATCCCATTTACAATACTGATGGGAGTAGAAATACAAGAGGTTGGAATATCCTTGCAGGAATGCTAATTAAACTTAGTGGAGACAGTCTAACTACTGCAAGGATTTAGGATTAACCAGTGAATAAAATAAGATGTAAAGTGCATGGAAAAAATGACAGAGGGAATGTCCTCTGCGTCTTTCCTCCTGCCACCTACATGCTTTGTCATTATTGTTGCTTTGACTATGTGGGTTTTAAATACCAGATTAGGTAGGGTTTAATACACAAGAGAAGTCGCAACCATGTTCACTATGTGACACAATGAAGTGAGTAACAGTGCTTCTTTTGAGAGCTTTCTCTAAAGAGGTAGAGTCCTGATAAATATTATTCAGCATCTGTTTCAAGAAATCACAACAATGGGTGCAATCTATCTGGACTTAGGTAAAGCCTTTGACATGGTGCCCCCAACAGCCGTCTCTCTGAATTGGAGAGATCTGTATTTGATGGGTGGACTCTTTGGTGGATAAGGAATTAGTTGGGTGATTGCATCCAGAGAGTAGTGGTCAATGACTCAATGTTCAGCTTGAGGTCCATAGCGAGTAGTGTCCCTCAGGGTTCCATACTGGGACCAGTGCTGGTTAATATTTTCGTTAGTGATATAGATAGTGAAATGGAGTGCACCCTCAGCAAGTTTGCAGATGACACCAAGCTGAGTGGGGCAGTGGTCACACCAGAAAGATGGGATGTCATCCTGAAGGACCTGGACAAGCTGGAGAAGTGGGCCTGTGTGAACCTCATGACGTTCAGCAAGGCCAGGTGCAAGGTTCCACATCTGGCTCGGGGCAATCCACAGTTTCAGTATGGGATAGGGTATGACCTGATTGAGAGCAGCCCTGTGGAGAAGAACTTGGGAGTGCTGATTGATGAGAAGCTCAACCTGAGCCAACAATGTGCGCTTGCAGCCCAGAAGGCCAACCGTGTCCTGGGCTGCACCAAAAGAAGCAAGGCCAGCAGGTCTAGGGACATGGTTCTCCCCCTCTACTCTGCTCTCATGAGACCCCACCCAGAATACTGTGTACAGTTCTGGAATCCCCAACATAAGAAGGAGGTGGAACTGTTGGAACAGGTGGAAAAGACGGCTTCAAAGATGATCAAGGGGCTGGAGCACCTCTGGTATGAGGACAGGCCGAGAGAGTTGGGCTTGTTCAGCCTGGAGGAGAGAAGGCTCTGGGGAGAACCCATAGCAGCCTTCCAGTACCTGAAGGAGGCCTAAAAGAAAGCTGGGGAGGAACTTTTTACAAGGGCGAGTAGTGATAGGACGAGGGGGAATGGCTTTAAACTGGTAGCGGGAAGATTTAGATTAGACATTAGGAAGAAACTCTTCGTGATGACGGTGGTGAAACACTGGAACAGGTTCCCCAGGGAAGCTGTGAATGCCCCTCCAAATGTTCCAGGATGAGGCTGGATAGGCCCTTGAGCCACCTTGGTCTGGTGGGAAGTGTCCCAGCCCATGGAAGATGGTTTGGAACTGGACGATCTTTAAGGTCTGTTCCAACCCAAACCATTCTATGATTCTGTGATTCTAAATCCATAGTAAATTCATCATAAAACTTCACTTAAAGTCTGAAGGAGGCACTTGAAATGTTGCAGAATACATGTTATCTTGAGGGTTTATTAGGAATGACAGGGGGATTCCAGCATCATGGTCTGTTTAATTTTAGAGGTGTGAGTAACGCTGATTCTTCAGATGAGAATATGGTGCTCTCCTCAGCAGGTCACCATTTCTCCTTATAAAATGCATATAAAGGAATTAGTTTCTTGAGCAGATCCGGATGACTGGAGGAGTAAAACAGAGCTGAGGACTCTTCTTTCCTTTAACATGCAGATCTGCTTTTAGAAGTTTTTGCTTTGTGGTTACTCTGTAAGGACAATTTTCCCCATAATGTCCACTTTGTATTAAGAAAGTGAGCCTGGACTCATTCTGCTCTCTGTAAGGTTTCCACTATCAGCAACTACTCAAGCACATCAGAGATGATGGGTAAAATGAAAGGAGTAGATTTCTGCTCACAAACTGTGTTTGCTTTGCACAGCTGCCACATGTTAGAGCAGTAACTAATGTTTTATGATTAAATTGAACTCGTGGGGCTCTGACTAAAATGAGCCTGTCGCAAAAAGACCCTTCCGTAATTATTTTTAGTCCTATACTTATGTGTAGATCTTTGTATTTTCTTTAGCATGTACTTTTCAGACATGAGTGGCAGCCATCATCTGATTGGTGAAGGAGATACTTACTTCCTAGGAAACTTGATTTCTATCTGTGTAACCTATTCTATTGTGTCAGTGAGCAATGGTTTGAGATTTGAAAGGTTTTGATTACCAAATACAGCAATTTTGGAACATTCCCACTCTTGTTTTCTCTTGGGCAAACTATGACTTGGTCCTAGCTCAAAAATAGCAGGTCATTTAAAAATTAAGCTAAAAATAACCAAAGATATAGAGGTAATTTGGAAGAACAGTGTTAATGTGCTTGTGCAGACACAGTATAGAACCATGAGTGGTTTGTAAGATACCTTGCTTATACGGAGTCGATTTTGTAGCCTCCCACAAATGATATGCCTTTTTTCGCTTTTCTCATGAACTCAGTACCTCCTTTTTAACACATTGCCAAGTTAGGTGCCTTTTAGATGCATAGTAAGGGTGGAAAGCAGGTTGTTGTGCAGTATGAGAGAAGTCCAGTCTCCTCTTCCAGTCAGATGAGTAGCAGCAGCAGGACATGCTGTACACTTGTACACTCCTTTCACCGTGAAAACATTGTTTAGACATTACATACAGCCTGTAGATAGATAGAGTACTTGTAGGGGCTAGGAAGAATGAGAATGCAAAGGAAATTATGTGTAGGGTATACAATTTTTTTTTGTCAGGGATATTTTTCTTGGGTGGATTAGCTTTGCAGGCCCTGAAGCTGAACGTTCATTAGCGTTTTCACAAGGGTCAGCTAATATTCATGGCATTGTTGATGAGTAGTTATGAATCCGTTTCCGCATGAGGCAGGTAGAGTGCAAAGCAGTGGAATCACTAAATGTTTCTTAGGACTTGGTGAGTTTGCTTTATGTTGGAATACTCTTGAATAAAAGTGTAGGCTTTAATTTATTGAGTAAAATATTTGTTTTGTTTATTTGGGCTCCAGATGGGAAAACTGTATAATTGAAATGTCTTTTATGTCATAGAGTGAGTACTGTTCAAAGAAAAAAATGAAAAAATATGGTGGCATTACCTAGAAAACCAAAACCAAGATACAGTATTTATGAATTTGAAACAGTAGCACTTTCCGTTACCTGGAATGGTGTGAAGGGAGGACATGTAAGTTTTTCTGTAAAGATGCCATGAAGCAGGAGTGCCGTGTACTTATTTATAACTGACTTTTTACTTTTCTTGCTGTAACACAGAGGTGAAGAATTTTAGAAGAAACAAGATGCGAAGTAATTTTAATTTTATTTTATCTTCTCCAGTCATCTCAACTAGAACTCCACCTCCACCTTCACCATTGCCATTTCCAGCACAAGCTATTCTCCCTCCTGCCCCATCTAGCTACTTCTCTCATCCAACGATCAGATATCCTCCCCACCTGAATCCTCAGGATACTCTGAAGAATTATGTACCTTCTTACGACCCGTCCAGCCCGCAGACTAGCCAGGTACTGTAAAACAATGCACACTCTCCAAAAGAAATCTTGTGAGGAATGTGTGTCTCGCATGGTGTCTAGACTGGTACCTCACTAGTTCTGCTCTTGGAGCAAGCTAGGAGCTGGCATATAAGCAATCCAGCAACTTTTCCTTTTCAGCATGGTGAACAGAGGGTGCACGTTATTCATATCCACTCCCTGTTGCTCTGTCAAGTGCAAGAAAAATGCTTGTACTGAACGATCCAGCAACGCTGAGGGCAGGCCCTAGACCTGCAAACCTCCTGCAGGCTGCGTGCCTCTGTGGCCTTGCAGGGCTGCTGGAGGTGAAGCTCCTGCTGCAGGACAGAGCAAGGAGTGTGATATGTACACGTGTGCATGCACACGCACAGACATGCAAGGATATTTATAGATCAACGAAGAAAATGAAGGTGATGCTTTCCCTGTTCCATAGACATCTGACATGTTCTGGTACAATTGAAAAGACATTACTGTAGTGAGCGAGGCACAGATCCACAGACTTGTTTTTACTTCCTTTTGTAGAGAACATGCAGTAACAGATGAGTTCCTAGCTGCTATGGCAATTCAGACTTCTGTGTGATGTAAGAAATTAACGTGGTTTTCATTAGCAAAGTAATATTTAAAGCGCTGTGTGCAAAACTACCAAGCGTTATGGCATTGGCATATAAGCATTAGGATGTGGTCTGCACTATTGGGTAAACTGCAGTTGAGACTTGGTCCATAAATACTTGGAGTATTTCCAGTGTCAATGTAATGTAATCTTTGCTGCTCAAACTGTTATCTATTTTTGATGCCTTGTCTGAAAGTCTCCTGTGGAGCCCTGTAGATTGTGCTCTCACGTGTTTTTTGAAAGAAGCTTGGGAATGTAAACTGAAGAGACAATGGTCGGTTTTCCTGCTCCTAAGAGTTAGGTTCCTTTGGAAGGACTATCTTATCAGGGATAAAGAGGTTGCTTGACAGCATTTTGGTTTGAGCTTTGTTTTGTTTTGTTTTTCACCAATAGACAGGCCTTTCAGCATGTGTTTCAGGCACAACAGCAATAGAACTGGAGACTGAATCAAACTTTTGATGTTGAATAACAGATAAGCCCCTCTGGGTTATTCAGAAGGTCATTGTCGCTATTGTCCCGATGAGATATTGCTTTAGCCTAGCTGCATGACTTTTTATATATTTTTTTTTAAGTGGATCCGTAAAAATCAAAATTTACTTTGAAGGGAGAAGGCCTAATGATTATGATTTTTGTTGGTTACAATATTAATGCAAATTAAACCAAAAAGTGGAAAAGGAGTATGTTGAATTTAGAATACAAATCGTTATCTGCGCATGGATTAAAAGTCTTTCTGTCCCATATAGCATTTTTGCTGAGACTCAGTTGGGAATGTTGCATGCACGACCTGATTTTAATTTGTGTAAAATTTCCATGAATAACAAAGTCTGATTAAGACATCCATTAAAAGTCCTTAATATTAATTCAGCGAGGAAAATTTTAGAGTTCAGTTAGATTTTTTTTTAAACTGATGTATTAATTAGGCACTATTAAGGGAAAAATTATGCAAATTAAAATCAGATCCTTACTGTTATGCGTTTCTTTAATTATTCAGTGCCTTTTTTACTTACATTTTGATTTATATATATTAAAAGAGCAGATTATGTGATAATCTCCCTGCATTGTTCAGTGTTCTGCTTTTGATCATTATTGAAAAAACATAAGATCTGAATGAAGTATCTGACTTCCTTTCAAACAGTTGACAAATGTACTGTCTTGTGGTTTTAGCCTTGGGAAGGATATCCGCTGAGCAGAAGAAGCACTTCCAACTCTTTACCCAACAAGAGTCTTAATCTTTTCCCTTGTTTGTAGTTAAAAGATTAATCTTCAGACCTTAAAAGATAAAATATTTCTCTGCTATTTTTCAAGAGTAGTAGAAAACTGAAACTGCCTATTCTTGTGTTGTGGCACCATTGGGAATAACATGCTAAACTGGCTTCAATTCACTACTTCTGTCACCTTCCTTAACCTTTATATTAGGGTAATGTTTTTCATTTAATTTGATGTTTGATTTAGTTCCTGGGAAGAGGTCATGGGGTTAAACAACACCAAGTATGAGATTCCAAGCATCTGCATCAACTGTTCTTCACAATTTATTATCACTAATCAATATTAATAGTGGATTCACTTTTAAATTTAATGCTTCAAAGTTCGTCTCTGAGATATGCTGTACATTAGAGGCACTGCATGCTTAGTCAACATATCCCTGAATAGAACAGTTAAAGGATGGCTGTACGAAAAGTAAAACAATAAGAATAATTTTTTGCTTAGGAAAAGAGTAAGCACCCGTCAGTGAAGTTCCCAGTGACAAAAGGGAATTGTTCTGATATAACAGCATGCTTCGAGCCAAACTGGGTTTTCTTTTCTAAACAAAATATGAATTTTTATTAAAACAAATTTAATTATTATAAAATGCAAAACTGCATCTGTAGGAATAGCACATCAAATTTAATTATACTTTCCCACTTCAAAACATACTCATTTGGATTTCAAAAGAACTGTGATGATAATTTTAATTTCAGCTTTAGAAATAGAAAGGATGATACTATGACAGCATTTACCTAAAATGAACTGTTCATCCCCAACATCTCTTAGTAATACTCTAATTTAGATTGTTACGACAAGCAACTGAGATGCCTTGTACTCCCTACAGCAATTTTGAGATTAATTACATTACTGCTGCACTGATTATAGTGAGATAGTCATGCTATTCAATGAAATACGTTAAGTAAAATTAGTTTAAAGATATAGAACTCCCATAGGTTTCCACTGTAGGAATCAGTCAGCAATTTTCTTGACATAATGTTAAATATTCTAAATTATGTGTGATGAACAGTCAGGAAGTTCAAATAGGCCCGTTGGCTGGAGTGAAAAATGATTCGACAGTGAATGATCCTAGACAAAAGAGAGCTATGGCTGTCATTTTGATGCATATCTGCTTTTTATCCCCTGTTCAACCTGGGGAATATATAAACGAGTTTATTGAACAGAAGTGGACCTTGTTAGATATGGAACTGGACTTGCCACAGACTATTAGTCTGAGAAGTTCCCCAGGTTTTGTGAACTGCTGTACTTTACGCTAATTAAGTAGTTCTGCTGAGCCTTTTTTATCATACTTCTTTCAACACTATTCTTCTTAGCTAAGCACACATGTTACTGGATGAGATTGTGTGTGTGAGTATGTAATCATATTATTATGGGGTGCTGGTCTCCCCACAGTTAAATTGATGCTGGTAATTCACCACTGCAAGTTTCAGCAAAAGCTAATCAGTTAGTATGTGACTAATCCACCTGAGTTGGTTATCCATCTGGCAGTGTTTTCAGGTTTTCAAAGATGTTACAAATTTTTGAATGATTCCAGGTGGGTGAATCTTTTAATCTTGGAAAGCACTGCCTCCTCTGTGTATGTAAATATGTGCACAAACACGCAAACCTGCACATGCCTGAAATGCATTAAGAATCAAGAGTGTATGAATCAATATACAAAATCGGACTTCTAATGAGCCTGAACAAATCGCCAAGCACACCACCACTTGTGGAGCTGAATTCAAAACCAAAAGCTCCACACTTAATACCTCATCGAGTTAAGTGAAATAATTTCCTGATTAAGGTACGGTAAATCATGGAAGACTGGTCAGCAAGTGTGATATGGGAAACAATGGTAAAACAAGCAGTTAAGGTGAAACCTGCTGAAGAGCACACTGACATCACTAAGAAGTTTTTTTTCCTGACTCAACCAAGAGAACAGAAGTAGGCAATCTTGCAAGCCCTTTGAGTTTGGATTATGAGGGGTACAATTTACAGGTAATCTTAAATCAAGTTTTGTGATATGCTTCATGAAATAAGCAGGTTTCAGTGGCATGGTATAACTGTCTCCAGTTTGGGGGAGTTAAGTATTGGACCCTTTTCCTAGTACAATAAATGACTTTCACTTATTATGTACTACAGACTAAGTGAACTGCTGTACATATATTGCCTAAAATTCCTGGGGCTGTTGAAAAGAACTTTGTTGCAATGTGGGCTAGTTTGCAGCTTTATCTGTTTAATAGTTTTAGCTTTGAGTGAAGGCAGAAATATCTGTGCTGCTTAAGAAGAGCTATTTCTGGAAGCTGGTGAGCCCACTTGTTTTCTTCTCATAATTGATTTCAGTATTCAGATTTCTGCTCAATGAAAGATGGACATGCTCTTCCATGGAACTCCAGGCAGATACTTTGTCAGTCTTCAATACAATAACTGCAGTCATTTATCAATAGCAATGAGGAGGCAATCTTGTGACTCTTTTTGCCTGGAAGAATATTAGCAGAATAAGCTGACACAACTAACAGTATGTGTGTGTGTGATATATTGGTACAGCTAGCACCTTTATTTCTTGACATTTTAATAGTTTTAGGCTTCCTTGGCAGGCCTTTCCTTAATTTTTAAGAAATTATTGAAGAGTAAATATGGCAGTATGCTGAATTTAATTGTAATTGGGAGGCAGAGATACAGTACTAGCTTAACTATGTATTGACAAGGCATTTAAAGATTTAATTGCAATTGTAAATGATTTCTTTGTACTTAGTTTGCTCATTTTAAATACACAGTTAGAAATCTTCAGAGTGGCTGAAACATCATCTAACCCAAAGATATCTTTTTAATATTATCGACAAAGAGATTTATGTTCCTCTGCTTGTGTAACATGAATTTATTATTGTATTATCCAAAGAAAGCTGAGTATTTCATGGTCCTCAACCTGTTGACAAATAATTCAGATTTTGTGAGTTTACAGGTAATATTGTGATTCAGAATGGAAGTCTCTCTGCACAGAATGTCTCATGACATCTGGATCTGAAGATGGCTTGCTGAAGCTCCACAATTGCTTTCAGTTTCATCAGCGTTACATCAAAGGAAAATACTTTCTCAAATGGATGAAACTCAGAGCTTTATAGATCAACGTCAGCACCTTGATTTCTCTCAGAAAGTAATACAGAAGTGATATTGTTAGCCAAGAACTGGCAACAACCTGTTTTTTTCTAAAGTTTGTTCCTGGAGTAGACAGGAAGCTGTGTGACACACTACCTGAAGCTTTTGTGTGGCATCTCCCACTGAGGTCTGTGTAAGATGTGCCATAGTAATAAATTATTGAGGTTACAAGGGTATGGAAACTAGTGACTACAAAAGTAATAAGGAGCTTTATAAAATGGTAATGTACATTCCTATTGCTGTTGTAATGTTCAAGAGCAGCAAGGAAGTCTGCAGGAAATCTGCATAGCCTTGCTTCTTGTTAAACAAATGCTTTGTGGAATGTACCACGTTCAGCCTGAGGAGGAACTGCCTGATCCTCTACAGTCTCACTGGCAGGGCTCTAATGGTAACATTCCTTTATGTTTAGCAGATTCTTAAAGGTCAGTGTTGTATATAGATAGGTGACAACTTGAGCGTATGCCTTCTACACATTTAATGAAGCTGCCTTCTGTACCATTGAGCTGTTTCCAGTGAGAGGCTAACATGGCTGTTGGATGTTTACAGGTGATGTAGCACTTCTAAGCTAAAGCTCTACTAAAGGCTCTTCTAAGCTAAAGCTCTGCTGAGATATAAGGCTGAGTTTCTTTTGTATAACACCCAAGCCTCCCTTCTTGCCCCCCCAAAAGGGGGAAGGAGTTAGTAAAATGGAAGCTACTTCCTCGAGTTTCTTTAACTTGTGGATTTTCTGAAACATCCATCACCATATGTGGCTATCACAGACCACAATGGTGTGGGATTAAAGACAGAACTTGTAACTATGATCTCCAGGTTCATAGACATAACCAGTAGATATTTGGTATCTAACCAGGAGATATTTGGTATGCGAGCAGGGGAGCAGAATATGTCAAACTGGATTTTCTACAGCTTCAACAAATTAATTCATTCAGTGGTCTCAAAACTACATTGTTAAAGGATTTTGCAGTGACATTTGTCACCGTACTATCCAAACTTTGCCATTACAAGAGGCTGGAACTGTTGAGAAGAAATGGGTGTCAGAGGATTTCCAAACACACCGAATCCAGTTTGATGAAACTGCACAGGGAAAAACCTGTGTTTTGAGAGGAAAAGATTTTTTTTCCAAGTATTGTGGTTAGCTGGAATAGTATAAATTTTATTAAGTCCTGAAACTTCTTTCCGATATACCTAACACAGTATCATATGTAATTGCACCTACAATCTGCACAGGATTAAGGTGGATTCTGGCCTTTGTTGGTTATTTCTAAGCAGGTGCTCTGTATTTAAGATTCCCAGGAAAACTGGAATTATTTTATTTGGAATTATAATTACAATTATTTTGTAAAAAAAGGTGTGATGCAAATTTAAACATAAAATATGTTTGATCATTTAAGCAACTTAGAATAATAGAATAGTTTGAATTGGAAGGGAACTTTAAAGGTCGTCTTGTCCAACCCCCCTGCAGTGAGCAGGGACATCTTTCACCAGACCAGGTTGTTCAGAGCCCAGTTCAACCTGACCCTGAATGTTTCCAGGCATGGGGCATCTACCACCTCTCTGGGCAGCCTGTTCCATGAATTTTTTTAAAATGTATGTCAAATTTATCTTATATTTGGATGTATCACCTGTAGGTGTTATTGCTGTCATTTCATTGTGGCATTAGAAAGATTTTTTTTAACACTCAACATAGTAAGCTATATGACAAAACACTGTCCTAAAATGTAGCTGAAGACCTAAGGTGTAAATGCGCCGATCTTTAGGCAAAAATGTGAACAGAAGTCTGAGAAGAGATTGATTGATTACTGATTATAAATGTGTTAGTAAAATGCCAGCAGGTATGGTGATTACTGATTTTAAGAAAGTTCACTGTCATATCTGTTACAAGGTTCTATTCAGACTTCAGACCTAGGGATTGTTTGAAAGTGTACACAGGACGTACATACAATCAGATATTAACAGTCTGACAGTGTGAGTTATGTTACAGCTATGACAGTGAATACAAGTCGTCTGGCTCTGGGCAAATGAATGGATCCATGACAATTCAAGGTGGTGTGGATTAAAAAGCTGGAAAATATAACAAATCTGAAAGTCAAATTAACCTCCAATTGAACATTAGAAGAAGGTATACCTACATAAATTGGGGCTAAATTTGCCAGACCTTTATTGTGTTTGCTTCTTTCCCTCTTCTGTTATCAAATGCACAGCTTGTTTTTATAACACAACTGCCTCTGTGCAATTTGCTTGAGGTTTATGCCTCAGGCATCATTTCTCTGTCAAACCATCACACAGGCATATTGATGCCTTAGTTGATGGTAAGAGTTGAGTTTTTACCTGTAATGAATTTATTTATAAGAATCTCTTTTAGAGAACCTAGAACTTGTTTCACACAAGGAAAAAATGAATTTGTATTAAATTATGAGCTATAAATATTTGTGCTTCTAATTTAAGTGGACACTGTACAATTAAATATGCAGTTTCCATCCTAAAATATCTTTTGACCTAACTGCAAATGTTAAAAGGAGAACATGTTGCAGAATCTATTTCTAGCAGCCAGTTTTCAATAGGATTATGAATTGACAGCTTCAGAGGGCTGAAAACTTAAAAGCAGCATAGAGGACTTGAGACACCCAAAGCCAATTTGCTTGAGCTTGTTCAGCTATAAGATACTACACTCCAGAATCTAGACCTTTATTTCAAAACGTTTTGGTTTTGTGTTTGCAAAGATAACTGTAGAATAGCGAATTGTGTGTAAAACAATGCAACAATGTCAGCATGAACCTGAAGACAAACCTAAGTGATAACTGTGATACAATGATGTATGATCCTACACTGTAAAATAATTATGATAACTTTAATATCAGTTTTGTTTACTGGCTCAGTATTGTTCACTGTGTGCAAGAAAGAGAAGTATGAACAGTTCAGGAAGGTTTCTTACCAGTGACATTCATATAACAGTATTCGGAAGCGCACAAGCCTGCTTTTAATAAACTGTTTTAAATGTAGCACACCTGGGAGAACCATTGAAGTTTTAAGAAAATTTCATGTGTACTAATTCCCATGATAACCTCTTTCAAAGGGAGGACTTTAGTTCACATTTGAAAGACAACTAGGACTATTGTAGAAGGGTTATGTATGTAAAAGTCTCAGTAAATATGTGCTTACCTACAAATGAGGTTAGTTAAAAAATTAAATACAGGAAACTTCCAGTATGGGGGGAGAAATTACGTCCTTAGACATGGAACACCAAGTTCCATCCCGTGTGTACTTATCCTTTCTTGCGTTGTCTTGTTTATCAGGCAATAAAGCCCGAACTGATATTTAAATTTACAGTGACATTATTGAAATTATTGCAAAATTTTTAAACAGATGTTATGTTACACAAGTGATAACAGAGATAAAGTACTTGAAAAAGGAAAGTAATAGATGTTAGAGATTACAAAAATAAAAGCAAGATAAATCATAAGATGCGATCAGAGGATACTTGGGGTAAGGTGACAATGTACAATAGAATTAAGAGGCGGGTAACTAGATTATAATTGCTTTTGAAATCTAATGACCAGTCAAAACCTGAAAAGTTGGAACCATAAGAACCATTTCTTACTTTGGTGGTTTATTTTTGTGTATAGAGGTTGCAGACCTCAGTTTCATTGTGTCTGCTCTCAAGTTTTGTATGTAGGATAGATGTGGAACTCTGCCTACCATTTAAGAAGATATTGAAAAAAAAGGAAAGAAACAGAAATGTAGACACTGGAGGGGGCTGTGTGTGTTGCGATCTATATCCTCTAAAATAATTAGCAAATTCCCCATGGATTTCAACAAAGGCAGCATTTTGTTCCCAATTTGGGTGAAGTGGGGTGATGCGCTGTACTGCTGTTATGCGTCACAGGGAAATACATGGTTTACATGAGGGTGGCATGTAAGTATACTCTTTGTCTTATAATTCAGCAAGGAAAGGGTTTGCTAGTTTGGACCATATATACAAGGACTAAGCTGGAATCTTGTTGCATTCTTGTTCGTCAGGATAACTACGGAACAGTATACGGTCTGTACATCATATACATGTATATCTATACATGTCTGAATCATTCTGGTCTCCAACTGTGTCCTTCTAATTCGTCTGAGTCTGGCTTTAGAGACAGAGCTGCTTTTGGAAGTTGGTCACACTGGCTGTTTTAATTCATAAACTTCCTGGAATCTTCTTTCTTACTTTTTGATGAGGTTTTATCTTTTTCATGAGGGATTCTGTTGATTTTGTGGTCCATCAGCCCATCACATGAGCCAAGGCTCCTAGGGTAGCCCTGTAGTCACAGGTCAGTGATTCCTAATAGGAGCTATTGGATGCAGCTATGCGGTGGTTGTCCTTGAGCAGGCTGTGTGGACAGCTAGGCTGCCGGGGCAGTAGAGGAGGCTTGCCTTTGCAGCAGGCTGCCCAGAAACACACTGAAAATCCAGTCCAACATAGCCAGCAGGTCTTACTCGCAAGAATTTTCATGTTGTAGAAAAATGTTTATGGTTAGGCCTGCCTATATGTTTGACAGTTTTCCTGACAAATGCATCGAACTATTTCATGGCCCCCTTAACTATGACAGAGCCTGTTTTACTGCAACATGAAGATGTCAAGCTGAATTCTATAATGTAAACCAACAATCAGTGAGGGAGGATACTTGCCTCTGGATTTTGGAGCATCTTTGGTCATTGTATGGGGAATTTATTTTAGGTAACTCTTAGAAATGTTCTGAATTTATGTTAGTTAAACTTTATCTTTGTCTAAGGCAGGTGGAGTCAGATTACTGATTACCAAGACTCCTGGTTTTAGAGGTTGACAGGCCTTTAAAATAGAGCCTGAAAAATAAAATTTTCTAAACCACTGCTAAGATAGATCTCAAGGAAAGTGGACTGGTAGACACATACTTAATATTTAACTCTGCTGTAATATAAAGATATAATTTGTATTCTTGAGGAAAAAACCCTCTAATTCTTGAGTTCCCCACTTATGACCTATTTATTGGAAAGATAAATGTGCAAGGAGATGCTCACTAAACATTTAGACCGCATTATTATCTAGTGATTTTCTTGTATATATTTTGCCACATCTCATTTTCATTTGAAGTACACATGAAAGGACATCTATTTAAATGTTAAGTTTCCCGCGGTGAATAAAACATACTGTAACATGCCAGTTATTTGGGAAAATTATGTTACTTGGGCCAGTATTGTCATTACTTTGAATCCATGCTGCTCTTTTTTAATTTGAAAGTACTTTAACAGCTGACAGTTATTCCCATTACTAAACTCCTAGTACAAACGTCTCACCTTGCGCAACTGAGAACATGATTGAAAAAGTTGTAAATACCACCTAATTTCTGTATTTACAAGAGGCAAGTATTCCATGGCTCTTCTGTCCCCACCCCTACTCTAACCTCTTCCTCTCCCCAAACAGACAGTTAAGTTTAAGGGAGTTTTCATCTAGAGGGGCTGTTTGTTGGCTACTTGTCTTATTGTACATTTTTACTTTTATTTTTCATCATAAGGCTTGTGAATTTAGAGAGGAAAATACTCTGCTAACTGCTCAGTCTTCCTGTGAACATAAGATTGGTGTCCATTTACACTTGCATTTTCTGGTGTTTACTTCTACCTTAGTTTTAGGTATCCTAAAGAACAAGATTCTCCCTTGGGGCCATTTGCAAAGTCCAGTAGAACATACTGCCAGGAAGTTTCTCCTGCTATTCATTTTAATTATCTTCTTTCTCGATTTCATTCCTTTGTCTGAAGTTGATACTTTCTGTACTTTCCAAATAATTCCTTCCTCTTTCATGTGTTTATAGTCTGCACAGTTTTTACTATACGTTATTTACTTTTGAAGTATTTATAATCTTGTAGAACTTCTCAAGCACTGGATAAACATATACATCTACCAGTGAACCCTGCCAAATCCAGAAGTGCCTATAAGCAGCAAGTAGCATATTACCTTGATGACCTGTACCATAAGGACATATGCAGACTTATATGTATGAAAGAAGTGTCATTCTTTATTATGCTCTTGACTTGCAGAGTTCCCACACTTCTGTGTTTTTAATAGGTGGCTTTTGTCCAGATGTTATGACATATGCATTATAATGCATTGTATCCCAGCACTCTCCCCTACTCCCAAACATGTGAATTGCTAGTAAGCCTTCCAGTATGCGTAATCTCTGTGGACAGCTGTGGTCAAGTCTTGGTTATGCTCCAAGCCAGAGTGGTATGGCATGTGAAAACAGAGGGTTTGCATCATTCATTTGATCTTAATACTTTGTGCCTTAAGGCCTATGCCTGCTATCGTGGGATTTACTGTGGTTCACAGCCACTGTATGAAGAGCAAATATATTTTGAAACAATATCTGATGCATTCCGCATCCAGAAAAAAGAAAGCTTACCAAAAAGTACTGCTACTTGAGCATTTACTACCTATCTAAGGAGGGATATACCTGCTGAAAATACCACAAAGAAATTTTTAGCTTTGTCAGAACGTTGCACACAGGTACTACGGTGATGGGCATTCTGGAGAACTCTAAGATAGGTGGATAGAGTTCCTTAAAAACAGTACGTATGTTTCACAAGGCATTCTTTTGATTTTGTTTTGTAGCCTAACAGCAGTGGTCAAGTAGTAGGGAAAGTGCCTGGCCATTTTACTCCGGTTTTGGCACCCTCTCCCCATCACAGTGCGGTGCGACCTGTGACCCTGACCATGACAGATACTAAACCCATCACTACATCCACTGAAGGTGAGGCATCTTCACCTACAGCAATCAGTAAGTATTTCTTTAGGAAACAAAAAATGTCCATTGAAGATTCGATATGATTTCAAATTGAGGCCAGAAAAAGATGCCTTTTCCTACTATTTGACCAAGTAGATGCTCATCATTTTACATGTAGAGCAATGGTGAGCTGACTGCAAAGCTTTTCCTCCCCAAATTTCAATGAATGCATCATGTTACGTGAACTAAGTTTTGTGACATGACAACTGAAATGAAAAGGAAAAGCCTGCATATATGACAATAATTTAAGAAAAAGAAAATCTGATTGTTCATCTAAGGTGGACATTGATAAGACATTGAGAAGCACACCCAGACAGCAAGGTTTTATGAAGACCCGCAGATGTAATTCCAAAGAGAGACTGGATAATTTGCTCCTCAATGAGCTTTTCTACAGAAAGCAAGCCTTGTTACAACAAATACTGAATCCGAGCTATGACAATTGCGTATAGGTTGTGTCATTTTTAGCCAAAACAACTGACGTGGCAAAAGAAAATTTTAATTCCTTGTTATTGATGCACTGGATGATAGATCTACTGTTCTTTCCTTTTTTTTTAAAAAAAAATCGAACTCCAACTTTAACATTTTGTGCTCTTCATTACTATATAGGATCATACTATTTATCCTATTACCTTCAATGGAATTGCGGTTTTGGAAATAAGAGCAAAGGTGTTGCTATGTATAGGGTAATTTTTTCTCTTCCAAATACTCATCTTGTGCTCAGTGATGCAGAATGTTGCTTTTCAACTACTTTCTGCATTTTTGTTATCTTTGAACTTTTTTTTGGACTTGAGATGGCCAGTGTTACCAATATTTATCAGATAGGTGAAGATTTTTAGGAACCACTTCCCAATGTATACTGTGGAAGAAAATGTGCCAGTATTAATCTCTTTAGGGTTCCTTATATTAAAATGACCTGGTTTAGACCTGTGCAGTATTTGAGCTGTGAATCCATTCCTTAACCTTTGGTCTGTCATTAATAGAGAAGCAGAGATAAGACTCAAATGCATAGGAGTGGTTAAGATGTAAAAGAGGAAAGCTCTTCATGCCTCTATTATGAAAGGGTAGTAGTAACATTTGGACAAACTATTGTTTAAATATAAACAAATAATATTATGGATAGATTTATGAAAGTATTTTAACTTTTTTTTTTTAGTATAACAGAAATTTTGTTAAAAGGTGGTAGAGTATATCTGTATTCTCCATGCTGGCTTCAAGAGTTCTTGCACCTTTTAAGAAGAGTTAGTTTTAGCAGCAAATGAGAAACTGTTGCTCTAAACCTTTGGTCCAGAATAGAAAACTGAGAAATTGCAAAAAGAACAGATATCATTTCAGAACTGCATTGGGATGTTTTCTGGTAATCTGACCATATCATTCATCATCACATGAAAGCAAACGTAATCTGTTCATTATGCTGTTACTAAAGGAAAGGTTTGGACTATAATTTCAAATGAATGTAGCACCCACTTTCTCATGCAATTTATTGGAACTTGGGTACCTGATTCCCTGTGAGCCTTAGAACATCTCGGCACAGATACACGTCCACAGCAGTGTGCAAGTAACTTCTTGTCTGAAGATCCAATTTCTATCACTAAAGCATGTAAATAGTAATAAACTCCCTATGCTCAAATTTTATTTGAACGTGCGAGTTCTGCATATGAGATAGCATTTAAATTCTGTGTGTTCAGTGTTATGGTCTTCAAGGCAGTGAAGTAGTCTATCTGCTTGCTAAAGTCTTTTGAAACTGGATCAGCGACTGTAAGATCAAAAAACTTAAGGAACATAGCTTGTTGATTAAGAGAATAGCAAAAAAAAAAAGATGGTGTCCTGCTGATATGTAAATGAAGTATGAATACTTATAAACTGCATTATCATTCGTGATAGCTCTGCCACACAGATTGCTAATATATTAGTATAATGAGAAGATCAAGACTAAATATATTTTAAGGCATAGTTTTACTTTTATTTGCAGTAACTGATTGTTAAAAAAAAAAGCATGTGCTTGGCCAACAATTTATCATTATTATTCAGTTTGATGAGAATAAACAGGCAAATAATTAGCACTGCTTTTCATTCTAAAGTGCAATACCGGAATTGTTTTGAATGAAAAAGAACAGCAGGCTTTGATAATATTGGGGAACCCTGTGGCCTCCAACCTATTATTTCCTTCTAATAACAGATTAATTTTTATGACAGGTTTTTCATTAAAGCCTGTGTACTGTTCCTTTGCTCATATTTGCTGTGTGACACTAATACTTAGAGGCCAGTTCAGCATGTATGCCCACCTAGCTCCTCACTGAGCATCCTTGTGTATATCTGTTCAATTTTAGTAGTTTCACTTCGTCTGCCAGCAAGTTTCTAGGTTGTTTCTAGGTTGTGATGTAAGTTGCCATGTGGACATCTACAATGGAAAGTGGAGTAAGACCACAGCTACCTCATTTCATAAGTGCCACCAAAAGCCATGGGAGTGAAATGGCTTTTAGGAACTACTGGCAGAGACCAGACAGGAACGTGACCTACAGGTGAAGGACCCATATCCTGTAACTAGTCCCAGCATTACCTACCATTCCCTTTCTCCTCAGAAATGAATTTCTGTAAGCTTTTGTAGCAGACAAGAAGAGACTTATTTGAGTTTTTCCCCTGGGAAAGTGTTTCCTGTTGCATGGGGGAGTTGAACTGTTAATATTACATTGCAAAGTAAAAATGAGCTCTCTTGTCATGAAAATACTAATTAGATTACCTCCTGTTTCCATAGTAAAGATTCATTTCATGCCATAGAAGTAAATGGAATTTTTGATTCTGCTTTTTGGTTTTCATTTTGTGATGGGCCTTTGAAACACTAAGAGTAATAAGTGTGCACTAATATTTTATCTCAGCATTGTAATCTCAGTGATTTCACTGGTGCTTTGGTATAATGGAAATGACAATCAGGCTCATGATTCCTTCAAACACATAACTTATTTAGTTACTTTTAAAAGAATAAAAATATTGTAATCAGAGGAATTTTTCCTTAAGATACATCATTATGATTTACACATGCAGCTTCCATTGAAGTTTATAGGATTTTACAGATGTCTTTCTGAATTTGGTCCAGTTTTTCTGTTACATTCTATTAAAATTTAAATAAAGGAAAACCACAGACACATCCTATATATTGCAAAATCATAACTCTGGATCTCTCGTATTTGTACTGTACCTGCACAGGGTAATAGTTGTGATAGGTTGGTATTTATATCAATCTGTTTTGTTCTTCCTTAATCAGCCTACACAGCCTCAGGCACATCCCAAGCCAATCGATATGTGGGACTAAGCCCAAGAGACCCATCCTTCCTACACCAGCAACAGGTGGGCAAGTTTCACACAGGTGTAATGATATAGAGAAGCTTTTGCAATATTGCCTTCTTACATGCTGTCACTGTTATCTAAGGATTACAGTATTGGTCATCTGCAGATGAAGTTTTTTGAAAACAAAAGTGAACCCTTTAAAAAGTATAAGTTTAGCAAATTCTTTACTTCTTAGATTTGTGCCATCTAATGGAACTTCTAATCATATTTATTTCAATTATTTTATATTTCAAGAGCTCATATATGTATCTTTAATAGGATTTTAGGAAGGATAATAGATGTATAAGGAACAAATAATAATTTCAAAATCAATTTAAAAAAATAAGAAAAATTTCCAAAGTAAGCAGACCAACTTATTATTTTTGAGCTATTTTGTTTCCTTTGCACAGATGTTTAAGCTTACATTTCTTTATTTCAGTTCTAGAAGATGTGTTATAAAACCAAATTCTCGATGCAACACATCATATCTAGTTTAATAGGTTTAAATTGGTCTGCTGATTTCAAACATGATAAATCCATGTTTTTGTTTTAGTTCCTTACATCATTTATATTTCAAGTAGCATTTTAAATTTCATATCTCATTAATGCTGTAAATTTAATGCAAATGAAGTGTTTATGCAAACTGTGAAAATATACAGCCGAGATTAATTGTGGCTTACAAACAAATTAGCTTCAGTCAGTAGCAAGACCATGCCTATACAGAAATGCTACATTGCTAGTAACAGGAATGAATTCAGATCCTCTAGAAATTTAGTATATTATGATATGTGTTTGTGTTGCTTCTAGATCTTAATGGTAGGGAACTTTGAAATTAACAGCATGTAAAATATTATAAGGAAAAAAGCTAAATGTGACAGTAAGAAAAGGGCTGCTAAATAGTCCTTGGTGTTGATTGTACTGTATTTTTTTCTCAGGCTTGGGTTTCTGTCAACAGTTGGTACATATGCCTGTTTAATTTTTCAGTCAAACCTGTTCTGTGTTTGCTGAGATATAGTTGGTGTGCTTCACCTCGAAGTCCCTATCCCTATTCACACCCAAGGCAGGGTGGCATGATGTCTGTTTTAAAGGTCATTATATATTGCTTATTTCATGCATCTTCTATGCATTTTTGGCTTTGTGTAGATGGAAATGTATTTGGAGATTTCGGTAGTGTCATAGGAACGTGAAAGTGAGATATCTCAAGGGTCATCACAGTCTTTGGTGTTTACATAGACTGTGTCTTACTCTCCCTTTCACGCTAAAACATGTGGCCAGATGGCTTAGGAGAAAGGGGAAAATGAAGTAGGTCTCGCAAACACTGCATAAATAGAAAAATTCTTCGACGCCATTGTGTGAAACCAATATTCTTCCTTCTAAAGTATATTGCTTCACAGTCTCATTATATTAATTTGAGAGCGTCAATTGGTGACCAGTGAGCCATACAGTAGATTTAAAACCTATGTCACGGTTTAATTTTCCATGTGCATTCTCTGTTCTCTTCTGGCTTACGCAGTGGATACCTGTGTATGCTTGCCTAAGTGTGTTTGGGGGAGGGTGTGTGCATTTGTGGATGCTAACACATATAAATTTGTACAAAATTAGGGAATAGGGTACACTGCTTGAATCATTTGAAAGAATAGAATACTTCAATAACAAAGCTTTTTTCAGATGAATAACTATGATATATAAGTGTGTATATGTAAGTTTCTAATGAATTAGTTTCCTTCACTAACTTAAATCCTAAAGGCATCTCTGAGATGACAGTGCCAAACATATTACCTAGAAAGTGTGGTAGAGCACTGAGATTGTCTAAACAACTTTTAACAGAGCAAAGGCTATCCTATGGTAATGTACAAATGAGATTGATTTGCTCTGTTCTTTCATTACTTTACAACAGTTTAAAAGAGACCACTCTTCTTGTGGCAGATTTTAAATGCATATTGTTTAAAGCAGCCCATGATGAATGAAAAGAGGAATCAAAGGGTACATGAAATAAAGACAATCAATCATTTTGTATTAGTGGAGAGAAATTCTAAATTAGAAAGCCAGTGGTTTTAGTTTCAGAGAGGTCTTTTAAACATTCACCATACCCTGTAAAGCACATTGACCCCTCAAGAATAAATATTGTCACTTTTACTTCATTGGAGGAGTCTTCATGAAGATTTATTCTCTCTAGTTATGAGAAATACTGGCATTTACCGTTGAGTACTTTTTGCTGTTGTTAAAAGAACCATTATGTAGCCAATTTAAATTACAATAGCCACAATGAATACAAAAGTTACACATATATTTTGCAACATGCTCTTACATGGAGTCTTTCGACCTAGTGAAAGTTTGCTAGAACTTCAGGTAAAAAATTCATAACACAGCCTACCTGGAATACTCGTATTTAGTTGGGGAGCACTGAGTGCAACTATGAAAGACAGCACTTAATAGCAGCAATGGGAGTACATTTGCTTTTAGTATCTAAATACTGTGAAAAATACACTGTTACATGCATTTCTTAGTGTGGTACATTGATAGTTAGAAAGACAGGGTTTTAACAAGGGATTATAAATATTCAGTTCACTTTCTGCTGCAACTGCTGGTGTGTCTTCCTCTTACCTGCTTTGAAATGCCTGGTGTTGCTGCGCTGTAACATGAGTAGTTACAAAAATCTCTCTTACTTTAGTGGCATCTAGAGATTCACAGGTATCTTATAATTCTGTTTTAAAAAAGTAATGTCAGCCCCCTCCACAGTGTCTATTACAAAGTGTTAATTACCACTTTATTTGCTTTTCTTTGTTCAGCACCAGCTTTTGACAGTTCTAAAGTATTGATAATGCAACTGCAGGGAGGGCCCCATAGCAAAGGGTAAGGGAAGCTCAGCGAGAGATTTTTTCTTAGTTTTGCTGTGGGTGGTTGGTAGGATTATGAAGTGAAATATAGTGCTCAGTGCTCATCATCTGTGATGAGGAACATACCAAATGAATTATTTGTAAAAGAAAGACTGGATAATCTTCACAATTATATGGGAATGCCTTTTCCCCTCTTCTTTCTCTGATTTTCATCTACTAAGTATTTGTTGTTTCTAAGCCTAGAGTAGAGGAAAATGCAACAATTTGAGGAAAGCCAATCAAATTCAGTCTCCTACAAGTGGACAAAGTCTCTTACTGGATTCTAGTTTTGTCTCTGTTCTTTTGGCTCAATAATTTCAATGACAAGATCATTAGTTAGTAATGAAGTCTCAAGGAACAGCATTTTTACGGTTATGTCATGACAGTTCTGTAGCCTCCTTGTGTTACTGTTCTCAGCTTCATGAATGGATCACTTGGTGAACAAGGAATTGGGTTGATGGTTGCACTCAAAGTTGTGATCAACAGCTCAATGTCTATGGATGCCCCATCCCTACTGGTGTTCAAGGCTACGTTGGATAAGTATTTGAGCAACTTGATCTACTGGAAGGTGGCCCTGCCCGTGGTGGGGCGGTTGGAACTAGATGATCCTTAAGATCTCTTCCAGCCCAAACCGTTCTATTAGTCTGTGATTATATTCTTGAAATGAAGATGCTTAGAGAGATGTTGACGTTCTTCCTGTCTGTAGAGCTAGAATATTTCCAGAAATGGTAGTCATGGACTTTACATATATTAACAATATAAAAAGATAGATGGATGGGGTCTGGTGGAGAGACAGATGTTTGCATTTATTGCAAATAGAGATTAATGGTTTCTGAAAGAAGATATTTGTTGGACTTAATGAAATAACTATCAGGTTTTCTTTCTTGGCCATTTATTTAATTTTAATGCACCTTGTAGCCTAGTATAGGTGATTCTATTTTTAATTAGAAAATATGAATAAACAGGATAGCTGTTGAGGTCTCTTGACCTCTAGAGCCTCACAGTCTCTTAAAGTAAACTGTGCTACCTAACGCCTGCCCAGTGACTGAGGGGCTAGTGAACTCCTCAGTCTTTGCACTGATTAGTAGAATGGCATGATTTTCACTAGAGCTTGGACTTTTTGGGTGTGGTGTGTGGTATGCATGATTTTCACACAGCTTTGAGACTTTTGGGTGAGATATTTGCCATGTACATAATAATAATAAACACTTAATGTCTCTAAAATGCAAAATCAGAAAATTATAGATAGCTTTTTATTTCCTATGCACCAAACCGCCCTGCCTCTTCAGTAGGAAGTTGTTCTTACCAGATGTATCCTCTATTTACTGAATCACACATTTCAAAATGGAGTTTCTTAATGCTATTCGTCATGGAATTTGTAAACTTAAATGTCCACTGAACACAGAGTATCTGCAATATGTTTTGGGTGGATGTTGGTTTTGCTTTCAGCAGAAGGCTGAAAGAACACAAGTGGACACTTAAACAGAACTTCTCAGTAAAGCCAGGAAACAGGTTATCAACACTTAGTCTATTCTTATTGTGTCCCTTATCGTAATTGACAGTTTGACGTAATACTGGGACACATGACCACTAGGGAGGTATGTAAATGGATAAGAGGTCACCTTTCACATAGGCTTGCTGAAAAGGAAACA
This sequence comes from Neomorphus geoffroyi, assembly GCA_033558235.1. Classification (NCBI taxonomy): domain Eukaryota; kingdom Metazoa; phylum Chordata; class Aves; order Cuculiformes; family Neomorphidae; genus Neomorphus; species Neomorphus geoffroyi. The sequence goes on along the minus strand of JAUMJM010000048.1, from coordinate 26,280,621 downwards.
CATTTAAAGGAAGTTTCAGTCAAAACAATGACAATATGCAAATGTTAAGTTTTATGGGCTTTTCTCAGCTAACAGAAGCTGTAGCACAGTCTGTTATTGCACTTTACGAAATACGTATCTACTTTCACTAGCAATCGAAATATGAGAATACAAAACCTGCTTAAATAGTAACTGGTAAAAATCATTCAGAATATGATTAGATATTGAGCTGTTGACTATTGGCTTTTAATATATGTAGGATTTGCATATATAAAACTCTGCAGAATGGTTGTGCTTGGAAGGTGAACACTTTAAACTGAAATGGCAGCTACAGTGAAATACAGCTCCTGGGTAGAACTGTACCTTAGTACACTTCACAGCACTGGAAAGTGTAAACCAAAATAATTTTCCTGGCATTTTACAGAGGACCAAACATGAGCAGGGAGATGGATGACTTTCAGGCAGACGGAAGAGTTAGCAGAAGCGTTGTCTGCTGATTTGCTTCTGCCTGGCCTCTTCCTATGACGCAGCTGAAGTGGACAAGGGAATTGCACTGCCTCCATGGAAAAACACTTGGAATGGGCCTTGTGCTCTCTACTACTTCATGAGGGTAGCAGTGAGGATGTATCACAGGGGTGAGAGGCCGCTGCAGCTCCACATGCCAGAAAACAGCTGGGCTGCCTGTGGGCTTTCCCCATCTGCTGCAAGGCTGGGTATCTTTCTCCCCTTCAGAATACAGATGCATATTCTTTTTCTGTATGTTTAGATGAGACATAAATATGTTGAGTATGTTTCATGGATGGAAGGTATTATTGAAGTGGGGTTCATGTGGCTTGCCTTGCTGAATATTTTCAGCATTTTCAGCAATGACAAAGCCATGGGACTGAAGAGCAGACCTGTCTAACAGGCTTCTAGGAAAGACTTTTCACTATGTCGCATGCCAAATCAGGTAATTTATTTTGCATTCATAGCATATTTTTGAGAAAGTTAGTAATATTTTTCAGCATTCATCATATATCTCACGAGGACTATTTCTTAAAGTCCTTCTACTGGGGAATTTAACTTTTCTCAAGCAGCCCTCAAGAAGTTTCCTGCCTCTCCCTTTCACATGTCCTACAGAGAAATTCTTTTTAGGTGGCTTAACTGTGGGTGAGAGTGAATGCGGATTCTCATCTCCAGCTGACAATGTGTCATGATTTGAGAGGTAGCTTAAATTACTCTGAGGACTATAACAAGCCAGAAAACTTCCAGCATGACTTCAAACAACATACAGAACTCAAAATACTACACTAAAGATCCCTACATCCTTCTGAACCTAAGTCCTCGTGTCAGGTCTGTACCCCTAGGCTTTTCCTACTGGGCTATGTGGACATTCTCCAAGGGCAGCCTTCCTGCTGCTCTTGTGAGCAGGTATCTTCTTCCATCACATGGACCTTGGGCTTGTAGAGCTTTTTTAAGCTTATCCGGATTTTTTAACAAGAAAGGACTCAGCACATGAGGGATACAGATGCAAGATTTGAAACATGGTATTTTTACACACTTTTGAAAGTATATTTCTAAATCTTATGCATTCTGATCTCTAAGCAGGAGTGATTAAGGAGAGGAAATTTTATGGGAATAAGGAAAAATACCCATTTTCTTGGCAGGTTAGTTTTTAAGGACAACATGGCAGCGGTGTGTGTCTGCTGAGGAGTGTGAAGTTTTTAACATTGGGAAGGCAGTTTTCAGCACAGTTGATTCATTCCTGGGCTTATCACAGGACCTGTTGTCATATAGACAAGGTGATTTCAGTGCTGCAAGTATGGCACGGTGCTCTGAATAGAACCACAGTTTACACTAACTATATATCTATTTAGCATGAATCTTCTTATACGTGATTAAGTGTGTGTCTACAGCATATATATAAAATGCATATGTTCTATTATTATCCTTACGGTTTTAGATGTATATGTATTGAGGTATGCATGATTATATATGATAAGAAGTGTGTCATTACTAACATTTATGGAATAGATTTGAAAAATTGGTTTTGGAGCTTTCTTAATGATAAATTCAACACATTAATTCTATATGTACAAAGTGTTCATACATACTATGGAAAAAATATAATGATTTTGTGCAGAAGCTGATTTACCGAAATTTAATGTATCATTCCATTACTTTTTTCCACAAATGGCAAATGCAATCAGGTTCCACAGCAAGCTCGGTGGTTGCCAGAGTTTTGAGCAAGACCTAAGTGCATAAAGTCATTTGATAACACTAATTGTTTGATTTTAATATTTTTTGTGGTTCTAATCAGCTGAAAGACTTTTATTCATAGATTTTATGTTTTGTGAAAGAATAAAAGAAGGGGTGTATATTAAACTTCAGTCTTGTGTTTCAGCTGGAAGTGAGCTTTCATAGCTAAATTATAAATCTTTAAAATATGCGTCTGTAATGAAGATGATGACATTCTTAAGTATTATTGCAGAAGTATATTTACTGTACATAGAGTAACCAAGCTGACGCATTTCACTGTTTTCCATATTAAAATCAGGTTTACACTATTGTATTGTATAGCGACTAAACAAATCTTTACTTACCCCTTTCTTTAAACATATTTAATGTATTATTCACTATTACCTCTAGCAGAATTTTGACTGCAAGTTTCATTTTCTGGTTAATTTCATGTGGTTTAGTCATGCTTTTAATGGCCTTTAGAAGGTCCCTTGGAGTTCTTTAGATAACAAACAAGAAACAATCCCTATGAAAACATCAGAGACTAACATTTCTGTTTCTCAGACCTTAACAGCAGGAAGTTTATGACTTTAACAGCCAGACAGGGTCAGGTTTGCAATATTGTCTCGTCCTCAGCATTTGTATTTTTCAGGAAAAGACTGCAATTAATTGTGCTCCTGTGAAAATATTTTATTGTAGTTTGTTTGCTGTAGCCTGTACTATCTAGAGGCTGTGAGTACAGATAGTGAAATCTGAAATGCATCAAATGCAATTAAACTTAATAGCAATATTACCTCCGATTCATAGTGTTGTATCATAATGGTATGGCAATTTATAGACAACAGGACTATACAGAGGTTAAAATGTATGTTTACTTCTCAAGCCAGATACATTCACTTTTTAAAACTTGAAAATAAGCTGTAGATTTTTTCAATAAATCTGCTAACACTATTGGCCAGCTGTTAAAAGAGCTATAGAGAGTTGCTTGAACAATCCGTGCAGGGAAAAATGATGACTTGAGGATCTGGGAAGAATTTATTTCGGCTAATATTTAGTATATCCCTCATTATATTAAAACGCAATAAAGTATACTAAATGCTATTAATCTGAGTCTAAAGCAAGATTAAATTATTTTATCACCTCTTGCTAAGTAATACCACTTCCAGTAATACTAGATTAATAAAAATCAATTATAAAATACCATTACCCTTCTTAAATAGCAAGATAAGGACATACAGTTTGTTTAATTTGGGCCAGTTTTCTTTAAATTGCATGTCTTATATGTTTCACAAACTGCATGCTACAAGATATTGATTGTGTGTGACCTTTACTTGATACACATTATGTAGAACATTGCTTAGAGAAAACAGCATTATTATTTCCTTTATTAAAATATCTCACTATTCAATATTAACATTTTCTTTTATTTCAGCTCAGTTTTTAATCTAATAATGGCTAATTGTTATGTACTAAACACTAGTTACTCTTTTAAGCTTTATTAATAGAGGAGCTTATTAAAATAGCATTATCTTAAGCAAATCTATAGGCATTTATTTCTCCGAATAAGTTATTTTGTTTGTTTAACTTCTTTTATTTTTTTAAAGTTACTTCTTGGGAAAGTAAGGCTTTTACCATGTACAGTACTAGTTTGCATGTGTTAATTTATATACTAAAAACTGCAGTACTGCTCGATCCATATCTGACTGCTAGGTTTCAATTGACAGCTGAGGATTTGTGACTGGACCATGAATCAAAACGGCAGGCATTTATACCCCAGTGCCAGTGAGGATACATTGGGAATTACTTGGCAAAGGTAACATTTTAATTATTTCCACCCCTACACCACCTCTAAAAAAGTTGCATTGAGCTACAGTGTCTGTTTTAGTGGGCCTCCACAGAAAATGTAACAGCATTTGAGCAAAACACCCTTGTAACCATTCTCCCTTCCACATTCAGGTTGTCTTTAGTGTAAGCCAAATTTAGAAATTACCTTAACTAAGCACCTGGAATGACGATGCTGTGCTGTCAAGTGCAAAGGGTTTGTAAATTTAAGGGAATACTGATTTTAGGCGTAGAAAATTAAGCTGTCATTTGCAGAATTAAAGGTTATGTTGTGAGGAGATTAGTGGTCAACACAAAGAAAACAGTGCTGTTCTAACAGTTATAGATGAACATAATAATAGATGTCTGAGGTGGTGGTGGTTTTGGACGATGAATAACCATACTGTTTATAGAGATTTTTCTGACTAATCAGCTGGTGTAGATCTAGGTCACTGACATGTACATTAAGGTAAGATATAAGTCATTGCATTTCTCAACTAAGTAACAGAATAATTAGGAATGATTTACTCAAAAGAGAGCTACATTTTTCCTATTAAAAGCAAACAGTAAAACCTGTTAACCTTTGGCACATGGATAAATTGTTCATTATTATCTTTTACATGTCTTGTATAGAATGAACTATGCTATCAGCAGAGGTGTGTGTAGCTAAATAAGCGTGTAAACAAATTGCCAAAATTGTGATACGTTTTTCAGATCTCCAACGTACAGGATGATCTACAACACTCAGCACTTAATGGTGGTAGTAATTGTAAAGCTTGTGTGTTGGGAGCCTGTCGTATGAAGTATTAGCTACTGACTCTCAAAATAATTTTAGTTGGACATTTGTGTGCACGACTATGTGTACTTCCAAGTAGTTTGTGTAAGTATGTGTGTGAGTGTGAAATGACATATGTGTTATGCACATCATGCCTTTTAATGCACCATATTGTACTATGGATTGCTAGAAAGTTTGGGTGTTTTGAGTATTGACTTGGAAAAGTGACTATGGAATCTGAAAATCAGTCTTTTTTACAAATCTGAAATTTAAATGCCTTGAATATTTTTGCTTTGCTTTTTCCTTGCATATTTTCTGAAGTAATATTTTGATACTGGAAGAACTGTGGGGAAAAGCAAGGTGTTTTCATTTCTTCCTTTATAGATTAAGTAGAAAATTAGCTAATGGTGTCACCTCATCTCCTCAAGAGTGATTCATATAATAAGTTCCCATCATGCAGTAATTGACAGTTTCAATATTCTACCAAGAATGAATCCAAACTGAGCTGGAGTAGCATGGAGGGGGTGGTTTAGACTTCTGCTACAAAGGTTGTTGTTTTTTCAGGGCATAGACAGGTGTTAGGAAATCATGTCACAAGTGTGTATGTAGGAATACCCTTGAATGGTTTTAATCAGTCATCACTGGAGCCTCCTTTAAAGCAATGGCGGTTTGTACCAGCTGAACACTGTCGCAGTATTTCCTGAATTCTTTTTTTTTAGTAGACATCACACAAGACCCTTGGACATGGGTTTTGATAAGAAAGGAAAAGGGTAAAAAAGATTTGTAGCAGATGATGAAGGACATGACCAAAGTGATGAATGCAAGAACACTCCATGATCCACTCACCTTTATAAAAAAAGTCAGTTTGCAAATTGCTCCCAGAGTGTTGCCTGTCAGTTTGACCCTACCAACACACAAAAGTGCTACCATATGAGCTTGGGCACAAATTCTGCCCTGGGCGTCTCTTTACAGGCCTAGGCTATGCTTACTTGGCCTTGAAGGCACAGCCTTGGAGGACAAAGAAATGAACTGTTCATTCCCCCTAAGTAGATGGCTTTTAGGATCTGGTCTTTGGAATAAAACATTCTTCAAATCCCATGTAGGTGATAATCTAAGAAGAGAAATGATAAATGCACAGGGGAAGGAGCACTGAGCTCTGCTAATGTTAACACTAACACGAAAAAAAAAGAATATATTGCAAAAAGAATTGTTGGTCATTGGGAAAGAAATATATTCTAGTCCACAAAATTGATTGAAAAATGTTGGAGTTTGTGATTTCCTCTAATATGCATTGACCTCAAGAAGATCAAAAGTTGGCAGTGCCTCAATGTTAGCTCTCCTGTCTCTGCAGAAATCAGGTAGCAGGGGTGGCCAAGCAGAATTCTTTGTCGTAGAGCGTTATTGTTGAACTACATCTTGGAAACTTGGAGAGAGAGAATGATAACATCTCTGTTATTTTGTGTTCTTTGTCTTATTAGTAGCTGCCTATCATACCCAGTAGTATATATGATGCATAGATTTCAAACTATGATACACAGATGTCAAAATATATTTTCTGGGTTTTTCTTTCCTTATAAAGTTATGTATGTGTTGATGTTTAAAGGCCCAGGTATAAGACAGTAGTGGTCGATATACACAAGACTGAACTTTGTCAAAACCCGACTATATGTATAATATAAGACAAAAAAAAACCCAAATGTACAAAAATTTAAGTCATTGGTGCACCATTTTCTTCAAAACCAGAAGACTTCAAGGAAAAATAATAATAAAAATTAGATTAATAGTTTACTTAGCAGAATAAAGCATTCTAATATATTTAAGGAAATGCATATATCCTATGAGAATGCTAAACAATGAGGGTTATTTAGTATTTAGTTATTTAGTTATTTAGTAAGGTATTTGGAAGTAGTAATTTTTATTTTACTCCTGATATCCTAACTATCTACATTTTTAAATTTTTTTGCTTATATACAGAATTTTTGATGTGCATTTTATCACATCTCTTAAACTTTGAAAAACATTTAATTACATTGATAAAATTTAGTTCTCAAATACTTTTAAGATTATTTAGGTCAAGTTTTTGCCATACATATGAAGAAGATACTCAGAATTCATTAAAAATCCCTTATTTTTTTAATAACCATATTTTTGTGATATTAACTGTTTTCTGAGAGACAGAAGGTGAGGGGAAGCTGTGAAAACTTGTAAGGCTCAATTAGTAAAATACAGTTTGAGTCACTACATTAGAGCAAGAGCATATGCAACAAGTTAACTTAAGACATGAGAGCGAGAAAAAGTATATATATGTGTGTAAGTCTGATAGCAGGAGCTTGAGCCTGAATCTCAGCCACTCATTATGCCATTGATATTAATTCCAGTGGGACCACTCACTGGTATGATGGGCCTCTTTAGAACCTATTGAGTATTTACAAGTCTTTCACAGACTGTAAGCAAATTTTCATTGCCAAAGTTTACATTTTAGCTCAGCTATTGCCAAATATATTTTTATTCCCACTTATTGTCTTTTATATTCATTTTCTAACAATCTTTCTGTATTACTTTTACAGGTTAACTGTAATCTTACATTTGCACTACCCAAGCAAATGCACTAGGTTAGCATTTCTTGCTTTCCGTCTGTTATCCTGACACCTAAGCATAGAACGACAGCTGGTTTGTTCCTGGAGATGCTGAGGGGAGGTCTGTTTTCGGAGTGCAGAATTTCTTTCTCAGCTCTAGCAGTAGGAGCACTCAGCTTTCCAAGTGTGATTCCCTCTCCACCCCCCCTGCGCCCCAGCACCACTCTGGGTTTATGATAATAATGCTGATAAGGCAATCAAATGAGAGAATCTCTGAAGTGCGAAAAAAGTAGGAGGAGAATTGAGAATGGATGCAGGTTGCTTTTGTAGCACGGTACCTTCTGTGTGCTTGGTATGGAACAAACACATAGCTAAAGTAACACAGTCAGCCAGCATTTCTGGGGCAAGCGCATTCTGGTAAATACAGACACATGTTAGAGCAATGGTTCATACCCTCTTCCCCCACCTCTCCACCCTCCGTCTCCCAGTCCTTTCGGCAGTATTTTGGAGTGGAAGTATCAATACATTACAATTTAGGAACAAAACAACTGAAGTATCCTGATTGTAAAAGTATTCGTAGAAAGAAAACCTAATGATTTCTGGTCTTTATCAACTTAAATTTTGAACTCTTCATAGTTTTGCCCAACTCAGTAATGCAGAAAGATGTGCAGAATATTATGTTTCCTCTCCATTTAGGCAAACATCTTTAGAACACTTCCTAAGAAATTAATTGTATTCAAGCCAGACTTGCATGCTGCCATCCCACAGGAAATGGGTCAGCAATCCATTAAGATGCCATTAGATAATCTAATTTGGAACTTAATCTCTAAATTAACCATGCTCCATACTTGAAGCATACTTAAGAGAAAGAAAAAAAGTTTATGTTTGAATCGATAGGGGAGCCGAAGCGTGAAGAAGACTGTTTGTTTTTTCTGTAGCTGTGGTCACGTCTCAAGCTGTCTGGTAACCAGGAGAAACCAGACATGATGTAATTCCAGATTGAACTTGAACTTCAGGGACTTAGAATGGGGGAACAATGGACCATAGGAATCAATAATGTCCATTTTCCACATGATTATGTTTGGAGCTTTAAGTTAACCTTTATGGGAGAAGCAGCAAGAACTGCAGTGTGACCAAAATGAATGAGATGATCCAGAAGCAAGATGTTAAAGAAAAGAAAACAACTTCAGTAATATTTTCTGAGCAGCACTGCAGATTCCATCAGGATTAGAGAAGTTCCCGCTCTGCAGTGAACTGGTTGCCTGTTCTGAGCACTCTTTGTTCACTTAGGTAGGACAAACTTAATCTTATGTTTCCTGTCAGATGATTTTTGGCAGCACTGCTAGGGAAGGAGGAGCATATTATAGAGAATTCCCAAGTGCAAACTGTATCTTTAACCCCTTGGTTACTTTAGTTTTCTACTTCTTGATCTTCTTTTGTCCAATTGTTTCTTTTGAAAGAGTAAAACGACACCATTTCTTTTGTTTTTTTTTTTTTTTTTGGTGCACTTAAGATTATGTCCATTATTATTTAGTCATACTAATTTGATAAATAAAATTTTAGTCATATTTTTTAAAGTGCTAAGGTAAAAAAAGTCTAACAGATAAAAATTTGAAATGGTCGTATTTAGGAAAAACGGTGTAGATATGGGAAGTGGAGGTTCAGTTTTTTAGAGGTGAGCCAGTTTTCTCTGGTATGAGCCCATGTTCTCCATGGTTTGACTATTGGAGGCTGCCCTCCACTTGGTCATAGGCCCCTCTGTGCACGTGCATGTTTGCAGACCTCACTTAGCCCTGCCCCTGCACCAAACACTCATGTATGCATGGTCCGGAGCACAGCATAGACATGCGTTTCTCTGGGCCCTTCCTCTGCTGTGGATTTTCTTTGTTAGTGATTGGCTTTGTGGCCTCTTCCTGATCTTTCCTTGCCTTTTTTTTTGTTATATTATCACAAAAACGGGTCTGGAGAGAATATAATTATTATCCTTAGGGCAGAATTCCCTTTTGTAAATCAATACGTCTTTACCTCCTCCATCTGCTAGATGGGTGGTATGTGCTTGCTAAACAATAAAAGTCATCCTAAATTAAGCTGAGATATACTTAATATATCTCTTGAAACAAATGCTCACCTTGGAGGTGAAATTTGGCGGCTGTTTTACTACAAATACCGTTTTGAATGGTAACAGAACTACCACATTAAGTGGATGCTGGAGGGGTGGTTATTCTTTTGACAGAAATTCACAAGTGGGAATTTAGCCAGGGCACTGAGGTTAGAACAATTACATTTCCAAATTTTGTACACCCGTAACAATTTTAAATGGGCAAGTTCTCTGTACTTGTGTGGGCAAGCACTTGCTTAGTACAGACTTAGAAGAACCTTGCTTGATGGCTTGCTAGTGCCACATCTCTCTACACAGAAGGCAAGTCTACCATTTCTGTCCAAAACGTGTCATGGCATGATCTGATCTACCTTGCCTAAGCTAGTGTGTTCTTGCACAGGCTAATAAAGCTGCAAGAAGAAAATACTGATGTAGGTGTTCTTTCTGAGTGGTGGAATACTCTTACAGACTCCTGAAGCTGTAGTATAAAGAAGATAGTAACTGGTGGAAAATCAGAATTTTAAAATAATTCAGATTTACTCAGGTCTGATTTGATTTATTTTTTACTGCATTTAGTTAATTGTTTAGTATTAATTATACTTTTACTGTTATTATAACCTTCAAAGGAGACTGTATATACATATAATGTTAGTATTTCTTGTGGTCCATTCCAGTAATATTTTAATCAGATGTTCTTGAAACAGCAATTATTATCTTTTAAGAGGAAATCATGGCAGATATCTTGATTGGATTAATGTGAAAACTGTAATGGAAACTGTAATAGAATGTTTATCCTATAAAACACTTGCAAAATTTTCCTTTGCTATTTTATCACATTTGAACAGATAAATGCCTTGAACTTGCTGCGGATAGAGAGGGAACTGGCAACTATATACGACACCTGATAGTCTGGTTTGAATTAGAGAAAACTGTTTCTGGTAGTGAAAGGAAGATCCTGCAAACCATACTTTCTATCACAAAGGCTACTATTCTGAAGCTCACAGCAGTATCTGATGGGGCTTCTCATTACATTTTATCCAAAACTTATCCTAGAGTAGTTTTTGGAGGTCTCATTTCATATTTCAAGGGACAGACATTTATATTATAATCTCTGTTAGTGCAGGGCTCACAGATTTCCTCAGAAGCAGTGAGATGGAGAGTGGGGTAAGCCTGCTTTATTCCAGTCGTACATACAAAGCTTTTTTATGCAAAGGAGAAGCTGTGTGGGCAGAGGGGTTTTTCATTAATTTCTGCAAGGACAACCAGCTTGCCTGTATCCTGAGCAATGGAAGGAGTTTTGGCTTTCCCCATGTTGAGGTACTTAGTGAACAGAGATGGAGCATTTCTTCTTTGATGAAACTGAGGGCTGGAAGTTACCTGGTATGTATGCAAACTACTCTATGGTGTGGTGAAGGGAAAGGTATTTTCCCCTTTCCTGCTGTTGCCACCTGTGTGGGCCCCCAGGCAGTCTGCTTTGCAGTCAGCAGTAACTGGTGGTTCTACTTGGATAGCCTGCGGGGAAACGTAGATGGTCTCCAGGGCAGAAGTTAAACTACAGTGCTCACAGAGGTCCCTACCAAGCAGGACTGAGAAAGCTGACAGAGGACCTTACTCTTCTGGGCTGTAAGGCTGACTTGGCTCCAGGCAGGGGCACTGGGGAGCTACAAAGCAGGGTGTGGCTCATTTGTGGTTGACAAGTTCAGTTAAGTTTACTGTAGATGTAATGGCATACGTGTGAAAGTTGGATATGCAGTCGTACATAGGCAGCTTAGCAGAGCCTGAGTTCTTTCTTTTGGTTATTCTTTGTATCATAGCTGTTCTCAGAGCTTTGTGCTGTGATTAGTGCTAATTCACCTGAATAACTTTCATTCAAGTTTCCTCTTTTGTCTGCAGTAAAGAATTGGTCATGCTATCATGACTAGAATGGTCTGAGGTAGAGCTACATCAGTATGATAAGGCTAATTGTTAAAATACAGCTGGACCTCATCAAGCCTTGAAGATTGTGGCTTAGGAAGTGCTAGCAAACACAGGGGATTTCCTATTCTTCCAGCCTGCTAGCAGGGCCAACCACATCCTCGCCATGTGTGTACATCATGGACTGCAGCTCACCTTCAGAGGTGTCAGAGTGACGGCTTTTGCATCCAACACACACAGACGAAGTGTAGATGTCCTGGCGGTACAGGTGCTCCGTTGTCTGCACCAGTCAGTAGTGGGGGGAGGAGTCTCTGTGTGAGTCATGTGAGAGGATTCCTAAATTGCTGTGGGATCTGCAAAGCATTAATGTGATAGATTTATTACTCCCTGAGGATTCGTAAGGGTCATTGATGAATTTGTTGCAATACACATTTTTGTCACAATTGTAATATAAGGTGGGAGGCTTGAAAGGTTTAAATAAACACTTTTATTAACTTTGTAGGTCATATGGCAACAACAGTCCTATCAGTCGCTTGCTACAACTTATTTTATTGGGCACTTTCCACAAAATCAAGATATCTGTGTCCTATATGAAGTAGTAGATAAGAAAGTTGCTACAAATAGTAATTTGTTCTTTATCAGCACTGACTGCTTTCCTTTACCTGCCATGGTCCTTAGAAGGTTGTCAACTTTAAAACAAAGAAAAATGTCATATATATATATATATATATATATACATCCAGCCAGTGAAGTACACTGTAAATCTCCAGAAAGATAACCTGGAAACTGTGTATTTTCCCTTTGCAACATAAATTCTTTAAATACCATGTTGACCTCATGCAAAATTTACATTCTTTTAGTTAGTGTTCTATTTTGTTTAAAGTCCCTAAGCGCGGTAAATCCCATGTAACAGAACAGCAAAGAACTGTGTACTGTAAGACTTATATTCAGACAGATGCTGAGAAAATAAATCTGCTTCGTTGGTTTTTAATTTTATTTTTTTTATTACAAGCTCCTTTTATTTTTTACAAATCCCTGTGCTTGGAAATAATTTGCATCATGTCTGTTATTTCAGAATTTACTTCTTAACACTTAAATCTGAAGAGGAAGGAACAAAAAGTACATTAAAAAAAAAGGAAGATGAAGAATAAGTTGAAACAAGCCTTTTAAATGAGGTTCTGCTATTTATATATATATATATTTTTTTTTTTTAATGTTTGAAACGTAACCACCAGGGAGGTGATTGTGCCCCTGTGCTCAGCACTGGTGAGGCTGCACCTCGAGTGCTGGGTTCAGTTTTGGGTCCCTCACTACAGGAAGGACATTGAGGGACTGGAGCACGTCCAGAGAAGGGCAACGAGGCTGCTGAGGGGGCTGGAGAGCAAATCTTATGAGGAGCGGCTGAGGGAACTGGGGTTGTTTAGTCTGGAGAAGAGGAGGCTGAGGGGAGACCTCATCACTGTCTACAACTGCCTGAAAGGAGGTTGTGACGGGGTGGGTGCTGGACTCTTCTCACAGGTGACAGCGACAGGACAAGAGGAAATGGCTGCAAGTTGCACCAGGGGAGGTTTAGACTGGACATCAGGAAGAATTTCTTTACTGAAAGAGTGGTCAGGGATTGGAACAGGCTGCCCAGGGAGGTGGTGGAGTCACCGTCCCTGGAGGTGTTTAAAAGACGGGTAGATGAGTTCCTTAGGGACATGGTTTAGTAGGGACACAGGTGCAGCTGGACTCGATAATCCGAGAGGTCCCTTCCAACCTTATGATTCTATGACTCTTTTCATCAGATTATATTGGACAAATCTTTTATGCCCAACTGGGTTTAAGTCTTTGTGAATATTTCAAGATTTGAGGTGTAACTGTGATTTTTTTAATTTTAAAAAGGGCTATTTCTCCAACAACAGGATTTGTTTTATTTGTAATAGTCAATAGAATTAAAAAAAAGAAAGAAAAATCATTAATTAAACATATTTGCTTATCTTAGATTTTGAAAATATAACAAGATTTTTTAAATTTCTGAAGAATATAAAATTCCCCATGTTTTCTGATGACATTGAATAGTATACCCAATTGGAAAAAAACCCTCCAACTCTCTTGAAAAATATTTATACTTCAGGCATTTAAAGTACATCATATTTCTTGTATTTTCTTAAGGAAAAATAATTAATCCCGCTCCCTTTGGAATCTGAACATCATTGATACAAAGAGGTCAGCAATTTTTTTCAATTTTTTCTTTGTCTGTAAAATAGAGCACCTGAAGGTAATTGTTAGGAAACAAACTTGTAAATTAACAGGTTTAGAGAGGTAAAGAATATCAAACAAGTATAAATGACAGAATCTGATTTTATTATTCTTAAGATCTGAGGAAATCATCCCTTGAGTTTCACAAAATAAGTTGTACTGTTTCTTTAATGTTCATACAGCAGCAACTGAAAGGATTACATAAATCCACAAAGTGAAATGTAGGTATTTTGTACACATTTAAAATGGATAAAATGGTCTGTTTTCCTCTTTACACCTGATGGCACAGAAGTGCATCTACTCATCCAGGGAGAAAGCAGTGAGTAGGAGTGTCAAAAGATAGAGAAGGAAGGAAACTTCCAGCATCTGTCCTCCACAAAATGTATGTTGGGAGTTTCAGGCTTCAGATGTGTTATCATGAAGCTTATCAGTCTAATTCCAGTGCATAGCCAGGTAAACTGTTGTGTTTGTGGAAATAGCCTAGTGTGGAGAAAACTTCATCACAATGAATTGCAGAGGGAGCGTGTGTTTGCATGCTGTGTGTCCCATTCTGGTGTATTTTATTTGGCAATGATTACTGACATAATGATGTTGTTTTTTGTCTGAAAAGATTTGGTGAGACTTTCTCTAAAGTCCATTATATCTGGGTTGCCAGCAATACCTCTGAGGAAAAGGCTGCTCAGGGTCTGCTCTGGGTACTGAATAGAGGCAGCTGAGATCTTTCTTTGAGCGTCCATCTTCCAAATATGAGTGGTTGTGGTATCTGCCTTGAGTTGGTGTGTGAACATGTGAATGTCATTGGGACGTAAGCTCCTTGGTGACAAAGTGCTTTTGAAATCATGATTTAAATTTCAAAGTCATTGAATTGTCTCTGAAAAGATTTTCTCTCACAGATGTAGAAAAATTTATGGTACTCTCTGCTACCCTTGACTCACAGCTACCCTTGGCTCCAAGTGTTTGCATGACTGGGCCTTGTGTTGTTCAGTGTGCTTTAGGCACTGATACATTTTGGTAAAAGTCTATAAAGCAAGCAGGTTGTTTGAATATTAAGGGTACTTTGTTCTCATGGGGACTCATGCACCTCGGAGGCACATTTTAGGATGAGACAGGATAAAGTGCTGAATTGTGAAAGGGTAGGAAATTGCACAGGAAGCGTAACCACTGAACCTTTATCTTGTGTTCTTGAACAGAGCAAACCTGGGTAACTGCTGTGCATTTCAGTAGCTCCTAAGTGACACACATGGTGCCGTGTAGTGTCACTTGTGTGGTTTAGTTACCTCTGCTCTGTGTATTTCACTCTGAATTTTTGAGGGGGGTTCATAAACAATTAGGCCACTTACTGTAAGACAGCAGTAATACTATTTGCAAATGTTATCTTTCTTTCAAATATGTCGTACTTTCACAAGGAAAACTGTGAAGTAGAAGCTCAAGTAATAGTCACAGATTTGGTTTCTTATTTTATCTTGAGTAGTGCTATAAATAATGAATATTGGGTTAATCCTGATTCAAATTAATTGTGTTCTACTTTTTGAAACATGTTTAATTTATGTTTTGTATTTTTTTTCTCTCTCTTTTTCTCTCTCCTTTTCTCTTTCCCCTTTTCAACAGTCCTGGTACCTGGGCTAGCTTGGTTCCTTTTCAAGTATCAAGTAGGACACCGATCCTGCCGACAAATGTCCCAAATTATGGTTTGAACATAATTGGAGAGCCTTTCCTTCAAGCAGAAACAATCAATTGAGGGGAAAAAAAAAAGAAATATAGAAACAAAATTGAAAAAAAGGAAAAAAAAAAAAAGAAAAGAAGACAGGATGAGAGAAGAAACAGAAGAAAGAAGAAAAAGTAGACCAGCAATTGCAGCTCTTACAATCACTAATTCCCTTATTATTGAAACTGAAATGACATACAAAGGGTCGATGATATTTCACTGATGAGTAGAATGCAGCCCCTGCTAAGTAGCCTTTGTTATATGAAGTCCGCTGGGAAATAGATGTTCTGTCTCTGAAAATATATTTTAACTGACTTTCTAGATGCCTTAATATTTGCATGATAAGCTAGTTTTATTGGTTTAGTATTCTTGTTGTTTACGCATGGGATCACTATTCCTGGTTATCTCCAAAACAAAGGCTAGGCAGCAGCAACAGAGCTGCAGGAGGACAAGGGCTGTGAGCCAGCCGTTTTCTCTACACTGATTTCTAAATGTTTTAAAAATAGCTCTGTAGCCTTTAGTTATCAGTATGGATTTATTAAACTTTGGCCCTTATTTCAGCCTTTTCTAGTGTGTTATGCAGTTTGGACTTTTCAGTCGGTATGAACACACAGGCTCTATGGAAGAAATGCCTCTATATAGGTAAAAGTGTTACATCCTCATGCAACAGTAAAAAAGAAAAGGAAAAAAGTGAGCGTTTTCCCTACTACAGAAACACTTACAGAGGCAAGTGCAATTTAAAAATCATATCTAAGGGGTCATCACTATAAGTCCTTCAGCCCTTGGACTCTAAATTGAGGGGATTAAAAATAGAAATAAAAATTACTTTGAACAAAGTTATTTTTCCCCTCGGTTTTTGAGGGCATTAAAAGGCATTAAATCAAGACAAATCATGTCCTTGAGAGAAAGAAATCAATGGAAACACAGCACTTATGTTGGTTTAGCTGCTGCCTCCTCAGAGGGGTAGGATTTATTTATTTAAAGTTACTGGTTGCATCAAGAACCCATAGGGTTTACATGTTTCTGTATAACCTGCATCATAGAGACAAAGAGATAGGCAAATCCATGTCACAAGGGCAAAGCTTACCGTTTACAAACTGGTAATACCAGGATGGGGATATGTAATATTTAAATAATGCACTCTTAATGTAAGTCATTTACAGGGTGCTGAAAACTTGCATGGTGCTTTCAGAAGTTAGCCTTGTTCAACAATTTTCACATATTGACAGAAATATAATGTGCATGGGCAGACATTTTGCCTCTATGTCTCTTTAAAAAAAAGAATTAAAATACTCTTTCCAGTAATCCTAATTTGCACGATGATATAATGTCCACATTACGTGCCTTGCCTTGAAATCTAAAAAATGGAAAAAAACAAAAAAAGAAAAAAACTACAAAAAATTGACATCACTACACTTGTTTTGCTGCATTTATTATCATTTTAGATCTTTACCATTTTTATGACAAATATTTTGTACTCCAGATGGGAAAAAGTGTGACATCATGGATTTTTTAGACAGTTATACCTTTATCTCACATTTATAAAGCATATCATGGCTGTGTATAGTTGCCGCTTAAAATTGTAATCGACCAGCAATATTTTCAGTATTTTGGTGTTTTTTCTATTAACCTTTCATGTTTTTCATCTTCCAATTAATATTGGGGGGAGGGGATACAAATTTATACGAATTATGCAATACCAAGTTTTGCCTATGTAGGTAGTGCTTTTAGCTGTATTGGTTATTATAGGTAAGTACACAGATTTAAAAGAAAAAAAAAAAAAGAATAATGTATGCTTTTTTTTTGTTTGTTTTAATTGACCAAAGTGGGTACTGCTATTTTTGCAGTGTGATGAGGTCCTTTTCTGTACTGAGAGGTGGACAGGGGATTTTTTTTTTATACATACATATATATATATATTCTGGGGTGGGTGGGGAGTATTTTTAACACTTTACAGTGTAGCTGTGAAGCAGTGCACCCTTAGCCAGGCAAGGGCTGCAAAGCGACTGTTCTGCCTACTGTGACAAACTTTCAAATCGGTTCCCTCTTTTTAACTTCCCACCTGGGGTGCAAGCTGAAATCATTTCTGGATTTAAAAAATAGATAATGAATTCTGTTGGAGGCAGACTTGGCTTGAGGAAAGTTTAAATACTTTTTTTCTTGAGAAAGAGAAAGAGGGAGACAGACAGACAGACAGACAGACAGAGAAGAGGTCAAGACCCACAGTGAGATGAAGCCTTTTTCATTCTGGCAAAGATACTGCATCCTAAAGTGTTCACTTTAGAAAATGTTTTTCGCTCAGAATGACAAAAATGCTTGCTTTGTCTAGGAAATGCATGTACAGGGCCAAAATCTTTGCTGGCATAATTCCACTGACTCCAATTGACTCTGGAGTTGCTCCTACAGAGAATTTGCCTCCTTTAATCTGCCTGACTGTTAAATATTCTTTTTTTTTTTTCTTTTTTAAATTTTATTTTCTCTATGTCAAAGCGTTCTTTCCCCTCTTTGCCCAAATTTGTTAGCTCACAGCATCTGAATTACAGTTTTCAGCCTGCTGAGGCCGTGTCAGAAGTAGTGTTCTCATACAGCAGGTCAGAATGCAAGCTCTGGGCTATGGTGGTGAAGGAGTTTCCTAATGCACAGGATTAGGCTTTGGTGTAAATAAAAGTGCATTTCCTGTAAAATCATAGTTTTCAGTGGACCTGTTCCTGGAGACCTCTGGTGCACCAGGGATTTTTATGGTGCATGGCTCAACACATGGTAATATTTTTCTTAAAATCACACCCTTTTATTAGCATGCAAGCAGAGGAGCGTATAGACTTGTGAATATGATACACCCTGGTGTGAAAATTCATCCCTTTGCAAGTGTCTCTGTGTTTTGGAGGTTTTCCTACCCAGGAGCAGCTCCAGCAACAGCGACCCCACCGAGCTGTGCTGGGCAGTGGTGCACCAAAGTCAGTCCCTTCTGGCTCTGACCAGCGCCAGCAGCTAATGAGCCGTGGCGGTGGCACATGCCCACGTCTGCAGCAGGAGATGTGTGTGTAGGCAGGGCGTGAATGGCCACAGAGGCAGGAGCTGCAGAAAAGCAGATTCTTGAGATTTATCTATAGCTAAGCTGCAAAAAGAGAACAACACCCCACGTAAAAAGATAACACACCGAAAGAAACTGAAAACCAACTTCGTGATGCTCTTTTTCTGAGCACCATAATAAGTGAATTCATTCACTAAGCGCGTGACTACTGAAATTACTGAAACGTGTTAGACCCACCCAGAGTGCGTATCAGGCTGGTAAAACAAAGTATGCATTGTCCTTTCTGTGTGCCGCTGATACCGAGCCATTAGGAGCAGAGGGGTGTGCTGGGAGGCCACCCCAGATTTGTACTGTTAGCAAGGTGCCCCCTTAAACACACCAGGATGAAACTGAAGCAAATTCAGCCTTCAAAGTGCAACAATCAAAATGGTGTTTGCCCTTGTAGTATGATGAATACCCCTAACAGAGCTTTTTTTTTTTGCCTCTGGCCTCCTGTATGAAAAAAAAAAAAGAGCTTACAGGTGCAGTATTTTAAAAAGCAGACTCCTTCCTTCCTTCCATGTGAATGAATTGGGTTGTTAAGCACCTGCGGGGTTTTTTCTACCTGCCTCTCTAAATAGAAAGCCGGTTTGGAAGAAAATGAACTTTTTGTTTATTGTAGGTTTGGTTTGGGGTTGTTTTGTTTTGTTTAGTTTTTTAAGCTCAGCAGTCAAAAGATTGAGATAGGATTCAGAACTCAAATCCAGTCTCTGGCCTCCTCCTTCACCAGGAAGTGTATTCTGACTAAATCAAGCCACCCCGTTCTATGTGCACTGTTCTGCCTTTATTAAGTTGCTTTGCAGCCCTGGACTCATGGCTGTGCCACTGAAGTGTGTTTCCCCTGGAGTGACATGAACGTTTGAGGCTTGACTAAGGAAAAAAAAAAAAAGGCAGTGAAGGAGACTGTACATAAAGACATGGCAAAAATATTAATTATAGCAATATAGTTGTGGGGTGATGGTCAGGTGGGCAGCTCCATTGAAAATATGTGAATGAATTTGTGAAGCTGCAAGTAGCGAGAAGAAAGGAGGATCTTCTGAATGAACCACCTACCCTGTAGACAGTAATTTGTACACTGTATAGTTTTGTTATTTTTTTTTAATTAAAATACCCTTGTTTGTAAAGCTAACTTTTTAACAATTGTAATGGAAATGCATGTCATTTCCATTTTTAAAGTAAACAAGAATATTCCTTGTTTGGAAACTGGACTTGGGTTAAAACTCTCCAGTTTCTTAATTTATGTATTAAAAAAAAATCTGTCCATGTTAGGAGTTATTTCGCAGATTCCTGTGCTTGAAAAGCATAGGTTACATTTAAAAATGTAAATGGAGAAAAGTTATATTTTATGAAGGTTATTTTGCTGTATTTAGTATTGGAAAAGTTGGTTTTCAGAGCATTTCAAAATGTCGGAAGCACCACTGTCTTTTTATTAGTATATATGGCCTTTAGCAAAAGTTTTTGTGATTGTTACATGATGGTATTTAAGATTAGGTTCGCAGAGCAATTCAGGATAGGCAGAGAACTAAAACAGTACTTATGTCTCACATAGCTGTGTCCTCAGGGAGCAGAATTTTGGATTTGCAACTTGTAGCTTCATAAGGACTGAATGAAAGAGATTGCACAAGGACATACTCAGCTGTGACACCAGAGTGTGTTTTGTACCTAAATCTAAATTCTGTTTACTGTGCGAGATTATGAAGGCTGCAGAAAGTTATCCCATATTCAGTGTACAGTATTCACTTCTAATGAAACAACTAATATTGCTGGCAGTAAGGACCCAGGCATGCCATCCAGTATAGTTTACATGATCCTGTCAAGGTCTTTTGTTAACATTAACCAGCTGCATGCTCCTGGACTTTTTTTATTGGGTTTCTATAGAAAACTTAAAAAAAAATAATAAAAAGAGAGAGTAAAATCATATGCAGGCTAAACAAGTTAAACAGGAAAAGCTCAAATTTGAATGTTCTACTCCATGCTGAAGGAGCTGAAAACTGCGTCCTTCTTATTTGCACTTTCTGCTAGTCCCCCTGTTTTTTGTAATTCCTCAAAATTGTGTGGGTGTGGTGGAGCACTGCAGTTGGAGGATAACACGGACCACTGATTTTGCCCTTTAACCCTGCACAATAACCTTTGCATCAGCCAAACTTATTGCCATGACAACTCTTTGTACTGTTTCCATGCCACAGCTCTGTTGGTCACATTGTTAATAGTAAAGGGGACAAGTTGGAGACGGTCAATTTTATATTTTTTGTTGCAATTTTTTCTTCAATGGTTGTAAGTAGTTGTTTTTCTTTTTTTTTTTATGATAAAAGGGTTCACTAGTTATTACTCTTTAGAAATATCTGTGTGTTGCAATTCAAATGTATGTTGAATTTGTGAAAGGGGCTTCAGTGCCACTAGCATCATAATACCCTAGAATAAGCCTTGATACTTTTATTGCATGATATGGTAACAGTAGAACAAAAGGTGGCCTAAATAAATGGAGAGCAGTGTGAGCTAGTGACACTAAAGCCAGTCTTTGTATTACTGTATTTTTGACAGAATGGTTTTGAAAACTGTGCTACAGGGACTGATGTGGAAAATGTATCTCTATATGCAGAAGGAAGTTTTTTAAGAAGTATGGCTTATTATGCATTCTTCATGAGGGCATTGAAGTTGCATGGACTGATAAAAGTTGATGCAAAATGAGAAAGAAACAAAAACCAGCAAAATGTTTACCAAAAACTCAAACAAATGAGCAGTGCCTGTTCAATTTCACAGTCTCTGTTGAGTTCAGTTGTAAATATGTTTCAGATAACATTTTCTTCAAAAAAAAAATCTCTACAACATTGTAGAATGTGAGGGGTACCTCAATCCCAGGCATAGGCTTCTCAAGAGCTGCATTAGATTACGTCTTCATCAGGCTGTTAATTTGTGCTTATATCATATAGAACTTTTAGAAACCTGGGAAGAGGGACCCCGTCTCGATATTTCTCTGAGAACAACTTTTGTAGGGCTGTGTGTTTCTATAGATACATTTAGTACAACTGTAGGTGACAAGTAGTCAGTTATTGCTTGCTAGCTACACACCAGGGTTGATCCATTTTAAAACTTTTGGCATTTTTCCCCATACTGTAGGCCATAAATCCTGAAGGTTACATTTTAATTAAAAAGGAGGTGTGTGCACAGTCTCTGTGTAATGAACCTTCACTAGTAGGATGCATTACAGTACAGCTACTTAATTTTGGAATTAGGGCCCTCCGGCATCAGACCTGTTTTTAGCCTGAGTGTTAACGAAGGTTTTTATTGTTCCTGGTTGGAGGATAATAATGGGGTTTTTTTGGTACTTTTTTTTTTTTTTAGGTTACAAATGAACTCAACTGCCTCAAGTTTTAAACTGGTGTAAATCAAGCTTGACTTAATGTGATTGTTACTGTTATATCCAGCCTATACTGCTAGCAGCTGCTCATACTGCAGTCAATTACTGGAAGCGGATATATTTCCTATGCAAAAACTGTTTAAACAATAAAAATGAGCTATGCTACAGACCTTAGTCTTATGTTTTCTTTTCTATCTTTAATGAGTCATAATTAGTAATGTCTTAGAAACTAACCTTAAACTTCGTGCCCTGGTAGCATTGCACAGCTTACGGAGTTCTGTGTATACCTTAGATTTAACGTATTTGTTTGCACACGTTTTGACTTAGTGGTTACACTGAAGAAGGTGGAGAATAGAAACAGAAAGAGACGTAATTAGCTAATCAGCTTGATTTAAAAGTTTATATTTAATTTTGACCATCGTGTTTTACCAGCCCTAGTAATACAGGTGACCTGCACTGCTTCTCCTGTGATGTGAGATTAGGCGTGATAGTGGAAGGGCCCTAGACCTCTGTTTTCTTTCAATATTATTGACCTGTGACAGAAAGTAAATCTGTTATTTTCTTAATAGCCTTCATGATAAACTTTTCATTAAATAAAGACAGCAAAATCAACTTTCCCAAAATTCTTCCTGATTTCAGAAAGATTTGGTTTAGGTCAAGGTCTTTGAACTCTACAAAAGAAGAATTATATTTTGTAAATGTGAATTAGCTGTTTATATGGAATATTTCATTCAACTCATGTTCCAGTGAATATATTATTTTCTTTTTACACCATTAGAAATCCATAAACCAGTAGTAACAGCCAGCAAGTAGTGTAAATATGGTCAAGAGATGACTAGCTGAAGCGCAGTGTAAAGACAAACTGGATTATATAAAAATCCTCAAAATTTTCCCTACAGTGAAGATGAACAACTCTACATCTACTTAGATAAAAGTATTCTACATGATCCAAAGCTTAAGCTTTGTTGAGTTTCAACCATTTGTGTGAAAAATGTTACTTTTCCCTGCTGAGTTGTTTACACAACAACCATTTTGTTTATTAAGCAGACTGATTTTTCTGTGAGGTTGGGTACAGTGTGAGGTACTGCAAACTTAGGAAATGCTACCAATTTATCCTTCTAGAGTTTTCTTGAATGCTGTCATCTGGACATGATTTGAAAACTACATTAAGAGCTTCAAATGCCATATCTTAAAACTCCGAAACAGAAACCATTCCTGCATAGTCCGAAGATGCTTAAATTCAGTCCTGCCTCCTGTTTCTGTTAAGGAAGTTCCCTGCTTCTCCAGCCACTCTGCAGCCCCCTGCAAAGCAGCCCAGTGCTGTATGGAACCCCCAGAATATGACTTTGGTTCTCCGTTCCATACATGCCAACTGCACAGTGGCAGGAATGCCAATAGTTAGGGCAAACAATGTCTGCATGTATTCACACTGCCATTGCTGGAGACAGGGCTGCAATGCCATGCTCAACATATGCGATGTAGTGGCCAAGAACAGCAAGAAGTAGGAAGGACAGCATGCAAAGAAGACCATGACTGGCGACTTCCTGTCTGAGGGCATCCTGAGGAGAGGGAGATCCTGGTTCAAGGCTTTCTGTCTTCTCATTTGCTAGATTTTTGAGAAGAAACAGACAAACAATCTCTGGATTGCTGTTTAATGCCTTTTTTTTTTTTTTTTTTTTTTTTAATCCAGTGTTGCTTTTTTGTGTTTTCCCATAAGTTTAAAAGTTGTAATTGAAAAAGTACAGAAATCTTGCTACCAGACCCAGACACGTTCACTAGCAACAAGGTAGCAATAATGTGCAGTGCCACCTCACATCTTTTTGCTGCTTAAGTCATTAAATAAAGTTGTTATCTTTGCTGTGTGGGACTTTCTTTTTGAGTCTTATTTTTCTTTCCATTCTGGTTTCTGACTTTTTGTATTACACTTGTTGCTAGATCAACATCTGACCTACGGGGCAAAGCTGGAAACAAATGCAATCTCAGCTTCTAGATTGTAAGCCTGGGCCCATTGGGTATCTGTTTCCTTGAGGTTGACAACTCTGAGTATTAGGGTACTTTTGGGGGTGTTCTGCTGGCAAAATCTGAGTCACATCCATGAGTGCCTATCAACAAAAGAAGGTTACTG
The DNA here is from genome assembly GCA_033558235.1 of Neomorphus geoffroyi. Taxonomy (NCBI): domain Eukaryota; kingdom Metazoa; phylum Chordata; class Aves; order Cuculiformes; family Neomorphidae; genus Neomorphus; species Neomorphus geoffroyi. Next base: position 26,256,742 of record JAUMJM010000048.1, on the reverse strand, counting down.
AAAGCTCAGAACTTAATCAAATTTTGTATGTACTTTTCAGAAGGGAGAAAAGCCTCATTGCTGCTATCCCGGTAACTCTCATGCCCTTTCTTACTTCTCCACTTAACAGAGTAGAAGCCTTAGGTCTTTCTGGAAAGGTAACTACAGAATTGTTTTATAGATAAAATTATACTGGTATACATCATCCTCAAGAATGGCAGAACCATGTCTATTGACAAAAATGGGAGAGCAGTCTAAGGCAAGCCGTTGGCATTGTTGGCCAAAATTTGACAAGTGCAAGAAGAATCTAGCAATGAGAATTTTGTTAGAAGAGTGATCCTGCTCCTGCCTGACAGATACATCTTTAGAGCATCACTGGTGGTTTCTTGACCTGACTTATTGGAATAACATCAGCCACTATTACCAAGGCCACTACACACAAATATTATTGACTGAGCTACTGAAACCTCTAAAGTCTCTCCAAAGCTTTGCAAGAATTCAAGCATGTCTTGAACTCAATTTACCTTCAATGGCATTCATGCCTCTGTAGTGCTCCTGTCTACTTCACTTGCTCTGTCCAGAGTACCAGCATGTTCTCCAGACAAAGACTGAAGTAAACAAAGTTACAAGATATTTCTTGCAAGACACAAAGCTTTAAGTATATGGGAGGTGGTGACAACATCTCAAGCTTGACTTCATCTCAAGCTTGAATTACAATTTGCCTCTGCATGTGCTGTTATGCAGTACCTAAACATAACTTGCTCTTTAAAAACAGAGGACAAGCCTACTCCTTGAGGAGGTTAATCTGATGCCACTGGAGTTGATAGAAATCCCTCAGCTGTTGTTTAACAGTATTAAGGATTGGATCAGGCCTACATTGGATCAGGCTTACTTTACTGGCAAGGCATCTTAGTTTAGGTGCATGTGGGTTTCCAGGTCTTAACACGTGCATTGGGTGTTTGTGTTTTTTTCTCATAAATCAGGTGCCGTAGGGTGAAAGGAGGTGTTTAAAGCAGAACCTAACTGTTTCTGCTCACAAAGTTGATGCTTACTACTAAACAGTGGTCTCTGTTGACTATAGCTGCACTGCAGGCTGCCAAAATCAACACACATTGCTGTGGGCAGACAAGCAAGGAAGTCTGATACACAACAGGACTGGGGCAGGCATAAAAGATACATCTCCCCATAACTGACAAGTCAAGCACTGCAGCACTGTGGAGCTGGAACCATATGAATTGTAAGCAGCTGTCTATTCAATTTGCAAAAACTCTCTGATCAGATAATTACTGATGTTTCAAGAAACAAATGGTGCCCCCAGTTACAATGCTGAAATGCCTCTGAATGCAATGAGGTCACACAAAAGCAAGTGGGGCTTTAGTACTTGAACAATTTTCAGACATAATTCTGGTGGTAAAACACCTCTTTCCCAAATTATTTAAGATTGAAATGTTTCTCTCAGTGTATTTTTCTGCTGCAGTGTATTGAAAAATGTCACTGTTACATACAGTGTATTTGTTTTGCAGCCCAGAAAACCTGGACCTATGAAAATCCTTATAAGTTAAATGCATTTTTCTGTTTTCTGAAGACAAGAATTTGAAGACAAGATATTTTTTTTATTGGTTGCTTGATTGCCTTCTACCCAGCTCCTCCCGTTTAAAATAAGGATATATGAGAATTTACTTTGTGTGTAACCCATGAAGTGCCTTATATATGCTAGTTTGCTTTGGTTTTGAACAGGAGGGGAGAACACACACCACAATAGCCATCACATACGAAAACAGATGAAGTCTACAGTGATGTCTCCTCAGGTCATCAAGTTGAGATTTCTAAATGTCTTTTTGGAGAGTAATGAGCATGACAAAGTTCAGAATAAGAGTGAGAATTGGCGTAGTGAGGAACTTCTGATTAATTTCCTGGAAGCTATTCAGAACTATCTGTGAAGTTATATACTGTGGTTTGTTTATACCATGTCTACAAAAGTGAACACAAACCTCCAAGTTACCTGTGGCTAGAATTACAGTGACTGACATATAGCATGTAAGTTCCCCCAGAGCCTTCTTGATACCACAGAATTACACATTTAGTAGGTTGCACACTGGTATTAAATGGCATTACTGGGATTAGAAGTGAGTTATTGGTCAATTAACTATATCACAATGCAGACAAAAGCATACCGATCATTTCTTGCAGTGCTAAATTTGCATTTAGCATATAGTAGCCTGCCTGTAAGTGAAGTGATTTTACTTATCTTCTACAATGATACAAGCATTCCTTGTCTAAGCCAATCAGTCAAACCAGTTTTCACTGTGAAATAAAAAGTATGTGTGATTGCATGATTCCATTGGCTTCCTTGTTGAGCCCATCCAAATACTTTCAAGGATATTTTTTACTAACTTTGTATAATATCCCGGCTCTCCTGCAGTTCCTTTTTTCATGCATCAGTTTATTTTTGCACTGAATTCTCTGATATATTATTCAAATGTTCAGGTTTGTAACAAGGAATTTTTTTATACCCACTTTCTCCTCATACTGGTACTGTTCATCTTTGTGTTCCTAATGGCTATTTATGAAGACATTGTTTTCTTGCATCCATGAAGAATAAGTTGTTCTACTGTTTTCTCCTTCTAAACATGTACTAAAGTTTCACAGTCCCTCTCTGGCCAGTTAGTGGTTCTTATTTATAGGTCCTTCTGTCCCAGAGGAATTTTCTTGAAAATATGAACAAAACCTCTCAAATTGTACCTGTATTGTCTGAATAAATTGTGAACACCCACACAAAAAAAGAAAAAAACAGGTTTGAAAGAATATAAATCCAAGCAAATATATACTGAGAGCAAGGAACAATGTGAGGAATGGAAAGCCCTGCTATTTTTAAATATAAATTAATTCCTTTTGCAATAGGATGGTTGTGTGGAGGGTCCTGGGAAGATGTTATTAGGGTAAGATAGGAGAAGAAAGAGTCTTGCCTGGTGCTCAGGCAGGAAATTTCCAAGGTTGGGCACAGCATCCCACTGTGCAACATCAAAATTCTGTGTTCCCAGAGTACTGGGAACTGGAGAGACAGACAGAAGACATATCCAGACTCACAGCAGGCTCCATAAAAAACCTCCTGCTGTTAGCTGTGTCTTGACCTAACCATGGGACTCACAAACATCTTCTCCAGCATACTTAGCACTCCCCCTCCTCTTTCTTTTACCCTTCATCTGCTCAGACTCCTTGCTCACTGCTCCACACGATCTCAGCTGGATATTAATCACAGTGGCAGTTCCCACATAATGTTTCCCTTGTGCCATGTGCCCACCTTGTCCTTCCTGAGGGTGAGAGGTGGTGGAATCAGATCTTTCTGCCTCAGGGAGAGAGAGGTGGCATAAAATGGGTGAGGAGCTCTAGGAGGATCCCATCCTGTCTCAAGGAGCAGCAGAGGGAAAAGGGATGTTAGAGCCCTGCAGGACCACCAAGGATACCTGCAAAGGTTGCACACATGCCTTCCCCCTCTTTCACCTCCAACAGCATTACTTCTGCAGAGGAGTGGCTATGCCAGGGTGCTGCAGTGTGAAGAGCCCCTCTCCAACCTGAACTGAGCTTGGCTGACATACTGCCTCAAAAAGTGGGACCTTCAGGGCTAAGTTGTCTCAGAATTACAGCTTCAAATCACAGTATGTGTTGGTTGCATTTATATCCAGTTTTGAACAGCAATTGCTAAAATAACAAATGAAAGCTGAGGGTATGTGGTAGCTGTATCTGTGGCTGCTGGGATCTCATTTCTTTTTGTCCTAGAGAAACGGTCAAGGTGATCCTACAATTGTAGGCAGAAATTATTCCACTTCTATGTGTTTGCTTCGGGAGTGTGACGAGAGGCAGAAAGACTTTGCAAAAATAGTTGACATATGCTGGTACACAAAGCCTGTCTGAGGACCTTGTTAAGCATGGTTGGAGAAATGGGCATCTTCATAACCAAAACCACCTCTTGAAACCAGTAGAATTTCAAGGCTTTGTTGCACTCTATTTGCTCAAGAGAAATGTGGTGAACTTTCCACTTAATGTGCAGGTAGAGCTTCCTCCCAAATTATCTGATGTTTGCTTGCCTGCTTTTATGTTGATATGGGATGCAATGACTGGAAAGATCTTTTTGTCTTCCCTTCCCTTCATTTCCTTTTTTTGTGGACATGTGTCTTTAATCTGAGAGTAGAGAAGCAGACAATCTGGTAACAAGCAGAGAATTTTAGATTAGTTTGATTATACCTACCTGAGCTGCCACGAGGACTGATGTGTCTTTGAGGCTCCTGGAGAAGAGCAGAGCACCTGCAAGCACTCAGGACACACCTCGCTGCCAGCCTCTCATTCCCCATCTTCCTCCATGCTGGTGCTCCGAAGAGTTTTCAGTCGATGGGGCATGAAATACTGGAAGCAATGGGCAACTGCACACTCTGTGTATTGATTTTGATGATGGTGGGCGGACAAGTGAATTTTTGGAAGGGTTTTTACATATGTTACCAAAGGCTTTGCTGTAAATGCTCTCAGTATAGTCTCTTAAATGATGATTCCTGACAAACGCTTTCAAAATGCCTGTGCAGTCTGAAACCTGGAGTTGTTAGACTTCAACCTTGTTGTATCTTCATTTCTATATGGTCAGCTAGTATAACGACACTTTTTGCATGATGTGCTTATTTGGCTAATGGAAACTTAAGCAGGTGTCTGCAGAACCTCCAGTCTTCACCGAGGATTTCAGGTGTTCTCATCAATATAAATAAGAAACTATGATTACAAACTCAGACCACATTTTTAGAAAAAGCAAATTTTGTGGCCTTCCCCCAGCTTGAGGCAGATGATCAGTGTTCTCTCTCTACTTGGAAGTTGACCGTTAAGTCTTGCTGGATCTCAAATCCCTCAACCTAGAGTTTTGTAGCTTGAATGAAGAAATCAAAACCACTTCCTCTACTAGAAAATCTATCTTGTAAGACAGAAATCTCACAAATAATGACAACATTCACTGGTTTGCATGGGCACTTAACAGTAGTCAGCTTGGGTTTTATGAAGTATATAGAAGTATCAAAATTCCCACAACTGTCTTATCAAGTAAAAGGTTGGGCCTACCTAGCTCTGAAATAAATATGGGGATATGATTTCCAGTGATGTCTTCACCTTAGCAGTTGTAGGAAGAAAAGAAATCTTGATGACTCCTGCCTCAAAACCAGAGGCTACAGATTTTGCACTACTGAAAATCTAGCATTAGATTGGATTTTACTGCTGAAGCTGCCTCTCAGGAGAGGAACTTGGGAAAATGCAGCTTTTCTCCAGTGAAAACAATTTTAAATTACTTTTTTAACAAGTTTGATACTTAGGAAAAAAATAAAAATTCCCCTAAAAATTGTCTTACTCCGTACGTGGATTTTGTGCCTGAGGGTGGAGGACTGAGCTGCCTGATCCCCTATAAACAGTGCATCCCCTCCACTGTAGGACACTAGGAATTTTGAACTCTGTATCCAAATATAATTGGAAAATAGAGATAAGTTCCTGAAGTTCAGTGTGTACTTACATTTTTTTGACATTATATTGATTTACTGTTTTCATGTTTTGTATTAAATTCTTTCCTTCAGCTGTTTCAGTGAAGTTTATATACTAATGGGAAAAATTTTCTTCAGCTGGAGGAAATGCTGATTATTGATGTTCCTTCACATATTTTAACATGATCGACGTGATTCTGTTACCACTAATGTGACAGTCTTGGTTCATTTGCCATAAGTCTGTGCTAGTACATAAGACTAAAACAAGTTTTAGACTAAAATAATTATCCTACAGAATGATGCATAGCCGAACGCTGGTACCCAGACTGCAACAGAAGTAACCTTCTGGATAAGTCTGCAGGGTAAACACAAGGTGAAGATCTGAACTGCTGTCAATAAAGTGCTGGCATGTACTGCTGGATTATGCCTCAATTTGCCATTTGCAGGATCAAGGAAGGTAAGGGGAGCGCTCGTGTCGACCTTACCTGGTGTTTTGCAACTGTTTTGCTCTCAAAACCTGCACATGAATAACTTACCTTTTTCACTTAAATTAAACCTATTTCCTCTCTTGTTGCAACAGCCCTTCCATTTTTGAGAATGCTGCTGTTTTTTTAAATTATTATGATGGAGGGAAGAAGAGATCAATTTACCAAATACAAGTTGGTATCAAGTCAGGCTAAATTGTTTCTAAGTCTCAAGTCATGACCAGTAATAAAAGGTCTGTGCTTTTGGACTTAACTAGCAAATTTTAGCAAATTCTGGGTGTTTAAAAAACGAATTGAGTATTAATGTTTTTTCTTCTATGCTTTTAGTTGTAGTAGGAAGTACATCTCTGGGAAACAGTTTTCAAAACTATAAGATCTACATGGCTTGTATAAATTAAAATGAGGTTACCTTTCAATGCTCTTTATACTGTTGTGCTTCCTCTGTGTATCTGCTTTCCATTTATGTAACCAGAAGAAGATTTTGAACACTTTCTGAAGGTTTGTTGTAGAAAAAAATTCTTAAGCATTTTCATGAATAATTGCAGGATTTCAGTCCTTCCAAGTGAAAATAAAAGAATTTGACATTTCTCTGATGAATATGAATACTATGTTTTAAAAAACCCAAAACACAGGAAAGAAGAAAAAAAAAAGGAGAAAAATAGTAAGGAAAACAAAATGAATGTTTACATAGTTTTCTGATTTCTTGAGTCAGTTGAAACCATTTATTAAATATCTGTGAAAGCCAGGCTGCCTGCAAAGAGACAACTTCGCACAAAATCTCATCTCTCTTCAGTGGGGAAGTGGAGCTGTCTGCTAAATGAAATGGGCAAAATGGAAGATGTGACATGGCAAAAAGGACAAAGGGAAATGAAAGATATTAAGGAAAGGATTACATTTCGCAGGGCTTAGAACACGAAGGAGCCAGAACATATTAGGAACAAAGAAACCCTTGTACAAAAACAGGACCATTCACTAAATGGAGATAGCAAAAAACCTCCCACAAACACAACAAACAAACCAGTATAATGATGCTAAAAAGGCAGAACGATCCCAGAGAAGTGCTCCCTTAAAGGTGTTGGAAAGAAGCAGAATAAAGTTCGGTTAAGTCATCAGGATGCTTACATACTTATCAGTCCATGACTGGGGAAGAGCACTATCTGCAAAAGTGAGTAACTACATAGCACACAGGACCAGAAAGGGTTCTCTAAAGAGTCAAAGGCTTTGCAAATATATCCACTTTATAAATATTAAGAACTAAGGGAATATCAAAAGCCTGTAAAATTAATGCCGTTTCAATAAGTAGCTTGGTAGGTTGAAAAATAACTGTTCTGTAAAGATTAACATAGAGTGAAAAAAACCTGAAAAAAATCATGCCAAGTAAGTGTTATAAAGGAGATTGAAACAGCAAAAGGTTCTGGTAAATAAAATCAGAAGAAACAAACCAAGAGACTGGACTACAGCATGTATTCAATACAAGAAATACTGAACATTAAAGCAGTGATGGCTTTCAAAAAGTTTTAATAGATGTAAAGTACAAACTGGCCAGGTTGAGCCCTGAAGCAATGTTAGGTGAAAAGGGGCAATAAACTTGTTTATTTGATCTATGAGGGGTAGCGCTGGGGCTTTTGCATATATCTGCAATGACAGCAAAAGCAGCACTGTTGTCCTGTAGTAGATCAAAGGTTAATTCCTAAAGTAAAAAATAAATCTCGGAGGAAGAAAGGTTTGGTACACTTGGATTTCAAGAAAAAAGTGAACATCATAATGGTAGAAGTGAAACAATCAGGGATTATTTGGAGGTCTACTTTCTACAACAGTTAATTCCATATGAAAATAAAAAGTTCTTGGTTCTACAGCCAAATGGATTGATGGATATTGAACTTTACCTTTCACTTTTAAAATGACCATTGCAATTTATCCACATTTAGTTTTAAATTATTGATTTCTGTTTGAACAATTCTCACATGTTTTATCTTAAACTTTAATTTATTATTTTTTTAAGTTAGATTAATATAACTTAAAATGTAGTCAGCAATCTATTCAAAGAACAAAGAAGTATTTCCTGAATTCTATCTGGACTTGATTTTCTAAAAAAAAATATTGTTTTTTATTTTTTTCTTCAATCAGACTCTTCACATTTAGGTGAAATTTATGTAGGTGAATCCTTTGTATGCTAGAGACTCACTACAGTTCCTTACAGAGCTTCACAGTATCACAGTATCATAAGGTTGGAAAAGACCTCCGAGATCATCGAGTCCAACCTATGACCCAACACCTACACCTACTCCTACTCGTCAGCTACACCATGGCACTAAGTGCCTCATCCAATCTTTCCTTAAACACCTCCAGGGACGGTGACTCCACCACCTCCCTGGGCTGCACATTCCAATGACCAATCACCCCCTTAGTAAAGAACTTCTTCCTAATGTCAATCCTAAACCTCCCCTGGCGAAGCTTGAGACCGTGTCCTCTTGTTCTGTCGCCGGTCACCTGAGAGAAGAGACCAACTCCTGCCTCACCACAACGTCCTTTTAGGTAGTTGTAGAGAGCAGTAAGGTCTCCCCTGACCCTCCTCTTCTTCAGGCTAATTAACAAGTTTTCTAGACAAACCAGATCTGACTGGTGGAAATCATTCCTTGCTGACCTGAATGCTGTGTCATTGTTTGCTTTCAAATTTCTTGAAACCAGAATTTCTTCTTTTGTGTCTGTAGTGGATTGACCTTGGCTGGCTACCAGACCCCTACCCAGAACCAGTTACACTCCCTGTCCTCAAAGGATAGAGGGGAGAGAAATTAAGATGAAAAAGCTATTGAATTGAGATGGGAGGTCACTTAAAAGTTACCCTTACAAGCAAAACATACTTGGTTTGCAGAAAATTAATTTGATTTATTGTCAGTTGGGTGAGAAACAACAGCAAAGCTGTAACACCTTTCCTTCACCTCCCTCTTTTCCCAAGGCTCAGTTTCACACTTCAGTTCCCAAATTCTCTACCTCACCCCTTCCCCAAGTGGCACAGAGAGATGGGCAACATGGGATTACAGTCTGTCCATAACTGCTCCTCTCTGTTGCATCTTCCCTCCTCACACTCTTTGCTACTTTGGAATGGGATCCCTCCCACAGGCTGCAGCCCTTCAAGAACCAACCAGCTGATCCAGCATGGGGTCCTCTATGGGCAGCAGTGCAGATATTTGCTCTGGTGTGGTCTTCTCCATGGGCTGCAAGGAAATGTCTGCTCCAGTGTGGTCTCCTCCAGGGACTGCAGGGGAATCTGTGCCTTAGATCTTTCCCCACCTCCTTCTTCTGTGACCTTGGAGTTCACAGAGCTGTTTCTCACACTTTTTTCCTCATAACTCACTGCCTAGACAGTGTTTTATGCTCATTTTTAAATACATTTCCCCCAGGGTGTCACCAGCTTGGCTGGTGGGTTCAGCAGTGTCCTGTGGTGGATCTGTTGGAGCCATTCCTGTCTGGCATGGGGCAAATACAAAAGGAGAACCTTCTCCTGCAGCCATACCAGCACCTTGATACCTGTATCTTCTACAATATCCTTGCCATTTCCCCCCACCTGATCAACTTTCAAGATGAGAGGCAGTGTAGCTCTACTTTGTGCTGCTGCATGAAAATGGAAAAGTTTTAGCAACTGCATTTCATATTACTTTTTGGAATAATTCTTGCCAAGTTCCTTCCGCTATTGGCAACATCTTTGTTGTTTTTTCTGAAAAGTGATTTCTTTGAATGAAGTCACAGAGGAAGTGATGGGCTTCTCAGTGGCAGTGCTGGGAAGTGGCATAAATTTTGAGAGGATTATTTTAATACAGAAAAATATTTGTACTTGCTGCTTTGTGTAATCATTTTACCTAGGACTTTCACAAGGTCCAGCTTCCTGAGGGAATTTGCAAGAATGTCCTTTCATTTAAGATACAAAACCTACAAGAATGTTGCTTGTTTTATGGTCTTCTATGTTCTGTTTCCATCTGAAACCTGGAAAGACTGTGCAGAAAGGAAAAAAATGCTGGTAAAGGAGTTCTAATGGAATTGCAACATGGCCACATACTTCATATCCTTAGATTACCTCTTTTAACTTAGCCTAGACCTTGATTGAACTCCTAGGGTATTTGCTAACACAAGAACAATGTCCACATTTCTAACAGGGACAGTGTTCTCATCAGGAGTCTAAAATAGAGCATGATGGTGGTGGCTAAAGCAGAGGGCTGAGAGCCAGCCCGTGGGTGTGGGATTCCTACTGTAAGAAATTTGAAATACACTCCTCTCCTGTAAACTTCCAAAGCAATATGCATGCAGTTTCCTTTGAAAGGGCTCTAGCTCAGTAATAGTGAGAGAAAACGGCCCAGTGGTTCCTTGAAATGGTACAGCAGATACAGGCAGACAACGCTGTAGCTAAGTAAGTAAGCTCCTTCGAGGGAAGAGGCAGTAATAAGACTTCTGGTTGATTTATGACAGGGAAATGAAGACTATGCAGTGGTATGTAAAGCTTATGCACCAGCTGAACCGATCAGTTACCCCACACTTTCTAGTTTACATGAAACAGATGGGCACTTTTTCATTTCTAGGGATAAAGGAATAAACGAACTTTTTCTCTTTTGATCTCTGGCCAACAGTACAAATTCTAATGGCTGCACATGTTTTATTATCGTAGAGAATGTGAGTAATAGCAGTTCCTCTCTCTGTGTGGTGAGCTGAAGGCCAGTCCAATCTGCCAGAGGCTGTCGCTACACATTCACGTTGTTCCCAGAGATTAGGAAAAAGAATGGGACCCTCCATTCAATGTAAACTGTGCAGAGACTAGCTAAGATTAACACCTTCAAAATTATTTTGATCCTTTCAGGTTACACTTATCAACCGTAACACAAGGTTTGCACAGGTGTCTTAAGAAGATGGAGAGAATGTACAAAGCAAACTCAAAATGCTAATGATGCAGTACCGGAATACGAGGTGATGTGGTGACTTTGCTTGTACATAGACCAGGCATTTCTTCTGTCCCAGGCCAATTTTGGAGTGAAGAGAAGCACGAAGATGTGTGCTGCAGCCCTGTTACAGGAGTTCCTTCAGGAAAAACAGCCAGTGAAAAAAAAAATATGCGATAAACACATCTTGTTGTTCCTCAGCCCTTCTTCTGGTATGGCTGAATGTTTGACTTCTGATAGAGGTCTGTGGAGAGGATTGGTGGTGTGTACTTTAGCCCATGAAAATCCTTTAGTTCTTCTTGCTGGGCCTTGTAGAACTGCATGATTGTATGTTGCAATCCAGTGACACATAGGGGTTCAAATGCAGTATTTTGAGAGCTCTCACAGCAGAAGTAAATTCAGATTCAGAGTGGGAGCAGACTGAAAAAACCTGACATCAGAGAAAGTTCAAGTAAGAATAACAGTTTTGTTGGTCATGGTTTTAAGAACATATTTTGAGCACTGACAGCATTGTTATGGGAGTAACTTCTTTCCAAAAAGCCAATTTAACAAGGCACTGCAATGAACTGCACAAATGTAACATGTAAGATAGCAGCATGTATATATTTCTGTCTCCTTTTACTGAAAATATTCATGAATTGTCCTGAAGGCTTGTGTTTGGATTAAACTAAAATATTGTGTTCACTCAAGCTCTTTGCATGGCTCTTTTTCAGCCACAGTTCTTATTTTCCTGTTATTAATACAGGAATCAAAATGCTTTTTGTTTGTGTCAGATGAAACTTGCCACAACAAATGTGGCATAAACAATGCATTAAACTACAAGAACACATACAAGCCAATAAATAAGGATAAACATGAAACATTTTTATTTTACTAAATCTCATGCCTTGTTATTTTTGTGAACAATGACATGGGAAAAAATTATGAATGGATCTGTGAGCTAAAATTACTCTTATACAGTGATCATTACTGTTTTAATGTTTACCAAATCTGAGCAACTAGCAAAACTTAGAGATTTAACACACGTTAGCTGTAGGGGTTTTTGTCTTCCTTTGTCGTAGATACATTTAATCCTCCTTGTCAATGCCTGTTGTCAGAAATTTCATGAAATAAACTGCATTTGATTCTACCAATACATGGAAAAATCAGGGAATGTGTTGTTTTGCTTTATGAAGTTAGCAGGTTTTTTTCTTCCCTACACATTCAGTTTGAGTTTTAGCAGACATAGCTTGGGTCATCATGATTCTACCTACAGAAAATGTAATGAGAAGTATGTTTGAGGTCCTTTTTAGGCTTTTATGAGCCACAACAGTGCATTTTAACAAGCGATATCATGAAGTTGATACCTTGCCTGTCTCACCCGAATAATCTCATCGGAGATGGAAATGAGTTCTATACCTGAGATGAGTTTGCAGGGCCTCTTGGGGAAACATCTAAAGCTGATGTACTCATCAGTAGTCCAACGGATGTGGCTCAGCACAGCTGGTAATGTGAGCTTGGTAAATGATAGAAACTGAGTGAAGATAGAGATTGAATTCACACCTCATATATCCTGTAAAGGGCAATTTCTCAGGGGCAATGTTTAGGTGAACAAGTGGAACAGCATTTGGCAATGGTCCATATGCTCACCAATTTATGCACCTTGCATTCAGCTGCTTCCCTAGGATCAGGGGTGAGTGTGGAATTTTTTTTATTTTACCAGAGATATGGGAACTGTTTCAGGTAGTAGGTCCTTCCCTCCTCATTTCTCAAAATGACACCTCTTTAAATTCTCTAAGTCAGGCTGGTTTTGTTCATATGCAACAGTTTATATGGAGACCATTATAACAGAGATGACAAAAAGAGACCAGGAAGAGGAAAAGATCTGCTTACCGAAGGTAACTGTCAGAAAAATGTTGGGCAAGCAGAAATGCCCAGTGATAACTTTGAGGTGCAAGGGATGGTCTCTAAAGGCTAAATAAACTTTAGAATCACAATTGTGTGTCCCATTTGAAGGTTAGTTCCTCATGAACCTAACACCCAACCCAAGGAATTGCTGTGTTATATTATTATTGTTTTTTTCTTTTTCTTTTGTGTTGTTTTGGTCTGTGGGGTTAACAAGCAAACAGGATCACCTATTGTCTTTGTGAACCATCTTTCTTTTCATGGCTACTGTTTTCAGTTCGCATAAAAATAATTAGTGCATAAAGTAACTCCTTTTTGGCCCATGAACATTTCTGTCTTTTTTATACTGCATTAGGGAGATGGTTAGAGTGTAAGCCACGTGGTTTGCCCTGGGGCAGGGAGGAAACATCACACCTTCAAGAGAAGTAGTTCATTTGCTAAAGCTGAAAGACAAACTTTGATTTCCACAAGAAAGCAACTTCTGCCTTCTGGAAGGTGATAAGGTGAAAAATCATTGATGCCATGGTACAAAATACATATTTCTCTGGTAGAAGAAAGGCTGGAAAAGTTAACTTTTTCTGTTAAATTTAGAAAGGCTAACATAGTGTTTTGTCAGCAGGAAAATTTTCACTGTATAGGATTTAGCTAAAATGGGTTTTAGTAAAGATAAACTTTGGTTTGCTTGTGATTTGGGAGGTATTTATTAGTGTGCCCTTTAGACTCCTAATAATAAGTTCTCCAAGTTCTCTCTAACCTAGCTGAACATAAATACTATGCAAACGTCAGACTTCACTGGTATTTTGGATGCTATCTTGGTAGTGTGAAATGGGAAGTACAGCTGACCATCTATACAACATTTGTAACACATGCTTAAAGTGAATGCCGGAAAAAGGGAAGCATTACCACTACCAAGGGAGTGTTTAGAACTAAGATGTGGTGGCAGCATGTACAAAGAATTCTAGCTCCTGTTTCTTCTCCTGAATAACATCTGATGGTGCAGACTTTAAATGACATCACTTTGCTGCTGTATGCATTAAATTCTAAGGTAGCAACATGCAAGACAGGATGCTGAAATGCAATTTACAGTGCCAAAGCTCCAAATTTGGGCCAGCTATGGTGGTGGTGGCTTTAAGCACATACCCCATGTATTTGAATACATGGCCCCTTGCTTTCAGTCAATCATTTTGTTCCTGCCTGCTGTTTCACAAAACGGTCTAACATAGATTCTGTCTACTGTGCAATCAAAAATTCCTTTTTCTGTTACCAGTCTTACCTGTCCCTTTCTGCACTCATTCAGCATCAGACTTAACATTAGTAGAGGTGAAATAGAAGCACTGGAAGGACAGCATTATGAGAAAGATGCTCCTCTTCATCTCCCCTTCCATTCTCACATATCTTGACACTTTCCACCTTAAAAGAGCTGGCAGATTTATATGGAGATTCTCTCCAATCTGGCCATTAATTTTGTTACTGCAACTCCCTTCTCGATGAAAATGGCTGAGCTGTGCTGTGCTGCCGTTACGATTGCGGAATGACCAGGAGATCTGAAACAAAAACAGATGTCTCAATACATTTTTGTCACAATGTAATTATCCTGGGAACTGGAAAACAAATGGAAGGAGAGGCGGAACCAGATGCATGACGTTAAAATATGCAATCATAATTATAAGGATATTTTGAATAACTAAATGGAGGAGCCAATGACTGCAATAGAGACAAGCCTTCCTTGACTGCTTGTGATTTTGATTTCGGATGAATCCCTGAAATTCCATTTCTGATAATGGTGCTTATAGCAGGAGAAGTGGGAATGTACAAAAAATGTAATACTGAGTACTCTGTCATTAATAAATCTCAGCAAATGTGACAGGCTACCTTTCTCCCTAGAAACCTGGCCAAGGTTGACGACCCATGATTTCATCAGCAACAATAAAGATTTTGTGTTTTCACTACATGTAAGGTTGGATGTATAGTAATACAACATGCTTAATGGGGTGAGTGTTCTATGAAAAAATTCTGACTGTGTTTCCATTGGATAAAAATAGACCGGATTATTCTTAACATTGTCAGCTAAATAGAACAGAGTTTCTTCTGGGTTTTTAAATAGCAAGACCAAATGAAAGAGAGGATCCAGTTATGATTGGGTGTTTAGATATGCCCATCCGACATCTCATGGAGAACACAACGTAAATATTCTAAAACTGCAAGGTGAGTTTTAGGTTTTTTGGGGGGTTTGAATTTTGTCTTTAGCATGAATGAAGTTCTCAATCTAGGTAAAGCAGTAATTTATAGCTTTCATAACATAAAAAACCCCCACTTCCTTTGGAAGCAGACTGAAGTCCCTAACTTTTATTATAGGTTACTTGCTGTGCCCACCTTATACTGCTACTGAGGTCCATGTGCTGAAAGTGTCGTGGTGGAAATTGATCCGTACCAAGAAATGCCTGGCCCCTAAAAACATTATTTTACAAGAAGTCAAGTTCAGAAGTTTGTATTTGCTGAACCATTTGTTAAATTAGATCCTTGGACGGGTGCTCTTCAGTATTGTGGTGAAATTTGCAGTGCTGTTTCTGAAGGTGTATAACAAGTGATGGGGAGAGATCATCTCTTAGAAACAGCAGCTAAGTGTGACAAGCAGGAAAAACTAATCTACGCATTCAGTGTGGGCTTACAAAGGTACAAGGTTAAAATACATGTATTTTTAGCTATGAAATAATGTTAGGTAATTTTTTACCTTGCAGAGATTTTGTTTGTGGTTTTCTTTTTTTTAGTCAGATAAGACTATTCTACAGCTGTATTTTAAGAATATGTTGTGGAGAGTCAGACCAGTCTGTTAAACTTCCTTTCAGGTTAATATAAAAGAAGCCATTTCTAGTCACAGTGAGTGATGCAGAAATTCCAGAATGGTTAGAAGGCTTTGTAGCACAGAGAGCACTTAGGTTGTACCCATCCTGTGCAAAAGCCACTGTTATTCCCTGAATCACTACATGTTGCAGCTTGGTACGTCCACAGATCCACTTACCAGGAATGCTGGCACCTGAAGCACCATGTGTTGCCAGCCTGCCTTCCACATATTTCTTCCCACATGACTTTCTGGAAATTAAACAATTAGAAGAAAAGCAAGTTTTAGCATATTGCAGAAGCTATTTTTTCTTTATTTCTCCATCTTTGTCTTATATTCATGACCGTCCTGTGAGTGTAAAGGATTCTACTGTGTTTATTTTCACAACTCAACTGTGGTTTATGGGAAGTGTACCCATAGCTTGGAAGGTACCTGAAGGGTATCCATTCTGTGAACTTGAGTAAAGATTATTCAGGAAACAGAAAAGCTTTATTCCTTAATTTATTATACTTGTTTAAACAGTATAGAGTCTGGACACACTGATGGTCAACTTATGGCATCAAAAAGAAAATGTGCAAGCTGGTTTACTTGAAAAGGTTACCTGGTTCCTCCCAGATACTCTGTTTAAGTTGTGCTGTCACACAAAAACTCAAAGGTTTTGTGCTGTCCACAACCTGAAAGAGAAGTCTAGAAACCCCTACTGGTGGAAGTGTGGTCTTTCTGTATTTTGTTTAATAAGTATGATGATCAAATTATAGAAAACAGCATTTAATCTCAGAAATCTTAATAGACAATCAGTTTTCTTCTTTTATATGGCCTAATTAATAGTTATTGATTATTAATTAATAAATAATAATTAATATAATAATAAATAAATAATAATAAATAATAAATTCACCCCACCCCCCGAAAATTGAGATTATTTTAGTCAGCATCTTTTAAAGGCAAGGAAGACTATATTGCTCTTTGACTGACTGACACCTTCCTAGTAATAAGGATCCCTTTCTCTTCTCCATTTTGGGCATTTCTAAATAGACATTAAGTAAGTAAGAAGTAGGGAAGAATTTAGCCAAAATGTGGATACTTAGTCAAAATTCAGAGTTCACTGTTGCAATGTATTCTGTTGTCATAAGTCTCCTAAATTTTATTTAAATGGCCCCAAAAGGCGTACTTGAGTGGACACTGTTCAAAGATAACTTAGGAAGATAATTTTTTGCTCTGCTCTGTTTCAGATTGAAGCTGGGATTACAATTGAAATATTAATTTCAAGACAATAATTTATTCAGTAGAACAAACCTAACATTTTCCAAGAATATCTTACAGACCTAGATATCCATTTTATTGAATTTCAGGTGCAGCGGACGCCTAATTCTAGCCTTATAAGTAGGCTTACAAAAGTATTTTTAAGATTTAAACATGAATATAAAATTTCCTAAGGTGTAAGGTGTCACCTGAGATCTAAGACAGAGGAGAAAAGAACAAAGATCAAAATGAGATATTTTATATAACAAGTTAGAACTGGCTCATTGTAGACATGCCCGGGTTTTCCCAGTTCAATAATTCTCTTTTCCCTGTGAATACTTGTTATAACCAAAACACATCTCAAAAGCAAAGTAAGGTTCTGATAATAACGATCTAGGTTAATTTATGTAACCTCCATATCAATGCTAAGACAGATATATTGTCATATTACAAATTAAGATACACATTTAAGTAGACATAAACCCATGCTACCATGGATCTCCAGCTTCACTGGGAGCCAAATTTAAGTGCCTCTATGCAAATGCACATAGCACGGGGAATTAAAAAAAAAAAGAGTTAGAGATGTGCACACGCCTGAAGGACTATGATCTCATTGGCATCACAGGGACATGGTGGGTTGAGTCCTGTGATCTGGGTGTTAGAAAGGAGGAATGCAGGAAGACAGGCGGGTGAGACAAGCAGAGGGTGTTATGGTCTATGTCAATGACCAGCTGGAGTGCATGGAGCTCTGCTTCGGCATGGATGAGGAGTTGACTGAAAACTTATGGGTCAGGATTAAGTGGAAGGCAGTGACAAGTGACATTATAGTGAGGATCTGCTACAGGGCATCAGACCAGGAAGAACGAGCTGATGCTCCTCTCTATAGATGGACAGATGCAGCCTTGCCTTCACATGCCCGGTCCTCGTCACATGCCCTTCAACCACCTTAATATATGCTGGAGAGCCAACACAGCAGAACATAAGCAATTCAGAAAGTTCCTGAAGTGTGTTGATGATAATTTCCTTCTCCAAATGATGGAAGAGACAATGAGGAGAGTTGCTGTGCTATACCTTGTTCTTACTAACAAGGAAGGACTGGTGGGGAACAACAACAAGAAAAGCTTTTAAGTATGTTGTCAATAATACGAAGACTAGGGAGAATGTGGGCCCTCTCTGGAAGGAAACAGGAGACCTGACTACTCGGGATATGGAGAAGGCTGAGATGCTTAATGATGTTTTTGACTCAGTCTTCACTGGCAAGGGCTCAAACCACAGCGCCTAAGCCACAGAAGGCAAAGGCAGGGACTAGGATCGCTCCTATGGTGGGGTTATAGCATTGGTGGATAATGGAAGAGTAACCAACATGTTCTACTTGAATTTGTGCAAAACATTTGACACTGTCTCTGATGACATCATGTTCTTTAAATTGGAGAGCCACAGATTTGATGGATGGATCACTCGGTGGATAAGGATTTGGCTGCATGTTCACACTCAAAATGTTATGGTCAGTGGCTCAGTGTCCAAGTGGTGACCAATGACAAGTGATGTTCCTCAGGGGCTCATGTTTGTACTAATGTTGTTTAGCATCTTTGTTGGAGACATGGACAATAGGATTGAGGGTACCCTCAGCAAGTGTGCCAACAACACCAAGTTGTGTGGTGCTGTGGACATGCTGGAGTGAATGGATGCCACCCAAACGTATCTTGACAGGCTTGAGAAGTGGGTCTGTGCAAACCTCCTGAAGTTCAACAAGACCAGGTGCAAGGTCCTGCACCTGGGTCAGGACAATCCTGAAGAACAAATATAGGCTGGGTAGAGAATGGATTGAGAGTAGCCCTGAAGAGAAGGACTTGGGAGTGCTGGTGGAGAAGAAACTCAAAATGAGCTGGGAATGTGTGCTTGCAGCCCAGAAAGCCAACCATACCCTGGGCTGCATCAGAAGTGTGACCATCAGGTCAAGGGAGGTGATTCTACCCCTCTACTCTGCTCTCTTGGGACCTCACCTAACGTACTGCGTCTGGCTGTAGAGTCCCAGGCAAAAGAAGGACATGGATCTGTTAGAAAGAGTCCAGAGGAAGACCACAAAGAGTATGAGAGGGCTGGAGCACCTCTGCTGAGAGAGTTGGAGTTGTTTAGCCTAGAGAAGAGAAGGCTCCAAGGAGACCTTATAGCACCCTTCTGGTACTTAAGGGAGACTACAGGAAAGCTGGAGAGGGGCTCTTTATCAGGGACTGTAGTGACAGGACAAGGGGTAATGGTTTTAAGATGAGAAGAGGTAGATTTAGATTAGGTATTAGGAAAAAATTTTTTACTCTGAGGGTGGTGAGACACTAGAATAGGTTGCCCAGAGAAGTCATGGATGCCCCACCCCTGATGGTGTTCAAGACCAGCTAGGGAGAAGCTTTGAGTAACCTAATCTAGTGGAAAGTGTCCCTGCCCACTGCAGTGAGTTAGAACTAGATGATCTTTAAAGCCTTTTCCAATACAAACTGATGTATAATCCTATGATTCTATGTTTTTATTCCTATACTGTACTACTGGAAGGTACAGAAATGCCCTACCATCCATTACCATTGCACCTTTCTTTCGTCATTGATTTATAGCTCAGCTCTTAGCACATGTTAACACAAATCATGCTGAGGTCACTAGAAGGTGGGGTATAATATCTTCTGAAACTCCCAGATCAAGAAAGTCTCATTCAGAAGACATGAAATGTCTTGACACTACCGGGACTAGAACCTGTTGGATTACCTGACCCCTTCACTCAACAAAGTTTGATACATTACTGTACCATCCAGTTGTGAAGGCTTTAGTTTGACTCCCTAAAGTGAAATCCTAATTTTGTAGATAAACCCATTCCTGGAGAACAGTTTGGTTTGCTGGTTTCACTAAGTGTAGTGGGGATTTGTTTTTCTTTTTTTTTTTTTTCACTGGGGAAAATAATGTAAGAGGCATTTGAAATATTAGCAAACCTTCATTTACATTAACACAAACAAGGTATTTTGAAGCACCTGTTTTATGAGTTGCTTTCTCTGTTTTTGCATCTGATAGGCATTGCTAAAAAAAAGCACAAAAGCCCCTGGGGTAAACAATTAATTTACTACAACAGTTTTCATCATTGAATATGTGCACTTATCTTTCCTTTCCATCAATAGATGGTTTACCAGTGTCTAATTTCAAAGTCTATTAAGACACCTGTGAATTGGGGCCTTTATTTGGTATGCAATCTGCACAGCAATTGTGGTCTAACTGTTCTTCTTATTAGCAAAATTAATAGAAAGCATGATTGTCTTTGAAAAATATAAATAAATAGTTTCATCCCATGTAATAAAGAGTAGAAAGAGGTCCAAACTATTATACAGGCTGGAATAATCCGAAGTATCTTTACTGCCTTTCAAAATCAAATTGTTCGTCGCAGCCTGGCTTGTCATTTCCTCAGTCTGTGGACACTGACGGTGCTCTGCTTTATCTCTCGAACCGTTTTATGCCCTCTTGGTGATCTACTGATCAGTTCTGTGTTTGATCTTCAAGCTTAACAGCAACTTGAGGGATCATTTGCAGAAATTAGGGGCCATTAAGGAGACCGTACTGAGAATGCTGCCATTTTTCGTCCCTGGCCAACACCAGAAAAGCACTGCCAGTCTTGGAGGGGTTTGGTTCTAGCGGTTTCAAACATAGAGCCTGCATATACAAATGACAGAGTATGACTCCTTCTTAATTTTTTTTTGTGTAATATACTAATAATTAATATCGAGACATTAAAGGAAACACACAGCTTAAGTTTTTGGAAGAACGTGGTCTCCTTAACTGTTGAAAAAGTGGTAAGAAAAAAGTTTTTTGGTGTGTGTTCAAATTGTTCTGCAAACTATAGGATTAATTACATTTATTTTTATGGTGTTTGGGGCCAGATTATCAAGTTTTAATACTACATGAAATACTCCTGACTACTTGGCCGTGTCATACATTTTATATTGTAGCTATGATATTCATTAATAATTTAATATTTCCTTTAAAAATATATATATATACTCACAAATTGTTTACAGGAATGTTTGGAACTTGGTTGTAAAGCACAGACATGTCTGTGGACTGTACGTTTTCTTTTAACCTTATATGCACGCTCAAAGTGTACAACATAGGGTTAAGACCATGCATTTACGCATTTATAGATCAAGAAATGCTTGATATATATAAAATATAAATAAATAAATCAAATATAAATAAATAAAATATAGAAAACACTATATGACCTTTGTAGCGTTTTGTTGTAACATGTCTGAGTAGCCATATGCATCTATATAAACAGGATGCTAATAATTTGTACTATGAGTTGAAGGAGCAACAAGGACAACAGTTAGTAAAGTCTCATTTCTTGGTGGTTTAAACAGCCAATTCAGAGAACTTGTATTTATAAAGAACAGATAAAACTGATTTTTGCTAATGCTCATAGCAACTACTTTGCAGAGTCCTCTGTTGATATTCAAATGATGAGTGAAACAATCAAACATGCAAATAACAAGGAAGAACATTTCTGTATCATGTCCTTGTACTGGCTGTTTTGGAAATATGCAATGTGGTATTGCCTGTTAATTTTTATGTGCTTAGCTTTAGAGAATTTCAGAGAGAGAAGTTAATATGCAAACAGTTTACCTGAATTTTCAGCATTCTAAATTCAGAAGGTTCTGTATAGTTTGTCCTAGATTTTAAATTTTGTAATTAAGTCAGAGGTGGCTGGACTTGAATGCTGTAGTTTTTCAACATGAACAACCTGTCTGACTGAGGCAAAGCAGTGACTGGGTTAAAACTTTTGATAGTCTCATCTTAAATAAAATAAACCATTGCAAAAACCCCCAAACTGGCATAATTTTAAAGTGTAGTTCTGTTGCAGTCTCAAATTTTAATAAGATGAGAGCTTAAATAAAAAAGAAATATTTAGAACATCACACTTCATTCTTCAAAAAACTCAGTAAATATTTAATTTCAGTTCAACTTGCTCTGGATTTTGTGCAGCAGCTTGCTTTTGTTCCTAATGCGTCCCTGCTTCTTCCAATCCAACCCCCATACCACATGCTCTGCAATTCCTCCTGTTTCCATTTCATCCTTCTGAGAACTGCTGAGTCTAAGTGCATTGAGAACACTAAGACACGTCCCAAAACCGTGAAGTTAACCCTTAAGTGTCCCATGACACACTACATAAACTCAGGGAAAGAGTTCTTACATATCTTTGTCAATCGATACACACTTCCTAGCAGCTGGTCCTTCCCTGAAATGAATAGAATTATGATAAAGGATGCCTTCCTGAGTGGATCAATGAGATGCTACAATTAAGGGGTTAATTACCATAATTTGTATACTCAATGCCATTTCTCTTATCAGGTCTCTTGCTCTCAGTTCTGCACCCATTGCGTTTCATAAATAACTGACAAGGTAACAATTTTGGATGAAATCTACTTATCAAAACTATCAGAAAATGGATTATACGTGCTTTGGTATCTAAACCCTCTTGGCTTCCTAGGCAATGAAATAGTTAAGATCTTTAACACATGAAAAATATATTCCAGTACTTCTTTGCTGTTTCATTGCTATAGGGTTAGCTGTAATTATACTCTTTAATTTATTTGTCATTTTTGTTCGGTTGAATCAACCCTGCAGGTTTAAATTTCCATAGCTTATTGTATGTATGTATGCATGCATGCATGCATTATTCAGAACCTAAAACCATACGGAGAATTCTGGGGTTTTGGCTCTCTTTTTTTTTTTTTTTTTTTCACCAGGAAGTAGTAAAATGTTCTGAGATTCTATTAAGTCTTTAAGTTACAAAATCTAGATTCCACCTTAAAAATGTTCCATACTGTACGTTGCATAGCCTGGGGTGCTGTCTGGCTGCCAAATATCTATCAGAGAGTGATTTATGTTATATGATATGTTCCTCAGCGCAAGTGGAGACTGTTTAGTTGAAACATGAGAAAGGAGAGGCCTTGTGCTCTCAAAACCATGATGACAAGTTTCTGTTTGGATTTCTAAGGGAACATACAGTACAAAACGTGCCATATTTTACAACATCAGGACTTATGTAAGGAACAAAACTAAATTCATTTAACCCCTGGTTTCATTAGTTTTTCCTTATTTTTCTCCTTTCTCTCTACTTTTTTTTTGTGAACTCTGCTTCTTATTGTAAAAACTCCCTTTTCTTTTTGTAGTTTGCAGGGTTTGTTACATAGAATTGCAACAGTTTAATTCTGAAAGTTAAAATATTTTCAATAGCTAATATCTATGTGAACATATTTTTTAAATGAGATTTCAGACTCACAGTTTGAATTTTGTTTGTACTTTCCTTTCACTTCTAACTAAATCCTGTGTTACGATTTCTAGTGTTTTCTGTTCTGAAAAGAATTTTTCCCTGCAGCCATGAAGAAGTACTTCCCCTATGGAGCATTACGGATCTACACTTCAACATGCCTGGTTTGAACAGTAGGGACAGTGACCTCTGGGATCACGAACATGAAAATTGCTCAAGGTTTTGTGGCACTATTCATTAGTATTTACAACCGGGGGAGGGGGGGCGGAATTTGCCTAATTTAGCTGATATGCCTGTTTTAAATAGACATTCCATCACCATGGTACCTAAGTGCTAAAATATAGAATGTAAGAGAAGCAAACTCAAACCCTCATCACCTAAAGTAGGGTGGATTTTTTTCTTCTAGTCATTATATTGTCTTTCTTTGCATGTCCTTTCTCTGCATTTCCAAGTTTTGCTGTGGGAGAATGACTGATACGAAAAATTGTCTTTACACTGGGCAGTGAAAATGATCAGGCTAGAGTGTGCTCTGATCTTGGATAAAGTCTTTCACAGCTATGCAGTAAGTACGTAACATCTTCAGTATTTTGTACCTACAGAACATTGAAAGCCGGAGCCCAGACTGAAGATACAGGAAGTACACATTATGGAAACACGTAACTTATGTTTATAAAATCTTATATCTCGTCACCACCTGAAAAACTTTTAAATCTAAGGTGTCTAAGTACAGAAGGAAACAAATATTTTAGTTTTTTTTCTACAAATTAACAATTATGGCAAAAGCCATCTCTAGTCTGGTGCATCTAGGAGTACTTCCAGGTCTACTATAGCATTGTTCTGGTTCTGTATTCAACTAAAGACCCACAGTCACAGTCTGTGTCTGGGTTTCTGTTGAAAGATATGTCAGCAGAAAAAGAAATTTACTTCACCTCTTCTGAGTCCTTGTAAGGTCGTTAAACACAAGATCTTATTTTGATGAAATTCACTGAGGACATAGATAACTTCGACAGGTGTGATTTGCACAGTTATTTGGAGAAGCTGTAAATCATAATATGGACTTGAGAGGTCACTTTGTCTTCAGTCCATTGAGGCTGTCAGGATGAGAGATCAGGCTTTTATGTTGGATATGCAGAGACTGGAAAATGAATATGCACGGTTTTCAGGCACCATTATGACAGAGAAGAGTCTACCCAGGGGACTGGCTAAATAGAACATGACACAGGTATGTTTCTGCTTACATAGATTATTTTTCTTGCTCAGTCAGAATTAAATATGCGGGAAGTCAATTTAACTAGTCAGTCAATAGCAGAAAAAGCCTAATCAACACTGGCTATTGAGATTGACTATCCTTTCGGTTCCTGGGTCACTATGCTATTGATATATTTCTTCAGGCTCTGTTATTGGCTTGCTCTGGATATGTGCAAGTCAACAACACAGACCCTCTCTGAAGACATCTGAAAAGCATTGAGTTTTCTTGTGTTACCCACAAATCCAGGCAGAGCAAGTGGTATAGTGCAGCTTATTGTTTGAGAAAAGACACAAACTGGAAACCTGACTAAAAGGCATGTGCCTACAAAGTAAGCAATAGTTAGTTTGGGAAAGCAGATGCTCCAACACTCAGAGATGTGCAGCTATGCAACTTCACTGCTTATGTCTCCCAAGACTGATATTTAGTATGACTCTTTCTTACCTTCAATTGAATCTTGAAGTATTCTGAAATATATATTTAGGAACTTGTGGCTTTTAAAAGTCCCGCCTTAAATGTTAGCTTAGGTGTTCTCACATACTGTATTTTCATCCCATCCGACAAAGCAAATAGCACCTTAAATTTGAGCACACTCACTGCAGTATCTGTGATATGTAAGGAGGCATAGAATATTGTGAGGAAAACAAATAGCAACTTTCCAACATTTATAAATGCATTGAGAGAGAAAGACATAAGCCTGTGAAGAGACTAATTCACTTTCCTGTCATCAGTGTGAACCTTTAGTTGTGTTCTGAATTAATCCTCCTTCCTGAGTGGCTTTAAGTTAATACAGAATAACAATACTGCACAGATTACTTAAGCTGATTCTAGGATCTCATCTATCCTGAATTCCCAACTTTCTTCTGACTAAACAGGCACAATTACCACCATTTTGATCCAGCCACTTCCTCCACAGTACCCTCTGTTTGTTATCTGGAAAATACAAAAGCAGGTTAACAGCAGAATATGCAGTAAGTAGCACGCAGAAAATGCAGGGTGAACTACTGAGATTCATGGCAGGCCATTCTGATTGCCTTCCCTCTGTATTTTATGGTGTTATGCCAATACTGATGTCTCAAAATAATGATGCTTTGTAATCAGAGTAGAAGTGTGCCTATGGAATGTTAACTAGAGACTATTTTGGATGACCTTCATCTTTTGCAAAAAATGAAAAAATAGTCTTAAGGCCTCTCAGGCTGGGGAATGCTGGTATTTTCTGTTACTTTACTGGCAATACTAAAATGATCTAGTTGTGTTTAAGAAAACGTAAGTTGTCTGCTATCTGCTCTGCAGAACTGTTAGAATTTGTGAACCGTTGAAGGTTATGGGTTCACCAGCAACTTTTCCTCACTTGGGAATAATCTATCTCTCTTTCAGAGTATAAACAACCCTATTAACTCTAAAGTAATTGTTCAAGACATTTTCTAATGCTTGGATATTCAGCATAAGTAAGTGCTGAGACTTGCAACTTGGCTAGCGGCAGCAGCAAGCAAACATCCTGTCAAAAGTGCCTGGCACTCTGTGTTCCTTCATGATTGGCAGGAAACAGTGTGTTTGGGGAAAGGGAAGATGGACATTACAAAAACTGTAGACTTGTTTTCCCAAAACAATAGCATAATTGCAAAGGAACCTTTTATTAAAATATTTGCTGTTAGACTAATATGTTGCATGGATAAGTGGGGGGAGGGATGATGAGGGGATGCGATTTCTTTATATGTAACTGGGGCTTAAAATAACTGACACATCATACACATACTTGTTTTCTGCTGGGCTGTGCATCAGCTGCACTGTAATATGCATGGAACTCAAACCACCTATCTGCGTGTGCCTAGCCCACTGGGGTTCATTTCTAGTACACTGTATTGGCATTAATTGCCACATTATCTTGGTCTGACTAGATCTGCCATCACTGTCACTGGGCAATGCAGGTAGCCTTCTGCTTATTTAGTCTATTACAGCTCACACCTCAAGGCAGACCAGACGCGGGTTTGCCCCACTAGCACCATCCTAGCATTCTGCAGAAGGAGTTTGGCTTTAAACTCTGTGGGGCATTGCGTACAAGTCCAGTTGGCCAAAGCTGCAGTGTGGCTGCACTGCACAAGCATATTGCCTGGCTGACTGGGCAATGGCTCCTCTCCTGTCACTCTTCAAAACTCTTAGTGTTGTGCTGAGTCCTGGAAGCTCTTAAGATGGAGAAGAGAGAGGAAGCTCTTTATGTGATTGTAGTCCTCCAACCGGAAAGCCTTCGGGCTGTCTTTGATGCCTTCCTCCTGGAAAGTAGTCTGAAGCAATTTATTAGTTTTATACATCTGTACAGGCAATCAGGTAACTATTTCAGCTATCTATACAGCAGCCAAGCAGGTAAGACATGTCACTGTATTTGAAGGGTAGTCAAAACAGGGAAGGAGAATTTGCAGTTTTTCTTATTTTTTCCCAGTAGGCATATCTAGAAATGTATCTGCTGTCTGTGAGACCCAAAGCATCTTCTGAAGCCGCTGAGACAACCTGCAGCTAGATCATAAAAAAAAGAGGACGAAAAACACGCAAATGAGGAATAAGGTTGCCTTGATGAAGGTGTGAATCAGCTGTCTTGTCTCTGAAGAAGCTCTGCACAGGATACGAGAAAATTTGCAGAACTTGTTTTCTGTTTTTCTTCATGTTGAATTCATTTGCTGTCAATGGAATAAAAGAAATAGGAATGGCATGAGTTCTAGATCTTGTTACTATAAAAATTTTAATTAAGTAATGGAAGGAAGTTTCCAATAACCCTGGGATAAGAAATAAGATGCCAGTAAATTTGATTTTATTTTTTCAATTATGAAAGAGTTTCTGCTACAGTGCAGCTATTTTTCCTCTATAAGTAATATCTTAATCTATAAATAATAGATATGCAGAATGACGCAATGAAACCCTCCAGCCCTAACCAAACTGAGTCTTGCCGATGCATTAGTGCCAGACCTTATTCATGGCAAGGATGATAAAGATTTCACCAGATGAAAGACAGTCCCATTTTCATTCTGAAAACTTGACACAGTAGTCTTTTGTCTAGAATTCTTTTTACTACAAGTGGCTATTGGATGTTGGAACAAGGATGACGTATTACAGACACAGTGGGAAGTACAATTTGTCTGCACGCTCTGCAACCCACCGCACAGGTGTGGACAGGTAGGGCACACTGTTGAGCAGGGCAGCAGTCCACACAGACTCGCTATCTAGAGGAGTAGTAACTGACACCAGCGGAGCTGTGGGACTGAATTTGGTTAGAACTGGCCGAAGTTTCTTTGCACTGTCCTGCATATCCTTAGACTTAGCTTTTGCTTGGTGATTGCAGGTCTGTAAGTCAGTGATCCTGAGCAAATAGCTTCATTTTCACTGTCGCATTTCTGTCCTGGATTAAAAAGTGAAGTTCAGTGACATACAGAAGAAGCAAATAAACAATTATTATATTTTCTTTTAGGCTTAAGATCATTTTTCAAGCAATTTCATCTAAAAGGAGACCAAAACCGTTTGTGCTTAACCAAGAACAGGCATCTCCAAGGAGAAGAGTTGTCCTGTGCCTGCTGTGGTGTGCAATATTGAGATTGAAGATAATGGAAAAGAAAGACAGGTGAAAGGAAGAGAAGAAACGGGCAAAGAAGATGTGACATAGGCATAGAGGAGGACAGTGGAATTTGGTCAGAACACCCAGATTAGTAATTCTGGTAAAGTCTCTCAAAGTCTTAAATGGGCAACAGGCAGAGTTTTACACTCGCATCTCAAAATGAGAGTATAAAATAAAATCTCAACAAGATATGTAACAAAGCATACTGCAGGATGTGCCCTGTCATATAAAGTGTTTTCTTGTGTAGGATCAGAACAGTCAAGATGTATGTTAACTGAGGCTGCGTTGTGTTAGCATTATTTTGTGGCAAATCCTTCCTTTACAAATTGATAAAAAGGCTGATTTATTTGCGGAGTTTAATCTTACCCTGATTAGTGATCACTTCATCACTTGAAATGCTAGAGCAGGGGGGAATTAGAAGGGAGGGAAGCAGTTTCCTATTTGTCTTTAAAATAAAAGACACGGGACACCTGGCACCCTATAAATACTGTGGCACTGTACAACAGCAAACATGGGCACAATGCAGTGCTTATTCTCAGTTGGAATCCATCTGTACACTACAGTAGTAAGACAAAAGAGGATTGTTAGCACTTAAAGGCACCTTGATGCAGTCATACCACTTGACTGTTTTATTAATTGCCCCATCTGTTAAGTGAGAACTTTCTGACATAAGTTGGTACGAGCTCTTAAACCCCTTGGTCTGCTTCCTATTGGTTCCACATGTGTTTGTATTTGTTCTCAGTAGGCAGAGATTCCAGAGAGAAAATGAACCGCTGCAGATCGATTGCGGTATCAGTCATGCAGGAGACATGGTAAAACATGCCACTCCGATCTGGTTTGCTGTTAACCCTTTGAACACAGAAAATTAGAAGAGAAGAGAGAGAAAACATTCTGCTGCCAAAGGTATTACTAGGAGAAAGAAGATTGCTATCATGACTTCTGAATTACTCATCTCGTTAGTGGCTCTCTGCCTTCTAATAATTCTTCACAAATTACATTTCCACTGCTGTCTGTCTTAGAGCTGTGTATTTTAGTATAGTCAAGCCAGACCGTATTAACATGATGTGGAAGATTACAATTCTCTGCTGAGAATTCCTGTCCGTTCTGCACCACCTGGATATTTCTCTGACAAAATTACAGTGACAATATCAGTGATCAAGGCCTAAAGCAACAAAAGCCAGAAAGTTTAAAGGTAAGGCCATGATTGACACCAGCAGGAACAAAACAAAGTGTTATTAAGTGTTTGCAGAAGATGTAGGTCCAGTTCCTTGAATATTTATTTGGCATTTATAATATTACTTAGAATTATATTCCAAAACATGATTTAAAATACATAAGGGAGAACTTGTAGTTTGAAGATGTGGACAGTGATCTATTGACAAAGTGGGACTAAAATCAAAAGACCAACTTCATTGAACACATAAGTAGAAAAGCAAGATTCTTATTAGTTGACAAGGACTGTCAGTACTGTACTTGGCCACTGCTCTAAAAAACTAGTGATAAATTTCTGAACTCTGGATATGACTTTTGTGAATTGCATACATGCATTCATAGGTTTATGCTTGAGGGAGGCAAGCAGAACCTGTTTTTGCCAAAATCCAAGGCAGAATGATAATCTCCTGATGCACTACTAGAGTTGCTAAAGGGTACATTAAATACAAAAGTCCACATAATCCAGTCATTTTTTCATAGAATCACAGAATCATTTAGGTTGGAAAAACCCCATATTAGTCCAACTGTTAACCTAGCAATGCCAAGCTACCAGCAAACCATATCCCTGAGCACCCCACCTACATGTCTTTTGAATACCACCAGGGCTGGTGATTCAACCACTTCCTGGGCAGCCTGTTCGAATGCTTGACAAACCTTTCTGAGGAGAAATTTTTCCTAATATCCAGTTTAAACCTCTCCTGATACTTCTTGAGGCTGTTTTCTCTTGTGCTATCACTTGATGCTTGGAAGAAGACAACGACATCCACCTCATGACAACCTCCTTTCAGACAGATAAAGTCTCTCCTGAACCTCCTTTCCTCCAGGCTAAACAACCCCAGTTCCCTCAGACACTCCTTGTAAGACTTGTTCTCTATACGTTTCCCCATCTTTGTTGCTCTTTTCTGGACACACTGCAGCAGCTCAATGTCTTTCTTGTACTGAGGGGCCCAAAACTCAACACAAGATTCCAGAAGTGGCCTCACCAGTGCTGAGTGCAGGGGAACAATCTCTTCCCTAGTCCTATTAGCTGCATTAATTCTGATGCAAGCCAGGATGCAGTTGACCTTCTTGGCTACCTTGGCGTACTGCTAGCTCATGTTCAGCCAGCTGTCAACCAACATCCTCAGCTCCTTTTCCACCAAGCAGCTTTCCAGCCCCGCTTCCCTAAGCCTGTAATGTTGAATGGGGTTGTTTTGATGGGAGAACAGGACCTGACACTTGGCCTGGTTAAACCTCACAAAATAAACCTCAGCCCGTCAATCCAGATCCCTCTGCAGAGCCTTCCTGGCCTCTAGCAGATCAACAGTCCCACCTAATTTAGTGTCATCTACAAACTTACCAAGGGTCCACTCGATACCCTTATCCAGGTCATTGATAAAGATATTGAACAGAATTGGGCTCAACACAGGTATGGGGAGTACCACTTGTGACCAGCTTTCAACTGGCTTTAACTTCTTTTGCCAGAACACTTTGGGCCTAATCTTTCAGGCAGTTTTTTACCCAGCAAAGTGTACGTCCATCCAAGCCATGAGCAGCCAGTTTCTCCAAGAGAATGCTGTAGGAAATGGTGTTAAAGTCCAGGTAAATTTCACAATTCTTGGTAAAATTAGATGAGAGGATGATGTTACAGTTGAAAAGCAATTACAAAGGATGAATGCGTGCGTCCTTTTAGCCTGTAGAAATGACGAAGTTTGTGCAAGTAGAAAGGAGGGAGCTTGTATTTCACAGGACTCTTGCCCCATGCAATCGCTGAACTTTCTCAGCTCAGGAAAAGGGAGTGAGCCGATTTGGCCAATCTAATTCTCAGAAATTTGGCTTACTTGTAACTGAAACTGACAATGATGATGCAGCAATTGGCTATCTGTTTAGTCACACAGTGTGTTAGCTGAGTAATACCGGACTTATGAAAACACAGAACTGATGGAGGTAAGCAGAGTTAGGTACCGGACAACACAAGTTTTGGCATCATTTCCTTCAAACTAGCTGACTGCCCCATCCTCTTTTGAGCTTCTCATTAAAAGCTGATGATTGTAGTGGTTATGATTGTTGGGCAAGTCACTGGATTGCATTGTATAGGACTCCTGCTACGTAAGGTATACAATATCCTTTTGGTCATTTCTGGTCAGCTACCCCAGATGTGACCACATCCAAATTCTTACCCACCCCCAACCTACTTACTTCAGCTGCCATTTCTTAATTCCTTCTTATCAGGTATTTATACTCATGTAAAATAGCCTCCAGAGCATTTTTTTTCCAGGATGAACACTCCAAGCTCTCTTAGCCTCTGTTCATATGAGATGCTCTTGTTCATTAACCATCTTGGTGGCTCTTCCCTACACTCAATCCATTATTCCCATGTCCCTCCTGTACTTGGAAGTTCAACACTGGACCCAGCACCCCACATGTGTTTCACAAGGGCTGAGGAGAGGGAAAGAATCACCTCTCTTGACCTGCTGGCAATGCTTTCCTTAATGCAGCCTTGGAGGCTGTTGGCTGCCTTTGTTGCAGAAGAACGTTACTGCCTTGTGGTTGGCTTGTTGTCCATCAGGACTCCCCAGAACTTTCTGTCCAGCTTGTTAGCCCTCAGTGTGTACTGGTGCCTGAGGTTATTCTTCCCCAGCACAGGACACTGTACTTCCCTTTGTCCAACTGCATGAAGTTCCTGACTGCCCATTTCTCCAGCCTGTCCAGGTTCTTCTGGATCACAGCAGTATGCTCTGGTGAACAAGCCTTTCCTCATCTGAAAACATGCTGAAGGTGCAGTTTATCCCACTGTCCTTTCACAAAGATGATAAACATTAATGGTTCCAAAATTGACCCCTGGGGTACACAAGTGGCTACTGTCCTCCAGGTGGACTTTGTGTCTATTATCACAGCTTTCTCGGACCGGCCAGTTAGTCTGATTTATTCTACCTCACTATCCAGTTGTCTAGCCCATATCTAACCAACATGTCTATGAGGATGTTAAGAGAAAGATAGAAGTGTCAAAGCCTTACTGAAGTAGAGGTAAATGTCTTCTACTGTTCTCTCCTCATCCACCATGTCAGTCACCTTATTGCAGAAGGATGCTGGGAATTTGTTTTGTGAGTCCATGTTTATTACTCCAATTGACCTCGTCCTCCATGTATTTAAAATGTTTTCCAGGATTATTCACCCCATCTCCTTCCTAGGGACTAATGTGAGGCTTTACCAGCGTGTTCTTCCCTATATCCTTGTTGTGGCCTTTCTTGAAGAAAAGAGAGACATTTGCTGTCCGACAGTCATTAAGGACCATTTCCCAACCACCATAACTCCCATAACTGGGAGTGGCTTTGCAATAAAATCATCCAGCTCCATCACTGGGAGGGAGCCCTCACTGGCTAACTCTTGCCAGGGTCCAGTTTGTCTAATTTGATTTTACTCCATCAAGGGACCCCCACTTGGCTTTTCCCACAGTCTAAGGGGCTTGGGATTCCTGAGGACTAGTCTCATTAACAAACATGGAGGTTGAGGAAGTGTTAAGTATTCCTGCCTTTTCCATGTCCTTTGTTATTATCTTCCCTACTCCATTTAGTAGTTGGTCCACAATTTTCTCAGGCTTTCTTTTGCTGCTGATATCCCTTTAATAACCTTACTTGCTGCCCTCAAAATTTAGAACTATTGAAGAAGCAGCCATTTCTATCTTTTCTTAAAACCTTTTAATTAGAGACAAAGCAAACATGTAATGGTTCTGTGTAAGCAGAGGTTATTTTAGGGTTGTATCCTACCAATTTTAATGCAGTTTTCAGATGAGATTTTAGCTTTCTTAAAATCAGAATGGCTTTAACAATTCTTACATTTTATGGTGGCAACTGACACTCTGAACAGACAGAATTACAAGACTGTGTTTAGATGTCTGATGATGTTCCAGTCATCTTTTTCTCTTTGAAAATATACATTTGTTGAAAAATTTCAGGATTAGCCAAGCATGAAACTTTCCAGGTATGCATGGAGGGTATGTAAACTGACCCAATGTTAGGGGGCCTCCTGGCAGAAGACCATATGTGCATCTTTCTCACAGTGAACTGTAGTAAGGAGACGTGGCCATTTCCTAGTTTTGGAGCTTTAAGTCACTTTTACTATTCTAACAAGTCGTTTTACATGTGTCGAAATTTTTTTGGCTTGTTAGCACATACTTTAATGACTTAAAGTATTTTCCAGTGGAATTGGTTCTTGCTCAATGTTCCTTTCTATAGAACCTCAGTAACAACTGCAAACCATCTTGGTGTATGGTGCTTGTTGAGAGGTATTCAGAGGCCGTGATATTTAGGTTTTGCCTTTTTTCTAACTGAGAGACCACATGGAAAAGGATTGCAAGCATTGGCTGATATTTAGAAGTGTAACTACTATTAATGTTCTGCTCCTGTTTTTCAAGACTGAATATAACCTTGACCAACAAAATGTTAATATTTAATTTACTGGGATCAGATAATTTTTCTTCTTTTCTAAACTATTACTGTAAATCTAAGATTATTAATAATGAAATCATAGGTAGAAGGATTTGCTCTGTTCTGTTGCTGACAGGGTGAAATGAAAACACAAATACGCTTATCATCACTAACCTACAAATGAGCTTCATCCCAATTCATATTAAGAACAGCGTGATGTCCTTAAATAGAGGCTGTTTTTACAGAGAGAGGTAGTAAACAGATTTCCACATGTAATATAAGATGGTAAGCTTTACATAGTGATAACTTGTGGGAAGTCACAAAAAACAGCTTTTGGAGAGACAAGGAGTGTATTTCTTGCATGTCCTGGTGTTCCTGACAAGTGTTTTCTTTCCTCTGTAGCCTCCTATGAAAACAATTCTACAGACGTGCTGTAGGGGTATGTTGGTCATAAAATTCCTTAATAAACCCTTTATATCCAGCAGAATACTTTTCATATAATCACTAATTTGACAGAACATTTTGAAACTATTTATAATTAAGAGCTAATGCCCATTGAATAGAATATTGTCATAGGTTAATGGCCGCCTGCTGGTTCATGAAGGCAGAAGTGTTTATTCTCCAAGCAGTAGGCGCTGATTCTCTAAGAGTGTTCTATTAGAACAACATTTTTTTCCTATTATATAAAATGACTAATGTAGACTTAAACATTTTTTCTGATTGATACTGGTGCCTCGGTATGACAGATACTTACAGTACCATGTTTGATCCAATGCACTTTTAAAGAGTGATAGCTCCAAATTCTAGATAAATTACTAACTTTGAGCAGACCTTATTATTTGCTTGGGCTACATGAAGAGTACTTCTTTGATGTTTCCAGTCTCTTCTTCCATTCCATCTCTTGAAAAACCCCAGTAAACCTTAAATTTTTAACAGTTCATAAGCATTTCCCTAAAACAGTTCAGGCTCTTTCTGGAAAGATTTGAGGAACAGGAAAGAAAAATATGGAGTATATCCCCTATAAAGCCAATAAGGATTAATAAAATAATATGTTGCTGGGATTGCTTGAGGGGAAACATAGTTTCAACGGTCTGTGTGCCGCTTGGTTTGTACTTTAAATCTTGCCTCTGTTATGATCCCCAAAAGTGATCAGTGCCAATTCAATAAAAGCCAAGCCAGAGAACAGGCCTGTGCAATCTTCTCTTTTTCTCCTGCATACAAGCCTGGAATTAAGCATGGAGAATAAGTGGTGTAGAAGATATGTGTTTTTATGCAATGGTGAATCGGATAGGCAAGTGAATATACCTTCAAACACAAGCTGTATCACTGATTTCCATCACCCTGAGCACGTAATTGCTCTGTCTCCCTGTGGGGAGTGAGGCTGTAGATCATTAACATTTGTACAAGGCTTCAGGATGAAACCAAAAAATATCATTAGTAAAAATTTTTTTTTAATATGTTAGAAAAAAATAAATTAATAGAATTGTGGGAGAAGGAAGTCATTCTAGAAGCCTGGATGCTAAACAAAGAAACAGTCTCTGAGAAAAAAAGTCATGAACGCGTTTTTAATCTCTCAGAACCGAAACTCTCAGTAAACGGCAATGCTGTGAACTGTATAACCTGACAGGGTAAGCGATAATTAAGAAATTTCAGAGTTAATGGACTCTCCTCATACCATTTTAATGTTGGTAATGTTGAAGATGTTGCAAAAACCCTTCCAGTAATAAAGGGATTAGCCAGCATACCAGCCGAGTATCCCGTTGGTTACAAAACGCCTTTCTTCCTTGTCACTCTCCCTCAGTCCTTTGAAAGACTTTTTGAGTCAGCTCAGCTTCTACCAGTTTCATTTGAAGGTATTTTTTGAGCCGCAGTCTAAATTCTTTATCTAAATGTAGGTAATACATTAATTCTGGTGTTGAATACTCTATTCGGCCTGCGCTGAAAGATAGATTCAGTTTCTTTAGCAGGAAATGGAGAGAATACACAAGAAAGCAGGGAATGATCTTTACACAGCAGTGTAGCATTCTCTTGTAGGGAGTAATTGAATGCCAAGACTGCTAAGCAGGCTGCAGCTATAATGACCTTTTATTAACTTTTCTACTAGTGTTCCCATTCTTTGTCTACTAAGATCCCCTCCCTCCTCAGTATGGCAGTACTCCCAGGTGGGTGATAGCTCAGTAAAGAGAGGTTTCTTCTCAGCTAATAAATGTGGAAAAAAGAAAATATTTTCCCTGAAGCTCAGCAGCATTGTCTATAAATACAACCTTCATACAAAGTTTGTCCAAGTGTCTGGGAACAATACGGACCTTGGGGTCATATTACTCAAAGTTTAAGTGTATATTAACCAGGAAGGACTGGCCCTTACTGTGGGATCACAGTTCACCATTAGAGGTGTTGTAGCACTGTTGGTGTTGTATAACTTTGTCTGAAAAAGTTATAGGACTAATGGCTTGGTGGGATCTTGCTGAAGAGCTACTCCAAATTTAGGCTAGCAGACACAGGAACATGACTGAACCTGGCAGGACAAAACTCTCTTTTTTTTTCTCTCTTCCTAGATTTCCACGGCTCTTCATGGCGAACAAAGTTGAAAGCAGGAGATTAATTCTGTGGAAGAGTGAGGAAGAGTTGATTAATTCCTGAAACATAATGGAGGTTATTGAGGAGTGGTTCCAGTTTAAGATATCTCATGTTTTGTGCTGTGGGTTGTAGAGAAAAAAGCCTGCGCAACAAAATACGCTGGATATCACCCTGAATGTTCTTCTGGGAATACCTCTTTAATAGGGGTTAATGAGAAGGTAAGATGTGCCACAAGGAGTGTACAAGCTACACAGGAGGAAGGGTATGAAGCAAAAAAAGGTGCCACTATAAATGACTGAAGGAAACTCGAAGTGGACCTCACAGCTAACTACATGTCTACTGAGTCTTCCTAGGAAGATCTCATCCACTCCTCTGGCACTTTCGCAGCAGATAACCTAAACCGTTATTCACCTTGGCTGTATTACAGAAGTAATATTTTCACCAGGACAAACTGTTGTTGAACAGCAGCTTCACTGAATTACTCATGCTTTTCTTTAGCAGACATGCATGTTTTCTTTTCCATAGCAGGTTTTTTCTTTTTTTCGTTTTTTCTTTCTTTTTTATTTTTTTCTAGTGCATACTAAAACATTCTCAGTCCTCCTTCCTCTGCTCAAATTTGCTGTTTGCTTCCATAGAGTGGTTCTGTATCATCCACTTACAGTACTTTAAAAGGAGGCATACAATGGTTTTGACCAACTTTGCAAAGCAGTTTTGTAAGTGTGTGGGAAGTAGATGTGAGAAAAAATCATTGCTCTTGCTGCCTTTGCCTTCTCGTCTTTTACTTTAGTGTAAAAACTTCAGTGTAAAAGAGAGTAAAAAAGACCTTCAAGGCAAACAACTAAACTCTGATAGGACCAGCCTCTTTCCATCCAGGCCTATAATATACAAGAGCCTAGATATGAACAGGACAAATTGCAATACTCAATGTAGAGTTTACTTAGAACAGCTTCAAAATGATTAGATTGGGTAGGTAATCACTCAGCTGCCCAGCTGCCTCTGGAAAAATGTTTAGTAAAAAGGGTGGGAAGATTTACATCAACATTTATCCTCCCAAAAAACCGTCAGTTAACTATGTTTTTCTCTCTTCTCCTGAGAAACAGGATTTGTCAGACTTCCTGAGCCCATGGTATTTAAAATATAAACAAATTAAACCAAAAAACAATAGGTGTTTTTCTAAGAAGAAGTTATTCATTTGAGCTTGGCTTTTCATTAAAAAAAAATGATGCTACAAATCTTTGTTAAAAATTTTCTTGTGTAAGAGAATTTTTTTTTTTTTCCATTAACATCCAGCTTCTGATTGGTTTACTTTTTATTCAGCTTGGTCAGTAAAAATGCATAAATCTGGCTACTTTATTCCACTCTGGGGTTTTTTGTGTGGCGTTTCCTCTTTTTGATCAATGTCGTAGCTTAGGAGTAGCTGAAAATCAGTGGACCTCTGTGTACAGTAAGGTGCTAATGTGTTAGGTATTTTATAGGATTTGTCCTTATGCCAGTGATGTCTACTGCACACAGACACTGGTGCAAGACTGCAGAATTACATCTCTGGAACGTGTTTCCCAGATGCAACCATTTGATAGTCAGCACAACAAAACAACTATAATGCTCTGCATTGGAAACATCTAACAAAAGTCACTGTAATCCCATGTTGTACCTATGAACATTACTATGCATTCATCCTTTTGAACAGCCTCAGTCACAAAACTGCCAATGAACAATGGAATATGCTTTTATTTTTGTTTGTTAAAGATAGCGTGACATAACTTGCCTGGAGCTTCGTTCTGCTTCTTGTTGTGTATGAGGTTATGCTTTGGTGATTAAAATGAGAATCGCCCTTCAACAACAGTTCTTCCACTAGCTCGTACATGCAAACAGAGGCTCAACAACCAAACTAGAGCTAACAATATCCATGCTTTGGGCTGATAGCTGGAATAGTCACACTGTTATGAGAAAGTCTCCTGACACATTTTCCAGTTCTCTTTCTAGCAGGGATCTTGAATTCTTTAAACTTGACATAAAGCCTCAGTTTATGATGCAAAATCTCATTAGAAGCCCTTATTATGGCAGGGACAAAAATGCACCCTAATGGATAGCCCTGGGAGAAGCTGTAAACTTGTTCCATATAGTCAAGATACTGCCTCAGGTGCTTTTCTTATAGGTGGTCCAGTATTCCTCTTATTGCAGGGTGCTGAAGCTGTGTGAGTAGGGGCTGATCAGTACTGTCTGTCCTGTTTCTCACTGATCTCCATTTCTGTTTCCTGGTTGGAAGGCCTCTGTCCTGTGTGTAGGTTTGTGTGGAGGCTCAGTGCCAGCTGTGGGCGTGGGACACAGGTCTCGGGAATGTGTGCCGAGGTGCCAGTAACTGGACAGACGAGGCTGTCTTCATGTTGTCTGTGGATATTTGTCAGTGAGTGCAATCTCTAGCAAACATCAAGCAAGACTAGCTCAAAGTAGGATAAGAGGTTTGGGAGCCACATATTAGAGTGGCCCTCACTCTAAGCTGGATGTTGTTGAGACTAGAAGGTCTGAGACCTGGCTACTGGAATGGCCGTGGGCCCAAGCCAGCTACTGCAGAAACCAAGGGTCTGATCTGGGTACTAGTAAGTTCCATGGATCTGGATCATCTACCAGAGTTACGTTTTTGTGTGTGCATGAAGCAACTGAAGGGTAATGAGGCCTAGAGTTACTGGATAGCATATGTACATACACATACCCATACACGTATATATACGCATATATGTATATATTTCCATTAATGGGATTTCATCCTGAGCAGCTAAAGAGGGAACAGGATGAGGATTCCAGTGCTCTCTGTGTTTTCATTAATGCTGTTTCTTCAGTCTGTGAGGTGTGTTGTGTTCAGTGATATACATGTATTGTGTATGTGTGCCTATCTGCCTATTGGGAACATATGCTCAGGCTCACTGCTTGCTGGGGCTAAGGACCTGGTGCTCCAGTAGCCTCAGTGCTCTTGGGCTGCTAAATTTGGCAGCTTTGAATATATACTATCAAAACCTTTCATTATTTAAAACATCAACCGATGGACTTAGAAGTATCATTCTTGCCATCTTATGCTTGGGAAAGCTGAGGCTGAAAAAGAGTTATTTTCCAATTCACCAGCAGGCCAAAGACAATTCATCCATAGTTTTGACCTGCTAGAAATATGAGAGCCATCACCCAAGGGCAGTGAAAAAAACAGCACTTTTGAGCTGAGGATACTGAAGGCAAAGAGGAATGGACAGGAACAAAAGCTTCCTAGCTCAACTAGCAAGGTGTCTGCAAGAGGGAAGAGATTGTAAATGTGCCATACCTCATCACATCAGGCAGAGCTTACTATTTTGAGAAATATTCAAAGTGAAGGCATTGCAAGTTTTATACTACTTGTCCCAAATCAAATCAAAGAAAGAAACAGAACTAGTACACTTCTATTTAACAGAGTATCATATCTGAGGCTGGTAAGCTATAACACATAAGCTGTAAAAACTACTATAATAACATACGCCTTCTTTCTCACTGGATAGTTTTCCATTCTCTCCTCTGCCTTGCTCCAAACCACATAGTAAAGAAAGCATTTCTAGCACTTAGCATTAAAGCCTTTAGGACAGACCACAGTGCAATTAAACTATTGTGCTGCTGGATGTTCATAACAACTTGGCATGTGTTTTTTTCTTATACTTCACACTTGGATTCTGTCAAGAAACAGTGCCAAGCAGCAATATGTGAAGTCTGTAAATGGTGGCTAAATATATCTTACTGCGGCTACTCTGCAGATCCCAGTTCCTTACTTCAAGTACCACCAAGCAAGCCAGAAGCAATGTAAAAGCAGGATGCTTGGCTTCACTACATCTGTGGCTGACAAATCCTGGAGAGTTTTGCACCCTGACTTCCTCAGTTGGAGGGAAACCTGCCAGGACATGGAGCATTTTGAACTGGCACATGGAGGCTGGTGGAGGAGACAGAAGATAAGTCCTGAAGTGAACTGTTTTACAGGAAAATACTGGAATTATTTCAAGAATGCCCTGCTGAGCATCTCTGGATACATTTATTTTGTGTGAAAGCCACCTGGAAAATAATCCTGACTCAGCTGGAGTACGAAAACAACTTGCCAAAATATCAGCTCAAGCTCAGCTAATTGCAATACTAGTTATTAAGTTGTTATTGGCGTAAGCATGGAGGAGTGAAGTGAATGTGTCAGGAAATGTAAGACAAGGGAGGTGAATGCTGTATTCCCTTCCTTTATTTCCAAAGCAGCAGTTACAGCTTCAGAGCTGTGCATTTGTGTGTGTGAAGAGATTTTTAAACAGCATGTATAGGTGACTGCATGCTAAATAAAAATACATACACTTGCACATGCATATATGTGTACATTCTGTTCATGTGTCGGTTTAAGAACAAGATCCAGTGAGCAGCTTGAAGACTTCTATGTAACTGCTTGCAGTTTGGTAGGAATTGTTATGACATTATAATTCAATCACAACAAAATCAAGCTGATTTTTTCTATCATCCAAGCCTGCCTGAATTTGACAGGGACCACTGGAAAAAGGAATTTTCCTTGAAGGGAAATGCGGCCTGTTCTGTCTTCTGCATCAAAATCCTGTGACTTGAGGAAGGGGCACTATGCTGACAGTAGCACTGGAGTTTTTGACTGGTTAAATGGCACTAGGGTTTCATTGCCTCAGGTCTCATTCTATGTATCAGTGATGACAAAGACGAGTCAGTGTTGTATGGAGAAAAATAAGAGAAAAAGTGGATAAGGCTCCTGGTTGGGAGAACTGTGCATAGACCCCAAGTCTTTTTCTGATGTTGATTAGCTGGATTTTTTATAGGTATCCACGTCCTTCCCTGTGCCTGTTTTGAAGCAAGTGAATTCCTCTTATCAGCCTAATGGGTACTGAAAATACTGTACCTATATGGTGCACTCACATAAAAGGCTGAGGAATAATGCTGCTTAATTAACAACAAACAGAAACTGAACGGCAATGATTTGTACTGTGATTAAATTTTTGTTACTGTGAAGACAGAAGTTCCTGTGCTTCAAGAAGCATCTACAGCTGTCTGGATGGTTAAAGGGACTGAGAATGTTTCCAGGTTTCTCCAAAGGCAATTATGACCTTTCAAATCAATGACTATCTTAAGAAAGACAATTCTAAATCTGGAATAAAGAAAGAATCAATACGCTCTCCCATGAAATGGGAACAGTGGCATATTGCTGTGTAGAACTACATGATAACATTGCTCCAGACTGAAAAATGGTTCTATTTTGTTCAAGTGCAGAGCCTGGGGAATGGAACCTCATTTACCAGTTCACGAGTGCCTGTTCCCCGTGGTACTGCAGTGTTTGACACATTACTGCACAGAATGGGTCAAGGCACCCTGATAGAATGCCTTTTTGGACTGAAAACTTAAAGATTTGCGTAAGTGTTGCATTCACTTCCACAGTATTTATATCAGTAAAGTTTCCAACAACTTGACACTTACATTGCAAAGAAAGATAATATTATTTGAAAATATTGCATAAAAACACATTTCAGTGTCCAGAATTTATTCAGACATAAACTTTATTATTTTTCTTTCATTATCCCCCCAAAACAATCCCGAAAGTTATTTTTCACTTTGACCTGGACTCTTTTTACCATTTCTTGGTAGTTCTAGGGCTTTCTTTGTACGTGTGTTTGATATATGTATGAGTACAGAGGGGGTGAAAGGGTAAGAAGGGCACAAATTCTCTATGTAAAACTGCTTTAGGAAGTACTCTTGGATCCCTGTGCTGCCAGAAAATATGTCAGTGTAGATGGCTTTGTGGTACTTTGAGGCTTTTCATTTGAGGCTGGACTGGAGGGAAACTGGTTTTTGTATTTGGCTCTAGAACAGAGAATTTGTAAGAAGGAAGCAGCTGTGGTTGTACAACAGCTTGCCCATGCACAACTGTGGGTCAGCGGGCAAAGGTGTTAACGGCTTGCCTATTAGTGGGTCTTGGGATGTAAGCATTCTGAGTGAAATTTTCCGTGAAAGGAGCAGAAATTGCTATATGATAGCTGTGCCCAGAACAATGCTGATGTAATGGACCTTTAAAGCACTCCTGTCCCACTGAGCCTTTCCCTTATACATGATACTGTCTCTAATAATAACCTTGTATGAGGGGTTTTGCAGCTGGGTTGTTCAATATTATAGTAGTAACAGAGTCACTGAGTCTGAACTACATCTAACAAGGCCCAACCACTTAACAGAGGCCTTTTGATGAAAGTTGTTACGTATATGTGGCTGGATCCTTTTTCATTGCCTCTCTCCTACTACCTGCTCAAGGCAATAGGACTCATGCACATTCTCATAATGACTACCAAAATGCTGCAGATCAGCACACCTACAACCTTTGCAACTCTGTTTCAGCATAATGAAGCAATTATTCTTATTTCAATAGTATTATCTTATTTCCAACATGTCAGTAATAAACTGATGAAAACATTTAGGGAACAGGTAAATTGTAGTTTAGGAATATATGGGTT
Organism: Neomorphus geoffroyi; assembly: GCA_033558235.1. NCBI lineage: Eukaryota > Metazoa > Chordata > Aves > Cuculiformes > Neomorphidae > Neomorphus > Neomorphus geoffroyi. Next base: position 26,214,044 of record JAUMJM010000048.1, on the reverse strand, counting down.
TGAGTTCAACAATCAGATATTCTTGCTGCACAGAAGGGAATATGATGCTGCATTGGAAGTATTAAATGAGAAAGGAATGTTTTCATTAAAGAAGCTCTGAAAACTGATTTATGGCCCACTGGTTGCATCTCATACTGGAGAACGGAAACCCCATAAATAAAATTGCTTAGAGGGAGTTCAGCATACTTTCCAAAGAGCCATCTAAAAAGGTCCCTTATAAAATAAATAAATGCTAGCTCACTAGTGCTTGCTGCCATTCCATATTTTAACTACTTTATGACTGTATTCCTCTAAGTTTCTGGGAAAATATTCTGAAGACACAAACTCCCAATTGAAAGATAGACCCTAAAATGGTGTATCAGATATGTAAGGGAGCACCTCAAACTATAATGAATCTGTGTCTCAGTAATGTCTGAAGCTCTGCTCACTACTGAGATCTTGTTTTACTGTGTACTGCTTAAGCACAAAGTATATTTCATAAAATCATAGAAATATTGAATCATAGAATCATTTAGGTTGGAAAAATCAACACCACCATACCTACTAAATCATGTCATGAATTGCTACCCATTTTTTTAATACCTCCAGAGATGGTGGACAACCTGGACAACCTATTACAATGCCTGACCACTCTTTCAGTAAAGAATTTTTCCTAATATCCAATCTAAACCTCTCTCGATATAACTTGAAGCCATTTTGTTTGTCCTATTGGGACTGTTGTCCCAGAAGTCCTGCCCAATTTGGTGTCCTCTGAAAACTGAGGGAGCATTCAGTGTGCTCATCCAGATCATTGATAACCAGTAAACAATACTGGCCCCAACACTGAGCCCTGGGGAATACTGCTTGTGACTGGCTGTCAAATGGATTTAACTCTAGTTAGCACAACTGGGCTCAGCCATCCAACTAGTTTTTTACCCAGCGATGAGTGCACCTGTTTAAGCCATCATCCACCTTCTCCAGGAGAATGCTGTGGGAGGCAGTGTCAAAGGCTTTACTGAAGTCCAGGTAAACAACATCCACAGGCTTTCCCTCGTTCACTAAGTGGGTCGTCTGGTCAGATGAAGAAGATCAGGTTGGTGAAGCAGGACCTGCCTTTCATGAACCCAAGCTGGCTGGGCCTGATCCCCTGGTTGTCCTGCACATTGCTGGTGAGCACACTCAGGATGAATTGCTCCATAATCTTGCCCAGTACTGAAGTCAGGCTGATAAGCCTGTAATTCTCCTTCTGGCCCTTCTTGTAGATGGGCGTCACATTGGCAAGCCCCAAGGCATCTGGGACCTCCCCTGTTACCCAGGACTGCTGATATACAATGAAGAATAACTTGGAAAGCTCCTCTACCAGCTTTCTCAGGAGTTGCAGGTGGATCTCATGTGGTCCCATAGACTTGTGAGTGTCCAGGTGGTGTAGCAGGTCTTAAATGCTTCCTACTGAATTATGAGGGGTTCACAGAGTCATAGAATCACAAGGTTGGAAGAGACCTCTGAGATCACCGAGTCCAACCATACTGTCTCCCTATCAAACCATGTCCCTAAGAAACTCATCTACCCATTTTTTAAACACCTCCAGAGATGGTGACTCCACCACCTCCCTGGGCAGCCTGTTCCAATCCCTGACCACTCTTTCAGTAAAGAAATTCTTCCTAATGTGCTCTCTGTCCTTGTCTTCCAGCTCAAGGTGTGAATACCCTGGGTACAACTGGTCTGACGATTAAAGGTTGAGAAAAAAAGGCATTAAGTACCTCAGCCTTTTCCTCATCCTTGATGACAAAGCTTCCCACCCCTCCCCTGCATTGAGTAAAGTATAGAGAGTCTCCTTGGCCCTCTTTTTGTTGTTAATGTATTTTAGAACAGTTTTTTGTTATCTCTTTCAAAAGTGGCCGTATTGAGTTTGAGCTGGGCTTTTGCCTTTCTAATTTTGCCCCTGCATGACCTAACAAGATCCCTGTACTCTTCCTGAGATGCCTGCCTCTTTTTGCAAAAGTGGTAAACTCTCCTATTTTTCCTGGATCCCAACAAAAGCTGCTTGTTCAGCCTGGCTGCTCTGTTTCCCTACTGGTTTGTCTTGTGGCACATTGGGATAACCTGTTCCTGCACATTTAAAGCTTACTTCTTGAAGAATGTCCCACAGTATATAAAAAATAAAAATAAAAAATAAAATGAAAAAGAAAAAGAAGAGTATATAATAAAGGGAGGGGGAAAGAAAAGGAAGGAAAGAAAAAGTAAGAATGTTATTGGTTACATTAGGTTTGTCTTTACTGAAAAACACATCTGCCTGGAGGAAAAAAGCTGCTATTGTGTATAAATTCCTTAAAAGTCAACTTTACCATTGCTAGTCTTTGAATGGGTGCTACTAGGGACTTACATTTATTTTAATTAGTCATCTTACAAGAAAATGTGTTTAAAACAGTCTTCCAAATGGCACAATGACTGGAGAAAGAGAGTAAAGAGGAAAGAACCATTTATGATACCCTTATCTCAGAAAGAACTCTATCTTGTCTATGACATTGTAATAAATTATGTGTATTTGAGGAAAGATTTTTTTCATAAGTAATTTTTTTGTGTCATTATATAGTGAAATAGTTTGCATTTCCGCTTTGCGTATTAAGTTCCGCTTAGGAATTCTTTATCTTCCTAACATAAATAAATGGACACTTTGTATGAAGTGGTTAATACATGAATAGTAAAAAAAGCGAGATTTGTATACATTTACAAATCTGTATCTCACTCAGCAACATTAAGGAATAATTGTAAGCCATGTTTTGGCTCTCTGAGGTAGTAAATTGAGATGGAAGCTCGAACTCTTGCTCCAAATGCTCACTGTATCAGAAGAAATTCAGAGACAGACACAATCCCTCTGTTCTTTCTGGCCAATATAATGGACTGAAGAAATAACTCAAATCCCAACACTTCTGGCTGGAATGGGAGGGAAAATATTAGTGTTATCAGGGAATGAACTGGATAATTTTTAATGTAGCATTCCAGAAAACATAATCTATGGCATATGTTCAGTTCCCATTTACTAACCAGAGAATGAGCTGCAGCTGTTTATTATGACTGGTTGTGCCAGTGTGATAGTATGTAATCATATTTGCATAAAGATAAAAAGAAAGGTGTTATAGAACAGAGCTTAGCCATGCTTTTAGCATAAATCAAAGGTAATTTCAGAGTAATTAGGTATAATTTTTTAAAGAATTCTTTCCAGCAAATGATGATTCTGGTTTCATAATTACAAGACAATGCTTACTATGGCTTTCAAAGCAGGATAAAACGTACCTGAAGAGATAGTGTCCCACTCTAGACAGGTCCAATGTTGGTACAAAAGACAGGTGTTTTGTCAGATTTCAGCTACATACTTTCACACCTGCAATGAATCAACCATAGTAACGATGATAATAAAGACTAGGTGCTCCCACCACCCTACAGATGAGGAACTGGCATGAATCTGGTTGCGTGCTACCTGGGAGTTTCCTAATCCTCACTGCAAAAGGGCTTCAATCCTTGCCAGAATGTATTCTTTCAAAATTCTAGTGTGGGAAGAAGCTCAGGTGTGGGTGAAAATCCAATGGAGTAATCAAATAAGGTCAAACAGAGAAAATGTCAACAACCAAGCTCATGAAAAACAAACATGATGGCTGTGCATGGAGCAAGCAAATAAAATAGAAAAGAAGACATTGCATTAAGGATAAGCAGCCATATCTATTCCATTCATTTCAGGTTCTGAGGTGTAGACCTCAACATCCAGAAAATACCAGTAAAATAGCTATAAAACCTGCAACATAGTTATAAAATTACATCATGTTATTGACAGCTGCCAGATGCAGTCCAATTGAAGGGCCTTTATTCCTATAAAATTTGAAAATTTGCTTTTTAATCTGGAAATGAGTAATTGAGTCCTTGAACAATTTTTATTTTTAATAAAACAAAGGATTTTCGTTGTGATTGTGCCTGCATAGTTTTTGTATTCTGTTATAGAACATGACATTTTTTTTAAAGCAATACTTTACAGGGCATTCTCTTCTGCTTTTCTTTGCATTACCACATTAGATTTGAGGTCATTCACTCCCTGCAATTTACAGCAGTTAAGGAAATGTTAATAATGGATCTGAGAAGGAAAAAAAGGAACTTATTAAAAAGGGCAAAGAATGGTAAAAGGTCTACATTCTCAGCAGGAGCTTAATTAATTATCTTACTCCTTCCCAGCTACTTCTGGCACAGGACACTACTTCAGCAAATCAATTAGCCTTTCTACACTGAGGAGAAAACACAGGGATCACCAAATATCAGAACGTGTGACACAATGTTGTCTAAAGTTCTAGTTAAATTAGAGCAAACCTGAATCACTGCAGATACTGATCTTGTTATTTTCTCTTCGCTTTTAAATATGACATTCTTGAACTGAAAATACAGAGTGGGAGGAGAAAGGAAATTTGCACATAAAGTAGAGTTTTGAAAGGCTAAGCTGTGGTATGGTGCATGTAATGAATATTATTGTGCTGTCATTTTAATGAACCCTCCTGTATTGAACTCTGATATAGCAAAGAAATGGAATCACTAGATGTGCTCACTTGATACTGACTTTTTTTTTTCTGAAGATCAATCAGCCTCACCTTGATCACTGTTGAAGTGGTGGAGCATCTAGTCCTGGAAACAATTTCCAAGCATATTAAGGATGAGAACATCATCATGTGCACTGCTTCACGACAGGGAAGTCATGCACAGCCAACCTGATAATATCCTACAATGACATGACTGGCGTAGTAGGTGAGTGGAGAGCAATGGATATTCCTCACATGACTTCAGTAAAACCTTCAACACTGTCTCCCGTAACATCCTTGAAGAGGAACTGTTGATATGTGTGCTGGATGAGCAGGCAGTGAGGCAGATTGAAAACTAGCTGAATGGCCAGGCCTGGAGAGTGAAATAAAGCCTATTTGGAGGCCACTAACCAGCAGTGTGTCCCATGGGTCAATACTGGGTCCAATTCTGTTTAACACCTTCATTAATGATCTGGATGATGAGGCAGAATGTACCCTCTTCAAGTGTGCTGCTGGTGCAGAACTGGTAAGAGTGGCTGATACACTTTGTGAACAAGCCACCACCCAGAGGGGCCTCGATAGACTGGAGAAACGGGCCAGTAAAAACTTCATGAAGTTCAATAAGGTGAAATGCAAGGTCCTGCACCTGAGGAGGAACAACTTCCTTCACCAGCAAAAGCTGGGGACCCCCTAGGTGGAAAGTAGCTTGACAGAAAAGCACGTGGGTGTCCTAGTAGACGTCAAGTTGAACACCAGCCAACAACATGCCCTTGCTGCAAAGGTGGCAAATTGGGTACTGCGTTGCATTAGACAAAGTATTGCCAGCAGGTTGAGGGAGGTGATCCTTTCCCTCTCCTCTGCACTGGTGAGGTCGTATCTTCTGCGTTGACTTCAGTTCAGGTCACCACAATTTAAAAGAGTCATGGATATACAGGAGACAGCTCAACAAAGGGTCACAAAGATCCTGAAGGGACTGTAACGTCTCTCCTATGAAGAAAGTCTGAGAGAACTGTAACCATTCAGCCTGGAGAAGGGAATGCTCAGTAGGGATCTTAGTAATGTATATAAATACCTGAAGCAAGAATGCAAAGAGAACTGAAAGAGGCTGTTTCCAGTGATGCCCAGCGATGGGACAAGAAATAATGGGCACAAACTGAACCACAGGAGATTCTCTCTGAACATCAGGAAACACTTTTTCACTGTGAGGGTGTCTGAGACCTGGCACAGGTTGCCCAGAGGTTGTGGAGTACCCATCCCTAGAGACAGTCAAATGCTGACACGGTCTTGGACAGCCTGCTCTAGGTGGTCCTGCTTGAGTGGGGCAGTTGGACCAGATGACATTCAGAGATCCCTTCCAACCTCAGCCATTCTGTGGTTATGTGATTCTGGGACTTCCATGTGATTCTGTGACTTTCATCTCACCCCTCTTTCCACCACTGACCTGAACACCTCATACAGCAGCCACTGTCTTCCTAGCTGGAGGAAAAAAGATGGATGCAAGTCTGGAAGGTGTTTATGTAATTGACATTTAGGACAGAAGTTACATTGAGTAGATGAAGTTTCTATGTAGGAACTTAGAACTACTCACATGGTATTTTCATTCCTTCAGTAGCCCTGAAGCAAACATTTTTGCCCCGTCATTGTAACTCTTTAAATTCCAGCTTGTATTTTGCCCAGCATGTGTTCTAGGAAAAGAAAATACCCTTACTGAAATGATAAGAACTATTACTATTAATACTGGTGTTCACGCAGCAAGGCTTTTATATAATAATATAAAAAAATCCACTTTGCTATAGATTACACTCTTATTTTTACTTGAAGTAATAGTGCAACTGCCATTTTTGATAAGAAAACATTGTTTTCCTCCTCTCTGAGAAAATTCAAATATTTAGAAGAGATTCAAGAATACATGTTTATCATAGCTTTGAAGTCTGATTCGTTAAGAATATTTTTAACAAATTTACATTAGGTGAAGGTGCATTTCTGGCTCCACTGGCAGCAAAAGTGGCAAAATATTGAAAATTACAAGTCTGTGTATTCATAGGAACAATTCACACCAGGATAATTATATATGAAATGAAACAAACCAGAGAATCACACCAGACATTGCCTTTAATGTTTAATCATTCAGTATTTAGTTAGTGCTAGGAGTGTGACATATATCTGCAAATGAGACAGCAATCATATATATCTAACTAATTAATCTTTTTCTTATTTTTCAAGTAATTTTATTTTAGCAACTTGAAATAGTGTGGGGTTTTTTGTTTGTTTGCTTTATGTGTGATTGGACACAACTATGAACTATGAAAATATTTTAGTAATTGGGAAATGGAGAAAAAGAAAACTCAAAAATCGTGTTCTTCCTAGATATTAATGTGTTTAAACATTTATCTATATAGTTAGGCAAACAATGGAATATTTTTGAAATATTTGTTATTGTCCTAATGTCTTTATGACCTTTAAAAACTGATCCATAGACTCCTACCTAGACAGAGCAGCTCCTAAACTGGGAAGCAGAATGCAGAACACCTCACACAGTCCCTGCTCTACAGCTTGTTCAGCCTGTTTGAACTTCTGTCTCATTGAAATTATTTCACCAATCTTTATAGAATCTTATAACTTATCAATAATTATGTTAGTGGAACAAACCAATGAACGACCTAGGCCAGTCTTCTGTCTATGACAACTTCCAAGTGTCTCAGAAGATGACACAAGTTACTTGTAAGGCACAAAATCATGGAACATTTTAACCATGGGAGAAGACTTTTCCTAATGCCAGATGACAATCAGCTTTGTTTTCTGGGGCAGGAGGTCATAGATGTAAACTGAACTACAGACTGGCTTGCCTCCATTTGACTGTTTGGGGATGACGGTTTGTGTTACCTGTGGAACAACTGTTTCACTCGGGGGCTAGTGCTGACTAGCTGTGTGACAGGGATACCCCTGTGCCCAGGGTCTCTGCCATGGAAACACACAATCCATGTTATCATATCTTCCTCCCCCAGCCACAACTCAACTCTCCAACTTTTAAATCAACAGCATAAAACACAATTACATATATTCATACTGCATTCAATAGCTGACTTCCATAAGAATGCCTGATTAGGACTTGAGGTATCCTGCACTTGGACCTCCAAGGGTTTCCTTCTAAAACAAACACTGCAGCTGTTAAGAATACAATCCACTTTTTCTGGTGATTGTATCCTGATGCCCTGTTGCTGCAATCTGTCCTGAATCTTTTTAACTGCATGTAATCTCTATGGACAAAAGGACAGATGTGAAGCCCCTTATTATACTCCTTTGGGGTCTTCGGATAGGTAAAGTAGAAGAAATGGAGTTATATGCCTATGCGTCTGAATTTTAACCTGCCCTGACTAGTGACAATATCGGAGTTTGCAACTGACCTTACACATGAAAAGCATGAACAGATCTTTGACATGATGGAGTGACAGACTGAAAATCATATCTTTGGTCTGGCTTTTTTTCTCATATTCTAATGCATTCTCTGCATATACTCTGTATTTTCTGTCCCCTGTGTCTTATTATGAGTTTGGCGACTAACATCAGCCTCTAACAATGTAGTTAGTGTTCCTTGTCCTCACATTCTGTTCTCTAACACATATAGTTTCCCTTCTCTTATTAATAACACTCTTTTGTACTATTGGTTGTGTAACCATGTCAAGCTGAAAACTAATATATGACATTTGCATTTAAGATGAGATTTCAAATTATGTCAAATTATTATTATTATTACTTTTACTACAGTAACCATTTCTTCTATAAAAATATCTACCTGAGCCAGTGGTGCTTTCATTCTCTTTGCTCACTTTGCTGATGTTTGCCAAATGATGTAAGGTATTACATTTCTTATCACACGCTGGTTTTGGTGTTGACTTTTGCCGTTTGCAATAGCAAGTGAAGCTCTACTTGGTTAGTATTTTTCCCTGTGATGTGGAGCTTCTAAAGTCTTTCCTTCCAGTAATATTTTACATTTATTAAAAAGTATTCAGTGCCAGAACACTGTTGGCTTTCCACAAGTTTTGGCCTCAGACAGGTGACTGCTTCCAGTAGTTATTTCAGATCTGGTTACTCCAAACCACACTATTTAACCCTTCCACTTCATCTACCACTGCCAAATATTTTCCTGTCTTTATATCCTCTGTTTGACAGTATCCCACTCATAAGCATCATGTAACATTTTGGATAAACCCATTTGTTAGAGTTTTCCACTTAGTTGTCTCTAGAGAAGCCAAATGAAAACTAAGGCAGAACTACAACTGCCTGAAAGGAGGTTGTGACAGGGTGGGTGCTGGGCTCTTCTCACAAGTGACAAGTGATAGGATGAGAGGAAATGGCCACAAGTTGTGCCAGGGGAGATTTAGACTGGACATTAGGAAGAATTTCTTCACTGAAAGGGTGGTCAGGGATTGGAACAGGCTGCCCAGGGAGGTGGTGGAGTCACCGTCCCTGGAGGTGTTTAAAATACAGGTAGATGAGTTCCTTAGGGACATGGTTTAGTAGGGAGACAGGTATGGTTGGACTCGATGATCTCAGAGGTCTCTTCCAACTTCATGATTCTATGATCTTATGATTCTAAGTGAAATATTCCTGAAATTTGCATTGTTCAGTGTAAACTGATTTTGGTCTTCAAGTCACATGCTAGATTAAGACTGTTATGTTTCCAAGCATACAATTATTACTAATACCTCACTAATGAAGCTGAACAAATGGCAGTAAAGTCACAACATCCAGCATGGCTTGTACGTTTTATGAGCTGTGCTGCACACTAGAACAATATGTTTTATCACCTTTCACAAAACAGTATGCTATTCTTCAGCCAGATACTACTTTTATCGTGGATAGTCGCAACCGTACGTCTTGTAAGGCTGTTGTCCTGCTTCAATATCTGCCATTTAATTTGCTAGCAGTGACATCAAGGCCCCACGACCATGGCTTTGTCCTAAATTTTGAATAGTTCCTGACACTCTTAACTCCTTGCACACATGCATTGTGGTACCTGAGTGACTTAACAATGTCCATGAAAACAGTGGTACCTGAGTGACTTAACAATGTCCATGAAAACAGTAGTCAATATATTGAGGAACTACAGTGTAATCAGCCTCCTATCCCTTCCACCTGAGTTATTGGGAAGTTAATATAAACATAGGCCATTCATACTTTGTTCCCAACTCTGAGATAGGCTGTTCAGTAGGATGAGTCTCTGAGAGTCCTGAAGTTCTCTTTTCCGCCCAGAATACTTACTTTTGCTGTTTCTATATGTTCATTTATTCAGTTAAACTCTTAGGTATTTGATCAGCACCAACAGCACAGGGGACGTGGTTCCTTGGGTCCCCAAGGCATAATTGGTATTTGAACTGTTCATAGAAGTGTATAACTCTTATGTGGAGTATTTGACAGCTACAAGTGAGAAATGTTGCCAGCAGTCATTACCTTCCTATCCAGATTTCCATTCCAAGTGTCTCTCTGGTTTTCATGTAAGATTTGCTATTAGTAAAACTACTGCTCAACAATAAATGTTCCTTCAATTAGAGGTGGGGAAAAGAAAACTTGAAGATTTGTCTTGTTTCCTTGAAAAAAAAAAAGGGGGGAAGAAAGCATAAAAATGCAAGGGGATTTAGTCTGCTATCACTCAGAATGCCTGAGCATCACTTAGCAGGGCAGTGACAGTGTCCAGAGGGTGCTGTGGGGTTCAAGACGTAGTGCTAGGCAGTGCAAATGCAAGCAGTGTAATAGCTGTGTTGAAGTACCGCCGGCAGTCTCTGAGGTCTCCCCTGGAGGTCAGTCTCTCATTAACACAGTTCAGAAATCAGGCTGCTGTTTCCTTCTAATTTAGCTGTCCAGGTTCCTGCCTCAAGATGTTGGGACCTGGCTGGGGCACACACCCGGAGTCAAGGAGGTGAATGGTGTCCCATTAGCCTTGATCTCAGAGCAGTGGTAAAAGTAAAAATAGAATACTAAGGTAATGAGGGAGAAGGATGGGAAACAGGCAGGGAGAAGAAAGGCATTGAATTAATTTGCCTTTGGGAGCTTTGCCCACAGTTTATAGAGACAGTAAGGCAGTTAAAGGAAAGAATGCTGCAACAATCAGTTCGACAGGCAAACCCAGGGGAATGTGAGTACATGGGAGTGGGAAAGACAGTCTGAAACAATCTTCCAAATCAGTAAATACAAAGGGCAGCAGGATGCTGACCTTTTACTGTAACCAATGTCAGCTGCAAGTTGTAACTTCATGCTATTAATTACAACGAAGAGTACTTCTGGAGTGTTTCTGGTGTGTTTCTTCTGTTGGCACTAAAATTTCCTCTTTTCCTCTCCCTCCTACTTCTCTCCAGTCCCCACCTACTTAAACAGGATCAAGTTTCAAACTGCGCTCTGAAATGAAAAAAAAAAAAAAAGAATAAAGGAGGGCCCTGAAAAGGGAAAAAGTAGTTTGTACGTCTTGTGGTTTTTAGGCCCTCCTAAGGAATTCCCACTGTGGGCCACCTCCAACAACAAATGCTTTATCTATGACTGCAAACATTATAGTATCTGCTCTAATGTTATGTCTTTGCAGAAAGGATCAAATCACTCTTCAGTGGACAAATTTCTGGACAATTCCTGTGTGAGCACTTTGTACCTCAGAAAAGTGTTGAACAAAACGATTTGGATAGAATAAAAAGGAACCTGCAGTTTTAGCACTTTGAATCTAAATCAAAGTTCAGTTTGAGGTTTGGGTTGGATATTTACCCAAACCATCCCCATTTCTATAAATAACTCCATATTGTAGAGATATTTGCTATAAGGTTGGATCTGACTTCGGGGTTTGGTCTGTTTCCAAGTTTGGATTTTTGTCATGTCAAATGTGTTGATTTGCTAGAAAAGTAAGGGAAGTTACTTCTGTAAGCAGGCAAATTTAATTATAACTGTAAGTATACAAATCAGTAGCAGGTATATTTTTTTCCTCTGATTCATTCTCAGCGTCAATAACACTGCTGTGAAACTGAGGAAAAGAGAAAAATGAGAAAATTTTTTTATTAATGGAAGAAATTTAGAATAAAGAACATTTACACAGCAACAGAACTGCTAAATGCCTGATCTTCCAATTAAGCTTCTGCATGCTTCTTTATGTTACCAGGCTGTATGCTAGACTGTTCTACGTACTGTTGAGAGGTAAAGGAACTCTGATTTTAATGAAAATGAAGACCTGTCAACACATTTTTTCAACAAATAAGAGAATGAAAATTTGCATAAATGCAGACATAAACCGTGGGGAACACATTTCTTAGCATTTTAATATTTGGGTAGAAGAAGATTCCAGGATAAGGAGATCTTTGTCATGTCTTATTTCCACCTTGGAATCCATTGGGTTTGACAGCTGCATCTTACTGCTGATACTCACCCCAACTTAAAAATCAAGGCTTTTGCTTTTGTTTTGTACCTCAGAGGTAAAAAATTAAGATAAATTTGACCATGAGCTCAATCTGAGATATCAAAGGTCTGAGACTTATCAGCTGTCCAGTGCGTGGTTCTCTAGTTGGTCTTGCAGATATTAAGCACATTTTAAAAAATCTTTCTTAATCTATCCTAAGACAGACACTCCTAGGAAATGCCACATTCTCAAATATCTTTAGCTAGAAATTAACAAGAAAAATGACAAAAATAACATGCATTTTCTCTGGTCTGTGTGTGAGGCCATCTGGGGAATTGTTTACACAAACCAAATGACGAGAAAAATCAATTAAATAGAATGTCCCCTTAAAACATTTACGTCTACTCTATTTTGTTCTGTGTGGGTTGGTTTTTTTTTTAAATACACAGGCAAATTGCTTTCTTATTGCACATAACTATGGAATGGATGTTAAAAAAAAATTAGTAAATAAGTCTGCTGGGAAACCTGACTGGTTAAAGGGGCCAAACCCTGACCAGTCTGGTGGGAATAGCTTGGGAGCTGGCACACCTGCTAGCAGCGCCTCAAAGCTGGATGGGCAAGATCCACATATTTTTAGTCCCTTTCCTGCTTGGCTGAGTTAATATGGAGGGTTTGTGAAAAGATGTTTTTAATGGCAGGTTTTCATATGGTAAGAAGTTCATGCAGGAAACAAAATTTGGCATGTTGGCATCTGCTAAAGGCATTCAGTCTGTCTTGATATATGAAAGCCTGACATGACTATGACGATGCTGTCTCTTGCAATTTTGTTTGAAAGGCTGAAACTACTGTGTTGTTGTGAATGTTTCTAGGGACACAAATATCTTTTCCATGCTCTAAACCAAACCTGAAAGAGACAACTGACAATGACATAAGTGTGAATTTTAGGTAGATCTGAGTTCTTACTGACCACCTCAAATAGTTTCCTAAACTGAACATTTAAAAAAAGATTCAAAAACTCAGGATCCCAAACTGAACTCTGAAACTTCCTGTTTGAAATATTAAATACAAACATCTATTGAAAAAACTTGTTTACAAATTGTTACACATGCTGGTTGGATTTCATCACCCAGTTTACACCTATCAATTGTGCAGATGTCATCAGCATATTAGTTCATCGTGTATATCTTCCTAGGAAAGTCTTCTCACTCCTGATTACTTTATATGCAAATATTGGTTTTGTGCAACTTGCATTTTAATTAATCTACACTTTTTATGTGTCCATATCACCACTATACCTTTGTGGGTAGCTACATGTGTGTCCTTCACTCTTAGAAACAGATTATAGATATACAGATCTGTGATCAGAAAGAAATTCTTTGACAGTTCAGGCATACAAGGTTGTGTAGCATACTTCTTTTCAAATGGATTTGGTTTATTTTATCTGTATTGTTATTGCCTGTTACTGTTGCTCATCTCTAGGAGGACTCTGCTCTGTCTATAACGCCATCCTTTTTCTGCACTGTTACATAGAAATCTTCAAATTAAGAAGAAAGTTTTTTGAAATGTCTCAAGATAATAGCAAATAATGAGCTTTAAATCTTCCTTTGTAATTCATATTGCCATGTTCTTTCTAGAAAGGAGAGTGTCATCAGCTTGTGTTTCATAACAAACAGGACTTAGGAAAACCCTCAAATCTGTTCTATTTTTTCTTTATTTCATAGAAGTTGAATTGAGAAGACTGAAGTTGTTTAAACAGCTTTCTGTGCTTATCTGTTTGCTCTTGTCTTGGAAGATCTTTCTTCATACATATTTGGTTACAATGCTGATAAAACATGGAAACCAACGGAGTTTTTGGACAAGTTTATGAACACACTGGTGTATTCTGTTTTACCAACAAGCTGTTGTAAAGAAGGATGATTACATAGCTTATGTAGTTCCTTTATCGCATCCAAATACGAAGAACAATGCAGTCATATGAATATTGAATAGGAAACTAGGTTACCTTAAAATTAAAAGACTTAGAAGAATAAAGGAAGGATTTTGTTTAGGTTCCAATTTTGATGTCAAAATAATGTATGAAAATAAGATTTCCTTTTCACTTTTCTATGCTACATTTTATAAGTTATTGATCTATTTTGCTTAGAAGTTTTTTTCTGGATTGTGAACAATATACTTTTAAAATAAGTACATGTGTGTGTTTTTATAGAAGGTTATTAGCAAAATATATAACTAAGGCTCAGTCTGTAGCCAGAAAAGGATTATGTGTTCATTGCACTTAATTATTACAATATTAAGTGGAAAAATATGTAAAAGTATTAAGTACTCATTACACTTAATTCAGTTAGCTAAATAAATTCGTATTCAAGCTGGTGAAGCTGAATTTGATCAGTTTCCAAAGAGATGCCTTAAAACCTAAAGAAGTCAAACCTTTGTATTCTTTATGTGTTTACCAAATTATAATGCACGTAAGGTTGGTTGATTAGATTTAATTTTTTTTGCAAAAGCTCTATACCTGAAACTGAAATAAAAAACTATCTCCTTATGTCCTGGTTTCTGTTGGGATAGAGTTCATTTTCTTCTTAGTAGCTGATACCGTGTTATGGTTTGGATTTATTGTGAGAATAATTTTGACAAAACAATGATGGTTTTAGTTGACTGTAAGTAGTATTTATAATGTCAATGACTTTCCATCTTCCCCTACTCTGCCAGCAGGGAGGTGCAAAAGAAGCTAGGATAGAACATAGACAGGATAGCTGACACAAGCTGTCCAAAGGGATGTTTCATACCACATAATGTCATGCTTAGTGTGCAAACTGGGGAGTTGGCTGGGGTGCAGGGTGATTGCTGCTCAGGGATGTGCTTGGCATTGGTCACTGGGTGGTGAGCAATTGTATTGTGCATCACTAGTTTTGTATTTTCTACTACTACTACTACTACTGCTGCTGCTGCAGCTGCTGCTGCTACTGCTACTATCATCATCATCATCATCATCTTTCCCTTTTTCTATCCTATTAATCTCTTTTATCTAAAACAAGATTTTTTCCTTTTTTTTTTTTTTTTCCTTTCTCCTCTCCATCCATCCCGCTGCAGGGCAGGGAGGTAAGCAAATGGCTGCATGGTGCTTGGTTGCAGCTGGGGTTAAGACATGACACCTTAATGTCAGAAATTTTTTTTGTGTGTGTGACAGAAACAGCTGAACTAAGTTCTTTAGATTCTTGACCAGTTCTAGCTTTTATAAAACATTATACCACCACCATGTCAGGCTTGGCTATAACAGAATAAGAAAGTCTAAGGTTTTTTACTTTCCTTTTAAAGTGATTAATTAACTTTGTTCTGATTTGGAAGACTAGAAAATTTGGGGATATTTGAATTCTGGGTGGGATGAAAACACCTTTTTTTAGTTCCCCTAGTATCATATGTACTGTATCAGGCCAGCTGGCATGCTTTCACCTTGAAAGGTGTCGGCATGTTTTTTGGAATGCTTAGATGATCTGCCTGTACAAATAAGCACTGGATCTATCACACATTGGTGTGGAGCTTTGCCTTATCTTGTGGTCTAACAGCTATAATACTCTCCCCATCATGTCTCCACACTCTGGTTTACTGAAATGCTTTAGGGTTATTGAACTAGAGTAAGCCAGGTACATCCATTGACTTATACTTGGTTTTAGAAAGTGGTTCGCAATGCATGGGTTTTGTTGCTGCCGTTTTGGAAATTTGCTGCAGGCAAACTACATGGAAATGACAATTTATGTTCACTGTGCGGGTCTGCAGACATCCATAGCGATATTGACACAGATTGAAGTGACTCTACTTCCCCGTAAACAGAAGGCTTTTTCAGAGTGCCTCAATTGTTTTCCTGTTTTCTGCTCCGGATGAGATGGGAATGCGGCATCAGGCTGAATCCATACTTGAATAGTAATCCAAGTAATAAGTTCAAAGGCTGTTCTGCAGCTCCATTCCACAGGCTTCAGGGGTATCTATTTAATTGATTTATAGTATCAATATGCCATAGATAAGGAGGCTTTAGTGGATCAGCAATAAAATCCTCCAAAACCCCCACTTAGGAATCAACTGAATGTAAACATGTACGACTCAGTTAACCTGAATTTTTGTCATGCACATCTAAACTGAATTAATACCGAAGACTGCATGTGTTTCCACAGCAAATCTGTACATCTGATACTACAACACTGTTGCTTCTGCTCTTGATCTCTTCAGACTTCAGGATAGACCAAATATTTCTCCTTGATCATTGCATCAGCTCCTTCTGTCAGAATTGTGGAAGGTGAACTAGATGAGCACAACTATTTTGGGTTATTAATTAACATTTCCTAACACAGAAATGCTTGGCCTCTGTGTAGCGCACATGACACTAACAAAGCTGCAGATAAGAGCTGGAGGATTTTCTGGATGTATGACACAGGAATAGGTAGTAGTTGAACACAAACTTCCTTGTTCTCCCTTGGAAGGGAAATCAGTTGCTATAAAGATAAGCAAAGTGTTACAAATCCTCATCCATGAACAATGCTTGAAGGTGTATATTGACATCTTGCTTTTTAACCACTTACATACATTTCAATGACTGCCGCAGCATCTGATGCAGTTAAGAGTTATAAGATATTTTCTTAATAAGGAGTTGTTTGGTTGTGCAGCAACTCCTGTGGAAGGTCACAATTGCAACTTAGATTTGAGATTTAGCCCAACTGTTAAAGTCTTATGTCGTAAGTAAGTTTCTTACAACCTACAGCAGAGAACTGGAGAAGAGCTATGAGGGATAGTGAGGTGTAGAATATTGGTCTAAGAGGAAATATCACATCAGAAATGGGAAGCAGGAACTGGGGATATAGTACAGACATTGGTGCTTCTGGAGGACACTGAAGAGGTACCTTTTTTGCAGCACTAGGCAAGGCAAGGAAAACCTACCAACTGACTATGGTATGTTTGCATAGTGCTACTCTGTGTTAATAAAATATCTATATTTCCAAGGCAATTAAAGTGACCAAATGTCCACTTATGACACAGCATAAATAAGCTTGTGAGAAGATTATGAGAGACGAATTAGTCACTTCTTCCAAAAGGCTTTTCTGCCTCTTGAATGAATAGTTAACTTCAGTAGCTGTCACACTGGCCAGTATCAAACAGCTGATTGCAGATATGAAGTGGTACAAACTCCTTTAATGAGATAATTGATTTTTTCCTTACAATTTCCTAAGTCCTACTGTCATTGTTCTTGCAGAGAAGAAGTAAGGCTGAAATATATATGATATATGATATAGATATCTATGGTATCTATGGTATTTTGTGCTTATAGTTTATTATAATGGGAAGAAGACTTGGAGGTTTTTTCAAGCTCAATTAATTGCCTAGAAAATTATTTAATTGACTTTTTATTTCTTTCACTAATCCCCTGTGGCTGATGCAACATTTGACTCAGGATTTAGACTTGCCCTTTGGGCAGGCTGGTTCTCTCACTATATCAAAATATAAAGTTTTTCTTGTTGGCCATGAATTTTCTTTCTCCTCTCTAGATATCACTAGTGGAGTATGAGCCTTACTTCTCTTCTAGTTCCATGTTACAATCTATGATACTACAATCTACAAATGGATAATAATAATTTTTCTCAGTTAATCTTTCCTTATGTTACAATCTTTTTACATCTTTTACTTTTGAATTGTGTGATTCTTTACCTTTGGGTGTGACTGTCATCTAAGTGACCTGTGTTATCAGCTGTTGCAAATGAAATGACATGGAAATAGATTAGCTTTTTTTCCTTTCATACTCAAAACCAATATGAAAGCAAAATAAAAATGACCTGGTTTACGCCTTCGCAGTTTTCACAGGCAATTACTGAGCAGCAATCTTGTGTATGTTCATGTTAACAAGTGTCCAATTGTGTGTGTCTTCCTGTCTAAAAGGACCACATCTACCTGTCTGCTGTTTATTCTTCATGGATGAAATTCTTGGACAATCACAAAGCTTTTCAGACACCAGATTTGGTTTCCTTTGATCTTACCACAGGACTTTTCCATCATGTCCTGTGTGGCATTATGCAGACCTGTTATATTTTATTCACCTTTGATTTGTGTAACAATGCTTTCCAGTACTTATTAGTTTAAACACCCGTTTTACAGAGTGCTATATAATTCTAACTTACATTTATCTAATGCCTTTTATTCAGAGGGAATCAAAAGTTTTTCAGATCCCAGATCTGCTTTAGGTGATAAGCTGTTCCCCTGCAGCCTTAGGAACTCACTACCATCAGGATGGAATGTAGCACCACCATCAGGATGGAATGTCATTGTGACAGAGAAGAATATTGTGGTGACCATTGCTGAAAGCATGACTGAAGGCACAATCGAGCTATTAGTCTTCTACGAAGTGATGCAACGCTTTAAATTAATTTAAAAGAAAATGTGTTCTCTAGTTCCTATGCTTGACCATGGAGGGATAATTAAAAGCTTTCTAAACTAATTTACCTTGAATAGAAGAAGTAATAAGACATCAAAACCATAGCCTAACAGCAATAAAGGTTGAAACAATTAGGACTAAAGGAACTGAAGATGAGGAAAAGTAGAGTCCATGCACAAATATATCCTGGGAACAGCCCAGGTGGAAAGCAGGTTGGCAGAAAAGGGGCTGGAGGTCCTGGCGGACAAATTGAACATGAGTCAACCATTTGCCCTTTCCACAAAGAAGGCTGATGGGATCTTGTGTTAGGCAAAGTATTCATAACAGGTTGAGGGAGGTGATCCTTTCCCTCAGCACTAGTGAGGCCATTGCTCCAATACAAGACAGACATGGACATACTAAAGAGAGTCCAGCAAAGGGATGCAAAGATGATGAGGAGACTGAAGCATCTCTTCTACAGAGAAGGGCTGATATGGAATGATAATATTTAGGAAAGCTGATTGTTTAATCTTGCTTAAGACTGGAGTGCTGAGGACTCTCAGCATTGCAGTCTGGCTGAAGACAAGATGTTCTGATCATTATTACTCTGATGGTTTCACTGTCTATATGTTTTGCACTCTTTATCTGTTGCAATGCATACTGTACAAACAATAATTTTGACATTCATGCAAAACCAAAGTTCTTTTGAGCAAAAGAATATCTTTGGTCAAGAATTCTTTACTAGATTTCAGAGTAGCTTGGTACTGGATGTTAAGTTACTCCCCCAACAAATAAAGACAACTTAAACTGTCAGTTTGTCTTTGCTGACCACCGTACAGTTCTTGTCTCTCTTCCTTAGCACAAATCCTATGCTGATGACACAAATAGATGATCTTCCCTTTCTGCAGCCTTAGATGTTTACATAAGATTGTAATGTTTTTTTAGTTCACTTGTAAGCTAGGATGGGTATACTTTTACCAAGATAGTCTTACTAGTAGTTCTCTTGGGTTCCTTGAACAAGACAACTGATGTGTGAATATATTTTCATGTTTTACACTCATTGTCCTCAATCATGTAGCAAAGAGGACATAACCAATGCAAGTTGTTGTCTTTTGAGGTTTTTTGCCTCCTGAGCTGCTAAATAGTGACAGTTAATATTGAAATATATTAGCCTATGTAGCTGAAATGCTCATAATTTCTGGGTCCAGCCCTGTTTAACATCTTTATCAAAGATCTCGATGAAGGCATTGAGTGCACCCTCAGCAAGTTTGCGGATGACACCAAGCTGGGTGCAAGTGTGGATCTGCTTGAAGGAAGGGAGGCTCTGCAGAGGGATCTGGACAGTCTGGATCGATGGGCTGAGACCAAGGGGATGAAGTTCAACAAGGTCAAGTGCAGAGTCCTCCATTTGGGTCACAACAACCCCACGCAGCGTTACAGACCTCAGGAGGAGTGGCTGGAGAGCTGCCTGGCAGAGAAGGACCTGGGGGTGTTGGTTGACAGCGGCTGAACATGAGCCAGCAGTGGCCCAGGTGGCCAAGAGGGCCAATGGCATCTTGGCCTGTGTCAAACACAGCGTGGCCAGCAGGAGCAGGGAGGTGATTGTGCCCCTGTGCTCAGCACTGGTGAGGCCGCACCTCGAGTGCTGGGTTCAGTTTTGGGGCCCTCACTACAGGAAGGACATTGAGGGGCTGGAGCCCGTCCAGAGAAGGGCAACGAGACTGCTGAGGGGGCTGGAGAACAAGTCTTACGAGGTGCGGCTGAGGGAACTGGGGTTGTTTAGCTTAGAGAAGAGGAGGCTGAGGGGAGACCTCATCACTGTCTACAACTGCCTGAAAGGAGGTTGTGATGGGGTGGGTGCTGGGCTCTTCTCACAAGTGACAGCGACAGGACAAGAGGAAATGGCTGCAAGTTGTGCCAGGGGAGGTTTAGACTGGACATTAGGAAGAATTTCTTTACTGAAAGGTATTGGAACAGCTGCCCAGGGAGGTGGTGGAGTCACCATCCCTGGAGGTGTTTAAAGGATGGGTAGATGAGTTCCTTAGGGACATGGTTTAGTAAGGAGACAGGCACGGTTGGACTCGGTGATCCCAGAGGTCTCTTCCAACCTTGTGATTCTATGATTCTGTGAACGTGATTAAAGAAATCTCTTACCCTGGATCTTTTGAGTGAGTTTGCTTCATTTTGCTGACTGATAAGGGTTATCATGTTTGGTCTAAAATCAAAATTGTGGAGAGGAAAAGCAGAAGCAAATCAAATTTTTTTTTTTTGAGGTTGAGTAATAAATTTGTAAGTTACGTGAGTGCAAATAATTATGCCTCTTCATGTTGTACTTGTTGAGATGTAGAGGCATTTTATTCTTGGGGGATCTTGAACAAGCAGTTGCCAGCATTGCTGTGGATTGCTTCAATGGGTGGGCCAATTCCATGGAAAGCATATAGCCTACAGGTAAAACTGAAGGGAGCAGAAATGTTCATTGATTTATCTTAATTACAAGATACATCCGTTTTCCCATCTTGGCTGTATTTAAAGTATTTCTGAGCACCATAAATCATGCATCTACATATATCTTTGGAAGGCTGCAAACAGTAATTAGGGATTTTCCCATTTACACTCACAAAAAGGAGAATGCTTTTTTCTTTTTTTCTTTTTTTCTTGGAACCACTATTATTAATTATGGTTAGGTACGGATGATAGGGGCATAGTAACCATTTAAAATATATGGGCCAGATTCTCTCATGGTGTTATTTTGCATTATTTTTTCTCAGTTGAGAATCTGACTTTTGCCAGCTGAAGACAGTAGAATAATCTAGCCTCATCAGCTACTCCAGCTCAGAGAATGTACAATTATTCTTCTGAAAACAAAGCAAAATACACAAGATTAAGAAGCAGAGAGGTTTTTAGTACAGATAGATTAAGGTAGGTGGTCCAGCTACCTGTTAAAATTGTAGTGGCAAAATGAGAATATTTAAACACAAGAACAAAGTTTTCAAATCTTGATAGCTAGCTCCTTCCTTTACGGTAATTAATTATGCTTAAAATGATAGAACCTTAAAAAATTCAAAGCCCCCAGAATTGTTCTGAATTACTTGTTGCAGAGAAGAAGGACAAACAGGACAGTGAGAAGGCTCAGCTGCAATAAACCGTGTGAACAATGTAGTGACTGCAGATGTCCCTCTGGTGTGATGACTGGTGAAGAAAGCAGGATGAAGGGAAGGAAAAGTGGAATAGATAGGATAAAATAAGAAGAGGAATGAGGGACTGGTGTAGTTAAGGAGAGGAGGAAAGGAGAGCTGTGCCAAGCTGGTCACTCTCTTTTTCATGCCTGAGGAGTCTTGCTTTGACTACTTTTGAAGCCATTCTCTGTAGTTATTACCCAGCGCAAGTTCCCCAAGAGAAAAAGCGTCTCTCAAAGATATGAAGGATTCTGGGGGAGGAAGCTAAACGTTGCCTTCACTCCTTCCCATTTAGTCTTTTTTGTCTCTCTGTTGCTTCGTTTAACTTGGCAGTTTACCTAATCTTGCGTCTCAGTTTCTCCAGGTGTGAAAGCAGCTATCATCTGAAGATGAAAAGTGCCATGAAAATGCTTAATCATTCTTGCTCATGTCAGTCTTTGCAGAGAAGCTGGTTCCTGACTTGTCACCTGTCTGTGCTTGTTCTTTGTAATCTTTTTAATGAATCTGCTATCATCAAACTGAACCCTGAGATTATCTCAGGAATCTGGATCATCCATTTTAAATAACTGAGGGTGAGGATGACAGTACAAATAGAATGTATGTAACAGTTATTATTTTGGAGGGGCTTCTATGGCTGCCACTGTTGTAAGATTTTGGCTAGACTAATGAGTTTGCAGGTGTTATTCTGCCATGTAAATTTATTTGAGACTGCAATACAATTCAGATCAAAAAGGTATTTGATAATCTCGAGAAGGATGGACAACCTCCTAAGTTCTTTAATGATTTTAGTTAAATGCTTGTAGTGAAAATCTTCTTTGGTCTTCTGGCACAAAAATTAAACTGGTATAAATTTTCTAGCTAAAAGCTTGTGGTAAAAACTTTCAATCTACAAGAAGTAAACATACCATCCCCACACTTAATACACCTATGGTAAGACCTTAGTTTGATACATGAAAATTAATGAAATTTATAATCGATTTCACAGCTTTAAGAAAATCTACCTTTCCAGGCTTTTACCTGAAAATATTTGACAAAATCTCTTTTCCCACTGCAGGATGGGTCCATATTTTTCTGAGCATGATCTTTGTGTGAGACAAGTTCCCCACTACTCGGGTGAAATTTTAAAACTAAGGGAAAAAGAAAGAGACAGTAATAAAAGAGTACTTTTAAATGTTATGATTGTTGGAATAGTCCAGCCTCTTAATCCTTGAGTTTGATATTTCTCCTTTATTAGTCTCTGGATAACCCCAGACCTTATCTTGATGTATCTTTTTTCACTTTGTAACCCAAATCATAGCAATAGTTATAAGTGGATATTTTTACATATGAAAAACATTTAACTCCTATTAAATTTTATCAAGTATGTCCATTTACTCATCATAAACCAAACACTTAACTGACTAATCATTAAATTCTGCATGTTTATTAGACAGGATAACTGTAATTTCTGAGTTAAAAACTTACTGGTGATTCAATAAGAAATAATTCAACGGCTTAAAAGAGAGATAAACCTAAGCCCTGTAAATTATCTGCTTTATTTGAAATGGTTCCAATAATCTTTAATTTTCTGGGATCATGATGCAAATTTATCACTCATGAATGGCACTATTCAGTCAATAGCTAAGAAATATATTAGAATTTAGCATAAAAGAAATTCAGCAAGTGCATTCTAGCAGGATTTATGGTGTTGTCCACCTCAAGTTGCTAAGTCTGGGACAGCAGCAATAGTTCTCTGACAGTTATTTTAATGAACAATATTAATTTTTTTGCTTGAAGAAATTGTTTGATAAACAGGAGATGCTAAACAACAGCAATTCCTTGTCCGCCTTTTCTGTGTCAGCTGTCTTACTTGGGAGGATAACCCGTGATTTCAACGAGACAGTCTGTCTTCCATAACACCTCTAGTACTGACTGGACTCGGATGGTCACTGCAGTGTTTCACTTGTATTTTTTCATGAGTTGCATGATGACTGTGTATCAGAGATCATTCTCTGCACACACAAAACCTGGGAAAATATGAGTAATTTAATTCTCTTCTAGAAGATGATGTTCAGCATCAAGTCTTTCACACATTTTTCTGTCAATAAACAAATATACACGACAGATCATGAGCCACCGGCAGTAATGTGAAACACTGGCCAAGACCAGCTGAAGCTTGGAGCCCTGTCCCGGTATCTAGGCATGACTTACGATGATCAAAGCCCTGGAGTGATTTATTGCAGACAGAGAAAAAAGGAGCAATATATTTAATTCTGTCTGTGTTAGTTATTCTTCCACCTTCAAAAAACTTCAAAGACTGAGTCCTGAAAAGTTTATTTAATGAGGTTTTTTTTCCTTATTATTGTCATGAATATAGCTACCATGTGGAGAAGTAGGTCCACTGATTAGTGCACAAACACATTAGAACACAGTTCTTAGGGCAGGGCCTTGCCATGAGAGAAAGGTGTCATCAGAAGAAATATTTAATTTTCATACTGCTAGTTTTCTGCAGAGTCTTGAACGTCTGATAGAAATTTCAAATGTGCAGATAGTGAAAGCTGCTGTTTGTATGTTGTTTACGCCTTTGCTAACACTTGAAAGATTTACTTTGCTGTGGACTCTGAATGGTGAGCTTGACTGCTCTTTCTAAAAAATCTTTTATGGTACAAATGCAAAGCTAGTCTTGAGCTGAAGATGCTTTTGTGTTTGTGTATTTATTTTGAAATAATTTTTATGATGAGTACTTAATTCTCTGTCCTTCTTTATTTAAAACTTACCTAACTTGTATTGTTGTTGGGTAATAGGATGTAATGAAATGCTTCCAAATCGTAGAATCATAGAATTATAGGATGGCCTAGGATGGAAGGGACCTTTAAAAGTCATCCATTCCAACCCCACTGCACAACTTCAACTGCATCAGGTTGCTCATAACCCTGTACAACCTGCTTTTGAATGTTTACAGGGCTGGAGCGTCTACCACTTCTCTGCGGAGTCTGTTCCAGTATCTCACCACCTTCACTGTGAAAATTTTTTTCCTTATACCTAGTCTAAATCTATGCTCTCTTATTTTGAAACTATTACCCCTTGTCCTGTTGCAACAAGCCCTGCTAAAAACTTTTAATCTTTCTCATAGGCCTCCTTTCAGTATTGAAATGGCGCAGTAAAGTCTCCCTGGAGGTTTCTTTTCTCCAGGCTAAACAACCCCAACACTCTCAACCTTTCTTTGTAGCAGGGGTGTTCCATCCCTCTGAATAATTTTTGTGACCTTCCTCTGGATCACACACACCAAAAAAATCTCAGTGTCCAGCGAAATTATTTTAGGCTAGAGAACTAGAAAGAATAAATCTAAGAGTTTATTTTCTAACAGTATTATGTCCCTCACTCCTCATAAAACGGGCAGCACCTCCAAGACCATATATAAGCTGCCTCATACACGTCTATAAACATAAAAGTGTCAGACGGGGAAGTCAAAGCCTTGAACTCACAAACTGTCCTCTGTGGAGCTCTTTCGGATCTCTGTGGATCTCTGCAAGTATAGCTTGTGTGGAAGGAGCTGTTAAACTAGGGCCACAGTCATTACAGCTTCCTGGCCACATCACCCCAGGATGGCAGTACAGTTATGAACTTTAAAAAAAATTATCCTAGGTGTACTCAAGCTCTGCTGCTATCAAACAGGCCATTAAAAAAAGTATAGAACTGAACTGAAGTAAATGAGATATTTTAGATTTTCCTGACTATGACAATCTGATTAACCTCAATGAAAGCTTGAAGAAATAAATTAAACTTTAAAAGCATGTTTAATATCAGAACTGAAACATAAACATAATAAACATTCTACTGTGTCCATTTGAAGTATCTTCTGACACAGGATTAATCTGTGTTCTCAACCCTGAAGATTTATTCCCCATCCTCACTTTTTACTTATTATTTAGCTGTTGGGTTGAATTTTCACAGCACTGAGAGAGTCTTGCACAATTTATAGACAAGTGATACCGACTGTATGCAGAAACCTGGAATATATTTGCATTCATTGATACAGTGGAGTTTCTCATCGATATATGATGTACTGTGCTGTCCAATCAGTATTTCTGAGCTGTAATGTGCCAACATACCTTTAATTTAAACATAGATGTAATATTTATCTGAAACAAAACCAGAGAACAACTTTTGAAAGCTGTGTTTGCACATATGAAAAAACCCAGATAACCACGGTTCAGTTCACAGAAGGCTATTTATACCTCAGAACTTACTGTCCTAAAAGTTCCTGTCCCATTGACAATATGATTCAGGTGCCCCAAACTGAAGAAACGTTTTCCTTTTGCCTGTGTAAATATGAAACAAAAGACAAACGAAAATCACCTCATTAAAACTGTTCCTTTGTGCCTTTTTGATAAAGTAAATTGTGAAGTTTCCCTGTGTAGGTGGTCTATGTATGTGCTAGCCTCAAAACAACCTCTGAGTTGTACTGCAAGTTATTTGATGGGTTCTGAGGATTTTTAGTGTGCTAAAACCCAGTATATTTTGTAATGGGAGATTTCAGGTTTTTCATTAGAGACTAAGTTTCCAAGTGTGAGAGACTTCTTTTCTTTGGACAGTTCCACTTGTACCTGGCACAGATGAATGTTTTAACTGGGATCACCATTACCTACCAGGCCACATTCCCTTAACCTTTCAAATAGACACAAGTAGTTTTTCATTATCAGTTTCAGAGAGCTGATCTCATCAATGTATGTATGTCCAATGTTTAAATATACTCCCAGGGCGACTACCACAGGTAATCCTTTTCATGTGTAGTTTCCTAGCATATTTTGCCATCCTTTTCTTATAGGCTGAATATATTTGCATATACGAAGGCAGGCAAGGGAAGCTTCTTTTGGGGAGGAACAATAAATACCATCAGCCAGATCCTCAGCTGGTATAAATCACGCCTGCTCTGTTGAAGCCACTAAAGATATATCAGTTTACTTCACAGAGGAAACAGCCATGTGTTTTTGTGACTTTCTTTTTCAGAAGTGTCTTTATAGCATTGCAAATGTGTTTCATATCCTTGGCCTCAGGAAGAGAGCAAGCCAACACTTGAGTACCTTACAGCATTTTAAATACAGTAATTTAATGTTGCCCGTTAATCAGTCAGCTAACTTGCATGGAAAGTCTTTACAAATGAGAAAACTGAACTTTTAGTGGTTACTGTTAGCCTGAAATTCTTCTTTTTTTTTTTTTAATATAATTGATCACATTTTTTTTTCATTGTCAAGTAAAACCAGAGGCATTTTCCACCCTCTGAATCTTCCAGGCCGTCACAACCCATAGTCTGAGACAGTTGTGAGAGAGGAGCTGAACTACTTCAGGGCTTAATGTGGTCTCTGTGAAGGGCTGGGTCTGTCATTGACCAGTGATGTAATTTCATTAGTTTGTACAAAATGGTTGGGCTGAGACAGCTTCCTTGCAGATACATTCGTACTCCTTATACAGGGAGCCAATTTTTAATAGCAGATAGCAGAGACAGGAAGGAAATTTTATTGCTTAAATTGGTACTACATGACTGCATCAGCCTTTTTAGAGGTGAGTCAGGGATAGAAACTCCAGAGTTTCTCATCAGTCTGACATATCTGTGGTTGGTTGGCACAAATTAGCAATAAAAGAGAGGAAAAGGTATCCCTGAAGGTGTTCTTATGAATTGGTTTTCTTGAGTCTTATTTAACAAGCTGGGGAGAACTATTAGATCACCCCAGCTCACCTTGTGTATATCACAGGCCATTAACATTTCACTTAGCTAGCTCTGTATTCAGCCCCAAAGCTGTCAGCTGGATTAAGCATTTCTGCAGTCAGAAAGCAGCAAGGGTGTCCAGAGAAGGAACAGGAAGGACTGTGGTGGTGTTAACACCTGAAGCCTTAGACACACAATGTACTGCTTATGTAAGCTTTGCCCAGATGATCTCATGAGATGAACCAAACTCTACATTACGAATTAAGGTTTAAAAATATGAGCAAACAATTGACCTGTCAGTCCTTGTGAATCTGACATCACAAGCAATTCCCTCCACATTTTAGAGCTGACAGTTATGTTGGAGATGTAAATGTGGCTGAAGATGTTCATAGAATCATAAAATAATTAAGGATGGAAAACACCTCTAAGATCATCAAGTTCAACAGTCAGCTAAACATCACCATGCCTACTAAACCATCTCCTGAAGTGCCACGTCTGCACATCTTTTAAATACTTCCAGGGATGATGACTCAACCACTTCCCTGGGTGGCCTGTTCCAGTGCTTCATAGCTTCACTGAAGTAATATTAATTACTTCAGTGAAATTAATTATAGTTTATTAAAATAATAAACTAAAACTCCCTATTGCAGCTTGAGACCAGTTCCTCTTGTACTGTTTCTAGTCACCTGGGAGATGAGACCAAAACCCACCTCACCACAGCCTCTTTTCGGGTAGTTGTAGGGGGTGATAAGGCCTTCCCTCAGCCTCCTCTTCTCACAGTATCACAGTATAAAAGTATCACAAGGCTGGAAAATACCTTCGAGATCATCGAGTCCAACCTATGACCCAACACCTACACCTACTCCTACTTGTCAATTACACCATGTCACTAAGTGCCTCATCCAATCTCTCCTTAAACACCTCCAGGGATGGTGACTCCATTCTCCTGACTAAACAACCCCAGTTCCCTCAACTGTTCCTCATAAGACTTGTTCCCCAGACTCTTCATCACCGTTGTTGCTCACCTTTTCACAGAAAGAGATCAGTTTAGTCAGGCAAGACCTGCCCTTCCTAAATCCATGCTGCCTGAACCTGTTTATTCTGTATGTGCCACATGATTGAACTCAAGATGATCTGCTCCATAACCTTCCCTGGCACAGAGATCAGTCTGACCGGCCTGTAGTTCCGTGACTCCTCCTTCTGTCCCTTCTGGTATACGGACATTGTGTTTGCTAGCCCCTGTCAACTGGGATGTCCTTGGCTAGCCAGAACTGCTGAAAAATGAGGAAAGTGTCTTGGTGAGCACTTTAGGCAGTTCCTTCGGTACCTCAGGTGGATCTTGTCCAGCCCCACAACACTTGTGTATCTAAGTTGTTTAGCGGAACGCTAATCATTTCTTCGTGGGTTACTGGGGCTTCACTCTCCTCCTTGTTCTTGTCTTCCAGCCCATGGGGCTGGATACCCAGAGAACTACTGGTCTTACTATTAAAAACTCAGGCAAAGAAGGTATTAAGTACAAAGAAGGCAATAAGCATCTGATGCTTTTCCTCATTTTTGTCCCTATCCCAATGCACCCAATAAAGGATGGAGATTCTCCTCAATCTTTGCTTTGCTGCTGATATATTTATAGAAACATTTTTTATTGTCCTTTGCCTCAGCAGTCAGATTAAGTTCTAATTAGGCTTTGGCCCTTCTAATTTTCTCCCTACATAGCTTCACAACATCTTTGTAGTCCTCCTGAGTTGCCTATCCCTTCTTCCAAAGTTCATAAACTCTCATTTTTTTCCTGAGTTCCAGCCAGGCTGGTCTTCTTCGACAATCGTTCATCCTTCAGCACATTAGGATGGCTTGCTTCTTTAAGACTTCCTTCATGAAGAATGTCTGAACTCCCTTGTCCTTCAGGACTAACCCCAAGGGACTCTGTCAACCAGACTCCTAAACAAGCCAAAGACTGCGCTCTGGAAGTCCAAGGTGGCAGTTCTGCTGATCCCCTTCCTCACTTCTCCCAGAATCAAATACTGTATCATTTCATGACTGATATGCCAAAGATAGCCTCTAATCATCTCATTACCCACAAGCCCTCCTTTTTTCATGAACAACCGACCTTCTCTAGTTGGCTCATACCAGCTGCATCAGGAAGTTATCTTCCATACACTCCAGAAACCTCCTAGACTGTTTCCTCTCTGTTGTACTGTATTTCCAGCAAATATCTAGAAGGTTGAACTCCCCTATGAGAACAAGGGTGAGCGATTGTGAGACTTCTACAGCTGGTTGTAGAATATGCTGCTAAAAGAACACAGAAAAAATTATGGTTACGGCATGGCTAGTTAACAAACTCATCTGGGTAAAGAGGAGCCCTTGTGAGATGATCAATTGATGAAACAAGTCCTTATAAACCCCTGTTTGAGCATTGTTTCTTTTTTCAGACAGCACTCAGTGACCTCTTTACATGGTTTTCATGAATGTGGGATCGGATTATTTTGCTTCCTGCTCTGTTCGTCACGTTTATACTGCACTTACACTGATGCTTGCAGCACCTGCACATGTGCTATACAAAATCAAGCCCACAGCATTAAATTCGGGAACACCAAATATCACTGTGTTTAATATCACCTGCTTCAGTACTTTACATGAGCTGAATGTGAACTTCTGTATTTAAAATGTTTCCCTACATGAGAAAAAAATCTGAAAAAGGAATATATGCTTGCATTATTCTGTGAAAAATGCATGTTGCAACTGATATGCTAGGACTATGCACCATATCTCGTTGTTTGACTTTACATTGTAATATAGCCATTAGATATTATTTAGAATTTTAGTTCTCAAAAGCACATAAAGCACATAAAATTCTAATTAATTAAGATGAATATTTCTGATAATATAACTAACCAAAGACTATTAAAATAACCTTAATGAGGATAAAACAGCTGCATAATGTTCAAATCTATGACAGCACTCTGTAAGACTAATGAGTAGATGTCAAATGGTTACAAAGGATACAATTATAGAGGTTTAACGGCTATGAAATTAATAACCCTTGTTAATCTTTAGGTAAGGTTTAATAATCACTTGGTAATTATTTAATTTGCAATAACTCTCCATATTAAATCTAAATGAAGTGTTATGTTTCCAGTTTGATATTTGTGGCTTTAACCATGCTACTGGGAGTTGGGCAGCTAAAACCTTGTTCTTAGCATTGAGACCATATAATTTGAATGAGAACCTTAATTAAGTGTTACCAAACATATTTTACTTGGCAGTAGAAGAAGAAAGTCAGTCTTGGACCTGAGCAGAAGCCTCAGATCTACTGGCAAGTGAATATGTGTGTTCTGAGGTGAAGAAGGCCTCTGATCTGTGCACAATTTGTTTTGTTGGAACAAGATACAATAGTTAAGATAAGATACCTGCAGCCAGGACCACTCTTTAAAAAAACTCTAGGAGATGGAGTAGGATAAGAAAGAGAGAAAAACAAGTCAACAGTTTTCTTTAGTGTCATTGTGTTGGCTGAGTCCTGCTACTTAACCATTCATTGTTGCTGTAAGTGGTTCCTGGTTGCAGTTTGGGCTTTCTTTTTCCATACATTGATGTACTGAATATTCAACAGTAGTATTAACTGGGTCAACACTATTCCCTTCCAGCTAAAGAGTAGATAGAATTTAGAAAAACAATATAAATCTAGCATCCTAATCAAAATATTATCAGTTTTGAGGATCCCATTTCTCTGCTTTGCTTACCAGTCAAGGTTCAATTTTGTTGAAGCCAGTAAAACAATGAGGTCATATTGTATTCAAGCATACACTGATGTGCCTCTTGGATATGCCAGAATATTTGAGTGTTGCTCTCTAAAGATTAAAAGCTAACACTTCAAGTCCTACTGCAATCAAGTTGTAGAGCATGGAAATAGGAAATGGTTTCTGTACTGCTTCTTGCATTATTGGCTTGCCAGTTCAGCTTGATCTGATAGTCCCTAGTGAAGGTAAAAGAGTTATCGTAAAGTGCAGAGTGAAAAGTCAGACTTTCTGATCTTGTAAATTCTGTGGTGCTGGAAATTAAATTTCTAATTTCACTGGGTTGCAGAACAACACAACTGAAAAGAAAGAATCCTGACAACCCTAAAATATCTCCAATATTTTTAAGCTGTTTCTTATTTGTATGCATTGAAAAAATCTAAGAATAGGTTCTACTGTACTACTGTAGTAAACTACTAGTATGACATTCTTTATCACATAGGGATATCATTACATATTTTCTTTTCTTATGTCCTGTTGGTCTCCTATAATACGAATAACAACAAAATGCTGAATCATTTATATTACACTGATTAATTTCTGAAGCATTTTTTTGTCACAATGAATCTTGTGAGAACACAACAAAATACAGTGACATTTGTCATTGTTATGCAAGGTAAAAGTGTTGTCGAGTCATGAAATTAGAAAGTAGAATAAAGAATTAATGTATTGGTATTTTTTTTAAAACATGGTAAAAAAACCTCATGGTAGAATAAGACACTTTATTCATCTCTCTTCTTCGTTGCCAAATTTCCTGTTGAAACTTTTCACAACTGTTTTGTTTTGAATTCCTGATCAATTTTAAAAAGCTAATCCCAATAAAACCACTCTTCGGTACAATAAATGATCTCCTAGAAACAAAAATGTGAGAAGTAGATCAAATTAGCAAGTAGTCTTAGTAATTAAGAAAAAATAATAAAAATTCCCTACAGAAAATGATCGAATTACTAGAGGTTAATAAGAAAGGCACATCCTTTTACTTTTATTTTAAAAACTTTGGAATGAAAGTTGCAAGAATTCATGCAGAAAGAAACTTGAAAATTCAGTAAACTAATGACAGGGTATTTGAGAAATGCAGATTAAAATGTCTTCTAAATATCTAAAAAATAATAGCAGATGATTTTTTTGTACGTCACTCAATGTTACAAAAAAGTCTTTGTGCTATTAGGATTTTTTCATTGGAATTTGCAGAAATAGTTATTGGTAATTTTGCTCCAGAACTTTGCCCTTCAAAATCATGAAAATTTTACAAAGTAATTGAATCAAGCTGTAATCCAGTACAGATAGCATTGATCCATTTTATTGATGAAGAAAGTAATTCAGGTGGAATTTGCTCAAGGTCTCACAGCAATCCTGTGTTAAAACTACAGCCAGTTTTTGTTCATGATACCATCAGTTCTAGGCTGTGACCACTAGACTAGTTAATATCCAATTGCCATATTATTCTTCATTGATAGTGAAGTAAGCAAAAATAAATAGGACTTGACAGTTTTCCATGCAGAGTTTGTAACAAGAAATATGCTATAAGGAAAAGAAAATGAGTATCAAGTAAAAAAAAGTTAAGAACATGGAAAGCAACAGAGAAAAAACCAATACGCTGAATTCTTTTTAACAATGCACTTCTGATGTACTTATCTAGTGCTCACTACGCTAGTCACCATCTCCAGTTAGTGAGTTTGACAGTGTCTCAGGAGCTATATTTTTCACGGGGAAGAACTTTTAAAAATCTCAACAATGAAGAAAATTCAAGATGCTTTTCTGGCTTCCCTGTATTTTCCTTTTAACTTACATTCATAGTTATTGAAGAAAATACAGAGAAAATTGTGGTCTTTAGCTGTATTTGACTAATACTGCCCATCTTGTAATTCCAAGGCAAATAAGCTGGATATGGTAAGGACTGAAGAAAGGAAAGGTGCTTACTAATGCTTGAGTGCTGTCTTCCATTTAATTTAAAGAGGACTGAACTGTAAATTAGCTATGTTAATACACCTGCTGTGTATAGAAGCTAATTTTGTAACAGTAGCTTGGAAACACAAAAATACAGGTTTTAAGGATACGGTTGAATACTAGGACTTAAATAAGATATTATTTGTATCTTTTGACCTCCAGAGTAACACGTAAAACATCTGCTTATTGAGGCATTAGACACAACAGAAATCAAGTCGGTCTGCATCATGCAGTAAAGTTTGGTTAAAAAATGTGATTTTTTTTTATTCCTACAGTTTTTCAGTAAGTTCTCACATTTAACTAGTGAATTTTTTGTTATTTGCAAATTATTGGGAATTTGTTGGTATCTTTCTGAACTACTTTTTTATATAATTATGCCTGGAGACCAAGGGATTTCTACTTCCATCATAAATGGAAAGAGTATAAGCTGACATAGTTGAAATCAGATCTAACTTCCTCAGAGCTTGGGATCCTTAGATTTTGCTTATTATGAGGAAAAGGTTATATTGGGTCTAGTGAAGGGCTTGAAAATTTGCAGTGTTTGGGTGATAGCTTTTTATTCCCACATGCCGAGTTGTAAAAATAGATTCATGCGCATTGTTCATGTCTCTTAATCAAAAGAGAAACTGAACCGCCTTTCATACTTTTTATAAACATTTTCTGTCACAGTTGGGCGTTGTGTTCTGAAGATGCTTAGAACATCAGCTTTTAAAGACTTTGACATTAACACTTCCAATTAATACTTTCAATTAACATTTTCAGTTTTGTGGCATTTACAATCATGGAATCATAGAATGATTTGAGCTGGAAGGAGCTTTTAAAGACCGTCAAGTCCAACCCTCCCCTGCTCTGAGAAGGTTAGGGGATCCACTAGATCAGGATTTTCAAAACCCTGCCCAACTTAACCTTGAATACATTCAATGAAGGGACATCCACAGCTTCTCTGGGCAACTTGTTGCAGTGTCTCGTGACCCTTATTGTAAAGAATTTCTTCTTCGTATCTAACCTAATTCTACCCTCATTTACTTTAAAACCTTTGTCCCTTGTCCAGTCACTACGGGCCCTGGTAAAAAACCCAACTTATCTCTGAGTTTTTCATAAGCATACAGGCTGAACAACCTAATATCTCATAACCTTTCTTCATAGGAGAGTTGTATTACTCTGATAATTCTTGTGACCCTCCCCTGAATGCGCTCTATGAGGTTCTTACATTCTTTTTGCTGGGGAACCCAGAGCTAGATGCAGTACTCCGGTGGGGTCTCATAAAAGTGCACTGAAGGAAGAGAAGCATCTATCTCAGTCTGCTAGCCATGATGTTTTTTATACAGCCCAGGTTATGATTTATTTTCTGGAATGCAAGAACTCATTACCAGATCACACCTATTTTTTCATCTACCAAGTCATTCTCCACAAGGCTGCTCCAAATCCATTGCTCTCCCAGCATCTGGACGTACTGGTGATTGCCCTGACCTTGTGCCCGGCCTTGTTAAACTTCATGAAGTTCATAAAGTTCACATGTAATATCCTTTCACAGTGATGCTTACAAATGATAATCAAAATCAGGACTGGGACTACACTGGAAAGTGCAGTGGCAACTTGATGCAGGAACAGCCTATTAGAATTGCTCCGCTTGAAAAGAGTTGTTTTTCAAACAGCTTGTCCTTGTTTGAAGTGGAAAACTGTAACACAAACCATGAAACAAAATGCATTTTTGTTCCCAGTATGTTCAGTTTTGTTCATCAATATTTGAAGACTGGTCCAAAAGTCACAAAAAATGATAAAAGGTAGTTGTCTCCTGCTAGCATAAAGTTTTGAATTAATATTTCTGCTAATTCTGCAAGGGACACCCTTTCCTATTGTTTTTAACCATGTATCTTCTCACTGTTCTTTCAGCTGTTGGGAGTAACAAGATTTTGTCAGGCATCTTTTTGTTTTGTTACAGTCTGAAAAATATGCAGTCTAAGACTGGCCAGTGAATGTTACCAGCAGGGATTTTTTTCTGGATGTATTTCTTCTGTTTGTGTAGTTCTTTTGTTGTTGTTTGGGGTTTTTTTCCTCTTTCATTGGCATTAAGAGATGTTCATTTTCATATCAGCTTCTTTGGAAAAGACTCTCTCCTCCTGCATTCCAAGCCCTAGTTTCTTTTCTTTTGCTGAAAATGTATCTTGCCTGCCATTTGTAGATGGGCTCCTGAGTAAGAGGCTACAGCAGCCCCTGGAGAAGGTGTGAAGGTGTACCTGAGGCATATCACACTCGGGGCAAAGGAAGGTCTGGGAGGCAATCCCCCTCCAAAGCCAGGATGGGCTTCATGGTGGAACACTACTTGCCTGAAGGATCTTGTCTTGTGCCACAGGGAAGGCAGAGCACACATATCAGCTCAGAACCATGCCTTTACACCACGTCTCTGATTCTGTAGAGCAGTGTAAGCCCAGTGACAGAGTTCTGAAATATCAATTGAAAATGACATACTCATCCCAGCAAACCTGTAATGCTTCTCCTTCCATCTTGCATGTCTTTTCCCTGTAAAGAATCTGCAGAAGAAGGGAAGAAGCGTTCTTGTTGTCTGAACTTGTAGTCACACTGGGAGCTTGTGTGCTAGACGTGTCTGTCCTGCCCTGGCATGTTTCTGGGATGGTATTAATAAGAATACAAGAAAAATATTAATAAGATTGTTAAATTAATCTGATTTGAAAAGGAAAGCTTGTCAGCTTTCACATGACAAAGAAAACAGGACATAAAAATAGCAGAACAATTTGAGGGCATGTCTGAACTTTCCTAGGCAGCACTGTCATCCCACACATCAAGTGGGAAGAAAATGAAATTAAAGAATGCTCTTTGTTTCCAAATTCCAGATCTGCTTTTAGACACTTCAAGTTCCAATTGTGTCTGGAAGGATTTTTTTTCCCATTTTAATGTATAATTTTCCATAAGAATGTAAGTAAAAATTTTGTATGTTCAGTGTATACGTCAAGTTTTCATTCTAGTAAGGTATTTAAAAATCAGAAATTCCTGGCTGCAGGAACAGAAAAAGTTCAAAGTTCACCTCATAATCATAAGCAGACATCTCCCTCCCTCTCCTCCTTCATTCTTTCCCACTCCTTTCCTCCACTTTGTTTCTTTTTCTTTTTCTTTTTACTTCTTTTTTTTTTTTTAAAAAAGAGATCAGAATTAAATATCCATTTTTTCTTCTCTTCCTGTGGATGAGCTATAGTTTCATAATATGATAGTTTCATCAAGAACTAACAACTTTGGTCTGGCATGGAACTATATAATTTTAGAAAATATAAAGTAATAGTTTAAAACCTTGGGCTATGAAAGGAAGGAATACTGTAGCTTACTAAAAGCATATGTTTCTTATGGGGACCTCACAACCACATTCAAATTCAGCCCTTGCCAAATCACGTTACATTACTAGAACTCGTTCTTTAAATTTCCCCGGTGAGGCTCATATGGCAGGATCTATGTTCCTGCTACAGAGTATAAAGGAGTTTTCATGGTCCTCTCTCCACTCCTTCTTTCTTTTCTTTCCTTCCTTTCTTTCTTTCTTTCTTTCTTTCTTTCTTTCTTTCTTTCTTTCTTTCTTTCTTTCTTTCTTTCTTTCTTTCTTTCTTTCTTTCTTTCTTTCTTTCTTTCTTTCTTTCTTTCTTTCTTTCTTTCTTTCTTTCTTTCTTTCTTTCTTTCTTTCTTTCTTTCTTTCTTTCTTTTTCCAAAATGATTTCAAACATCACAAATTGAGAGCTCATTACATATTTTGGATTTTTTGACAGCATGATTCTCAGCAACAGAATTTCCAAAAGCTGTAGTTACATAACAAAAACTTCATCACATATACAGACGATTTTCTATTGAAATAGCTCTGTGCTGTTTTATAGTGAGGTACTAGTGGTGTGTGGAAGGTATATTTCATTGCAACAGAGTTTGAAATCTGAGTAAAGCAGCCATGATAGAGAAAGAGTTGTGCAAAATCATGTAGGTTTAGTTTAGAAAGCATTTATAATTGTAACGACCTACTTAGGAATTTTACAGGGAGATTTTTTCCACCATTTCTGAAGATACAGGCTCTTTTAAAATTTAAGGGGAAAAAAGTAAGATTAATGTTATTAAAAGAAAAAAAATGCAGTTTTCTTCAAGGATCCACAAAATATTTTGAAGAATTTTATTTTCTAGGCTAATTTTTTAGACGTAATTTTTTTCCCCACATTAATAATGATGGACATTTAAAAATGGACATTTAAGACATAAATTTAACTGAGAGCTCAGAGGCCAAATTCTTTGGAAGTGTGATTTTAAAGTGGTGTACCAGCAGACTTAGACCAGGGACAGATTTGTTTTCACGTATGCTGTGTGTATGCATAGAGTTGATGTCAGCAGTTAAATAAAAAAAGCAATCAGAATGTCACTCTGATGAAACTGGAGTGATTTCAGACTGAAAATCTTTAAAACTTTGAACGTATTAACTGTAACTAATAATTTGTTCAGGGACTTCCAAATCAAATCGAAGGAAGTCATATGCAACAAAACTTTATGTCAGCCTGTGAACATTCAGAAGACCTCTCCTGTAGCCTTTTATAGGGTTTAGAAAGATATTGACAAAAGATCTACCTTAATCCAGAATTTCTGAGTATTCATTTCATCAAGTGATTTTTAATATGATGCCTGTCAAATTGCAGATCTATACTGAACCTCCTACCCCACCGTTGGCTGGCAGAATAGAAATAGTAAATATGACAGAACTAAATGTTTTCTGCAAACACATACTGCAGATGCTTCTGTTCCTTTCATGGAAAAGAAAGAGGAAAGAAGAGCAGAAAAAGCCATCATTTATGGACTCATGCTCTTAAAGAAGGGGTTTGAACCAGTTCAGCTCTGAAAAGGCAAAAGTCTTTCAGCTGCATATATGTGATAACTTGCAAATCTCACAGTTTTGCTGAGTCAAAAGCTTTCCTTTCAATAAAATCTTTAAACCAACCCTATCTTTTGGCCTGCTTTTTTATTTGGAGTTGCAAATGATCGTGCAAATTCATGATTTTGTTGTGAGTCAACTTAAAATCACTTCTGTGGAGAGATGTACCAACAGTGATGACATTTTATATGGTGCCCTGTCGTCTGTGCAAAACCAACCACCTCTGAGTTTCTTGGGAAACAATCAAAACCAGGGCATGTTCATAACAGAAGATGATTCACTGGATCACGTGAACAGATAATGCATACAGAAAATTCTTTATAAATTCACTTGGCTCTAGCTGCTACTAACTGCAAACATTATTGTGGGACTTTGGCAACAGGGCATGAGTGAGGAAATCTCTCATTGTATCATAATAAAGTCAATGTCACCACACGCTAAATATTCTCTCTTTTTTTGTTTCGGCAATTTTGTATCTATGATATTTCTGAGGGTGGAGTTGCAGTACTAAGATGAAACAAAACTTGCTATAAAAATTAAGATCACACTCTATTTAAAGTCAGATAAGTAAGTGTATCTTTTCATAATTTAAAGTGGCATTTTTTAGTTGTTATGTTAGAAATCAGTCCAGTTCTGTTCAGAAAATAAATACATGCAGCAGCTGCATTAAAAGTTGATTCTTCTTTTGGAGTTTCTCCTGCTTCTTGTGGTATATGCTATTTTCCATAAAGTCCTAACATTTCTGGAGCAGGATGAAGGTCACCTGTTACATGCAGCTTCCTTATTCACAAGCAAAATTTCGTACTCCCTTTCACTCATAGGGAAGCAGAAATTCATACAGCTTCAAGAGTTACAAGGATGTCCAATTATTTTAGTCGCTTATTGTATATCTGTAGGCTTCACTTGAAGCATCTTGGATTTTCACCAAAGGTGAGACAGGACAGGAGCAAAGTCCCTACCTTGTAAAAGTTCTGATTAGCTGAGACTCACATTCAGTATTCTGTATCTTCAGCTGGAAGGCAAAAGTATCAGGAATATAGAAAATACATATATGCTACACATATATATGTACTATATACTGTGCAATACTTAACACATGCATTTCTAATGAAACAAAAATTCCCATCAAGTCTTAAGATCAAAAATGCTCAGTCAAAAACACCCAAAAAACAACCGAACAAACAATCCCCCCAAAACACAACAGCAATTAAGGAAAGTAAGAAATAATACAAAATAAATAATGAGGAACCCTATCCTGTGTTTTCCACTAGTGTTCCTGCTCTGGAAATATATCCAGACATCCAAAAGCCAACCTTTCGCTTTTCCAATGTAATCCTATAGCCCAGATACTAAACACTCTCTGGCTGGAGCTGAAGTACAGATACTTTATCAGTGATGTGTTAGCTAGAGTGTAGTTCACTCTATCATTGCTAGTTTGGCCTTGCAGATCTAACAGAAGTACAAAAAAAGGGAAGGTAGTTCCATTTTATAGTGATAACAAAATAAACCGGTATGAGGTCAGAATGCTTCCTATGCAAAGACCTGTTCAATTGCAAGATGTCATTTTAAGTAGTTATCATTCTAACTGTAACAACACTTTCAACAAATACTATATGTGGTTAAAGAAATACTTCTATAACATGTATGTCCCTATTGAGACTGCAATTAACACCAACAGAGGGGTTGATATGAGAGCTGATTTAGTGCTTATTTAGTGCTGATTTAGTGCTTATTTAGTGCTAGTGATGTGAGTGACTGAGTCCACAGATAGTTTTACTTCTGCATCCAAAGAAAGTATGCAGACTCTATGCTGGTTCTGGTGCATTTTTTTTTTCACTGACAAAACCTGAATAACCATTAAAAAGTCTGCTATGAAGCCTTTAGCTGGAGCTGCTTTATAAACAGAGAAATATACTAGAAAAATATTTCTATTTTGGAAGTTTTCTATTCACTTCCAAGTAATAACAGAAATATTTCAAATATGAATGACTATCAGAGGAGATGCATTATTGAGGAGTTCACAGCTACAGAGATGCACTTCTGTGCTGATGAACACATACAACTCTGATTAACTTAAAGGCAAACACTGTCTAAAACAATGATACCTTTATCATTTGCTAACAAATTTTCATGATGTCTACCTGTTGCTAAAAATATAAAAAAGAGAACCTGAGAAAGAAAAAGGGACTTTAAATCAGACCCAAACTTAATTTCCAGTGTAACAGCTCTTTTCTGTGACACTATAGAAATGGAAACTTTGTTGGTCTTATAATCCTTTTAGAGGTAAAGCAGAATGCAGTTCTGAATAAATGGTGGGAGGATCAGCACAGTCTGGGGAAGGTTAACTCCTGAAGACCATCTGGATTATTTCCACATATTTAAGAACAATCTAAATGTGATGTACAATGACTGTCATGATAAATAGCAAAGCTGACAGGATGCTGGCATTCACAGCAAATATCCAAATAATGTACTTCATGCTTTAGCTTTCTGAGTGGCTTTATTTCCATGAAGAGTTGTGATGGTCTCCAGCGTACTCAAAAATTTCTGACCACACCACCAGAAAAAGTGCATGTGCACCTGCATAACTTTGAAAATAGTTCTAAACCACTGTGGCGCCTATTTACATCCTGATCTGCAAATTTTGCAAGAGGAGATAATCTGAAGAAATAAGAGAAGAACTAGAACCACAGATAAGCAGCATACTTCAGCTGTCCAGCTGGCAATCAGTCGCAGATCAGACCAGCTACTCTACACATAGCAGTAGTCATTTGAATCTTTGATGTAGGAAAATACAAATGACTTTGTGGAAGCCTGGATATGGGAGCAATTTGCAAAGAGCAGAAGAATGTGAACTCTAAGCTGTAGTAGAAAGGATGGGAAAACCTCGCTGTGACTTTTTCTATTTTAGCCAGCCACTACAAAACCTGAAGTACATAGCAACATAGTGACTCTTGTCTTTCTTAATGGGGTCTGTTCTTTCTTCCTCCGGGTCTGTTAGGCATGCAGCCACAGAGTTCTACATAAAATTTAAACATCATCGGAACTTGTACAAACAAAATGAGATTTTTTTCCTAGCTCTTTCTGCCACAAGGAGACAGATTTTGGACTTTGTCTATAATTGTCAGATTTTTATTCTTTAATCCTTTGTATGTTGAAGAAAGAGATAAAATAGCATGAAAAAGCTATGGAGCGTCTTTAAGGCCAATTTTACTTGGCATTAAGGACTTCAATGGATTCCAGTGCTTCTAAGGATTAATATTTTAATTTATATTCAATTTCATTATCTTTTCTCAAATTCGTATTTCGTAGACTGTTAATGCTCGAGCTGTTAAAACCCTGATGACTATGGCTTTATCACCCTTCCTGTGTTTTGTGTAGTGTTAGACTTCAATATTGATAATATCTGTTGTATTTACATTAACAAGTTACACTCCATGGAAGTTAAAATAAGCTGGATAGTCACTATTTTTTTATTTAATAATAGCCTGTTTTTTATCTCAGATATAAGAGAGAGACTATGTTAATAATTAAAGCTAACAAAGGCATCTCAGAGGAAAAAGTTGATACTTTGGAGACTGGGCAAGAATTGTAGCCAAAGACCTCAACTATAGGTACCTACGGTTATGCATTTAGCGACAATGTTTTTTTTTTACTAAAATCACAAAATTTTTGATACGATTTATCCATGAAAATCAATGTATTTCTTTTGGAAAACTGCAATTAATAGTCATGCCCATAAATCAAAAATGCACTGAAATGGTTATGTTCACACAGATTATTCATAGGCAGGGGTGGTTTGTAGCCCTTCCAGAACAGCTTCCAGTGAAACTAACTTTGCTCAGGTAAGGATGCCAGAATCTGGCCGCTTGTAGTCCGTATGATAGTTAAGTGAATTAGAAGAGAATTTGCATGTAAGTAGAATACATATAAAAATATATCTGGACGTTATAAGGAGTAAGGTTTGATTCTTGCACAATAATGTTGGACTACTTTTAGAGAAGGTGACACTGGATCAATGGTTAATATTTTATTTTCATACTTAATTTTTAAAATGTCTTTGATAACATCGAGTATTGACATGCTTTTGGCTAAATACCAAACAGAACTTTTTATCACAGAAACTACATGAACAGGAAATGAAGACTTTACTGTAGGTTGCATAGAAGTCTTCATATGGAAACTGTACGTGCAGCTAGCCTGTGTCCTACTGTAGGCTGCTGAAGGTAAGAATGTGCAGCTGCTAAAATTTACTGGTCTCTGAGCTGCGCATTCTTAATTTGTGAAACTGCACATAGAAGAGCAATGGCTTTTACCTCCTAGCAGCTGATATCTTCTGCCAGCAATGCGTGGGTTCCCCTGCGTTTTCTGCTACAAGTCACAGATGGCTGTCCTCTATGAGTCACACCTGCAGGACTTGAAACAGATCTTTTAAGAGAAGTGGAAGATGTGTTCGAACTTGGACATACTAAGGAGAAGGTATATAAGCTTGTCTTTTATTTTCTTTAATATTTTAGAAATTGAGCTGATGAAAGTATATTTTAGTTGTCTTTATATTCCAACAATTTATTAAATGTTCTCAACTCTGTTCTTGCATGTGTATCAATACCATCCTTGCATGACTGTGCACTGTAGATACTACGCTTGTGTATGCCTGTTTTGTGTATGTTTGTTTGTCCGTATGCATAATACTGCCCGAATATATCTCTTCTGTAGTTTCAGTAATGCCTTACTGAGCACAGAGCACATTTCTTCCAAGAGAGGGAAACAGTATGAGTGAAATGAAAAACTCTATACTCTTCACACCATCATGTATACAACAAAATGCTGCCAAACAGCATCATTTACATACTCTACATCTGTCTTCAGGAGCATATAAGTGTCTGAAGCATTTTTTGAGTCCAAAAAAATTGCCATCCTCAACTGAAGTAAACAAAAAGAAGTAAGAAATTACCAAAAATAAAATCTTCTTTTTTTCATTTAAAAGATCTTTAGCTTTATTGTACCTATGGCTATAATAAATTAGCCAATAATTTTAGGTGCATATGATTAGACTTGTCTGATAGCAGGAAGTGGTTTAAGGATGTTACAAGCTTACTATTCCTTACAGAGTTATTCAGGCAATATGCAAAGGAATTTTTGTTAACGGCTCCTGGGCTGTATATTATATATTGAGATTGTACCTATCTCTTGCAATGTGCACTTATCTGTTAGATATCTTGCTGAACATCCTTGGCTACAGGTGGCTGTCGAAAAAGAGCCTTCAAAGGAAAAGTTTTTTACTGAAAAGTGAAGTTACTCCCATTCTTTTCTATCCTCAGCATCATGGGATCGTGAAGCAGAACCTGTGGATCAAAGCTTTAGCCCAAGACTGGGCAAATATCTCTTAAATTATGTCCTGCTATTTTTTGTTTGAATACAGTTGCTCTGTATG
This sequence comes from Neomorphus geoffroyi, assembly GCA_033558235.1. NCBI lineage: Eukaryota > Metazoa > Chordata > Aves > Cuculiformes > Neomorphidae > Neomorphus > Neomorphus geoffroyi. The sequence goes on along the minus strand of JAUMJM010000048.1, from coordinate 26,170,815 downwards.
CATATTAAGAACAACAAATCAGTTAACAACTCCCTGTTCTTACTCTGCTGATTGAGGGCAGGATTTGCTCTCAGTTATACTCTCCTTAATTCAAAGATGCATAGGTTCTCTCAAGGAAGATGTATGCGTGGAATAGAAAGAAAAGTGAAGTTTTCATATAAATAAAAGTAGTTAAGTCATGCAAAGAAAGTAGAGAAATAAATCTGAAGTGACTATGAAACTATGAGCTTTTCTGTAAGCTGTGAAAACTCAATATTTCTTGATTTACTCTCTGTCTTTGAAAAAAATCTCAGAACGTTATGCTGAGAAGATACCAGCAGTTGACAGTGGGGACCTCTCATTAATACAGCAATAAACTTCCAAGCTTAAAAACTCAAAAATCTAATTCCAAAAATTTGAGTTGCTTTAATATCACCAGTGGAACCAAGTTGTAAATATCTATTTTTTAATTGTTTTTTCCTAGACAAATGTGATAAGTAAATAAATAAATACATGAAATTTAATATATAGGTGTAAAAAAATATATGATAAGCAAGCTTTGCTCAAACAACATTTACATTTGGATTTCACTAGAAATTTAACGATGAGAATTAAATTATTTTATCATCTTACTCAGCTTGCAATATGAATGACTGTGATACATTTTATGCTATGGGGATAATATTTACTCATGCAAAATAATACTACCACAACCTGGAAGTTAATTCAGCAACAAGAAACAAATTATGGAACAACAAACCCGTGAAAGCCAAACATTGTTAGAGTATCTATGCGTAAATTTACTGTGCAATAATTCTAGTGACTAAGTGTTTCCATACAAGAGTATTTACAGATTAAATATTTAAAATACAATGTGCATCATTGTGCTATGAAAAGCATCTCGTAATAAAATTGGATCAGCAGCAACACAAAGTGCTCTTTAACTTATTTGTGCCAATGATCTTTTTTCAGATTGATGAAGGTTGGGAGTCAAGAAACCTAGTTCACTGAGAACCATTCTGGATGTCCGCTAGTACAATGAAAGGCTGCAAATATGCAAGATGTTTATATAGCTGTACAAAGTCCTAATTTTTTTTGTTCCTTGAGTTTTAGGATTCCAGTTTTGTGACCTAAACCAAAACTTTAAAAAAACAACCTTGCCAGTTACATTAACGGAAAACATCTCAAATCCTTGGAAAAGAAATAGAAATGTTGATAGATTTTTCTGCACTAACTAGTGAATTCTTTGATGTCAGCAATTCACTGAATTGTTTAACTGTAACTTCTTTTAAATTTAGATTTACTAGTACATTTAAAAAACAGTTTGAAGATAACGTTTGGATGAATAGGTTCACATTTTTTTTTTTATTGGAAAGGCATAAAGAAGTAAGAGACTAGAGAAAACTAGACAAAGTAATAGCTTAGACATAAAAAAGGTTTTTCAAATTTTCTTCTATCTGTTCAGAAAAATTATGCTTGTCTTTCAGAGTGTACCTGGGAACTTCTCCATCAAGCCAATTTTGTTAGTCACTATAATAAAGGAATCAATGATAGGATTATAATGGAATGTGATAGTGAGCTTGATGGGGAGCAACTTTAACTTCTGCTATCAGTTCTCTTGCTTTTCCTTTAACCTGCGGACAGTCTGCAATCACAAAACAATTTAGCAAATCTGAGTGATATCAAAGCTCTGAAGTTAGCTGGGAGAACTCCAGAATTCATAAAGTTAAACCATACCTCCTCCAATATGACTAACATATGTCTTAACAAGCTTCATCAATCCTGTGTAAAGGGACCAGCTCCAGAAAATGTCTCTGTCATTCTTCCAGTTATTTTGTTGGCTCTCAGAATAGCAGTGTCTGTAGTTAGAATTTGGTTCAGTGTAGGTGCTGGTATAATACTAGCAATTGTTATTTCTACAAAAGGAGATGTTTTAGATGCATAACTTTACTGGAGATTCTCAGCGCTCTCTTCCCAAAACAGGCATCACGTGTCTTTTTAGTGATGATAGGAAATCAAATTTTCTTTATGTGATGGGGAGATATAATGCATTTTTGGCTTTATTTCTCTATAAAAACATTTTAGAGTCCTAAAATTCTGTATCAATATCACTGAACAGCAGTACAATTCCATTTAATATGGAATTTTGCACAGTTCCAAAAACTTTAACATTCTGTGCCTAATCCATTTTTGGTTGGATTTACATTACTTATGGAAAATAAGGGAGAAATGCTGTTATAGAATTGGTAGATTAAGTTGTTAAATGAATAAATACTGTTCTCTTGCACTGTCTTGAATAACCAGAATTACATCTCTGACTGTACATACCAGTAGTTCATAAAAGCACTTTTGTTCATTAATTTAAATCCTAGCAGACAGCCCCTGGTTTCAAAAGCCATCTGGTGGCTGATAAGAAATGTAAAATCTTATCTACTTTCCTAAGGCCAGTGGATCACAGCCAAATGGAGGATGAAAGCTCCAAAAATGCCACCATCTTGGTTGTAATCTGCTGTTCCATAGAGTCACTGGATCTAAGATTAAGAATGCATTGAGAATGTGATGAGGAGGGGGGAGTGGGAGAAGAGGTGACCAACTATTTTTTCTATACAACCTTCTTTCTCTGCTTCTGTTCAGCAAGACATAATTTAAAGGTCGCCAGAAAGACTGCCATTTACATTACTGCTGGATAAAGACTGATTATACATTCAGACTGAGAGCAAAATTTGAAAGTAGCACTTACGGATTAAGCCATTATTTTGCCACAGGTATGTTTTAGTTGAAAAATGTGTACAGTTACAACATCTTCAGAAAAAGACTATTCTCTAATGCCACTACTTTTTAATATCAGAATTCATTCATGTCCTAATTGTTTTCCTATTATCATAGACAACTATAGTTTGGAAAGGACCTTTAAGGATTGTGTAGTCCAACCCCCATGCAGTAAGCAGGGACATCTTCAACTACATCAGGTTGCTCATAACCGCGTCCAACCTGACCTTGAACGTTTCCAGGGCTGGGGCATCTACCACCTCTCTGGGCAGCCTGCTCCAGTGCTTCACCATCCTCATCGTAAAAGATTTCTTCTTTCTATCTAGTCTGAATCTACCTTCTTTTAATTTAAAATCATTACCTCTTGTCCTGTATTTACAGACCCTATTAAAAAACCTGTCCCCATCTTTCTCATAAGCCCCTCTTTAAGTATTGAAAGGGCACAATAAAATCTCCTGGTATCCTTCTCTTCTCCAGGCCAAACAATCCCATCTGCCTCAGCCTTTTTTCATAGGAGAGGTGTTCTATCCCTCTGATAACTTTTGTCTCCTACGGACCCGTTCCAAATGGTCCACATCTTTCCTGTGCTAAGGACTCCAGAGCTGGATGCAGGACTCCAGGTGGGGTCTCACCACAGCAAACCCCCTGGCCACACCACTTTCGATGCCATCCAGTATATGGCTGGCTTTCTCATCAGCAAGTGCACATTGCTGACTCATGTTCAGTTTTCTATCCACCCATACCCCCATGTCCTTCCCTGCAGGGCTATTCTCAATCCCTTCATCCCAGCCTGCACTTGGGCTTGCTGAACCTCATGAGGTTCACAAAGCCCCAGTTCTTGATCTTGTCCAGACCACTCCGGATGTCATTCTGTCCCTCAGGCATGTCAACCGCACCACGTAGCCTGATGTTGACTGAAAATATGTGGAGAATACACTTGGTCCTGTTGCCTATGTTATTGATGAAGATACTAAACAGTACTGGTCTTAATATGGACTTCTGAAGGACATCATTTGTCACTAGTCTCCATCAAGAGATTAAGCCATTGACCCTCTGGATGTGATCAGCCAACTGATTACTCTTCCACCAAATTCTTACATCAAATCCATGTCTCGCCAGTTTAGAAAGAAGGATGTTTTGGCCCCCAAGAAAGACATTGAGGTGCTGGAGTACCTCCAGAGAAGGGCAAAGAGGCTGGTGAGGGGGCTGGAGAATAAGCCCTACGAGGAGAGTCACCATCCCTGGTGGTGTTTAAAAGACGGGTAGATGAGTTTCTTAGGAACATGGTTTAGCAGGGAGACAGGCACAGTTGGACTCTGTGATCCCAGAGGCCTCTTCTAACCTTATGATTCTATGATTCTATGATTCTATGTTGTGGTGGACCAGGAGAAAGGTCTTACGGAAGTCCAGGTAGATGACATCTATAGCTCTTCCCTTGTCCACTGATGTAGTCACTGCATCACAGAAGACCCCTAGGTTGGTCAGACAAGACATGGCCTTGATGGAGACACGTTAGCTGTCTGAAATCACCTCCACGTTGTTTTTGTGACTTAATATTGGTTCTAGGAGGATCTATTCCATAATCTTCCTAGGCACAGATGTGAAGCTGACATGTAGTTGGTCATTCCCTGGGTTCTCCTTTATACCCTTTTTAAAAATGAGTGCAGTGTTTCCTGTTTTCCAGTTACTAGGGACTTTATCAGAATGCCATGACTTTTCAAATATTGGAGGGAGTGGCTTGGCAACTACATCAGCCAGTGCCCTCAGCACTCTGGGATGCATCTCATTAGGTCCCACAGACTTCTTTATATTCAGGCTATATTCAAGACTTAGGTGGTCTTCAGCCTGATCTTTGTCTACTGTGGTTGGGACTTTGCTCCCTTAGTCCCTGCCATGAGGTCCATCCACTCAAGAGATGTGAGAAGAGGGATTTCCAATGAAGACTGAAGCAAAAAAAAGTTGTTGGGCATCTCAGCCTTCTTCTCATCTGCTGTTACCAGTTTGTAAATTGTTTTCACCGGGGTTGTACACTTTCTTTGACCTTTCTTTTCTGGCTGTCATGACTATAGAAGCTCTTATTATTCTTTGTGTCCCTTGCCAAATTCAGATCCAGCTGCACCTTGCCCTTCCTGACTGCATCCCTACACAACTGAGCAGCATCCTTGTACAATTCCCAGGATACCTGTCCCTGCTTCATCTTGTGTGCATTTCCTTCTTGCTCTTTAGTCTGACCACCAAGTTTTGACTCATCCATGCCGGTCTTTTGGCTGCTTTTCCTGATTTCTTATACCTGAGAACTGAGAGCATTTTTTCTGTGTAGGAAGTGTCCAATATTGAAAGATCTGCCAGCTATGTTCTGCTCTCTTGTCCCTGAGAGAAGTTCCCAGGAGTGCCTGTTGACTAACTCCTTGAAGAGCTAGAAGTCTGCTTCCCAAAATTTAGAGACCTGACCTTACTCTTTGCGTATTCCATATCCCTCAGTATTGTAAACCCTGCAAGTGCATGATCATTGCAGCCCAGGCTGCCCCCAATCTTGATGTCTCTGATTAGTTCACCTGTGTTTGTAACGAACAGGTTCAATATTGTGTCCCTTCTGTTGGGGCTGTCTATTACTTGACTCAAGAATTTATTCTCAGTGCACTCCAGGAGTCAGGAGTCTCCTGGATTGTCTACAGGTTGCTGTGCTACTTTTTCAGCAGATGCTGGAATGGTTGAAGTCCCCCGGCAGGATGAGAACCTTTGAGCGTGATGTCTCGTGTAGCTGGTGTAAGAAGGCTTCGTCGATACACTCCCATTGATTGAATGGCCTGAAGTAAAAAATCAACCATAAGGTTCCCTTTGTTATTTCAGCCTCTAATTCTTACCTGTAAGCTTTCAACCTGCTCATGGCTATTCTTCAGAGACAACTTTTCACAATCAATCCATTTCTTGACATAGAGGGCAACCTCTTCACCCCTCCTTCCTTGTCTGACCCTCCTGAACAGCCTAAAGCACATTCCAGTTACAGGATTTGTCTCATCAAGTTTCAGTAATGGCAACTAGGTTGTAGCTTTCTAGCAGCAAGGTAGCTTCCATCTCCTCCTGTTTGTTGCCCATGCTGGAGGCAATGTTGTAGAAACACTTTAGCTGGGCTATTGTCCTTGTCACCTTTTTAGAGGAACACACCTTAATTCCTTTGAGATATTTCACTGATGTTCCCTTATTGACACCTTTTACCTCAGGAGTCCCTGCCTCGGCTCAGTAAGACTTCTGGTGTGCTGCAGTGTAGCCAGTACATCTCAGAGGTGCAGGCTGAGAACCCTCACTAGCACCTCTAACATTTGCTTGGGTTCCCATGACAAGTCATGGGAAAGCCTGTTGTTGTCCCCTTCCCCCTTAAAGTTTAAAGCTCTGTAAATTAACCCTGCTAGCTAATGAGCACAGACCTTCTTCCTCACTTGAGAAAGATGAATCCCACCTGGTGTCAGTGGGCCTGACATCATGTAGACCATCCCATTATCAAAAAAACCCAACATTCTAACAGTGCCACCAGTCACAGAGCCACGTATTAAAAGACTGTGTATATTGTCACTAGTATCAGTGACTTGATGTTAGCTGGTGTGCCAGAAATGAGGGACTTCTGAAACGCTTCATCCACCTGCTCTAAAGAAAGCCTCAGAGCTAGATCATTCACTTACGTATAGTTCTGGAACAAAACTGAACAACAAAAGATGCTTTGTTGGAGAGTTAATCAAACTGAAAACAAAACCTTTTTTTCTGAAGAGAACATGCTAGCATCACCTTTTCAATAAATGTGATGACTAGCTGGAACAAAATAACAGCCTTTGACAAAATGAAATTATCAACAAAAAATGAAATCATCTCTTAGAGTGAGCCACTAAATTCAAGTATCCTAAGAAAAAAGACCTTTAAATTCAAAAAAACACTAGATATGGAGGCATCCAAATGTTATTTTTCTGAACTCTATATGTGCATCCCGGATGTGTTAACACAATTTATGGGAAGCCTGTGATTCAGGATCATTCAGGAAAATGCCTGTGTGGAACAAACGAACATACTCATTTATAATCCGGTTTTCACACTGCCATCAAGCATGTGGTAGTTCTTCATACTTTCAGCTCCTAGAAATCTCAGTCAAGCTATAAGCCTTTCTTTTTTTCTGAAGTTTTTATCTAGTCACTGCTCAGTATTACCTTGTTCCAAGATCACAGGGAGTAGTATCTCCCACTCACTGTGGGAGTTGTCCTTGGATCAGACCCTCTGCTGTATATCTTCTTCATTTACATCAACTATACCTGTCAGAGCTCCAAAATATCCTCTTACAGTGTCTTTCTCTCTTTTCGATCTTCCTCTGTATTTTTGAATACCTACCCTTTGATTTAAGCATAGAAGTTTCAGGAGTTTTATGCTGGGAGTTTCTTGACTCTGCTCTGTTACATCCAGTCCCAATTCTAATCAAATTGAGCCACATGTAAAAGCTAACTGCTATAGCTTTTCAGTCTGGTGCTTTTCAGTGTTAACTTACATAACTGTGCTGGTTTTGGTTAGGATAGAGTTAATTTTCTTCATAGTATCTACTATGGGGCCGTGGTTTGGATTTGTGCTGAAGAAAGTGTTGAAAACATGGGGATATTTTAGTTACTGCTGAGCAGTGCTTATACAAAGTCCAGATCTTTTCTGCCTCTCACATCAACCCACCACCTAATAGGCTGGAGGTGCACAAGAATTTGAGAAGGGACACAGCCAGGACAGCTGACCCCAACTGACCAAAGGCATATTCCATACCATATGATGTCATACTCAGCAATAAAGCTGGGGGAAAAAGAAGGAAGGGGTAGATGTTTGAAGCGGTGGTGTTTGTCTTCCCGTGTAACTATTACACATGATGGAGCCCTGCTTTCCTGGGGATGACTGAACACCATCCTTCCAATGGGAAGTAGAAAATGAATTCCTTATTTTGTTTCGCTTGAGTGTATGGCATTTCTTTACTTATTAAACTGTCTTTATCTCAACTCATGAGTTTTCTCTTTTACTCTTCCAATTCTCTCCCTGGTCCCACTGAGGGGAGACAGGGCAAGTGAACTGATGGCTGGGTGGTTCTTATTTGTCAACTGGGGTTAAACCGCAACAGTAATCAAAGAACATTTACAATGCAGGAGTACAGGGTCTAGCCTCTTTCTCTTACAAGAAGCTGTGCTAACATGACCCTGGATTTAAATTCTGTGTGCAGCAGCCCTTCATCCTCCAAACAGCTCCAGTTAGACAGGCTACATGACACAAATGAAGCCTAATAACAAAAGTGTTCCTCACGTCAATTGTTTTATCCTTTTGAGCAATCATTTGCTACTGGTCATAATTTTACATATTCTTTCCCACAAAACTGACTTCTGTGGACAACATAAATGACTGTGGTCAAAAAGCAGAAATAGTTTCTTCTTTTCAGTACTTTGGACATCACTGCCTTCAATGTAACACCAGCTACAATTGTGCCTTAGAGTCTTGAATTCAGCGGAATCCAAAGGTTTGTGATTTAATGGAGGCTGAAATCAAATTCCTTGCTTGGCCATTGGCCTTCTGTGTAACCTTGGATTATAGGATGAGTCACACTGTTTCTCTGTGCTTCAGTTCCTTTAAATACATTGGGGAAAACAGTCCACAGAAATCACAGGACAAGAGAGGCTAGCAGGAGGGACATTCTTCTGCTCCAGCCCCTGCCCAGAGCGAGCTTAGCCATGGGCTCAGGGTGGGTTACTCAGGACATGAAACCCCCCAAGGTTGGAACCAGCCCAACCTCCCTGGGCCACAGAGAGGAAAAGGCTCCTCTTAGCCTGACTCTCAAATGTTTCTCTTACTGCTTCTTTCCCTTCCACAATGCACTGCTGTGAAGAATCTGGCTGCATTTCCTCCATCCCCTCCTGACAATGCCAGGGATGTAGTTTCAGAGAGTAGTATTCAATGGTTCTATGTCCAGATGGAGAGCCGTGACAAGCGGTGTCCCTCAGCGGTCTGTACTGCAGTCAATGTTGTTTAATATTTTCATTGATGATATAGACAGTGAGATCGAGTGCATCCTCAGCAAGTTTGTAGATGACGTCAAGATGAGGGGTACAGCTGTCACACCATAAGGATGGTATCATCCAGAGGGACTTGGACAAGCTGGAGAATTGGGCCTGTGTGAACCTCATGAGGTTCAACAAGGTCAAGTGCAAGGTCCTACTCCCGGGTCAGGGCAATCCACGGTTTCAATACATGATGCGGTACAACCTGATTGAGAGCAGCTCTGCAGAGAAGGACTTGAGGATGCTGTTTGGTGAGAAGTTCAACATGAACCAGCAATGCTTGCCTACAGCCTAAAGGGTCAATCACATCCTGGGCTGCATCAAAAGAAGCGTGGCCAGCAGGTTGAGGGAGATGATTCTCCTCCTCTACTCCACTCTTGTGAGACCCCACCTGCAATATTGTGTTCAGTTCTGGAACCCCCAATGTAAGAAGAGTATAGAACTGTTGGAATAGGTCCAGAGGAGAGCCACAAAGATGATCAGAGAGCTGGGGCAACTCTTTTAGGAGGACAGGATGAGAGAGTTGGGGTTGTTCAGCCTGGAGAAGAGAAGGCTCTGGTGAGACCTTAGAGTGACCTTCCAGTACCTGAAGGGGGTCTACAAGAAAGCTGGGGAGGAACTTTTTACAAGGAAAACTGGTGATAGGATGTGGGGGAACAGCTTTAAATTGGAAGGGGGAAGATTTAGATTAGACTTTAGGAAGAAATTCCTCACACTAAGGGCAGTGTGTGAGGCACTGGCACAGGTTGCCTGATGAAGCTGTGGTTGCTCCCTCCCTGAAAGTGTTCAAGGCCACGCTAGATACAGCTTTCAGCAACCTGGTTGGTGCCCCTGCCTATGGAATGGGAACTGGAACTGAATGATCTTTAACGCCCCTTCCAACCCAAATCCTTCTGTGATTCTAGGATTCTATGATTCTGTGTTTCTAGGCGACCCTAAAGCCAACCCTTCTTCCAGCTGAATCAGCTCTGGTCCCTCAGCCTCTCCTTGCAAGACAACAGCTCCAGCCTCTATGCTTTGGTGAGATGCCCTCACTTCCTACAAGTTCTATCTATGTTGATAAGGTAGTATGGTGGTTGATGTAATTAAAACAGTAGGTGGTTAGGTGTTATGGTGATAAGGGACATGTGATAGCTAGGATGGGAAGAATTTTCCAGACATTGAGTTAGTGGTAATAACACAGTTAGCACAGTCATTATAGCCTCTTTCTGCACACAAGTGGCCTGAATACCACCAGCTTGTTTAATCATACTATCTAGTGAAAGAAAAAGAGGGCATGTTTCTCCTAAAGTGTATTCAAATAGATTTTATATTTGGTATTCAGTAAGGATTCTAAGGATTCCCTCCTTACCGTATCAATGGTCTTCTTCAAGGTGACCCAAGAATAGATAAAAGTTTTATAAAAGAAAAGAATAGCAATGCTGGAGACGAGGTATTCTTTTTTCCCCTAATAAGATGTAGCAAGTGACCTTACTCAACAGTTAATTCCTTCTGGTGATTCTTACACTGCTTTTTTCACTGACATATCAGCACTCAAAAAAAGGAGAAAAGTCAATGCATATGTGCAGCACTGAAGTACTGCACAAACCTTATTTCAAGAGCCTAGTTGGAACTAACGAGTTTGTAGACATGGTGCTGACCCCCCGTGTTTGTGTTAATCTGACCCTCAGCATGTGGACAGTATCACAGACCCTTCTGAGAGTATTCCTCAGCTGCGTCTCCAGGGCTGAATCTTCAAGCACATCCCTCAGAGAAGGAGAACCCTTCCCTTCCTCCCCAGTGTAAAAAACCGCCCCCATAAAACAAATAACCCCTAGCCCTTTCTTTCTGTCTCTCCCACCTGCAGATACCATGAATGTTATGACAGGTTTGAGAAGACGTCTATTTGCAGTGACTGAGTGCTCTTTGTTAGGAAGGAATCCTTTGCCAGTTGGAGTCTGGAGCTTTTCAGTGCTGGAGATGAATAGCAAACTATAATATGTTTTGGATATTGTGGCTAGAATGTAAATACTTTTCAGTTACATTTTGAGGAACTTGAGTCCAACCACAGTTCCAGGGCACAATAAAAAGAAAATTCTTTCCAGTTGTACTACTGTATGCAGTAACCTAACTGAATAGTGCTTTGACAGCCCTGTGACTTGTTCTCCACCTTCTTTGGGTGCTGGATGCTTGCTAATGGAAACAAATGCAACTTTATCACTTGACTGCGGGAAAACTCTTCTATGCGATGTGGAAAAAATGTACAGGACCAGCTGGGAAAGCCCTAGTTCAGATGCAAGAAAATGCCTTGAGACAGCATGGACAGGTGAGGAACAGGAGCTTCAAGAAAAGAGCACAAAGTTAAATTCTGCTATTTCTGAACAGAACAAAGCGGATAGCGTGCAAAACAAAATAACAACAAAGCAATCGGCATTTTGAAATATCTCAAAATAAAATATCTAATGCCACTTTACAAAGATTTCACTTTCAGATATAGAAAGGAATTGTAGCAAAAGAATAGAAAACCTTAGTAACAGACTTGTAGAATCTGAGGTGGCTGATACTCTGGAGCTCACCCAGCCTATTTTGTAGGGCAGGAGACCATTCTATTTTCAAACATTCCTTATATTATGAACAGAAATTAAGAAGAAAGGTGAATTTGACTTACTCAGTCCATGTTCCTTGTCTTTTCTGGAAGCAGTAAAAGCATGGCAGGACAAAGTTTTGCTATCTCTGAGTACCTCTGGAGAGTCTTCAGGGGTAAGGGCATGGTTCCAGCTCATGTGTCTGCTTGCCAGATTCATCAGTGGGTCCTGGGATTGTTCAGAAATAACTTTGTTCTGGACCTCCTTGACTGATGATAACACAGGAACAGCACTATCACGATTCAACAAGATTATGGAAAAAACAAGGGCCAAGAAAAGAAAGGAGCTCTGGAGTAGGGTAGTGTTTAGGCCCTTCAGTCCCTGATTTCTGTAATGTGGCTGTATATAGACAGTCTCAGTGCTACTTTGATGCCCTCCTTTCCATTCCCTGTTTTCAACCACCTTCAAAGTTTTTGTCCTGTACTTCAGGGTTCCTGCCAGCTGTTTGCACCATCTGCCTCTTATCAGTCTTCCTGTGATGAGGTACACGATTGTTTTCCTGTGAGTGTCCTCACTCAGTGCTGGTCACACTGAATCTGAAAGCAGAGGGAGCTGGTGGCCATCTGTATGAAGAGTAACCTCACTACTATTCACGAAGATGCAAAGAAGAACACCTTAAATCTGGCCTCATTAACAGAAACAGACAGAAGGACACTGAGGGGCTGGAGCGTGTGCAGAGAAGGGCAACGAGGCTGGTGAGGGGCTGGAGAATAAACCCTACGAGGAGGGACTGAGGGAACTGAGGTTGTTTAGCTTGGAGAAGAGGAGGCTGAGGGGAGACCTCATCACTGTCTACAACTGCCTGAAAGGAGGTTGTGACGGGGTGGGTGCTGGGCTCTTCTCACAAGTGACAAGCGGTAGGACAAGAGGAAATGGCCACTAGTTGCGCCAGGGCAGGTTTAGACTGGACATTAGGAAGAATTTCTCCACTGAAAGAGTGTTCAGGGATTGGCACAGCTGCCCAGGGAGGTGGTGGAGTCACCGTCCCTGGAGGTGTTTAAAAGACAGGTAGATGAGTTCCACAGGGACATGGTTTAGCAGGGAGACAGGTACGGTTCGACTCTGTGATCCCAGATGTTATAGTTGAAGTTGAATTAAGACAAAGTCTCAATTGATTTCCTAAAAGTTTATTTAAGATAGGAAAGCAAATGCAGCGCTGGGCGGCCGGGAAGTCGCAGCTTCACCAAGGCTCGCAAAGTTCGCGTAGCTCAAGCAGTCTTTTATACATTTTTTTTTCTCTGACTTGCAGATTTCAGCAGTTACACAAGCAGGATAGCAAAGAGGATAACAACACCTGTTAATCTTGAGCAAGAACAAAAAGCAAAGGCAAAGACATAATATTTCATTAAGCAGACAACTCTGTAGTCTTGAGATAATGCTGTGCCTCATTCCTTCTTGAACGGGGCGTTTTGTGCCTGGAACAGTGAGGCCGCTTTCTCCTGGCATTCTTTGGTTTAAGCAGCAAATTGATCTCTATTTCTCACACAAGGTCTCTTCCAACCTTATGATTCTATGATTTTCTATGATTTCTGTGATTTGGGGTGAAGGAAAATGAGGGCATTTAAAGTCAAGAATTATAGTATCATGAAACTTTAACTAAGAACACATATTGCGACATTTGTAATAAAACAGTGGGAGCTGGCAAAGCTAGTTTGATTTATGCTACCAGTAGCTTATATCCCTTGTAGTGTAATAGTTGGTAGCTAGCAGAGAAGGATGACAGAGTGCAGCACATAGGCTCCTGAAGTGAAGCACTGAGGACTTTCAGGCTATGGATACCAAGTTGCAGGGGAAGATTTCTAAACCTCTAAGGTTTTGTATGGATGAGCAGGTGGAAGAAGAAGAATGAGAAAAATATGAGATGCACAAGTTGCCTGATACAAGGTAAAATGCAGAGAATACTTAAAAAATCAATAATTACTCATAGGTGTTCCACAGAAATAATTGTAGTCTGGCTTCAAAACCAGCTCGGTAGTCAGCAAGGAAATCTATTTGCCCAAGTTTCAAACCTTAGCTTGTAAACAGGAAGACACCATGAGTTTATCCTGCAGATTCGTGTCATAAGCGAGTATGTTTGGCATAATCCTTGAGTCTCATCAATTGAAAGCTTAGCTCTTCTTCTGCTCTGATATGCAATATCAAATACCATACTATGGAACAGTTTCTTTCTAAGCTGTCACCAATTTAAATCTTTCCAATGTTAAGTTTATAATATTTCTGTGTTCACTTTTATGTAATCAGGCTTCAGGTTATGAATAGAAACAGAGATATTCACAGAAATCAGATCTCTCAAATAAGAGACAACTGATGATAGATATGTAGGTGTGTTCACCCAGTCAAACTAGAGGATTAGCACTTTTTAAGTGCATGCTAACAAATACAGCTGATGAGATTGAGTTGTACAGCATAAACAAAACACAGCTGTACACCCCTCATCCCTTCTCTCCCCTCTTCCTCACCTAGCTTAAGGAAGTCTAAATTTGTAAATTAATATAACGGATTGTAAACCATCAATTGATTTGAGGATTTTTAAAAAGCTGTTTTGTCAAAATCTAGAGATTAAGGAGATGATTTGTCTCTTTCAGCCTTTATTTTTGGTGTCTTTAGAATACTGATTTCTTTAACATTCAGGTTTTTTGGTTTCAATACAGCAGATCTGAAGTGTTTCACATGCAAAGACATAAAAAATAACTTTGTGCATTTGCATTGCTAACCCTAAATATATAGAATTTCACCTATCAGATTAAGAAGATTTGCTCATATAAAAAGGAGTTTGATTATTCCTAATACAACATTTCTAGAATTCACATTAGCCATTAACATATCAGCCCACTTAAAGGAAGTTTGGGAGAAAAAGTGAACATGAAAGGGAAAAAAATTAAAAATTATTTTGAGCAATAGTGAATTATGGGCCTACTTAGGCATAGACACACAAGGTAGAGGATAAAACTTTTGTAATTTTTCAGCTCATTTAATCTGAAATGCCCACATACCATGTTACATAGCCAGAGTTAACATCTGTAGTTCGGTTGGTATATGCCTTTGGTGCTGGCATTAGCCCTGCCACCGCAATGGTTTCTATTGCTTAGCTCTTTTAGTGGCTTGGCTTCTTTCATGTTCCCTCAGGCTCTATGGTAGAGCAAGCGGACACACACACTGGCTGCCAAGAGAGTCATCTTAATGAATGACATATTATGAGCCTTGTGAAAGTAATTTTCTTTGCTCCATGGTGTAGTTGGCTAAGTTCCTATTACTGAAGGTTCAGGCTAAATCCAGCACTGAAGCTACACGAATTCTTGTTTTTGGGCAACATACCACAGACACAAATCTTATTCAAAATAATTCTTGTCTTTCTTTTCTAGAAGAAAACTTGAATATTACACTGGCTTCAGGAAGAGTGATCTACTATCACATGTTATGGGTAATGAATTCACATCTAAAGACTCCACATTTTCACAAGCGAGATACATCTTTTACAAAATGTGCAACAAAGATTCTAATAAAATGTTATTTTCTGGCCTATTATTTGATGAGGACCATTATTAGCTGCCAGATGCTGACAATTAAAGACCTGGGAGTGCAGGGCAGGCAGCTCACTCCTCCTTCAGCCTACGCCTTACTTTTGCTTTCTCTCTCCGCTGAGTGTCATCTGAATACAATAATTCTGTGATATGCACAAATATATGCATTATGTACACATTACTTCCACAATTAAAATTGTATAATATTTTCTGCCCCAAACTCATGTTTCAGTCACTTACTACCTTGATGAAACATTAATCTTTTAGCTTTTCTAGCTTTGCCTGAAAAATCTGCCTGCTACCTTTGCTTCCCAGCCTCTGATTCTTCTCGGAAGTACAAGCGTCAGAGGGGAGAACTGCATGTACGTTGAAGAAACTACTTTTTTCTTTCACAAACCTTAGGCATGGAAATAGAATTGGTGGAAGGGCCAGTAGGGACCTTAAGATAAATAAGGTGCTTTGATTTGATTGGCCTCTGAATTTCTGAGAATACTTATCAGAACTGCTTGTTGTGCTGGTGGCTCCAAATCAGCTCACAGTTGGTGCATCTGAGAAGTGCTGAGCTGGTCCTGCATGTGAAGCCATTTCAGCTGGCTAGCAAAACTACAAAGAAGTTCTGTGAGGCAAAACCAGGACATTCATCTTGTTCATTTCTGAAAACATGGTAGGAAAGACTGCTGCATCCTTCTGGCTTAATTTTACCCAGGCTATGACTTGAAGGCATCATGATGCAAAATAAATTATTTTTTTCTTTATTTTGGAGTAAAAGTTTCTCCTTCATTAACTCTGTAGTTTAAACTTGTTTTACAACTGGAGTTTAGACATCACAGTACGCCTGTAGTTTAGCTGTATCACTAATATACAAGAGCCTGAATGGAGACATATGGTCATTATCAGCCTGGATATTTAATTTTGAGATGACACTTCTATTAATCTATCTAAAAATGGGGAAGCTACCATATAACTGGTTGCAATTAGCCAAACCACAATTTTCTCTAACCGATATTCTCCAAACCAAAAGCCAAAATGGCATTTTAGAATTACAGCCTCACTCATGGATTTACATCTCCTGATGAATTCCCAAGGTTAAGATTCAAGCCCTGCTATGAAATCAATCCTCAATTATACCTTTCTAGAGAGGAAGATCAGTGGCAGGTGGTGCCTTCTATAAAAGCCTCATTAAAACGACTTCTGTTTGAATATCACAAAAGGGAATCACCAGATGGAGGCACAGCTCCACATGGTAGCCTTACCTCAAATGAGAGTTCACCTGACACTTTGGGGACAGCAGATATTTTTTTCTTCAACTAACAAGCCACTGAGGTTCAAGAGAGGATATATTAGGATTAATTGCTCTTGATCACTAATCCATTGTAATGCCATATGCTAAAGGCGTTGTTCATTGTCAAGCCTAAAGACAGGTAGGGCCCCTCTGCTAATGTAAACTGTTCCTATTTCCATAGAGCTAATCTAATTTCACCTCCTTACAGACCTCAGATTCCAGTAAAGATACTTAACTCTTCCTGCTTTGTCTCCTGATGCGTTTTTGAATGGTAGCAAATCTGATAGAGAAGCTAATGATGCTGAAAGCTGCTGACTAATTGGAAAATGATTTTTCCTGGTACTACTTGCTGAAATGAGCAAAATACTGAAAAGATATTTACTCTATTGTGTGCTCAGCCTATTAGTGCAAAAAGGCAGCTCTTCCCTCAGCAGCCACATTGTTAACTTCTCACACCCACTCCTCCCGCTAGTCCCAGAGCACATTTGAAGAACATGTGATTTACTAGATGAGAACAATTGGCAGGCTATTCCATGTGAGTAAAGTATATGTTTCTTAGAGGAGGCATTGTCACCTTGCACAACCCTTCCAGTGGAAGGATTTTTTCAGTGGCTTGCCTTTGGGATTGATCCAAACCATTAAGCGCCAAACAGTGTAACCAGAGCATTTTTCATAGATCTGCTGTGTGTTTTGTGCTAAACTACTTTAAAAATTGCCACCCACAAAGGCTGTTTCTTAAATCAAGGAGGTCAATCTCATTTAATATGTAGTGTGTTTATTTGTGAGAAGTAGAAGGAAGGCAGTACATTGAATTCACATATATTTTACTAACTGCTATGTACCATCCTATGTCCCACAAGCAAAAAAAAAGGTAGGTTTTATTTTTGTAGTAATTACACTAACTATTCAGGGCCAAAACACTTTTTCATACTAATTTGTTTTGAAGGCTGGTCTAAAATTGAGAGAATAAGAAATGATTCAAGATTTTTGTGTATAACATCTCATCTTGTGCTACCTTCCTAATACTATATTTCCAAAATGCCTTCTATTCCAGAAAAGAATCCAAGTGTGTTGCCAGCTGTATGCACTTAAAGATCAGTTCTACCACAACTGAAATGTAACCATTTCTTGGGTGAAACACAGCGACTCCTTCATTCCAGAAAAAGCAAAATACTGTTTTGAGAAGGAGGAAATAAAAAAATAACTGCTTCAGCTGCAGTTCCAAGGGAAATCTTGCTGGCAGACTACAATTACCCTTGTTGAAAGTTGGCCATGACACTAAAATTAACATTTCCCTCTCCTGGAAAAGCTGCCAGGGGTCTTCGGCAATCACAGGTGCTCAAGACCTCAAGTTCGTGTTGAGCCCAAAAGGCATGGGCTGACATCTGTGGCAAAACTTTTCCTTTCCTTTAAGTAGAATGACAGGTATCTCTGGCTGTTTCTCCCCCCTGCCTTCAGCATCTGTATCACACATAGTGCAAGGCCAGGTGATAGATCCTTGTCCCTACCAGTGCAAAATCACTCAGAAGAGCAGTACAACTATCAATAGCTAGGGCTACACATTGGAGAAACTGTTCATCAAAAAAACCAACAAGATCAAGTCCATCTTACCCTCAACATCTTACAAGTTTAATGTAAATTTGGCCTTCTTTTAATTCATGATTTGATGGCATTCCCAAACCAGTACAAACTAGTAATTGTGGTTTCCCACTGTGTCTCACAAAGAAACTCCTACTAGTTAGTTTGGAACTCCCAGTTAATTGGGAATGTGTCCGTCCCACACTGTAGGAAGAATAGACAAAACATTAAATGTGGTGGCTATAAAGAGGAGTTGCATGAGGGGCTGTGCTCCCGTATTCTCATCTGCTTTCTAACCTGCCTGGGCTTGGATTCAGAGATTATATCTTATGAATTAATGTTAAACTAGTCAACCATGTTCACTGTGCATACTGCATACTTTGAGTCCTAATAGATATCTGTGTGTACCACAGAATCATAGAATCATAGAATGGTCTGGTTGGAAAATATCTCTGAGATCATCGAGTCTACCTGTACATTAAATGTCTCCTTCCAAATACATATTTTCTTGATCATAGATGAATGGATCTGGAGGAATTCTAACCAAAAAATGATCTCCAAAACTAAAACAAGATCTATGATCGTGTTAGTGAGTGTATTCTAATTAACCAAGGGAAGTTGTTCCAGGAAGTATAGACTATCCTTAGGTACTCAGGAACAGCTTTTGAGATTCATAAAATATTAATGAGATTTAACAAAAAATATACATACAAGTTGTAAGTGTTCTTTGATTTTCATTAGTATTCATCTGTTTAAAATCTAGACAATTTAGTAAGGAAGCAGAAAACTGATATGAGTGATCAGTTGCACAATGGGAAAAAAAAGCACTCATAGCTGTTTGTAGTGGCTGTGTATGTAGTATTTTACCTTCTGAAGATGAGATGGGGCATGACATACTTCAGGTGTTTTAGGAACTCTTTTTCTTATAAACTGAATATTTCAAAAACTGTTACATAATCTTTGTTGTATGCTACTTAGCAGTGTCCTTCCTGGCTATGTGTTATATTCCTAGAAAGTGGAGAGTTTCACAGAAGTTGCAGATGGCCATTATTATTCTTATTGAAGGAATATGACATAATAAATATTTGTCTCAAAACATGACTTGTACCTTCGTGATATTTCTGAAAATTCTCTTGAGACTGAAGAGACAAGATCTTGTGCACCTGACAGTGACTTAAGTTTTGAAGCTGGACAAATTAGAATTGTATCAGATCATTTTCTGCCAAGCTGCTTTCCAGCTGGATGATCTTCAGTATATACTGATGCGTGAGGTTTTTCTTCTCCCGTTGCAGGACTTTGGGTTTCTTCTTGGTGAATTGCATGAAGTTCCTGTTGACCCATTTCTCCAGACTGTGAAGGTTGCTCCGTGTGGCAGCAACCACTCTTCTCAGTTTTGTGTCAGCAGCAAACTTGCTGAAGGTACACTTTGTCCCATTATCCAGACCATTAATAAAGATGTTAAATGGATTTGGACCCAGCTCTAACTCCTGGGGTACACTGTTACTTACTGACCTCTCACAGGCTTTGTTCCACTGATCACCAGCCTCTGGGTCTAGTCATTCACCAGTTTTCAATCCACCTTACCGCATGCTTATCCAGCCCATACATCAACAGTTGTCTACAAGGATGTTGTGTGAGATGTTGTCATAACTTTACTGAAGTCCACGTAGACAATACCTACTGCTCTCCTCTTGTCTATCAAGCTGGGCATTTTGTCATAGAAGGTTATCAAGCTGGTCAAGCAACATCAGAGTTTGTGCCACACTGTGGTGGTGGACAGGTAACAAAAATTATATAGAGATGTTTATGCTTGTAAAACTGTACCGTCATAAAACCCCCTAAAAATCATATGAGAGTGAAATTTATGTAATACTTAAAGGAAAGCTGCTTGGACTAATTTTGTGCTTCAAGAGTTAGATAGGACCTACTTAAAGTATTTGATTTGTAGTTAGGTTATGACCTTTTAAATAATTTCACATTTTTACCTTCAACAGAATGAGCTGAAGTCCAGGAGAATTTTTTTTTTTTTTTTGGTTGGTTTTTAATTTTCATTCAAGAAAAGTAGGAATATCTGATATGTACTTCATTATTTCTGCATAACGGTTGTAAAAATTGGCCTCAGCTATGTTTACTTTTGCTGTATCAAAAGTAATCTGCAGCTAGATTTTCACGCTTTATCTGTATTTTGAACTGGAGTCTATAATTGTTCTTTAACTCAAAATGGAAAAATGCAATAGCCCACACATTTAAAGCTGATTTTACAGGGCACAGTGAACCTGCAAGCAGCTTTGATGTTCTCTTTGCCTATACCAGATTTATTTCCCTCATTGTTACTGATAATTGCTTTTACCTCCATTACAAAGAATTTCATTTGTGTGCTGGATGGCTTTCTATGTTCAGACAGCTCCATAATTTTTATATGCTTGTTTCTAGATCCTGACAGAAAGATGTGGGTAACAATGCATTGGACTTGGTTTGGGAGAATGGAGATAAACAGGTTTTTGCAGATCCTACCTGATAGTATCAATACCTGATAGTATTTTTACTTCCAGTGGGTACATACCGTTAGGATTACTAAATGTAATTAAAATAAAAATAATTGTCCTTCTCATTAACTGTTAGGTTAATGGTGTATTTATATTCTGTGCAACTGATTTCACTGCTCTCACATTTTTATATTCTTGTTTCGGGCATTCTTTTATTTCTGTGTTCATCCTTTATCTTAATCTTTTGTCTTATATACCCAAGGGTCAAATATGTTACAGTTCCAACCCCTTTGTTAATCCCATTATAAATAACACAATGATTCTACAAAGGACAGAACTGCAAGCTAGTTCTGCCTCCAGGCACTATTCTTTACATCACCTGAGTCTGAGATAAATCAAGGGTTTTTTTGTAAAAGCAGAAATCCTAAATTCTCCTTCTATTTTTTTATATTTTGAGTTCCCAAACACTTGTATTAATCAAACACTGGAGAGCACCCAAGTAGATAAGCTACTTTTCATATTTTTGCCAAAAAAACATTAATGTTGTGATCTAGTATCATATGGCAAAAATCTGGCCTTCTGCCAATATAGATCAACAGATTTCTGTTTCATTATGACTTATGATCAGCCAGGAGGCTGAAACAAATAAATATATGTAAACTACTTGTTGACAGTCTGCTCATTTGGATAATGCTTTTGTACTGTGACTAATAAACAAAACATCTTAGCATCTGGCAAACTGAAGCCATTTAGAAAAGGTTTAGATCTAGCAAGGATCTGCCCTGGTCTGGTGTACTGGTGTGTGTCTGTATCCAGTGAAGATGCAGCAAACGAAATCATTGGAAATAAAGATACTGCAGCTGATTACTACATCACTGCCTCTACTGTATTACTCTTCATCTCCCAAAGCAGTACACCTGGATTTTCAGTGCCTTGTGTACTTCAAATTTTTTCCACTGCAGTCTAGTGAAGGCAAAGGATTTCATTGTGGCTACAAGAATTTTTGCTACTGAAATGATTAGTCATACTACTACATGGGTATAAATAATTGATTTATTTTTTTCTCTAATGCTGAAGTAAAGAAGCTGTAAATATATGTCTGGCAGAAATATTCACCTACCATTAGGCAAATAAAAACCAAAATCTTCTCCCCCTGTCCCTTTTCCTCCTCTTAGTTTTCATTTCATAATTCTTTCAAGCCTCAGATGGAATTTATGTCGCATTGGTTGTTTCTTGCAGTAACCTTATGGCCCTTCATGGCTTTCTGAATTATTCCTCTTTCTGTTTGTTTTGTGCTCTTACTAGGGTTGTTGTTAGCTTCATTCTGATGTTTGCAGTTTTTGGAAATCTGTATCTTTGTTAT
This sequence comes from Neomorphus geoffroyi, assembly GCA_033558235.1. Lineage (NCBI taxonomy): Eukaryota > Metazoa > Chordata > Aves > Cuculiformes > Neomorphidae > Neomorphus > Neomorphus geoffroyi. The sequence continues at coordinate 26,149,154 of JAUMJM010000048.1, read as the reverse complement.
TTATGTTATCAGTGATCTGACCTGCCTCGCCCACAGCAATATTCCAACTGTTCCCAGGTCCTCAACTACTAATTATGCAGATGAACAGATTGTGCAAACTCTTTCCTTATGGCCACATTCTGGAGGAGTTCTTTTTATTAAATTGCTGCTGCACTTGAATTTTAAGTAGGTGCTGTCCAGTTCTTAGAAAGTTTTTTCAGATGTCCTGTATATGTTTGTTGTAGTACTTTAATAACAAGTGACAGTCACACACTTCAAAAAATTCAAACCCACAACATTCCAAAGTGATATGTTTGTAAGAGGAAGCAAAGGACACAGCCAAATATCCAGAGGAACAGCCTCTTCCTGAAGATCACCAGGACAGCGGATAGTGGACATCCTGCCAGTAGAATACTTGGAGATATTAATATTAATGAAATAAAGTCATTATTAGTGAGCATTGCTTGATGTCATTACACTAGGGATGTTCAGAAATAACTAGCTTTTGAGGTGAAAGAATTCTGCAATGCTAATAATGTTTTACCAATTAGATAATGCCCCGGTTTTTGAGAAGCAAGTCACAGTGTGAGATTCCATGCAAGGAAGTTGGGTATTCATGGCTGTATCTTCATCAATACCTAGTACCATCGTAAGAGCACAGAACTGACTTCAGCTTGCATGAGAACACCGGGCTGTGGAATTGTGGTTATACACCATCTTTATTTTATACTGTGCTACAGCGGTTGCCAGAAGATGTATTACTTCTGCATGAATAAAATATGTGTTACTGACAATATCGTGCGCTCTATTTGGTCATTTGAAGTCACTTAGTGGCTTTGGCGAGTGTGGCACCCTTGGCTATTTCTGGCCAGTATAAGCATAGTTTTTGTGTCCCCTGAGGATCCATCCTTACCTCAAAAGACAGACAAGGCTATCCAGATCTTATACCAGAATACTGGCCGTTTTTCTCAGACAAACTTTTGGAAATCAGAAAACAAAGAGTTTGTTCTTTCCCTTGTTTCCTTCTTACAGAGTTGTGCAGGGTGGAAAAAAGTAGGATGCAGCTAGAAGAATGGAAAAAGTAACACAAGAAATCAAAAGGAAATTTTATATCTGTGAAATGTCAATATCCAAGATTTTCAGATAAAACTTCAGGCTAAGATTTGTTGCCAGCAAAGTCAGCTCAAATCCCCTAATGACTTCAATAGGGACAGAATCCAGTCTTAAATACTTTGTTCCCTATCTAAATGGCGACTTAAAGTTTACATACAATTAGGCACACGTACTAAAAAAATCAGAAAAAAGGTTTCAGCTGAAAAATTAAACTTACTTCCAGGTATTATGTTATTCAATACAGTCTTGCAGTTACATTTTCTTTTTTTTAAAAAAAAACGCAAACTTTGATTTTTGTTTTCCTGGAAAAGGAAATTTTGATATAAACAGTGGAGTAAGTTGACTAGAACCGAGAATCTGTGATAATGACTAGAACCATCAAAGGCATGAAGATGCTGTCTGCAACAATGCACGGTAAAAGGGTTCAGATAAAGGAAGATCTTGTAAACAAGAAGATACTTTTAAGTAGCAAATATTTGGATTTCTTAATGCAAATAAGTTCTATCATAAGCACACTACTGAATGTTTTTTTAAGCTGATTTTTCTTACTAGTTCTCAAAGTATTTTACAAAGTACCATGAGACTCAAATTACAGAGAAGCAAAGCCATGGATAGGCAAGGTGATTAGAGGTGACCCATCAGACTGCTGATAAGAGTGGGGGGATAACCCTAAATTCTTGAGTCCTTTTTTTTCTGCTGTATTTAGTAGAGCACAAAGCCTTGCTGGAAGAGTGCTCCCGAGTCTAAAATGTGAAATGTAACAAGTCTCAGACACCAACAAACTCAAATCAGAAGGTAATCAGAGACTGAGTCAGATTAGCCAATGTTAGCAGAAACACTTCAATAAATTTTGAAGCTGACTGTTAATACAAATTTGTTTCAAATATGTTTCTCAGTAAAATCCTACTTGAAATGATTTCTCATAGAAAATGCATACATTCTTATTCATAGTCAATGACCCTAAAAGTCTATATTTTAGGGCTTTGTTAACAAAGTACATTAAAAACCAGGCTTTTAGGTTTCACTGCTGAAAGAAAAATGGCAGAGCTGAAATATATTTTACGCTTTATCTCTGTAAGGCCATAAATGAGTAATGAGCACCTGTTCAGCCTGGGACTTGTTTATGCAGATAATCTTGGCAAGCTGGTAAGTGGAGGCTACAAAAGATATTTGCAAACCTCGAAGGATATAAGGACAAATACTTCCTGGAGAGAAGTAGTAGCAAACTGTTCTCCACTTGCTCTATGGAAGCAAGTTTTGTCCTGAATTGTGACATAACTTTGCATAATTATGACTTGGAGTTAACAGTGGGTATTGCAAGAGGAAGACATAATTAACTTTCCTTCTGCACTGTTTTCTTGTTGTTCCAGTGAAGTAGCTCCATGATTTTATACAGTAAATAGAAGAACATATATGTGGTTGCCTGCAGAACAACTACATATGAGTAAACAGTCTTCTGTAAAAAGACCAGAAATTATTATATCTCAGCTTCTGTAGGTGGCAATTGTAACTGACAGAGTAATGAATTAATTAAGTTTGAGAGAAGTGAGTGAGAGCTATGACTCCAATGACTCATACTATGAATTAAAGTGATATGAAGTCCCAATGGCACTTCAGTCTGGGTTCCAGGAATAGGCTGAGAGGATAAGTAGCTCTCTCTTATTTCATCACTCTCTTTCCATTTGGCAGACACCTGTGAAGTTTTTTAGTGTGGTGTCATGATGGAATACCATGACATAGACATCAGACAGATAGGACAAGATAATCTGCTTTCAGTTTTAGTTGGTGTAAAACCAAACCCACTCTTATTTCTTTTTATTTTTTTTTCTTCTAAAATATTCAACATTCTGATTGGTTAACAGAAAAGCAAATAATGAGATAGGAAATATTGTGATGGTGAGTGGGGTGGAAGAAGGGGAGGAGAAGAATATCTCTCAGGAGGTAGGGTTGATATTCATGGAGACAGCGATCTTGGGGGAAGGTAAGTTCAGAACTCTTTGAAACAATACCCAGGGCATAAATATTCTCGTAAATTACATGCAGACTTACAGTCTCACAAAGGTTGAGTTTGTAATGACATCAAACCAAATGAGATGTTGCACTTTTCCTCACTTTTATTTTTCTTCCTATAGACATCTGGACCTTCTAAAAACTATTAGAGTTCGTGTTAGAAAAAAAATAAATCAGAAAATACCAACTTATTCCCTCTTAGAAACAAAGAAAAACAAGGGGCATGGCTGAATCTAGGAAGATTTATGTTAGACTTAAAAAAACCCAAGTTGTAATAATTAGGAGAGTAAGGCTTTGGCAGGATTCTGCAGTATACATTGCTTGGAGTCTATAGGATCTGGTTTCCTTACCTTTTTTTTTAGGAGTGACACTCTGACAGATGGTTTTTATTTATTTGTTTGTTTGGAGATAGGGCTAAGAGAATGACCTATGTTCTACTTGGCCCAGTAGTATTTGTTTGAAAAATATAGGATGTGTGGTCTCATCATGGTTTCAAGAATGAGCATACACTAAATATATAATTGGTTAGATTTTCATATTTATGGAATGAAGTTCTAGGAAGTTCACTAATGCTGAAATTTCTATATAATGTGGTACAGAAACAGACATCATAAGGAATCATATTCAAATAAAATAAATATGACATTCTTCCTGTAGACTAACAATTTTGAACTGGTAAATGATGATTTTTCCTTTTGCCATCAGAACCCAAAGCTGGTGTTGTCTTTATGTAGTGTGGGGATAATTTCAACTTTCACCTTTTTCCATTATCATGTACACGACAGCATTCTGTGAATGCCGCATGTACCTCTGTGAGTACAGGAACTTTTTCTCTAATTATAACATGGTGTAAACTGTTACTGAGAAAAGTGTTGGACAGAGGTCTTTATTAATCCCTGTGGCTTTAGGGTAAGCAAGGGCTTGCACTATTTTTCTGAATTCTATCAATCGGTTAGGGTGAAAGAGAGCCGGGGTTTCGAACCAGAATTTTGGAGTAACTTGAAAAAGGGAGTTGGATTTTGCTGGCTGTACTCGTCTCAGGCTGATGTTCTACATCTCCTTATCTTGGGTCAGTACAAAGCAATTTTTACCTTGACAATTCATTCCAGATACAGGTGATAATATTTGTTCTTAAGTGAAGACTGTAAGATCATTTTATGATAAAACAGAAGGTTTGATAAAGAACAAAGAATAATTTAGAGGGCAAAATACGTCTTGATGATAAAGAGAAAGGATCTGAGAAACTTGTTGTGTACTACATACACACTTGGTTCTCTCATGTTCTCACACCATTCAGATGTAGAAAGTGGCAAAAATCTCAAACAACTTGTGGTTTTAAAGATTTCCAGTTGATTTTTTTTTTTTTTTTACCTAGCTGTTACAGATGCATTGAGATAAATACAAAACCTGTATCATTTGTCTTGGAGAGAGATTATATCTACAGTATATTTATATGTAGAAAAATGAAATCACAGTCTTTCAGACTATTGTTCCACAAAGAAAAAATGTAGTCATGTTTCTTACTGACGTGTTTAGTACCTCAGATTTTGATGTGAGATTTCGTGTTTTTAGACATACTTCCTTAAATTACCAGAGAGCATTATGACTGTCAGTAATGATATTTGTTAAATATAACTTCAGATTTTTTATCAAAACCAGCAGACACAATGGTCTTCAATCTAGAAATCATATATGATTAATTTTAAATTAAAATCCTACTGAAGGCCCTTAATGAAAAGTTGGATTTCATACCACTTGTGGAATTGCTGTTACAATACACCATGTTCTTGAACAGCTTCTCTGGGGAGAAAATCCTGTGGTATATGTGGGCACGCCAGAAGTTTCCTCTCTCATTGCAGTTTTGCAGCTGGCCGACATTCCTGAAGCATCCTGGAATAGAATGCTCCAGGCAGCCCTAGGGACCACAGCAGGTTTCCAAAATGTTTTTGTTAGTAGTGAACTTGAAAAACAACTTGATAGCAATATATTAATCCTGATGAGAAAATATGCTTTTCATTTAAGAAATAGTTTGGTTTGGAATGAAATTTTATGGCTGGTGCTGATGGAGGAAGATTCCCAGTTCTTATTCTTGTGAATTCTGCTACTTGAGCAGTTGAACCTATATTGATATCTGCCTTGGTTCCATTTTTCTCTCATGACATTTTTCACTGTATCTATTTAATTTTATTCTTTGAACCTTAATTGTCCTCATATGACATGACATTAAATCACTTCAAGCAAGTACTGAGCTCTGTGTTCCACTTTCATGCAAATTTTACTCCTTCAAGAGAAGTGCATGTATGTGTGAGTTAATGGTGAAGAGGTCGTACGCAGAAATAAGTTTCTTTAAGTAAGAAGTGTTATATCATATATATTGTGCATTTCTGATACTTTCCTGTGTATATCTTTACTCTCTGGAATCACATGGATTTTTTTTTCTCTCCTTTTAGAAAGGGTGATGGCTAGCAGAACAGGTAAACTAGCTTATACTTGCAGGTAACTTTTCCTGAATCTTTTCGTAATCCAAGCCAAAATTCAGCCTTTAGACAAAGAAAAATGCTTTAATAGAAAACAGACTTTTCTGAGTATGTACTTGAATAACAGGATACAGAGATTTTCTCATTTTAGTCCATGTGAAGCTTTCTTGTGACCTGCGTTGTGCCCAGTCCCTAGCAGAAGGAAAGAATAATACGCTCAGATGTCTTATCCCTAACACACCTATAATAAAAAATGTTCTCCCAACGCGCGTGTGCCTGCATCAATTCCTTTGCTGTTTGCAGTGCAATTTAGTGGACTTTCATGGGCATAACAGACTGAAGAGCCTGGAATGTGCACAATAGGACTTCTCTGAGCTCCGGAGTTTTCTCGAGGTTCAGTCGGTAAAGTAATGTTACTTCAGCTCTTGTGGAAAGCATTCTTTTAGCTTTTTGCTAATGGCACTGGTACCACTAGTAGTAGTGATTGTAACAGTAGTAGTGGTGGTGCAGGTAGTTAATTATTGCTGGTTTAGTCTTTTGTCTTTGCTAAAGCAAAGACCTGTTGCAGGTAACAACAGTAAAAAGAAAACAAGGCCTTTTGGAAGGAAAGTTGGGAGGAAACTGATTGTCTTGACTGAACTTTGTTCAGATCAGGACTGAGAGTAAGAAATCTGCATATAAATATTTGGAGGATGTTCCCACTGCACACTGAAGAAGATGCTTTCCAAGCGATTAATTAGTGTTTCAACAAGGTGGAATGAACAAACAGATGCAGTTAAGGACAAAAAAAATTGCAAGTTGAATAACATTAATTCTGAATATAAAATGGTATGCACTTTGCAGGCTGTACTCTGGTAGGATGTAAGTGAGTCTACTTTCTTCCTAAAAACAACAGGAAATTTGTGTTATTTCTCCTCTTTTCAGATTCTCACCTTGTTTTTTAGAACTGTTACTTACAGTAACTTTAGCATGGTTTTTTGCCTGTAGTCATATACTCAGGAGTGGTATGACAAGCCAATTCCTACTGCAAAATGAATCCCTAGTCCTTGTCCTAAAAAAAGGTGGATAGTTCTCTTGTGAGTAACACAAGGTGAAAACCCAGGAAAGAGAAAGACTTATTAAAGTATTGTTCCTAAAATTCTCACGGCTTCTTTGGAACAGGTCCGTATTTTTTTAAAGTCTGGGAGTATTAATCCTACAGAGTGTTGAGAAAAGCTCCTTGCAACAATACAAGAGGTTTTTTTCAGAGACCTTAAGGCATTCTGACCACAATCTCTTCATAAATACCTTAGAGTAATGGTGCTGTTTTCCAAGTCATTCAATTATTAGTACGGTCCAGACACTAGTAAATTGTTTCTACTAATAGCCCAAAATTTAGGAGATTTAGCGAGCAAGAGACAAATGCAGTCTAATGAACATACAGAGCCAGTATAATTTCTAATTTCTAAATATATATAAGAAATTCCTAATTTCTAAGTATATTTTACTACTTTTCATTTACAAACTTGTTTTCCAATGTCGTAATTAATCCCAGCACTTCAGCTATTTTTCTTTTGAGGATGATTGGTCAAAGTGAATGCTTTTTTCAATAAAGGAAAAAGAAATAAAAATTTAACTTTTAATAAAAACATTTCATTGTATCAGATTTCTTTTTTGCCCATTTTAACTTGACTCAAGCAATGAAAACACTAAAATTGATTTTAATAGTATCAATGCTACTAGTGTTATCACTTAAGTAAAATCTTATATCATCAGTATTCCCACCCCAAGTAATGGCTTGTCATAACATAGACTTTGCCATATGCTGCAACTCAAAATGTAGTTGTCAAGTAATTGATCACACGGATATTTCACAGAATACATGTTTCTTCAAGCACATACTCTCCAATCACACAGATTTCACAGTGATCAGCATAATGCAAAGATAGAAAGAATTGGAAGGTCTAACTCTTATGCAAGATTCACCTATTCTGATGTTCTTTCTCCTTCCTCCTCCAAAGGTGGTATTAGTGATGTTTTTATTTGCTAAGTGATATCTTAAAGCAGGATGTAGCAGACAGGAGGAAGATAGATTCCTTCCAGCAACAACTGTTAATTTATCCGTTAACGCCCTTGGCAAAACATGGTTGGACCTGACACGCATGACTGATGGGCTCCCTTAACAAGTAGTTCATTTTCCAAAGAGGAGCTGAGTATCTCTAGCTCTGTTTTCAGTGCTATCTGTGTCTGAGCCTGTGCAGATGGTGGTATGTAAGTGGTTTTGCACCACCTTAATCCTGGGTATTGGCTTGGCTTTGTGTGCAAACTGGATGAGCCTCAGGACAAGTGAAGATATGAGTAATCCTGCTTTGGTTCTGCGAACAGATAAACCAGCCTGACTCCTGCCTTTACTGCAATTCCTCTGTTTTGTGCTACTTCCCCATTCTCTTTACACCGCTAGAACCATACCAAAGACTCAACTGCAGGAACCTGGAGAGCCAGCTTTGAAGCATGTAATGTTGGATGGATCTAGCAGGAATGCCCTTACCTCTTAGGCCTCTTAGAGCTGAACAAAGTTCTGTAACAAGACTAGCATTTGACATTGTAAATTTTCAGGTTAGGATATTGTCTTTTATTTGTTAATGTATTTCAATAAACAATGTTGTATATATAAGTAGTAATTGCAGCTACAGGTGGTCTAAAATTGTAACTTGACCTCAAACATGTTTCATGTATAGAAACGTATGTGGCTTTTTAAGTATTGTTCCTACTGCTTTTGACGTTTTTACTGTGACTAATCCATGATTTTCCCCATAATTTACCATATCAGATTCCAACCCTAATAATGTTATATATTATAAAATCACTATGCCTGCAACTGTGTAGTGTGACACAGTTGTCGTATGACTGCCTTCTCCATCATCCCTTAGAAAAGGGAACTCCACTCAGGAGCTTTTTCAAAGTTTGCTAGTCCATAGTTTCTGCTTTCTACTCAATTTCTCAGTGGCCTGATGCCTGCTTTATAAAACTGCCTTATTTAATAACACACAACAAAGCTGACTCAGTTATGTCTCCCATTCCCCTAGAGAGTGGCAAGCCATGTGGCAATAATCTACTCTAAGCTTAGAGTCACTGACAAGGCCAAGTGACAAAACTCATATTATGGCTGTCAGCACCATACCTTGAACTGTGGATACAAAGCAGAGGATGCAATTTTCTGATGTTGCAACTAATAGCTTTGGGAAAAATTATATACTTGAAAGTACACACACAAGCATCTTTTCCTGTGTGTTGCATGTTTAAACTAGAAGGCAAGTGCAAAAATACGTACAAACACAAATACTTACATATGTTATCCATATTGTATATAAAACTAAATTAAAATTCATGTCATAATACTTCTACAGTGAAAGCAAAAATACTTACTGTTATGATATTTTACATGAAGCTAAGCGATTATATTTTATGTATTGCATGTAGGTGATATTGTTTTGTGACTTGTATTACAGTACTGAAAATATGTAGCTGTTGTTTTTATATATAAATTGTGCTCTATGAAAGTATTTACAGCATCTTGTCTGCCCTAATGAAATGGATTTTCACCACATACATTTTTTTCCTCAGCCTTTTAAGTTTTGTTTTCTTTTTATTTTAATTTTGATGATCTAATGGAAATAAATCTAGCTTTTTATATGGTGCTCCCTCTGGAGCTGCTGGAGAAAATTATCTACAGCCAAACTACATTTAACATAAATATTATTAGAAAATGTTTAATCTTTTTCATCAATTACTTTGGAGCCTCAGCCTTCAGTGCCCCATAAAATGTGTATAATTTGTGAGTAGATCTTTAAAAAAGGACCGTTCTGTTCCAAAACAAGGACAAAAGTCGGAATAGAATTAGAATATCATCTTTAGCTTGTTGGCAGATCTGGTAATAAGTGTACAGTGTACTGTGGGAGATCTACTGTAAGTCAGTGTGTTGGCAAAAAGTTCTTCTCTTGTTCCTGCTGTAACTACACACGCACACACGCACACACACATGCAGATATATGCAGCTGCCAACGTTCACACAAATGTTCATCTACACACAGCTGTTTCTTTTCTCTTGGTATGTGCCAAAATATCAAGATACTTCAAATGCTTACCTTCATTAAGAGTTTTAAAGAAATTGCTGGTATGCTATGTATCCTTTGGAGGCTGCTGTAAATATTTCAGCTCTGTATCAGCTTGCATTTTCTTTATGTTTCTTGTTTAGATTCACTGCACCCTGCTCAAGTTAAACGTGTGATTTGTCTGACATGGCATAGAAAACAAGAGTCTTGATGAAGATGTTCTCAGAGTTTTGAATCCTCTGCCCAGAAAATAGTGGGATGTAGATGAGGAAGGAGTAATGGAAAAACAGAATTGGAAGAAAACATTATTGCAAAGGACCATAGTGATAAAATGCATCTCAAAATGAGGTGGAAGTCTCCTGTCTCTAGACAACACAGTGAGTGTAAACAGATTCAAGTAGGTTGCACATGAGTTGATTCAGTCAAGAGATCTGCTAAAGGGTTTCTGGTAGTCATCTGCTTACTTAATGAAGCTGAGTAAAATAGAATGGAGACGTTAATTTTGAAGGGGATAGATTTGTTGAACCCATTTAGCTTTTTCGGTCTGGAAAGCAGGTGTAAAATTTCATGGTGTTTGACTTCTTCTATGACAGTCCCAGAACTTCCTAGTTTGATCAGGTGACTTCATGGCAAAAATGAATTTTTTTTCAATGTTCTGGCTCAAGCTCAGAATAACTAAGACACCTGAACTGCTGAAATGTGAAAGCAGATCAGCTCATCTTTCCCACTCGACTCGGGGGCGGGGGGGGGGGGGGGGGGGGTCATCAGTGTGGGGGGAAGAGAGAGCCTAAGTCAATAATTCTGTGCATGAGTAAAGGGGTGAAGAGGGAGAAACATTATCATAGCCTGCTCTAAGACCTGAGTGCTTGAACTACTCTCTACATCAACTGTATATAATATCAAACATACTTATTGCACCCTGACACTGGAGCAGAAGCTTCTGGTTCTGTTTCCACAAAGTACAAGAACTCAGATTGTTTCGGAATAGATTTCCTTTCTTGGTTTCTGAACTGCCATTGAACTCTGAACCCTCAAGTTGAGATATCTGAATGCTTGGGATGGTTTATGTTTTATTTTGCATTTAATCAGTTTAATATATATAGATGTATGTATGGATTGGTACCTCAGTTTTTAGCAATGGTCGTCATGGCTGTCTTTCAAGAGGGCCAGGCTTTAAACAGAGTTACACACAAAGCCTATGAAAAAGGTTACAGGAACCAGTGGGAGACCGAGAGCAATGCACCAGACCGTCAACGTGGGATATGGAGATTAAGTGGGAAAAGGAGAAGACAGAAAAGAAATGGACTAGTATAATGAACTAGAATGTGTTTCACGGTATCACAGTGTCACAAAGTTGGAAAAGACCTTTGAGATCATCGAGTCCAACCTATGACCCAACACCAACACCTACTCATCATCTACACCATGGCACTAAGTGCCTCACCCAGTCTCCTCTTAAACACCTGCAGGGGCGGTGATTCCAATGACCCATCACCCTTTCCGTGAAGAATTTTTTCCTAATATCGAGCCTAAACCTCCCCTGATGAAGCCTGAGACCATGTCCTCTTGTTGTGTCACCTAAGAGACCAACCCCTGCCTGACTACAACCTCCCTTTAGGTAGTTGTAGAGAGCAATAAGGTCTCCCCTGAGCCTCCTCTTCTCCAGGCTGAACAACCCCAGCTCCCTCAGTCGCTCCTCATAGGGCTTGTGCTCCAGCCCCTTCACTATCCTCGTCGCTCCCTGTTGCAGGAACACAGAGTCAAGTGAGATGTGGGAAGGGACCTCCTGAGGTTTCCTAGTCTGAAACTCCTGATCAGAGCAAAGTCAGTTGCAGCAGGGTTGTCCAGAACTGTTTCTAGTTATGTTTTGAACACCTCTGAGAACAGAGACTGCATGGCCTCTCTAAGCAACTTATGCTAGTGTCTCACTGTCCTCAGGGTAAAAAAGTGCTTTGCCGTGTCCAGGTAGGATTTAATGTGTTTTAATTTGTGCCCATCACCTCCTACCCTGTCCCTCTTCTTCATTCCCTCCCATCAGGTATTTACATACATGAATAAAGGTCCCTTGAACTTTCGCTTCTCCAGATTGAAGAGTCCCAACCCTGGTGCTCCAGTTTGTTCATCTTTGTGGTCCTGTGCTGGACTTGCTCCAGTATGTCTGCTTTTCTTGTACTGGGAAGCCTAGCACCGAAAATAATACTCCAGGTGCAGTCTTTCGAGCACTGAGCAGAGAGGAAAGATCAGGATAGAAAGGATAATAGAAGAATTGGGGGGGGGGAAGTGGGGAGGGAAGTTACAGACAGGTTAAACTGAGAGAGCGAGAACATGCAAAAAACCAAAGATGCAGTTCCAGGATAAGAGATAGAAAACCTTATGGAATAAAGATATGAGATAGCAGGAACAAGAAAGAACAAAAAAATAAGAGACAATTTTCAGCTGGAAATATTTTGTGGTTTTATCTGTAAAAATCGACCAAAAACTTTAGATCAGAAGCATGCTTCCTGGTATGTACAAGAATGTTAAGTAGGTTACAAAAACTACCATAACCCCAGCTAATGGGTTAAGTCACATGGTCAACAAATGCTCAAGTTACGATTCCAGAGTAACATTAATTACACTTTTTTTATTTAAGATATAGTCTACGCTTCACAGAATATTAAATATACTAATGAAAAAGCAAGTGTACTTTTAAATGTCTTTGGGGAAGACCTGCAGTTTAGGGATCTTAGATCTTATTTTTAATCTCTACCTGCTTTGGAGATACATCTAGGGCAGTTGCTGTGGATAGAATATAATTAATTACAGAATAGCTTACCTCTAAAATGAAAAAAATAATATTTTAAGCAATTATCAGACTAGGATATGTTTGAGAAACCATGTTGCTTTTAAGCACCATCTCAGAAAATTAAAAAAAAAAAGGTTTTATGTGGGATTGAGTGCGCCCATTATTCTGCTGGTTTGGGCTTGTTAATAAATCTAATAAGTATTTTAAACAATAAGGGCTTCATAATATGTTCATTTAATGGCCACATTTCTAATGTAAATCCTGTTCCAAGAATATACTGCTGAATTAGAAGTTTGCGTGATACCAGTTTTGGATCTATAAAACTGGTTTACAATTCCTGTGCTGAAGCTGCCCTAGTAAACTCTACCTCTGGGAAATACACACACTGTATATTTAAAAAAAAGGGTAAGTGATTTTAGTCTCTAAATTTCCTCTTCCTTCCCACTTCCTGTTTTCTCTCTTTTCCTTCTCCCCCTTCAGCACCCCTTCCAAAAAACAAAGTGTTTGAGGAGGAGGTGAGTGTTCAAGACCATGTGACAATCATTAAAGGCCTATTTTATCTGTATTTCCCTATAATATTCTTTTCTCTAGGTGGGTATAGTTGACAGGAGTATCACAGCACAATCTTTTTTAGTTCATGTCTACTTAAGGTCTCTGCAAATAAACAGACTGAAATCATGGTGCTGAGAGAGGTCAGAATAACAATATTTTCTCGTTTAATAGTCTCCCTTTTTCTTTTCAGCTGGCTGGAATTCACATTGTTGTTAACCACTTTTTAATAAATTCCAAATTTTGAACACTGTGCACTACTATACAGCTTGCAGCTGGAAATAAACAAACTTACAATGGCTGAAAGAAATTCAGCAAATTTAAGTTTTTTATGAGGATAATGAAGTGAGAGTTTCTGGAAAAAATGTCTCTGTCAACTATTTGTTTTCCAGAACCTTTTCTTTGTTTGGAGAATAATGTCCTCTCCTTACAAAAGTTATGATTTGTCATTAGACTGCTTGATTATTTTTTTCTGTTAAAAAACCTGCCATATTTAAAAGTTTTCATCTGCTCCCTGACTCCCATTTCTTACACTGTTGATTATAAATACAGATTACATGGCAGCATAAACTGTTTTGGCAGCTATTCAGTGAGTGCAGACCCTGGTCTGTGTGTAAGAGTTTGCTTTTGCTTGTCTTCTGCACTGACTCTTTTTTCAAAAGAAAGGCACTTCTGTATCCTATTGTTCTCTATACATTGTGCTGAGGACAGCCTATTCTTTATTGATCAGGTGAAAGATCTTTTTGGCTAAAAATTTTGCTTTAACCTTTTTGAGGAAAAAAGATTCCGAAGTTCTTTTTCTAAGGCTGCAAAAAATTGTGTGAATTGCTTTTCCTTCTTTTTTTTGTGGCTACTGGGATACTGGAGGCACAGCTGAGAATGAGGCAAAAACCCCCAAACCCTTCTGTGTGGAATTCTCCAACAATGTCTAACAAAGGAAAACAAGAAATTTAAGTGGATTTGTTAACACACTTCCCTCTTACCTCCGTGCTTGTGCTTCTCTGCCTCATTGATTCTGTGAGTATACAAGAGTGAGCTCTCTCCTTTCATAGCAAAATAGGTACAATGGCATGGAGTCATTACCACTGCAGGCTCTGGGATGTTATCCCTTCATGGGCACCAGACTACAGAGCTAGGATAGAAAGTGCTCTAAGGCTCTGAGCGTTTGCAAATAGGGAGGGATCTAAGGGAGTAACCAGGGGAAACAAGACCTAGCACTCAGATCTTTCAGATGCCATGCTTTCCCAAATTAATGCCACACTACTTGACAAACTTTTGTTTGATTTTTTTTTTATGCCCAGGAATTATGAGATGTCTCAGGAATCTAGCAGAAATCTTTGTATTTTTCTGATTTGGATCTCTAACAAATTTTTCTGCCCCTCTGTTAATCATCTGATGGAAAGGTTGGGTTACAGTGTAGAATGACCCTTCCATAGTATTTATTTTATTCTAGAGTCTCAAGTTATTTTATTAACACTAGTAAAAAGGCATCTGAGATTTGTGTAAATATTATGCTTTATTGATAAATAAATTATGTTTTATTGATAAAATCTTCAATGAAAACACAGCTTGCTGAAGGTCAGTAAATACCTTTCAATTTGAACTAAGAACCAAATGTCCAGATCTATTCAAATGGAGCTCAAGGTCCATGAACTCTTATCTGTGATAACAAAAATTGCACCAAGAAGAACAAAAGCTACTTGAAAAACTGGGAAAGACCCTTTATTTTTCTGAGCCATTATTCTTGTAGTTCATTGTGAGCAGCTTTTTTCTTCTTCAAGCTTCTCATCAGGAAGAGAGGTTTCCAGCAGTGGTTAGGTTTTGGAAATCACCTAGTGGTGAAGCATTTGAGTTAAAATAACCTCCTTTTAACTGCATTCTGCCAGCAGATCTTTCATTGCATTGTTATGTCTGTCCCTGGGAATTTTACTGTGGCAGTCATGAATCCTGTCATTGAACAAACACGGTAAGACCAGCACCACTGTTATGGTGACTCTTGAGGCTGACTGTGTACTGTGAGATGGAACAGGGTACAAGAGCTACACATTCCAGACAAAGACCTGCTAGCTGGGCAGCTGCATCAGTCAGCACCTGCCTCAGCTAACTAGCCTCCCTGAGAATTGTGCAAGCACGCTCAGAGCTTGGGGTCTCTGACAGAATGCCAACTTCTTTTGTAAAGAAGTGCCTCTGGTCCTTCACCTTAGCCACTAGACAACCCTGATTCTGAAGGTATGTGCAGATGTGTTTCACTTGATATGGGCTTAGGAGCCTAGGGCTCATTGCTGCCTTCTTTTACACTGAACTTTTTACTTATCACAAGGTGACTGCAGGAGATGATGAGACACTTGCAGTACTGCCAACATCAAATGCAAAAAAGCCCCCAAACAATAGATTGTACGCTTCCCTAACTTCCCAGAGAAACACATGATGGATGCATCTTGAGGTTTTAGAATTTGTTGTGGTATCTTTGAGGAGCTGATGTAGATTTGCAGTATAGTTCAGCTTCTTTCTGCAGTTTTAAAGGTTAGAGACTTACTTTTATTTATCTGAAAACAGATTCCTATGCAGCTGCTTGATTCTGAGAGCTGCAGATTTTGAAAGAAGATGAAGGTTTGATACTAAAAATTGCAGGAATTGGTGATTTGCACTTAGGTTTACACTTATTTTGGATTTTTTCCATAAAATATTTCTGCTGTGTGATTGGGGTATGATAGGTTGAAAGTAAAATTTCTTGAGCAGCTAAGAATAGAAAATAATATAGCCGTCTGTGAAATGAAGCAATTTTACACCATGTCTGTACATGTACATACCAAACTTGGCCCAGAAATCCTGATTCTTTGTGTTCCATTTAGACAGGCAGTTATGTTTATAGTCAATTCTGTCCTGAAAATTACCAGCTATGTTATGCTGGATTTAACTGACTCTGGAGAAATTAAAGGAATATCATAACAAAATTGCCAGATTGAGCAACTGCAGTGTTGAATAGGAAAATTAAGCTATTATGTCAGTGGAAGCATATTTTGAGACTTAGTTGGTAGCTTTAAATGCAATGCTTAAATTAAGTTTATTTGGTCTTTTTTTTAACCTGTTGGGATTCCCAGAGGGAACCGGGATTTGGATCTTCCTGTTTGAATGGTTGTAAGTATGTCTGTTTTCCTCCCCTTTCACCCACCTCTGAACTCCGGATACAGTTTGAATGTGCTTTGCTGGAAAAAATTCCCCTGTTTTGGACCCCTTCTCTTGTGTGGATTCACTTAGTCCAGAAGCTGAACAACGATACTTATGGTAGAGAAATTTACTCTGCTTTCACCTATAAAATTTATTTTGACTGAGGAGGAAAAACTATTAACACTCAGTTACTCAAGAAAAAGTGCAGAACACTAACTTCGCAAGATTTGCTTCCCTCTTAGCCATACAATGCTTTATAGCACAGAAATGGAGATTGCAAGGTGTGTACCTTAAGTTCTGGAAACCAGATTTTGTTCAGACAAGCACATGAAATTTCAGAAGTTCTGATGAAATTTATCCAAAACTTTCAATTCCTCAAAATTGTTCTCAAAGTATTGCTACCACAGGCTTTGCTTGCTAGATTTTGGGTTTTTTTTATTTCTGTTTAAGGTGGAAGTTCAGCCTTTTCCATGGTATTTTCTCACATCTGCTTATGATTCTAGAGAAGAAAGAAAGAAACCTGAGAAAACTTACTAGAGTTGCAAGGAGCTGGGTTCTCAATATTTTTCCACCCAAATATTTTTCCTAACCTTTGCTTCCTTCCACCCATAATATTCTGGCTCTGCCTTCATTTTCTGGTGTTTTGCAGCAAGATATAATACCGCAAGGTAAAAAAATGGTTGATTTGACCTAGTTTAATGACTATGACAGCTGCTTCTTCATCTTTTTCTTCTCTCCTGTACTACGCTCCTCCATGGAAAATGCTGCTCTAAGGTGCTATTAAGCATTATGACATGCTATGAAACCAGGCTGCTGGGTCCTGGCAGCCGGTTCCACATATCCATGATGATTACTTTCTGTCTATGAAGTCATGTTTCATACCTTGTGGAAGAAAAAATAAATAATAAATAGTTAGAGTAAGGCAGCAAAATGATGAGCAACACCTTTTCTGTTATTTCTTCTTTTCCTAGTTCTACTGTAATGTAGGGTAAAGGATGTTATGTCCATATCAGCATCTATGAAGTCCTTTGTCAGCAGAATGCAAATACAATAGAGTTACACGTGCAGGCTGTGTCAGGTCAGATGGAGATGACTCATTTTTCTTCAAAGAAATGTCTTCAACTGCTGAGAAAATGTGCAAGAGGTTTTTTTCTGAAAGAGAAAAAAAAATAGGAAAAGGTTGAAAGCACCCTGCTTTTAGCCTTCCTCTTCCTCCACCATGCACAAATCCTCTGATTTCTGACATCCTTAGCTATACTGTTTACATAACGTGAGCCAGTCAGTCTGCTGAAGTCAATCTCCATTGGCCATGAAAGGATGGGAATAAGGGAACTGTCAAGCTTGCTGTGATTCCCCAAATCCTCAGCTGATGTCTTGTCAGCTTGGCTGGGTTTAAAGCAACCTCAAGGCCAACCTAAGTGTTGTCAGCCGCTAATGCCTCACGAGGAGTCATCAGCCTGGTTGGGCTCCTTCCCCCCTCCTGCAAAAATGTCTCAACAGAAGCTGTGATGAGTGGTTGTACTATGGCTAGTTGCCATAAGAGGAGTGGAGCGGGACCTGGATTTGGAACTATACCCTTCACTTTCTTGTTCTGAAACTGTTTTTTAGTGAGTGCTGCCTAAGATGATCGGTGGTCCTCCCAGGTACGACAGTGCCGATATGATAGAGGAAAGGCATCCTGAACATTGCTATTTCAGAGTTTGAACAAAGTATCAATTTCAGCTTCTTTTGGAATGAGTTGAAGATTGTAGATATGATTTTGCTGAGAAGTATAGCTAGGTATTATTTCAGAACTGTTATCAGAAGAGGTTTTTCTCTGTTAATTATCTATACAAGTTTCACCATGTTTCTTGCGTATAGCATAGCTCTAAAGTAGGAGTGACAGAGAGCTGGAAGCATTTCTGTATCAATAGGAATCAGGAAATAGAAATAAAAAAAAAAAAGAAAAAAAGATTCACCTTCGAATCCTGAATTTTCCTTACAGCAGAGTGCAATCCACGTCTTCCC
Organism: Neomorphus geoffroyi; assembly: GCA_033558235.1. Classification (NCBI taxonomy): domain Eukaryota; kingdom Metazoa; phylum Chordata; class Aves; order Cuculiformes; family Neomorphidae; genus Neomorphus; species Neomorphus geoffroyi. Next base: position 26,130,975 of record JAUMJM010000048.1, on the reverse strand, counting down.
TCTACATTAAATATATGAATATATTTGGTTTTAATAGCCATAATAGGTATTTCTAAAAAATTATGGAAAAATTCCAGGGATGTTACTGACACTGCACTATGTGAAGATTTAATCTTGTTAGTATCTCTTTTAAGTTCAATTATAATGAAGTCATTTAATATGATATTTAGAATAAGATTTATGATATTTACCATTCTCTCCGAGCTTGGCCTATAAGTATGTAAAGATCATAATTTTCACCTTTTTTTCTGTTACAGGAATAGTTTAATCTCATAGTTTATGCAAAAAGCTTGAAATTAGAATTTTTAAAAAAGGTAAATAAGCTTCCTACCCTGTCTGAAATTTCCACTGTTTTTTTATAAATCACATAATTGAACATGTGCAAGGGATATAGCATAAATTAAGGCAGTGGAAGGTAAGATATGGGTGAGGTGCTAAACTGCTGCTGGTTTTCTGCAGATCTACACAGTTTATGGTCAATTCTGATTGCATTCACATCTACGCATGATCCCATCCAGGCCCTGCAGTGGACGGAATGGCTGTGTTTATGTATATCCTTTGCCTGATAATTCATAGAACCAGAAATATATTAAGGTTGGAAAACACTTCTAAGATCATAAAGTTCAACTGTCAGCCCAATATCACCATGCCTACTAAGCCATGTCCTGAAGTGTCATATCTACACGTTTTTTGAACACCTCCAGGGACGATGATTCCACCACTTCCCTGGGCAGCCTGTTCCAACGCTTCACCACTCTGTCAGTAAACACATTTTTCTTAAGATCAAAACTATATCTCCCCTAGTGCAACTTGAGGCCATTTTGTCTTTTGCTGTCACTAGTCACTTGGGAGAAGAGACTAAAACCCACCTCATCTCAACCTCCTTTCTGGCAGTTGAAGAGGCTGATAAGGTCTCCCCTCAGCTTCCTCTTCTCCAGACTAAACAACCCCATTTACCTCCTCTGCTTCTCATAAGATTTGTTCCCCAGCCCCTTTACCATCTTCTTTGCCCTTCTCTGGAATTGCTCCAGCAACTCAAGGTCCTTCTTGTTGTGAGGGACCCAAAACTGAACACAATATTTAAAGTGTGGCCTCATCAGTGGTGAGTACAGGGGCACAATCACTCTCCTAGTCCTGCTGGGCATATCATTTCTGATACAAACCACGATGCTGTTGGCCTGCTTGGTCACCTCAGCTCCCTGCTGGCTCTTGTGTGCTGGTCAAAAGCTGGCTGAACAAGAGCAGGCATCTTTCCAACGCCTCTTCCCCTAGCCTGTAGCGTTGTGTAGCGTTGTGACTGATTACACTATTGCTAATGTATTTTTCTAGCATGTTTTAACATACTTATGATCTCAGTTATTTTTGTTGTGATAGGTGAGGCTGTTAAGGAGCTACCATTCCTCTTGATGAAAGTTTTCTTATAGCCTCTTGATTTAACTCTACAACAAATATTGCTTAAACCAATTTAATTAAAGAAACCAAGGCCTACATACTTGTATCAGTAACTGTATTTTTGGTCGCCAGTATTAACCAGAAGACCTGCAGTAATGGAGCACCTTCTTTCCAGTTGTAACAACTGTTTCAGCAACCAGCCACAGAATTTGTTACTTGGTGGATTTAATTACACATTCCTTAAGGTTCGTCGCAGACAGTATGTTTACCTAACTGCTAGATATTTGAGGTCTTTAATCTGAAAGAAAATGGAGCTTTGACAGTACTTCGGGAAGATGACATGGAGGCCAAGGAAACCCACTCTGATTTTGGTTTCCATGTAAGTTCCTGTTTCTTTGTTGATTTGAATAATACTTCTGTGCACACAAGAACAGTTGTACCTGCTCTTCAACTGTAACTGTGCTATGATGGCTGTGGACATGGAGTAGTAAAATAAGCTCTTTGAATGGTTCTTGCTGCCATTACATTTAAAGAGACATGCCACTTGCAGCTTGTGCCAATGTAAGTGATGCTCCATGAACCCACTTTAAGAATGAGTAGTCACTGAAACTGTTGGAGAATGCATGCAGATCCATCTGGAAATTACCATCACTACTGTCTTATGTTTATATGCTTGTACTCATAGCTTGTTTCCAGGATGCACTCTGGTTTTATAGTTTCAGCACATATCGCCTTCATTTCTGGACGGAGTCCAGCTTTAGTGCTCACTAAAATAAATGTGCAGTTTTGGGCATAAGAATATCTATCCGACTGTCTTTCTGGCATATTACCTAGATTATTAAACTATTTTTAAAACTCTCTGCTAAGCATGTTAAGAAAATGGTCTCCCCTGGACTTCTATGAAGTACTAATGCTTAATCTGCCTGATGGGTCACTATAACTAAATGACAGTACTGCTTGTAATTTAAGGAAAATTGCAGTTTCATCGTTCTGGTCCAAGTTCTGCCTTACTTGTCCCATGTGTTTGTCATGCCTTCTTTTGTTATGTCATGATCCAGATTTCTGTTCCCTGTATTAGTCTTGAACAGTTTTTAACTTCCAACACTAGTGAAGCTGCTTCTGGAGAAAAGTGCTCTCCATCATGTAATAGAAACTGAATCTGGGCTTTCGATTGGAAATTCCTCTGTACGTTTATTTCTGTATAGTGAACTTTACAAATCCTGTCCAGCTGGCTAAATCAAACTACCCAGAATAAATGACACTAAGGTCAGTTTTCAGCAAGACGGTTTCCAGAAGTGATGTGTTTAGAAATGCTAATTTTATTTCTACGCATAGTTGCACAAAATATTTTGGAAATCAGATGTTTAAAAAAATGAATGTAACCATCTCCTTGGAAATGTGTCAGTGGCTGAGGTGATTACCTAGATCAGAAGAAAGATTTTCTTTAGTATGCTGGAAAACAAACAGAGGACACAGATAGTATATTTATATTGAGACACTGCATGTCACATGACCTCTCCTGTAACTTTGTTCTTGTGATTTGGTCATAGGATGTAAACCTTTCTATAATTCATACCTTGCTCTTCACATCTTGTGCTGTGAAAAAACTGCATATGTAAGTAATCTGTTTCTCAAAGATACTGTTGTATATGTTGAAGTGTGTGTGTGTTAGGGTTGATTCTCACTTTCACTCCCAAACTTGAGTACGAAGGCCTGTGACTTCAGTTGCTTAGAAATTACCATAAATTAATTTGATAAGCCTGCTTTAACAAGTTGTCCACATCCACTTTGTATGCTGACGCTGGGGCAGAAGGGGCAGCTATATGTCCCATATACACATGAAATAATTTCTTGGAACAGTTGGCTTCCTCTTGGACAAAGCAGTAATGAGAGGCACTCTTGCATTTCTGCTAGTTTTGGTGACCTAGTTAGAATGACAAGTTTTGCATATAGGTCAAGATTCAAAAAATGTATAGATGCTTTTATGTGGAGGTAAGGCTACTGAAGGCATTTTGGGGTGTCTAAGAGCAGAAAAACCTTGTCTGTGTATAGGTCTTTGACTTTAATCAAAGCCTTGGTGAAGATGGTCCTGTCAATTAAGACATTGTTCTGCAGTTTGCAAGATCTAGGTTGAATCTCTTCTGCTACTGTAAACATGCATTGTGAACTTGAACATGTAGATAGTTTGTATAGCTCTAACATATACATCAGCATCAGCAGACTTTGGCAAAACATTAAGCTTTACTAGATCATGAGATATATTAGACTGAAATATGTTTATATCTGTGGTATGGAGGACTGTATTGATTTCCAATCTGTTTAGAGGCCATTCAGGTAGTTTGGAAAATGCAATTTTTTTTATGTTTTAAATCCATGGACAGTTTTGGGATTGGTGGGGGATGAAAAAGGTTTAGAATGGCTGGGCTATAATTATAGGTATGATCATCTTGAGAAAAAACCCCCAGCATCTCTGGATGGAGGCAAGAAAACTGTCTATTAAAATATCACCACAAAGTTGACCTTAACATACCCTTAATGTACATTAAGACAGTAGCTGAGGTTCACCTTGCCATCTCTCTTCTTGAAGGATAACTTTTTAATGAAAGCTGGAATACAGCTGAGTTAGTTTCATCACAGTAGAACAGAGTAGAAAAGAACCAGTACCCATTTTCTTTGTTTATACCCCAAGTTTTGAAGTGTTATTTTTCAAGAGCTCTAATGACAAAGAAATGTCAGAATGGGAATAGTTTTAATAGGCTAGTATCTTCTGAGTGTTCTGCTGGAATAAGTGTTTGATTTGACTAAATTATGACCCAGTAAAAATTGTACTTTGTGCATGTACAGCAAATTCATAACAAAAGCATTGCACACTTGTTGATAATAGAGGCCATTCAGTGCACATTGCCAGCTCAGAGTAATGTCCTACCAAAAAATCTCCTAAGGGTGAATTTTTTATGCTCTACAAGTGATGTATTAGCTAGTCTAGAAACAAAGTCATATCCTGCTGCTCATCCTTGAAACACTAGTGTCCTCAGAACATGCTTCTATCTGACAACATCTTTCAAAGTTTCTCAAACAACTGGTGAGCCGATAAAGTTATGCTTTGCATTTTGACTGTATTTAGTATTTGAAAGCAGAAATATCATTGATGAAATCAAGGAGAAATTGAATTGTGAGGATAAATGGATTTATAAGGTAGAATAAGTGGATTTTATCAATGAGACTGTAGAGGATGAAATTAATAGTTTGTTGGAACAAATGAAATCATGCAGTATCTTAGCACTGGTTTTCATGTTATGTACGTTTATTGTATGTTCTTGAATCCTTAATAAATTGCTGTAAGGGTCTTTAGCTGAGAACTTACATGATGAAGGAATCTAGAAAAAGGAAGAAGAAAAAGAGTAAGAAGTGCTGTCTAAAGGAATTTTCGGTTGATACTTACGCCTTAATCTGCAGTGATAAACTATCTCTTATCCACCTTTTTGTTACCATCAGTAGGGGAATAAATACGCATTTCATCCAGGAGAGTGCCAACTTTTTATCATATGATCAAGAGCCAAAAGGACATTGATAATATTAATGACAGAGAGCTTTCAGGCAAAGAAAGCTATTTATGCAACACCTGCAAGAATGTTCTGTCATGCACACTGAACATGAGTGCAGAAACAAGAGACTGACCTCTCCTGAAACTTAGTAGAGTATGAGTTAAGTATGATTTACTTAATTATTTCAGTTATTTTAGCAAAATTACTCTTGATGCGTAACAGAGTAAGATGAAAGAAGAACCAGTCCCATGGCTTACCACCTTTTTGCTTATTTTGCCCTTATTTTGCTGTATACACAGCTCTAGTAGACTTGTGGATCCCATTCCTGATTCTGTGATAACTCTTTGTGCGAGTATTGGCTGGTTTAGGGCTCTGAAATCATTATCGGACAGTAAAAGGAGAGGTACTGGCACAGAAGAGCAAGAACCCTGACTCTAGATGGAAGCCCTCTCTAAAAATCTCAGCAGCTGGACTGAGGCAGCATACTCAGAGTTGGCTGTGGAGAGGGCAAAGTAACACCTGCATGACTGAAGGAAAGGCTTGGATACAAGCTGGGAGGTGGTGTAAAGGGGCTAAAAAGATTGGATGGCCCTTGAACAGGAAGCTTTATGATGTGGTTAAACGAAGCAGAAAATGGACTGAGGTAGAACAATCTTCAACCTAATAATCAATTGCTGCTGAGGAAGCTGTGATATGGCATGTTTATGCTTAATACTACTGCTGCTGAAACTAGGTTTCATCCTTCTGACTGATGCATTCAGCATTCCCAGACAACTGGAGGCTCCTGGATTCATGTTTTTGTCTACCAAAAGTAATAGTGCTGCCTATTTATGGCACTTGAAATAAGATAGTGTTGCTGTTACTCAAGACAGACAGCACAGGCTTAGTAAATGGAAGCAGCTGCCAACTGCAGTGAACAGACGGTAAAATATTTATTACCGCAGACTCTATAGGGAAGGATATACCTCCTGCTTTTACAGAGGGGTACGCAAAGTAATTTCATCATGTGCTGCAAAGCAACATTCATTGAAATGAACCAGCTTTTGTCAAACAGTTTACATCTACCAGAAGAAGCAACTACCCATGAGCTCAGGAGCTGCATTTGTGACCAGGCTCTTGCCTTTCATCCTTCCCTGAGCTATGTTGTCAAAGATTTGTTTGAGGTCATATGTTGCCATTTGTGAAACCAGTATTCTATTTGACTAATGTCAACTGTTGTGGAGCTAAGAAACTTTATGAAAAATTACCTTTTAAGTATTTTCTTTTTATTTTCTTGTTCAGTTAAGGGAATTTTGCCAAACCTTCGAGAAGGCATATTTAAGAAATTATAACAGAAACCACAGAAAATATAGTCATGCAGATTAACTATTTTTAGGTTTCCCTGGGGCTAAGATATCTTAAATTTTATAGTTGAGGGCATTATACCACTAGTGAGGATGTAAGATTTACGAAGGACCATGTCCTAGCAGAAGTGAGTACATCTTAATCACACCTAAACAATTTGATCTGATGCACATTTATACTCAGAGTGCACTTACTATGTGTGCACTATAGAGTTGAGATTCACTGAGCACTTTCACTCTTTGAATGTGTAAATATGTCTGAAGGTGTCCCTTCAAACTGAAGCCTGGGGCAATATACTGTTGAGATAAGTCAGCAATTAATGTGGGTTGTAAAATGCTCATTTATCCCATTTATCTCTCTGTACCTGTACTTGGCAGGATGGACGCTAACCTTTTTTTGTTGCATGAGTTTCTGGAGTTGTGCACTAAAAAGTGAAATCTTCATACATAAATAATCATAGAATTGTCTGGTTGGGAAAGACCTCTTGGATCTTTGAGTCCACCTGTACCTCTCCCCTTACTAAACCATGCCCCTAATAAACTTATCTACCCGTCTTTTAAACACCTCCAGGGATGGCGACTCCACCACCTCCCTGGGCAGCCTGTTCAATCCCTGACCACTCTTTCAGTGAAGAAATTCTTCCTGATGTCCAGTCTAAACCTCCCCTGGTGCAACTTGTGGCCATTTCCTCTCATCCTATTGCTGTCACTTGTGAGAAGAGGCCAACATCCACCCCATCACAACCTCCTTTCAGGCAGCTGTAGACAGTGATGAGGTCTCCCCTCAGTCTCCTCTTCTCTAAGCTAAACAGCCCTAATTCCCTCAGTTGCTCCTCATAGGGCATGTTCTCCAGCCCCCTCACCAGCCTCGTTGCCCTTCCCTGCACACGCTCCAGCACCTCAATGTCCTTCTTGTAGTGAGGGGCCCAAAACTGAACCCAGCACTCGAGGTGCAGCCTCACCAGTGCTGAGCACAGGGGCACAATCACCTCCCTGCTCCTGCTGGCCACGCTGTGTCTGACACAGGCCAAGACGCCACTGGCCCTCTTGGCCACCTGGGCACACTGCTGGCTCATGTTCAACCGCTGTCAACCAACATTTGTTGAACCTCATCCCGTTGGTCTCAGCCCATGGATCCAACCTGTCCAGATACTCCTGCAGAGCCTCCCTTCCTTCAAGCGGATCCACACTTGCACCCAGCTTGGTGTCATCCGCAAATTTACTGAAAGTATGCTCAATCGCTACATCCCGATTGTATATAAAGATATTGAACAGGACTGGACCCAGGACTAAACCCTGGGAAATGCCACTTGTGCCTGGTTTCCAACTGGATTTAACTCCATTTACCACAACCCTTTGGGCCTGGCCAGCCAGGCAGTTCTTTACCCAGCAGAGGGTGTGCCTGTCCACGCTGATGGCAGCCAGTTTCTCCACTGTGAGAAATGGCATCAAAGTCTTTACTGAAGTCCAGGTACACCACATCCACAGCCTTTCCCTTATCCTTTCCATGGGCAACCTTTCACAAACCCGTGTTGACTGGGCCTGATGACCTCATTGTCATGTGTCTGCGGTGTGACAGCACTCAAGACAATCTGCTCCATGAGCTTCCCTGGCACCAAGGTCAGACTTACAGGCCTGTAGTTTCCCAAATTCTCCCTATAACTCTTCTTGTAAATGAGTGTAATATTTGTCAGTGTCCAATCAAGCGGCACTTTCCCAGTCAGCCAGGATTCCTGGTAGATGAGGGAAAGGAGTTTGATGAGGACCTCTGTCAGCTCCCTCAGTACCCTATGATGGATCCCATCCAGACCCATAGACTTGTGCCTAATTGGCCAAGCAGGTCTCTAACCAAATCCTTGCAAAAGATTGGATCTTCATTCTCACTATCTTCTGGCTCAGGAGACTGAGTATCCTGAGAACATCTCACCTTACCATTAAAGACCAAGGCAGAGAAGGCTTTAAGTCCCTCTGCCTTATCCTCATTCCTTTACACTACTGTCTCTCCTGCAACCATTAAAGGAGGGACATTCTCCTTGGTCCTCCTGTTGTTGTTAATATAGTTGAAGAAATATTATTTTACTGTCTTTCACTGAAGTGCCCAGTTGAAGTTCTAGTGGGGCTTTAGCCCTTCTAATTTTCTCTCTATATGATCTTGTCTCACCCTTGTCGTCCTCCTGGGATGTCTGCCTCCTCTTCCAAACTTCATAAAATATCGTCTTCTTCCTGAGATCAGCACACAAAGCTCTCTACTCAACCAAGCTGGTTTTCTTCCCTGCCAACTCGTTTTACGGCACACGGGATGGCCTGCTCTTGTGCTGCCAGGATTTCCTTCTTGAGGATCATCCAGCCCTCTTGTGCTCCTTTGTCCTTTAGAACTGCCTCCCTATGACAGGATGAGAAGAAATGTCCTCCAGTTATGCCAGTGGAGGTTCAAACTTGATACTAGGAGGAACTACTTCACTGAAAGGCTTGTCAAACATTGGAAAAGGCTTCCCAGGAAAGTGGCTGAGTCACTATCCTTGGAGGTATTTAGAAGATACGTGGATGTAGCACTTCAAGATACAGTTTACTGGTGGACTTGGTAGTGTTAAGTTTATGGTTGCATTCTGGGATCTTTGTATCATCTTGATAATCTTAAAGATCATTTCCAACCTAAATGATTCTGTGATTCTGTGCTTCTGTGCAACTGCTATGAATACAGGATCAAATGCTGTTGCTAACAATAATTTTCGTGACACAGAAACTTCTTACAGCTAATGGATTTTGGAACTTATGCGCTTGTTCTCAAATGATTGAAATTTTTAGCTAAATGAGGGCTTATGTGTATGTATCCCTTTTTATTTTTAATGAAGACTGAGTGTGATCCTGGAGAATTGGAGGCAAGTGGTAGATTTTTTGTCTTAGCACCTTTTTTTTATTCGAAGGATGTTTTGCTGGATTGAAAGAGATAATGTGAGAAGGAATAAGAGGCTCTTCTTATCTTCTACTAATGAACAAGATGATACAAATATTCTAGCATGCAGCTGCTGGAAGCAAGTTATGCTAGGCTACCTAATTTCTGCTAGTGTTTTAGAATGACGTGTATGTTGCATAGGATCTCTGACTAGAGATGTAAATGTAGTAACCCCTTCATATTTCTTACTGTCTTCTAGTTTTACTGAAAAAACAGGTTACTGTTCAAACATAACAGGAACCAGACCAATCCCTTTTGGCAGACTACTCTGTTGTAGGATACTTGGAATAACAGATGACATAGAATGCTATGCTAGCACCTGTGTCATTAATTTGCCATGGTCAAATATAACAAAAAACAAGAGAGTATACCATGTTACAGTAACCATGAGGAAGAATACATTATTTTCTCCTGAAATGCTGAGCAACTTGGTGCTTTGATGTGATTGCAAGTGTACTCATAAGCACTTTCAGGGCCCAATCTGGCCACAGGCTTTGGCAATGAAATCGTCTTTGTGGCCTTCTATAGTGGGTTCATTAATAGACAATAGCACAGGAAGGTAAAGCACAGGAGAAGCTCAGATAGTCATACTCATGTCATATTTAGTTTTGTATAAAAAATTCCTTTACCCTAGATGAATCTTGTGAAACTAACTGCAAAAGCATGTGCAAATATATGTAGTCCATTCAGCACAAAAATGATCACGAGCTCAAATAACAATACTAAAAAATATGTAGAATTTAAAGTTTCTCCACTCCCCAGAGATGAAGAATTTGCTTTCTGCTTCTCAGCAAAACCTCTCTGTACCTTGTCTCGTCTTATATTTTCCACACACTGACGGTTAGGCTAGAAAGAAATGCTTGGTTTTTGCAGATATCTCAATAGACCAGTAATGCATGACATTGGTCTACAGGTTTGTGAAATGGTTAACTTAGAGCTACACATTACTTTTGCACCTATACCAATCTCTCTTAAAATTCATAGAATCATTTGTTTGGAAAAGATCTTTGAGTTCATCGAGTACAACCATACCTGCCTACCATTAAACCATATCCCTGAGGACCTCATACAATATTAAATAACCTCCAAGGATAGTGACTCAACCACCTCCCCGAGCAGCCGTTCCAGTGCCTGACAACCCTTGCAGTGAAGAAATTTTTCCTAATGTATAATCTCCCCTGGCACAACTTGAGGACATTTCCTCTTATCCTGTCACTAGCTGCTTGGGAAAAGATATCAACACCCACCTTGTGGTCCTGCTGGCCTCGCTGTTTCTGATAAAGGCCAAGATGCCATTGGCCCTCTTGGCCACCTGGGCACACTGCTGGCTTATGTTCAGCTGGCCGTCAACCAGCACTCCCAGGTCCTTCTCTGCCAGGCAGCTCTCCAGCCACTCCTCCCCAAGCCTGTAACGCTGCATGGGGTTGTTGTGTCCCAAGTGCAGGACTGGGCACTTGGCCTTGTTGAACCTCACCCCGTTGGTTTCAGCCCATCAATCCTGTTCAGATCCTTCTGTAGAGCCTCCCTGTCCTCAAGGAGATCAACACTTCCAACCAGGTTAGTGTGATCCGCAAACTTACTGAGGGGGCACTCAGACCCCTCATTCAGATCATTGATAAAGATACGGAACAGGACTGGATCCAACACTGAACCCTGGGGAATACCACTTGTGACTGGTCTCCAACTGGATTTAACTCCATTTACCACAACTTTTTTGTACTAACCATCCAGCCAATTTTTCACCCAGCAGAGAGTGTGCCTGTCCAGGCCAATGGCAGCCAGTTTCTCCAGCAGGATAATGTGAGAAATGGTATCAAAGGCTTTACTAATGTTCAGGCACACCACATCCACAGCTTTTCCCTCCTCCATTAAGAGAGTAACCTTGACATAGAAGGAGATCAGGTAAGTTTAGCAGGATCTGCCTTTCATAAACCCATGTTTACTGGGCCTGATGACCTCATTGTCCTGTGTGTGTTTTCTGTGCTAGCTCCTCTTGCCTATTGCTGCATGCAACAAGGGGTGTAAAGGAGAATAGTTCAGTTTTTTGCAATGCCTTATACTCTTTCTTCGTTGAGAAGATATACTCAAAATTTACCGTTCAGTGACACCGATAGTACTGGGATGTTTAACTTTGGAATAACTTATATCTTGCATGTATCAGATTTTAAAAAAGAATAATTGCTGAAGTGGGCACTGGTCAAAAATCACTGAAGATAAAAATTTTTATGCAGGTACCCTGACCTAATACTTTAGAGATAAATGTCAACATAAAATATTTGCATTCTAGCCCCAGAGAAAATGGCTACACAACTTCTTTTTATGATTTCTTTTGGAGATTCAGTTTGAAAATAACAGATTTGGGGTGCCTTCACAAATGGTTTTTGTGACAGAATAATAATAATAATAATGTATTTATATTTCATGAAAAAAGAGTAATTTTTTTTGAGGAAAGCTCCTACACTTGACTTATCTTCACTGCTCTCTGCTGAGACGGAAAATGATTGTTCAAAATAAACACCAGTTAGTACTATACTCTCTAGTTTTTCAGTTCTTTGAGAGACAGGTCCAAAGTAAAACATTTCTGTTGGCTTCATAGAGAAATACAAGTGCTTGTGCATGCTGTACCTTATGCTGCCTCTTATCCATACAGAGGTTTCCCCTATGACTGTTCTCAGTGTGGAAGATGAATAGATTGCTCCCTTTACACCATCTTGACAGCCTATCATTTTCTTTTATTGCTTTTGATATGTTCTGGTGGAAAATACGCACTCACTTTCATGAATCTGGTTCAAAAGCAAAACTTTCAAACTTTGCAATGCATTTTCTCACCATGGGTGAGACTGGCAAGCAAAAGAAATGCTAAAATATTAGGTAATATTTAATGCAGTTTTCAAGTGAAAGTTTAGCTAATACCCTTAATATCCTTAATACCCTAATATCCTTAATACCCTAATATCCTTAATATCCTAAGTTTAGCTTCTCACAAGTGATAAATCGATAGGAAAAGAGGAAATGGCTGCAAGTTGTGCCAGGGGAGGTTTAAATTGGACATGAGGAAGAATTTCTTCATTGAAAGGGTGGTCAGGGATTGGAACAGGTGCCCAGGGCGGTGGTATTTTTGCCATCCCTGGAGGTGTTTAAAAGACGGGTGGATGAGTTTCTTGGGACATCCTTTAGCAGGGTGATGCATGGTTGGACTCGGTGATCTCAGAGGTGTCTTCCAACCTTATGATTCTATGATTCTATGACCCATTCATATTGCCTGTTAAAAGATTTAGGAAGCTTTCCGGGGGTTACCTTTTTACTGTCTTGGCAAATGTCAAGCAAACTTCACAGGTTTCTGAGGCTCTAACTCAAACTGATCTTTGTTATCTCAAAGGTATGGGCAGGGTCGGGTGAGCTTAAGACCTGTTCTAATAAGTTGGAGAGATTGTTGTGGGGAGAAGAAGCGCTTGTTTCCATGAGCAAAGCAACAACTCACTTGTACCCTACTAAAGAGCCATGTAGTCATACTAGTAATAGTAATGATGATGACAATTATAGCAATAATAACACGAACTGCTAAATTGTGTGGCAGCCCTGGATAAGATCAAGACCCTATTTTATTAGTCACCCAAACAGAGAATGAAATGTTTTTTCTAATGACTTAATAGTCTAACTAGGAAAGAGAGTAAGAGCGGGAGAAGAAATCTGTTATTCTGATCTGGTACAAATAGACAACTGGGATACAAAGAGATCAAAAAAGCATCCAAGACCACAAAGGAGTTCTATAGTATTGGACTAAGAAATTCATTTGAGCCTCCTTCATTCTGAATTATTCCTTAACTAAAAGTATGCCCTACAACCCACTGCAAAATGTAATACAGGTAAAACAAAAATGTAATACAGACATATTTTAACAGAGGATTTCTGTAGGGCAGGTGGTGAGGAACTCTTCTATGTAGAGAGTTTTGTCTCCCTAATTGGGCCAACTTATCTGTGTACACCAAAATGTACAAAATAAAATAAAAAAAGAAAGCTTGAGCACTATATTTATGCCATTAATCTGACATGAAAAAGAAATTTCCTAAGCAAACTGGATAAGTGTTATACGTACTTTGCATATTGAAAAAGGATTTTGCTTTTGAACAACTACCTATCATAGAATCATAGAATCATAGAAATTTTTCCTAATGTCCAGTCTAAACCTCCCCTGGTGCAACTTGTGGCCATTTCCTCTCACCAATTACTAGTCATCCATTAGTACACTCCTTTTATGTATGTAATTTTTAAAGACATTTCTTAGGAATTTACATACATAAAGCAGTGTTGTATTTTCTCATTTAATTCTGCTTTTTCGTTGTTATTTTGCCAGTCTCTTTGAACACTTCTCTTGCTGTCTGTACCTCTGTTTTTGCTGAACAAAGAACTTAAGGACAAAAATGCAGCACTGTTTGCCTATAATTAATAGAAAACAAAACTTCCAGGCTATACAGACTTTTCATTGACCTCCAGTGACTTCAAATGAAGAATTATGGTCCTTGTTTGAGTACGTTGTCAGTGTTTATTTAGGTGCAGTGACTTATTTAGGTGCAGAGATTCAATAACTGGTGATTTTAGCTTACCTATATATAAATCATATTTCTTCATAGCATTATGTACAAGTGGAAAGAGCAGAGAAGTTTAATGTTCTGCTGTTTTCTGTATATTAATTAAGTTCTCTTACTGCAGACCTGCAATATTGAAAATGTTTCTCCAAGTCCAGGGAATTACTTCCACAGTTCAATGTAAATCAGTTTCCTTCTGGTCTGATTCAGCCCAGGGAAGATCAGATAGCCTGATGGGAGTCTGGAACAGCGTGCTCCGAAGAATCCAGTCAGAACGCTGATGTATGGCTGGACTTGGCCTTGAGTGAACCCTGTGTTGATTAAATCCCTTATTAGTTAATAGGTATTGTGCCTAGGTTCTCAACTAAATCTACAGTCAAAACATTGAGAAAAGACAAAGAGTGAAAGGGTCTATCAGGTAGCAGGGGAGAGCAAGAAGTAGCGTAAGAAAAATAATGATGTTCCACTGTTGAGGAAATTTCAAAAGGCAGATGTTCTTTGTGAGCGTTCTTACGCTTGTACTTAATGCCAATGACTGTAAGTTTCTAACCTTCCTTTGAAAGAATAAATTTATCTGTTTGACCTACTGGTTAGCGGTAGTTTTCAGGTTAAATGAAGATTGTGAAGATGAGTGTTCTAGGGACAAATTCATATTCTGTACAATCATCTGTGTAGAGCCAGAGCACATGACGTACTGCAATTGATCAAGGACTGCTAGGTAAGTGTAATGATGTGTGTTGGGCTGGAGGTTGGCCTGGATAAACACAATGATCCTTTCTAACCTTACAGTCTATGAACTTGTTGCTGAATAAGGATGTGTCCGTTAAACAGCTTTATTCTCTGGCTCTGCATTAATCTTTATAGAATTCTAATTGAATGCAGTTGAAAACAAGTGAATGCTGTTTGAAAGAAAAATTAAATATTTTCTACTTTTCTGGAGGGTGTCCTATAAAAAACATAATTTCATTTATCTCATAAACACTCTAGCAGGATTTAAACCTGTACAGTTTCATGTCATAAATAGTAAAGGTGTAGAAAGGTAGAATCAGGTTGCTTCTTTGTGACAGCTCAATAAGCCTGCTGTACCCAGTAAAATAAAGATAAGAATTGACATATATACAAGAGAGACAGATGCTAAAAATATGAGACCCCTTTTTCAGATAGGCAGTGGCATCTACAGTGGTCAGAAAACACGCTCACATTTCCACAATACCATACATGTTAAAGAGGAACAAGGGTTAGATTTCCCATAATTCTTTAAGCAGGGCTGAATCTCTAGCATTAGAAATCTGTACCTCACATCTGCAGAAACAGGAAGTGGCTGTGTTCCCGTAGTATAAAAACCTCTCCTTTGAAGAACATGCAGTTTTGAGAACCTGAGGAGTGTAGTGGCACATTGGTAACATCCTCTATGTGGCTTATCGCCAGCAACGCACACAGAATTTCTATTCCTTTGATTATTAAAACATCAGTACTTTTCCTTTGATTAAAAGAAACTAAATCTCTGCTTTATCTATAGGAATATGATTTCCAAAGGCAACTGAAATATTGGGTGAAACTAGAGCAGACAGAAGAAAGAAAGTTTAAGAATTTCAACAAAATGCTTACTTAGAAATATTTATAAATATACTATGAATTTGTTTGAGATTGTTGGAATTCTGGTTTTGTAGTAACTTAATTCATACCTTTCCTTCTGGAAACGACACATCTTATTAACATTTTAGCTATACTAAATGGAAATAAAGTGCTTTCCTCAACTTACCATACTTTTTATTACACGACAGCATCTATTTTCTGCTGCAGTAATAACAGATTTCCTACTTTTAAATTTTGAAATATCTGTCCTATATAAATATCCCATAGGAAATTAGAATTCCAATCTTCAACATACTATGTAAACACTTAAGCATGAATCATTGTTCTGAAGTCTAAATAAACAAAAGGCTAAATTTATGGTCTAAATTAAAGAGAAAATAAATAATGTCTGCCCAAGCATTGTTCCTATGTTGCAGATGGGAAATGGAGTCAGTGAAAGATTAAATGATTTGATGTGACTAGGGTCATGCGGGCCACGTGTGGCAGCTATTGGCATTAAATCGCTGCCTCCTGCCTGACAAGGTTAACAGCAGAACCACCCTTCTTTCCACGATACCTCC